>CM077675.1:327740253-329132717 GCA_039707655.1 Elymus sibiricus | reverse complement strand
CACGCCACCGAGTGTATCCCTGCACCTCGGTTCTTTATCTTCACGTCGGATCCTTCACTTTCACAAGTTCACTTGGATCCTTCACTCTTTACACTACTAGGAAAAGGGCTATAGATGATATGGCCACTAATGGCGCACCAGACACTTGGTGCGCCACTACTATATAGTAATGGCGCACCATGAGTTGGTGCGCCATTAGTGTGGTAGACACTAATGGCGCACCGGACCCACGGTGCGCCATTAGTAACAAATGTTTTTTTTTTAATTTTCCAAAAATACTAATGGCGCACCATGGCAGAGTGCGCCATTACTAGTTTAACTAGTAATGGCGCACCTCCAACACAGTGCGCCACAACTATATATCTACTATATATATACATAATTTTTTTTTTACAAAACTACTAATGGCGCACCTATAGCTGGTGCGCCATTAGTAACCAGGGTTACTAATGGCGCATTTGTGGGTGGTGCGCCATTAGTAACCGCCTTTTCAGTTTTACCTAGTTTTCACCAAATGCACCCCCCCCCCCCCCCCGTGGACCGCCTTTTCAGTTTTAAAAAAAAATAAAAGAAAATGATAGAAATGTCAAAAAGATAAAAATAATAAGATTCCCATATGATTTGTGGTCTAGTTGTTAGCAAAATTTACAAACATGAATTTCGACTTTTTTTGCAAAATCTCTCGAGAATTTGTAAAATGGGCATAACTTTTGCATACGAACTCCGATGAAAAAGTTTTTTATATGAAAAATCATCTACTCGAAAAGTTCGACACTCGGCAGCTCCGCGCATCGCCATTCAGTCCGATGCTCCTTCGACACTCGGCAGCTCCGCGCATCGCCATTCAGTCGGAGGCTCCTTCGACACTCGGCAGCTCCGCGCATCGCCATTCAGTCGGACGCTCCTTCGACACTCGGCAGCTCCGCGCATCGCCAATTCAGTCGGACGCTCCTTCGACACTCGGCAGCTCCCCGCATCGCCATTCAGTCGGACGCTCCTTCGACACTCGGCAGCTCCGTGCATCGCCATTCAGTCGGACGCTCCTTCGACACTCGGCACCTCCGCGCATCGCCATTCAGTCGGACGCTCCTTCCACACTCGGCAGCTCCGCGCATCGCCATTCAGTCGGACGCTCCTTCAACACTCGGCAGCTCCGCGCATCGCCATTCAGTTAGACGCTCCTTCGACACTCGGCGGCTCCGCGCATCGTATTCAGTCGGACGCTCCTTCGACACTCGGCAGCTCCACGAATCGCCATTCAGTCGGACGCTCCATCGTCACTCGGCAGCTCCGCGCGCCGTCACTCAACTAGACGCTCCTTCGACACTCGGCAGCTCCGCGCATCGCCATTCAGTCGGACGCTCCTTCGACACTCGGCAGCTCCACGCATCGCCATTCAGTCGGACGCTCCGTCGTCACTCGGCAGTTCCGCGCCGTCACTCAACTGGAGGCTCCTTCGACACTCGGCAGCTCGCGCATCGCCATTCAGTCGGCGCTCCTTCGACACTCGGCAGCTCCACGCATCGCCATTTAGTCGGATGCTCCATCGTCACTCGACAGCTCCGCACGCCGTCACTCTGTTGCACGCTCCAGCGCCACTCGGCAAGACACGCCTTCGTCACTTGGCCGCCCCGTGCGTCACCACTCAGCCGGACGTGTCTACTTTGCTCGACCGCCCCGCCGCGTTATCAGACAGCTAAGTCATTCTTCACAGACTTCATTCAATAAATTAATTATTTATGCATTACCGAGTGTCAAGTAAGTCGCACATGTGTTCTCTCGGAGGCCACGCCACCGAGTGTATCCCTGCACTCGGTTCTTTATCTTCACGTCGGATCCTTCACTTTCACAAGTTCACTTGGATCCTTCACTCTTTACACTACTAGGAAAAGGGCTATAGATGATATGGCCACTAATGGCGCACCAGACACTTGGTGCGCCACTACTATATAGTAATGGCGCACCATGAGTTGGTGCGCCATTAGTAACAAATGTTTTTTTTTTTAATTTTCCAAAAATACTAATGGCGCACCATGGCAGAGTGCGCCATTACTAGTTTAACTAGTAATGGCGCACCTCCAACACAGTGCGCCACAACTATAAATCTACTATATATATACATAATTTTTTTTTTTACAAAACTACTAATGGCGCACCTATAGCTGGTGCGCCATTAGTAACCAGGGTTACTAATGGTGCATTTGTGGGTGGTGCGCCATTAGTAACCGCCTTTTCAGTTTTACCTAGTTTTCACCAAATGCACCCCCCCCCCCCCCCCGTGGACCGCCTTTTCAGTTTTAAAAAAAATAAAAGAAAATGATAGAAATGTCAAAAAGATAAAAAATAATAAGATTCCCATATGATTTGTGGTCTAGTTGTTAGCAAAATTTACAAACATGAATTTCGACTTTTTTTGCAAAATCTCCCGAGAATTTGTAAATGGGCATAAACTTTTGCATACGAACTCCGATGAAAAAGTTTTTATATGAAAAATCATCTACTCGAAAAGTTCGACACTCGGCAGCTCCGCGCATCGCCATTCAGTCCGATGCTCCTTCGACACTCGGCAGCTCCGCGCATCGCATTCAGTCGGACGCTCCTTCGACACTCGGCACCTCCGCGCATCGCCATTCAGTCGGACGCTCCTTCCACACTCGGCAGCTCCGCGCATCGCCATTCAGTCGGACGATCCTTCAACACTCGGCAGCTCCGCGCATCGCCATTCTGTTAGACCTCCTTCGACACTCGGCGGCTCCGCGCATCGTCATTCAGTCGGACGCTCCTTCGACACTCGGCAGCTCCACGAATCGCCATTCAGTCGGACGCTCCATCGTCACTCGGCAGCTCCGCGCGCCATCACTCACTAGACGCTCCTTCGACACTCGGCAGCTCCGCGCATCGCCATTCAGTCGGACGCTCCTTCGACACTCGGCAGCTCCACGCTCGCCATTCAGTCGGACGCTCCGTCGTCACTCGGCAGTTCCGCGCGCCGTCACTCAACTGGACGCTCCTTCGACACTCGGCAGCTCCGCGCATCGCCATTCAGTCGGACGCTCCTTCGACACTCGGCAGCTCCACGCATCGCCATTCAGTCGGATGCTCCATCGTCACTCGACAGCTCCGCACGCCGTCACTCTGTTGCACGCTCCAGCGCCACTCGGCAAGACACGCCTTCGTCACTTGGCCGCCCCGTGCGTCACCACTCAGCCGGACGTGTCTACTTTGCTCGAGCGCCCCGCGCGTTATCAGACAGCTAAGTCATTCTTCACAGACTTCATTCAATAAATTAATTATTTATGCATTACCGAGTGTCAAGTAAGTCGCACATGTGTTCTCTCGGAGGCCACGCCACCGAGTGTATCCCTGCACTCGGTTCTTTATCTTCACGTCGGATCCTTCACTTTCACAAGTTCACTTGGATCCTTCACTCTTTACACTACTAGGAAAAGGGCTATAGATGATATGGCCACTAATGGCGCACCAGACACTTGGTGCGCCACTACTATATAGTAATGGCGCACCATGAGTTGGTGCGCCATTAGTGTGGTAGACACTAATGGCGCACCGGACCCACGGTGCGCCATTAGTAACAAATGTTTTTTTTTTAATTTTCCAAAAATACTAATGGCGCACCATGGCAGAGTGCGCCATTACTAGTTTAACTAGTAATGGCGCACCTCCAACACAGTGCGCCACAACTATATATCTACTATATATATACATAATTTTTTTTTTACAAAACTACTAATGGCGCACCTATAGCTGGTGCGCCATTAGTAACCAGGGTTACTAATGGCGCATTTGTGGGTGGTGCGCCATTAGTAACCGCCTTTTCAGTTTTACCTAGTTTTCACCAAATGCACCCCCCCCCCCCCCCCGTGGACCGCCTTTTCAGTTTTAAAAAAAATAAAAGAAAATGATAGAAATGTCAAAAAGATAAAAAATAATAAGATTCCCATATGATTTGTGGTCTAGTTGTTAGCAAAATTTACAAACATGAATTTCGACTTTTTTTGCAAAATCTCTCGAGAATTTGTAAAATGGGCATAACTTTTGCATACGAACTCCGATGAAAAAGTTTTTTATATGAAAAATCATCTACTCGAAAAGTTCGACACTCGGCAGCTCCGCGCATCGCCATTCAGTCCGATGCTCCTTCGACACTCGGCAGCTCCGCGCATCGCCATTCAGTCGGAGGCTCCTTCGACACTCGGCAGCTCCGCGCATCGCCATTCAGTCGGACGCTCCTTCGACACTCGGCAGCTCCGCGCATCGCCATTCAGTCGGACGCTCCTTCGACACTCGGCAGCTCCCCGCATCGCCATTCAGTCGGACGCTCCTTCGACACTCGGCAGCTCCGTGCATCGCCATTCAGTCGGACGCTCCTTCGACACTCGGCACCTCCGCGCATCGCCATTCAGTCGGACGCTCCTTCCACACTCGGCAGCTCCGCGCATCGCCATTCAGTCGGACGCTCCTTCAACACTCGGCAGCTCCGCGCATCGCCATTCAGTTAGACGCTCCTTCGACACTCGGCGGCTCCGCGCATCGTCATTCAGTCGGACGCTCCTTCGACACTCGGCAGCTCCACGAATCGCCATTCAGTCGGACGCTCCATCGTCACTCGGCAGCTCCGCGCGCCGTCACTCAACTAGACGCTCCTTCGACACTCGGCAGCTCCGCGCATCGCCATTCAGTCGGACGCTCCTTCGACACTCGGCAGCTCCACGCATCGCCATTCAGTCGGACGCTCCGTCGTCACTCGGCAGTTCCGCGCGCCGTCACTCAACTGGACGCTCCTTCGACACTCGGCAGCTCCGCGCATCGCCATTCAGTCGGACGCTCCTTCGACACTCGGCAGCTCCACGCATCGCCATTTAGTCGGATGCTCCATCGTCACTCGACAGCTCCGCACGCCGTCACTCTGTTGCACGCTCCAGCGCCACTCGGCAAGACACGCCTTCGTCACTTGGCCGCCCGTGCGTCACCACTCAGCCGGACGTGTCTACTTTGCTCGACCGCCCCGCGCGTTATCAGACAGCTAAGTCATTCTTCACAGACTTCATTCAATAAATTAATTATTTATGCATTACCGAGTGTCAAGTAAGTCGCACATGTGTTCTCTCGGAGGCCACGCCACCGAGTGTATCCCTGCACTCGGTTTCTTTATCTTCACGTCGGATCCTTCACTTTCACAAGTTCACTTGGATCCTTCACTCTTTACACTACTAGGAAAAGGGCTATAGATGATATGGCCACTAATGGCGCACCAGACACTTGGTGCGCCACTACTATATAGTAATGGCGCACCATGAGTTGGTGCGCCATTAGTAACAAATTTTTTTTTTTTAATTTTCCAAAAATACTAATGGCGCACCATGGCAGAGTGCGCCATTACTAGTTTAACTAGTAATGGCGCACCTCCAACACAGTGCGCCACAACTATAAATCTACTATATATATACATAATTTTTTTTTTTACAAAACTACTAATGGCGCACCTATAGCTGGTGCGCCATTAGTAACCAGGGTTACTAATGGTGCATTTGTGGGTGGTGCGCCATTAGTAACCGCCTTTTCAGTTTTACCTAGTTTTCACCAAATGCACCCCCCCCCCCCCCCGTGGACCGCCTTTTCAGTTTTAAAAAAAAATAAAAGAAAATGATAGAAATGTCAAAAAGATAAAAAATAATAAGATTCCCATATGATTTGTGGTCTAGTTGTTAGCAAAATTTACAAACATGAATTTCGACTTTTTTTGCAAAATCTCCCGAGAATTTGTAAAATGGGCATAACTTTTGCATACGAACTCCGATGAAAAAGTTTTTTATATGAAAAATCATCTACTCGAAAAGTTCGACACTCGGCAGCTCCGCGCATCGCCATTCAGTCCGATGCTCCTTCGACACTCGGCAGCTCCGCGCATCGCCATTCAGTCGGACGCTCCTTCGACACTCGGCAGCTCCGCGCATCGCCAGTCAGTCGGACGCTCCTTCGACACTCGGCAGCTCCCCGCATCGCCATTCAGTCGGACGCTCCTTCGACACTCGGCAGCTCCCCGCATCGCCATTCAGTCGGACGCTCCTTCGACACTCGGCAGCTCCGTGCATCGCCATTCAGTCGGACGCTCCTTCGACACTCGGCAGCTCCCCGCATCGCCATTCAGTCGGACGCTCCTTCGACACTCGGCAGCTCCGTGCATCGCCATTCAGTCGGACGCTCCTTCGACACTCGGCACCTCCGCGCATCGCCATTCAGTCGGACGCTCCTTCAACACTCGGCAGCTCCGCGCATCGCCATTCAGTCGGACGCTCCTTCAACACTCGGCAGCTCCGCGCATCGCCATTCAGTTAGACGCTCCTTCGACACTCGGCGGCTCCGCGCATCGTCATTCAGTCGGACGCTCCTTCGACACTCGGCAGCTCCACGCATCGCCATTCAGTCGGACGCTCCATCGTCACTCGGCAGCTCCGCGCGCCGTCACTCAACTAGACGCTCCTTCGACACTCGGCAGCTCCGCGCATCGCCATTCAGTCGGACACTCCTTCGACACTCGGCAGCTCCACGCATCGCCATTCAGTCGGACGCTCCGTCGTCACTCGGCAGTTCCGCGCGCCGTCACTCAACTGGACGCTCCTTCGACACTCGGCACCTCCGCGCATCGCCATTCAGTCGGACGCTCCTTCGACACTCGGCAGCTCCGCGCATCGCCATTCAGTCTGACGCTCCTTCGACACTCGGCAGCTCCACGCATCGCCATTCAGTCGGATGCTCCATCGTCACTCGACAGCTCCGCACGCCGTCACTCTGTTGCACGCTCCAGCGCCACTCGGCAAGACACGCCTTCGTCACTTGGCCGCCCCATGCGTCACCACTCAGCCGGACGTGTCTACTTTGCTCGACTGCCCCGCGCGTTATCAGACAGCTAAGTCATTCTTCACAGACTTCATTCAATAAATTAATTATTTATGCATTACCGAGTGTCAAGTAAGTCGCACATGATGTTCTCTCGGAAGCCACGCCACCGAGTGTATCCCTGCACTCGGTTCTTTATCTTCACGTCGGATCCTTCACTTTCACAAGTTCACTTGGATCCTTCACTCTTTACACTACTAGGAAAAGGGCTATAGATGATATGGCCACTAATGGCGCACCAGACACTTGGTGCGCCACTACTATATAGTAATGGCGCACCATGAGTTGGTGCGCCATTAGTGTGGTAGACACTAATGGCGCACCGGACCCACGGTGCGCCATTAGTAACAAATGTTTTTTTTTTAATTTTCCAAAAATACTAATGGCGCACCATGGCAGAGTGCGCCATTACTAGTTTAACTAGTAATGGCGCACCTCCAACACAGTGCGCCACAACTATAAATCTACTATATATATACATAATTTTTTTTTTACAAAACTACTAATGGCGCACCTATAGCTGGTGCGCCATTAGTAACCAGGGTTACTAATGGTGCATTTGTGGGTGGTGCGCCATTAGTAACCGCCTTCTCAGTTTTACCTAGTTTTCACCAAATGCACCCCCCCCCCCCCCCGTGGACCGCCTTTTCAGTTTTAAAAAAAAATAAAAGAAAATGATAGAAATGTCAAAAAGATAAAAAATAATAAGATTCCCATATGATTTGTGGTCTAGTTGTTAGCAAAATTTACAAACATGAATTTCGACTTTTTTTGCAAAATCTCCCGAGAATTTGTAAAATGGGCATAACTTTTGCATACGAACTCCGATGAAAAAGTTTTTTATATGAAAAATCATCTACTCGAAAAGTTCGACACTCGGCAGCTCCGCGCATCGCCATTCAGTCCGATGCTCCTTCGACACTCGGCAGCTCCGCGCATCGCCATTCAGTCGGACGCTCCTTCGACACTCGGCAGCTCCGCGCATCGCCAGTCAGTCGGACGCTCCTTCGACACTCGGCAGCTCCCCGCATCGCCATTCAGTCGGACGCTCCTTCGACACTCGGCAGCTCCCCGCATCGCCATTCAGTCGGACGCTCCTTCGACACTCGGCAGCTCCGGGCATCGCCATTCAGTCGGACGCTCCTTCGACACTCGGCACCTCCGCGCATCGCCATTCAGTCGGACGCTCCTTCAACACTCGGCAGCTCCGCGCATCGCCATTCAGTCGGACGCTCCTTCAACACTCGGCAGCTCCGCGCATCGCCATTCAGTTAGACGCTCCTTCGACACTCGGCGGCTCCGCGCATCGTCATTCAGTCGGACGCTCCTTCGACACTCGGCAGCTCCACGCATCGCCATTCAGTCGGACGCTCCATCGTCACTCGGCAGCTCCGCGCGCCGTCACTCAACTAGACGCTCCTTCGACACTCGGCAGCTCCGCGCATCGCCATTCAGTCGGACACTCCTTCGACACAAGGCAGCTCCACGCATCGCCATTCAGTCGGACGCTCCGTCGTCACTCGGCAGTTCCGCGCGCCGTCACTCAACTGGACGCTCCTTCGACACTCGGCACCTCCGCGCATCGCCATTCAGTCGGACGCTCCTTCGACACTCGGCAGCTCCGCGCATCGCCATTCAGTCTGACGCTCCTTCGACACTCGGCAGCTCCACGCATCGCCATTCAGTCGGATGCTCCATCGTCACTCGACAGCTCCGCACGCCGTCACTCTGTTGCACGCTCCAGCGCCACTCGGCAAGACACGCCTTCGTCACTTGGCCGCCCCGTGCGTCACCACTCAGCCGGACGTGTCTACTTTGCTCGACTGCCCCGCGCGTTATCAGACAGCTAAGTCATTCTTCACAGACTTCATTCAATAAATTAATTATTTATGCATTACCGAGTGTCAAGTAAGTCGCACATGATGTTCTCTCGGAAGCCACGCCACCGAGTGTATCCCTGCACTCGGTTCTTTATCTTCACGTCGGATCCTTCACTTTCACAAGTTCACTTGGATCCTTCACTCTTTACACTACTAGGAAAAGGGCTATAGATGATATGGCCACTAATGGCGCACCAGACACTTGGTGCGCCACTACTATATAGTAATGGCGCACCATGAGTTGGTGCGCCATTAGTGTGGTAGACACTAATGGCGCACCGGACCCACGGTGCGCCATTAGTAACAAATGTTTTTTTTTTAATTTTCCAAAAATACTAATGGCGCACCATGGCAGAGTGCGCCATTACTAGTTTAACTAGTAATGGCGCACCTCCAACACAGTGCGCCACAACTATATATCTACTATATATATACATAATTTTTTTTTTACAAAACTACTAATGGCGCACCTATAGCTGGTGCGCCATTAGTAACCAGGGTTACTAATGGCGCATTTGTGGGTGGTGCGCCATTAGTAACCGCCTTTTCAGTTTTACCTAGTTTTCACCAAATGCACCCCCCCCCCCCCCCCCCCCCGTGGACCGCCTTTTCAGTTTTAAAAAAAATAAAAGAAAATGATAGAAATGTCAAAAAGATAAAAAATAATAAGATTCCCATATGATTTGTGGTCTAGTTGTTAGCAAAATTTACAAACATGAATTTCGACTTTTTTTGCAAAATCTCTCGAGAATTTGTAAAATGGGCATAACTTTTGCATACGAACTCCGATGAAAAAGTTTTTTATATGAAAAATCATCTACTCGAAAAGTTCGACACTCGGCAGCTCCGCGCATCGCCATTCAGTCCGAGGCTCCTTCGACACTCGGCAGCTCCGCGCATCGCCATTCAGTCGGACGCTCCTTCGACACTCGGCAGCTCCGCGCATCGCCATTCAGTCGGACGCTCCTTCGACACTCGGCAGCTCCGCGCATCGCCATTCAGTCGGACGCTCCTTCGACACTCGGCAGCTCCCCGCATCGCCATTCAGTCGGACGCTCCTTCGACACTCGGCAGCTCCGTGCATCGCCATTCAGTCGGACGCTCCTTCGACACTCGGCACCTCCGCGCATCGCCATTCAGTCGGACGCTCCTTCCACACTCGGCAGCTCCGCGCATCGCCATTCAGTCGGACGCTCCTTCAACACTCGGCAGCTCCGCGCATCGCCATTCAGTTAGACGCTCCTTCGACACTCGGCGGCTCCGCGCATCGTCATTCAGTCGGACGCTCCTTCGACACTCGGCAGCTCCACGAATCGCCATTCAGTCGGACGCTCCATCGTCACTCGGCAGCTCCGCGCACCGTCACTCAACTAGACGCTCCTTCGACACTCGGCAGCTCCGCGCATCGCCATTCAGTCGGACGCTCCTTCGACACTCGGCAGCTCCACGCATCGCCATTCAGTCGGACGCTCCGTCGTCACTCGGCAGTTCCGCGCGCCGTCACTCAACTGGACGCTCCTTCGACACTCGGCAGCTCCGCGCATCGCCATTCGGTCTGACGCTCCTTCGACACTCGGCAGCTCCACGCATCGCCATTCAGTCGGATGCTCCATCGTCACTCGACAGCTCCGCACGCCGTCACTCTGTTGCACGCTCCAGCGCCACTCGGCAAGACACGCCTTCGTCACTTGGCCGCCCCGTGCGTCACCACTCAGCCGGACGTGTCTACTTTGCTCGACCACCCCGCGCGTTATCAGACAGCTAAGTCATTCTTCACAGACTTCATTCAATAAATTAATTATTTATGCATTACCGAGTGTCAAGTAAGTCGCACATGTGTTCTCTCGGAGGCCACGCCACCGAGTGTATCCCTGCACTCGGTTCTTTATCTTCACGTCGGATCCTTCACTTTCACAAGTTCACTTGGATCCTTCACTCTTTACACTACTAGGAAAAGGGCTATAGATGATATGGCCACTAATGGCGCACCAGACACTTGGTGCGCCACTACTATATAGTAATGGCGCACCATGAGTTGGTGCGCCATTAGTGTGGTAGACACTAATGGCGCACCGGACCCACGGTGCGCCATTAGTAACAAATGTTTTTTTTTTAATTTTCCAAAAATACTAATGGCGCACCATGGCAGAGTGCGCCATTACTAGTTTAACTAGTAATGGCGCACCTCCAACACAGTGCGCCACAACTATATATCTACTATATATATACATAATTTTTTTTTACAAAACTACTAATGGCGCACCTATAGCTGGTGCGCCATTAGTAACCAGGGTTACTAATGGCGCATTTGTGGGTGGTGCGCCATTAGTAACCGCCTTTTCAGTTTTACCTAGTTTTCACCAAATGCACCCCCCCCCCCCGTGGACCGCCTTTTCAGTTTTAAAAAAAATAAAAGAAAATGATAGAAATGTCAAAAAGATAAAAAATAATAAGATTCCCATATGATTTGTGGTCTAGTTGTTAGCAAAATTTACAAACATGAATTTCGACTTTTTTTGCAAAATCTCTCGAGAATTTGTAAAATGGGCATAACTTTTGCATACGAACTCCGATGAAAAAGTTTTTTATATGAAAAATCATCTACTCGAAAAGTTCGACACTCGGCAGCTCCGCGCATCGCCATTCAGTCCGATGCTCCTTCGACACTCGGCAGCTCCGCGCATCGCCATTCAGTCGGACGCTCCGTCGACACTCGGCAGCTCCGCGCATCGCCATTCAGTCGGACGCTCCTTCGACACTCGGCAGCTCCCCGCATCGCCATTCAGTCGGACGCTCCTTCGACACTCAGCAGCTCCCCGCTTCGCCATTCAGTCGGACGCTCCTTCGACACTCGGCAGCTCCGTGCATCGCCATTCAGTCGGACGCTCCTTCGACACTCGGCACCTCCGCGCATCGCCATTCAGTCGGACCCTCCTTCAACACTCGGCAGCTCCGCGCATCGCCATTCAGTCGGACGCTCCTTCAACACTCGGCAGCTCCGCGCATCGCCATTCAGTTAGACGCTCCTTCGACACTCGGCGGCTCCGCGCATCGTCATTCAGTCGGACGCTCCTTCGACACTCGGCAGCTCCACGCATCGCCATTCAGTCGGACGCTCCATCGTCACTCGGCAGCTCCGCGCGCCGTCACTCAACTAGACGCTCCTTCGACACTCGGCAGCTCCGCGCATCGCCATTCAGTCGGACGCTCCTTCGACACTCGGCAGCTCCACGCATCGCCATTCAGTTGGACGCTCCGTCGTCACTCGGCAGTTCCGCGCGCCGTCACTCAACTGGACGCTCCTTCGACACTCGGCAGCTCCGCGCATCGCCATTCAGTCTGACGCTCCTTCGACACTCGGCAGCTCCACGCATCGCCATTCAGTCGGATGCTCCATCGTCACTCGACAGCTCCGCACGCCGTCACTCTGTTGCACGCTCCAGCGCCACTCGGCAAGACACGCCTTCGTCACTTGGCCGCCCCGTGCGTCACCACTCAGCCGGACGTGTCTACTTTGCTCGACCACCCCGCGCGTTATCAGACAGCTAAGTCATTCTTCACAGACTTCATTCAATAAATTAATTATTTATGCATTACCGAGTGTCAAGTAAGTCGCACATGTGTTCTCTCGGAGGCCACGCCACCGAGTGTATCCCTGCACTCGGTTCTTTATCTTCACGTCGGATCCTTCACTTTCACAAGTTCACTTGGATCCTTCACTCTTTACACTACTAGGAAAAGGGCTATAGATGATATGGCCACTAATGGCGCACCAGACACTTGGTGCGCCACTACTATATAGTAATGGCGCACCATGAGTTGGTGCGCCATTAGTGTGGTAGACACTAATGGCGCACCGGACCCACGGTGCGCCATTAGTAACAAATGTTTTTTTTTTAATTTTCCAAAAATACTAATGGCGCACCATGGCAGAGTGCGCCATTACTAGTTTAACTAGTAATGGCGCACCTCCAACACAGTGCGCCACAACTATATATCTACTATATATATACATAATTTTTTTTTACAAAACTACTAATGGCGCACCTATAGCTGGTGCGCCATTAGTAACCAGGGTTACTAATGGCGCATTTGTGGGTGGTGCGCCATTAGTAACCGCCTTTTCAGTTTTACCTAGTTTTCACCAAATGCACCCCCCCTCCCCGTGGACCGCCTTTTCAGTTTTAAAAAAAATAAAAGAAAATGATAGAAATGTCAAAAAGATAAAAAATAATAAGATTCCCATATGATTTGTGGTCTAGTTGTTAGCAAAATTTACAAACATGAATTTCGACTTTTTTTGCAAAATCTCTCGAGAATTTGTAAAATGGGCATAACTTTTGCATACGAACTCCGATGAAAAAGTTTTTTATATGAAAAATCATCTACTCGAAAAGTTCGACACTCGGCAGCTCCGCGCATCGCCATTCAGTCCGATGCTCCTTCGACACTCGGCAGCTCCGCGCATCGCCATTCAGTCGGACGCTCCTTCGACACTCGACAGCTCCCCACATCGCCATTCAGTCGTACGCTCCTTCGACACTCGGCAGCTCCCCGCTTCGCCATTCAGTCGGACGATCCTTCGACACTCGGCAGCTCCGTGCATCGCCATTCAGTCGGACGCTCCATCGACACTCGGCACCTCCGCGCATCGCCATTCAGTCGGACCCTCCTTCAACACTCGGCAGCTCCGCGCATCGCCATTCAGTCGGACGCTCCTTCAACACTCGGCAGCTCCGCGCATCGCCATTCAGTTAGACGCTCCTTCGACACTCGGCGGCTCCGCGCATCGTCATTCAGTCGGACGCTCCTTCGACACTCGGCAGCTCCACGCATCGCCATTCAGTCGGACGCTCCATCGTCACTCGGCAGCTCCGCGCGCCGTCACTCAACTAGACGCTCCTTCGACACTCGGCAGCTCCGCGCATCGCCATTCAGTCGGACGCTCCTTCGACACTCGGCAGCTCCACGCATCGCCATTCAGTCGGACGCTCCGTCGTCACTCGGCAGTTCCGCGCGCCATCACTCAACTGGACGCTCCTTCGACACTCGGCAGCTCCGCGCATCGCCATTCAGTCGGACGCTGCTTCGACACTCGGCAGCTCCACGCATCGCCATTCAGTCGAATGCTCCATCGTCACTCGACAGCTCCGCACGCCGTCACTCTGTTGCACGCGCCAGCGCCACTCGGCAAGACCCGCCTTCGTCACTTGGCCGCCCCGTGCGTCACCACTCAGCCGGACGTGTCTACTTTGCTCGACCGCCCCGCGCGTTATCAGACAGCTAAGTCATTCTTCACAGACTTCATTCAATAAATTAATTATTTATGCATTACCGAGTGTCAAGTAAGTCGCACATGATGTTCTCTCGGAGGCCACGCCACCGAGTGTATCCCTGCACTCGGTTCTTTATCTTCACGTCGGATCCTTCACTTTCACAAGTTCACTTGGATCCTTCACTCTTTACACTACTAGGAAAAGGGCTATAGATGATATGGCCACTAATGGCGCACCAGACACTTGGTGCGCCACTACTATATAGTAATGGCGCACCATGAGTTGGTGCGCCATTAGTGTGGTAGACACTAATGGCGCACCGGACCCACGGTGCGCCATTAGTAACAAATGTTTTTTTTTTAATTTTCCAAAAATACTAATGGCGCACCATGGCAGAGTGCGCCATTACTAGTTTAACTAGTAATGGCGCACCTCCAACACAGTGCGCCACAACTATATATCTACTATATATATACATAATATTTTTTTACAAAACTACTAATGGCGCACCTATAGCTGGTGCGCCATTAGTAACCAGGGTTACTAATGGCGCATTTGTGGGTGGTGCGCCATTAGTAACCGCCTTTTCAGTTTTACCTAGTTTTCACCAAATGCACCCCCCCCCCGTGGACCGCCTTTTCGGTTTTAAAAAAAATAAAAGAAAATGATAGAAATGTCAAAAAGATAAAAAATAATAAGATTCCCATATGATTTGTGGTCTAGTTGTTAGCAAAATTTACAAACATGAATTTCGACTTTTTTTGCAAAATCTCTCGAGAATTTGTAAAATGGGCATAACTTTTGCATACGAACTCCGATGAAAAAGTTTTTTATATGAAAAATCATCTACTCGAAAAGTTCGACACTCGGCAGCTCCGCGCATCGCCATTCAGTCCGATGCTCCTTCGACACTCGGCAGCTCCGCGCATCGCCATTCAGTCGGACGCTCCGTCGACACTCGGCAGCTCCGCGCATCGCCATTCAGTCGGACGCTCCTTCGACACTCGGCAGCTCCCCGCATCGCCATTCAGTCGGACGCTCCTTCGACACTCGGCAGCTCCCCGCTTCGCCATTCAGTCGGACGCTCCTTCGACACTCGGCAGCTCCGTGCATCGCCATTCAGTCGGACGCTCCTTCGACACTCGGCACCTCCGCGCATCGCCATTCAGTCGGACCCTCCTTCAACACTCGGCAGCTCCGCGCATCGCCATTCAGTCGGACGCTCCTTCAACACTCGGCAGCTCCGCGCATCGCCATTCAGTTAGACGCTCCTTCGACACTCGGCGGCTCCGCGCATCGTCATTCAGTCGGACGCTCCTTCGACACTCGGCAGCTCCACGCATCGCCATTCAGTCGGACGCTCCATCGTCACTCGGCAGCTCCGCGCGCCGTCACTCAACTAGACGCTCCTTCGACACTCGGTAGCTCCGCGCATCGCCATTCAGTCGGACGCTCCTTCGACACTCGGCAGCTCCACGCATCGCCATTCAGTCGGACGCTCCGTCGTCACTCGGCAGTTCCGCGCGCCATCACTCAACTGGACGCTCCTTCGACACTCGGCAGCTCCGCGCATCGCCATTCAGTCGGACGCTGCTTCGACACTCGGCAGCTCCACGCATCGCCATTCAGTCGGATGCTCCATCGTCACTCGATAGCTCCGCACGCCGTCACTCTGTTGCACGCGCCAGCGCCACTCGGCAAGACCCGCCTTCGTCACTTGGCCGCCCCGTGCGTCACCACTCAGCCGGACGTGTCTACTTTGCTCGACCGCCCCGCGCGTTATCAGACAGCTAAGTCATTCTTCACAGACTTCATTCAATAAATTAATTATTTATGCATTACCGAGTGTCAAGTAAGTCACACATGATGTTCTCTCGGAGGCCACGCCACCGAGTGTATCCCTGCACTCGGTTCTTTATCTTCACGTCGGATCCTTCACTTTCACTAGTTCACTTGGATCCTTCACTCTTTACACTACTAGGAAAAGGGCTATAGATGATATGGCCACTAATGGCGCACCAGACACTTGGTGCGCCACTACTATATAGTAATGGCGCACCATGAGTTGGTGCGCCATTAGTGTGGTAGACACTAATGGCGCACCGGACCCACGGTGCGCCATTAGTAACAAATGTTTTTTTTTTAATTTTCCAAAAATACTAATGGCGCACCATGGCAGAGTGCGCCATTACTAGTTTAACTAGTAATGGCGCACCTCCAACACAGTGCGCCACAACTATATATCTACTATATATATACATAATTTTTTTTTTACAAAACTACTAATGGCGCACCTATAGCTGGTGCGCCATTAGTAACCAGGGTTACTAATGGCGCATTTGTGGGTGGTGCGCCATTAGTAACCGCCTTTTCAGTTTTACCTAGTTTTCACCAAATGCACCCCCCCCCCCCCCCGTGGACCGCCTTTTCAGTTTTAAAAAAATAAAAGAAAATGATAGAAATGTCAAAAAGATAAAAAATAATAAGATTCCCATATGATTTGTGGTCTAGTTGTTAGCAAAATTTACAAACATGAATTTCGACTTTTTTTGCAAAATCTCTCGAGAATTTGAAAAATGGGCATAACTTTTGCATACGAAATCCGATGAAATTTTTTTTTATATGAAAAATCATCTACTCGAAAAGTTCGACACTCGGCAGCTCCGCGCATCGCCATTCAGTCCGATGCTCCTTCGACACTCGGCAGCTCCGCGCATCGCCATTCAGTAGGACGCTCCTTCGACACTTGGCAGCTCCGCGCATCGCCATTCAGTCGGACGCTCCTTCGACACTCGGCAGCTCCCCGCATCGCCATTCAGTCGGACGCTCCTTCGACACTCGGCAGCTCCCCGCATCGCCATTCAGTCGGACGCTCCTTCGACACTCGGCAGCTCCGTGCATCGCCATTCAGTCGGACGCTCCTTCGACACTCGGCACCTCCGCGCATCGCCATTCAGTCGGACGCTCCTTCAACACTCGGCAGCTTCGCGCATCGCCATTCAGTTAGACGCTCCTTCGACACTCGGCGGCTCCGCACATCGTCATTCAGTCGGACGCTCCTTCGACACTCGGCAGCTTCGCGCATCGCCATTCAGTCGGACGCTCCTTCGACACTCGGCAGCTCCGTGCATCGCCATTCAGTCGGACGCTCCTTCAACACTCGGCAGCTTCGCGCATCGCCATTCAGTCGGACGCTCCTTCGACACTCGGCAGCTCCGTGCATCGCCATTCAGTCGGACGCTCCTTCGACACTCGGCACCTCCGCGCATCGCCATTCAGTCGGACGCTCCTTCAACACTCGGCAGCTTCGCGCATCGCCATTCAGTTAGACGCTCCTTCGACACTCGGCGGCTCCGCACATCGTCATTCAGTCGGACGCTCCTTCGACACTCGGCAGCTCCACGCATCGCCATTCAGTCGGACGCTCCATCGTCACTCGGCAGCTCCGCGCGCCGTCACTCAACTACACGCTCCTTCGACACTCGGCAGCTCCGCGCATCGCCATTCAGTCGGACGCTCCTTCGACACTCGGCAGCTCCACGCATCGCCATTCAGTCGGACGCTCCGTCGTCACTCGGCAGTTCCGCGCGCTGTCACTCAACTGGACGCTCCTTCGACACTCGGCAGCTCCGCGCATCGCCATTCAGTCGGACGCTCCTTCGACACTCGGCAGCTCCACGCATCGCCATTCAGTCGGATGCTCCATCGTCACTTGACAGCTCCGCACGCCGTCACTCTGTTGCACGCTCCAGGGCCACTCGGCAAGACACGCCTTCGTCACTTGGCCGCCCCGTGCGTCACCACTCAGCCGGACGTGTCTACTTTGCTCGACCGCCCCGCGCGTTATCAGACAGCTAAGTCATTCTTCACAGACTTCATTCAATAAATTAATTATTTATGCATTACCGAGTGTCAAGTAAGTCGCACATGATGTTCTCTCGGAGGCCACGCCACCGAGTGTATCCCTGCACTCGGTTCTTTATCTTCACGTTGGATCCTTCACTTTCACAAGTTCACTTGGATCCTTCACTCTTTACACTACTAGGAAAAGGGCTATAGATGATATGGCCACTAATGGCGCACCAGACACTTGGTGCGCAACTACTATATAGTAATGGCGCACCATGAGTTGGTGCGCCATTAGTGTGGTAGACACTAATGGCGCACCGGACCCACGGTGCGCCATTAGTAACAAATGTTTTTTTTTTCCAAAAATACTAATGGCGCACCTCCAACACAGTGCGCCACAACTATATATCTACTATATATATACATAATTTTTTTTTACAAAACTACTAATGGCGCACCTATAGCTGGTGCGCCATTAGTAACCAGGGTTACTAATGGCGCATTTGTGGGTGGTGCGCCATTAGTAACCGCCTTTTCAGTTTTACCTAGTTTTCACCAAATGCACCCCCCCCCAAGTGGACCGCCTTTTCAGTTTTAAAAAAAATAAAAGAAAATGATAGAAATGTCAAAAAGATAAAAAATAATAAGATTCCCATATGATTTGTGGTCTAGTTGTTAGCAAAATTTACAAACATGAATTTCGACTTTTTTTGCAAAATCTCTCGAGAATTTGTAAAATGGAGATAACTTTTGCATACGAACTCCGATGAAAAAGTTTTTTATATGAAAAATGATCTACTCGAAAAGTTCGACACTCGGCAGCTCCACGCATCGCCATTCAGTCCGATGCTCCTTCGACACTCGGCAGCTCCGCGCATCGCCATTCAGTCGGACGCTCCTTCGACACTCGGCAGCTCCGCGCATCGCCATTCAGTCGGACGCTCCTTCGACACTCGGCAGCTCCCCGCATCGCCATTCAGTCGGACGCTCCTTCGACACTCGGCAGCTCCCCGCATCGCCATTCAGTCAGACGCTCCTTCGACACTCGGCAGCTCCGTGCATCGCCATTCAGTCGGACGCTCCTTCGACACTCGGCACCTCCGCGCATCGCCATTCAGTCGGACGCTCCATCAACACTCGGCAGCTCCGCGCATCGCCATTCAGTCGGACGCTCCTTCAACACTCGGCAGCTCCGCGCATCGCCATTCAGTTAGACGCTCCTTCGACACTCGGCGGCTCCGCGCATCGTCATTCAGTCGGACGCTCCTTCGACACTCGGCAGCTCCACGCATCGCCATTCAGTCGGACGCTCCATCGTCACTCGGCAGCTCCGCGCGCCGTCACTCAACTAGACGCTCCTTCGACACTCGGCAGCTCCGCGCATCGCCATTCAGTCGGACGCTCCTTCGACACTCGGCAGCTCCACGCATCGCCATTCAGTCGGATGCTCCGTCGTCACTCGGCAGTTCCGCGCGCCGTCACTAAACTGGACGCTCCTTCGACACTCGGCAGCTCCGCACATCGCCATTCAGTCAAACACTCCTTCGACACTCGGCAGCTCCACGCATCGCCATTCAGTCGGATGCTCCATCGTCACTCGACAGCTCCGCACGCCGTCACTCTGTTGCACGCTCCAGCGCCACTCGGCAAGACACGCCTTCGTCACTTGGCCGCCCCGTGCGTCACCACTCAGCCGGACGTGTCTACTTTGCTCGACCGCCCCGCGCGTTATCAGACAGCTAAGTCATTCTTCACAGACTTCATTCAATAAATTAATTATTTATGCATTACCGAGTGTCAAGTAAGTCGCACATGTGTTCTCTCGGAGGCCACGCCACCGAGTGTATCCCTGCACTCGGTTCTTTATCTTCACGTCGGATCCTTCACTTTCACAAGTTCACTTGGATCCTTCACTCTTTACACTACTAGGAAAAGGGCTATAGATGATATGGCCACTAATGGCGCACCAGACACTTGGTGCGCCACTACTATATAGTAATGGCGCACCATGAGTTGGTGCGCCATTAGTATGGTAGACACTAATGGCGCACCGGACCCACGGTGCGCCATTAGTAACAAATGTTTTTTTTTTAATTTTCCAAAAATACTAATGGCGCACCATGGCAGAGTGCGCCATTACTAGTTTAACTAGTAATGGCGCACCTCCAACACAGTGCGCCACAACTATATATCTACTATATATATACATAATATTTTTTTTACAAAACTACTAATGGCGCACCTATAGCTGGTGCGCCATTAGTAACCAGGGTTACTAATGGCGCATTTGTGGGTGGTGCGCCATTAGTAACCGCCTTTTCAGTTTTACCTAGTTTTCACCAAATGCACCCCCCCCCCCCCCGTGGACCGCCTTTTCAGTTTTAAAAAAAATAAAAGAAAATGATAGAAATGTCAAAAATTTAAAAAATAATAAGATTCCCATATGATTTGTGGTCTAGTTGTTAGCAAAATTTACAAACATGAATTTCGACTTTTTTTGCAAAATCTCTCGAGAATTTGAAAAATGGGCATAACTTTTGCATACGAACTCCGATGAAAAAGTTTTTTATATGAAAAATCATCTACTCGAAAAGTTCGACACTCGGCAGCTCCACGCATCGCCATTCAGTCCGATGCTCCTTCGACACTCGGCAGCTCCGCGCATCGCCATTCAGTCGGACGCTCCTTCGACACTCGGCAGCTCCGCGCATCGCCATTCAGTCGGACGCTCCTTCGACACTCGGCAGCTCCCCGCATCGCCATTCAGTCGGACGCTCCTTCGACACTCGGCAGCTCCCCGCATCGCCATTCAGTCGGACGCTCCTTCGACACTCGGCAGCTCCGTGCATCGCCATTCAGTCGGACGCTCCTTCGACACTCGGCACCTCCGCGCATCGCCATTCAGTCGGACGCTCCTTCAACACTCGGCAGCTCCGCGCATCGCCATTCAGTCGGACGCTCCTTCAACACTCGGCAGCTCCGCGCATCGCCATTCAGTTAGACGCTCCTTCGACACTCGGCGGCTCCGCGCATCGTCATTCAGTCGGACGCTCCTTCGACACTCGGCAGCTCCACGCATCGCCATTCAGTCGGACGCTCCATCGTCACTCGGCAGCTCCGCGCGCCGTCACTCAACTAGACGCTCCTTCGACACTCGGCAGCTCGGCGCATCGCCATTCAGTCGGACGCTCCTTCGACACTCGGCAGCTCCACGCATCGCCATTCAGTCGGATGCTCCGTCGTCACTCGGCAGTTCCGCGCGCCGTCACTCAACTGGACGCTCCTTCGACACTCGGCAGCTCCGCACATCGCCATTCAGTCGGACACTCCTTCGACACTCGGCAGCTCCACGCATCGCCATTCAGTCGGATGCTCCATCGTCACTCGACAGCTCCGCACGCCGTCACTCTGTTGCACGCTCCAGCGCCACTCGGCAAGACACGCCTTCGTCACTTGGCCGCCCCGTGCGTCACCACTCAGCCGGACGTGTCTACTTTGCTCGACCGCCCCGCGCGTTATCAGACAGCTAAGTCATTCTTCACAGACTTCATTCAATAAATTAATTATTTATGCATTACCGAGTGTCAAGTAAGTCGCACATGATGTTCTCTCGGAGGCCACGCCACCGAGTGTATCCCTGCACTCGGTTCTTTATCTTCACGTCGGATCCTTCACTTTCACAAGTTCACTTGGATCCTTCACTCTTTACACTACTAGGAAAAGGGCTATAGATGATATGGCCACTAATGGCGCACCAGACACTTGGTGCGCCACTACTATATAGTAATGGCGCACCATGAGTTGGTGCGCCATTAGTATGGTAGACACTAATGGCGCACCGGACCCACGGTGCGCCATTAGTAACAAATGTTTTTTTTTTAATTTTCCAAAAATACTAATGGCGCACCATGGCAGAGTGCGCCATTACTAGTTTAACTAGTAATGGCGCACCTCCAACACAGTGCGCCACAACTATATATCTACTATATATATACATAATTTTTTTTTTACAAAACTACTAATGGCGCACCTATAGCTGGTGCGCCATTAGTAACCAGGGTTACTAATGGCGCATTTGTGGGTGGTGCGCCATTAGTAACCGCCTTTTCAGTTTTACCTAGTTTTCACCAAATGCACCCCCCCCCCCCCCCGTGGACCGCCTTTTCAGTTTTAAAAAAAATAAAAGAAAATGATAGAAATGTCAAAAAGATAAAAAATAATAAGATTCCCATATGATTTGTGGTCTAGTTGTTAGCAAAATTTACAAACATGAATTTCGACTTTTTTTGCAAAATCTCTCGAGAATTTGAAAAATGGGCATAACTTTTGCATACGAAATCCGATGAAATTTTTTTTTATATGAAAAATCATCTACTCGAAAAGTTCGACACTCGGCAGCTCCGCGCATCGCCATTCAGTCCGATGCTCCTTCGACACTCGGCAGCTCCGCGCATCGCCATTCAGTAGGACGCTCCTTCGACACTCGGCAGCTCCGCGCATCGCCATTCAGTCGGACGCTCCTTCGACACTCGGCAGCTCCCCGCATCGCCATTCAGTCGGACGCTCCTTCGACACTCGGCAGCTCCCCGCATCGCCATTCAGTCGGACGCTCCTTCGACACTCGGCAGCTCCGTGCATCGCCATTCAGTCGGACGCTCCTTCGACACTCGGCAGCTCCGCGCATCGCCATTCAGTCGGACGCTCCTTCAACACTCGGCAGCTTCGCGCATCGCCATTCAGTTAGACGCTCCTTCGACACTCGGCGGCTCCGCACATCGTCATTCAGTCGGACGCTCCTTCGACACTCGGCAGCTCCACGCATCGCCATTCAGTCGGACGCTCCATCGTCACTCGGCAGCTCCGCGCGCCGTCACTCAACTACACGCTCCTTCGACACTCGGCAGCTCCGCGCATCGCCATTCAGTCGGACGCTCCTTCGACACTCGGCAGCTCCACGCATCGCCATTCAGTCGGACGCTCCGTCGTCCCTCGGCAGTTCCGCGCGCTGTCACTCAACTGGACGCTCCTTCGACACTCGGCAGCTCCGCGCATCGCCATTCAGTCGGACGCTCCTTCGACACTCGGCAGCTCCACGCATCGCCATTCAGTCGGATGCTCCATCGTCACTCGACAGCTCCGCACGCCGTCACTCTGTTGCACGCTCCAGGGCCACTCGGCAAGACACGCCTTCGTCACTTGGCCGCCCCGTGCGTCACCACTCAGCCGGACGTGTCTACTTTGCTCGACCGCCCCGCGCGTTATCAGACAGCTAAGTCATTCTTCACAGACTTCATTCAATAAATTAATTATTTATGCATTACCGAGTGTCAAGTAAGTCGCACATGATGTTCTCTCGGAGGCCACGCCACCAAGTGTATCCCTGCACTCGGTTCTTTATCTTCACGTCGGATCCTTCACTTTCACAAGTTCACTTGGATCCTTCACTCTTTACACTACTAGGAAAAGGGCTATAGATGATATGGCCACTAATGGTGCACCAGACACTTGGTGCGCCACTACTATATAGTAATGGCGCACCATGAGTTGGTGCGCCATTAGTGTGGTAGACACTAATGGTGCACCGGACCCACGGTGCGCCATTAGTAACAAATGTTTTTTTTTTAATTTTCCAAAAATACTAATGGCGCACCATGGCAGAGTGCGCCATTACTAGTTTAACTAGTAATGGCGCACCTCCAACACAGTGCGCCACAACTATATATCTACTATATATATACATAATTTTTTTTTTACAAAACTACTAATGGCGCACCTATAGCTGGTGCGCCATTAGTAACCAGGGTTACTAATGGCGCATTTGTGGGTGGTGCGCCATTAGTAACCGCCTTTTCAGTTTTACCTAGTTTTCACCAAATGCAACCCCCCCCCCCCCCCCCCCGTGGACCGCCTTTTCAGTTTTAAAAAAAATAAAAGAAAATGATAGAAATGTCTAGTTGTTAGCAAAATTTACAAACATGAATTTCGACTTTTTTTGCAAAATCTCTCGAGAATTTGTAAAATGGGCATAACTTTTGCATACGAACTCCGATGAAAAAGTTTTTTATATGAAAAATCATCTACTCGAAAAGTTCGACACTCGGCAGCTCCGCGCATCGCCATTCAGTCCGATGCTCCTTCGACACTCGGCAGCTCCGCGCATCGCCATTCAGTCGGACGCTCCTTCGACACTCGGCAGCTCCGCGCATCGCCATTCAGTCGGATGCTCCTTCGACACTCGGCAGCTCCCCGCATCGCCATTCAGTCGGACGCTCCTTCGACACTCGGCAGCTCCCCGCATCGCCATTCACTCGGACGCTCCTTCGACACTCGGCAGCTCCGCGCATCGCCATTCAGTCGGATGCTCCTTCGACACTCGGCAGCTCCCCGCATCGCCATTCAGTCGGACGCTCCTTCGACACTCGGCAGCTCCCCGCATCGCCATTCACTCGGACGCTCCTTCGACACTCGGCATCTCCGTGCATCGCCATTCAGTCGGACGCTCCTTCGACACTCGGCACCTCCGCGCATCGCCATTCAGTCGGACGCTCCTTCAACACTCGGCAGCTCCGCGCATCGCCATTCAGTCAGACGCTCCTTGAACACTCTGCAGCTCCGCGCATCGCCATTCAGTTAGACGCTCCTTCGACACTCGGCGGCTCCGCGCATCGTCATTCAGTCGGACGCTCCTTCGACACTCGGCAGCTCCACGCATCGCCATTCAGTCGGACGCTCCATCGTCACTCGGCAGCTCCGCGCGCCGTCACTCAACTAGACGCTCCTTCGACACTCGGCAGCTCCGCGCATCGCCATACAGTCGGACGCTCCTTCGACACTCGGCAGCTCCACGCATCGCCATTCAGTCGGACGCTCCGTCGTCACTCGGCAGTTCCGCGCGCCGTCACTCAACTGGACGCTCCTTCGACACTCGGCAGCTCCGCGCATCGCCATTCAGTCGGACGCTCCTTCGACACTCGGCAGCTCCACGCATCGCCATTCAGTCGGATGCTCCATCGTCACTCGACAGCTCCGCACGCCGTCACTCTGTTGCACGCTCCAGCGCCACTCGGCAAGACACGCCTTCGTCACTTGGCCGCCCCGTGCGTCACCACTCAGCCGGACGTGTCTACTTTGCTCGATCGCCCCGCGCGTTATCAGACAGCTAAGTCATTCTTCACAGACTTCATTCAATAAATTAATTATTTATGCATTACCGAGTGTCAAGTAAGTCGCACATGATGTTCTCTCGGAGGCCACGCCACCGAGTGTATCCCTGCACTCGGTTCTTTATCTTCACGTCGGATCCTTCACTTTCACAAGTTCACTTGGATCCTTCACTCTTTACACTACTAGGAAAAGGGCTATAGATGATATGGCCACTAATGGCGCACCAGACACTTGGTGCGCCACTACTATATAGTAATGGCGCACCATGAGTTGGTGCGCCATTAGTGTGGTAGACACTAATGGCGCACCGGACCCACGGTGCGCCATTAGTAACAAATGTTTTTTTTTTTAATTTTCCAAAAATACTAATGGCGCACCATGGCAGAGTGCGCCATTACTAGTTTAACTAGTAATGGCGCACCTCCAACACAGTGCGCCACAACTATATATCTACTATATATATACATAATTTTTTTTTTACAAAACTACTAATGGCGCACCTATAGCTGGTGCGCCATTAGTAACCAGGGTTACTAATGGCGCATTTGTGGGTGGTGCGCCATTAGTAACCGCCTTTTCAGTTTTACCTAGTTTTCACCAAATGCACCCCCCACCCCCCCGTGGACCGCCTTTTCAGTTTTAAAAAAAATAAAAGAAAATGATAGAAATGTCAAAAAGATAAAAAATAATAAGATTCCCATATGATTTGTGGTCTAGTTGTTAGCAAAATTTACAAACATGAATTTCGACTTTTTTTGCAAAATCTCTCGAGAATTTGTAAAATGGGCATAACTTTTGCGTACGAACTCCGATGAAAATGTTTTTTATATGAAAAATCATCTACTCGAAAAGTTCGACACTCGGCAGCTCCGCGCATCGCCATTCAGTCCGATGCTCCTTCGACACTCGGCAGCTCCGCACGCCGTCACTCTGTTGCACGCTCCAGCGCCACTCGGCAAGACACGCCTTCGTCACTTGGCCGCCCCGTGCGTCACCACTCAGCCGGACGTGTCTACTTTGGTCGACCGCCCCGCGCGTTATCAGACAGCTAAGTCATTCTTCACAGACTTCATTCAATAAATTAATTATTTATGCATTACCGAGTGTCAAGTAAGTCGCACATGATGTTCTCTCGGAGGCCACGCCACCAAGTGTATCCCTGCACTCGGTTCTTTATCTTCACGTCGGATCCTTCACTTTCACAAGTTCACTTGGATCCTTCACTCTTTACACTACTAGGAAAAGGGCTATAGATGATATGGCCACTAATGGTGCACCAGACACTTGGTGCGCCACTACTATATAGTAATGGCGCACCATGAGTTGGTGCGCCATTAGTGTGGTAGACACTAATGGTGCACCGGACCCACGGTGCGCCATTAGTAACAAATGTTTTTTTTTTAATTTTCCAAAAATACTAATGGCGCACCATGGCAGAGTGCGCCATTACTAGTTTAACTAGTAATGGCGCACCTCCAACACAGTGCGCCACAACTATATATCTACTATATATATACATAATTTTTTTTTTACAAAACTACTAATGGCGCACCTATAGCTGGTGCGCCATTAGTAACCAGGGTTACTAATGGCGCATTTGTGGGTGGTGCGCCATTAGTAACCGCCTTTTCAGTTTTACCTAGTTTTCACCAAATGCAACCCCCCCCCCCCCCCCCCCCGTGGACCGCCTTTTCAGTTTTAAAAAAAATAAAAGAAAATGATAGAAATGTCTAGTTGTTAGCAAAATTTACAAACATGAATTTCGACTTTTTTTGCAAAATCTCTCGAGAATTTGTAAAATGGGCATAACTTTTGCATACGAACTCCGATGAAAAAGTTTTTTATATGAAAAATCATCTACTCGAAAAGTTCGACACTCGGCAGCTCCGCGCATCGCCATTCAGTCCGATGCTCCTTCGACACTCGGCAGCTCCGCGCATCGCCATTCAGTCGGACGCTCCTTCGACACTCGGCAGCTCCGCGCATCGCCATTCAGTCGGATGCTCCTTCGACACTCGGCAGCTCCCCGCATCGCCATTCAGTCGGACGCTCCTTCGACACTCGGCAGCTCCCCGCATCGCCATTCACTCGGACGCTCCTTCGACACTCGGCATCTCCGTGCATCGCCATTCAGTCGGACGCTCCTTCGACACTCGGCACCTCCGCGCATCGCCATTCAGTCGGACGCTCCTTCAACACTCGGCAGCTCCGCGCATCGCCATTCAGTCAGACGCTCCTTGAACACTCTGCAGCTCCGCGCATCGCCATTCAGTTAGACGCTCCTTCGACACTCGGCGGCTCCGCGCATCGTCATTCAGTCGGACGCTCCTTCGACACTCGGCAGCTCCACGCATCGCCATTCAGTCGGACGCTCCATCGTCACTCGGCAGCTCCGCGCGCCGTCACTCAACTAGACGCTCCTTCGACACTCGGCAGCTCCGCGCATCGCCATACAGTCGGACGCTCCTTCGACACTCGGCAGCTCCACGCATCGCCATTCAGTCGGACGCTCCGTCGTCACTCGGCAGTTCCGCGCGCCGTCACTCAACTGGACGCTCCTTCGACACTCGGCAGCTCCGCGCATCGCCATTCAGTCGGACGCTCCTTCGACACTCGGCAGCTCCACGCATCGCCATTCAGTCGGATGCTCCATCGTCACTCGACAGCTCCGCACGCCGTCACTCTGTTGCACGCTCCAGCGCCACTCGGCAAGACACGCCTTCGTCACTTGGCCGCCCCGTGCGTCACCACTCAGCCGGACGTGTCTACTTTGCTCGATCGCCCCGCGCGTTATCAGACAGCTAAGTCATTCTTCACAGACTTCATTCAATAAATTAATTATTTATGCATTACCGAGTGTCAAGTAAGTCGCACATGATGTTCTCTCGGAGGCCACGCCACCGAGTGTATCCCTGCACTCGGTTCTTTATCTTCACGTCGGATCCTTCACTTTCACAAGTTCACTTGGATCCTTCACTCTTTACACTACTAGGAAAAGGGCTATAGATGATATGGCCACTAATGGCGCACCAGACACTTGGTGCGCCACTACTATATAGTAATGGCGCACCATGAGTTGGTGCGCCATTAGTGTGGTAGACACTAATGGCGCACCGGACCCACGGTGCGCCATTAGTAACAAATGTTTTTTTTTTTAATTTTCCAAAAATACTAATGGCGCACCATGGCAGAGTGCGCCATTACTAGTTTAACTAGTAATGGCGCACCTCCAACACAGTGCGCCACAACTATATATCTACTATATATATACATAATTTTTTTTTTACAAAACTACTAATGGCGCACCTATAGCTGGTGCGCCATTAGTAACCAGGGTTACTAATGGCGCATTTGTGGGTGGTGCGCCATTAGTAACCGCCTTTTCAGTTTTACCTAGTTTTCACCAAATGCACCCCCCACCCCCCCGTGGACCGCCTTTTCAGTTTTAAAAAAAATAAAAGAAAATGATAGAAATGTCAAAAAGATAAAAAATAATAAGATTCCCATATGATTTGTGGTCTAGTTGTTAGCAAAATTTACAAACATGAATTTCGACTTTTTTTGCAAAATCTCTCGAGAATTTGTAAAATGGGCATAACTTTTGCGTACGAACTCCGATGAAAATGTTTTTTATATGAAAAATCATCTACTCGAAAAGTTCGACACTCGGCAGCTCCGCGCATCGCCATTCAGTCCGATGCTCCTTCGACACTCGGCAGCTCCGCGCATCGCCATTCAGTCGGACGCTCCTTCGACACTCGGCAGCTCCGCGCATCGCCATTCAGTCGGACGCTCCTTCGACACTCGGCAGCTCCCCGCATCGCCATTCAGTCGGACGCTCCTTCGACACTCGGCAGCTCCCCGCATCGCCATTCAGTCGGACGCTCCTTCGACACTCGGCAGCTCCGTGCATCGCCATTCAGTCGGACGTTCCTTCGACACTCGGCACCTCCGCGCATCGCCATTCAGTCGGACGCTCCTTCAACACTCGGCAGCTCCGCGCATCGCCATTCAGTCGGACGCTCCTTCAACACTCGGCAGCTCCGCGCATCGCCATTCAGTTAGACGCTCCTTCGACACTCGGCGGCTCCGCGCATCGTCATTTAGTCGGACGCTCCTTCGACACTCGGCAGCTCCACGCATCGCCATTCAGTCGGACGCTCCATCGTCACTCGGCAGCTCCGCGCGCCGTCACTCAACTAGACGCTCCTTCGACACTCGGCAGCTCCGCGCATCGCCATTCAGTCGGACGCTCCTTCGACACTCGGCAGCTCCACGCATCGCCATTCAGTCGGACGCTCCGTCGTCACTCGGCAGTTCCGCGCGCCGTCACTCAACTGGACGCTCCTTCGACACTCGGCAGCTCCGCGCATCGCCATTCAGTCGGACGCTCCTTCGACACTCGGCAGCTCCACGCATCGCCATTCAGTCGGATGCTCCATCGTCACTCGACAGCTCCGCACGCCGTCACTCTGCTGCACGCTCCAGCGCCACTCGGCAAGACACGCCTTCGTCACTTGGCCGCCCCGTGCGTCACCACTCAGCCGGACGTGTCTACTTTGCTCGACCGCCCCGCGCGTTATCAGACAGCTAAGTCATTCTTCACAGACTTCATTCAATAAATTAATTATTTATGCATTACCGAGTGTCAAGTAAGTCGCACATGATGTTCTCTCGGAGGCCACGCCACCGAGTGTATCCCTGCACTCGGTTCTTTATCTTCACGTCGGATCCTTCACTTTCACAAGTTCACTTGGATCCTTCACTCTTTACACTACTAGGAAAAGGGCTATAGATGATATGGCCACTAATGGCGCACCAGACACTTGGTGCGCCACTACTATATAGTAATGGCGCACCATGAGTTGGTGCGCCATTAGTGTGGTAGACACTAATGGCGCACCGGACCCACGGTGCGCCATTAATAACAAATGTTTTTTTTTTAATTTTCCAAAAATACTAATGGCGCACCATGGCAGAGTGCGCCATTACTAGTTTAACTAGTAATGGCGCACCTCCAACACAGTGCGCCACAACTATATATCTACTATATATATACATAATTTTTTTTTTACAAAACTACTAATGGCGCACCTATAGCTGGTGCGCCATTAGTAACCAGGGTTACTAATGGCGCATTTGTGGGTGGTGCGCCATTAGTAACCGCCTTTTCAGTTTTACCTAGTTTTCACCAAATGCACCCCCCCCCCCGTGGACCGCCTTTTCAGTTTTCAAAAAAATAAAAGAAAATGATAGAAATGCCAAAAATATAAAAAATAATAAGATTCCCATATGATTTGTGGTCTAGTTGTTAGCAAAATTTACAAACATGAATTTCGACTTTTTTTGCAAAATCTCTCGAGAATTTGTAAAATGGGCATAACTTTTGCATACGAACTCCGATGAAAAAGTTTTTTATATGAAAAATCATCTACTCGAAAAGTTCGACACTCGGCAGCTCCGCGCATCGCCATTCAGTCCGATGCTCCTTCGACACTCGGCAGCTCCGCGCATCACCATTCAGTCGGACGCTCCATCGACACTCGGCACCTCCGCGCATCGCCATTCAGTCGGACGCTCCTTCGACACTCGGCAGCTCCCCGGATCGCCATTCAGTCGGACGCTCCTTCGACACTCGGCAGCTCCCCGCATCGCCATTCAGTCGGACGCTCCTTCGACACTCGGCAGCTCCGTGCATCGCCATTCAGTCGGACGCTCCTTCGACACTCGGCACCTCCGCGCATCGCCATTCAGTCGGACGCTCCTTCAACACTCGGCAGCTCCGCGCATCGCCATTCAGTCGGACGCTCCTTCCACACTCGGCAGTTCCGCGCATCGCCATTCAGTTAGACGCTCCTTCGACACTCGGCGGCTCCGCGCATCGTCATTCAGTCGGACGCTCCTTCGACACTCGGCAGCTCCACGCATCGCCATTCAGTCGGACGCTCCATCGTCACTCGGCAGCTCCGCGCGCCGTCACTCAACTAGACGCTCCTTCGACACTCGGCAGCTCCGCGCATCGCCAGTCAGTCGGACGCTCCTTCGACACTCGGCAGCTCCACGCATCGCCATTCAGTCGGACGCTCCGTCGTCACTCGGCAGTTCCGCGCGCCGTCACTCAACTGGACGCTCCTTCGACACTCGGCAGCTCCGCGCATCGCCATTCAGTCGGACGCTCCTTCGACACTTGGCAGCTCCACGCATCGCCATTCAGTCGGATGCTCCATCGTCACTCGACAGCTCCGCACGCCGTCACTCTGTTGCACGCTCCAGCGCCACTCGGCAAGACACGCCTTCGTCACTTGGCCGCCCCGTGCGTCACCACTCAGCCGGACGTGTCTACTTTGCTCGACCGCCCCGCGCGTTATCAGACAGCTAAGTCATTCTTCACAGACTTCATTCAATAAATTAATTATTTATGCATTACCGAGTGTCAAGTAAGTCGCACATGATGTTCTCTCGGAGGCCACGCCACCGAGTGTATCCCTGCACTCGGTTCTTTATCTTCACGTCGGATCCTTCACTTTCACAAGTTCACTTGGATCCTTCACTCTTTACACTACGAGGAAAAGGGCAATAGATGATATGGCTACTAATAGCGCACCAGACACTTGGTGCGCCACTACTATATAGTAATGACGCACCATGAGTTGGTGCGCCATTAGTGTGGTAGACACTAATGGCGCACCGGACCCATGGTGCGCCATTAGTAACAAATGTTTTTTTTTTAATTTTCCAAAAATACTAATGGCGCACCATGGCAGAGTGCGCCATTACTAGTTTAACTAGTAATGGCGCACCTCCAACACAGTGCGCCACAACTATATATCTACTATATATATACATAATTTTTTTTTACAAAACTACTAATGGCGCACCTATAGCTGGTGCGCCATTAGTAACCAGGGTTACTAATGGCGCATTTGTGGGTGGTGCGCCATTAGTAACCGCCTTTTCAGTTTTACCTAGTTTTCACCAAATGCACCCCCCCCCCCCCCCCCGTGGACCGCCTTTTCAGTTTAAAAAAAAATAAAAGAAAATGATAGAAATGTCAAAAAGATAAAAAATAATAAGATTCCCATATGATTTGTGGTCTAGTTGTTAGCAAAATTTACAAACATGAATTTCGACTTTTTTTGCAAAATCTCTCGAGAATTTGTAAAATGGGCATAACTTTTGCATACGAACTCCAATGAAAAAGTTTTTTATATGAAAAATCATCTACTCGAAAAGTTCGACACTCGGCAGCTCCGCGTATCGCCATTCAGTCCGATGCTCCTTCGACACTCGGCAGCTCCGCGCATCGCCATTCAGTCGGACGCTCCTTCGACACTCGGCACCTCCGCGCATCGCCATTCAGTCGGACGCACCTTCGACACTCGGCAGCTCCCCGCATCGCCATTCAGTCGGACGCTCCTTCGACACTCGGCAGCTCCCCGCATCGCCATTCAGTCGGACGCTCCTTCGACACTCGGCAGCTCCGTGCATCGCCATTCAGTCGGACGCTCCTTCGACACTCGGCACCTCCGCGCATCGCCATTCAGTCGGACGCTCCTTCAACACTCGGCAGCTCCGCGCATCGCCATTCAGTCGGACGCTCCTTCAACACTCGGCAGCTCCGCGCATCGCCATTCAGTTAGACGCTCCTTCGACACTCGGCGGCTCCGCGCATCGTCATTCAGTCGGACGCTCCTTCGACACTCGGCAGCTCCACGCATCGCCATTCAGTCGGACGCTCCATCGTCACTCGGCAGCTCCGCGCGCCGTCACTCAACTAGACGCTCCTTCGACACTCGGCAGCTCCGCGCATCGCCATTCAGTCGGACGCTCCTTCGACACTCGGCAGCTCCACGCATCGCCATTCAGTCGGACGCTCCGTCGTCACTCGGCAGTTCCACGCGCCGTCACTCAACTGGACGCTCCTTCGACACTCGGCAGCTCCGCGCATCGCCATTCAGTCGGACGCTCCTTCGACACTCGGCAGCTCCACGCATCGAAATTCAGTCGGATGCTCCATCGTCACTCGACAGCTCCGCACGCCGTCACTCTGTTGCACGCTCCAGCGCCACTCGGCAAGACACGCCTTCGTCACTTGGCCGCCCCGTGCGTCACCACTCAGCCGGACGTGTCTACTTTGCTCGACCGCCCCGCGCGTTATCAGACAGCTAAGTCATTCTTCACAGACTTCATTCAATAAATTAATTATTTATGCATTACCGAGTGTCAAGTAAGTCGCACATGACGTTCTCTCGGAGGCCACGCCACCGAGTGTATCCCTGCACTCGGTTCTTTATCTTCACGTCGGATCCTTCACTTTCACAAGTTCACTTGGATCCTTCACTCTTTACACTACTAGGAAAAGGGCTATAGATGATATGGCCACTAATGGCGCACCAGACACTTGGTGCGCCACTACTATATAGTAATGGCGCACCATGAGTTGGTGCGCCATTAGTGTGGTAGACACTAATGGCGCACCGGACCCACGGTGCGCCATTAGTAACAAATGTTTTTTTTTAATTTTCCAAAAATACTAATGGCGCACCATGGCAGAGTGCGCCATTACTAGTTTAACTAGTAATGGCGCACCTCCAACACAGTGCGCCACAACTATATATCTACTATATATATACATAATTTTTTTTTTACAAAACTACTAATGGCGCACCTATAGCTGGTGCGCCATTAGTAACCAGGGTTACTAATGGCGCATTTGTGGGTGGTGCGCCATTTGTAACCGCCTTTTCAGTTTTACCTAGTTTTCACAAAATGCACCCCCCCCCCCCCGTGGACCGCCTTTTCAGTTTTAAAAAAAATAAAAGAAAATGATAGAAATGTCAAAAAGATAAAAAATAATAAGATTCCCATATGATTTGTGGTCTAGTTGTTAGCAAAATTTACAAACATGAATTTCGACTTTTTTTGCAAAATCTCTCGAGAATTTGTAAAATGGGCATAACTTTTGCATACGAACTCCGATGAAAAAGTTTTTTATATGAAAAATCATCTACTCGAAAAGTTCGACACTCGGCAGCTCCGCGCATCGCCATTCAGTCCGAGGCTCCTTCGACACTCGGCAGCTCCGCGCATCGCCATTCAGTCGGACGCTCCTTCGACACTCGGCACCTCCGCGCATCGCCATTCAGTCGGACGCTCCTTCGACACTCGGCAGCTCCCCGCATCGCCATTCAGTCGGACGCTCCTTCGACACTCGGCAGCTCCCCGCATCGCCATTCAGTCGGACGCTCCTTCGACACTCGGCAGCTCCGTGCATCGCCATTCAGTCGGACGCTCCTTCGACACTCGGCACCTCCGCGCATCGTCATTCAGTCGGACGCTCCTTCAACACTCGGCAGCTCCGCGCATCGCCATTCAGTCGGACGCTCCTTCAACACTCGGCAGCTCCGCGCATCGCCATTCAGTTAGACGCTCCTTCGACACTCGGCGGCTCCGCGCATCGTCATTCAGTCGGACGCTCCTTCGACACTCGGCAGCTCCACGCATCGCCATTCAGTCGGACGCTCCATCGTCACTCAGCAGCTCCGCGCGCCGTCACTCAACTAGACGCTCCTTCGACACTCGGCAGCTCCGCGCATCGCCATTCAGTCGGACGCTCCTTCGACACTCGGCAGCTCCACGCATCGCCATTCAGTCGGACGCTCCATCGTCACTCGGCAGTTCCGCGCGCCATCACTCAACTGGACGCTCCTTCGACACTCGGCAGCTCCGCGCATCGCCATTCAGTCGGACGCTCCTTCGACACTTGGCAGCTCCACGCATCGCCATTCAGTCGGATGCTCCATCGTCACTCGACAGCTCCGCACGCCGTCACTCTGTTGCACGCTCCAGCGCCACTCGGCAAGACACGCCTTCGTCACTTGGCCGCCCCGTGCGTCACCACTCAGCCGGACGTGTCTACTTTGCTCGACCGCCCCGCGCGTTATCAGACAGCTAAGTCATTCTTCACAGACTTCATTCAATAAATTAATTATTTATGCATTACCGAGTGTCAAGTAAGTCGCACATGATGTTCTCTCGGAGGCCACGCCACCGAGTGTATCCCTGCACTCGGTTCTTTATCTTCACGTCGGATCCTTCACTTTCACAAGTTCACTTGGATCCTTCACTCTTTACACTACGAGGAAAAGGGCAATAGATGATATGGCTACTAATAGCGCACCAGACACTTGGTGCGCCACTACTATATAGTAATGACGCACCATGAGTTGGTGCGCCATTAGTGTGGTAGACACTAATGGCGCACCGGACCCATGGTGCGCCATTAGTAACAAATGTTTTTTTTTTAATTTTCCAAAAATACTAATGGCGCACCATGGCAGAGTGCGCCATTACTAGTTTAACTAGTAATGGCGCACCTCCAACACAGTGCGCCACAACTATATATCTACTATATATATACATAATTTTTTTTTACAAAACTACTAATGGCGCACCTATAGCTGGTGCGCCATTAGTAACCAGGGTTACTAATGGCGCATTTGTGGGTGGTGCGCCATTAGTAACCGCCTTTTCAGTTTTACCTAGTTTTCACCAAATGCACCCCCCCCCCCCCCGTGGACCGCCTTTTCAGTTTAAAAAAAAATAAAAGAAAATGATAGAAATGTCAAAAAGATAAAAAATAATAAGATTCCCATATGATTTGTGGTCTAGTTGTTAGCAAAATTTACAAACATGAATTTCGACTTTTTTTGCAAAATCTCTCGAGAATTTGTAAAATGGGCATAACTTTTGCATACGAACTCCAATGAAAAAGTTTTTTATATGAAAAATCATCTACTCGAAAAGTTCGACACTCGGCAGCTCCGCGTATCGCCATTCAGTCCGATGCTCCTTCGACACTCGGCAGCTCCGCGCATCGCCATTCAGTCGGACGCTCCTTCGACACTCGGCACCTCCGCGCATCGCCATTCAGTCGGACGCACCTTCGACACTCGGCAGCTCCCCGCATCGCCATTCAGTCGGACGCTCCTTCGACACTCGGCAGCTCCCCGCATCGCCATTCAGTCGGACGCTCCTTCGACACTCGGCAGCTCCGTGCATCGCCATTCAGTCGGACGCTCCTTCGACACTCGGCACCTCCGCGCATCGCCATTCAGTCGGACGCTCCTTCAACACTCGGCAGCTCCGCGCATCGCCATTCAGTCGGACGCTCCTTCAACACTCGGCAGCTCCGCGCATCGCCATTCAGTTAGACGCTCCTTCGACACTCGGCGGCTCCGCGCATCGTCATTCAGTCGGACGCTCCTTCGACACTCGACAGCTCCACGCATCGCCATTCAGTCGGACGCTCCATCGTCACTCGGCAGCTCCGCGCGCCGTCACTCAACTAGACGCTCCTTCGACACTCGGCAGCTCCGCGCATCGCCATTCAGTCGGACGCTCCTTCGACACTCGGCAGCTCCACGCATCGCCATTCAGTCGGACGCTCCGTCGTCACTCGGCAGTTCCACGCGCCGTCACTCAACTGGACGCTCCTTCGACACTCGGCAGCTCCGCGCATCGCCATTCAGTCGGACGCTCCTTCGACACTCGGCAGCTCCACGCATCGAAATTCAGTCGGATGCTCCATCGTCACTCGACAGCTCCGCACGCCGTCACTCTGTTGCACGCTCCAGCGCCACTCGGCAAGACACGCCTTCGTCACTTGGCCGCCCCGTGCGTCACCACTCAGCCGGACGTGTCTACTTTGCTCGACCGCCCCGCGCGTTATCAGACAGCTAAGTCATTCTTCACAGACTTCATTCAATAAATTAATTATTTATGCATTACCGAGTGTCAAGTAAGTCGCACATGACGTTCTCTCGGAGGCCACGCCACCGAGTGTATCCCTGCACTCGGTTCTTTATCTTCACGTCGGATCCTTCACTTTCACAAGTTCACTTGGATCCTTCACTCTTTACACTACTAGGAAAAGGGCTATAGATGATATGGCCACTAATGGCGCACCAGACACTTGGTGCGCCACTACTATATAGTAATGGCGCACCATGAGTTGGTGCGCCATTAGTGTGGTAGACACTAATGGCGCACCGGACCCACGGTGCGCCATTAGTAACAAATGTTTTTTTTTAATTTTCCAAAAATACTAATGGCGCACCATGGCAGAGTGCGCCATTACTAGTTTAACTAGTAATGGCGCACCTCCAACACAGTGCGCCACAACTATATATCTACTATATATATACATAATTTTTTTTTTACAAAACTACTAATGGCGCACCTATAGCTGGTGCGCCATTAGTAACCAGGGTTACTAATGGCGCATTTGTGGGTGGTGCGCCATTTGTAACCGCCTTTTCAGTTTTACCTAGTTTTCACAAAATGCACCCCCCCCCCCCCGTGGACCGCCTTTTCAGTTTTAAAAAAAATAAAAGAAAATGATAGAAATGTCAAAAAGATAAAAAATAATAAGATTCCCATATGATTTGTGGTCTAGTTGTTAGCAAAATTTACAAACATGAATTTCGACTTTTTTTGCAAAATCTCTCGAGAATTTGTAAAATGGGCATAACTTTTGCATACGAACTCCGATGAAAAAGTTTTTTATATGAAAAATCATCTACTCGAAAAGTTCGACACTCGGCAGCTCCGCGCATCGCCATTCAGTCCGAGGCTCCTTCGACACTCGGCAGCTCCGCGCATCGCCATTCAGTCGGACGCTCCTTCGACACTCGGCACCTCCGCGCATCGCCATTCAGTCGGACGCTCCTTCGACACTCGGCAGCTCCCCGCATCGCCATTCAGTCGGACGCTCCTTCGACACTCGGCAGCTCCCCGCATCGCCATTCAGTCGGACGCTCCTTCGACACTCGGCAGCTCCGTGCATCGCCATTCAGTCGGACGCTCCTTCGACACTCGGCACCTCCGCGCATCGTCATTCAGTCGGACGCTCCTTCAACACTCGGCAGCTCCGCGCATCGCCATTCAGTCGGACGCTCCTTCAACACTCGGCAGCTCCGCGCATCGCCATTCAGTTAGACGCTCCTTCGACACTCGGCGGCTCCGCGCATCGTCATTCAGTCGGACGCTCCTTCGACACTCGGCAGCTCCACGCATCGCCATTCAGTCGGACGCTCCATCGTCACTCAGCAGCTCCGCGCGCCGTCACTCAACTAGACGCTCCTTCGACACTCGGCAGCTCCGCGCATCGCCATTCAGTCGGACGCTCCTTCGACACTCGGCAGCTCCACGCATCGCCATTCAGTCGGACGCTCCATCGTCACTCGGCAGTTCCGCGCGCCATCACTCAACTGGACGCTCCTTCGACACTCGGCAGCTCCGCGCATCGCCATTCAGTCGGACGCTCCTTCGACACTCGGCAGCTCCACGCATCGCCATTCAGTCGGATGCTCCATCGTCACTCGACAGCTCCGCACGCCGTCACTCTGTTGCACGCTCCAGCGCCACTCGGCAAGACACGCCTTCGTCACTTGGCCGCCCCGTGCGTCACCACTCAGCCGGACGTGTCTACTTTGCTCGACCGCCCCGCGCGTTATCAGACAGCTAAGTCATTCTTCACAGACTTCATTCAATAAATTAATTATTTATGCATTACCGAGTGTCAAGTAAGTCGCACATGATGTTCTCTCGGAGGCCACGCCACCGAGTGTATCCCTGCACTCGGTTCTTTATCTTCACGTCGGATCCTTCACTTTCACAAGTTCACTTGGATCCTTCACTCTTTACACTACTAGGAAAAGGGCTATAGATGATATGGCCACTAATGGCGCACCAGACACTTGGTGCGCCACTACTATATAGTAATGGCGCACCATGAGTTGGTGCGCCATTAGTGTGGTAGACACTAATGGCGCACCGGACCCACGGTGTGCCATTAGTAACAAATGTTTTTTTTTTAATTTTCCAAAAATACTAATGGCGCACCATGGCAGAGTGCGCCATTACTAGTTTAACTAGTAATGGCGCACCTCCAACACAGTGCGCCACAACTATATATATACATAATTTTTTTTTTACAAAACTACTAATGGCGCACCTATAGCTGGTGCGCCATTAGTAACCAGGGTTACTAATGGCGCATTTGTGGGTGGTGCGCCATTAGTAACCGCCTTTTCAGTTATACCTAGTTTTCACAAAATGCACCCCCCCCCCCCCCCGTGGACCGCCTTTTCAGTTTTTAAAAAAATAAAAGAAAATGATAGAAATGTCAAAAAGATAAAAAATAATAAGATTCCCATATGATTTGTGGTCTAGTTGTTAGCAAAATTTACAAACATGAATTTCGACTTTTTTTGCAAAATCTCTCGAGAATTTGTAAAATGGGCATAACTTTTGCATACGAACTCCGATGAAAAAGTTTTTTATATGAAAAATCATCTACTCGAAAAGTTCGACACTCGGCAGCTCCGCGCATCGCCATTCAGTCCGAGGCTCCTTCGACACTCGGCAGCTCCGCGCATCGCCATTCAGTCGGACGCTCCTTCGACACTCGGCACCTCCGCGCATCGCCATTCAGTCGGACGCTCCTTCGACACTCGGCAGCTCCCCGCATCGCCATTCAGTCGGACGCTCCTTCGACACTCGGCAGCTCCCCGCATCGCCATTCAGTCGGACGCTCCTTCGACACTCGGCAGCTCCGTGCATCGCCATTCAGTCGGACGCTCCTTCGACACTCGGCACCTCCGCGCATCGTCATTCAGTCGGACGCTCCTTCAACACTCGGCAGCTCCGCGCATCGCCATTCAGTCGGACGCTCCTTCAACACTCGGCAGCTCCGCGCATCGCCATTCAGTTAGACGCTCCTTCGACACTCGGCGGCTCCGCGCATCGTCATTCAGTCGGACGCTCCTTCGACACTCGGCAGCTCCACGCATCGCCATTCAGTCGGACGCTCCATCGTCACTCAGCAGTTCCGCGCGCCGTCACTCAACTAGACGCTCCTTCGACACTCGGCAGCTCCGCGCATCGCCATTCAGTCGGACGCTCCTTCGACACTCGGCAGCTCCACGCATCGCCATTCAGTCGGACGCTCCATCGTCACTCGGCAGTTCCGCGCGCCATCACTCAACTGGACGCTCCTTCGACACTCGGCAGCTCCGCGCATCGCCATTCAGTCGGACGCTCCTTCGACACTCGGCAGCTCCACGCATCGCCATTCAGTCGGATGCTCCATCGTCACTCGACAGCTCCGCACGCCGTCACTCTGTTGCACGCTCCAGCGCCACTCGGCAAGACACGCCTTCGTCACTTGGCCGCCCCGTGCGTCACCACTCAGCCGGACGTGTCTACTTTGCTCGACCGCCCCGCGCGTTATCAGACAGCTAAGTCATTCTTCACAGACTTCATTCAATAAATTAATTATTTATGCATTACCGAGTGTCAAGTAAGTCGCACATGATGTTCTCTCGGAGGCCACGCCACCGAGTGTATCCCTGCACTCGGTTCTTTATCTTCACGTCGGATCCTTCACTTTCACAAGTTCACTTGGATCCTTCACTCTTTACACAACTAGGAAAAGGGCTATAGATGATATGGCCACTAATGGCGCACCAGACACTTGGTGCGCCACTACTATATAGTAATGGCGCACCATGAGTTGGTGCGCCATTAGTGTGGTAGACACTAATGGCGCACCGGACCCACGGTGTGCCATTAGTAACAAATGTTTTTTTTTTAATTTTCCAAAAATACTAATGGCGCACCATGGCAGAGTGCGCCATTACTAGTTTAACTAGTAATGGCGCACCTCCAACACAGTGCGCCACAACTATATATATACATAATTTTTTTTTTACAAAACTACTAATGGCGCACCTATAGCTGGTGCGCCATTAGTAACCAGGGTTACTAATGGCGCATTTGTGGGTGGTGCGCCATTAGTAACCGCCTTTTCAGTTATACCTAGTTTTCACAAAATGCACCCCCCCCCCCCCGTGGACCGCCTTTTCAGTTTTTAAAAAAATAAAAGAAAATGATAGAAATGTCAAAAAGATAAAAAATAATAAGATTCCCATATGATTTGTGGTCTAGTTGTTAGCAAAATTTACAAACATGAATTTCGACTTTTTTTGCAAAATCTCTCGAGAATTTGTAAAATGGGCATAACTTTTGCATACGAACTCCGATGAAAAAGTTTTTTATATGAAAAATCATCTACTCGAAAAGTTCGACACTCGGCAGCTCCGCGCATCGCCATTCAGTCCGAGGCTCCTTCGACACTCGGCAGCTCCGCGCATCGCCATTCAGTCGGACGCTCCTTCGACACTCGGCACCTCCGCGCATCGCCATTCAGTCGGACGCTCCTTCGACACTCGGCAGCTCCCCGCATCGCCATTCAGTCGGACGCTCCTTCGACACTCGGCAGCTCCCCGCATCGCCATTCAGTCGGACGCTCCTTCGACACTCGACAGCTCCGTGCATCGCCATTCAGTCGGACGCTCCTTCGACACTCGGCACCTCCGCGCATCGCCATTCAGCCGGACGCTCCTTCAACACTCGGCAGCTCCGCGCATCGCCATTCAGTCGGACGCTCCTTCAACACTCGGCAGCTCCGCGCATCGCCATTCAGTTAGACGCTCCTTCGACACTCGGCGGCTCCGCGCATCGTCATTCAGTCGGACGCTCCTTCGACACTCGGCAGCTCCCCGCATCGCCATTCAGTCGGACGCTCCTTCGACACTCGGCAGCTCCCCGCATCGCCATTCAGTCGGACGCTCCATCGTCACTCGGCAGCTCCGCGCGCCGTCACTCAACTAGACGCTCCTTCGACACTCGGCAGCTCCGCGCATCGCCATTCAGTCGGACGCTCCTTCGACACTCGGCAGCTCCACGCATCGCCATTCAGTCGGACGCTCCGTCGTCACTCGGCAGTTCCGCGCGCCGTCACTCAACTGGACGCTCCTTCGACACTCGGCAGCTCCGCGCATCGCAATTCAGTCGGACGCTCCTTCGACACTCGGCAGCTCCACGCATCGCCATTCAGTCGGATGCTCCATCGTCACTCGACAGCTCCGCACGCCGTCACTCTGTTGCACGCTCCAGCGCCACTCGGCAAGACACGCCTTCGTCACTTGGCCGCCCCGTGCGTCACCATTCAGCCGGACGTGTCTACTTTGCTCGACCGCCCCGCGCGTTATCAGACAGCTAAGTCATTCTTCACAGACTTCATTCAATAAATTAATTATTTATGCATTACCGAGTGTCAAGTAAGTCGCACATGATGTTCTCTCGGAGGCCACGCCACCGAGTGTATCCCTGCACTCGGTTCTTTATCTTCACGTCGGATCCTTCACTTTCACAAGTTCACTTGGATCCTTCACTCTTTACACTACTAGGAAAAGGGCTATAGATGACATGGCCACTAATGGCGCACCAGACACTTGGTGCGCCACTACTATATAGTAATGGCGCACCATGAGTTGGTGCGCCATTAGTGTGGTAGACACTAATGGCGCACCGGACCCACGGTGTGCCATTAGTAACAAATGTTTTTTTTTTAATTTTCCAAAAATACTAATGGCGCACCATGGCAGAGTGCGCCATTACTAGTTTAACTAGTAATGGCGCACCTCCAACACAGTGCGCCACAACTATATATATACATAATTTTTTTTTTACAAAACTACTAATGGCGCACCTATAGCTGGTGCGCCATTAGTAACCAGGGTTACTAATGGCGCATTTGTGGGTGGTGCGCCATTAGTAACCGCCTTTTCAGTTATACCTAGTTTTCACAAAATGCACCCCCCCCCCCCCCCGTGGACCGCCTTTTCAGTTTTTAAAAAAATAAAAGAAAATGATAGAAATGTCAAAAAGATAAAAAATAATAAGATTCCCATATGATTTGTGGTCTAGTTGTTAGCAAAATTTACAAACATGAATTTCGACTTTTTTTGCAAAATCTCTCGAGAATTTGTAAAATGGGCATAACTTTTGCATACGAACTCCGATGAAAAAGTTTTTTATATGAAAAATCATCTACTCGAAAAGTTCGACACTCGGCAGCTCCGCGCATCGCCATTCAGTCCGAGGCTCCTTCGACACTCGGCAGCTCCGCGCATCGCCATTCAGTCGGACGCTCCTTCGACACTCGGCACCTCCGCGCATCGCCATTCAGTCGGACGCTCCTTCGACACTCGGCAGCTCCCCGCATCGCCATTCAGTCGGACGCTCCTTCGACACTCGGCAGCTCCCCGCATCGCCATTCAGTCGGACGCTCCTTCGACACTCGACAGCTCCGTGCATCGCCATTCAGTCGGACGCTCCTTCGACACTCGGCACCTCCGCGCATCGCCATTCAGCCGGACGCTCCTTCAACACTCGGCAGCTCCGCGCATCGCCATTCAGTCGGACGCTCCTTCAACACTCGGCAGCTCCGCGCATCGCCATTCAGTTAGACGCTCCTTCGACACTCGGCGGCTCCGCGCATCGTCATTCAGTCGGACGCTCCTTCGACACTCGGCAGCTCCCCGCATCGCCATTCAGTCGGACGCTCCTTCGACACTCGGCAGCTCCCCGCATCGCCATTCAGTCGGACGCTCCATCGTCACTCGGCAGCTCCGCGCGCCGTCACTCAACTAGACGCTCCTTCGACACTCGGCAGCTCCGCGCATCGCCATTCAGTCGGACGCTCCTTCGACACTCGGCAGCTCCACGCATCGCCATTCAGTCGGACGCTCCGTCGTCACTCGGCAGTTCCGCGCGCCGTCACTCAACTGGACGCTCCTTCGACACTCGGCAGCCCCGCGCATCGCCATTCAGTCGGACGCTCCTTCGACACTCGGCAGCTCCACGCATCGCCATTCAGTCGGATGCTCCATCGTCACTCGACAGCTCCGCACGCCGTCACTCTGTTGCACGCTCCAGCGCCACTCGGCAAGACACGCCTTCGTCACTTGGCCGCCCCGTGCGTCACCACTCAGCCGGACGTGTCTACTTTGCTCGACCGCCCCGCGCGTTATCAGACAGCTAAGTCATTCTTCACAGACTTCATTCAATAAATTAATTATTTATGCATTACCGAGTGTCAAGTAAGTCGCACATGATGTTCTCTCGGAGGCCACGCCACCGAGTGTATCCCTGCACTCGGTTCTTTATCTTCACGTCGGATCCTTCACTTTCACAAGTTCACTTGGATCCTTCACTCTTTACACTACTAGGAAAAGGGCTATAGATGACATGGCCACTAATGGCGCACCAGACACTTGGTGCGCCACTACTATATAGTAATGGCGCACCATGAGTTGGTGCGCCATTAGTGTGGTAGACACTAATGGCGCACCGGACCCACGGTGTGCCATTAGTAACAAATGTTTTTTTTTAATTTTCCAAAAATACTAATGGCGCACCATGGCAGAGTGCGCCATTACTAGTTTAACTAGTAATGGCGCACCTCCAACACAGTGCGCCACAACTATACATCTACTAAATATATACATAATTTTTTTTTTACAAAACTACTAATGGCGCACCTATAGCTGGTGCGCCATTAGTAACCAGGGTTACTAATGGCGCATTTGTGGGTGGTGCGCCATTAGTAACCGCCTTTTCAGTTATACCTAGTTTTCACAAAATGCACCCCCCCCCTCCCCCCGTGGACCGCCTTTTCGGTTTTAAAAAAAATAAAAGAAAATGATAGAAATGTCAAAAAGATAAAAACTAATAAGATTCCCATATGATTTGTGGTCTAGTTGTTAGCAAAATTTACAAACATGAATTTCGACTTTTTTTGCAAAATCTCTCGAGAATTTGTAAAATGGGCATAACTTTTGCATACGAACTCCGATGAAAAAGTTTTTTATATGAAAAATCATCTACTCGAAAAGTTCGACACTCGGCAGCTCCGCGCATCGCCATTCAGTCCGAGGCTCCTTCGACACTCGGCAGCTCCGCGCATCGCCATTCAGTCGGACGCTCCTTCGACACTCGGCACCTCCGCGCATCGCCATTCAGTCGGACACTCCTTCGACACTCGGCAGCTCCCCGCATCGCCATTCAGTCGGACGCTCCTTCGACACTCGGCAGCTCCCCGCATCGCCATTCAGTCGGACGCTCCTTCGACACTCGGCAGCTCCGTGCATCGCCATTCAGTCGGACGCTCCTTCGACACTCGGCACCACCGCGCATCGCCATTCAGTCGGACGCTCCTTCAACACTCGGCAGCTCCGCGCATCGCCATTCAGTCGGACGCTCCTTCAACACTCGGCAGCTCCGCACATCGCCATTCAGTGAGACGCTCCTTCGACACTCGGCGGCTCCGCGCATCGTCATTCAGTCGGACGCTCCTTCGACACTCGGCAGCTCCCCGCATCGCCATTCAGTCGGACGCTCCTTCGACACTCGGCAGCTCCCCGCATCGCCATTCAGTCGGACGCTCCATCGTCACTCGGCAGCTCCGCGCGCCGTCACTCAACTAGACGCTCCTTCGACACTCGGCAGCTCCGCGCATCGCCATTCAGTCGGACGCTCCTTCGACACTCGGCAGCTCCACGCATCGCCATTCAGTCGGACGCTCCGTCGTCACTCGGCAGTTCCGCGCGCCGTCACTCAACTGGACGCTCCTTCGACACTCGGCAGCTCCGCGCATCGCCATTCAGTCGGACGCTCCTTCGACACTCGGCAGCTCCACGCATCGCCATTCAGTCGGATGCTCCATCGTCACTCGACAGCTCCGCACGCTGTCACTCTGTTGCACGCTCCAGCGCCACTCGGCAAGACGCTCCTTCGACACTCGGCAGCTCCGTGCATCGCCATTCAGTCGGACGCTCCTTCGACACTCGGCACCTCCGCGCATCGCCATTCAGTCGGACGCTCCTTCGACACTCGGCACCTCCGCGCATCGCCATTCAGTCGGACGCTCCTTCCACACTCGGCAGCTCCGCGCATCGCCATTCAGTCGGACGCTCCTTCAACACTCGGCAGCTCCGCGCATCGCCATTCAGTTAGACGCTCCTTCGACACTCGGCGGCTCCGCGCATCGTCATTCAGTCGGACGCTCCTTCGACACTCGGCAGCTCCACGCATCGCCATTCAGTCGGACGCTCCATCGTCACTCGGCAGCTCCGCGCGCCGTCACTCAACTAGACGCTCCTTCGACACTCGGCAGCTCCGCGCATCGCCATTCAGTCGGACGCTCCTTCGACACTCGGCAGCTCCACGCATCGCCATTCAGTCGGACGCTCCGTCGTCACTCGGCAGTTCCGCGCGCCGTCACTCAACTGGACGCTCCTTCGACACTCGGCAGCTCCGCGCATCGCCATTCAGTCGGACGCTCCTTCGACACTCGGCAGCTCCACGCATCGCCATTCAGTCGGATGCTCCATCGTCACTCGACAGCTCCGCACGCCGTCACTCTGTTGCACGCTCCAGCGCCACTCGGCAAGACACGCCTTCGTCACTTGGCCGCCCCGTGCGTCACCACTCAGCCGGACGTGTCTACTTTGCTCGACAGCCCCGCGCGTTATCAGACAGCTAAGTCATTCTTCACAGACATCATTCAATAAATTAATTATTTATGCATTACCGAGTGTCAAGTAAGTTGCACATGATGTTCTCTCGGAGGCCACGCCACCGAGTGTATCCCTGCACTCGGTTCTTTATCTTCACGTCGGATCCTTCACTTTCACAAGTTCACTTGGATCCTTCACTCTTTACACTACTAGGAAAAGGGCTATAGATGATATGGCCACTAATGGCGCACCAGACACTTGGTGCGCCACTACTATATAGTAATGGCGCACCATGAGTTGGTGCGCCATTAGTGTGGTAGACACTAATGGCGCACCGGACCCACGGTGCGCCATTAGTAACAAATGTTTTTTTTTATTTTCCAAAAATACTAATGGCGCACCATGGCAGAGTGCGCCATTACTAGTATAACTAGTAATGGCGCACCTCCAACACAGTGCGCCACAACTATATATCTACTATATATATACATAATTTTTTTTTTACAAAACTACTAATGGCGCACCTATAGCTGGTGCGCCATTAGTAACCAGGGTTACTAATGGCGCATTTGTGGGTGGTGCGCCATTAGTAACCGCCTTTTCAGTTTTACCTAGTTTTCACCAAATGCACCCCCCCCCCCCCGTGGACCGCCTTTTCAGTTTTAAAAAAAATAAAAGAAAATGATAGAAATGTCAAAAAGATAAAAAATAATAAGATTCCCATATGATTTGTGGTCTAGTTGTTAGCAAAATTTACAAACATGAATTTCGACTTTTTTTGCAAAATCTCTCGAGAATTTGTAAAATGGGCATAACTTTTGCATACGAACTCCGATGAAAAAGTTTTTTATATGAAAATCATCTACTCGAAAAGTTCGACACTCGGCAGCTCCGCGCATCGCCATTCAGTCCGATGCTCCTTCGACACTCGGCAGCTCCGCGCATCGCCATTCAGTCGGACGCTCCTTCGACACTCGGCAGCTCCGCGCATCGCCATTCAGTCGGACGCTCCGTCGACACTCGGCAGCTCCCCGCATCGTCATTCAGTCGGACGCTCCTTCGACACTCGGCAGCTCCCCGCATCGCCATTCAGTCGGACGCTCCTTCGACACTCGGCAGCTCCGTGCATCGCCATTCAGTCGGACGCTCCTTCGACACTCGGCACCTCCGCGCATCGCCATTCAGTCGGACGCTCCTTCAACACTCGGCAGCTCCGCGCATCGCCATTCAGTCGGACGCTCCTTCAACACTCGGCAGCTCCGCGCATCGCCATTCAGTTAGACGCTCCTTCGACACTTGGCGGCTCCGCGCATCGTCATTCAGTCGGACGCTCCTTCGACACTCGGCAGCTCCACGCATCGCCATTCAGTCGGACGCTCCATCGTCACTCGGCAGCTCCGCGCGCCGTCGCTCAACTAGACGCTCCTTCGACAGTCGGCAGCTCCGCGCATCGCCATTCAGTCGGACGCTCCTTCGACACTCGGCAGCTCCACGCATCGCCATTCAGTCGGACGCTCCGTCGTCACTCGGCAGTTCCGCGCGCCGTCACTCAACTGGATGCTCCTTCGACACTCGGCAGCTCCGCGCATCGCCATTCAGTCGGACGCTCCTTCGACACTCGGCAGCTCCACGCATCGCCATTCAGTCGGATGCTCCATCGTCACTCGACAGCTCCGCACGCCGTCACTCTGTTGCACGCTCCAGCGCCACTCGTCAAGACACGCCTTCGTCACTTGGCCGCCCCGTGCGTCACCACTCAGCCGGACGTGTCTACTTTGCTCGACCGCCCCGCGCGTTATCAGACAGCTAAGTCATTCTTCACAGACTTCATTCAATAAATTAATTATTTATGCATTACCGAGTGTCAAGTAAGTCGCACATGATGTTCTCTCGGAGGCCACGCCACCGAGTGTATCCCTGCACTCGGTTCTTTATCTTCACGTCGGATCCTTCACTTTCACAAGTTCACTTGGATCCTTCACTCTTTACACTACTAGGAAAAGGGCTATAGATGATATGGCCACTAATGGCGCACCAGACACTTGGTGCGCCACTACTATATAGTAATGGCGCACCATGAGTTGGTGCGCCATTAGTGTGGTAGACACTAATGGCGCACCGGACCCATGGTGCGCCATTAGTAACAAATGTTTTTTTTTATTTTCCAAAAATACTAATGGCGCACCATGGCAGAGTGCGCCATTACTAGTATAACTAGTAATGGCGCACCTCCAACACAGTGCGCCACAACTATATATCTACTATATATATACATAATTTCTTTTTTACAAAACTACTAATGGCGCACCTATAGCTGGTGCGCCATTAGTAACCAGGGTTACTAATGGGGCATTTGTGGGTGGTGCGCCATTAGTAACCGCCTTTTCAGTTTTACCTAGTTTTCACCAAATGCACCCCCCCCCCCCCCCCCCCCCCCGTGGACCGCCTTTTCAGTTTTAAAAAAAATAAAAGAAAATGATAGAAATGTCAAAAAGATAAAAAATAATAAGATTCCCATATGATTTGTGGTCTAGTTGTTAGCAAAATTTACAAACATGAATTTCGACTTTTTTTGCAAAATCTCTCGAGAATTTGTAAAATGGGCATAACTTTTGCATACGAACTCCGATGAAAAAGTTTTTTATATGAAAAATCATCTACTCGAAAAGTTCGACACTCGGCAGCTCCGCGCATCGCCATTCAGTCCGATGCTCCTTCGACACTCGGCAGCTCCGCGCATCGCCATTCAGTCGGACGCTCCGTCGACACTCGGCAGCTCCGCGCATCGCCATTCAGTCGGACGCTCCTTCGACACTCGGCAGCTCCCCGCATCGTCATTCAGTCGGACGCTCCTTCGACACTCGGCAGCTCCCCGCATCGCCATTCAGTCGGACGCTCCTTCGACACTCGGCAGCTCCGTGCATCGCCATTCAGTCGGACGCTCCTTCGACACTCGGCACCTCCGCGCATCGCCATTCAGTCGGACGCTCCTTCAACACTCGGCAGCTCCGCGCATCGCCATTCAGTCGGACGCTCCTTCAACACTCGGCAGCTCCGCGCATCGCCATTCAGTTAGACGCTCCTTCGACACTTGGCGGCTCCGCGCATCGTCATTCAGTCGGACGCTCCTTCGACACTCGGCAGCTCCACGCATCGCCATTCAGTCGGACGCTCCATCGTCACTCGGCAGCTCCGCGCGCCGTCGCTCAACTAGACGCTCCTTCGACAGTCGGCAGCTCCGCGCATCGCCATTCAGTCGGACGCTCCTTCGACACTCGGCAGCTCCACGCATCGCCATTCAGTCGGACGCTCCGTCGTCACTCGGCAGTTCCGCGCGCCGTCACTCAACTGGATGCTCCTTCGACACTCGGCAGCTCCGCGCATCGCCATTCAGTCGGACGCTCCTTCGACACTCGGCAGCTCCACGCATCGCCATTCAGTCGGATGCTCCATCGTCACTCGACAGCTCCGCACGCCGTCACTCTGTTGCACGCTCCAGCGCCACTCGTCAAGACACGCCTTCGTCACTTGGCCGCCCCGTGCGTCACCACTCAGCCGGACGTGTCTACTTTGCTCGACCGCCCCGCGCGTTATCAGACAGCTAAGTCATTCTTCACAGACTTCATTCAATAAATTAATTATTTATGCATTACCGAGTGTCAAGTAAGTCGCACATGATGTTCTCTCGGAGGCCACGCCACCGAGTGTATCCCTGCACTCGGTTCTTTATCTTCACGTCGGATCCTTCACTTTCACAAGTTCACTTGGATCCTTCACTCTTTACACTACTAGGAAAAGGGCTATAGATGATATGGCCACTAATGGCGCACCAGACACTTGGTGCGCCACTACTATATAGTAATGGCGCACCATGAGTTGGTGCGCCATTAGTGTGGTAGACACTAATGGCGCACCGGACCCATGGTGCGCCATTAGTAACAAATGTTTTTTTTTATTTTCCAAAAATACTAATGGCGCACCATGGCAGAGTGCGCCATTACTAGTATAACTAGTAATGGCGCACCTCCAACACAGTGCGCCACAACTATATATCTACTATATATATACATAATTTCTTTTTTACAAAACTACTAATGGCGCACCTATAGCTGGTGCGCCATTAGTAACCAGGGTTACTAATGGGGCATTTGTGGGTGGTGCGCCATTAGTAACCGCCTTTTCAGTTTTACCTAGTTTTCACCAAATGCACCCCCCCCCCCCCCGTGGACCGCCTTTTCAGTTTTAAAAAAAATAAAAGAAAATGATAGAAATGTCAAAAAGATAAAAAATAATAAGATTCCCATATGATTTGTGGTCTAGTTGTTAGCAAAATTTACAAACATGAATTTCGACTTTTTTTGCAAAATCTCTCGAGAATTTGTAAAATGGGCATAACTTTTGCATACGAACTCCGATGAAAAAGTTTTTTATATGAAAAATCATCTACTCGAAAAGTTCGACACTCGGCAGCTCCGCGCATCGCCATTCAGTCCGATGCTCCTTCGACACTCGGCAGCTCCGCGCATCGCCATTCAGTCGGACGCTCCTTCGACACTCGGCACCTCCGCGCATCGCCATTCAGTCGGACGCTCCTTCAACACTCGGCAGCTCCGCGCATCGCCATTCAGTTAGACGCTCCTTCGACACTCGGCGGCTCCGCGCATCGCCATTCAGTCCGATGCTCCTTCGACACTCGGCAGCTCCGCGCATCGCCATTCAGTCGGACGCTCCTTCGACACTCGGCACCTCCGCGCATCGCCATTCAGTCGGACGCTCCTTCGACACTCGGCAGCTCCCCGCATCGCCATTCAGTCGGACGCTCCTTCGACACTCGGCAGCTCCCCGCATCGCCATTCAGTCGGACGCTCCTTCGACACTCGGCAGCTCCGCGCATCGCCATTCAGTCGGACGCTCCTTCAACACTCGGCAGCTCCGCGCATCGCCATTCAGTTAGACGCTCCTTCGACACTCGGCGGCTCCGCGCATCGTCATTCAGTCGGACGCTCCTTCGACACTCGGCAGCTCCACGCATCGCCATTCAGTCGGACGCTCCATCGTCACTCGGCACCTCCGCGCGCCGTCACTCAACTAGACGCTCCTTCGACACTCGGCAGCTCCGCGCATCGCCATTCAGTCGGACGCTCCTTCGACACTCGGCAGCTCCACGCATCGCCATTCAGTCGGACGCTCCGTCGTCACTCGGCAGTTCCGCGCGCCGTCACTCAACTGGACGCTTCTTCGACACTCGGCAGCTCCGCGCATCGCCATTCAGTCGGACGCTCCTTCGACACTCGGCAGCTCCACGCATCGCCATTCAGTCGGATGCTCCATCGTCACTCGACAGCTCCGCACGCCGTCACTCTGTTGCACGCTCCAGCGCCACTCGGCAAGACACGCCTTCGTCACTTGGCCGCCCCGTGCGTCACCACTCAGCCGGACGTGTCTACTTTGCTCGACCGCCCCGCGCGTTATCAGACAGCTAAGTCATTCTTCACAGACTTCATTCAATAAATTAATTATTTATGCATTACCGAGTGTCAAGTAAGTCGCACATGATGTTCTCTCGGAGGCCACGCCACCGAGTGTATCCCTGCACTCGGTTCTTTATCTTCACGTCGAATCCTTCACTTTCACAAGTTCACTTGGATCCTTCACTCTTTACACTACTAGGAAAAGGGCTATAGATGATATGGCCACTAATGGCGCACCAGACACTTGGTGCGCCACTACTATATAGTAATGGCGCACCATGAGTTGGTGCGCCATTAGTGTGGTAGACACTAATGGCGCACCGGACCCACGGTGCGCCATTAGTAACAAATGTTTTTTTTTAATTTTCCAAAAATACTAATGGCGCACCATGGCAGAGTGCGCCATTACTAGTTTAACTAGTAATGGCGCACCTCCAACACAGTGCGCCACAACTATATATCTACTATATATATACATAATTTTTTTTTACAAAACTACTAATGGCGCACCTATAGCTGGTGCGCCATTAGTAACCAGGGTTACTAATGGTGCATTTGTGGGTGGTGCGCCATTAGTAACCGCCTTTTCAGTTTTACCTAGTTTTCACCAAATGCACCCCCCCCCCCCCCCCGTGGACCGCCTTTTCAGTTTTCAAAAAAAATAAAAGAAAATGATAGAAATGTCAAAAAGATAAAAAATAACAAGATTCACATATGATTTGTGGTCTAGTTGTTAGCAAAATTTACAAACATGAATTTCGACTTTTTTTGCAAAATCTCTCGAGAATTTGTAAAATGGGCATAACTTTTGCATACGAACTCCGATGAAAAAGGTTTTTATATGAAAAATCATCTACTCGAAAAGTTCGACACTCGGCAGCTCCGCGCATCGCCTTTCAGTCCGAGGCTCCTTCGACACTCGGCAGCTCCTCGCATCGCCATTCAGTCGGACGCTCCTTCGACACTCGGCAGCTCCGCGCATCGCCATTCAGTCGGACGCTCCTTCGACACTCGGCAGCTCCCCGCATCGCCATTCAGTCGGACGCTCCTTCGACACTCGGCAGCTCCCCGCATCGCCATTCAGTCGGACGCTCCTTCGACACTCGGCAGCTCCGTGCATCGCCATTCAGTCGGACGCTCCTTCGACACTCGGCACCTCCGCGCATCGCCATTCAGTCGGACGCTCCTTCAACACTCGGCAGCTCCGCGCATCGCCATTCAGTCGGACGCTCCTTCAACACTCGGCAGCTCCGCGCATCGCCATTCAGTTAGACGCTCCTTCGACACTCGGCGGCTCCGCGCATCGTCATTCAGTCGGACGCTCCTTCGACACTCGGCAACTCCACGCATCGCCATTCAGTCGGACGCTCCATCGTCACTCGGCAGCTCCGCGCGCCGTCACTCAACTAGACGCTCCTTCGACACTCGGCAGCTCCGCGCATCGCCATTCAGTCGGACGCTCCTTCGACACTCGGCAGCTCCACGCATCGCCATTCAGTCGGACGCTCCGTCGTCACTCGGCAGTTCCGCGCGCCGTCACTCAACTGGACGCTCCTTCGACACTCGGCAGCTCCGCGCATCGCCATTCAGTCGGACGCTCCTTCGACACTCGGCAGCTCCACGCATCGCCATTCAGTCGGATGCTCCATCATCACTCGACAGCTCCGCACGCCGTCACTCTGTTGCACGCTCCAGCGCCACTCGGCAAGACACGCCTTCGTCACTTGGCCGCCCCGTGCGTCACCACTCAGCCGGACGTGTCTACTTTGCTCGACCGCCCCACGCGTTATCAGACAGCTAAGTCATTCTTCACAGACTTCATTCAATAAATTAATTATTTATGCATTACCGAGTGTCAAGTAAGTCGCACATGATGTTCTCTCGGAGGCCACGCCACCGAGTGTATCCCTGCACTCGGTTCTTTATCTTCACGTCGGATCCTTCACTTTCACAAGTTCACTTGGATCCTTCACTCTTTACACTACTAGGAAAAGGGCTATAGATGATATGGCCACTAATGGCGCACCAGACACTTGGTGCGCCACTACTATATAGTAATGGCGCACCATGAGTTGGTGCGCCATTAGTGTGGTAGACACTAATGGCGCACCGGACCCACGGTGCGCCATTAGTAACAAATGTTTTTTTTTAATTTTCCAAAAATACTAATGGCGCACCATGGCAGAGTGCGCCATTACTAGTTTAACTAGTAATGGCGCACCTCCAACACAGTGCGCCACAACTATATATCTACTATATATATACATAAATTTTTTTTACAAAACTACTAATGGCGCACCTATAGCTGGTGCGCCATTAGTAACCAGGGTTACTAATGGCGCATTTGTGGGTGGTGCGCCATTAGTAACCGCCTTTTCAGTTTTACCTAGTTTTCACCAAATGCACCCCCCCCCCCCCCCCCGTGGACCGCCTTTTCAGTTTTAAAAAAAATAAAAGAAAATGATAGAAATGTCAAAAAGATAAGAAATAATAAGATTCCCATATGATTTGTCGACTAGTTGTTAGCAAAATTTACAAACATGAATTTCGACTTTTTTTGCAAAATCTCTCGAGAATTTGTAAAATGGGCATAACTTTTGCATACGAACTCCGATGAAAAAGTTTTTTATATGAAAAATCATCTACTCGAAAAGTTCGACACTCGGCAGCTCCGCGCATCGCCATTCAGTCCGATGCTCCTTCGACACTCGGCAGCTCCGCGCATCGCCATTCAGTCGGACGCTCCTTCGACACTCGGCACCTCCGCGCATCGCCATTCAGTCGGACGCTCCTTCGACACTCGGCAGCTCCCCGCATCGCCATTCAGTCGGACGCTCCTTCGACACTCGGCAGCTCCCCGCATCGCCATTCAGTCGGACGCTCCTACGACACTCGGCAGCTCCGTGCATCGCCATTCAGTCGGACGCTCCTTCGACACTCGGCACCTCCGCGCATCGCCATTCAGTCGGACGCTCCTTCAACACTCGGCAGCTCCGCGCATCGCCATTCAGTCGGACGCTCCTTCAACACTCGGCAGCTCCGCGCATCGCCATTCAGTTAGACGCTCCTTCGACACTCGGCGGCTCCGCGCATCGTCATTCAGTCGGACGCTTCTTCGACACTCGGCAGCTCCACGCATCGCCATTCAGTCGGACGCTCCATCGTCACTCGGCAGCTCCGCGCGCCGTCACTCAACTAGACGCTCCTTCGACACTCGGCAGCTCCGCGCATCGCCATTCAGTCGGACGCTCCTTCGACACTCGGCAGCTCCACGCATCGCCATTCAGTCGGACGCTCCGTCGTCACTCGGCAGTTCCGCGCGCCGTCACTCAACTGGACGCTCCTTCGACACTCGGCAGCTCCGCGCATCGCCATTCAGTCGGACGCTCCTTCGACACTCAGCAGCTCCACGCATCGCCATTCAGTCGGATGCTCCATCGTCACTCGACAGCTCCGCATGCCGTCACTCTGTTGCACGCTCCAGCGCCACTCGGCAAGACACGCCTTCGTCACTTGGCCGCCCCGTGCGTCACCACTCAGCCGGACGTGTCTACTTTGCTCGACCGCCCCGCGCGTTATCAGACAGCTAAGTCAGTCTTCACAGACATCATTCAATAAATTAATTATTTATGCATTACCGAGTGTCAAGTAAGTCGCACATGATGTTCTCTCGGAGGCCACGCCACCGAGTGTATCCCTGCACTCGGTTCTTTATCTTCACGTCGGATCCTTCACTTTCACAAGTTCACTTGGATCCTTCACTCTTTACACTACTAGGAAAAGGGCTATAGATGATATGGCCACTAATGGCGCACCAGACACTTGGTGCGCCACTACTATATAGTAATGGCGCACCATGAGTTGGTGCGCCATTAGTGTGGTAGACACTAATGGCGCACCGGACCCACGGTGCGCCATTAGTAACAAATGTTTTTTTTTAATTTTCCAAAAATACTAATGGCGCACCATGGCAGAGTGCGCCATTACTAGTTTAACTAGTAATGGCGCACCTCCAACACAGTGCGCCACAACTATATATCTACTATATATATACATAATTTTTTTTTACAAAACTACTAATGGCGCACCTATAGCTGGTGCGCCATTAGTAACCAGGGTTACTAATGGCGCATTTGTGGGTGGTGCGCCATTAGTAACCGCCTTTTCAGTTTTACCTAGTTTTCACCAAATGCACCCCCCCCCCCCGTGGACCGCCTTTTCAGTTTTAAAAAAAATAAAAGAAAATGATAGAAATGTCAAAAAGATAAGAAATAATAAGATTCCCATATGATTTGTCGACTAGTTGTTAGCAAAATTTACAAACATGAATTTCGACTTTTTTTGCAAAATCTCTCGAGAATTTGTAAAATGGGCATAACTTTTGCATACGAACTCCGATGAAAAAGTTTTTTATATGAAAAATCATCTACTCGAAAAGTTCGACACTCGGCAGCTCCGCGCATCGCCATTCAGTCCGATGCTCCTTCGACACTCGGCAGCTCCGCGCATCGCCATTCAGTCGGACGCTCCTTCGACACTCGGCACCTCCGCGCATCGCCATTCAGTCGGACGCTCCTTCGACACTCGGCAGCTCCCCGCATCGCCATTCAGTCGGACGCTCCTTCGACACTCGGCAGCTCCCCGCATCGCCATTCAGTCGGACGCTCCTTCGACACTCGGCAGCTCCGTGCATCGCCATTCAGTCGGACGCTCCTTCGACACTCGGCACCTCCGCGCATCGCCATTCAGTCGGACGCTCCTTCAACACTCGGCAGCTCCGCGCATCGCCATTCAGTCGGACGCTCCTTCAACACTCGGCAGCTCCGCGCATCGCCATTCAGTTAGACGCTCCTTCGACACTCGGCGGCTCCGCGCATCGTCATTCAGTCGGACGCTTCTTCGACACTCGGCAGCTCCACGCATCGCCATTCAGTCGGACGCTCCATCGTCACTCGGCAGCTCCGCGCGCCGTCACTCAACTAGACGCTCCTTCGACACTCGGCAGCTCCGCGCATCGCCATTCAGTCGGACGCTCCTTCGACACTCGGCAGCTCCACGCATCGCCATTCAGTCGGACGCTCCGTCGTCACTCGGCAGTTCCGCGCGCCGTCACTCAACTGGACGCTCCTTCGACACTCGGCAGCTCCGCGCATCGCCATTCAGTCGGACGCTCCTTCGACACTCAGCAGCTCCACGCATCGCCATTCAGTCGGATGCTCCATCGTCACTCGACAGCTCCGCATGCCGTCACTCTGTTGCACGCTCCAGCGCCACTCGGCAAGACACGCCTTCGTCACTTGGCCGCCCCGTGCGTCACCACTCAGCCGGACGTGTCTACTTTGCTCGACCGCCCCGCGCGTTATCAGACAGCTAAGTCAGTCTTCACAGACATCATTCAATAAATTAATTATTTATGCATTACCGAGTGTCAAGTAAGTCGCACATGATGTTCTCTCGGAGGCCACGCCACCGAGTGTATCCCTGCACTCGGTTCTTTATCTTCACGTCGGATCCTTCACTTTCACAAGTTCACTTGGATCCTTCACTCTTTACACTACTAGGAAAAGGGCTATAGATGATATGGCCACTAATGGCGCACCAGACACTTGGTGCGCCACTACTATATAGTAATGGCGCACCATGAGTTGGTGCGCCATTAGTGTGGTAGACACTAATGGCGCACCGGACCCACGGTGCGCCATTAGTAACAAATGTTTTTTTTTTAATTTTCCAAAAATACTAATGGCGCACCATGGCAGAGTGCGCCATTACTAGTTTAACTAGTAATGGCGCACCTCCAACACAGTGCGCCACAATTATATATCTACTATATATATACATAATTTTTTTTTACAAAACTACTAATGGCGCACCTATAGCTGGTGCGCCATTAGTAACCAGGGTTACTAATGGCGCATTTGTGGGTGGTGCGCCATTAGTAACCGCCTTTTCAGTTTTACCTAGTTTTCACCAAATGCACCCCCCCCCCCCCCCCCCCCGGTGGACCGCCTTTTCAGTTTTAAAAAAAATAAAAGAAAATGATAGAAATGTCAAAAAGATAAAAAATAATAAGATTCCCATATGATTTGTGGTCTAGTTGTTAGCAAAATTTACAAACATGAATTTCGACTTTTTTTTCAAAATCTCTCGAGAATTTGTAAAATGGGCATAACTTTTGCATACGAACTCCGATGAAAAAGTTTTTTATATGAAAAATCATCTACTCAAAAAGTTCGACACTCGGCAGCTCCGCGCATCGCCATTCAGTCCGATGCTCCTTCGACACTCGGCAGCTCCGCGCATCGCCATTCAGTCGGACGATCCTTCGACACTCGGCAGCTCCCCGCATCGCCATTCAGTCGGACGCTCCTTCGACACTCGGCAGCTCCGTGCATCGCCATTCAGTCGGACGCTCCTTCGACACTCGGCACCTCCGCGCATCGCCATTCAGTCGGACGCTCCTTCGACACTCGGCACCTCCGCGCATCGCCATTCAGTCGGACGCTCCTTCAACACTCGGCAGCTCCGCGCATCACCATTCAGTCGGACGCTCCTTCCACACTCGGCACCTCCGCGCATCGCCATTCAGTCGGACGCTCCTTCGACACTCGGCAGCTCCCCGCATCGCCATTCAGTCGGACGCTCCTTCGACACTCGGCAGCTCCCCGCATCGCCATTCAGTCGGACGCTCCTTCGACACTCGGCAGCTCCGTGCATCGCCATTCAGTCGGACGCTCCTTCAACACTCGGCAGCTCCGCGCATCGCCATTCAGTTAGACGCTCCTTCGACACTCGGCGGCTCCGCGCATCGTCATTCAGTCGGACGCTCCTTCGACACTCGGCAGCTCCACGCATCGCCATTCAGTCGGACGCTCCATCGTCACTCGGCAGCTCCGCACGCCGTCACTCAACTAGACGCTCCTTCGACACTCGGCAGCTCCGCGCATCTCCATTCAGTCGGACGCTCATTCGACACTCGGCAGCTCCACGCATCGCCATTCAGTCGGACGCTCCGTCGTCACTCGGCAGTTCCGCGCGCCGTCACTCAACTGGACGCTCCTTCGACACTCGGCAGCTCCGCGCATCGCCATTCAGTCGGACGCTCCTTCGACACTCGGCAGCTCCACGCATCGCCATTCAGTCGTATGCTCCATCGTCACTCGACAGCTCCGCACGCCGTCACTCTGTTGCACGCTCCAGCGCCACTCGGCAAGACACGCCTTCGTCACTTGGCCGCCCCGTGCGTCACCACTCAGCCGGACGTGTCTACTTTGCTCGACTGCCCCGCGCGTTATCAGACAGCTAAGTCATTCTTCACAGACTTCATTCAATAAATTAATTATTTATGCATTACCGAGTGTCAAGTAAGTCGCACATGATGTTCTCTCGGAGGCCACGCCACCGAGTGTATCCCTGCACTCGGTTCTTTATCTTCACGTCGGATCCTTCACTTTCACAAGTTCACTTGGATCCTTCACTCTTTACACTACTAGGAAAAGGGCTATAGATGATATGGCCACTAATGGGGCACCAGACACTTGGTGCGCCACTACTATATAGTAATGGCGCACCATGAGTTGGTGCGCCATTAGTGTGGTAGACACTAATGGCGCACCGGACCCACGGTGCGCCATTAGTAACAAATGTTTTTTTTTTAATTTTCCAAAAATACTAATGGCGCACCATGGCAGAGTGCGCCATTACTAGTTTAACTAGTAATGGCGCACCTCCAACACAGTGCGCCACAACTATATATCTACTATATATATACATAATTTTTTTTTTACAAAACTACTAATGGCGCACCTATAGCTGGTGCGCCATTAGTAACCAGGGTTACTAATGGCGCATTTGTGGGTGGTGCGCCATTAGTAACCGCCTTTTCAGTTTTACCTAGTTTTCACCAAATGCACCCCCCCCTGTGGACCGCCTTTTCAGTTTTAAAAAAAATAAAAGAAAATGATAGAAATGTCAAAAAGATAAAAAATAATAAGATTCCCATATGATTTGTGGTCTAGTTGTTAGCAAAGTTTACAAACATGAATTTCGACTTTTTTTGCAAAATCTCTCGAGAATTTGTAAAATGGGCATAACTTTTGCATACGAACTCCGATGAAAAAGTTTTTTATATGAAAAATCATCTACTCGAAAAGTTCGACACTCGGCAGCTCCGCGCATCGCCATTCAGTCCGATGCTCCTTCGACACTCGGCACCTCCGCGCATCGCCATTCAGTCGGACGCTCCTTCGACACTCGGCACCTCCTCGCATCGCCATTCAGTCGGACGCTCCTTCGACACTCGGCAGCTCCCCGCATCGCCATTCAGTCGGACGCTCCATCGACACTCGGCAGCTCCCCGCATCGCCATTCAGTCGGACGCTCCTTCGACACTCGGCAGCTCCGTGCATCGCCATTCAGTCGGACGCTCCTTCGACACTCGGCACCTCCGCGCATCGCCATTTAGTCGGACGCTCCTTCCACACTCGGCAGCTCCGCGCATCGCCATTCAGTCGGACGCTCCTTCAACACTCGGCAGCTCCGCGCATCGCCATTCAGTTAGACGCTCCTTCGACACTCGGCGGCTCCGCGCATCGTCATTCAGTCGGACGCTCCTTCGACACTCGGCGGCTCCACGCATCGCCATTCAGTCGGACGCTCCATCGTCACTCGGCAGCTCCGCGCGCCGTCACTCAACTAGACGCTCCTTCGACACTCGGCAGCTCCGCGCATCGCCATTCAGTCGGACGCTCCTTCGACACTCGGCAGCTCCACGCATCGCCATTCAGTCGGACGCTCCGTCGTAACTCGGCAGTTCCGCGCGCCGTCACTCAACTGGACGCTCCTTCGACACTCGGCAGCTCCGCGCATCGCCATTCAGTCGGACGCTCCTTCGACACTCGGCAGCTCCACGCATCGCCATTCAGTCGGATGCTCCATCGTCACTCGACAGCTCCGCACGCCGTCACTCTGTTGCACGCTCCAGCGCCACTCGGCAAGACACGCCTTCGTCACTTGGCCGCCCCGTGCGTCACCACTCAGCCGGACGTGTCTACTTTGCTCGACCGCCCCGCGCGTTATCAGACAGCTAAGTCATTCTTCACAGACTTCATTCAATAAATTAATTATTTATGCATTACCGAGTGTCAAGTAAGTCGCACATGATGTTCTCTCGGAGGCCACGCCACCGAGTGTATCCCTGCACTCGGTTCTTTATCTTCACGTCGGATCCTTCACTTTCACAAGTTCACTTGGATCCTTCACTCTTTACACTACTAGGAAAAGGGCTATAGATGATATGGCCACTAATGGCGCACCAGACACTTGGTGCGCCACTACTATATAGTAATGGCGCACCATGAGTTGGTGCGCCATTAGTGTGGTAGACACTAATGGCGCACCGGACCCACGGTGCGCCATTAGTAACAAATGTTTTTTTTTTAATTTTCCAAAAATACTAATGGCGCACCATGGCAGAGTGCGCCATTACTAGTTTAACTAGTAATGGCGCACCTCCAACACAGTGCGCCACAACTATATATCTACTATATATATACATAATTTTTTTTTACCAAACTACTAATGGCGCACCTATAGCTGGTGCGCCATTAGTAACCAGGGTTACTAATGGCGCATTTGTGGGTGGTGCGCCATTAGTAACCGCCTTTTCAGTTTTACCTAGTTTTCACCAAATGCACCCCCCCCCCCCCCCCCGTGGACCGCCTTTTCAGTTTTAAAAAAAATAAAAGAAAATGATAGAAATGTCAAAAAGAGAAAAAATAATAAGATTCCCATATGATTTGTGGTCTAGTTGTTAGCAAAATTTACAAACCTGAATTTCGACTTTTTTTTGCAAAATCTCTCGAGAATTTGTAAAATGGGCATAACTTTTGCATACGAACTCCGATGAAAAAGTTTTTTATATGAAAAATCATCTACTCGAAAAGTTCGACACTCGGCAGCTCCGCGCATCGCCATTTAGTCCGATGCTCCTTCGACACTCGGCAGCTCCGCGCATCGCCATTCAGTCGGACGCTCCTTCGACACTCGGCACCTCCGCGCATCGCCATTCAGTCGGACGCTCCTTCGACACTCGGCAGCTCCCCGCATCGCCATTCAGTCGGACGCTCCTTCGACACTCGGCACCTCCGCGCATCGCCATTCAGTCGGACGCTCCTTCGACACTCGGCAGCTCCCCGCATCGCCATTCAGTCGGACGCTCCTTCGACACTCGGCACCTCCCCGCATCGCCATTCAGTCAGACGCTCCTTCGACACTCGGCAGCTCCGTGCATCGCCATTCAGTCGGACGCTCCTTCGACACTCGGCACCTCCGCGCATCGCCATTCAGTCGGACGCTCCTTCCACACTCGGCAGCTCCGCGCATCGCCATTCAGTCGGACGCTCCTTCAACACTCAGCAGCTCCACGCATCGCCATTCAGTCGGATGCTCCATCGTCACTCGACAGCTCCGCACGCCGTCACTCTGTTGCACGCTCCAGCGCCACTCGGCAAGACACGCCTTCGTCACTTGGCCGCCCCGTGCGTCACCACTCAGCCGGACGTGTCTACTTTGGTCGACCGCCCCGCGCGTTATCAGACAGCTAAGTCATTCTTCACAGACTTCATTCAATAAATTAATTATTTATGCATTACCGAGTGTCAAGTAAGTCGCACATGATGTTCTCTCGGAGGCCACGCCACCGAGTGTATCCCTGCACTCGGTTCTTTATCTTCACGTCGGATCCTTCACTTTCACAAGTTCACTTGGATCCTTCACTCTTTACACTACTAGGAAAAGGGCTATAGATGATATGGCCACTAATGGCGCACCAGACACTTGGTGCGCCACTACTATATAGTAATGGCGCACCATGAGTTGGTGCGCCATTAGTGTGGTAGACACTAATGGTGCACCGGACCCACGGTGCGCCATTAGTAACAAATGTTTTTTTTTCCAAAAATACTAATGGCGCACCATGGCAGAGTGCGCCATTACTAGTTTAACTAGTAATGGCGCACCTCCAACACAGTGCGCCACAACTATATATCTACTATATATATACATAATTTTTTTTTACAAAACTACTAATGGCGCACCTATAGCTGGTGCGCCATTAGTAACCAGGGTTACTAATGGCGCATTTGTGGGTGGTGCGCCATTAGTAACCGCCTTTTCAGTTTTACCTAGTTTTCACCAAATGCACCCCCCCCCCCCCCCCCGTGGACCGCCTTTTCAGTTTTAAAAAAAATAAAAGAAAATGATAGAAATGTCAAAAAGATAAAAAATAATAAGATTCCCATATGATTTGTGGTCTAGTTGTTAGCAAAATTTACAAACATGAATTTCGACTTTTTTTGCAAAATCTCTCGAGAATTTGTAAAATGGGCATAACTTTTGCATACGAACTCCGATGAAAAAGTTTTTTATATGAAAAATCATCTACTCCAAAAGTTCGACACTCGGCAGCTCCGCGCATCGCCATTCAGTCCGATGCTCCTTCGACACTCGGCAGCTCCGCGCATCGCCATTAAGTCGGACGCTCCTTCGACACTCGGCACCTCCGCGCATCGCCATTCAGTCGGACGCTCCTTCGACACTCGGCAGCTCCCCGCATCGCCATTCAATCGGACGCTCCTTCGACACTCGGCAGCTCCCCGCATCGCCATTCAGTCGGACGCTCCTTCGACACTCGGCAGCTCCGTGCATCGCCATTCAGTCGGACGCTCCTTCGACACTCGGCACCTCCGCGCATCGCCATTCAGTCGGACGCTCCTTCCACACTCGGCAGCTCCGCGCATCGCCATTCAGTCGGACGCTCCTTCAACACTCGGCAGCTCCGCGCATCGCCATTCAGTTAGACGCTCCTTCGACACTCGGCGGCTCCGCGCATCGTCATTCAGTCGGACGCTCCTTCGACACTCGGCAGCTCCACGCATCGCCATTCAGTCGGACGCTCCATCGTCACTCGGCAGCTCCGCGCGCCGTCACTCAACTAGACGCTCCTTCGACACTCGGCAGCTCCGCGCATCGCCATTCAGTCGGACGCTCCTTCGACACTCGGCAGCTCCACGCATCGCCATTCAGTCGGACGCTCCGTCGTCACTCGGCAGTTCCGCGCGCCGTCACTCAACTGGACGCTCCTTCGACACTCGGCAGCTCCGCGCATCGCCATTCAGTCGGACGCTCCTTCGACACTCGGCAGCTCCACGCATCGCCATTCAGTCGGATGCTCCATCGTCACTCGACAGCTCCGCACGCCGTCACTCTGTTGCACGCTCCAGCGCCACTCGGCAAGACACGCCTTCGTCACTTGGCCGCCCCGTGCGTCACCACTCAGCCGGACGTGTCTACTTTGCTCGACTGCCCCGCGCGTTATCAGACAGCTAAGTCATTCTTCACAGACTTCATTCAATAAATTAAATATTTATGCATTACCGAGTGTCAAGTAAGTCGCACATGATGTTCTCTCGGAGGCCACGCCACCGAGTGTATCCCTGCACTCGGTTCTTTATCTTCACGTCGGATCCTTCACTTTCACAAGTTCACTTGGATCCTTCACTCTTTACACTACTAGGAAAAGGGCTATAGATGATATGGCCACTAATGGCGCACCAGACACTTGGTGCACCACTACTATATAGTAATGGCGCACCATGAGTTGGTGCACCATTAGTGTGGTAGACACTAATGGCGCACCGGACCCACGGTGCGCCATTAGTAACAAATGTTTTTTTTTAATTTTCCAAAAATACTAATGGCGCACCATGGCAGAGTGCGCCATTACTAGTTAAACTAGTAATGGCGCACCTCCAACACAGTGCGCCACAACTATATATCTACTATATATATACATAATTTTTTTTTTACAAAACTACTAATGGCGCACCTATAGCTGGGGCGCCATTAGTAACCAGGGTTACTAATGGCGCATTTGTGGGTGGTGCGCCATTAGTAACCGCCTTTTCAGTTTTACCTAGTTTTCACCAAATGCACCCCCCCCTGTGGACCGCCTTTTCAGTTTTAAAAAAAATAAATCAAAATGATAGAAATGTCAAAAAGATAAAAAATAATAAGATTCCCATATGATTTGTGGTCTAGTTGTTAGCAAAATTTACAAACATGAATTTCGACTTTTTTTGCAAAATCTCTCGAGAATTTGTAAAATGGGCATAACTTTTGCATACGAAATCCGATGAAAAAGTTTTTTATATGAAAAATCATCTACTCGAAATGTTCGACACTCGGCAGCTCCGCGCATCGCCATTCAGTCCGATGCTCCTTCGACACTCGGCAGCTCCGCGCATCGCCATTCAGTCAGACGCTCCTTCGACACTCGGCACCTCCGCGCATCGCCATTCAGTCGGACGCTCCTTCGACACTCGGCAGCTCCGCGCATCGCCATTCAGTCCGATGCTCCTTCGACACTCGGCAGCTCCGTGCATCGCCATTCAGTCGGACGCTCCTTCGACACTCGGCACCTCCGCGCATCGCCATTCAGTCGGACGCTCCTTCAACACTCGGCACCTCCGCGCATCGCCATTCAGTCGGACGCTCCTTCAACACTCGGCAGCTCCGCGCATCGCCATTCAGTCGGACGCTCCTTCAACACTCGGCAGCTCCGCGCATCGCCATTCAGTTAGATGCTCCTTCGACACTCGGCGGCTCCACGCATCGTCATTCAGTCGGACGCTCCTTCGACACTCGGCAGCTCCACGCATCGCCATTCAGTCGGACGCTCCATCGTCACTCGGCAGCTCCGCGCGCCGTCACTCAACTCGACGCTCCTTCGACACTCGGCAGCTCCGCGCATCGCCATTCAGTCGGACGCTCCTTCGACACTCGGCAGCTCCACGCATCGCCATTCAGTCGGACGCTCCGTCGTCACTCGGCAGTTCCGCGCGCCGTCACTCAACTGGACGCTCCTTCGACACTCGGCAGCTCCGCGCATCGCCATTCAGTCGGACGCTCCTTCGACACTCGGCAGCTCCACGCATCGCCATTCAGTCGGATGCTCCATCGTCACTCGACAGCTCCGCACGCCGTCACTCTGTTGCACGCTCCAGCGCCGCTCGGCAAGACACGCCTTCGTCACTTGGCCGCCCCGTGCGTCACCACTCAGCCGGACGTGTCTACTTTGCTCGACCGCCCCGCGCGTTATCAGACAGCTAAGTCATTCTTCACAGACTTCATTCAATAAATTAATTATTTATGCATTACCGAGTGTCAAGTAAGTCGCACATGATGTTCTCTCGGAGGCCACGCCACCGAGTGTATCCCTGCACTCGGTTCTTTATCTTCACGTCGGATCCTTCACTTTCACAAGTTCACTTGGATCCTTCACTCTTTACACTACTAGGAAAAGGGCTATAGATGATATGGCCACTAATGGCGCACCAGACACTTGGTGCACCACTACTATATAGTAATGGCGCACCATGAGTTGGTGCGCCATTAGTGTGGTAGACACTAATGGCGCACCGGACCCACGGTGCGCCATTAGTAACAAATGTTTTTTTTTAATTTTCCAAAAATACTAATGGCGCACCATGGCAGAGTGCGCCATTACTAGTTAAACTAGTAATGGCGCACCTCCAACACAGTGCGCCACAACTATATATCTACTATATATATACATAATTTTTTTTTTACAAAACTACTAATGGCGCACCTATAGCTGGGGCGCCATTAGTAACCAGGGTTACTAATGGCGCATTTGTGGGTGGTGCGCCATTAGTAACCGCCTTTTCAGTTTTACCTAGTTTTCACCAAATGCACCCCCCCCCCCCCGTGGACCGCCTTTTTAGTTTAAAAAAAAAAGAAAATGATAGAAATGTCAAAAAGATAAAAAATAATAAGATTCCCATATGATTTGTGGTCTAGTTGTTAGCAAAATTTACAAACATGAATTTCGACTTTTTTTGCAAAATCTCTCGAGAATTTGTAAAATGGGCATAACTTTTGCATACGAACTCCGATGAAAAAGTTTTTTATATGAAAAATCATCTACTCGAAAAGTTCGACACTCGGCAGCTCCGCGCATCGCCATTCAGTCCGATGCTCCTTCGACACTCGGCAGCTCCGCGCATCGCCATTCAGTCGGACGCTCCTTCGACACTCGGCACCTCCGCGCATCGCCATTCAGTCGGACGCTCCTTCGACACTCGGCAGCTCCGCGCATCGCCATTCAGTCCGATGCTCCTTCGACACTCGGCAGCTCCGTGCATCGCCATTCAGTCGGACGCTCCTTCGACACTCGGCACCTCCGCGCATCGCCATTCAGTCGGACGCTCCTTCAACACTCGGCAGCTCCGCGCATCGCCATTCAGTCGGACGCTCCTTCAACACTCGGCAGCTCCGCGCATCGCCATTCAGTTAGATGCTCCTTCGACACTCGGCGGCTCCACGCATCGTCATTCAGTCGGACGCTCCTTCGACACTCGGCAGCTCCACGCATCGCCATTCAGTCGGACGCTCCATCGTCACTCGGCAGCTCCGCGCGCCGTCACTCAACTCGACGCTCCTTCGACACTCGGCAGCTCCGCGCATCGCCATTCAGTCCGACGCTCCTTCGACACTCGGCAGCTCCACGCATCGCCATTCAGTCGGACGCTCCGTCGTCACTCGGCAGTTCCGCGCGCCGTCACTCAACTGGACGCTCCTTCGACACTTGGTAGCTCCGCGCATCGCCATTCAGTCGGACGCTCCTTCGACACTCGGCAGCTCCACGCATCGCCATTCAGTCGGATGCTCCATCGTCACTCGACAGCTCCGCACGCCGTCACTCTGTTGCACGCTCCAGCGCCACTCGGCAAGACACGCCTTCGTCACTTGGCCGCCCCGTGCGTCACCACTCAGCCGGACGTGTCTACTTTGCTCGACCGCCCCGCGCGTTATCAGACAGCTAAGTCATTCTTCACAGACTTCATTCAATAAATTAATTATTTATGCATTACCGAGTGTCAAGTAAGTCGCACATGATGTTCTCTCGGAGGCCACGCCACCGAGTGTATCCCTGCACTCGGTTCTTTATCTTCACGTCGGATCCTTCACTTTCACAAGTTCACTTGGATCCTTCACTCTTTACACTACTAGGAAAAGGGCTATAGATGATATGGCCACTAATGGCGCACCAGACACTTGGTGCACCACTACTATATAGTAATGGCGCACCATGAGTTGGTGCGCCATTAGTGTGGTAGACACTAATGGCGCACCGGACCCACGGTGCGCCATTAGTAACAAATGTTTTTTTTTTAATTTTCCAAAAATACTAATGGCGCACCATGGCAGAGTGCGCCATTACTAGTTAAACTAGTAATGGCGCACCTCCAACACAGTGCGCCACAACTATATATCTACTATATATATACATAATTTTTTTTTTACAAAACTACTAATGGCGCACCTATAGCTGGGGCGCCATTAGTAACCAGGGTTACTAATGGCGCATTTGTGGGTGGTGCGCCATTAGTAACCGCCTTTTCAGTTTTACCTAGTTTTCACCAAATGCACCCCCCCCCCCCCCCCGTGGACCGCCTTTTTAGTTTAAAAAAAAAAAGAAAATGATAGAAATGTCAAAAAGATAAAAAATAATAAGATTCCCATATGATTTGTGGTCTAGTTGTTAGCAAAATTTACAAACATGAATTTCGACTTTTTTTGCAAAATCTCTCGAGAATTTGTAAAATGGGCATAACTTTTGCATACGAACTCCGATGAAAAAGTTTTTTATACGAAAAATCATCTACTCGAAAAGTTCGACACTCGGCAGCTCCGCGCATCGCCATTCAGTCCGATGCTCCTTCGCCACTCGGCAGCTCCGCGCATCGCCATTCAGTCGGACGCTCCTTCGACACTCGGCACCTCCGCGCATCGCCATTCAGTCGGACGCTCCTTCGACACTCGGCAGCTCCCCGCATCGCCATTCAGTCGGACGCTCCTTCGACACTCGGCAGCTCCCCGCATCGCCATTCAGTCGGACGCTCCTTCGACACTCGGCAGCTCCGTGCATCGCCATTCAGTCGGACGCTCCTTCGACACTCGGCACCTCCGCGCATCGCCATTTAGTCGGACGCTCCTTCCACACTCGGCAGCTCCGCGCATCGCCATTCAGTCGGACGCTCCTTCAACACTCGGCAGCTCTGCGCATCGCCATTCAGTTAGACGCTCCTTCGACACTCGGCGGCTCCGCGCATCGTCATTCAGTCGGACGCTCCTTCGACACTCGGCAGCTCCACGCATCGCCATTCAGTCGGACGCTCCATCGTCACTCGGCAGCTCCGCGCGCCGTCACTCAACTAGACGCTCCTTCGACACTCGGCAGCTCCGCGCATCGCCATTCAGTCGGACGCTCCTTCGACACTCGGCAGCTCCACGCATCGCCATTCAGTCGGACGCTCCATCGTCACTCGGCAGTTCCGCGCGCCGTCACTCAACTGGACGCTCCTTCGACACTCGGCAGCTCCGCGCATCGCCATTCAGTCGGACGCTCCTTCGACACTCGGCAGCTCCACGCATCGCCATTCAGTCGGATGCTCCATCGTCACTCGACAGCTCCGCACGCCGTCACTCTGTTGCACGCTCCAGCGCCACTCGGCAAGACACGCCTTCGTCACTTGGCCGCCCCGTGCGTCACCACTCAGCCGGACGTGTCTACTTTGCTCGACCGCCCCGCGCGTTATCAGACAGCTAAGTCATTCTTCACAGACTTCATTCAATAAATTAATTATTTATGCATTACCGAGTGTCAAGTAAGTCGCACATGATGTTCTCTCGGAGGCCACGCCACCGAGTGTATCCCTGCACTCGGTTCTTTATCTTCACGTCGGATCCTTCACTTTCACAAGTTCACTTGGATCCTTCACTCTTTACACTACTAGGAAAAGGGCTATAGATGATATGGCCACTAATGGCGCACCAGACACTTGGTGCGCCACTACTATATAGTAATGGCGCACCATGAGTTGGTGCGCCATTAGTGTGGTAGACACTAATGGCGCACCGGACCCATAGTGCGCCATTAGTAACAAATGTTTTTTTTTAATTTTCCAAAAATACTAATGGCGCACCATGGCAGAGTGCGCCATTACTAGTTTAACTAGTAATGGCGCACCTCCAACACAGTGCGCCACAACTATATATCTACTATATATATACATAATTTTTTTTTACAAAACTACTAATGGTGCACCTATAGCTGGTGCGCCATTAGTAACCAGGGTTACTAATGGCGCATTTGTGGGTGGTGCGCCATTAGTAACCGCCTTTTCAGTTTTACCTAGTTTTCACCAAATGCACCCCCCCCCCCCCCCGTGGACCGCCTTTTCAGTTTTAAAAAAAATAAAACAAAATGATAGAAATGTCAAAAAGATAAAAAATAATAAGATTCCCATATGATTTGTGGTCTAGTTGTTAGCAAAATTTACAAACATGAATTTCGACTTTTCTTGCAAAATCTCTCGAGAATTTGTAAAATGGGCATAACTTTTGCATACGAACTCCGATGAAAAATTTTTTATATGAAAAATCATCTACTCGAAAAGTTCGACACTCGGCAGCTCCGAGCATCGCCATTCAGTCCGAGGCTCCTTCGACACTCGGCAGCTCCGCGCATCGCCATTCAGTCGGACGCTCCTTCGACACTCGGCACCTCCGCGCATCGCCATTCAGTCGGACGCTCCTTCGACACTCGGCAGCTCCCCGCATCGCCATTCAGTCGGAGGCTCCTTCGACACTCGGCAGCTCCCCGCATCGCCATTCAGTCAGACGCTCCTTCGACACTTGGCAGCTCCGTGCATCGCCATTCAGTCGGACGCTCCTTCGACACTCGGCACCTCCGCGCATCGCCATTCAGTCGGACGCTCCTTCAACACTCGGCAGCTCCGCGCATCGCCATTCAGTCGGACGCTCCTTCAACACTCGGCAGCTCCGCGCATCGCCATTCAGTTAGACGCTCCTTCGACACTCGGCGGCTCCGCGCATCGTCATTCAGTCGGACGCTCCTTCGACACTCGGCAGCTCCACGCATCGCCATTCAGTCGGACGCTCCATCGTCACTCGGCAGCTCCGCGCGCCGTCACTCAACTAGACGCTCCTTCGACACTCGGCAGCTCCGCGCATCGCCATTCAGTCGGACGCTCCTTCGACACTCGGCAGCTCCACGCATCGCCATTCAGTCGGACGCTCCGTCGTCACTCGGCAGTTCCGCGCGCCGTCACTCAACTAGACGCTCCTTCGACACTCGGCAGCTCCGCGCATCGCCATTCAGTCGGACGCTCCTTCGACACTCGGCAGCTCCACGCATCGCCATTCAGTCGGATGCTCCATCGTCACTCGACAGCTCCGCACGCCGTCACTCTGTTGCACGCTCCAGCGCCACTCGGCAAGACACGCCTTCGTCACTTGGCCGCCCCGTGCGTCACCACTCAGCCGGACGTGTCTAGTTTGCTCGACCGCCCCGCGCGTTATCAGACAGCTAAGTCATTCTTCACAGACTTCATTCAATAAATTAATTATTTATGCATTACCGAGTGTCAAGTAAGTCGCACATGATGTTCTCTCGGAGGCCACGCCACCGAGTGTATCCCTGCACTCGGTTCTTTATCTTCACGTCGGATCCTTCACTTTCACAAGTTCACTTGGATCCTTCACTCTTTACACTACTAGGAAAAGGGCTATAGATGATATGGCCACTAATGGCGCACCAGACACTTGGTGCGCCACTACTATATAGTAATGGCGCACCATGAGTTGGTGTGCCATTAGTGTGGTAGACACTAATGGCGCAGCGGACCCACGGTGCGCCATTAGTAACAAATGTTTTTTTTTAATTTTCCAAAAATACTAATGGCGCACCATGGCAGAGTGCGCCATTACTAGTTTAACTAGTAATGGCGCACCTCCAACACAGTGCGCCACAACTATATATCTACTATATATATACATAATTTTTTTTTACAAAACTACTAATGGCGCACCTATAGCTGGTGCGCCATTAGTAACCAGGGTTACTAATGGCGCATTTGTGGGTGGTGCGCCATTAGTAACCGCCTTTTCAGTTTTACCTAGTTTTCACCAAATGCACCCCCCCCCCCCGTGGACCGCCTTTTTAGTTATAAAAAAAATAAAAGAAAATGATAGAAATGTCAAAAAGATAAAAAATAATAAGATTCCCATATGATTTGTGGTCTAGTTGTTAGCAAAATTTACAAACATGAATTTCGACTTTTTTTGCAAAATCTCTCGAGAATTTGTAAAATGGGCATAACTTTTGCATACGAACTCCGATGAAAAAGTTTTTTATATGAAAAATCATCTACTCGAAAAGTTCGACACTCGGCAGCTCCACGCATCGCCATTCAGTCCGATGCTCCTTCGACACTCGGCAGCTCTGCGCATCGCCATTCAGTCGGACGCTCCTTCGACACTCGGCACCTCCGCGCATCGCCATTCAGTCGGACGCTCCTTCGACACTCGGCAGCTCCCCGCATCGCCATTCAGTCGGACGCTCCTTCGACACTCGGCAGCTCCCCGCATCGCCATTCAGTCGGACGCTCCTTCGACACTCGGCAGCTCCGTGCATCGCCATTCAGTCGGACGCTCCTTCGACACTCGGCACCTCCGCGCATCGCCATTCAGTCGGACGCTCCTTCCACACTCGGCAGCTCCGCGCATCGCCATTCAGTCGGACGCTCCTTCAACACTCGGCAGCTCCGCGCATCGCCATTCAGTTAGACGCTCCTTCGACACTCGGCAGCTCCGCGCATCGTCATTCAGTCGGACGCTCCTTCGACACTCGGCAGCTCCACGCATCGCCATTCAGTCGGACGCTCCATCGTCACTCGGCAGCTCCGCGCGCCGTCACTCAACTAGACGCTCCTTCGACACTCGGCAGATCCGCGCATCGCCATTCAGTCGGACGCTCCTTCGACACTCGGCAGCTCCACGCATCGCCATTCAGTCGGACGCTCCGTCGTCACTCGGCAGTTCCGCGCGCCGTCACTCAACTGGACGCTCCTTCGACACTCGGCAGCTCCGCGCATCGCCATTCAGTCGGACGCTCCTTCGACACTCGGCAGCTCCACGCATCGCCATTCAGTCGGATGCTCCATCGTCACTCGACAGCTCCGCACGCCGTCACTCTGTTGCACGCTCCAGCGCCACTCGGCAAGACACGCCTTCGTCACTTGGCCGCCCCGTGCGTCACCACTGAGCCGGACGTGTCTACTTTGCTCGACCGCCCCGCGCGTTATCAGACAGCTAAGTCATTCTTCACAGACTTCATTCAATAAATTAATTATTTATGCATTACCGAGTGTCAAGTAAGTCGCACATGATGTTCTCTCGGAGGCCACGCCACCGAGTGTATCCCTGCACTCGGTTCTTTATCTTCACGTCGGATCCTTCACTTTCACAAGTTCACTTGGATCCTTCACTCTTTACACTACTAGGAAAAGGGCTATAGATGATATGGCCACTAATGGCGCACCAGACACTTGGTGCGCCACTACTATATAGTAATGGCGCACCATGAGTTGGTGCGCCATTAGTGTGGTAGACACTAATGGCGCAGCGGACCCACGGTGCGCCATTAGTAACAAATGTTTTTTTTTTAATTTTCCAAAAATACTAATGGCGCACCATGGCAGAGTGCGCCATTACTAGTTTAACTAGTAATGGCGCACCTCCAACACAGTGCGCCACAACTATATATCTACTATATATATACATATTTTTTTTTTACAAAACTACTAATGGCGCACCTATAGCTGGTGCGCCATTAGTAACCAGGGTTACTAATGGCGCATTTGTGGGTGGTGCGCCATTAGTAACCGCCTTTTCAGTTTTACCTAGTTTTCACCAAATGCACCCCCCCCCCCCCCCCGTGGACCGCCTTTTTAGTTTAAAAAAAAAAAGAAAATGATAGAAATGTCAAAAAGATAAAAAATAATAAGATTCCCATATGATTTGTGGTCTAGTTGTTAGCAAAATTTACAAACATGAATTTCGACTTTTTTTGCAAAATCTCTCGAGAATTTGTAAAATGGGCATAACTTTTGCATACGAACTCCGATGAAAAAGTTTTTTATATGAAAAATCATCTACTCGAAAAGTTCGACACTCGGCAGCTCCGCGCATCGCCATTCAGTCCGATGCTCCTTCGACACTCGGCAGCTCCGCGCATCGCCATTCAGTCGGACGCTCCTTCGACACTCGGCACCTCCGCGCATCGCCATTCAGTCGGACGCTCCTTCGACACTCGGCAGCTCCCCGCATCGCCATTCAGTCGGACGCTCCTTCGACACTCGGCAGCTCCCCGCATCGCCATTCAGTCGGACGCTCCTTCGACACTCGGCAGCTCCGTGCATCGCCATTCAGTCGGACGCTCCTTCGACACTCGGCACCTCCGCGCATCGCCATTCAGTCGGACGCTCCTTCAACACTCGGCAGCTCCGCGCATCGCCATTCAGTCGGACGCTCCTTCAACACTCGGCAGCTCCGCGCATCGCCATTCAGTTAGACGCTCCTTCGACACTCGGCGGCTCCGTGCATCGTCATTCAGTCGGACGCTCCTTCGACACTCGGCAGCTCCACGCATCGCCATTCAGTCGGACGCTCCATCGTCACTCGGCAGCTTCGCGCGCCGTCACTCAACTAGACGCTCCTTCGACACTCGGCAGCTCCGCGCATCGCCATTCAGTCGGACGCTCCTTCGACACTCGGCAGCTCCACGCATCGCCATTCAGTCGGACGCTCCGTCGTCACTCGGCAGTTCCGCGCGCCGTCACTCAACTGGACGCTCCTTCGACACTCGGCAGCTCCGCGCATCGCCATTCAGTCGAACGCTCCTTCGACACTCGGCAGCTCCACGCATCGCCATTCAGTCGGATGCTCCATCGTCACTCGACAGCTCCGCACGCCGTCACTCTGCTGCACGCTCCAGCGCCACTCGGCAAGACACGCCTTCGTCACTTGGCCGCCCCGTGCGTCACCACTCAGCCGGACGTGTCTACTTTGCTCGACCGCCCCGCGCGTTATCAGACAGCTAAGTCATTCTTCACAGACTTCATTCAATAAATTAATTATTTATGCATTACCGAGTGTCAAGTAAGTCGCACATGATGTTATCTCGGAGGCCACGCCACCGAGTGTATCCCTGCACTCGGTTCTTTATCTTCACGTCGGATCCTTCACTTTCACAAGTTCACTTGGATCCTTCACTCTTTACACTACTAGGAAAAGGGCTATAGATGATATGGCCACTAATGGCGCACCAGACACTTGGTGCGCCACTACTATATAGTAATGGCGCACCATGAGTTGGTGCGCCATTAGTGTGGTAGACACTAATGGCGCACCGGACCCACGGTGCGCCATTAGTAACAAATGTTTTTTTTTTAATTTTCCAAAAATACTAATGGCGCACCATGCCAGAGTGCGCCATTACTAGTTTAACTAGTAATGGCGCACCTCCAACACAGTGCGCCACAACTATATATCTACTATATATATACATAATATTTTTTTTACAAAACTACTAATGGCGCACCTATAGCTGGTGCGCCATTAGTAACCAGGGTTACTAATGGCGCATTTGTGGGTGGTGCGCCATTAGTAACCGCCTTTTCAGTTTTACCTAGTTTTCACCAAATGCACCCCCCCCCCCCCCCCGTGGACCGCCTTTTCAGTTTTAAAAAAAATAAAAGAAAATGATAGAAATGTCAAAAAGATAAAAAATAATAAGATTCCCATATGATTTGTGGTCTAGTTGTTAGCAAAATTTACAAACATGAATTTCGACTTTTTTTGCAAAATCTCTCGAGAATTTGTAAAATGGGCATAACTTTTGCATACGAACTCCGATGAAAAAGTTTTTTATATGAAAAATCATCTACTCGAAAAGTTCGACACTCGGCAGCTCCGCGCATCGCCATTCAGTCGGACGCTCCTTCGACACTCGGCACCTCCGCGCATCGCCATTCAGTCGGACGCTCCTTCGACACTCGGCAGCTCCCCGCATCGCCATTCAGTCGGACGCTCCTTCGACACTCGGCAGCTCCCCGCATCGCCATTCAGTCGGACGCTCCTTCGACACTCGGCAGCTCCGTGCATCGCCATTCAGTCGGACGCTCCTTCGACACTCGGCACCTCCGCGCATCGCCATTGAGTCGGACGCTCCTTCAACACTCGGCAGCTCCGCGCATCGCCATTCAGTCGGACGCTCCTTCAACACTCGGCAGCTCCGCGCATCGCCATTCAGTTAGACGCTCCTTCGACACTCGGCGGCTCCGCGCATCGTCATTCAGTCGGACGCTCCTTCGACACTCGGCAGCTCCACGCATCGCCATTCAGTCGGACGCTCCATCGTCACTCGGCAGCTCCGCGCGCCGTCACTCAACTAGACGCTCCTTCGACACTCGGCAGCTCCGCGCATCGCCATTCAGTCGGACGCTCCTTCGACACTCGGCAGCTCCACGCATCGCCATTCAGTCGGACGCTCCGTCGTCACTCCGCAGTTCCGCGCGCCGTCACTCAACTGGACGCTCCTTCGACACTCGGCAGCTCCGCGCATCGCCATTCAGTCGGACGCTCCTTCGACACTCGGCAGCTCCACGCATCGCCATTCAGTCGGATGCTCCATCGTCACTCGACAGCTCCGCACGCCGTCACTCTGTTGCACGCTCCAGCGCCACTCGGCAAGACACGCCTTCGTCACTTGGCCGCCCCGTGCGTCACCACTCAGCCGGACGTGTCTACTTTGCTCGACCGCCCCGCGCGTTATCGGACAGCTAAGTCATTCTTCACAGACTTCATTCAATAAATTAATTATTTATGCATTACCGAGTGTTAAGTAAGTCGCACATGATGTTCTCTCGGAGGCCACGCCACCGAGTGTATCCCTGCACTCGGTTCTTTATCTTCACGTCGGATCCTTCACTTTCACAAGTTCACTTGGATCCTTCACTCTTTACACTACTAGGAAAAGGGCTATAGATGATATGGCCACTAATGGCGCACCAGACACTTGGTGCGCCACTACTATATAGTAATGGCGCACCATGAGTTGGTGCGCCATTAGTGTGGTAGACACTAATGGCGCACCGGACCCACGGTGCGCCATTAGTAACAAATGTTTTTTTTTTAATTTTCCAAAAATACTAATGGCGCACCATGGCAGAGTGCGCCATTACTAGTTTAACTAGTAATGGCGCACCTCCAACACAGTGCGCCACAACTATATATCTACTATATATATACATAATTTTTTTTTACAAAACTACTAATGGCGCACCTATAGCTGGTGCGCCATTAGTAACCAGGGTTACTAATGGCGCATTTGTGGTTGGTGCGCCATTAGTAACCGCCTTTTCAGTTTTACCTAGTTTTCACCAAATGCACCCCCCCCCCCGTGGACCGCCTTTTCAGTTTTAAAAAAAATAAAAGAAAATGATAGAAATGTCAAAAAGATAAAAAATAATAAGATTCCCATATGATTTGTGGTCTAGTTGTTAGCAAAATTTACAAACATGAATTTCGACTTTTTTTGCAAAATCTCTCGAGAATTTGTAAAATGGGCATAACTTTTGCATACGAACTCCGATGAAAAAGTTTTTTATATGAAAAATCATCTACTCGAAAAGTTCGACACTCGGCAGCTCCGCGCATCGCCATTCAGTCGGACGCTCCTTCGACACTCGGCACCTCCGCGCATCGCCATTCAGTCGGACGCTCCTTCGACACTCGGCAGCTCCCCGCATCGCCATTCAGTCGGACGCTCCTTCGACACTCGGCAGCTCCCCGCATCGCCATTCAGTCGGACGCTCCTTCGACACTCGGCAGCTCCGTGCATCGCCATTCAGTCGGACGCTCCTTCGACACTCGGCACCTCCGCGCATCGCCATTTAGTCGGACGCTCCTTCAACACTCGGCAGCTCCGCGCATCGCCATTTAGTCGGACGCTCCTTCAACACTCGGCAGCTCCGCGCATCGCCATTCAGTCGGACGCTCCTTCGACACTCGGCACCTCCGCGCATCGCCATTCAGTCGGACGCTCCTTCCACACTCGGCAGCTCCGCGCATCGCCATTCAGTCGGACGCTCCTTCAACACTCGGCAGCTCCGCGCATCGCCATTCAGTTAGACGCTCCTTCGACACTCGGCGGCTCCGCGCATCGTCATTCTGTCGGACGCTCCTTCGACACTCGGCAGCTCCACGCATCGCCATTCAGTCGGACGCTCCATCGTCACTCGGCAGCTCCGCGCGCCGTCACTCAACTAGACGCTCCTTCGACACTCGGCAGCTCCGCGCATCGCCATTCAGTCGGACGCTCCTTCGACACTCGGCAGCTCCACGCATCGCCATTCAGTAGGACGCTCCGTCGTCACTCGGCAGTTCCGCGCGCCGTCACTCAACTGGACGCTCCTTCGACACTCGGCAGCTCCGCGCATCGCCATTCAGTCGGACGCTCCTTCGACACTCGGCAGCTCCACGCATCGCCATTCAGTCGGATGCTCCATCGTCACTCGACAGCTCCGCACGCCGTCACTCTGTTGCACGCTCCAGCGCCACTCGGCAAGACACGCCTTCGTCACTTGGCCGCCCCGTGCGTCACCACTCAGCCGGACGTGTCTACTTTGCTCGACCGCCCCGCGCGTTATCAGACAGCTAAGTCATTCTTCACAGACTTCATTCAATAAATTAATTATTTATGCATTACCGAGTGTCAAGTAAGTCGCACATGATGTTCTCTCGGAGGCCACGCCACCGAGTGTATCCCTGCACTCGGTTCTTTATCTTCACGTCGGATCCTTCACTTTCACAAGTTCACTTGGATCCTTCACTCTTTACACTACTAGGAAAAGGGCTATAGATGATATGGCCACTAATGGCGCACCAGACACTTGGTGCGCCACTACTATATAGTAATGGCGCACCATGAGTTGGTGCGCCATTAGTGTGGTAGACACTAATGGCGCACCGGACCCACGGTGCGCCATTAGTAACAAATGTTTTTTTTAATTTTCCAAAAATACTAATGGCGCACCATGGCAGAGTGCGCCATTACTAGTTTAACTAGTAATGGCGCACCTCCAACACAGTGCGCCACAACTATATATCTACTATATATATACATAATTTTTTTTTTACAAAACTACTAATGGCGCACCTATAGCTGGTGCGCCATTAGTATCCAGGGTTACTAATGGCGCATTTGTGGGTGGTGCGCCATTAGTAACCGCCTTTTCAGTTTTACCTAGTTTTCACCAAATGCACCCCCCCCCCCCCCCCGTGAACCGCCTTTTCAGTTTAAAAAAAAATAAAAGAAAATGATAGAAATGTCAAAAAGATAAAAAATAATAAGATTCCCATATGATTTTTGGTCTAGTTGTTAGCAAAATTTACAAACATGAATTTCGACTTTTTTTGCAAAATCTCTCGAGAATTTGTAAAATGGGCATAACTTTTGCATACGAACTCCGATGAAAAAGTTTTTTATATGAAAAATCATCTACTCGAAAAGTTCGACACTCGGCAGCTCCGCGCATCGCCATTCAGTCCGATGCTCCTTCGACACTCGGCAGCTCCGCGCATCACCATTCAGTCGGACGCTCCTTCGACACTCGGCACCTCCGCGCATCGCCATTCAGTCGGACGCTCCTTCGACACTCGGCAGCTCCCCGCATCGCCATTCAGTCGGACGCTCCTTCGACACTCGGCAGCTCCCCGCATCGCCATTCAGTCGGACGCTCCTTCGACACTCGGCAGCTCCGTGCATCGCCATTCAGTCGGACGCTCCTTCGACACTCGGCACCTCCGCGTATCGCCATTCAGTCGGACGCTCCTTCAACACTCGGCAGCTCCGCGCATCGCCATTCAGTTAGACGCTCCTTCGACACTCGGCGGCTCCGCGCATCGTCATTCAGTCGGACGCTCCTTCGACACTCGGCAGCTCCACGCATCGCCATTCAGTCGGACGCTCCATCGTCACTCGGCAGCTCCGCGCGCCGTCACTCAACTAGACGCTCCTTCGACACTCGGCGGCTCCACGCATCGTCATTCAGTCGGACGCTCCTTCGACACTCGGCAGCTCCGCGCATCGCCATTCAGTCGGACGCTCCTTCGACACTCGGCAGCTCCACGCATCGCCATTCAGTCGGACGCTCCGTCGTCACTCGGCAGTTCCGCGCGCCGTCACTCAACTGGACGCTCCTTCGACACTCGGCAGCTCCGCGCATCGCCATTCAGTCGGACGCTCCTTCGACCCTCGGCAGCTCCACGCATCGCCATTCAGTCGGATGCTCCATCGTCACTCGACAGCTCCGCACGCCGTCACTCTGTTGCACGCTCCAGCGCCACTCCGCAAGATACGCCTTCGTCACTTGGCCGCCCCGTGCGTCACCACTCAGCCGGACGTGTCTACTTTGCTCGACCGCCCCGCGCGTTATCAGACAGCTAAGTCATTCTTCACAGACTTCATTCAATAAATTAATTATTTATGCATTACCGAGTGTCAAGTAAGTCGCACATGATGTTCTCTCGGAGGCCACGCCACCGAGTGTATCGCTGCACTCGGTTCTTTATCTTCACGTCGGATCCTTCACTTTCACAAGTTCACTTGGATCCTTCACTCTTTACACTACTAGGAAAAGGGCTATAGATGATATGGCCACTAATGGCGCACCAGACACTTGGTGCGCCACTACTATATAGTAATGGCGCACCATGAGTTGGTGCGCCATTAGTGTGGTAGACACTAATGGCGCACCGGACCCACGGTGCGCCATTAGTAACAAATGTTTTTTTTAATTTTCCAAAAATACTAATGGCGCACCATGGCAGAGTGCGCCATTACTAGTTTAACTAGTAATGGCGCACCTCCAACACAGTGCGCCACAACTATATATCTACTATATATATACATAATTTTTTTTTTACAAAACTACTAATGGCGCACCTATAGCTGGTGCGCCATTAGTATCCAGGGTTACTAATGGCGCATTTGTGGGTGGTGCGCCATTAGTAACCGCCTTTTCAGTTTTACCTAGTTTTCACCAAATGCACCCCCCCCCCCCGTGAACCGCCTTTTCAGTTTAAAAAAAAATAAAAGAAAATGATAGAAATGTCAAAAAGATAAAAAATAATAAGATTCCCATATGATTTTTGGTCTAGTTGTTAGCAAAATTTACAAACATGAATTTCGACTTTTTTTGCAAAATCTCTCGAGAATTTGTAAAATGGGCATAACTTTTGCATACGAACTCCGATGAAAAAGTTTTTTATATGAAAAATCATCTACTCGAAAAGTTCGACACTCGGCAGCTCCGCGCATCGCCATTCAGTCCGATGCTCCTTCGACACTCGGCAGCTCCGCGCATCACCATTCAGTCGGACGCTCCTTCGACACTCGGCACCTCCGCGCATCGCCATTCAGTCGGACGCTCCTTCGACACTCGGCAGCTCCCCGCATCGCCATTCAGTCGGACGCTCCTTCGACACTCGGCAGCTCCCCGCATCGCCATTCAGTCGGACGCTCCTTCGACACTCGGCAGCTCCGTGCATCGCCATTCAGTCGGACGCTCCTTCGACACTCGGCACCTCCGCGTATCGCCATTCAGTCGGACGCTCCTTCAACACTCGGCAGCTCCGCGCATCGCCATTCAGTTAGACGCTCCTTCGACACTCGGCGGCTCCGCGCATCGTCATTCAGTCGGACGCTCCTTCGACACTCGGCAGCTCCACGCATCGCCATTCAGTCGGACGCTCCATCGTCACTCGGCAGCTCCGCGCGCCGTCACTCAACTAGACGCTCCTTCGACACTCGGCGGCTCCACGCATCGTCATTCAGTCGGACGCTCCTTCGACACTCGGCAGCTCCGCGCATCGCCATTCAGTCGGACGCTCCTTCGACACTCGGCAGCTCCACGCATCGCCATTCAGTCGGACGCTCCGTCGTCACTCGGCAGTTCCGCGCGCCGTCACTCAACTGGACGCTCCTTCGACACTCGGCAGCTCCGCGCATCGCCATTCAGTCGGACGCTCCTTCGACCCTCGGCAGCTCCACGCATCGCCATTCAGTCGGATGCTCCATCGTCACTCGACAGCTCCGCACGCCGTCACTCTGTTGCACGCTCCAGCGCCACTCCGCAAGATACGCCTTCGTCACTTGGCCGCCCCGTGCGTCACCACTCAGCCGGACGTGTCTACTTTGCTCGACCGCCCCGCGCGTTATCAGACAGCTAAGTCATTCTTCACAGACTTCATTCAATAAATTAATTATTTATGCATTACCGAGTGTCAAGTAAGTCGCACATGATGTTCTCTCGGAGGCCACGCCACCGAGTGTATCGCTGCACTCGGTTCTTTATCTTCACGTCGGATCCTTCACTTTCACAAGTTCACTTGGATCCTTCACTCTTTACACTACTAGGAAAAGGGCTATAGATGATATGGCCACTAATGGCGCACCAGACACTTGGTGCGCCACTACTATATAGTAATGGCGCACCATGAGTTGGTGCGCCATTAGTGTGGTAGACACTAATGGCGCACCGGACCCACGGTGCGCCATTAGTAACAAATGTTTTTTTTTTAATTTTCCAAAAATACTAATGGCGCACCATGGCAGAGTGCGCCATTACTAGTTTAACTAGTAATGGCGCACCTCCAACACAGTGCGCCACAACTATATATCTACTATATATATACATAATTTTTTTTTTACAAAACTACTAATGGCGCACCTATAGCTGGTGCGCCATTAGTAACCAGGGTTACTAATGGCGCATTTGTGGGTGGTGCGCCATTAGTAACCGCCTTTTCAGTTTTACCTAGTTTTCACCAAATGCACCCCCCCCCCCCCCCCCGTGAACCGCCTTTTCAGTTTTAAAAAAAATAAAAGAAAATGATAGAAATGTAAAAAAAATAAAAAATAATAAGACTCCCATATGATTTTTGGTCTAGTTGTTAGCAAAATTTACAAACATGAATTTCGACTTTTTTTGCAAAATCTCTCGAGAATTTGTAAAATGGGCATAACTTTTGCATACGAACTCCGATGAAAAAGTTTTTTATATGAAAAATCATCTACTCGAAAAGTTCGACACTCGGCAGCTCCGCGCATCGCCATTCAGTCCGATGCTCCTTCGACACTCGGCAGCTCCGCGCATCACCATTCAGTCGGACGCTCCTTCGACACTCGGCACCTCCGCGCATCGCCATTCAGTCGGACGCTCCTTCGACACTCGGCAGCTCCCCGCATCGCCATTCAGTCGGACGCTCCTTCGACACTCGGCAGCTCCCCGCATCGCCATTCAGTCGGACGCTCCTTCGACACTCGGCAGCTCCGTGCATCGCCATTCAGTCGGACGCTCCTTTGACACTCGGCACCTCCGCGTATCGCCATTCAGTCGGACGCTCCTTCCACACTCGGCAGCTCCGCGCATCGCCATTCAGTCGGACGCTCCTTCAACACTCGGCAGCTCCGCGCATCGCCATTCAGTTAGACGCTCCTTCGACACTCGGCGGCTCCGCGCATCGTCATTCAGTCGGACGCTCCTTTGACACTCGGCAGCTCCACGCATCGCCATTCAGTCGGACGCTCCATTGTCACTCGGCAGCTCCGCGCGCCGTCACTCAACTAGACGCTCCTTCGACACTCGGCAGCTCCGCGCATCGCCATTCAGTCGGACGCTCCTTCGACACTCGGCAGCTCCACGCATCGCCATTCAGTCGGACGCTCCGTCATCACTCGGCAGTTCCGCGCGCCGTCACTCAACTGGACGCTCCTTCGACACTCGGCAGCTCCGCGCTTCGCCATTCAGTCGGACGCTCCTTCGACCCTCGGCAGCTCCACGCATCGCCATTCAGTCGGATGCTCCATCGTCACTCGACAGCTCCGCACGCCGTCACTCTGTTGCACGCTCCAGCGCCACTCGGCAAGACACGCCTTCGTCACTTGGCCGCCCCGTGCGTCACCACTCAGCCGGACGTGTCTACTTTGCTCGACCGCCCCGCGCGTTATCAGACAGCTAAGTCATTCTTCACAGACTTCATTCAATAAATTAATTATTTATGCATTACCGAGTGTCAAGTAAGTCGCACATGATGTTCTCTCGGAGGCCACGCCACCGAGTGTATCGCTGCACTCGGTTCTTTATCTTCACGTCGGATCCTTCACTTTCACAAGTTCACTTGGATCCTTCACTCTTTACACTACTAGGAAAAGGGCTATAGATGATATGGCCACTAATGGCGCACCAGACACTTGGTGCGCCACTACTATATAGTAATGGCGCACCATGAGTTGGTGCGCCATTAGTGTGGTAGACACTAATGGCGCACCGGACCCACGGTGCGCCATTAGTAACAAATGTTTTTTTTTTAATTTTCCAAAAATACTAATGGCGCACCATGGCAGAGTGCGCCATTACTAGTTTAACTAGTAATGGCGCACCTCCAACACAGTGCGCCACAACTATATATCTACTATATATATACATAATTTTTTTTTACAAAACTACTAATGGCGCACCTATAGCTGGTGCGCCATTAGTAACCAGGGTTACTAATGGCGCATTTGTGGGTGGTGCGCCATTAGTAACCGCCTTTTCAGTTTTACCTAGTTTTCACCAAATGCACCCCCCCCCGGTGAACCGCCTTTTCAGTTTTAAAAAAAATAAAAGAAAATGATAGAAATGTCAAAAAGATAAAAAATAATAAGATTCCCATATGATTTTTGGTCTAGTTGTTAGCAAAATTTACAAACATGAATTTCGACTTTTTTTGCAAAATCTCTCGAGAATTTGTAAAATGGGCATAACTTTTGCATACGAACTCCGATGAAAAAGTTTTTTATATGAAAAATCATCTCCTCGAAAAGTTCGACACTCGGCAGCTCCGCGCATCGCCATTCAGTCCGATGCTCTTTCGACACTCGGCAGCTCCGCGCATCGCCATTCAGTCGGACGCTCCTTCGACACTCGACACCTCCGCGCATCGCCATTCAGTCGGACGCTCCTTCGACACTCGGCAGCTCCCCGCATCGCCATTCAGTCGGACGCTCCTTCGACACTCGGCAGCTCCCCGCATCGCCATTCAGTCGGACGCTCCTTCGACACTCGGCAGCTCTGTGCATCGCCATTCAGTCGGACGCTCCTTCGACACTCGGCACCTCCGCGCATCGCCATTCAGTCGGACGCTCCTTCCACACTCGGCAGCTCCGCGCATCGCCATTCAGTCGGACGCTCCTTCAACACTCGGCACCTCCGCGCATCGCCATTCAGTCGGACGCTCCTTCCACACTCGGCAGCTCCGCGCATCGCCATTCAGTCGGACGCTCCTTCAACACTCGGCAGCTCCGCGCATCGCCATTCAGTTAGACGCTCCTTCGACACTCGGCGGCTCCGCGCATCGTCATTCAGTCGGACGCTCCTTCGACACTCGGCAGCTCCACGCATCGCCATTCAGTCGGACGCTCCATCGTCACTCGGCAGCTCCGCGCGCCGTCACTCAACTAGACGCTCCTTCGACACTCGGCAGCTCCGCGCATCGCCATTCAGTCGGACGCTCCTTCGACACTCGGCAGCTCCACGCATCGCCATTCAGTAGGACGCTCCGTCGTCACTCGGCAGTTCCGCGCGCCGTCACTCAACTGGACGCTCCTTCGACACTCGGCAGCTCCGCGCATCGCCATTCAGTCGGACGCTCCTTCGACACTCGGCAGCTCCACGCATCGCCATTCAGTCGGATGCTCCATCGTCACTCGACAGCTCCGCACGCCGTCACTCTGTTGCACGCTCCAGCGCCACTCGGCAAGACACGCCTTCGTCACTTGGCCGCCCCGTGCGTCACCACTCAGCCGGACGTGTCTACTTTGCTCGACCGCCCCGCGCGTTATCAGACAGCTAAGTCATTCTTCACAGACTTCATTCAATAAATTAATTATTTATGCATTACCGAGTGTCAAGTAAGTCGCACATGATGTTCTCTCGGAGGCCACGCCACCGAGTGTATCCCTGCACTCGGTTCTTTATCTTCAGGTCGGATCCTTCACTTTCACAAGTTCACTTGGATCCTTCACTCTTTACACTACTAGGAAAAGGGCTATAGATGATATGGCCACTAATGGCGCACCAGACACTTGGTGCGCCACTACTATATAGTAATGGCGCACCATGAGTTGGTGCGCCATTAGTGTGGTAGACACTAATGGCGCACCGGACCCACGGTGCGCCATTAGTAACAAATGTTTTTTTTTAATTTTCCAAAAATAATAATGGCGCACCATGGCAGAGTGCGCCATTACTAGTTTAACTAGTAATGGCGCACCTCCAACACAGTGCGCCACAACTATATATCTACTATATATATACATATTTTTTTTTTACAAAACTACTAATGGCGCACCTATAGCTGGTGCGCCATTAGTAACCAGGGTTACTAATGGCGCATTTGTGGGTGGTGCGCCATTAGTAACCGCCTTTTCAGTTTTACCTAGTTTTCACCAAATGCACCCCCCCCCCCCCCCCGTGAACCGCCTTTTCAGTTTTAAAAAAAATAAAAGAAAATGATAGAAATGTCAAAAAGATAAAAAATAATAAGATTCCCATATGATTTTTGGTCTAGTTGTTAGCAAAATTTACAAACTTGAATTTCGCCTTTTTTTGCAAAATCTCTCGAGAATTTGTAAAATGGGCATAACTTTTGCATACGAACTCCGATGAAAAAGTTTTTTATATGAAAAATCATCTCCTCGAAAAGTTCCACACTCGGCAGCTCCGCGCATCGCCATTCAGTCCGATGCTCTTTCGACACTCGGCAGCTCCGCGCATCGCCATTCAGTCGGACGCTCCTTCGACACTCGACACCTCCGCGCATCGCCATTCAGTCGGACGCTCCTTCGACACTCGCCAGCTCCCCGCATCGCCATTCAGTCGGACGCTCCTTCGACACTAGGCAGCTCCCCGCATCGCCATTCAGTCGGACGCTCCTTCGACACTCGGCAGCTCTGTGCATCGCCATTCAGTCGGACGCTCCTTCGACACTCGGCACCTCCGCGCATCGCCATTCAGTCGGACGCTCCTTCCACACTCGGCAGCTCCGCGCATCGCCATTCAGTCGGACGCTCCTTCAACACTCGGCACCTCCGCGCATCGCCATTCAGTCGGACGCTCCTTCCACACTCGGCAGCTCCGCGCATCGCCATTCAGTCGGACGCTCCTTCAACACTCGGCAGCTCCGCGCATCGCCATTCAGTTAGACGCTCCTTCGACACTCGGCGGCTCCGCGCATCGTCATTCAGTCGGACGCTCCTTCGACACTCGGCAGCTCCACGCATCGCCATTCAGTCGGACGCTCCATCGTCACTCGGCAGCTCCGCGCGCCGTCACTCAACTAGACGCTCCTTCGACACTCGGCAGATCCGCGCATCGCCATTCAGTCGGACGCTCCTTCGACACTCGGCAGCTCCACGCATCGCCATTCAGTAGGACGCTCCGTCGTCACTCGGCAGTTCCGCGCGCCGTCACTCAACTGGACGCTCCTTCGACACTCGGCAGCTCCGCGCATCGCCATTCAGTCGGACGCTCCTTCGACACTCGACAGCTCCACGCATCGCCATTCAGTCGGATGCTCCATCGTCACTCGACAGCTCCGCACGCCGTCACTCTGTTGCACGCTCCAGCGCCACTCGGCAAGACACGCCTTCGTCACTTGGCCGCCCCGTGCGTCACCACTCAGCCGGACGTGTCTACTTTGCTCGACCGCCCCGCGCGTTATCAGACAGCTAAGTCATTCTTCACAGACTTCATTCAATAAATTAATTATTTATGCATTACCGAGTGTCAAGTAAGTCGCACATGATGTTCTCTCGGAGGCCACGCCACCGAGTGTATCCCTGCACTCGGTTCTTTATCTTCACGTCGGATCCTTCACTTTCACAAGTTCACTTGGATCCTTCACTCTTTACACTACTAGGAAAAGGGCTATAGATGATATGGCCACTAATGGCGCACCAGACACTTGGTGCGCCACTACTATATAGTAATGGCGCACCATGAGTTGGTGCGCCATTAGTGTGGTAGACACTAATGGCGCACCGGACCCACGGTGCGCCATTAGTAACAAATGTTTTTTTTTAATTTTCCAAAAATACTAATGGCGCACCATGGCAGAGTGCGCCATTACTAGTTTAACTAGTAATGGCGCACCTCCAACACAGTGCGCCACAACTATATATCTACTATATATATACATAATTTTTTTTTTACAAAACTACTAATGGCGCACCTATAGCTGGTGCGCCATTAGTAACCAGGGTTACTAATGGCGCATTTGTGGGTGGTGCGCCATTAGTAACCGCCTTTTCAGTTTTACCTAGTTTTCACCAAATGCACCCCCCCCCCCCCCGTGAACCGCCTTTTCAGTTTTAAAAAAAATAAAAGAAAATGATAGAAATGTCAAAAAGATAAAAAATAATAAGATTCCCATATGATTTTTGGTCTATTTGTTAGCAAAATTTACAAACATGAATTTCGACTTTTTTTGCAAAATCTCTCGAGAATTTGTAAAATGGGCATAACTTTTGCATACGAACTCCGATGAAAAAGTTTTTTATATGAAAAATCATCTACTCGAAAAGTTCGACACTCGGCAGCTCCGCGCATCGCCATTCAGTCCGATGCTCCTTCGACACTCGGCAGCTCCGCGCATCACCATTCAGTCGGACGCTCCTTCGACACTCGGCACCTCCGCGCATCGCCATTCAGTCGGACGCTCCTTCGACACTCGGCAGCTCCCCGCATCGCCATTCAGTCGGACGCTCCTTCGACACTCGGCAGCTCCCCGCATCGCCATTCAGTCGGACGCTCCTTCGACACTCGGCAGCTCCGTGCATCGCCATTCAGTCGGACGCTCCTTCGACACTCGGCACCTCCGCGTATCGCCATTCAGTCGGACGCTCCTTCGACACTCGGCACCTCCGCGTATCGCCATTCAGTCGGACGCTCCTTCCACACTCGGCAGCTCCGCGCATCGCCATTCAGTCGGACGCTCCTTCAACACTCGGCAGCTCCGCGCATCGCCATTCAGTTAGACGCTCCTTCGACACTCGGCGGCTCCGCGCATCGTCATTCAGTCGGACGCTCCTTCGACACTCGGCAGCTCCACGCATCGCCATTCAGTCGGACGCTCCATCGTCACTCGGCAGCTCCGCGCGTCGTCACTCAACTAGACGCTCCTTCGACACTCGGCAGCTCCGCGCATCGCCATTCAGTCGGACGCTCCTTCGACACTCGGCAGCTCCACGCATCGCCATTCAGTAGGACGCTCCGTCGTCACTCGGCAGTTCCGCGCGCCGTCACTCCACTGGACGCTCCTTCGACACTCGGCAGCTCCGCGCATCGCCATTCAGTCGGACGCTCCTTCGACACTCGGCAGCTCCACGCATCGCCATTCAGTCGGATGCTCCATCGTCACTCGACAGCTCCGCACGCCGTCACTCTGTTGCACGCTCCAGCGCCACTCGGCAAGACACGCCTTCGTCACTTGGCCGCCCCGTGCGTCACCACTCAGCCGGACGTGTCTACTTTGCTCGACCGCCCCGTGCGTTATCAGACAGCTAAGTCATTCTTCACAGACTTCATTCAATAAATTAATTATTTATGGATTACCGAGTGTCAAGTAAGTCGCACATGATGTTCTCTCGGAGGCCACGCCACCGAGTGTATCCCTGCACTCGGTTCTTTATCTTCATGTCGGATCCTTCACTTTCACAAGTTCACTTGGATCCTTCACTCTTTACACTACTAGGAAAAGGGCTATAGATGATATGGCCACTAATGGCGCACCAGACACTTGGTGCGCCACTACTATATAGTAATGGCGCACCATGAGTTGGTGCGCCATTAGTGTGGTAGACACTAATGGCGCACCGGACCCACGGTGCGCCATTAGTAACAATTGTTTTTTTTTAATTTTCCAAAAATACTAATGGCGCACCATGGCAGAGTGCGCCATTACTAGTTTAACTAGTAATGGCGCACCTCCAACACAGTGCGCCACAACTATATATCTACTATATATATACATAATTTTTATTTTACAAAACTACTAATGGCGCACCTATAGCTGGTGCGCCATTAGTAACCAGGGTTACTAATGGCGCATTTGTGGGTGGTGCGCCATTAGTAACCGCCTTTTCAGTTTTACCTAATTTTCACCAAATGCACCCCCCCCCCCCCCGTGGACCGCCTTTTCAGTTTTAAAAAAAATAAAAGAAAATGATAGAAATGTCAAAAAGATAAAAAATAATAAGATTCCCATATGATTTGTGGTCTAGTTGAAAAGTTCGACACTCGGCAGCTCCGCGCATCGCCATTCAGTCCGATGCTCCTTCGACACTCGGCAGCTCCGCGCATCGCCATTCAGTCGGACGCTCCTTCGACACTCGGCACCTCCGCGCATCGCCATTCAGTCGGACGCTCCTTCGACACTCGGCAGCTCCCCGCATCGCCATTCAGTCGGACGCTCCTTCGACACTCGGCAGCTCCCCGCATCGCCATTCAGTCGGACGCTCCTTCGACACTCGGCAGCTCCGTGCATCGCCATTCAGTCGGACGCTCCTTCGACACTCGGCACCTCCGCGCATCGCCATTCAGTCGGACGCTCCTTCAACACTCGGCAGCTCCGCGCATCGCCATTCAGTCGGACGCTCCTTCAACACTCGGCAGCTCCGCGCATCGCCATTCAGTTAGACGCTCCTTCGACACTCGGCGGCTCCGCGCATCGTCATTCAGTCGGACGCTCCTTCGACACTCGGCAGCTCCACGCATCGCCATTCAGTCGGACGCTCCATCGTCACTCGGTAGCTCCGCGCGCCGTCACTCAACTAGACGCTCCTTCGACACTCGGCAGCTCCGCGCATCGCCATTCAGTCGGACGCTCCTTCGACACTCGGCAGCTCCACGCATCGCCATTCAGTCGGACGCTCCGTCGTCACTCGGCAGTTCCGCGCGCCGTCACTCAACTGGACGCTCCTTCGACACTCGGCAGCTCCGCGCATCGCCATTCAGTCGGACGCTCCTTCGACACTCGACAGCTCCACGCATCGCCATTCAGTCGGATGCTCCATCGTCACTCGACAGCTCCGCACGCCGTCACTCTGTTGCACGCTCCAGCGCCACTCGGCAAGACACGCCTTCGTCACTTGGCCGCCCCGTGCGTCACCACTCAGCCGGACGTGTCTACTTTGCTCGACCGCCCCGCGCGTTATCAGACAGCTAAGTCATTCTTCACAGACTTCATTCAATAAATTAATTATTTATGCATTACCGAGTGTCAAGTAAGTCGCACATGATGTTCTCTCGGAGGCCACGCCACCGAGTGTATCCCTGCACTCGGTTCTTTATCTTCACGTCGGATCCTTCACTTTCACAAGTTCACTTGGATCCTTCACTCTTTACACTACTAGGAAAAGGGCTATAGATGATATGGCCACTAATGGCGCACCAGACACTTGGTGCGCCACTACTATATAGTAATGGCGCACCATGAGTTGGTGCGCCATTAGTGTGGTAGACACTAATGGCGCACCGGACCCACGGTGCGCCATTAGTAACAAATGTTTTTTTTTTAATTTTCCAAAAATACTAATGGCGCACCATGGCAGAGTGCGCCATTACTAGTTTAACTAGTAATGGCGCACCTCCAACACAGTGCGCCACAACTATATATCTACTATATATATACATAATTTTTTTTTTACAAAACTACTAATGGCGCACCTATAGCTGGTGCGCCATTAGTAACCAGGGTTACTAATGGCGCATTTGTGGGTGGTGCGCCATTAGTAACCGCCTTTTCAGTTTTACCTAGTTTTCACCAAATGCACCCCCCCCCCGTGAACCGCCTTTTCAGTTTTAAAAAAAATAAAAGAAAATGATAGAAATGTCAAAAAGATAAAAAATAATAAGATTCCCATATGATTTTTGGTCTATTTGTTAGCAAAATTTACAAACATGAATTTCGACTTTTTTTGCAAAATCTCTCGAGAATTTGTAAAATGGGCATAACTTTTGCATACGAACTCCGATGAAAAAGTTTTTTATATGAAAAATCATCTACTCGAAAAGTTCGACACTCGGCAGCTCCGCGCATCGCCATTCAGTCCGATGCTCCTTCGACACTCGGCAGCTCCGCGCATCACCATTCAGTCGGACGCTCCTTCGACACTCGGCACCTCCGCGCATCGCCATTCAGTCGGACGCTCCTTCGACACTCGGCAGCTCCCCGCATCGCCATTCAGTCGGACGCTCCTTCGACACTCGGCAGCTCCCCGCATCGCCATTCAGTCGGACGCTCCTTCGACACTCGGCAGCTCCGTGCATCGCCATTCAGTCGGACGCTCCTTCGACACTCGGCACCTCCGCGTATCGCCATTCAGTCGGACGCTCCTTCCACACTCGGCAGCTCCGCGCATCGCCATTCAGTCGGACGCTCCTTCAACACTCGGCAGCTCCGCGCATCGCCATTCAGTTAGACGCTCCTTCGACACTCGGCGGCTCCGCGCATCGTCATTCAGTCGGACGCTCCTTCGACACTCGGCAGCTCCACGCATCGCCATTCAGTCGGACGCTCCATCGTCACTCGGCAGCTCCGCGCGTCGTCACTCAACTAGACGCTCCTTCGACACTCGGCAGCTCCGCGCATCGCCATTCAGTCGGACGCTCCTTCGACACTCGGCAGCTCCACGCATCGCCATTCAGTAGGACGCTCCGTCGTCACTCGGCAGTTCCGCGCGCCGTCACTCCACTGGACGCTCCTTCGACACTCGGCAGCTCCGCGCATCGCCATTCAGTCGGACGCTCCTTCGACACTCGGCAGCTCCACGCATCGCCATTCAGTCGGATGCTCCATCGTCACTCGACAGCTCCGCACGCCGTCACTCTGTTGCACGCTCCAGCGCCACTCGGCAAGACACGCCTTCGTCACTTGGCCGCCCCGTGCGTCACCACTCAGCCGGACGTGTCTACTTTGCTCGACCGCCCCGTGCGTTATCAGACAGCTAAGTCATTCTTCACAGACTTCATTCAATAAATTAAATATTTATGGATTACCGAGTGTCAAGTAAGTCGCACATGATGTTCTCTCGGAGGCCACGCCACCGAGTGTATCCCTGCACTCGGTTCTTTATCTTCATGTCGGATCCTTCACTTTCACAAGTTCACTTGGATCCTTCACTCTTTACACTACTAGGAAAAGGGCTATAGATGATATGGCCACTAATGGCGCACCAGACACTTGGTGCGCCACTACTATATAGTAATGGCGCACCATGAGTTGGTGCGCCATTAGTGTGGTAGACACTAATGGCGCACCGGACCCACGGTGCGCCATTAGTAACAATTGTTTTTTTTTAATTTTCCAAAAATACTAATGGCGCACCATGGCAGAGTGCGCCATTACTAGTTTAACTAGTAATGGCGCACCTCCAACACAGTGCGCCACAACTATATATCTACTATATATATACATAATTTTTTTTTTACAAAACTACTAATGGCGCACCTATAGCTGGTGCGCCATTAGTAACCAGGGTTACTAATGGCGCATTTGTGGGTGGTGCGCCATTAGTAACCGCCTTTTCAGTTTTACCTAGTTTTCACCAAATGCACCCCCCCCCCCGTGAACCGCCTTTTCAGTTTTAAAAAAAATAAAAGAAAATGATAGAAATGTCAAAAAGATAAAAAATAATAAGATTCCCATATGATTTTTGGTCTATTTGTTAGCAAAATTTACAAACATGAATTTCGACTTTTTTTGCAAAATCTCTCGAGAATTTGTAAAATGGGCATAACTTTTGCATACGAACTCCGATGAAAAAGTTTTTTATATGAAAAATCATCTACTCGAAAAGTTCGACACTCGGCAGCTCCGCGCATCGCCATTCAGTCCGATGCTCCTTCGACACTCGGCAGCTCCGCGCATCACCATTCAGTCGGACGCTCCTTCGACACTCGGCACCTCCGCGCATCGCCATTCAGTCGGACGCTCCTTCGACACTCGGCAGCTCCCCGCATCGCCATTCAGTCGGACGCTCCTTCGACACTCGGCAGCTCCCCGCATCGCCATTCAGTCGGACGCTCCTTCGACACTCGGCAGCTCCGTGCATCGCCATTCAGTCGGACGCTCCTTCGACACTCGGCACCTCCGCGTATCGCCATTCAGTCGGACGCTCCTTCCACACTCGGCAGCTCCGCGCATCGCCATTCAGTCGGACGCTCCTTCAACACTCGGCAGCTCCGCGCATCGCCATTCAGTTAGACGCTCCTTCGACACTCGGCGGCTCCGCGCATCGTCATTCAGTCGGACGCTCCTTCGACACTCGGCAGCTCCACGCATCGCCATTCAGTCGGACGCTCCATCGTCACTCGGCAGCTCCGCGCGTCGTCACTCAACTAGACGCTCCTTCGACACTCGGCAGCTCCGCGCATCGCCATTCAGTCGGACGCTCCTTCGACACTCGGCAGCTCCACGCATCGCCATTCAGTAGGACGCTCCGTCGTCACTCGGCAGTTCCGCGCGCCGTCACTCCACTGGACGCTCCTTCGACACTCGGCAGCTCCGCGCATCGCCATTCAGTCGGACGCTCCTTCGACACTCGGCAGCTCCACGCATCGCCATTCAGTCGGATGCTCCATCGTCACTCGACAGCTCCGCACGCCGTCACTCTGTTGCACGCTCCAGCGCCACTCGGCAAGACACGCCTTCGTCACTTGGCCGCCCCGTGCGTCACCACTCAGCCGGACGTGTCTACTTTGCTCGACCGCCCCGTGCGTTATCAGACAGCTAAGTCATTCTTCACAGACTTCATTCAATAAATTAAATATTTATGGATTACCGAGTGTCAAGTAAGTCGCACATGATGTTCTCTCGGAGGCCACGCCACCGAGTGTATCCCTGCACTCGGTTCTTTATCTTCATGTCGGATCCTTCACTTTCACAAGTTCACTTGGATCCTTCACTCTTTACACTACTAGGAAAAGGGCTATAGATGATATGGCCACTAATGGCGCACCAGACACTTGGTGCGCCACTACTATATAGTAATGGCGCACCATGAGTTGGTGCGCCATTAGTGTGGTAGACACTAATGGCGCACCGGACCCACGGTGCGCCATTAGTAACAATTGTTTTTTTTTAATTTTCCAAAAATACTAATGGCGCACCATGGCAGAGTGCGCCATTACTAGTTTAACTAGTAATGGCGCACCTCCAACACAGTGCGCCACAACTATATATCTACTATATATATACATAATTTTTATTTTACAAAACTACTAATGGCGCACCTATAGCTGGTGCGCCATTAGTAACCAGGGTTACTAATGGCGCATTTGTGGGTGGTGCGCCATTAGTAACCGCCTTTTCAGTTTTACCTAATTTTCACCAAATGCACCCCCCCCCCCCGTGGACCGCCTTTTCAGTTTTAAAAAAAATAAAAGAAAATGATAGAAATGTCAAAAAGATAAAAAATAATAAGATTCCCATATGATTTGTGGTCTAGTTGAAAAGTTCGACACTCGGCAGCTCCGCGCATCGCCATTCAGTCCGATGCTCCTTCGACACTCGGCAGCTCCGCGCATCGCCATTCAGTCGGACGCTCCTTCGACACTCGGCACCTCCGCGCATCGCCATTCAGTCGGACGCTCCTTCGACACTCGGCAGCTCCCCGCATCGCCATTCAGTCGGACGCTCCTTCGACACTCGGCAGCTCCCCGCATCGCCATTCAGTCGGACGCTCCTTCGACACTCGGCAGCTCCGTGCATCGCCATTCAGTCGGACACTCCTTCGACACTCGGCACCTCCGCGCATCGCCATTCAGTCGGACGCTCCTTCAACACTCGGCAGCTCCGCGCATCGCCATTCAGTCGGACGCTCCTTCAACACTCGGCAGCTCCGCGCATCGCCATTCAGTTAGACGCTCCTTCGACACTCGGCGGCTCCGCGCATCGTCATTCAGTCGGACGCTCCTTGGACACTCGGCAGCTCCACGCATCGCCATTCAGTCGGACGCTCCATCGTCACTCGGCAGCTCCGCGCGCCGTCACTCAACTAGACGCTCCTTCGACACTCGGCAGCTCCGCGCATCGCCATTCAGTCGGACGCTCCTTCGACACTCGGCAGCTCCACGCATCGCCATTCAGCCGGACGCTCCGTCGTCACTCGGCAGTTCCGCGCGCCGTCACTCAACTGGACGCTCCTTCGACACTCGGCAGCTCCGCGCATCGCCATTCAGTCGGACGCTCCTTCGACACTCGGCAGCTCCACGCATCGCCATTCAGTCGGATGCTCCATCGTCACTCGACAGCTCCGCACGCCGTCACTCTGTTGCACGCTCCAGCGCCACTCGGCAAGACACGCCTTCGTCACTTGGCCGCCCCGTGCGTCACCACTCAGCCGGACGTGTCTACTTTGCTCGACCGCCCCGCGCGTTATCAGACAGCTAAGTCATTATTCACAGACTTTATTCAATAAATTAATTATTTATGCATTACCGAGTGTCAAGTAAGTCGCACATGATGTTCTCTCGGAGGCCACGCCACCGAGTGTATCCCTGCACTCGGTTCTTTATCTTCACGTCGGATCCTTCACTTTCACAAGTTCACTTGGATCCTTCACTCTTTACACTACTAGGAAAAGGGCTATAGATGATATGGCCACTAATGGCGCACCAGACACTTGGTGCGCCACTACTATATAGTAATGGCGCACCATGAGTTGGTGCGCCATTAGTGTGGTAGACACTAATGGCGCACCGGACCCACGGTGCGCCATTAGTAACAAATGTTTTTTTTTAATTTTCCAAAAATACTAATGGCGCACCATGGCAGAGTGCGCCATTACTAGTTTAACTAGTAATGGCGCACCTCCAACACAGTGCGCCACAACTATATATCTACTATATATATACATAATTTTTTTTTACAAAACTACTAATGGCGCACCTATAGCTGGTGCGCCATTAGTAACCAGGGTTACTAATGGCGCATTTGTGGGTGGTGCGCCATTAGTAACCGCCTTTTCAGTTTTACCTAGTTTTCACCAAATGCACCCCCCCCCCCCCCCGTGGACCGCCTTTTCAGTTTTAAAAAAAATAAAAGAAAATGATAGAAATGTCAAAAAGATAAAAAATAATAAGTTCCCATATGATTTGTGGTCTAGTTGTTAGCAAAATTTACAAACATGAATTTCGACTTTTTTTGCAAAATCTCTCGAGAATTTGTAAAATGGGCATAACTTTTGCATACGAACTCCGATGAAAAAGTTTTTTATATGAAAAATCATCTACTCGAAAAGTTCGACACTCGGCAGCTCCGCGCATCGCCATTCAGTCCGATGCTCCTTCGACACTCGGCAGCTCCGCGCATCGCCATTCAGTCGGACGCTCCTTCGACACTCGGCACCTCCGCGCATCGCCATTCAGTCGGACGCTCCTTCGACACTCGGCAGCTCCCCGCATCGCCATTCAGTCGGACGCTCCTTCGACACTCGGCAGCTCCCCGCATCGCCATTCAGTCGGACGCTCCTTCGACACTCGGCAGCTCCGTGCATCGCCATTCAGTCGGACGCTCCTTCGACACTCGGCACCTCCGCGCATCGCCATTCAGTCGGACGCTCCTTCAACACTCGGCAGCTCCGCGCATCGCCATTCAGTCGGACGCTCCTTCAACACTCGGCAGCTCCGCGCATCGCCATTCAGTTAGACGCTCCTTCGACACTCGGCGGCTCCGCGCATCGTCATTCAGTCGGACGCTCCTTCGACACTCGGCAGCTCCACGCATCGCCATTCAGTCGGACGCTCCATCGTCACTCGGTAGCTCCGCGCGCCGTCACTCAACTAGACGCTCCTTCGACACTCGGCAGCTCCGCGCATCGCCATTCAGTCGGACGCTCCTTCGACACTCGGCAGCTCCACGCATCGCCATTCAGTCGGACGCTCCGTCGTCACTCGGCAGTTCCGCGCGCCGTCACTCAACTGGACGCTCCTTCGACACTCGGCAGCTCCGCGCATCGCCATTCAGTCGGACGCTCCTTCGACACTCGGCAGCTCCACGCATCGCCATTCAGTCAGATGCTCCATCGTCACTCGACAGGTCCGCACGCCGTCACTCTGTTGCACGCTCCAGCGCCACTCGGCAAGACACGCCTTCGTCACTTGGCCGCCCCGTGCGTCACCACTCAGCCGGACGTGTCTACTTTGCTCGACCGCCCCGCGCGTTATCAGACAGCTAAGTCATTATTCACAGACTTCATTCAATAAATTAAATATTTATGCATTACCGAGTGTCAAGTAAGTCGCACATGATGTTCTCTCGGAGGCCACGCCACCGAGTGTATCCCTGCACTCGGTTCTTTATCTTCACGTCGGATCCTTCACTTTCACAAGTTCACTTGGATCCTTCACTCTTTACACTACTAGGAAAAGGGCTATAGATGATATGGCCACTAATGGCGCACCAGACACTTGGTGCGCCACTACTATATAGTAATGGCGCACCATGAGTTGGTGCGCCATTAGTGTGGTAGACACTAATGGCGCACCGGACCCACGGTGCGCCATTAGTAACAAATGTTTTTTTTTTCCAAAAATACTAATGGCGCACCATGGCAGAGTGCGCCATTACTAGTTTAACTAGTAATGGCGCACCTCCAACACAGTGCGCCACAACTATATATCTACTATATATATACATAATTTTTTTTTACAAAACTACTAATGGCGCACCTATAGCTGGTGCGCCATTAGTAACCAGGGTTACTAATGGCGCATTTGTGGGTGGTGCGCCTTTAGTAACCGCCTTTTCAGTTTTACCTAGTTTTCACCAAATGCACCCCCCCCCCCCCCCGTGGACCGCCTTTTCAGTTTTAAAAAAAATAAAAGAAAATGATAGAAATGTCAAAAAGATAAAAAATAATAAGATTCCCATATGATTTGTGGTCTAGTTGTTAGCAAAATTTACAAACATGAATTTCGACTTTTTTTGCAAAATCTCTCGAGAATTTGTAAAATGGGCATAACTTTTGCATACGAACTCCGATGAAAAAGTTTTTTATATGAAAAATCATCTACTCGAAAAGTTCGACACTCGGCAGCTCCGCGCATCGCCATTCAGTCCGATGCTCCTTCGACACTCGACAGCTCCGCGCATCGCCATTCAGTCGGACGCTCCTTCGACACTCGGCACCTCCGCGCATCGCCATTCAGTCGGACGCTCCTTCGACACTCGGCAGCTCCCCGCATCGCCATTCAGTCGGACGCTCCTTCGACACTCGGCAGCTCCCCGCATCGCCATTCAGTCGGACGCTCCTTCGACACTCGGCAGTTCCGTACATCGCCATTCAGTCGGACGCTCCTTCGACACTCGGCACCTCCGCGCATCGCCATTCAGTCGGACGCTCCTTCCACACTCGGCAGCTCCGCGCATCGCCATTCAGTCGGATGCTCCTTCAACACTCGGCAGCTCCGCGCATCGCCATTCAGTTAGACGCTCCTTCGACACTCGGCGGCTCCGCGCATCGTCATTCAGTCGGACGCTCCTTCGACACTCGGCAGCTCCACCCATCGCCATTCAGTCGGACGCTCCATCGTCACTCGGCAGCTCCGCGCGCCGTCACTCAACTAGACGCTCCTTCGACACTCGGCAGCTCCGCGCATCGCCATTCAGTCGGACGCTCCTTCGACACTCGGCAGCTCCACGCATCGCCATTCAGTCGGACGCTCCGTCGTCACTCGGCAGTTCCGCGCGCCGTCACTCAACTGGACGCTCCTTTGACACTCGGCAGCTCCGCGCATCGCCATTCAGTCGGACGCTCCTTCGACACTCGGCAGCTCCACGCATCGCCATTCAGTCGGATGCTCCATCGTCACTCGACAGCTCCGCACGCCGTCACTCTGTTGCACGCTCCAGCGCCACTCGGCAAGACACGCCTTCGTTACTTGGCCGCCCCGTGCGTCACCACTCAGCCGGACGTGTCTACTTTGCTCGACCGCCCCGCGCGTTATCAGACAGCTAAGTCATTCTTCACAGACTTCATTCAATAAATTAATTATTTATGCATTACCGAGTGTCAAGTAAGTCGCACATGATGTTCTCTCGGAGGCCACGCCACCGAGTGTATCCCTGCACTCGGTTCTTTATCTTCACGTCGGATCCTTCACTTTCACAAGTTCACTTGGATCCTTCACTCTTTACACTACTAGGAAAAGGGCTATAGATGATATGGCCACTAATGGCGCACCAGACACTTGGTGCGCCACTACTATATAGTAATGGCGCACCATGAGTTGGTGCGCCATTAGTGTGGTAGACACTAATGGCGCACCGGACCCACGGTGCGCCATTAGTAACAAATGTTTTTTTTTTAATTTTCCAAAAATACTAATGGCGCACCATGGCAGAGTGCGCCATTACTAGTTTAACTAGTAATGGCGCACCTCCAACACAGTGCGCCACAACTATATATCTACTATATATATACATATTTTTTTTTTACAAAACTACTAATGGCGCACCTATAGCTGGTGCGCCATTAGTAACCAGGGTTACTAATGGCGCATTTGTGGGTGGTGCGCCATTAGTAACCGCCTTTTCAGTTTTACCTAGTTTTCACCAAATGCACCCCCCCCCCCCCCCCGTGGACCGCCTTTTCAGTTTTAAAAAAAATAAAAGAAAATGATAGAAATGTCAAAAAGATAAAAACTAATAAGATTCCCATATGATTTGTGGTCTAGTTGTTAGCAAAATTTACAAACATGAATTTCGACTTTTTTTGCAAAATCTCTCGAGAATTTGTAAAATGGGCATAACTTTTGCATACGAACTCCGATGAAAAAGTTTTTTATATGAAAAATCATCTACTCGAAAAGTTCGACACTCGGCAGCTCCGCGCATCGCCATTCAGTCGGACGCTCCTTCGACACTCGGCACCTCCGCGCATCGCCATTCAGTCGGACGCTCCTTCGACACTCGGCAGCTCCCCGCATCGCCATTCAGTCGGACGCTCCTTCGACACTCGGCACCTCCGCGCATCGCCATTCAGTCGGACGCTCCTTCGACACTCGGCAGCTCCCCGCATCGCCATTCAGTTGGACGCTCCTTCGACACTCGGTAGCTCCCCGCATCGCCATTCAGTCGGACACTCCTTCGACACTCGGCAGCTCCGTGCATCGCCATTCAGTCGGACGCTCCTTGGACACTCGGCACCTCCTCGCATCGCCATTCAGTCGGACGCTCCTTCGACACTCGGCACCTCCGCGCATCGCCATTCAGTCGGACGCTCCTTCCACACTCGGCAGCTCCGCGCATCGCCATTCAGTCGGACGCTCCTTCAACACTCGGCAGCTCCGCGCATCACCATTCAGTTAGACGCTCCTTCGACACTCGGCGGCTCCGCGCATCGTCATTCAGTCGGACGCTCCTTCGACACTCGGCAGCTCCACCCATCGCCATTCAGTCGGACGCTCCATCGTCACTCGGCAGCTCCGCGCGCCGTCACTCAACTAGACGCTCCTTCGACACTCGGCAGCTCCGCGCATCGCCATTCAGTCGGACGCTCCTTTGACACTCGGCAGCTCCACGCATCGCCATTCAGTCGGACGCTCCGTCGTCACTCGGCAGTTCCGCGCGCCGTCACTCAACTGGACGCTCCTTCGACACTCGGCAGCTCCGCGCATCGCCATTCAGTCGGACGCTCCTTCGACACTCGGCAGCTCCACGCATCGCCATTCAGTCGGATGCTCCATCGTCACTCGACAGCTCCGCACGCCGTCACTCTGTTGCACGCTCCAGCGCCACTCGGCAAGACACGCCTTCGTCACTTGGCCGCCCCGTGCGTCACCACTCAACCGGACGTGTCTACTTTGCTCGACCGCCCCGCGCGTTATCAGACAGCTAAGTCATTCTTCACAGACTTCATTCAATAAATTAATTATTTATGCATTACCGAGTGTCAAGTAAGTCGCACATGATGTTCTCTCGGAGGCCACGCCACCGAGTGTATCTCTGCACTCGGTTCTTTATCTTCACGTCGGATCCTTCACTTTCACAAGTTCACTTGGATCCTTCACTCTTTACACTACTAGGAAAAGGGCTATAGATGATATGGCCACTAATGGCGCACCAGACACTTGGTGCGCCACTACTATATAGTAATGGCGCACCATGAGTTGGTGCGCCATTAGTGTGGTAGACACTAATGGCGCACCGGACCCACGGTGCGCCATTAGTAACAAATGTTTTTTTTTTCCAAAAATACTAATGGCGCACCATGGCAGAGTGCGCCATAACTAGTTTAACTAGTAATGGCGCACCTCCAACACAGTGCGCCACAACTATATATCTACTATATATATACATAATTTTTTTTTACAAAACTACTAATGGCGCACCTATAGCTGGTGCGCCATTAGTAACCAGGGTTACTAATGGCGCATTTGTGGGTGGTGCGCCTTTAGTAACCGCCTTTTCAGTTTTACCTAGTTTTCACCAAATGCACCCCCCCCCCCCCCGTGGACCGCCTTTTCAGTTTTAAAATAAATAAAAGAAAATGATAGAAATGTCAAAAAGTTAAAAAATAATAAGATTCCCATATGATTTGTGGTCTAGTTGTTAGCAAAATTTACAAACATGAATTTCGACTTTTTTTGCAAAATCTCTCGAGAATTTGTAAAATGGGCATAACTTTTGCATACGAACTCCGATGAAAAAGTTTTTTATATGAAAAATCATCTACTCGAAAAGTTCGACACTCGGCAGCTCCGCGCATCGCCATTCAGTCCGATGCTCCTTCGACACTCGGCAGCTCCGCGCATCTCCATTCAGTCGGACGCTCCTTCGACACTCGGCACCTCCGCGCATCGCCATTCAGTCGGACGCTCCTTCGACACTCGGCAGCTCCCCGCATCGCCATTCAGTCGGACGCTCCTTCGACACTCGGCAGCTCCCCGCATCGCCATTCAGTCGGACGCTCCTTCGACACTCGGCAGCTCCGTGCATCGCCATTCAGTCGGACGCTCCTTCGACACTCGGCACCTCCGCGCATCGCCATTCAGTCGGACGCTCCTTCCACACTCGGCAGCTCCGCGCATCGCCATTCAGTCGGACGCTCCTTCAACACTCGGCAGCTCCGCGCATCGCCATTCAGTTAGACGCTCCTTCGACACTCGGCGGCTCCGCGCATCGTCATTCAGTCGGACGCTCCTTCGACACTCGGCAGCTCCACCCATCGCCATTCAGTCGGACGCTCCATCGTCACTCGGTAGCTCCGCGCGCCGTCACTCAACTAGACGCTCCTTCGACACTCGGCAGCTCCGCGCATCGCCATTCAGTCGGACGCTCCTTCGACACTCGGCAGCTCCACGCATCGCCATTCAGTCGGACGCTCCGTCGTCACTCGGCAGTTCCGCGCGCCGTCACTCAACTGGACGCTCCTTTGACACTCGGCAGCTCCGCGCATCGCCATTCAGTCGGACGCTCCTTCGACACTCGGCAGCTCCACGCATCGCCATTCAGTCGGATGCTCCATCGTCACTCGACAGCTCCGCACGCCGTCACTCTGTTGCACGCTCCAGCGCCACTCGGCAAGACACGCCTTCGTCACTTGGCCGCCCCGTGCGTCACCACTCAGCCGGACGTGTCTACTTTGCTCGACCGCCCCGCGCGTTATCAGACAGCTAAGTCATTCTTCACAGACTTCATTCAATAAATTAATTATTTATGCATTACCGAGTGTCAAGTAAGTCGCACATGATGTTCTCTCGGAGGCCACGCCACCGAGTGTATCCCTGCACTCGGTTCTTTATCTTCACGTCGGATCCTTCACTTTCACAAGTTCACTTGGATCCTTCACTCTTTACACTACTAGGAAAAGGGCTATAGATGATATGGCCACTAATGGCGCACCAGACACTTGGTGCGCCACTACTATATAGTAATGGCGCACCATGAGTTGGTGCGCCATTAGTGTGGTAGACACTAATGGCGCACCGGACCCACGGTGCGCCATTAGTAACAAATGTTTTTTTTTTAATTTTCCAAAAATACTAATGGCGCACCATGGCAGAGTGCGCCATTACTAGTTTAACTAGTAATGGCGCACCTCCAACACAGTGCGCCACAACTATATATCTACAATATATATACATATTTTTTTTTTACAAAACTACTAATGGCGCACCTATAGCTGGTGCGCCATTAGTAACCAGGGTTACTAATGGCGCATTTGTGGGTGGTGCGCCATTAATAACCGCCTTTTCAGTTTTACCTAGTTTTCACCAAATGCACCCCCCCCCCCCTGTGGACCGCCTTTTCAGTTTTAAAAAAAATAAAAGAAAATGATAGAAATGTCAAAAAGATAAAAAATAATAAGATTCCCATATGATTTGTGGTCTAGTTGTTAGCAAAATTTACAAACATGAATTTCGACTTTTTTTGCAAAATCTCTCGAGAATTTGTAAAATGGGCATAACTTTTGCATACGAACTCCGATGAAAAAGTTTTTTATATGAAAAATCATCTACTCGAAAAGTTCGACACTCGGCAGCTCCGCGCATCGCCATTCAGTCGGACGCTCCTTCGACACTCGGCACCTCCGCGCATCGCCATTCAGTCGGACGCTCCTTCGACACTCGGCAGCTCCCCGCATCGCCATTCAGTCGGACGCTCCTTCGACACTCGGCACTTCCGCGCATCGCCATTCAGTCGGACGCTCCTTCGACACTCGGCAGCTCCCCGCATCGCCATTCAGTCGGACGCTCCTTCGACACTCGGTAGCTTCCCGCATCGCCATTCAGTCGGACCCTCCTTCGACACTCGGCAGCTCCGTGCATCGCCATTCAGTCGGACGCTCCTTCGACACTCGGCACCTCCTCGCATCGCCATTCAGTCGGACGCTCCTTCGACACTCGGCACCTCCGCGCATCGCCATTCAGTCGGACGCTCCTTCCACACTCGGCAGCTCCGCGCATCGCCATTCAGTCGGACGCTCCTTCAACACTCGGCAGCTCTGCGCATCGCCATTCAGTTATACGCTCCTTCGACACCCGGCGGCTCCGCGCATCGTCATTCAGTCGGACGCTCCTTCGACACTCGGCAGCTCCACCCATCGCCATTCAGTCGGACGCTCCATCGTCACTCGGCAGCTCCGCGCGTCGTCACTCAACTAGACGCTCCTTCGACACTCGGCAGCTCCGCGCATCGCCATTCAGTCGGACGCTCCTTCGACACTCGGCAGCTCCACGCATCGCCATTCAGTCGGACGCTCCGTCGTCACTCGGCAGTTCCGCGCGCCGTCACTCAACTGGACGCTCCTTCGACACTCGGCAGCTCCGCGCATAGCCATTCAGTCGGACGCTCCTTCGACACTCGGCAGCTCCACGCATCGCCATTCAGTCGGATGCTCCATCGTCACTCGACAGCTCCGCACGCCGTCACTCTGTTGCACGCTCCAGCGCCACTCGGCAAGACACGCCTTCGTCACTTGGCCGCCCCGTGCGTCACCACTCAGCCGGACGTGTCTACTTTGCTCGACCGCCCCGCGCGTTATCAGACAGCTAAGTCATTCTTCACAGACTTCATTCAATAAATTAATTATTTATGCATTGCCGAGTGTCAAGTAAGTCGCACATGATGTTCTCTCGGAGGCCACGCCACCGAGTGTATCCCTGCACTCGGTTCTTTATCTTCACGTCGGATCCTTCACTTTCACAAGTTCACTTGGATCCTTCACTCTTTACACTACTAGGAAAAGGGCTATAGATGATATGGCCACTAATGGCGCACCAGACACTTGGTGCGCCACTACTATATAGTAATGGCGCACCATGAGTTGGTGCGCCATTAGTGTGGTAGACACTAATGGCGCACCGGACCCACGGTGCGCCATTAGTAACAAATGTTTTTTTTTAATTTTCCAAAAATACTAATGGCGCACCATGGCAGAGTGCGCCATTACTAGTTTAACTAGTAATGGCGCACCTCCAACACAGTGCGCCACAACTATATATCTACTATATATATACATAATTTTTTTTTTACAAAACTACTAATGGCGCACCTATAGCTGGTGCGCCATTAGTAACCAGGGTTACTAATGGCGCATTTGTGGGTGGTGCGCCATTAGTAACCGCCTTTTCAGTTTTACCTAGTTTTCACCAAATGCAACCCCCCCCCCGTGGACCGCCTTTTCAGTTTTAAAAAAAATAAAAGAAAATGATAGAAATGTCAAAAAGATAAAAAATAATAAGATTCCCATATGATTTGTGGTCTAGTTGTTAGCAAAATTTACAAACATGAATTTCGACTTTTTTTGCAAAATCTCTCGAGAATTTGTAAAATGGGCATAACTTTTGCATACGAACTCCGATGAAAAAGTTTTTTATATGAAAAATCATCTACTCGAAAAGTTCGACACTCGGCAGCTCCGCGCATCGCCATTCAGTCCGATGCTCTTTCGACACTCGGCAGCTCCGCGCATCGCCATTCAGTCGGACGCTCCTTCGACACTCGGCACCTCCGCGCATCGCCATTCAGTCGGACGCTCCTTCGACACTCGGCAGCTCCCCGCATCGCCATTCAGTCGGACGCTCCTTCGACACTCGGCAGCTCCCCGCATCGCCATTCAGTCGGACGCTCCTTCGACACTCGGCAGCTCCGCGCATCGCCATTCAGTCGGACGCTCCTTCGACACTCGGCACCTCCGCGCATCGCCATTCAGTCGGACGCTCCTTCAACACTCGGCAGCTCCGCACATCGCCATTCAGTCGGACGCTCCTTCAACACTCGGCAGCTCCGCGCATCGCCATTCAGTGAGACGCTCCTTCGACACTCGGCGGCTCCGCGCATCGTCATTCAGTCGGACGCTCCTTCGACACTCGGCAGCTCCACGCATCGCCATTCAGTCGGACGCTCCATCGTCACTTGGCAGCTCCGCGCGCCGTCACTCAACTAGACGCTCCTTCGACACTCGGCAGCTCCGCGCATCGCCATTCAGTCGGACGCTCCTTCGACACTCGGCAGCTCCACGCATCGCCATTCAGTCGGACGCTCCGTCGTCACTCGGCAGTTCCGCGCGCCGTCACTCAACTGGACGCTCCTTCGACAGTCGGCAGCTCCGCGCATCGCCATTCAGTCGGACGCTCCTTCGACACTCGGCAGCTCCACGCATCGCCATTCAGTCGGATGCTCCATCGTCACTCGACAGCTCCGCACGCCCTCACTCTGTTGCACGCTCCAGCGCCACTCGGCAAGACACGCCTTCGTCACTTGGCCGCCCCGTGCGTCACCACTCAGCCGGACGTGTCTACTTTGCTCGACCGCCCCGCGCGTTATCAGACAGCTAAGTCATTCTTCACAGACTTCATTCAATAAATTAATTATTTATGCATTACCGAGTGTCAAGTAAGTCGCACATGATGTTCTCTCGGAGGCCACGCCACCGAGTGTATCCCTGCACTCGGTTCTTTATCTTCACGTCGGATCCTTCACTTTCACAAGTTCACTTGGATCCTTCACTCTTTACACTACTAGGAAAAGGGCTATAGATGATATGGCCACTAATGGCGCACCAGACACTTGGTGCGCCACTACTATATAGTAATGGCGCACCATGAGTTGGTGCGCCATTAGTGTGGTAGACACTAATGGCGCACCGGACCCACGGTGCGCCATTAGTAACAAATGTTTTTTTTTTAATTTTCCAAAAATACTAATGGCGCACCATGGCAGAGTGCGCCATTACTAGTTTAACTAGTAATGGCGCACCTCCAACACAGTGCGCCACAACTATATATCTACTATATATATACATAATTTTTTTTTTCAAAACTACTAATGGCGCACCTATAGCTGGTGCGCCATTAGTAACCAGGGTTACTAATGGCGCATTTGTGGGTGGTGTGCCATTAGTAACCGCCTTTTCAGTTTTACCTAGTTTTCACCAAATGCACCCCCCCCCCCCCCCCCGTGGACCGCCTTTTCAGTTTTAAAAAAAATAAAAGAAAATGATAGAAATGTCAAAAAGATAAAAAATAATAAGATTCCCATATGATTTGTGGTCTAGTTGTTAGCAAAATTTACAAACATGAATTTCGACTTTTTTTGCAAAATCTCTCGAGAATTTGTAAAATGGGCATAACTTTTGCATACGAACTCCGATGAAAAAGTTTTTTATATGAAAAATCATCTACTCGAAAAGTTCGACACTCGGCAGCTCCGCGCATCGCCATTCAGTCCGATGCTCTTTCGACACTCGGCAGCTCCGCGCATCGCCATTCAGTCGGACGCTCCTTCGACACTCGGCACCTCCGCGCATCGCCATTCAGTCGGACGCTCCTTCGACACTCGGCAGCTCCCCGCATCGCCATTCAGTCGGACGCTCCTTCGACACTCGGCAGCTCCCCGCATCGCCATTCAGTCGGACGCTCCTTCGACACTCGGCAGCTCCGCGCATCGCCATTCAGTCGGACGCTCCTTCGACACTCGGCACCTCCGCGCATCGCCATTCAGTCGGACGCTCCTTCAACACTCGGCAGCTCCGCGCATCGCCATTCAGTCGGACGCTCCTTCAACACTCGGCAGCTCCGCGCATCGCCATTCAGTGAGACGCTCCTTCGACACTCGGCGGCTCCGCGCATCGTCATTCAGTCGGACGCTCCTTCGACACTCGGCAGCTCCACGCATCGCCATTCAGTCGGACGCTCCATCGTCACTTGGCAGCTCCGCGCGCCGTCACTCAACTAGACGCTCCTTCGACACTCGGCAGCTCCGCGCATCGCCATTCAGTCGGACGCTCCTTCGACACTCGGCAGCTCCACGCATCGCCATTCAGTCGGACGCTCCGTCGTCACTCGGCAGTTCCGCGCGCCGTCACTCAACTGGACGCTCCGTCGACAGTCGGCAGCTCCGCGCATCGCCATTCAGTCGGACGCTCCTTCGACACTCGGCAGCTCCACGCATCGCCATTCAGTCGGATGCTCCATCGTCACTCGACAGCTCCGCACGCCCTCACTCTGTTGCACGCTCCAGCGCCACTCGGCAAGACACGCCTTCGTCACTTGGCCGCCCCGTGCGTCACCACTCAGCCGGACGTGTCTACTTTGCTCGACCGCCCCGCGCGTTATCAGACAGCTAAGTCATTCTTCACAGACTTCATTCAATAAATTAATTATTTATGCATTACCGAGTGTCAAGTAAGTCGCACATGATGTTCTCTCGGAGGCCACGCCACCGAGTGTATCCCTGCACTCGGTTCTTTATCTTCACGTCGGATCCTTCACTTTCACAAGTTCACTTGGATCCTTCACTCTTTACACTACTAGGAAAAGGGCTATAGATGATATGGCCACTAATGGCGCACCAGACACTTGGTGCGCCACTACTATATAGTAATGGCGCACCATGAGTTGGTGCGCCATTAGTGTGGTAGACACTAATGGCGCACCGGACCCACGGTGCGCCATTAGTAACAAATGTTTTTTTTTTAATTTTCCAAAAATACTAATGGCGCACCATGGCAGAGTGCGCCATTACTAGTTTAACTAGTAATGGCGCACCTCCAACACAGTGCGCCACAACTATATATCTACTATATATATACATAATTTTTTTTTTTCAAAACTACTAATGGCGCACCTATAGCTGGTGCGCCATTAGTAACCAGGGTTACTAATGGCGCATTTGTGGGTGGTGCGCCATTAGTAACCGCCTTTTCAGTTTTACCTAGTTTTCACCAAATGCACCCCCCCCCCCCCCCCCCCCCGTGGACCGCCTTTTCAGTTTTAAAAAAATAAAAGAAAATGATAGAAATGTCAAAAAGATAAAAAATAATAAGATTCCCATATGATTTGTGGTCTAGTTGTTAGCAAAATTTACAAACATGAATTTCGACTTTTTTTGCAAAATCTCTCGAGAATTTGTAAAATGGGCATAACTTTTGCATACGAACTCCGATGAAAAAGTTTTTTATATGAAAAATCATCTACTCGAAAAGTTCGACACTCGGCAGCTCCGCGCATCGCCATTCAGTCCGATGCTCTTTCGACACTCGGCAGCTCCGCGCATCGCCATTCAGTCGGACGCTCCTTCGACACTCGGCACCTCCGCGCATCGCCATTCAGTCGGACGCTCCTTCGACACTCGGCAGCTCCCCGCATCGCCATTCAGTCGGACGCTCCTTCGACACTCGGCAGCTCCCCGCATCGCCATTCAGTCGGACGCTCCTTCGACACTCGGCAGCTCCGCGCATCGCCATTCAGTCGGACGCTCCTTCGACACTCGGCACCTCCGCGCATCGCCATTCAGTCGGACGCTCCTTCAACACTCGGCAGCTCCGCGCATCGCCATTCAGTCGGACGCTCCTTCAACACTCGGCAGCTCCGCGCATCGCCATTCAGTGAGACGCTCCTTCGACACTCGGCGGCTCCGCGCATCGTCATTCAGTCGGACGCTCCTTCGACACTCGGCAGCTCCACGCATCGCCATTCAGTCGGACGCTCCATCGTCACTTGGCAGCTCCGCGCGCCGTCACTCAACTAGACGCTCCTTCGACACTCGGCAGCTCCGCGCATCGCCATTCAGTCGGACGCTCCTTCGACACTCGGCAGCTCCACGCATCGCCATTCAGTCGGACGCTCCGTCGTCACTCGGCAGTTCCGCGCGCCGTCACTCAACTGGACGCTCCTTCGACAGTCGGCAGCTCCGCGCATCGCCATTCAGTCGGACGCTCCTTCGACACTCGGCAGCTCCACGCATCGCCATTCAGTCGGATGCTCCATCGTCACTCGACAGCTCCGCACGCCCTCACTCTGTTGCACGCTCCAGCGCCACTCGGCAAGACACGCCTTCGTCACTTGGCCGCCCCGTGCGTCACCACTCAGCCGGACGTGTCTACTTTGCTCGACCGCCCCGCGCGTTATCAGACAGCTAAGTCATTCTTCACAGACTTCATTCAATAAATTAATTATTTATGCATTACCGAGTGTCAAGTAAGTCGCACATGATGTTCTCTCGGAGGCCACGCCACCGAGTGTATCCCTGCACTCGGTTCTTTATCTTCACGTCGGATCCTTCACTTTCACAAGTTCACTTGGATCCTTCACTCTTTACACTACTAGGAAAAGGGCTATAGATGATATGGCCACTAATGGCGCACCAGACACTTGGTGCGCCACTACTATATAGTAATGGCGCACCATGAGTTGGTGCGCCATTAGTGTGGTAGACACTAATGGCGCACCGGACCCACGGTGCGCCATTAGTAACAAATGTTTTTTTTTTAATTTTCCAAAAATACTAATGGCGCACCATGGCAGAGTGCGCCATTACTAGTTTAACTAGTAATGGCGCACCTCCAACACAGTGCGCCACAACTATATATCTACTATATATATACATAATTTTTTTTTACAAAACTACTAATGGCGCACCTATAGCTGGTGCGCCATTAGTAACCAGGGTTACTAATGGCGCATTTGTGGGTGGTGCGCCATTAGTAACCGCCTTTTCAGTTTTACCTAGTTTTCACCAAATGCACCCCCCCCCCCCCCCCCCCCCCCGTGGACCGCCTTTTCAGTTTTAAAAAAAATAAAAGAAAATGATAGAAATGTCAAAAAGATAAAAAATAATAAGATTCCCATATGATTTGTGGTCTAGTTGTTAGCAAAATTTACAAACATGAATTTCGACTTTTTTTGCAAAATCTCTCGAGAATTTGTAAAATGGGCATAACTTTTGCATACGAACTCCGATGAAAAAGTTTTTTATATGAAAAATCATCTACTCGAAAAGTTCGACACTCGGCAGCTCCGCGCATCGCCATTCAGTCCGATGCTCCTTCGACACTCGGCAGCTCCGCGCATCGCCATTCAGTCGGACGCTCCTTCGACACTCGGCACCTCCGCGCATCGCCATTCAGTCGGACGCTCCTTCGACACTCGGCAGCTCCCCGCATCGCCATTCAGTCGGACGCTCCTTCGACACTCGGCAGCTCCCCGCATCGCCATTCAGTCGGACGCTCCTTCGACACTCGGCAGCTCCGCGCATCGCCATTCAGTCGGACGCTCCTTCGACACTCGGCACCTCCGCGCATCGCCATTCAGTCGGACGCTCCTTCCACACTCGGCAGCTCCGCGCATCGCCATTCAGTCGGACGCTCCTTCAACACTCGGCAGCTCCGCGCATCGCCATTCAGTGAGACGCTCCTTCGACACTCGGCGGCTCCGCGCATCGTCATTCAGTCGGACGCTCCTTCGACACTCGGCAGCTCCACGCATCGCCATTCAGTCGGACGCTCCATCGTCACTCGGCAGCTCCGCGCGCCGTCACTCAACTAGACGCTCCTTTGACACTCGGCAGCTCCGTGCATCGCCATTCAGTTGGACGCTCCTTCGACACTCGGCAGCTCCACGCATCGCCATTCAGTCGGACGCTCCGTCGTCACTCGGCAGTTCCGCGCGCCGTCACTCAACTGGACGCTCCTTCGACACTCGGCAGCTCCGCGCATCGCCATTCAGTCGGACGCTCCTTCGACACTCGGCAGCTCCAAGCATCGCCATTCAGTCGGATGCTCCATCGTCACTCGACAGCTCCGCACGCCGTCACTCTGTTGCACGCTCCAGCGGCACTCGGCAAGACACGCCTTCGTCACTTGGCCGCCCCGTGCGTCACCACTCAGCCGGACGTGTCGACTTTGCTCGACCGCCCCGCGCGTTATCAGACAGCTAAGTCATTCTTCACAGACTTCATTCAATAAATTAATTATTTATGCATTACCGAGTGTCAAGTAAGTCGCACATGATGTTCTCTCGGAGGCCACGCCACCGAGTGTATCCCTGCACTCGGTTCTTTATCTTCACGTCGGATCCTTCACTTTCACAAGTTCACTTGGATCCTTCACTCTTTACACTACTAGGAAAAGGGCTATAGATGATATGGCCACTAATGGCGCACCAGACACTTGGTGCGCCACTACTATATAGTAATGGCGCACCATGAGTTGGTGCGCCATTAGTGTGTTAGACACTAATGGCGCACCGGACCCACGGTGCGCCATTAGTAACAAATGTTTTTTTTTTTATTTTCCAAAAATACTAATGGCGCACCATGGCAGAGTGCGCCATTACTAGTTTAACTAGTAATGGCGCACCTCCAACACAGTGCGCCACAACTATATATCTACTATATATATACATAATTTTTTTTTACAAAACTACTAATGGCGCACCTATAGCTGGTGCGCCATTAGTAACCAGGGTTACTAATGGCGCATTTGTGGGTGGTGCGCCATTAGTAACCGCCTTTTCAGTTTTACCTAGTTTTCACCAAATACACCCCCCCCCGTGGACCGCCTTTTCAGTTTTAAAAAAAATAAAAGAAAATGATAGAAATGTCAAAAAGATAAAAAATAATAAGATTCCCATATGATTTGTGGTCTAGTTGTTAGCAAAATTTACAAACATGAATTTCGACTTTTTTTGCAAAATCTCTTGAGAATTTGTAAAATGGGCATAACTTTTGCATACGAACTCCGATGAAAAAGTTTTTTATATGAAAAATCATCTACTCGAAAAGTTCGACACTCGGCAGCTCCGCGCATCGCCATTCAGTCCGATGCTCCTTCGACACTTGGCAGCTCCGCGCATCGCCATTCTGTCGGACGCTCCTTCGACACTCGGCACCTCCGCGCATCGCCATTCAGTCGGACGCTCCTTCGACACTCGGCAGCTCCCCGCATCGCCATTCAGTCGGACGCTCCTTCGACACTCGGCAGCTCCCCGCATCGCCATTCAGTCGGACGCTCCTTCGACACTCGGCAGCTCCGTGCATCGCCATTCAGTCGGACGCTCCTTCGACACTCGGCACCTCAGCGCATCGCCATTCAGTCGGACGCTCCTTCAACACTCGGCAGCTCCGCGCATCGCCATTCAGTCGGACGCTCCTTCAACACTCGGCAGCTCCGCGCATCGCCATTCAGTTACACGCTCCTTCTACACTCGGCGGCTCCGCGCATCGTCATTCAGTCGGACGCTCCTTCGACACTCGGCAGCTCCACGCATCGCCATTCAGTCGGACGCTCCATCGTCACTCGGCAGCTCCGCGCGCCGTCACTCAACTAGACGCTCCTTCGACACTCGGCAGCTCCGCGCATCGCCATTCAGTCGGACGCTCCTTCGACACTCGGCAGCTCCACGCATCGCCATTCAGTCGGACGCTCCGTCGTCACTCGGCAGTTCCGCACGCCGTCACTCAACTGGACGCTCCTTCGACACTCGGCAGCTCCGCGCATCGCCATTCAGTCGGACGCTCCTTCGACACTCGGCAGCTCCACGCATCGCCATTCAGTCGGATGCTCCATCGTCACTCGATAGCTCCGCACGCCTTCACTCTGTTGCACGCTCCAGCGCCACTCGGCAAGACACGCCTTCGTCACTTGGCTGCCCCGTGCGTCACCACTCAGCCGGACCTGTCTACTTTGCTCGACCGCCCCGCGCGTTATCAGACAGCTAAGTCATTCTTCACAGACTTCATTCAATAAATTAATTATTTATGCATTACCGAGTGTCAAGTAAGTCGCACATGATGTTCTCTCGGAGGCCACGCCACCGAGTGTATCCCTGCACTCGGTTCTTTATCTTCACGTCGGATCCTTCACTTTCACAAGTTCACTTGGATCCTTCACTCTTTACACTACTAGGAAAAGGGCTATAGATGATATGGCCACTAATGGCGCACCAGACACTTGGTGCGCCACTACTATATAGTAATGGCGCACCATGAGTTGGTGCGCCATTAGTGTGGTAGACACTAATGGCGCACCGGACCCCCGGTGCGCCATTAGTAACAAATGTTTTTTTTTTAATTTTCCAAAAATACTAATGGCGCCCCATGGCAGAGTGCGCCATTACTAGTTTAACTAGTAATGGCGCACCTCCAACACAGTGCGCCACAACTATATATCTACTATATATATACATAATTTTTTTTTACAAAACTACTAATGGCGCACCTATAGCTGGTGCGCCATTAGTAACCAGGGTTACTAATGGCGCATTTGTGGGTGGTGAGCCATTAGTAACCGCCTTTTCAGTTTTACCTAGTTTTCACCAAATGCACCCCCCCCCCCCCCGTGGACCGCCTTTTCAGTTTAAAAAAAAATAAAAGAAAATGATAGAAATGTCAAAAAGATAAAAAATAATAAGATTCCCATATGATTTGTGGTCTAGTTGTTAGCAAAATTTACAAACATGAATTTCGACTTTTTTTGCAAAATCTCTCGAGAATTTGTAAAATGGGCATAACTTTTGCATACGAACTCCGATGAAAAAGTTTTTTATATGAAAAATCATCTACTCGAAAAGTTCGACACTCGGCAGCTCCGCACATCACCATTCAGTCCGATGCTCCTTCGACACTCGGCAGCTCCGCGCATCGCCATTCAGTCGGACGCTCCTTCGACACTCGGCACCTCCGCGCATCGCCATTCAGTCGGACGCTCCTTCGACACTCGGCAGCTCCCCGCATCGCCATTCAGTCGGACGCTCCTTCGACACTCGGCAGCTCCCCGCATCGCCATTCAGTCGGACGCTCCTTCGACACTCGGCAGCTCCGTGCATCGCCATTCAGTCGGACGCTCCTTCGACACTCGGCATCTCCGCGCATCGCCATTCAGTCGGACGCTCCTTCCACACTCGGCAGCTCCGCGCATCGCCATTCAGTCGGACGCTCCTTCAACACTCGGCAGCTCCGCGCATCGCCATTCAGTTAGACCCTCCTTCGACACTCGGCGGCTCCGCGCATCGTCATTCAGTCGGACGCTCCTTCGACACTCGGCAGCTCCACGCATCGCCATTCAGTCAGACGCTCCATCGTCACTCGGCAGCTCCGCGCGCCGTCACTCAACTAGACGCTCCTTCGACACTCGGCAGCTCCGCGCATCGCCATTCAGTCGGACGCTCCTTCGACACTCGGCAGCTCCACGCATCGCCATTCAGTCGGACGCTCCGTCGTCACTCGGCAGTTCCGCGCGCCGTCACTCAACTGGACGCTCCTTCGACACTCGGCAGCTCCGCGCATCGCCATTCAGTCGGACGCTCCTTCGACACTCGGCAGCTCCACGCATCGCCATTCAGTCGGATGCTCCATCGTCACTCGACAGCTCCGCACGCCGTCATTCTGTTGCACGCTCCAGCGCCACTCGGCAAGACACGGCTTCGTCACTTGGCCGCCCCGTGCGTCACCACTCAGCCGGACCTGTCTACTTTGCTCGACCGCCCCGCGTGTTATCAGAAAGCTAAGTCATTCTTCACAGACTTCATTCAATAAATTAATTATTTATGCATTACCGAGTGTCAAGTAAGTCGCACATGATGTTCTCTCGGAGGCCACGCCACCGAGTGTATCCCTGCACTCGGTTCTTTATCTTCACGTCGGATCCTTCACTTTCACAAGTTCACTTGGATCCTTCACTCTTTACACTACTAGGAAAAGGGCTATAGATGATATGGCCACTAATGGCGCACCAGACACTTGGTGCGCCACTACTATATAGTAATGGCGCACCATGAGTTGGTGCGCCATTAGTGTGGTAGACACTAATGGCGCACCGGACCCACGGTGCGCCATTAGTAACAAATGTTTTTTTTTAATTTGCCAAAAATACTAATGGCGCACCATGGCAGAGTGCACCATTACTAGTTTAACTAGTAATGGCGCACCTCCAACACAGTGCGCCAACACTATATATCTACTATATATATACATAATTTTTTTTTTACAAAACTACTAATGGCGCACCTATAGCTGGTGCGCCATTAGTAACCAGGGTTACTAATGGCGCATTTGTGGGTGGTGAGCCATTTGTAACCGCCTTTTCAGTTTTACCTAGTTTTCACCAAATGCACCCCCCCCCCCCCCCCGTGGACCGCCTTTTCAGTTTTAAAAAAAATAAAAGAAAATGATAGAAATGTCAAAAAGATAAAAAATAATAAGATTCCCATATGATTTGTGGTCTAGTTGTTAGCAAAATTTACAAACATGAATTTCGACTTTTTTTGCAAAATCTCTCGAGAATTTGTAAAATGGGCAAAACTTTTGCATACGAACTCCGATGAAAAAGTTTTTTATATGAAAAATCATCTACTCGAAAAGTTCGACACTCGGCAGCTCCGCGCATCACCATTCAGTCCGATGCTCCTTCGACACTCGGCAGCTCCGCGCATCGCCATTCAGTCGGACGCTCCTTCGACACTCGGCACCTCCGCGCATCGCCATTCAGTCGGACGCTCCTTCGACACTCGGCAGCTCCCCGCATCGCCATTCAGTCGGACGCTCCTTCGACACTCGGCAGCTCCCCGCATCGCCATTCAGTCGGACGCTCCTTCGACACTCGGCAGCTCCGTGCATCGCCATTCAGTCGGACGCTCCTTCGACACTCGGCACCTCCGCGCATCGCCATTCAGTCGGACGCTCCTTCAACACTCGGCAGCTCCGCGCATCGCCATTCAGTCGGACGCTCCTTCAACACTCGGCAGCTCCGCGCATCGCCATTCAGTTAGACGCTCCTTCGACACTCGGCGGCTCCGCGCATCGTCATTCAGTCGGACGCTCCTTCGACACTCGGCAGCTCCACGCATCGCCATTCAGTCAGACGCTCCATCGTCACTCGGCAGCTCCGCGCGCCGTCACTCAACTAGACGCTCCTTCGACACTCGGCAGCTCCGCGCATCGCCATTCAGTCGGACGCTCCTTCGACACTCGACAGCTCCACGCATCGCCATTCAGTCGGACGCTCCGTCGTCACTCGGCTGTTCCGCGCGCCGTCACTCAACTGGACGCTCCTTTGACACTCGGCAGCTCCGCGCATCGCCATTCAGTCGGACGCTCCTTCGACACTCGGCAGCTCCACGCATCGCCATTCAGTCGGATGCTCCATCGTCACTCGACAGCTCCGCACGCCGTCACTCTGTTGCACGCTCCAGCGCCACTCGGCAAGACACGCCTTCGTCACTTGGCCGCCCCGTGCGTCACCACTCAGCCGGACGTGTCTACCTTGCTCGACCGCCCAGCGCGTTATCAGACAGCTAAGTCATTCTTCACAGACTTCATTCAATAAATTAATTATTTATGCATTACCGAGTGTCAAGTAAGTCGCACATGATGTTCTCTCGGAGGCCACGCCACCGAGTGTATCCCTGCACTCGGTTCTTTATCTTCACGTCGGATCCTTCACTTTCACAAGTTCACTTGGATCCTTCACTCTTTACACTACTAGGAAAAGGGCTATAGATGATATGGCCACTAATGGCGCACCAGACACTTGGTGCGCCACTACTATATAGTAATGGCGCACCATGAGTTGGTGCGCCATTAGTGTGGTAGACACTAATGGCGCACCGGACCCACGGTGCGCCATTAGTAACAAATGTTTTTTTTTAATTTTCCAAAAATACTAATGGCGCACCATGGCAGAGTGCGCCATTACTAGTTTAACTAGTAATGGCGCACCTCCAACACAGTGCGCCACCACTATATATCTACTATATATATACATAATTTTTTTTTACAAAACTACTAATGGCGCACCTATAGCTGGTGCGCCATTAGTAACCAGGGTTACTAATGGCGCATTTGTGGGTGGTGAGCCATTAGTAACCGCCTTTTCAGTTTTACCTAGTTTTCACCAAATGCACCCCCCCCCCCCCCCGTGGACCGCCTTTTCAGTTTTAAAAAAAATAAAAGAAAATGATAGAAATGTCAAAAAGATAAAAAATAATAAGATTCCCATATGATTTGTGGTCTAGTTGTTAGCAAAATTTACAAACATGAATTTCGACTTTTTTTGCAAAATCTCTCGAGAATTTGTAAAATGGGCATAACTTTTGCATACGTACTCCGATGAAAAAGTTTTTTATATGAAAAATCATCTACTCGAAAAGTTCGACACTCGGCAGCTCCGCGCATCGCCATTCAGTCCGATGCTCCTTCGACACTCGGCAGCTCCGCGCATCGCCATTCAGTCGGACGCTCCTTCGACACTCGGCACCTCCGCGCATCGCCATTCAGTCGGACGCTCCTTCGACACTCGGCAGCTCCCCGCATCGCCATTCAGTCGGACGCTCCTTCGACACTCGGCAGCTCCCCGCATCGCCATTCAGTCGGACGCTCCTTCGACACTCGGCAGCTCCGTGCATCGCAATTCAGTCGGACGCTCCTTCGACACTCGGCACCTCCGCGCATCGCCATTCAGTCGGACGCTCCTTCAACACTCGGCAGCTCCGCGCATCGCCATTCAGTCGGACGCTCCTTCAACACTCGGCAGCTCTGCGCATCGCCATTCAGTTAGACGCTCCTTCGACACTCGGCGGCTCCGCGCATCGTCATTCAGTCGGACGCTCCTTCGACACTCGGCAGCTCCACGCATCGCCATTCAGTCGGACGCTCCATCGTCACTCGGCAGCTCCGCGCGCCGTCACTCAACTAGACGCTCCTTCGACACTCGGCAGCTCCGCGCATCGCCATTCAGTCGGACGCTCCTTCGACACTCGGCAGCTCTACGCATCGCCATTCAGTCGGACGCTCCGTCGTCACTCGGCAGTTCCGCGCGCCGTCACTCAACTGGACGCTCCTTCGACACTCGGCAGCTCCGCGCATCGCCATTCAGTCGGACGCTCCTTCGACACTCGGCAGCTCCACACATCGCCATTCAGTCGGATGCTCCATCGTCACTCGACAGCTCCGCACGCCGTCACTCTGTTGCACGCTCCAGCGCCACTCGGCAAGACACGCCTTCGTCACATGGCCGCCCCGTGCGTCACCACTCAGCCGGACGTGTCTACTTTGCTCGACCGCCCCGCGCGTTATCAGACAGCTAAGTCATTCTTCACAGACTTCATTCAATAAATTAATTATTTATGCATTACCGAGTGTCAAGTAAGTCGCACATGATGTTCTCTCGGAGGCCACGCCACCGAGTGTATCCCTGCACTCGGTTCTTTATCTTCACGTCGGATCCTTCACTTTCACAAGTTCACTTGGATCCTTCACTCTTTACACTACTAGGAAAAGGGCTATAGATGATATGGCCACTAATGGCGCACCAGACACTTGGTGCGCCACTACTATATAGTAATGGCGCACCATGAGTTGGTGCGCCATTAGTGTGGTAGACACTAATGGCGCACCGGACCCACGGTGCGCCATTAGTAACAAATGTTTTTTTTTTAATTTTCCAAAAATACTAATGGCGCACCATGGCAGAGTGCGCCATTACTAGTTTAACTAGTAATGGCGCACCTCCAACACAGTGCGCCACAACTATATATCTACTATATATATACATAATTTTTTTTTTACAGAACTACTAATGGCGCACCTATAGCTGGTGCGCCATTAGTAACCAGGGTTACTAATGGCGCATTTGTGGGTGGTGCGCCATTAGTAACCGCCTTTTCAGTTTTACCTAGTTTTCACCAAATACACCCCCCCCCCCCGTGGACCGCCTTTTCAGTTTTAAAAAAAATAAAAGAAAATGATAGAAATGTCAAAAAGATAAAAAATAATAAGATTCCCATATGATTAGTGGTCTAGTTGTTAGCAAAATTTACAAACATGAATTTCGACTTTTTTTGCAAAATCTCTTGAGAATTTGTAAAATGGGCATAACTTTTGCATACGAACTCCGATGAAAAAGTTTTTTATATGAAAAATCATCTACTCGAAAAGTTCAACACTCGGCAGCTCCGCGCATCGCCATTCAGTCCGATGCTCCTTCGACACTCGGCAGCTCCGCGCATCGCCATTCAGTCGGACGCTCCTTCGACACTCGGCACCTCCGCGCATCGCCATTCAGTCGGACGCTCCTTCGACACTCGGCAGCTCCCCGCATCGCCATTCAGTCGGACGCTCCTTCGACACTCGGCAGCTCCCCGCATCGCCATTCAGTCGGACGCTCCTTCGACACTCGGCAGCTCCGTGCATCGCTATTCAGTCGGACGCTCCTTCGACACTCGGCACCTCCGCGCATCGCCATTCAGTCGGACGCTCCTTCAACACTCGCCAGCTCCGCGCATCGCCATTCAGTCGGACGCTCCTTCAACACTCGGCAGCTCCGCGCATCGCCATTCAGTGAGACGCTCCTTCGACACTCGGCGGCTCCGCGCATCGTCATTCAGTCGGACGCTGCTTCGACACTCGGCAGCTCCACGCATCGCCATTCAGTCGGACGCTCCATCGTCACTCGGCAGCTCCGCGCGCCGTCACTCAACTAGACGCTCCTTCGACACTCGGCAGCTCCGCGCATCGCCATTCAGTCGGACGCTCCTTCGACACTCGGCAGCTCCACGCATCGCCATTCAGTCGGACGCTCCGTCGTCACTCGGCAGTTCCGCGCGCCGTCACTCAACTGGACGCTCCTTCGACACTCGGCAGCTCCGCGCATCGCCATTCAGTCGGACGCTCCTTCGACACTCGGCAGCTCCACGCATCGCCATTCAGTCGGATGCTCCATCGTCACTCGACAGCTCCGCACGCCGTCACTCTGTTGCACGCTCCAGCGCCACTCGGCAAGACACGCCTTCGTCACTTGGCCGCCCCGTGCGTCACCACTCAGCCGGACGTGTCTACCTTGCTCGACCGCCCCGCGCGTTATCAGACAGCTAAGTCATTCTTCACAGACTTCATTCAATAAATTAATTATTTATGCATTACCGAGTGTCAAGTAAGTCGCACATGATGTTCTCTCGGAGGCCACGCCACCGAGTGTATCCCTGCACTCGGTTCTTTATCTTCACGTCGGATCCTTCACTTTCACAAGTTCACTTGGATCCTTCACTCTTTACACTACTAAGAAAAGGGCTATAGATGATATGGCCACTAATGGCGCACCAGACACTTGGTGCGCCACTACTATATAGTAATGGCGCACCATGAGTTGGTGCGCCATTAGTGTGGTAGACACTAATGGCGCACCGGACCCACGGTGCGCCATTAGTAACAAATGTTTTTTTTAATTTTCCAAAAATACTAATGGCGCACCATGGCAGAGTGCGCCATTACTAGTTTAACTAGTAATGGCGCACCTCCAACACAGTGCGCCACAACTATATATCTACTATATATATACATAATTTTTTTTACAAAACTACTAATGGCGCACCTATAGCTGGTGCGCCATTAGTAACCAGGGTTACTAATGGCGCATTTGTGGGTGGTGCGCCATTAGTAACCGCCTTTTCAGTTTTACCTAGTTTTCACCAAATGCACCCCCCCCCCGTGGACCGCCTTTTCAGTTTTAAAAAAAATAAAAGAAAATGATAGAAATGTCAAAAAGATAAAAAATAATAAGATTCCCATATGATTTGTGGTCTAGTTGTTAGCAAAATTTACAAACATGAATTTCGACTTTTTTTGCAAAATCTCTCGAGAATTTGTAAAATGGGCATAACTTTTGCATACGAACTCCGATGAAAAAGTTTTTTATATGAAAAATCATCTACTCGAAAAGTTCTATCCGAATTCAACCAGGGGAACCGTGTTGAAGATTTTTAGAATCCTCAAAAACCTAACAGAAAAAAAGTTACGGGGCTTTCAAGATCTGGAGGCAAAAAAATTCAAAAAAATATCAAACTTAGTAATGGCGCACGGTTTGCTAGGTGCGCCATTACTATCTTCCCGCCTTCCAAATTCAAAATAAGTAAAGAAATAAAAAAAAGTTAGTAATGGCGCACCAGCCCACGGTGCGCCATTACTATCTTCCCGCCTTCCAAATTCAAAACAAATCAAAAAACTAAAAAAAAGTTAGTAATGGCGCACCAGCCCACGGTGCGCCATTACTATGCCGTATATATAGGGCTGGCCGGCCTCTCTCCTCCTCTCTTCTTCATTTTTCTCCTCCACTCCACCTCCTCCTCTCCCCCACTCCATCTCCTCCACCATACTCCCCTCCTCCTCTCCGGCTGCCTCCTCTCCGGCGACCTCCTCCTCTTCGGTGACCTCCTCCCACTCCTCTCCGGCGACCTCCTCCTCCTCTCCGGCGACCTACCATTCCTCTCCGGCGATGTAGGTGAGCTCCTCTCCGGTGACCTTCTCCTCCTCCCTCCTCTCCTCTCCTCCCCTTACGGTTTCTCCTCCTCTCCGGTGAGCTCCTCCTCCCTCCTCCCTCCTCTCCTCCACACGGTCTCTCCTTCCTCCTCTCCGGCGAAATGCTCTCCGGCGAACTCCTCTCCGGCGAGCTCCTCTCCGGCCACATGTGGAGCTCGGCAAAAAGAACGTACAAGATCCAAAAATGAGAACGAAATTTGAAAAAATATCGAGCAAAAACTAGGCAAAAAAAGAGCAAAAAAAACGAGCAAAAAAATCACGATCCAGATCCAGATTCAAAATTCAAAATAGTAATGGCGCACCGTGGAGGTTAGAATATGCGCCATTACTATTTTCCCGCCTTCCAAATTCAAAAAAAATAAAAAAAAAGGGTAAATATGGCCCCCTGGGAGGCATACTAATGGCGCACCGTGGGATATACTAATGGCGCACTGCGTGGTGCGCCATTAGTATACCAGATACTAATGGCGCACCCGTGATGCGCCATTAGTAAAAAATTCTAATGGCGTGATGCTAGTGGCGCACCTGTAGTGCGCCATTAGTAGCCAAAACAGGTGCGCCACTAGCAGGCCTTTTCCTAGTAGTGTTAGACTCTTGCTGGTTCCGGACCAGCAAGCACCTGGCACACCCAGTGGGTGTCTATGGGTTCATTTCAACAAACATAAAATTACTTCGAGAATTTTTTATGTTAGCTTGTTTTATTTTTCATACACAGGTTACCTAGACGCCTTTGTGCGCCATTCTCGACGACATGCTCAACTCGGTCGCCCCGCGCGCCGTCACTTGTTCGGACGCCTCCTCGATGACATGCTGGACTCGGCCGCCCCGCGCGCCGTCACCTGGTCGGACGCCTCCGCGACAACAATCTCGACTCGGCTGCCCCGCGCGCCGTTACTTGACCACCCCATCTTCATTCAGCCAAACACGTCTACTTCACTCGGATGCCCCGCGCATCGCCACTCAGTGCGGCACGTCTTCATCACTCGGCCGCCCCGCGCATCGCCACTCCGTGCGGCACGTCATCATCACTCGGTCGCTCCGCGCGCCGTCACTCGACTGGACGCTTCTTCGTCACTCGGTCGCTCCGCGCGCCGTCACTCGACTGGACGCTCCTTCGTCACTCGGTCGCTCCGCGCGCCGTCACTCGACTGGACGCTTCTTCGTCACTCGGTCGCTCGGCGCGCCATCACTCGACTGGATGCTCCTTCGTCACTCGGTCGCTCCGCGCGCCGTCACTCGATTGGACGCTCCTTCGTCACTCGGTCGGTCCGCGCGCCGTCACTCTACTGGACGCTTCTTCGTCACTCGGTTGCTCCGTGCGCCGTCACTCGACTGGACGCTCCTTCGTCACTCGGTCGCTCCGCGCGCCGTCACTCGACTGGACGCTCCTTCGTCACTCGGTCGCTCCGCGCGCCGTCACTCGACTGGACGCTCCTTCGTCACTCGGTCGCTCCGCGCGCCGTCGCTCCACTGGACGCTCCTTCGTCACTCGGTCGCTCCGCGCACCGTCCCTCAGCTAGACGCTCCTTCGTCACTCGGCCGCTCCTGCGCCGTCAGACAGCTAAGTCATTCTTCATGCGCTGCATTCAATTAAATAGTTATTTCCGCGTTACCTAGTGTCGAGGAAGTCGCACATGGCGTTCATTCGGAGGCCACGCCACCGAGTGTACCTCTGCGCTCGGTTGTTTATTTTTATGTCGGAACACTTCACTTCTGCTTCTTTTGGGTCCAGTACTCAAACGAGTTCAGTCGGATCCTTCACTTGCACAAATACAGTCGGATCCTTCACTCTTTAGACTCTTGCTAGTTCCGAACCAACAAGCACCTGGCACACCCAGTGGGTGTCTATGGGTGTTATTTACACAAATTATTTCAGCAAAGATCAAATTACTTTGATAAATTTTTATGTTGGCTTGTGCTATTTTTCATACACAGGTTATGCGATCACTCGACGCATCTGTGCGCCATCTTCGTTGCCACCCAGGCTCAGTCGCCGCAACGATCATTCGTGTGTTTCCACTTGTTCGGATGCCTCCGCGACGACATGTTTGACTCGGTCGCCCCGCGCGTCATCACGTGTTCGGGCGCCCCCTCGATGACGTACTGGACATGGTCGCCCCGCGTGCCGTCACTGGGTCGGACACCTCTTCGACATGCATGACTTGGCCGCCCCGCGCGTCGCCACTCAGCCGGATGCCCCGAGCATCGCCACTCCCTGTGGCACGTCTTCATCATCGGCCGCCACGCGCGCCATCGCTCAGCTTAGCTGCGATTCCGTATCGCCTAAGTTAAAAACCACTCCAAGTGAGGACATCCTCCACACTCGGGGGCTTAGCTGCGATTCCGTATCACCTAAGTTAAAAACCACTCCGAGTGAGGACATCATCCACACTCGGGGGCTTAGCTGCGATTCCGTATCGCCTAAGTTAAAAACCACTCCGAGTGAGGACATCCTCCACACTCGGGGGCTTAGCTGCGATTCCGTATCGCCTAAGTTAAAAACCACTCCAAGTGAGGACATCCTCCACACTCGGAGAGCTTAGCTGCGATTCCGTATCGCCTAAGTCAAAAACGACTCCGAGTGCGGACATCCTCCACACTCGGGGGCTTAGCTGCGATTCCGTATCGCCTAAGTTAAAAACCACTCCGAGTGAGGACATCATCCACACTCGGGGGCTTAGCTGTGATTCCGTATCGCCTAAGTTAAAAACCACTCCGAGTGAGGACATCCTCCACACTCGGGGGCTTAGCTGTGATTCCGTATCACCTAAGTTAAAAACCACTCCGAGTGAGGACATCATCCACACTCGGGGGCTTAGCTGTGATTCCGTATCACCTAAGTTAAAAACCATTCCGAGTGAGGACATCATCCACATTCGAGGGCTTAGCTGCGATTCCGTATCGCCTAAGTTAAAAACTCTTCCGAGTGATGAGCGCTTCTCTCACTCGGGGGCTTAGCCGCGAACAAGTTTTCGCCTAAGTTGAAAACCCTGCCGAGTGAATAGCATCCCATTCACTCGAAAACTTAGCTGCGAACCAGTCTTCGTCTAAGTTAAAAACTCTCTCAAGTGACGAGCACTCCTCTCACTCGGGGACTTAGCCGCGAGTCAGACCTCGCTTAAGCTAAAGGTTGTTCCGAGTGATAGGCAACACTTCCACTCGGAAACTTAGTTGCGAACCAGTCTTTCGCCTAAGTTCAAAATTCTTCCGAGTAATGAGCAACCATCTCACTCAGAAACTAAACAAACTTAGCCAAGCAAAGGATTGGAAAACAAAAAACGAAGATTGTCTCTATCAGACCCCCGCCGATGCAAGCACTCGACGGCGGTCTCAGGGACTACACCCAGTGGGTGCACTCAGCGTGCCCCCACTGGACATATTGTCACTCGACCAGGTCCGTCCTGTCGAGTGGCAAGCAACTTTCGGAATGAATTTAAGACCCCTGCCGATGTCTTCGTTATTCGACGGCGGTCTCGGGGACTACAGCCAGTGGGTGCACTCAGCGTGCCCCCACTGGACCTACTATCATTCGACCAGGTCCGGCCTGTCGAGTGACTAGCGACTATCAAAACGAATCTAAGACCCCTTCCGATGTCACCACCATTCGACAGCGGTCTCGGGGACTACACCCAGTGGGTGCACTCAGCGTGCCCCCACTGGACCAGAAACCACTTGACTAAGACCTGCTCTACTGGAGAGGAAAGCAAGCAAGTATGCACCAGAAGAAAATGCATATCAAGACAGAATCGATCAGGGTGAATGAGAAAGACTCCAATCGACGCAGACTTCTGTGAAGACCCAAAATGCACTTGGAATTTTTGTGTCTTATCAGAACCCACATCAATCTATTTTTCACTCGAACCCCAATCCATTCGGGGGCTAATGATGGGGATATGTACCTAGGGTAGGGTCATAGGCCTGACCTGCATACCCTACCTAAGGACATTACCCTAGAAAAGTCAAGGACTACAAGAAGGACACCGACCTGAAATCATCAAGACATACAAGTCACTCGACAACATCCACTCAGAAACTTTCCTCATCCACTCGACGGTTACCTTTCACTCGGAAGACAATCAATCATTCGGTCGTATGGTTCACTCGGATATGCGAAGACCGACAGTCGACAAGGCAGTCGAAGGATCATCTGGCGTTACGACATCAATGCCCCACTTTGTAACATAGGAGGTGAAGGGGTGGCGCACTCTATATAAGCCACCCCCACCACTAGACGAAGGGGGGCTCTTTCTTCTACCTCTCTCTCTTTTCTACTGGTCTCCGGACTTAGCTCGGGCAGGGGATCCGTTCTCCGCTCTCTCCCACACACATTGTAATCTCCGGATATATGCTCAGATAAAACAAAGCCTCTCCGGAGCACGAGACGTAGGGCTGTTATCTCCACCGTGAGAGGCCCGAACTCGCTAAAACCACCGTGTCACCCATATGCATCTCGGTAGATTATGCTCCTTTACCCTACCCCCTTCGTACTGTCGGAGTCGTTCCCACGACAGGTGTCAAGGACAAACCTATACCAAGTTGTCACACCCACATAGAAATTATGAAGCAAATTGGTGGTGGATAGCTTATTAGTTGCTTTATTTTGGGCATGGCAAATCCTATACCATGCATCCTTGAAACTTTCTCCTCCCCTTTGTGTAAAATTGATAACATCACTACTGGGAGTGACACGCACAAAAGAAGAACTAGCCATGACTTCAAGCAAGAACTAGTAACAAGCAAAGGTAAAAAAATGTATTTTTGATTTTTATGAGACAAACTAAATATAAAAGAAAATAAAAAGAAGAACAAGTGAATGAAATTTTGTGCGAAGTTACTTGATAGTTGTTGATGGTATTCCCCGGCAACGGCGCCAGAAATCCTTCCTGATACTCGTGATCTGCGTTGGGTTTTCCGTTAAGAGGAACGGGTAATCGTAGCACAATGTGGGTAAGTTTTTCACTTAGTTATGAAACCAAGGTTTATCGAACCAATAGGAATACCAATCCTCAACCGTCTACAGTGGTTGCACACAAAAGAACAAACAACTTGCACCCAACGCCGGCAAGAGGGTTGTCAATCCCCTTGATCTCGTTATTTGCAATCAAGTGAGTTGTGTAGATAATAGTAAAGTGCAAAATAAAATAAAAGCTAATAAATAACAGCAAGGTAATGATAACGTTTGTGAATTTATAAGTGAATAGACCCGGGGGGCGTAGAGTTCTCTAGTGGCATCTCTCATAAGCAAAGCATATGGTTGGTAAACAAATTACTATTGGGCAATTGATAGCAAAGTGAATAATTATGCGATGTTCATGGCAATGATCATGTGTATATAGGTATCACGTCCATAAGAAAATAGGCCGACTCCTGCCTGCACCTACTACTATTACTCCACTTCAAGAGCGCTTCTATGCTTGCCTCTCTACGTATTAAGTTCATGACAAACGGAGTAATGCTTGGAGAACGATGACATGATGTAGACAAAGTAAACTCAACTAATATGAATAAACCCCATTGTTTTATCCTTAGTAGCAACAACACAAAGATGCAACTTGTCCCCTTCTGTCACTGGGATATGGAAACTCGTCAGGTTGAACCTACTTTAACGCACCACTCCCACTGAAGAAATATCAATCTATGTTGGCCAAACTATCTCAATAGATCGTAGAGCATTACGAAGCTATGATGATCATGCAAATAAGAATCATAGTAATTAGGTTTGACTCAAATACTTTTCATGAATAATCTGAACATAAACTCACAATTCATCGGATCCCAACGAAACACACCATACAAAAGGGATTACATCGGATAGATCAAGGCAAAGATGCGATGAACATTATATTGATGATCGAGAGAGAGATTGATTGCCATCTAGGTAATACCTACGGACCCGTATGTCTGCGGTGAACTAGTCACACATCATGGTTAGGGTGACAAGGTTGATGAAGAGGCCCTCAGTGATCAATCTCCCCTCCGGCAGGGTGACAGAACGGAGGTGTAGATGGCCTCCTGTTGGAACAGAGACTTGCGGCGGCGGAAAACGTGTTTCGGGAGCGCTTTTGGTGTTTTTAGGGTAGATGTGAATTTATAGGCCAGAGAACGATGTCGGGAGACGCTCCAGGGGGCCACCACATATCTGGCCCGCCCCCCTTGGGGCGCGGCCAGATGGCTTTGTGGGCCCCTGGTGCATCTCCTAGCCCTCCTCCGAAGCTTCTAGGTCTTGTATTGGTCCAGAAAAAATCACCAAATAGTTTTGTGGGAATTGAACTCCGTTTGGTATTGTAACTCTGAAAAGGCAAAAACACGCAGAAAACAGGAACTGGCACTGGGCACTGGATCAATAGGTTAGTGCTCAAAAATATTATAAATTGGTAAATAAATACCCATAAAGTATCCTAGAATGATATAATATCATCATGGAACAATAAAAAAATTATAGATACGTTGGAGACATATCAGTACTGTATGAATACCCTCCTCTTCTCTTGACCATACAGGTGGTTTGAGAGGTAATCATCGATGATCTGCCTTCAAAAGGACTGGAAACAAACATATGTATACATATCTTTTCGAAAATTTGAAATGGCGCAAAGGGAAAAGGACAAGGTGAAAGAGATAATACCATCCTAAGTTGACTGATGTATTCTTCATTGTGTAGACAAATATCTTGTTGTCTTTTGTCTCTAGTTTCTTTATCTTAACAATCTTTCTGAGTTTCTTGATTTGACTGATATTCATGGACTCCTCATTTGCCCACATGCAAAAAGGGTCAAACAGTGGGTCTAAACCTCATATAGAAGGACTTACATGTGCAAGAACAAATTATTAAAAACCTTAATATTAGAATGGTTCCTGCAATTGCACAATAATGTCCTATTAGCCAAAGGAGCATGGATGTGCAAACCTCGATGGTAAACTTCAGTGTCTCCCATTGTTTCCCCTGCAACATATTTAATATAGATATTGATCAGGTTATAAATGCGATTTGCCATACTATCAGTAAAATATGTTAAATGAAAAATAAACACATTGCAGATCAAACCGATTAATTCGAGCCACAAGGAAAAGCCAGTTATCTAAATTAAAAGGTGCTATGAACCAGGAAATATAGCAATTGTAGTTTCACATGTATTTAGTTCATCCATATTCGATTTATTTCTCACATGCATAACCATACAAAATTGTACCAACGACAATCGAACATCACATTGCAGAATTGAACTAAATAGTTAAATGATCACCACAACAAATGAACCAAACAGTTAAATGATCACCACAACAAATGAACCAAATAGTTAACGGAGCACCCTATTGCACAATAGAACATACTAGAAGGTCAGATTGCAAGTAGTATTATATTTGACATTTCACTAGAATATCTGAATGAAAGGCAGGAGCAGCACATGCAATAGGTAAACCAAACATGCTTAACCGGCGTAACTAGCTCAACATAGGTCCTTAGTGATAAAGCTAAGAAAAACAAGCTATTCCTCATCGTCGGAGGTATCGATGATGATGGGCTCCTTAAAATTGGAAGAGGGCGAGGCCTCAACATCATGGGTGCCCTCCTCGTAGTGGTGAGTGACCTCATCCTACCCCGGCTCCAACATGCCGGCTCTGGAGGTGAGGTAAGCACGGGCACACTGAGAAAACACCTCGTAGTCTTTGTCGAAGGCATCGGCAGTGCCCTCGAGTAAAGACCACGAGCTATCGTTTATAGCAGCCAACCGCGTGGAGGCGTCCGCGCGTGAGGTGTTGATACGTCCATTTTGCATCATGATTTCCTATTGATATTTATTCTATACTTGTTCATTATTCCACTTTATGATACAATTCTTTTGCCTTTTCTCTCTGAATTTAAAAGGAACATCACAAGGAGGGAAATTGCCGGGAACTAGAATTCTAGACTAGAAAACCTAGAAAAAAGGGTGAAAATTCACTAGACTCCAAATGACCAGAAACTTTTTGTGAATTATTTCTGGAATATATGATGAATTATGGAGCGAAAAACTGTCGGAAGGAGTCTGCCTGTGGGCCACGACCCAACAGGGCGCGCACACCCCCCTGGGCGCGCCCTGTTAGCTGATGGGGCCCATGTGGCTCCCCCAACCCTAGTTCCAGTCCTATAAATTCACATTTGATGAGAAAAAATAAAGAGGGAAGTTTCAGGATGAAGCGTCGCCGTCTCGAGGCGAAACCTGGGCAGAGGATTCTGCTGGGGAAACTTCTCTCCAGGAGGGGGAGATCGAAGCCATCGTCATCATCAATGCTTCCTCCTTCGTGGGAGGACCAATCTTCATCAACATATTCACCAGCACCATCTCATCTCAAATCCTATTTCATCTCGTGTATTCAATCTTTTTCTAAAAACCTCAGATTGGTACGTGTGGGTTACTAGTAGTGTTGATTACATCTCGTAGTTGATGCTTGTTGGTTTATTTGGTGGAAAATATTATGTTCAGATCCTTAATCATCATTATTACACCTCTGATCTTGAACATGTTGATGATGCGTGAGTAGCTACTATTGTTCCTGAGGACATGGGAGAATTCTTGTTATAAGTAGACATGTGAAGTTGGTATTCGTTCGATATTTTGATGATATGTATGTTGTTGCTTCCTTTAGTGGTGTCGTGTGAAGATCGACTACATGACACTTCACCATCTAATGGGCCTAAGGGAAGGCATTGTCGAGTAATAAGTGGAGATGGGTTTCTAGAGTGACAGAAGCTTAAACCCTAGTTTATGTGTTATTTCATAAGGGGCTGATTTGGATCCACACGTTTCATGCTATGGTTAGATTTATCTTAATTCCTCTTTCGTAGTTGCGTATGCTTGCGAGAGGAGGTAAACATAAGTGGGTTGCTTGTTCAAGTAAGAAAACACCTTAGCACCGGTCCACCCACATATCGAATTATCAAAGTAACAAACACGAATCTAATCAACATGATGAACATGACTAGACAGATATTCCCATGTTTCCTCAGGAGAGGTTGCTTCATATAAGAATTCTTCCAGGCCTGTCCTTTGCTATAAAAAGGATTGGGATAGCTTTCTACACCCTTGATACTATTGTTACTTGTCACTTGTTACGAATTATCTTGCTGCAAAACTATCTATCATTGTTACTCACAACACTTGCAGAGAATACCTTGCTAAAAACTGCTTATCATTTCCTTCTGCTTCTTGTTGGGTTTGACACTCTTACTTATCGAATCGACACTCTTAATTATCGAAAGGACTACGATTCATCCCCTATACTTGTGGGTCATCAAGACTCTTTTCTGGCTTCATTTCCTTGGTGTGAAGCACGTTTGGTAAGTGCAATTTGGTGAGGAAACATTTTCGGTATGTGCTGAAATTTACTGTTGCTTGTTACTATGGATAATCATCCTTTGAGTGGGTAGTTCTGGGCATCTTTGCCTAGAACGGAAGTTCAAAAAGTTGCTCCTCAATTTACTGAACCTACTGAAAATAGTAATTATGAGATTCCTGTGGGTATGTTAGAAAAACTGCTAGCTAATCCTTATGCAGGAGATGGAACAACTCATCCTGATTAGCACTTGGTATATGTAGATGAGATTTGCGGATTATTTAAGCTTGTAGGTTGATACGTCCCCAATGTATCTATAATTTTTGATTGTTCCATGCTATTATATTATCTCTTTTGGATGTTTTATATGCATTAATATGCTATTTTATATTATTTTTGGGACTAACCTATTAATCTAGAGCCTAGTGCCAGTTTTTGTTTTTTCCTTGTTTTTCAGTATTGCAGATAAGGAATATTAAATGGAGTCCAAACGGAATAAAATCTTCAGAATGATTTTTCTTGGACCAGAAGAAACCCAGCAAACTTGGAGATGAAGGCAGGAGACATGCCGTTGCGTCACAAGCCACCAGGGCGTGCCTTGGGCCCCCTTGGCTTGTGGCCCCACGGCAGCCCTCCTAACCCTATTCTTCGGCCTATAAATTCCCAAAAATTCCATGGATACTAAAGAGAGCCACGAAAAATACGTTTCCGCCGCCGGAACCCTCTGTTCCCGTGAGATCCCATCTTGGAGTCTTTTCCGGTAATCTGCCGGAGGGGGATTCGATCACGGAGGGCATCTACATCAACTCCATTGCCCCTCCGATGATGCGTGAGTAGTTCACCATAGACCTTCGTGTCCATAGCTAGTAGCTAGATGGCTTCTTCTCTCTCTTTGTTCTTCAATACCATGTTCTTCATGATCTTCATGGAGATCTATCCGATGTAATACTCTTTTGCGGTGTGTTTGTCGAGAGTCGATGATTTGTGGGTTTATGTTCAGATTATCTATGAATATTATTTGAATCTTCTCTGAATTCTTATCTGCATGATTTCATATCTTGGCAAGTCTCTTCGAGTTATTGGTTTGGTTTGGCCAACTAGATTGGTAATTCTTGCAATGGGAGAAGTGCTTAGTTTTGGGTTCAATCTTGCGGTGTCCTCACCCAGTGACAAAGTAGGGGTAGCGAGGCACGTATTGTATTGTTGCCATCGAGGATAAAAAGATGGGGTTTTCATCATATTGCTTGAGTTTATCTCTCTACATCATGTCATCTTACTTAATGCATTACTCTGTTCTTCATGAACTTAATACTCTAGATGCAGGCAGGAGTCGGTCGATGTGTGGAGTAATAGTAGTAGATGCAGAATCGTTTCGGTCTACTTGACACGGACATGATGCCTATATGCATAATCATTTCCTTGGATATCTTCATAATTATTCGCTTTTCTATCAATTGCTCGACGGTAATTTGTTCACCCACCGTATTATTTTCCTTCATGAGAGAAGCCTCTAGTGAAACCTATGGCCCCCGGGTCTATTTTCCACATTATATTTTCAGATCTATAAACCAAAAATACTAAAAATACTTTTCTGCAATCTTTTAATTTTGTTTTACTTTTCGTTTTAGCTATCCTATCTATCTATCTCTATCAGATCTCATCCTTGCAAGTAACCGTGAAGGGATTGACAACCCCTTTATAGTGTTGGGTGCAAGTGTTTGATTATTTGTGTAGGTACATCTATTGGGGACTTGCTTGTATGTCCTACTGGATTGATACCTGGGTTCTCAACAATTGAGGGAAATACTTATCTACATTGCTGCATCACCCTTTCCTCTTCAAGGGAAAACCAACGCATGGTCAAGAAGTAGCAAGAAGGATTTCTGGCGCCGTTGCCGGGGAGATCTACATCAAGCCTACCAAGTACCCATCACAAACTCATCTCTTGCATTTACATTAGTTGCCATTTGCCTCTTGTTTTCCTCTCCCCCACTTCTAAAACGATTTTCAGAAAATACCAAAAAGATTTGCCTTTTTATTCGCCCTTTTTTCGTTTGTCTTTTCGTTTGCTTTTTGCTTGCTTGTGTGCTAGATTGCTTTCGTTGTCACCATGTGTGAATCTAGAGAGGTTTCTATTGGAAAGGATAGTAATAATCTTCAGGGAAATTTTGACAACTTTGCTAAAAACGACTCTCATAAAGAACCTACTATCATGCATACAAAAAAATTCCGCATAGGTAGTGGTAATATTATTGGAAAAGGCGTTATTCAAGATTTCTTTACTTGTGCTAGTACGCTACCTACCTTGGGAGGGTCTATTCTCAATAAAACTAATAGTCTTGCGGATTCCACTATAAAGAAACCTATGGGAAGGATTAATGATGTTCTTATTGTTGCAAATAGGAATTATGTGCCCGTAGATTTCATTGTTCTTGATATAGATTGCAATCCTACATGTCCTATTATTCTTGGTAGACCTTTCCTTAGAACGATTGGTGCAATTATTGATATGAAGGAAGGAAATATTAGATTCCAATTTCCATTAAGGAAAGGCATGGAGCACTTTCCTAGAAAGAAAATAAAATTACCTTACGAATCTATTATGAGAGCTACTTATGGATTGCATACCAAAGATGACAATACCTAGATCTATTGCGTTATGCCTAGCTAGGGGCGTTAAACAATAGCGCTTGTTGGGAGGCAACCCAATTTTATTTTTATGCTTTTGTTTTTTCTTCTGTTTTTGAGTGTTTTACACATTATTACCTCTGTAGTAATTGTGTTTTCTTGTTTAAATTAGTGTTTGAGCCAAGTAAGACCTTTGGGTTGGTCTACGGTGTTTGTGATTTGATTTTGCTGAAAAACAGAAACTTTTGCTCTCAGTCCAGGAATTTTGTAAATTCACTGGAACTTGCTTTTGATCTGAAATTTTTACACAAGATTGATATACAAATTTCCCTGATATTCCTAATTGTTCAGAATTTTGGAGTAACAGAAGTATTCGAAGTCTATAGATTGCTACAGACTGTTCTGTTTTAGACAGATTCTGTTTTCTTTGTGTTGTTTGCTTATTTTGATGTATCTATGGGTTGTATTGGGGGGTATGAACCATGGAGAAGTTGGAATACAGTAGATATTACACCAAAAAAATAAAGAATGAGTTCACAACAGTACCTAAAGTGCTGATTTATATTTCTTATACTAACGGATCTCATGAGTTTTCTGTTGAGTTTTGTGTTGTGAAGTTTTCAAGTTTTGGGTAAAGATTTGATGGACTATGGAATAAGGAGTGGCAAGAGCGTAAGCTTGGGGATTCCCAAGGCACCCCAAGCCATATTCAAGGATACCAAAAAGCCTAAGCTTGGGGATGCCCCGGAAGGCATCCCCTCTTTCGTCTTCAATCCATCGGTAAATTTACTTGAGGCTATATTTTTATTCACCACATGATATGTGTTTTGCTTGGAGCGTCTTGTATGATATGAGTCTTTGCTTTTTAGTTTGCCACAATCATCCTTGCTGCACACATATTTTTGAGGGGGACACGCATTAATCGTGAATTTATTAGAATACTCTATGTGCTTCACTTATATCTTTTGAGCTAGGCAATGTTGCTCTAGTGCTTCACTTATATCTTTTTAGAGCACGGTGGTGTTTTATTTTATAGAAATTATTGAACTCTCGTACCTCACTTATATTATTTTGAGAGTCTTTAAACAGCATGGTAATTGGTTTAGGTTATGAATTTAGTCCTAATATAATGGGCATCCAAGAGGGATATAATAAAAAAATTCATATTAAGTGCATTGAATACTATGAGAAGTTTGATTCCTTGCATATAGTTTTGACATATGAAGATGGTAATATGAGAGTCATGCTAGTGAGTAATTGTGAATTGGATGAAATACTTGTGTTAAAGTTTGTGATTCCCGTAGCATGCACGTATGGTGAACCATTATGTAACGAAGTCGGAGCATGATTTGTTTAATGATTGTCAACCTTTGTGTGAGGGTCGGGAGCGCGCGATGGTTATCTCCTACCAACCTCTCCCCTAGGAGCATGCGTCTAATACTTTGCTTCGATAACTAATAGACTTTTGCAATAAGTATGTGAGTTCTTTATGACTAATGTTGAGTCCATGGATTATACGCACTCTCACCCTTCCACCTTTGCTAGCCTCTCTAGTACCGCGCAACTTTCGCCGGTGCATTAAACCCATCTTCCTCAAAACAGCCACCATATACTTTCCTCAAAACAGCCACCATACCTACCTATTATGGCATTTCCATAGCCATTCCGAGATATATTGCCATGCAACATCCACCGTTCCGTTTTTCATGACACGCACCATCACTTTCATATTGCATATAGAGTCATATTTTGTTCTTGGTATCGATTTGTAAGTAAATAAAAGTGTGATGATTTTCATTATTAGAGCATTTGTCCCGTGAGAGAAAAGGATGATGGAAGCTATGAATCCCTCACAAGTTGAAATGAGTCTCCGGACTTTACAAAAAAAAGAGGCCAAAGATGCCCACCAAAATAAAAAAAATGAGAGAAAGAGAGAAGGGACAATGCTACTATCTTTTTCCACACTTGTGCTTCAAAGTAGCACCATGATCTTCATGATAGAGAGTCTCCTATTTTGTCACTTTCATATAACTAGTGGAATTTTTCATCTTATGCACAACCACTTAGTTTTCTTTTTGAGCTTTCATACACTTATAGCTCTAGTGCATCCGTTGCATGGCAATCCCTACTCACTCACATTGATATCTATTGATGGGCATATCCATAGCCCGTTGATATGCCTAGTTGATGTGAGACTATCTTCTCCTTTTTTCTCATAACCTCCACCATATTCTATTCCACCTATAGTGCTATATCCATGGCTCACGCTCATGTATTGCGTGAGAGTTGAAAAGGTTTGAGAACATAAAAGGTGTGAAACAATTGCTTGACTTGTCATTGGGTTTGTGCATGATTTGGATACTTTGTGTGGGGAAGATGGAGCATAGCCAGACCATATGATTTTGTAGGGATAACTTTCTAAGGCCATGTTATTTCGAAAGGACACAATTTCCTTGTTGGTATGCTCAAAGTATTACTATTTTTATGTCAATATTAGACTTTTGTTTTGAATCTTATGGATCTGAATATTCATGCCACAGTAAAGAATATTACATGGATAAATATGTTAGGTAGCATTCCACATCAAAAATTCTGTTTTTATCATTTACCTACTCGAGGACGAGCAGGAATTAAGCTTGGGGATGCTTGATACGTCCCCAACGTATCTATAATTTTTGATTGTTCCATGCTATTATATTATCTGTTTTGGATGTTTTATATGCATTAATATGCTATTTTATATTATTTTTGGGACTAACCTATTAATCTAGAGCCTAGTGCCAGTTTCAAATTTTTCCTTGTTTTTGAGTATTGCAGATAAGGAATATTAAATGGAGTCCAAACGGAATAAAATCTTCGGAATGATTTTTCTTGGACCAGAAGAAACCCAGCAGACTTGGAGATGAAGGCAGGAGACCTGCCGTTGCGTCACAAGCCACCAGGGCACGCCCTAGGGGGGGCGTGCCACCTGGCTTGTGGCCCCATGGCAGCCCTCCTAACCCTATTCTTCGGCTAATAAATTCCCAAATATTCCCTGGATACTAAAGAGAGCCACGAAAATACTTTTCCGCTGCCGGAACCCTCTGTTCCCGTGAGATCCCATCTTGGAGCCTTTTCCGGTAATCTGCCGGAGGGGGATTCGATCACGGAGGGCATCTACATCAACTCCATTGCCCCTCCGATGATGCGTGAGTAGTTCACCACAGACCTTCGGGTCCATAGCTAGTAGCTAGATGGCTTCTTCTCTCTCTTTGTTCTTCAATACCATGTTCTTCATGATCTTCATGGAGATCTTTCCGATGTAATACTCTTTTGCGGTGTGTTTGTCGAGATCTGATGAATTGTGGGTTTATGTTCAGATTATCTATGAATATTATTTGAATCTTCTTTGAATTCTTATATGCATAATTTCATATCTTTGCAAGTCTCTTCGAGTTATTGGTTTGGTTTGGCCAACTAGATTGGTAATTCTTGCAATGGGAGAAGTGCTTAGTTTTGGGTTCAATCTTGCGGTGTCCTCACCCAGTGACAAAGTAGGGGTAGCGAGGCACATATTGTATTGTTACCATCGAGGATAAAAAGATGGGGTTTTCATCATATTGCTTGAGTTTATCCCTCTACATCATGTCATCTTACTTAATGCGTTACTCTGTTCTTCATGAACTTAATACTCTAGATGCAGGTAGGAGTCGGTCGATGTGTGGAGTAATAGTAGTAGATGCAGAATCGTTTCGGTCTACTTGACACGGACGTGATGCCTATATGCATAATCATTGCCTTGGATATCTTCATAATTATTCGCTTTTCTATCAATTGCTCGACAGTAATTTGTTCACCCACCGTATTATTTTCCTTCATGAGAGAAGCCTCTAGTGAAACCTATGGCCCCTGGGTCTATTTTCCACATTATATTTTCAGATCTATAAACCAAAAATACCAAAAATACTTTGCTGCAATCTTTTTACTTTTGTTTTACTTTTGGTTTTAGCAATCCTATCTATCTATCTCTATCAGATCTCATCCTTGCAAGTAACCGTGAAGGGATTGACAACCCCTTTATAGCGTTGGGTGCAAGTGTTTGATTATTTGTGTAGGTACATCTATTGGGGACTTGCTTGTATCTCCTACTGGATTGATACCTTGGTTCTCAACAACTGAGGGATATACTTATCTACTTTGCTGCATCACCCTTTCCTCTTCAAGGGAAAACCAACGCATGCTCAAGAAGTAGCATAGGTTTATCCAAAGATAAAGTTAAGAAGAAGGTTTTCCCTTTATCTTTGGAGGGAAAGGCATTGATTTGGCATAGGCTATTGGATGATATTGGATCATGGGACTGGAATCGCTTGAAGCTGGAATTTCATCAGAAGTTTTATCCTATGCATCTAGTTCACCGTATCGGAATTACATATATAATTTTTGGCCTCATTAAGGAGAAAGCATCTCTCAAGCTTGGGGAGGCTTAAATCTATGATGCAAAGTTGCCCCAACCATGAGCTCTCAAGAGAAATAATTATACAAAAAATTTATGCTCGGCTTTCTCATGATGATCAATCAATGCTCGATTCTTCTTCTATCGGTTTAGCAATAAATATGGGCTTGACTCAGAGATAGTAGCTTCTTTCTGTGAATTATGTGCTACTCATGTTGATCTCCCTAAGGAGAAGTGATTTAAATTTCATCCAACTATTGAAGATTTATTAGAGGAACCCATTAAGGTTAAGAGGGAAATAATTGGTAGCCATGTTGATCCTGTTGTTCCTACTACTTACATTGAGAAACCACCTTTCCCTGTTAGAATTAAGGAACATGCTAAAGCTGCAACTATGGTTAATAAAAGTTATATTAGAACACCTAAACCTTCTGAACAAATAAATGTTGATCCTAATATTCCTATGGTTAAAGATCTCCTAGTTGACCATATTGATGGATAGGTTATTTATTTTTGTGATGAAGCTACTAGAATTGCAAAACCTGTAAGAAACAAGCGGGGTGAGTTAGATAAAAATAAACCTGTCGTTGGCATGCCCATTGTTTCTGTTAAGATTGGAGATCATTCTATTATCATGGCTTATGTGACATTGGTGATAGTGTTAGTGCTATACCTTTTCCCTTATATCATAAAATTATGAATGACATAGCACCTGCTAAAATTGAAGATATTGATGTAACTATTAAACTTGCAAACAGAAACACTATTTCACCTCTTGGGATTATTGGATATGTTGAGGTCTTGTGTGGAAAAATAAAGTACCCTACTGATTTCTTAGTACTTTGTTCACAACAAGATAGTTTTTGTCCCATCATATTTGGTAGGCCTTTCTGGAATACCGTTAATGCTGAAATTAATTGTGTCACTGAGACGGTTAAAGTAAGCTTTGATGATGTGTCTCATGAATTTAATTTCTCCAAGTTTGGTAGACAACCACATGAGAAAGAATTATCTAATAAAGATGAAATAATTGGTCTTTCTTCTATTGTTGTGCCTCCTACGGATCCTTTAGAATAGTATTTGCTAGACCATGAAAATGATATGCATATGAATGAGAGAAATGAAATAGATGATATATCATTTAGAAAAATACCTATACTTAAACACAACTTTCATGTTGAAATCTTAGGGGATCCTCCTCCCCCCAAGGGAGATCCCCTATTTGAGTTAAAGAAATTACCTGATACTTTCAAATATGCTTATCTTGATGAAAAGAAGATATATCCTGTTATTATTCGGGCTAATCTTCCAGAGCATGAAGAAAAGAGGTTACTCAAAACTCTGAAGAAGCACCATGCTGCTATTGGATATACTCTTGATGATCTTAAGGGCATTACTCCCACTCCATGTCAGCACAAGATTAATATGGAGCCAGATGCCAAACCCATCATTGATCATCAACGCCGCTTGAATCCTAAAATGAAAGAGATGGTAAGAACTGAAATATTAAAGCTTCTGGAGAAAGGTTTAATTTATCCTATCGCTGACAGTAGATGGGTAAGCCCTGTTCACCGTGTTCCTAAGAAAGGAGGTATAATTGTTGTCCCTAATGATAAAAATGAACTTATACCACAAAGGATAGTAACTGGTTATAGGATGGTAATTGATTTCAGGAAATTAAACAAAGCTACTAGAAAAGACCATAACCCCTTGCCTTTTATTGATAAAATGTTAGAAAGATTATCTAAGCACACACATTTTTTGCTTTCTTGATGGATACTCTGGATTTTCTCAAATACCTGTGTCAAAAGAGGACCAAGAGATAACTACTTTTACTTGTCCGTTTGGAACTTATGCTTATAGACGTATTCCTTTTGGTTTATCCAATGCACCTGCTACCTTTCAAAGATGTATGACTGCTATACTCTGACTTTTGTGAAAAGATTGTTGAGGTTTTCATGGATGATTTTTCCGTTTACGTGACTTGTTTTGATGATTGCTTAAGCAACCTTGATCGAGTTTTGTAGAGATGTGAAGAAACTAATCTTGTCTTGAATTGGGAGAAGTGCCACTTTATGGTGAATGAAGGTATAGTACTTGGGCATAAAATATCTGAACGAGGTATCGTGGTAGACAAAGCTAAAGTTGATGCAATACAGAAAATGCCATGTCCTATAGAAGTTTTATTAAAGATTTCTCAAATATCTCTAGGCCATTCTAATCTTCTTCAAAAATATATTCCATTTGTTTTTATGATGATTGTGTAGAAGCCTTTGAAATACTTAAGAAAACTTTAATCTTTCCACCTATTGTTCAACCACCTGATTGGAATCTACCATTCGAAATTATGTGTGATGCTAGTGATTATGCTGTTGGTGTTGTTCTAGGGCAAATAGTAGACAAGAAATTGATTGTTATTCATTGTGCTTGTAAGACCCTAGACAATGCTCAAAGAAATTATGCTACTACTGAGAAGGAATTTTTAGCAGTTGTGTTTGCATGTGATAAATTTAGACTTTATATTGTTGATTCCAAAGTTACTATCCACACTAATCATGCTGCCATTAAATAACTTATGGAAAAGAAAGATACTATGTCTGGACTGATTAGGTGGGTGCTTTTACTTCAAGAGTTTAATTTGCACATTGTTGATAGAAAGGGAGCTGAAAACCCTATAACACATAACTTGTCTAGAATGGAAAATATTCTTGATGACCCACTGCCTATTGATCATAATTTTCCGGATGAGCAATTAGCTATTATAAATGCTTCCCGTAGTGCTCCTTGGTATGCGGATTTGCTAATTACATTTTTGCTAAATATATACCACCTAGTTTCACCTATCAACAAAAGAAAAAGTTTTTCTTTGATTTAAGACATTACTTTTGGGATGACCCACATCTTTATAAAGAAGGAGTAGATGGTGTTATTAGACGTTGTGTACCTGAGCATGAACAGTAACAGATCCTACGGAAGTGTCACTCCGAGGCCTATGGAGGGCACCACGATGGTGACAGAACTGCACACAAGGTATTACAGTCTGTATTTTATTGTCCTACGCTTTTCAAAGATGCTCGTAAGTATGTCCTTTCTTGTGATGAGTGCCAAAAAATTGGTAACATTGGTAGACTCAAGAAATTCCTATGAATTATTCACTTCCTATTGAACCATTTGATGTTTGGGGTTTTGATCATATGGGACCTTTTCCTTCCTCTAATGAGTACACTCATAATTTAGTTTTTGTTGATTGCGTTACTAAGTGGGTCGAAGCTATTCCAACTAGTAGTGCTGATCATACCACTTCTATTAAAATACTTAAAGAGATTATTTTCCCGAGGTTTGGAGTCCCTAGGTACCTAATGACAGATGGAGGTTCACATTTTATTCATGGTGCTTTCCGTAAACTTCTAACTAAATATGATGTTAACCATATAATTGCATCACCTTATCATGCTCAGTCTAGTTGACAAGTTGAATTAAGTAACCGAGAAATAAAATTAATCTTGCAAAAGACCGTTAATAGATCTAGAAAGAATTGGTCTAAGAAACTTGATGTTGCTTTGTGGGCTTATTGAACTGCTTATAAAAATCCAATGGGAATGTCCCCATATAAAATGGTTTATGGAAAAGCTTGTCATTTACCTCTTGAGTTAGAACGCAAAGCCTATTGGGCAATTAAAGAACTTAACTATGATTTTAAGCTTGCCGGTGAAAAGAGGTTATTTGATATTAGCTCATTAGATGAATGGAGGACACAAGCCTATGAAAATGCCAAGTTATTTAAAGAAAAAGTTAAAAGATGGAATGATAAGAGAATTCATAAACGGGAATTCAATGTGGGAGATCTAGTTCTTTTGTACAATTCTCGTTTGAGATTCTTTGCAGGTAAGCTTCTCTCCAAATGGGAAGGACCTTATATCATCGAAGAGGTTTATCGCTCCGGTGCTATCAAGATCAATAATGCCAAAGGCACACACCCGAGACTGGTTAATGGGCAAAGAAATAAACATTACATCTCAGGTACGCCCATTAATTTTGAAACTAATATTATTCAACTGATGACACCGGAAGAACACATAAGGGAGACCTTCTGGAACACTCCAGACACCTGAAAAAGGGTACCTATGTCATACGGTAAGTAAACTTACTCCAAAAATTCCATAAAAATAAGTTCTATTGGTTTAGGTATTTTAGGAAAATTACAAAAATAAAAACGAGTCAGGGGGACCGACGAGGGAACCATGATCCAACAGGGCACGCCCACCCCCTGGGCATGCCCTGTTAGCTCGAGGGCCCCTTGTGTGCCTCCCGGACTCCGTTTTCTTCCTGGACATGCATTCTGGCCTAGAAAAAATCATTTTATATACTTTCGTATGTTTTGACCACCGCAACGCAAGTTTGTCCTCCAAGGACAAGTTTAGATCGACATGACGCCGTCAAGCTCCTCCAAGGACAAGTTCTATGAGAAGGTGATCAATCCCTACCTTCCGGAGGTGATGAAACACCCTCAGGCCATTGAGATGCGTGAGGGGGTGCTTCACATCCGGGATGTTCAAGGGCCAAATAAGGAGGGGAGCGAGAAGGCGAGGCTTGCAGAGGTGGAGCTGGAAACCTTCAAGTGCCAAAGGATGGTCGAACATGGTTTGAGTGCTAATCACTCTATGATCCCAGACTTCATCCGGGAGAACAAGCTGGACACTAGGAACATGGGAGAGGTCCTCTTCAAGCTTCAAGAGCGGATCGAACATCTCCAAGCTCAAATCTTTGACATGCAAAATCAAAACTGTGAGTATGAATCCAGGTTCGAAAGGATGAGCATCGCTGCCGATTTTAGGATTCCAGAGACAAGGTCCTCTTTCTGTGAGGGGGAGCCTATGCCTTGGAAGACGGAGGACAAGCCTACCATATCATCACAACCATCACCCAAGAGGGACATTTGAGTACATGGGTATGGGCACCACCCTTAGCTTCTTCCAAGCTTGGGGGAGGTGCCCCGCTATCGTATCACCATCACTTTTACCATTATCATCTATCTTAGTTCGATCTTTAGTCCTTTCGTGATTTAGTGGAACAAAATTTATTTTTGCTTTTCTTAGAGTGTTTGCTTTGTGATCTACCTATCTTTGTAATCGAGTGTGAGAGTTATATAATAAATATTAGTTGAGTTTACTTTCTTGAACTCTTGCATCAATCATCATAGCATTGAAATAAAAGAAATAAAAAAATCATATGCTAATCCCATGGGGAGTAATGACTTCACATAGAAAAAGTATAAGTGATAAAAGTTTTTGGGAGTTAACAAACATAGTGTTAGTCACTGACACAATCCATGCAACTTATGATAGAGTAGAGAAGATTCACATGCAAATACACTATCTTGGACATATTTTATGATTGTGAGCCCCCATCAAATATTATATAATGATCGAGCTGTTGATGTTGGACAAGGAAGACAATGTAATGAGTTATGTTCGTCTACATACACATAGAAGTAATATTGTCATGGATCCTCTGACATGGGGAGCTAGCTTTAGATCTTTTGCTAGACAAAATTTCCGCACTAAATAGAGATACTACTTGTGCATCCATAACCCTTAAACCCAGTCTCTTGCCATGAGATTCTACCATATCTACCTATGGATTGAATAAAATCCTTCAAGTAAGTTGTCATCGGTGCATCAAAGTAATAAAAATTTCTCCTAAATATGTATGATCTTTTATTGTAAGGGAAAATAAGCTTTGTACGATCTTGTGATGGCAAAGAAATAAAAGCGACAGAGTGCATAATAAAGGTTGCTATCATAAGGGGCAATATAAAGTGACGTTCCTTTACATTAAGAGCTTGCACATCCAAAACTTAAAAAGTGCATGAAAACCTCTGCTTCCCTCTGCGAAGGGGCTATCTTTTACTTTCATGTATTTACTTTTATGCAAGAGTAAATAATGTTTATCCCTATTCGAGCCTATTAATTCTCTAGTTGGCAAGCATCATGTGTTGGGGAAAGATCCAGATATATATATATATCCAATTGGATGTAGGTGATCATGAGTCATTATTGTTGACATTATCCTAAAGGTAAATAAGTTGGATGGCAAAAACAATAAATCATACTTGAAACATTAGTTCCAAAAATATTAGTTCCAAAAATATGAAATCAGTGTCAGGAATCATAGAAGACTAAATGCTAGTTGAGCATGTGTACTTGCTAAATTGAATTCTCTTACATAGACTCTTCTCTGAAATATGATGAATTGATTGTCTCAATGACTAAGAACATGGTTTGTTGATTGTCAATAAAGTTTATGCTTCATACTTGAATGGTGTGGATAGATTGTTACTTGTTTATGAGAAGTTATAAGATGAAAAACTTGTTGCTATGTTAATATTCATGCGTCTATCATGTTCGTATTCTGTTTTTATCGATATCTCTCTCTCAAATTATGTGGTCATTATTATCGAGTTCGGCTTTCGCTTGAGGACAAGCGAGGCCTATGCTTGGGGGAGTTGATACGTACATTTTTTTCATCATGATTTCCTATTGATATTTATGCTATTCTTGTTCATTATTCCACTTTATGATACAATTCTTATGCTTTTCCCTTTGAATTTACAAGGTACATCACAAGGAAGGAAATTGCTGGGAATTGGAATTCTGGACCTGAAAACCAAGAAAAAGGGTGAAAATTCACTGGACTCCAAATGACCTAAAACTTTTTTTGAATTATTTCTGGAATATATGATGAATTATGTAGATAAGAACTGTCAGAGGGGGGCTGCATGTGGGCCATGACCCAACAGAGTGCGCCCACCCCGCTAGGTACCCCCTATTAGCTCGTGGGGCACACGTGGCTCCACCAACCCTAATTCCAGTCCTATAAATTCACATCTGATGAGAAAAAAATAAAGAGGGAACTTTCGGGACGAAGTGCCGCCGTCTCGAGGCGGAAACCTGGGCAGAGGCCCTTTTGCACTCCGGCAGGCTGATTCTGACAGGGTAACTTCTCTTTGGGAGGTGGAGATCAAAGCCATCATCACCACCAACGCTTCCTCCTTCATGGGAGGACCAATATTCATCAACATCTTCACCAGCACCATCTCATCTCAAATCCTGGTTCATCTCTTGTATTCAATCTTTGTCTCAAAACCTTAGATTGGTACCTATGGGTTACTAGTAGTTGATGCTTGTTGGTTTATTTGGTGGAAGATATTATGTTCAGATCCTTAATCATCATTATTACACCTCTGATCTTGAACTTATTGATGATGTGTGCATAGTTACTACTGTTCTTCAGGACATGGGAGAAGTCTTGTTATAAGTAATCATGTGAAGTTTGTATTCGTTCGATATTTTTATGATATGTATGTTGTTGCTTCCTTTAGTGGTGTCGTGTGAACGTCGACTACATGACACTTCACCATCTAATGGGCCTAAGGGAAGGCATTGTTGAGTAATAAGTAGATGATGGGTTGCTAGAGTGATAGAAGATTAAACCCTAGTTTATGCGTTATTTCATAAGGGGCTCATTTGGATCCACACGTTTCAGCTATGGTTAGACTTATCTAAATTCTTCTTTTGTAGTTGTGGATGCTGTCGGCGTCCTGGGAACAGGGGTACCTAGACTTGCCTGCCTGCGGCCCAGGGCGTGGCCCACTTCAACAGCCGGTACGGCCCGACGCGGCTTCACTCAAGACAAGGCCCTCGTTAGAGTCCCACCACTACTAGGAGAAAGCCTAGTAGTAGCGCTGGAATTACCCATACCAGCAGCACTGGTGGCAGCGCTACTGCTAAGGCGCTGCAGCTAAGTTGTAGCAGTAGCACTGGAAAACCAGCGCTACTGGTAAGTACAGTTAGCAGTAGCGCTGGAAAACAACAAGCGCTGCTGATAAACCAGCGTTGCCGCTAGACGCCTACCAGCGCTACTGCTAATATTCCTGCTTTCACAGATTAAATTCCCCTCTACGTATTTGTGCATGCTCTATACAATAGTTTCCTCATATCATAATAAACATACATTATTCTCATCATATCATACACACAGTAGTCTCGTCATACCATCATCATCATCATCATCATTATCCAACACAAACATCTCGAAAATAGCGCTACACAAGTCATGTCTCGAATAAATGCAACTGCATGGTCATGGCACATAGCTAAGTTTCATCATCTCTATCTAAACCATGATGTAGAAGGGAAGTGCAATCAGTATGAGCAAGAGCGCGACTATGTAGTACTTCTTGAGGAACCGGTTTTGCTCCCTCTCTTGCCGTAGCATCCACCTCAAGTAACTATTTTCCGCTTCGGCCCTGCTGTCGAACCCTTTGGGGCTAGCGCCCGGGTACTTGTCCACCTAGGCCTGAGCGTCTGGCCAGTGTTCGTACACTCCTGGAACCCTCCCAATGAATACGGCGTAGCAGTCCTTCACCATCTCCGATCTATGTACCTGCATCGTAAGTTGATGAATTCAACGATAATATGCAACATAATGTACTTGAGAAACACAAAGAGGCATAGTTAGCAAAATACAAGCAACCTATAGTAAACATAAATAACGAAGTTCCTCATACCCAAACTAATTAACTAGAGCGATCTACGCTAGTTCATAGAAAGACAGTAGTACTAACTAAACATACAAATTTTCATCGTCAATCACTCCTCCATGTCGGTGCTCCAATCTTCATAGTCATGGAGGAAGCACCCGAGCTTCGTGAAAGGCTTCAGGTCCAGACATATATCATATAACAAATGAACATATATCATATATCATATACCAACAATGAACATATATCATACTACATTCCTAAAAAGTAGAATATGCAAATGAACATATAGCAACATATATGCAAATGAATATGAAATGAACATATAGCAACATATATGCAACTGAAGATGCAAATGAACATATAGCAACATATATCAATTCTGTTTTTTGTCCTAACTAATTTTTTTCCTAGCTAGTTTTTTGCCCTATCTAGCTAATTTTTTTTCCTAGTTAGTTTTTTGCCCTAGTTAGGAACATCAATGAACAACAATGAAAACTAAATGCTATTTTTTTTACATTCTATACAACCAAGCAAAGTAAATGAAAATTACATGAAAACTAAATGCTAATTTTTTGTACATTCTAAATGAAAACTAAATGCTAACTTGAAATGCTAATTCCATTCTATACAACCAAGCAGAAATTCCTAAAAAAAATAGCCCTAGCTAAAGACAGAGGAGGGAAGGGGAGAGGAGAGGCATACGGTGACGACGGCGGTGAGGTCGAGGGCGGGCTCGGGCGGCCGGCGGCGAGGTCGAGGGCGGGCAGGGGAGAGGGCGGCGGCGGCGTTGGGTCGAGGGCGGGTAGGGCCTTGGACGGCGGCGACAGATAAGATGGGGAGAGGGGGAGAGGGCGGGCAGGGCCTCGGACGGTGGCGTGAGGTCGAGGGAGGGCTCAGGCAGCAGGTGGCCAGGTCGAGGGCAGGTAGGGGAGAGGACGGCGGCGTCGTGAGGTCGAGGGCGGGCAGGGCGACGGCGGCGACAGAGGAGTGGGGGAGAGGGGGAGTGAGGACTTGGGAAAATTTTGAGCCCGCGCGGGGGGGTTAGCTCAAAATAGCAGTAGCGCTATAATACACACAACGCTACTGCTATGAGCATGAGTACTAGCGTTTGTGTGGAGCAGCGCTACTACTAAGTGGGGCCCTGTAGCAGTAGCATTTTTCACGCAGCGAGCACTACTGCTAAAATATTAGTAGTAGCGCTTTATTATGTGCAACGCTGCTACTACAACTAGCGTCGATGGGCTCGTTGGTTCCCACTAAGCAGTAGCGCCGCTTTTATTTCCAGCGGTACTGCTAAGGCTTCACTTATAGCGCTGCCAAAAGCCAGCGCTACTGCTAATTGGCAGCAGCGATTGTTATTTTCCAGCGCTACTAATGATGTCCTACCTATAACGTTTTTCCTAGTAGTGCACCCTCGCGAGGAGGACGACGCCAAGACCCCTGGAGAGAGGAGGCCACCCTAGGTTGCCTCCCGAGGGGCGGAGATCTCTATGCAGTTCCCGGCCTCGCGAGGTCGGGGGTGATGCAAGCCAGGCCAGGCGGGCACCAGCATGCGCAGAGAAGACAGTTTCCTCTTTGGTGCAAAGGAGGCAAGGTCGTACGCGGGTTCCCGAGGCGTCCCACCAAAGGTTTCCATTCTGGTGTAACAAGACCAGGCCAACGGGTTCGGCGGGACGGATGTCACCGCCGAGCCCACCTCCGCGTCACTGCCAGCTAATTTGCAGGCGAAGACCACCTTTCGTCAGGATAAGATGTGCCTCCTGTCCCCTTTCGAATTTGGCCATTGTGGGATCCCTTCCCGCCAGTGCGATAAGGGAAGAGGACCCGAGCTATTATAAATAGAAACTAGGCTGCGTCTTAGGGGGGTCTAAAACCACCCGAGCGCCCTCGCGAGGTTGCCCACCACTGTACCAGTTCATCCACAAACCTCCTCGTGAGGCAATCCACCAAAAGCAGGAGTAGGGTTTTACGCTTTGCAGCGGCCTGAACCTGGGTAAATCCGCGTGTTAGCCTTCTTCCTCGTGATTGAGTGAGTTAATTGGGCTAGGTTTTGGAGCTGTGAGCTTGTGGCCGAAGCTGGTTGGGATCTTCGCACACGCCCCTGAGTTCGAACCTCTTTGGGTTTTGCGGAGCCCTAAATCCGACATTTGGCGCGCCAGGTAGGGGTGTGTCGAAGTCTTTCCTCAAGCTTCGCCTCCTCTCTGCTCCACCGCATAGATGGCTGATGCTCGCGAGCCCGCGCCGAGCACCGGGCTGCTCATGTCGCCCAGACAGCACCAGTGGGCCGCACCGCCGCCCGTCGATCTGCCTCTCCTGCAGCCGACACCGCCACGGGCCCAGATGCCCACGAGCAGCAGGACTCGCCGCATCTGGTCACCGCATGGCATGATGGCCGCACTGTCAGCCCGTCCATCGTTCCAGCTACTAGGTCGTCCTCCCATGCTCGCCCTGGGCAGGCGCATGGGCCGGCCGCACTGCTCATGGCGCGCGAGCTGCTGTGCTACCGCCCTGCCCCCAACCGCTACGACGACTGGCTTGGGCGCATCGCGGAGCTCGTCAGCGCCGCCGGCGACTGAGGGAGTCCGAGATTAAGGGGTCCTCGGACTGCCGGCCTATTTCCTATAGGCCAGACTCATGGGCCGCTCGCTGAGGATTGGACTGATCGAAGGCCCCATCGCTAGGGAGGAGACCTCAGGAACCGTGGCGTGTCTTTCAAGTTTAAGATAGTAGAATAGGCATGTTTTTTCCTTCGGTGGGCAACCGACCATGTGTAACCCTAGGGACCCCTGGCTTCTATATAAGCCAGAGGGTTTTCGATTGTAAGGCAGAGAAACTCATCTAGGGTTTTAGCTATTCGATCTCGTGGTAGATCAACTCTGTAACCTTCATACACATCAATATAATCGAGAAGGACGTAGGGTTTTACCTCCATAGGATGGCCCGAACTTGGGTAAAACATCGTATCCTTCGTCCCCTGTTACCATCGATCCTAGACTCACAGCTCGGGACCCCCTACCCGAGATCCGCGGTTTTGACATCGACATTGGTACTTTCATTGAGAGTTCCGCTGTGATCGCCAAAGGAATCGATGGCTCGCCTTGACATGAGCAATGAAATCTGTAGCAAGGATGTCTCTGTCCCTGGTCAGATCTCCACAGGCGGCAACATCCTGTCACATGCCGATCCGACTGACCATCTTGGCCAGATCGGAAGCTTCCTCCCCGATCAAGAAATCAGATTCGGAAACCTAGAGTTCGTCGCTGATTCACGGGGAGAACTTGTTTTGATGAAGCCCTCATCTCTCATGGAGGAGCCCGTAGATCACGACGCCTTTGCGCCGGGAGCATCGGACCCCACCACTGAGGAGGCCTCTACCCTCGGGCTGTCAAGAACGCCCAACCCAGTCGATGTGCCCGGATCCGCTGCGGCTGAGCATAACCTGGATTCGCCGTCGAGCGACCCTAGAACCACGACGCTGCGGATCGACCCCATGCGCTTCGGCGACACGTACCCCATCGATGTCTCGCCCCTGAACGAGCTACTTGATCGGATTCAAACCATGGGCATGTCCGATGACAAGACCCCGGTCTATGACCGGATTGGGATTAAACCCGATGATAGGGAGATTCGCACCCCCCTCGGTCACTCACTTAGTCGCCACCATCGAGTGTCCGGCTGGAGGCTCGTCCTCCCAACAACCAGAATTAAAGATGATTTATATCCTGGTTTCTGATCATCAAGATCTCACCTGTAACCCAGACTCCGGAGTTATCTCCGGAAATAGTTCGGGATCGATCCCCGATCTAGAACGCAACTCGAACCCCGCGCGGAAAGGTCCTATAGTCAATACGGACTCCAACTCCCCCGTACCGAACCCCGTGATTCCGGACTCGCATCGTGGCATGGAACCAAAATCTTTCCCACCCACCACCCAAGTCGAGCATTCTAGCATCGCAGTAGAGTCCAAGTCTTCGGACTTACGGGATGTTAAACAATTGCCAGGGGAGTCAGTTCATCATTTTTGTGCTAGACTCCTCCTTGTTAGAGACAGAGTACCAGGATCTAGTTACCAAGAGATAATGGCAACCTTCAGCCGCAATTGTCGTGATGAAGGGATCCTCAACGCTCTAGCCCGTCGACACAATCACAACTTCACCGAGCTATCGGACCCGGTACAAAAATACTGTGCCATGGAGAGTACCTGGCAAGCCGAACGTTTACTTTTGGAACTAGTCTTTGCCGAATACCCTAGAGGAGATCGGAAAAAGCGGATACCTCCAAAGCGGCTGGCCGAACATGAACCCGCAGAGAAAAGAAACAGACCCCCTACGGGAGTCCGAACTGTCCTTGACGGACTATTGGACAAGCCATGCCCTATACATTCTGTCTTGCTGAACACAAGCCCGACTCACAGCCTCAGAGCTTGCTGGGTCGTTAGGCAGGTCACAAAAAGTGGAGATGCCGTCCTCGAGGCGCTACCTCCGAACAGACGTTCAACAATGCCACCAGATTACAACATTGATGTCCTGACGATCTATTAAACGTTTCCCTCTAGGAACAGGAGGAAAAGAGCTCTTAGAGAACTCGAACAGGTCTACCATGTGGCGGCAACAAGTTCATGGGCAGACATACCCATCACCTTCGGAGAAACTGACCAATCAACCACCCACCCCGGCGAAACACCGGCCGCTCTGGTCCTAAACCCCATCGTAGATGGTTTTAGGTTACAAAAGGTGCTAATGGACGGTGGCAGTGGTTTAAACCTCATCTACGAGGACACCCTGGAAAAAATACAGTTCGACCGATCTCGCATCGAACATAGCAACACAACCTTCCATGGGATCATCCCTGGGAAAGAGGCGTGTTGTTCCGGACGCATCACCCTGGACGTGGTGTTCGGCACGCCCGAAAACTACCAATCAGAAGAACTTCTCTTCCATATCGTGCCCTTTCCCAGTGGCTACCACGCCCTGTTGGGGCGTGACGCCTTCACAAAATTCCAGGCTATACCACATTACAGGTTTATGAAGCTCAAGATACCAGGCCCAAACGGGGTAATCACAATCACCAGTGACCCGAATATAGCCCTTCGAGCTGAGAACAAAACAGCAGCGCTCGCCCTCGAGGCACTAGCCGAGACCTTTGCTGCAGAGGAATTGACCGCACTCCGGTCAACAGTGGACAAGGACGATGTGATCCTTAGTAAAAGGCCCAAACCCACGTCCTTTAAACCTGCAGAAGAAATTGTTAAATTTCAGGTACACCCAACAGACCCCAATAAAACAGCGTCCATCGGAGCTCAGCTGGACCCCATGGTGGACGAAGCACTGCGAGTATTCTTACGAGAAAACTGGGACATCTTCGCCTGGCTTCCTTCTGATATGCCAGGAATCCCATGGCGGCTAGCAGAACATAGTCTGAACATAATCGCAGGCTTCAAGCCCGTCAAACAGACTCTACGCCGCTTTTTCGAGCCCAAACGACAAGCTATGGGCGAAGAACTAGCCAAATTGCTAGAGGCCGGATTCATACGGGAAATCAAACACCCCGAATGGTTGGCAAACCTGGTGATGGTACCAAAGAAAGACAAATCCTGGCGGCTGTGCGTCAACTTTAAAGATCTTAATAAAGCCTGCCCTAAGGACCCTTTCCCCTTACCACGCATAGACCAGATTATTGACGCCACAGCCGGACACGACTCTTTGTGCTTCCTAGACGCTTGTTCCGGATACCATCAGATCAAAATGAAGGAATCTGATCAAGCTGCAACCGCATTCATCACCCCCTACGGCCCATTCTGCTTTAACACAATGCCTTTCAGGCTAAAAACGTAGGGGCTACATACCAGCGCATGATTCAGACATGTCTCGAGAAGCAGGTCGGTAAAACAGTCGAGGCATACGTGGACGACGTGGTCATTAAAACAAAACACGTCACTAGTTGATTGACGACCTAAGGCAAACCTTTGCCAGCCTATGTGAGTATGATATACGACTCATTCCAGAGAAATGTGTTTTCGGAGTTCCCGCTGGTAAACTACTCGCATTCATTGTTTCCCATAGAGGAATAGAAGCCAATCCGGCTAAGATCCGCGCCCTATTGGAACTTGCGATTCCTACAGAGCTAAAGCATGTCCAAAAGTTGGCGGGTTGCGTGGCGTCATTAAGTCGCTTTATTTCCCGCCTCGGTGAAAAGGCTTTACCGCTCTACAGAGTGCTGAAACGGACCAACAATTTTGAGTGGACCGATGAAGCAGCGGCTGTGTGAGAGGAAATCAAAACTGCTGGCAAGTAACCCCATACTCACAGCACCAGGCGCCGGTGAACCAATGTTATTGTACATATCGGCCACCAATCAAGTGGTTAGCGTAGTGCTCGTCGTCGAACGAGAAGAGGAGGGTCACAAATTCCGGATACAGAAGCCGGTCTACTATGTGTCAGAAGTGCTAATGCAATGCAAGTCCAGATACCCGCATTACCAGAAGATAGCCTATACAGTGTTTATGGCATCATGGAAGCTCTGACACTACTTCCAAGAGTGTTCGGTCATGGTGGCATCCGAAGTACCCCTGAACGATATAAGCAATAACAGGGACGCCACCGGCCGCATAGCCAAATGGGCCATTGGACTCCTTCCTTTTGAAATCGCCTATAAGCCATGACGAGCTATTAAATCTCAGGTGTTGGCAGATTTCCTCGCTGAATGGACAGAGGCCGAGCTCCCTAGGGAATATAGTACATACTCCCATTGGACGATGTACTTTGACAGATCCAAAACATTGGCCCGACTGGGGGCTGGAGTTATTCTCGCATCTCCCACAGGTGACAACGTCCGATACGTGTTACAAATCATGTATGCCGATTCCAACAACGCAGCCGAATACAAAGCACTTTTGCACGGTCTTCGGATGGCTGCATCAATGGGCATACAACGGCTGGAGGTACGGCGAGACTCCAAACTGGCCATCTCTCAAATCAACGACGAATTCGATGTCAAAAACCCGAAGATGGCGGCATATAGAAACGCCGTCCTTAAAATATCAGCACGGTTCGAGGGGCTGGAATTCCATCATGTCTCTAGAGACAACAACGAAGCCGCTCACATACTGGCCCGCCTGGGGGCCAAACGCGACCCTGTCCCGAAAAACACCTTCCTTGAACAGCTCTTCAAGCCGTCGGTGGTGTGGCAGGATGACAATAAGGGTGCCGGCTTCATCAGCGCGAAAGAGGTTGTTGCCCATATAAATGAGCCAGACGACCAAATCATCGGCGGCTCCATAATGGACGAAACGCCTTCGGCTCACGAGGTCATGGCAGTAATCGCACCATGGACCGAGCCCTTTCTCGCTTACCTTCTTCGCCAAGGCCTCCTCGACGATCAGACAGAGGCGAGACGCATAATTCGGCGATCCAAGGCCTATAAAGTCCACGAGGGTGAGTTATACAAGAAAAGCACCACCGGAAGACTCCAGCGGTGCATATCTGAGGAAGAAGGAAGGCAGCTTCTGGCCGAAGTCCACGCAGGAATGGGCGGCCACCACGCCGCAGCAAGGGCCTTGGTAAGCAAGGCCTTTCGAGCTGGTTTCTTCTGGCCCACCGCTCGAGCGGACGCCCAGACACTTCTCCAGCGTTGCGTGGGATGTCAACTATTTGCAAATCAAAGCCACATGCCCCCAACAGCTCTTCGGACTATTCCGATTACCTGGCCTTTTGCGGTCTGGGGACTGGATATGGTCGGACCACTTAAAGGGGGGACCAAGAGGAATAAATATCTACTGGTCATGGTTGACAAGTTCACCAAATGGATCGAAGCAAAACCTGTCAAATCAGCCAAGTCTGGACCAGTAGTCAAGTTTATATCCGGCGTGGTACACCGTTACGGTGTCCCGCACAGTATAATAACGGACAATGGATCCAATTTCACCGCCCAAGAGGTAAAGGCCTGGTGCGTAAACATGGGCATCAAGCTCGATTACGCATCGGTGTATCACCCGTAGACCATTGGACAAGTCGAATGGGCCAACGGCCTCATCATGAGTGTTATTAAACCACGTCTGGTCCGGTGTCTTCATGAATCCGAATGCCATTGGGTAGAGGAGCTTGACTCAGTTCTGTGGGGTGTGCGTACCACCCCGAATCGATCAACGGGATACACACCATTCTTTATGGTCTACGGGGCAGAAGTAGTCCTTCCCTGTGATATTATTCACGATGCACCAAGGGTGCGCATGTATGAAGAAAAGGAGGCCGAGTTAGATCGGCAGGACGACTTGGACGCCTTAGAAGGAGAGCGCGACATAGCTCGGGCTCGCTCTACTTTTTATCAACAGCAAGCCCGTCGTTCCCAGAGCAGGGAGGTCAAGGCAAAGGCATACAATGCGGGCGAACTCGTCTTACGACCCGGAGAAGCAGAAGCATAAACTTAATCCCAAGTGGGAGGGCCCCTTCATAATTGACGAAGTACTCACAGGAGGGGCTTATCGTCTTCGAAACCCGCCGGATAACCGCCTCGAACCAAACACATGGAACGCAGCTCGCCTTCGGCGCTTTTACGGCTAGACGGTGTCGTCATTCTTTGTACCTTCCTTTTCCTTTTTTTTCTTTCATATTTCTTTCCCTTCCACCTTGATGTTGAAGGTTCGGATTTCTTTTCCCAAGTCTATGTTCGGCTAAACCGAGCTCGTGTTAAGTTTTTCGGCATACATCCTCAAATGTTAAATCCGAACATAACACCTGGGGGCTTCTTCCTGAAGCCGATGATTATATATTTTTAAGCATCTATTGTGTATGCATGTTTCCCTTGTCGATTTTTAAGCCATTATATGCATCAATTAGAACTAAGATTTTTGCCAAGCTGGGTTGCCTCGCACCTGTGTTTACCCTCTACGTTCCCGATTGTTCGGCTAGAGGGTAAAGGGAGCACCTCTGCGATTGTTACGACCGGGTCACCCGGATACGTACCTCAGACGGGTGAAGCCAAAAGCTAGCTATCTTTAGCAGACAATTGGTCGGCTATGACGGAAGCAATAAATAAAAATTATGGTTGTTATCACCATTACTTGGGCTTCTTTTCTCAAAGAAAGCCATTAGTCGCATACTAGCAGTATACGGCCTTACTATCTATGATTCATGTAGCAGCCTGAAGGAAGGTACCGCTGGAGGTACTATTTTCTTTGGAAGATGTTTCTTACGCTAACCAGTAATATAACATATCTCCATGTGCATTTTCTGTCTATTTGCACGAAATGGCCGGATTGCCTGGTTCCACGAAAGAATTCCCTCTTATTGAAGGATATTTGATAAGGAACACTCCCAAGCTCTTAGCAAGGGAGGTTGAAGACGATGGCCAGTTAAGACAAAGTTTACAGCGCAGACAGAGCAATCTTTGATTTACATTACATAGTTACATAAAATCATTCATCTGGCTGCTGGTCAAGATTGTCTATTAAGGCATCCAGGGTGCAATCTTCTTGCGAGAGACGAGCGGCGGGCATCACTTGGTTGTACACCAAATGAAGCGGCACTTCTTGCCCATCCGGCCCTTCCTGCCCTGCCGGCCCTGCCGGCCCAACCCGAGCCATATGCTCGGGGTTAAGACGGTATAACACCTCTCGTGCTCCCTCTCGGCCGGCCGATGTCTTCCATAGCTCGAACCGACACCAGGCTCCCTTGAACCGATCAGCCAGTTCGACCATGCCCTCCGGAGGGTTCTCGGCAGGCCATAGCGCTTTCATCATGCTCCTCATAGCCTTCCGAGCCCGCTCATGTACGGCGGATAGTTCCTTCAGAAGGTTCCCCCGGTAGGATCCGATCTCTTCTTCAGGCCGCCCGGTTAGGAGACCTATACATGAGACGAGGCATGTCCATTACAATTCATGTATTGGAGGTACCCTTCGACGTTATAATCTCACTTACCGAACACGCCCCTCTGTAATTTCTGGTTCTCTTCTTGGGTTTGAGCCAATTGAGTTTTTAAACTCTCAATTTCTTCGGCCTGCTGCCGATTTTCCGCCTGGAGACGTTTCTTCTCGTCAAGATTTCGTTGTGACGAAAGGCAGCCAGCCTCATACTCGGACTCGGCGTACCTCTGGAATTCTCGGGCCGCATCCAAATCTTTTTAGAACTGCCCTATAGAGTCAGTTGCCACAAGGTACCCTCGCGTCAGCACGGGACTATATACTCAGATCGGCAAAATGGACATACTCACCATGTGCCTCCCGGGTAAATTTCTTCACTTGTTCAAGTTCGGCCTTCACGGCTTGCACCTGCGTTCGGCTCGCCTCCAGGTCATTGGCCAATTGCTCATTCTGCTACCTTGAAAACTATATCATAAATAAAACAATATGCGGATCCTTAACTCGGCCGTCCCGACCAATTCAAGGCTCGGTGGCTACTTGGTTAATATGTGTGTCCGGGTTATTAAAACTGATCACTCACCTCCAGGCTAGAAGATATCAGCTTCACGGCTTCCCCAAGCCCAGCTCGGGCAGCTCCGATGTACGCATCTACTGAACGTAGAGCATTAAACTCTTGTCCGGAAAACGCTTGGTGGCGCAGGGCTTCTTGTCGCCGCCGGTGGTTCATCGCACTCTCTACCTCGGAGTTAGCGACTGACACTACGTCCCCAGAATCTTCAGGGGCCTGACTGGCCACAGGGGCGTCCACAGCAGGTTTAGCATGAGCAGAAGGCCTTGATTCTTGAGTATTGCCAGGTACCCCGGCAACATTCCCGGCAGAAGATGGTTGTACTCGTTTCCTGAGTATTTCGACATGAGATCTTCTGTAAAATCCTATCGATCATGATAACAACAGATTAAGGGGCCGAACGAGGTACCTTTTGGTTGAATGAAGGGTCGGGGTCGTCCCCGTGGTTGGCTCACACGAGGGATTCCTGCTGCTGTTCGGTCCGGGCATTGTTGTCGTAGTCGACGTTCGTCGCATGGACCGACGACGCTTGGGAGCCGAAACCAGCACATTCGGTTCAACGGAGGTCGCTTGCCTTTTACGGGAAGAATTTTTGTTTTTGCCTATAGTAGAAGAAGGGAGTGATCCGGGGTGATCGGCTATGATAGCCACCTTTGAACCATCAAGGCTCTCTTGGTAAAGGACCCCGTCTTCCTGCTCGATAGACAGTTCCGGATCATCGTGGAATCCTGGATCGTCATCATGAGAGTAGTTCTCTGGTTGAGGCGCCAGATAGTTGATTGTCTCGACAAAGCACCTCCAGCTCTGTTTGCATAGATTGAAAGCTTCGGTCAAAAGGGGGCAAGTGAAAAACCTGAACTCAGGTCACAAAGTCGAAAGGCTTACCCATTCGATGGGGTTATAACCCGAATAGCCCTCCTTAACCGGTAGCCGAACAAAGTCTTTTTCTTCCCCTTTGAACAGGTCTGCCAGTACGGCCGCCATCCCCGCTTGATTGGCAGGTCCTAGCCGGCGGGAATGAGTGGTGTCACTTGTTCCATTGTAGCGCCACAAAGGGTGTATCCTTTGTTGAAGGGGTTGAACGCATCGAGCGATGGCGGCGGCCATCACATCAATAATGGTCAACTTGTTATGAGCTAGCAGCCATACTTGGGTAGCCAGGCGTTGCACTTCGGCATCTTCCTCTTGGGATGAACTCTTCGGTCACCTATTATATCTTTTCTTCAAAGGGGCGTCGGAGTATTCGGGCAAACCCCTCCGAGCTGGATCGAACAGGGGGACGTCCTCAATATAGAACCACTCCGAGGACCATTCTTCGGACTCCTTCTTCAGAGTCCCCACTGGATACCCCAACCCGGCTATACGACACACTTCGGCTCCTCCGACTTCCCGAATTGTCTCACCCCGAGTGCAGGGAACAAGACAGAAGTACTTCCTCCATAAGCCAAAGTGGGCCTCGCAGCCCAGAAATATCTCGCAAAGAGCAACAAAGCCCGAGATGTGCCGAATAGATCCGGGGGTAAGACGATGGAGCTGGATCCCATAGAATTCCAGTAATCCCCTCAAGAAGGGATGAATGGGGAACCCTCGGCCCCGCAAGAGGAAAGGCACGAAGCATACCCGCTCTCCCATGTGAGGGTTAGGGAAGTTCTCTGCGAAGGCCTCGTTGCCATAAGAAGTCAATCCAACGCGGGTAGCCGCCAGATCCGAGGAAGGAAGATAACCTTGGGTCTCGAGGTCGCGCAGCCGAAGGAGGGATATAGAGCAACTTGCCCAATCCCCGGGAAGGGTGCTGTAAGGACGCCAGGAGGAGCCAGGGACGCTCGCCATGTTTTTTGGTGATCTCTCGCTTGAATATTTTTCTGATGGGGAAGAAGAGGAAGGGGTGGCTCAGACCACGATTCAGCCTGTTTAAATGGGTGGTGCCTCCCTTGCGGGAAGGGCAGTTTTGTAGAAAGCTGCTGGGCCGCCCGTCTACCCTCGGCGCGCAGGGATCGAGGGGCGTTGAAGTTACTACAATGGGTGCCGCAAGTTCCCAACGGTTGAGAGTTCATCGATGACGGGATGGTTGCCGAACAAGAAGGGATGGAGGGACTCGCCTCACAAGCCGAAGACTTTGATGCGCAAGATTGTCCGGATAATATGCCTCGGCATTGGGGGCTAGTCCGGGGGCTACTGAGGGAGTCCGGGATTAAGGGGTACTCGGACTGCCAGCTATTTCCTATTGGCCGGACTCATGGGCCGCTCGCTGAGGATTGGACTGATCGAAGCCCCATCGCTAGGGAGGAGACCTCAGGAGCCGTGGCGTGTCTTTCAAGTTTAAGATAGTAGAATAGGCATGTTTTTCCTTCGGTGGGCAACCGACCATGTGTAACCCTAGGGACCCCTGGCGTCTATATAAGCCAGAGGCTTTTAGATTGTAAGGCAGAGAAACTCATCTAGGGTTTTAGCGATTCGATCTCGTGGTAGATCAACTCTGTAACCTTCATACACATCAATAGAATCGAGCAGGACGTAGGGTTTTACCTCCATAGGAGGGCCCGAACCTGGGTAAAACATCGTCTCCTTCGTCCCCTGTTACCATCGATCCTAGACTCACAGCTCGGGACCCCCTACCTGAGATCCGCCGGTTTTGACAGCGACAGTGACGCCCCGGCGTTCTCCTACTCGCTCTGTCCCACGCCCTCTCTGGGAAGCGACGTGGCCCATGGTGCACCACCCCCTCCTCCCCAGCTCGACGCCGACCCCGAGCCCAAGCGTGAAGCACACCCGCGCGACCAGCTACGCGGGCCACCGGCGTGGCCTAGGGATGAAGTAAGCTGCCAGGTGGTGCCATGGCCGCGCGCTGACACGCGCGCGCTCACCGCGCCGCTGCGCCAGCATCACGATTGTGCGCCTATGGAGGCCGCGCCCCAGGAACACCAAGACCGGGCCCCTGTCGTGCGTGCGGCACCCGCGGGTACAGTGGGGTGCCGTGCCATCGCCCCGGAGCTGCGGCGGGTCGCCTGGCCCGGCAAGTTCAAGCCGGACCTGCCTCCTCGCTACGACGGCACCCCCGACCCTGCGGAGTTCCTACATCTCTACTCGCTGAGCATTGAGGCGGCCGGTGGAGATGACAAGGTCATGGTGAACTGGTTCCCCATGGCCCTCAAGGGTGGTGCGCTCTCCTGGCTACTCAACCTCCCGGAGGGGTCAATCACCTCCTGGGACGAACTTCGCGAGCGCTTCGTCGCCAACTTCCAAGGCACTCGCGACTGCGCCCTCGCTGTGACTGACCTACGTTGCGTGAAGCAACAGCTGGGTGAAACCTTGCACAAGTACATACAGCATTTCACCACTGTTCGCCTCAAGATCTTGAGGGCGTCGGATGAGGCCATCATCTCGGCGTTCACCGACGGCGTCAGGGACCTTAGGATGAGGGAGGAGCTCGCCATCCATGACGACCTGTGCTCTGCTCTGGAAATGGTCAACCTGGCGAACAAGTGCGCAAAGGCCGAGGAGGGCCGCCTCTCCCTCCTCGAGCTTTCGGATGCGGACCCTAAAGACAAGAAGACCAAGGCCAAGGAAACGAAGCGCAAGGACCCCGCGGTGCTGGCGGCGGAACCTGAGGCGAAGCGCAGTCAAGATGAGGAGCCCCCCAGGGGTGGATGGTCATTCTGCATTTTCCATTGCTCTAACAGCCACAACACCAACGACTGCCAGGAGCTCAGGTCGCTCCGCGATGAGCATTTCGGTCGTCGTCCTGGGCACGGCGACCGTGGCTATGGTCGCAGTGGAGGTCATGGTGGAGGCCGTTGGGACAGTCGTGACCCGCGTCAGGAGTGGCGCGACCAGCCTCGGGAGGACTGCTGGCGCGACGAGCCTCGTGAGGGGCCCCGCCGCAACCACCCTCGTGAGGCTCGCCCTCGTGAGGCCCGCCTCCCCCGCTGCTGCCGCCACCCAGGAGGAAGGAAGAAGATAGGTAGAACGACGGGGCTGGGGGCTTCCAGGAAAACAGGGCAATCGCTTGCATCCTGGGCGGTGCTCAGGCCCCTGCGTCGAACCAGATCTTCAAGCAGTTCTCGCAGGAGGTGAATGCGGCCCTCCCGAAGCTTTAGGCCGTGCGTCCCCTCAAGTGGTCACAGTGCGCCATCACCTTCGACTCCAAGGATCAACTCAGGTGCTCGGCCGTGGTAGGCGTGCTCCCCATGCTGTGCACGCCGACCATCAGCAACGTCCTCGTCACCAAGACCCTTATCGACGGTGGCGCTGGGCTCAATGTCCTCTCCATCGAAATGTTTGAGACGCTCCAAGTGCCCTATGACCAGCTCATGCCAACCAGGCCTTTCTCAGGGGTCACTGATGGCTCCACCATCCCCATCGGGCAAGTGCGCCTGCCGGTCACCTTCGACGGGCGTAGCAACTACCACACCGAGCTCATCGACTTCAACGTCGCTCACATCCACCTCGCGTACAACACGATCCTTGGGTACCCTGCCCTCGCCATGTTCATGGCGGTGACTTGCCATGGCTACAACGTCCTCAAGATGATGGGGAGTGGTGGCGTCATCACTGTCACCTGCAATGAGAAGGACGTCGTTTGCTCCCTCGAGCGCGCCAACCGGGCCGTAGCGGCGGAAAACTCTGATGACGAAGGTGGCATCCCGCCTCCTGTGGATGTCCCGAGGAAGAAGAAGCAGGTCCCCTCCAAGGGGCGCCAGGGGGCGGAGGCCCCCAAGGATGGCGCCTCAGACTCCACGCCCGGAGCCAGGGCTCCTTCCCCCCTCGCATAGGAAGGCGCGCTCGGTGCCTCCCTCGGGTCGGGCTCGGGGGCTTCCATCTGGAAGGCCTCTGACCTGACCAGTGAGATGAGGGAGGTGCTCGGGCACCACATGGAGGCGTGCTTCGATGCGCGCCCACCCAAGCAAGGAGCACGGCGCGAGGTGCCAGGTTCGCGGGAGTTCATCGCCAATGCAATCGAGGAGCTTCAGGAGGCGCAGGCCATGCGAGGCGGGTGTCGCCCCGCACCACCTAGCGCAGCCACCGTCCCCGGCTCGGGCGGCATGCTACGTGTTTGCATCGACATACCGGGCAGCAATGGGGCCGCGTCCCAGGACCTCTTCTGGACGTCGCATGTCGGCCGCAGTGGGGTCTATCCATGCAACTACATCCGCATGCCCTTTTGGCCAGGTGAATGCGGGTGCCACGCACCAGCCCCATGCCAGGGCCATGCTCGCGCCCTACGAGGTCCGGCACCGCGAGGTCCTGGAGGAGGTGCCAGGCCCTAGCAAGGACCCCGAGCCACCGGAGGCGTCGGGCTCACGAAGGCCATGCTTCAACGACTACCTCAACGCTTCAGCGGTATCATTGCCAGGTGACTTTTTGGTTCGTCCCAGGTAACTTTTTGGTTCATTCAGATTGAGGGCGCCCATCTTGCTGCATTATCCTCAGGCAGTTGGGGCCCGTCCCTGCAGCCGCGTCGTTTGTGCATGTATCAGAACCTCTTATGCATTTGATAAATTTCCTAAGTATTCCAACCTGCATGCTCGGTGCTTCGCCACCGAGAATGTCGCCGCGCTCTAACAATCCCGCCTTCGACCGCCTCGTGATTCAGGGCTGGCATGACGTTTGTGCTCGGGTCCGTCCCTGCAGTGTTGACAAATCCAAGCGGTCGAGCTCTATCTCGCGGGCCAGCCCCGTGCACGTCACCTCCCGTGGCCCTTGGTTCTACGTCCTCGCATGAGCTAATCGCGAGTGGGTGAGTCAGGGCGCGTGGCACGGTTCCCGCAACCACAGTAGGCGCTTCGCCGCCACGGTAGCCGCGCGCCGGGTGTTTTCTCCTCGGGTTTGTCGCATGAGAAGACTGGGCACGGCGTCTGTGCTCGTGTCCGTCCCTGCAGCGTTGATAAATCCAAGGGCTGAGCTCTATCTGGCGGGCTGGCCCTGCTCACGTCACCTCCAGGGGTCCTTGGTGTTTGGCCTTCTCATGCGATGGCCCTCAGAAATTCATTCAGCGCAGGTTTCTCCAAAATATACATGACTTGCAATGGCGCCTCCTACCAGAAGATTCAGGCGCAACCCGCGTTTGAGGTAGGGCCTTGTGAGACCCGCGCTGGCTCACGGGTGCCCAAATACACCTCCAGTTCTACCGTGCAGGACAAGCGTACGAACTTAAGGGGTTGAACACGCCCGGGGGTTCAGGAGCCGAGCCCCCCTTCCCACGCCGAAGTGGAAGCCCCTTGCTCCGCGCTGGCGGACGACACTGTCGCTCAGCGGCTATGCCCATGCAACGTGGAAGCCCCATGCTCCGCGCTAGTGGATAAACAACTGAGGGTGCCCTAGCGGCAGCATTCAACCTCAGGACGGCCCCTCACGGCCCAGTCTCGCAGCATTCCCCTGGGATGCCCGCGCGAGGGGGATGCACGGGGGCTACGCTCAGGCCAGGCCTGGCGCGCGCCACCTCCCCAGGTCCTTGATACCTGGTCTTCCCGCGTCCCTCTCAAGCGAAAGCTGGCGAGGAAAGGTATGGGAGCCGCTCATACGTCAAGGGAGACCCCTGAGCATCACGACTCAGGGGCCTCACTGGTCACGTAGCCCCTCACCCCTTGGTCTCGTCCTGGTGATCCGGACGCCCCAACGGCGGTTGAGGTATGCGCGGGACCGGGCCCTGCCGACACAGAGCTCAAGGCGCTCCAAATCTCCAAATCAACCCTGTCGTCGCCATGTTCCCTTCATGAGGGCTGCTCGTACGTCAAGGGGGACTCCTGAGCATCGCGACTCAGGGGCCTCACTGGTCATGTAGCCCCTCACCCCTTGGTCTCTTCCTGGTGATCCGTATGCCCCAACGGCTATTGAGGTATGCGCGGGATCGGGCCATGCCGACGCAGAGCGCTACAGCAAACAAGAAGGAAGCTAGGCGAGGAAGGAAACCACATAATTTAAACAGTCATTACAAGCATTGAATGTCCCCAAAAACACAAACAAGTCTAACGCCCCCGCGAGGCACGATAAATGTTGCAGGAAAGGACCTAGGAGGAGGAGCTGACACCGCTGCAAGCCCCGACCGCGGGGAGCTCGTCATCAACATCGCTGCCATTGTCGTCGTCGTCATTGACCTTCGCAGTTGCAGGAGGAGAGGGAACGGCAACGCACGCAAACTTCTTCATCAACGCCTCCATGGCGCCCTCCACGGCCGTAGCCGTAGTGGCGCGAACCCCCGGATCAACCGGGCGAATCATGGCGCCGAAGTCGAAACCCGGCTCGCGAAGGTAGAGGTGACTAAAGACGCGCGTCGCGGCCGCGAAGAAGAGGTCATGGCACTCACTCTCCAAGACATCCTGGCAACGGTACCCTCGAGCACCTCGGCGAGCTTGGAAGAGAGCCCCGCGAAGCCGCTCTCAGGAGCTACCAGGGGTTCGGCGAATCCCCCCCGGTGGATGGAGTGCAGCGCCCGACGGAGCCTGAGCTCGACAGAGGGGAGGGCATCGCACTCCGCAGCCCTTCTCTCCTCAGCCGCAGCAAGGGCCTCCTCCCTGGCGCCCAGCTGAGCCTTGTCCGCCGCTACTTCCTCCTTCAGCTTGTCCAGACGTTCGCGTTTTGTGGCTTGGTCGGCCACCGCCTGGGACAGTGCGGAGTCACGGTCGGCAAGCTTGCCCTCGCGGGCCTTGAGGTCTCCCTCCCGCTGGCGGAGCTGTTCCGCGAGTACAGTTTTCTCCTCCTGAAGGGCCTTCAAGCTGACCTCCGCTTCACCGCAGCGCTTCGTGGCAAACGCTGCATTGGCCAGCGCCACATCACGAGCCGCCTTGGCAGATGAGGCTTCCTTCCTGCTCTCAGCAGCGGTGGCCTCGGCTTGGCTCCAAACTGCCATGGCGGCGGTGGTGGCCTGGAGCCACCTAGAAAGGAGGCCCAAGCGCTCCTTCGCGAGGCAACCATCGGCGCTCCGGAGGTCATCTCGGACCAGATCCAGAACGGCGTGGGCCCCCTCCAGGGTGCCTGACTCGACCAGAAGGCCACAACTCGGAGGCGCCAGGGTCTGGCCCAGAGGTGGCGTCTGCGCGGCAGCGGGCGCCGCCCCCAGGGGGGCAGAAGTGTTGCGGGCTGAGGGCGCCAGAGGCTGCGGCACCACCTCAGACAAGGCAAGGATGGACGGTCCCTCGGCCAGCCAGCCCTCGGGGGCTGGCCTCTCCGGCAGCAGCGCCGATGCATCCCCAGGGACAGAAGTAGCTTCTCCCATGGGCGTCTGGGGGCTCCACGGCCGCGACAAGGAGAGTCGCCCCATGAGCCTCCTCGCCCACGACATCCGTCCTCTCATCAGGCGTCAGCGAGGCGCCAGGAACGGGCGTCGCGTCGGAGGGCACCTTCGGCTTGATGCCCGCCTTCTACTTCTTCACCTTCAGCACTGCGGCGCTCCTGGTTACCAAGCGAAGAGGGGACCGTGAGCATGCGAGCCACCCGCGGGCACCCTAAAACCAAGCAAGGTTACTAACTCTTCGACGTCAACCCACTTCCTCTTCTTCTCAACCGTGGAGAAGGCGGGAATGCCCTCGCCCTTCGCCCGCAAGGGCCGCGGCCGGGGAAGCCGTACCCACCCCGGCCGTGGCCACCTCGCCCGCAGGCTACGGCTTGGGCAGGGCGAGGCAGGCGCCTCACTCGCCTTACTAACACGAGGGGGCACTCCGAAGGAGGCCCAGCCTCGCGCTTCCTCGATGTCTCTCGGCCGGCGGTCCGCGCGGCCCGAGGAGTGGGTCCTGGCCCCCTGAGGACCCTGGCAGATCGCGGAGGACTTGCAGCCAGGGGTTCGCCAGCATCATCGTCGTATTCGAAGCCGCGGAGGAGCACGCTCCACGACGGAGGGGACACCTCTTCCAGATCGTCATCCGCGGTCTCCTCTGAGACTCCCTCACCCGCGGTGTCGTCGGAGGACACCGTCACCGGGGAGCCTGGGCACTCGGCCGGAGAGAGCCCCAGCTCGTCGAAGGTGGACATGGCGGCGACCAAATCAGCCTTGTCATCGTGGCAATACAGCGGGGCGTAGGCCTCGGGGAGTTCCCCGGGGTCGCCGTTGAGTAGGGTCGCCTTGGCCCTGTTCAGCTCCCCGTTGCTAAGGCGAGCGGATCGGAGCCTGATGCCATCCGCACCACCCTGGTAGTCCCACATCGGCATCGAGTGAGCCTGGAGCAGCGCCAGGAGTTGCGCCAGAAACCCCTTCACTATCATCCCCCCGATCAACTTCCTGGCACTGATGTCTTGGGAGATCTGCTCCGAGACGGGTTTGGCCCAGCGGTCGGTGAGCTTCGCGGAGCCCCAAGCAGGGGTCTTCTCCGGCAGCCCCTTCGGGAGCTCCAGGCGGGAGTTGAGCCCTGGACATCCACGAAGACCCAGCAGTGCCTGAAGTTCTCCAATTTCTTCCCGGCCTTCAAGAGCATGTTCCCGCTCTGGACCGCGATGAAGGAGATGCATGATGACCGCTGAGCACCGTCGTGAAGCCGCAAGCTGAAGAAATGGCGGAAGAGGGCCACTGAAGGATTGAGTCCTACGAAGGCCTCTCAGTAAAAGGCGAAGACGGACAAGAGCAGGATGGAGTTGGGTTGGAGATGGAGGGCCTGGATCCCATAGTGCTCGAAGATGGTGGTCAAGAACCCAGAGAAGGGCGGAACGAGCCCGGAGAAGATGTTGTGCCGGAAGAAAGGGTAGACTGACTTGACCAGGCTCTGCTGCTCCGCAGAGCCGCACCATATCAAGGTCCGCCCCCATTCATTGGTGTCGTCCGCCGTCGACGGAAGCACCGGGGCGAGGTCCCCGTCCTTGGCTATGGGGGACTCCGAGAGCGCCGGCTAGGTGGAAGCGGAGGCTGAGCCTTGGGCTTCGATCTTCGACTTGCCGGCGGGTGCCCTCGAGAGGTCCTTGAGAACAAGAGAGCAAGGGGGAGGTAGGTGCAGCGCTAAGATCTGGAGGAGTTCTCGCAGAGGATAGGGATCTGGGCGGAGGAGCAAGAGCATAGGGAAGGAAAGCAATAATGGCTTGACACCGGGCGTTAGGCTTTTGTCGGTTCGGGCAGTTGCCGAGGAAACACGGGAGCGGATACGTTTGCATCCAACCGCGCACCACTCGCCAGGCCTGGTCCGCAGGCGATTGGGGCCCGCGGCGCTTCGGGCCATCTTCTTCGGCTTCGCCCCGAAGCCAACTCGAGCGCGCCTTGGGCCCGGGGGCTACTGTCGACATCCTGGAAACGGGGGTACACAGACTTGCCTACCTCGGCCCAGGGCGTGGCCCACTTCGACAGCCGGTACTGCCCGGCGCGGCTTCACTCAAGACAAGGCCCTCGCGAGAGTCGCACCCTCGCGAGGAGGACGACGCCAAGACCCCTGGAGGGAGGAGACCACCCCAGGTTGCCTCCTGAGGGGCAGAGATCTCTATGCAGTGCCTGGCGTCGCGAGGTCGGGGGTGACGCAAGCCAGGCCAGGCGGGCACCAGCGCGTGTAGAGAAGACAGTTTCCTCTTTGGTGCAAAGGAGGCAAGGGCATACGCGGGTTCCCGAGGCGTCCCACCAAAGGTTTCCATTCTGATGTAACAAGACCAGGCCAACGGGTTCGGCGGGATGGATGTCACCGCCGAGCCCACCTCCACGTCACTGCCAGCTACTTTGCAGGCAAAGACCACCTTTCGTCAGGATAAGATGTACCTCCTGTCCCCTTTCGAATTTGGCCATTGTGGGATCCCTTCCTGCCAGTGCGATAAAGGAAGAGGACCCGGGCTATTATAAATAGAGACTAGGCTGCGTCATAGGGGGGATCCGAAACCACCCGAGCGCCCTCGCGAGGTTGCCCACCACTGTACCAGTTCATCAACAAACCTCCTCGTGAGGCAATCCACCAAAAGCAGGAGTAGGGTTTTACGCTTCGCAGTGGGCCGAACCTGGGTAAATCCGCGTGTTATCCTTCTTCCTCGTGATTGAGTGAGTCGATTGGGCTAGGTTTTGGAGCTGTGAGCATGGGGCCGAAGCTGGTTGGGATCTTCGCACACGCCCCTGAGTTCGAACCTCTTTGGGTTTTGCGGAGCCCGAAATCCGACAGATGCTTGCGAGAGGGGGTAAACATAAGTGGGTTGCTTATTCAAGTAGGAACAACACCTTAGCAGCGGTCCGCCCACATATCAAATTATCAAAATAACGAACGTGAATCAATTCAACATGATGAACATGACTAGACAGATATTCCCATGTGTCCTCGGGAGCGCTTGCTTCATATAAGAATACTTTCAGGCCTGTCCTTTGCTATAAAAAGGATTGGGCTACCTTGCTGCACCCTTGCTACTATTGTTACTTGTCACTTGTTATGAATTATCTTGCTGCAAAACTATTATCATTGATACTCACAGCACTTGTCGAGAATACCTTGCTGAAAACTGCTTATCATTTCCTTCTGCTCCTCGTTGGGTTCGACACTCTTACTTATCGAAAGGACTATGATTGATCCCCTATACTTGTGGGTCATTAGGTGTCGACGCGGGCGTTGGCGGCGAGGTGCTCCTCCATGATCTGGGGGTCATCACGCATGGCAGCCATCGCGGCGTCATCCGCACGTGCAACCATGATTTGCTTCTCTGTTGCAAATGCTCCTTGAGATCCTGGCTATATTGAATGCACCATGGCTTTTGGCGTCGATTGTTTGGAGGATGAGGCGGTGACTTGGGTGGAAGGTGTCGCGCCGGTGGTCAAGGCATGTGGGATGGAGGAGAAGGGGGTGGGGGAGAGGGGGCATGGGGAAGGTGTGGATTACCTGACTAGATGGACGAGGCCGAGCAGCAGGAAGGATCTGCGCCAGCCAGGAGGTGGCACTGCAAGCAAGCAGTGAAGGTTTGAACTAGGAAAGGAAGGAGGAAACAAGGGAAATGTGGCTTTTGGTTTGTACCGGGGGTGAGGGAGGTAGATACTTCCGCTGTAGCCCAAAATTTTCGTCGTTGCAGCGAAAACTGGCATGGAAAGTGTCATCGGACACAGTCCCTTATTCAGAACTCTATGCGATATCTAAACATCACAAACGACTCATGTACTTTACCATGTGTGTGATAAGCTTGAACGTGCAAATTTTGGTCTCCAAGATTCTGACGTAAGATATTGGATACTACATTGCACACGGTTCATGCCAACAAATTGTGTGTGATATACTTGAATTTCATTTTCATTTGGAAGACGGAATGGGGATATGGTCGAAAATTTTGGTCCGAATTTCCCTGGTTACAATGGTCATCCGCATCGTCGCATAATTTAACATCAATTGCTAATTTGGGTACTACACAAAAAATGCCTACACCACAGCCCGCACTTACTTAATCGAGCAATTAAATGGAGCTGGTTGACCTAAACATTACTTTAATAAAAGACCAGTGCTCTAAACAAAGACTAATGTTCCTCCTGACGCTCGTCGATCTCCACCGCATCCTCCATGACCCTCTCACGCTCGAAGACCTCCGGGGAAGGGGCTCCATGGCCTCCATCACCACATGCTCCGCATGCATCTCGCTGTCCGTGTCTGCCATCTATTTGGAAAAGGCCGTCACGAGCCGGGTGCAAGAGGACGCGGTCCGGTTGTTGATGGCCTCCATATTGGCTAGGGAGGCCGTAGACGAACGGACGATGGCCCGAGTACTCTCGGCGATTGCCAACTCTTTGGACGTAGGCTCCCGACCGGTGTCAGAGAAGGCCATTGCTATTTGTGCGGTGAACGACATGAGCTGGGCATGGGCGGCCGTCGAGGAACAGACAACTGTAGTGTCGTTCTCGGCATTTGCTTTTCCGGTCGTGGATGTTACTACCACCATCTCAGCTACACGAGATGCCCTTTCGGCATCTGTAGTTGCCCTGTCGGAGATTGTGGCCGCGCTCATGGATGTTGTGAGCGCGCTTATGGCTGTTGCGGCCGCGCTCAGGCCGGAGTGGGTCATCGAAGTTGCCTTCGTGATGCAGATCCAGGTCCCCAACTTTCGTCGGCGACGTTTGAACAGTATAGTGGTCTTGGGGAGCAAGTGTGACTGTGTGGTTGACGCGCCGGCAATGGATTGTAGCCGACGAAGCTACCGACGTAAGCCATATATGAGGATTGGCCCAAGATATTTTATACTACATCACACAGGTTTCATGACCATGAACTACATGTGATGTACTTGATTTTCATATTGTTTTAAAACAAAAAATCAGGTTACAACGGGAAAGGAAGGTTTTTGGATTGCAATAGCATTTATCTCCAGTGAACATGCAACTATAGGAGTGTGTGTTAAAATATGGAATTATTCAGGATTCGTTAGGCCTTTTTGAACATTTAAAAAGTTTTTTAGACATTTAATGTGCATAGTTCAAATATTAACTGCAATTAAGCACATGCTAGAGTGCACGTGAATGGGTTGGAAAATCATATATGTGTCACTGGATGCATGTTTTGGTCCCATGCAAGAAATGAGAATGAATTTCAAACCTCTCGGTGTTTTGGCTCGGTCATAGACATTGGGAATCTGTGTTTTCAAATTCTTGTAAATCCAAATCCCGTCAGGAATTCATGAAACTTGGCATGGTGTCATGACATGGCTCATGTGTGTTGTGGTAAAAAAATTGTCCAATTTAGGACAAGTTTTGGCACAAACCTCTTACAAATCAAAGATTCTCACAAGAAGCCATGTGGTTCCGATATGGAACTTTCACCTTTTGTGCGCGAAACAACATCCGCTGCCTCTTCTCGCCTTGATTTTGTTCTAGAGGAACCATAAAGAAACATGATTGTCGTGCTAAAATATGGAATTATTTAGGGTTTGTTTGGCCTTTTTGTACATTAATTGAGTTTTCTAGGCATTTAATGTGCATAATTCAATTTGGAACTCCAATCACAAGGTCCAGCACACGAAAAGTGGTTGAAAAATAATATACATGTTCCTGGCTGCATGTTTAGGTCCCACGCAAGAAATGAGAATGAACTTCAAACATCTCATCGTCTTGGCTCGGCCACAAACATTGAGAAACTTGATTTTTAAATTCCTGTAAATCCAAACCTTGTCAGAAATTCATGAAACTTGGGCATGGTGTCATGACCTTGCATGTTCTGTGTTGTGGTAAAAAAATTGCCCAATTTTGGACAAGTTTTGGCACAAGCCTATTGCAAACCGGAGATTCTCACAAGAAGCCATGTGGTTCCGACAGAGAACGTTCACCTTTTATGGGCGAAACAACATTCACTGTCTCTTCCCGCCTTGAATTTTTTTTCTAGAGGCACCATAGAGCAACATGACTGTCACGCTGAACTATGGAATTATTCAGGGTTCGTTTAGCCTATTTTATACATTAATTGAGTTTATAGGCATTTAATCTTCATAATTCAAATTTGAACAATGATCGCAAGGTCCAGTTAACGAAAATTGGTTAAAAATCATATACGAATCCCTGGCTGCATGTTTAGGTCCCATGCAAGAAATGGGAATGAATTTCAAACATCTCAGTGTCTTGGCTCGGCCGCAAACAATGAGAAACTTGGTTTTAAAATTTCCGTAAATCCAAAACTCGCCAGAAATTCATTAAACTTGGCATGGTGTCATGACAACGCACACATATGTTGTGGTAAAAAAATTGTCCAACTTGGAAATGTTTTGTCACAAGCCTCTTACAAACCGGAGCTTCTCGCAAGAAGCTTCGTGGTTTCGACACGGAACATGCATGTCACATCTGCGGGTGAATCGGCATCCGATGCCTCTTCTCTCCTTGATTTTTTTCTAGGAAGAACATAGACCAATAGGTGTGTAGTGAAAATATCTGAAACTATTAAGTGTTCGTCTGGCTTTTTTATATATTAATTGAGTTTTCTGTGCATTTAATATCCATAATTTAGATTTGAACTACAATCACAAGGTCCAGTGCACCAAAATGGGTTGAAAAATCATATATGTGTCCTTGGATGAATGTTTAGGTCCCATGCAAGAAATGGGAATGAATTTCAAACATCTTGGTGTCTTGGCTCGGCCCCAAACATTGAGAAACATGGTATTTAAATTCCTATCATTACTGCAGGATGGTCCAAAGACGACACATCAATCAGAGACCCTTCGACCAAACTATGTGCGATCCATCAATCGCAAACGGTATATTTCAAGCTCCGCCGCCAATGACGAAAACCGTGTGCGATTGAGGAACCATCAAATACGATTCAAAAAAATAGTTGCGTGTGTAATACGTCGCATATAGTTTGTTCTTATGAATTGTTTGTGATTATGGAATATAACAGAAACGGTTAACTAACTACAAACATGTGCCTAGTGTGGCATACAGTTCACTCAGACAAACTGTTTGCGTTGATCCAGCAGAACACAAATGAGTTAGCCTAAGAAGGCGTGTGTGATACCTAGCAAACAGTTCATTCATCACAATTGTGTGGGAAGACCAATAATAACCCAAACGGTTCATCCTAACAACCGTGTGCGTTGTGGGTACCCGGCAAACAGTTCATTCATCAGAATTGTGTGGGAAGACCAATAATAACCCAAACGATTCATCCTGACAACATGTGTGTGTTGCGGGCAGACGGTTGCTGCTAATAATTGTATGAGATGTGATTTGCTCTGTTTGCACAACTTCTATATGCTCTGTCTACTTAACACCAACATTATTGTTGCATAACCAACTTGAACATCCAGTTACATAAGTGACTACACAACACATGTACATTCCTCAATATAAATTTACAAGAAGTAGACAATCAACAAACCATACTGTTACTCTGACGACGGTTGCCGACAATGCTCTGCTTGTGGCTATCCCTCGCCGTCTGTAGGAAGGAGGCACTTCCCCATGTCAATGATCATCATGTACATCTTGTAGCTTGTGTACACGTCCTTGGCCGCGTACTTGATGTGTTCTTCATCCAGTTCGTTTGCTCAGGCCTTGTGCCAGGCATACTTGTCCTTGTGGCACTCAGCCTTCATGTCTCTGTAGTAGGGGTAGATGATGGCCGCGGCGAGGTCAACTAGGGAGTCCTTCTACTCCTTCTTCTCAGCATCCCAGACCCTGTACTAACCTTGGATGTTGACAAGCTTCTGGCAGGACAAGCCCGAAGTCTTGAGCACCTTTAGATCATTGGTGGTGTCCACCGTTGCGAACCTCTAGTCGGGGCTATTGACAAACCTGGCGAAATGCTCGCAAGGCCTTGTGGCCAGGAAGTAGGGGTAGACGAGCACGTGATGGCGTGCGCACAACTGGGTGATGACAACCTTCTGATCATGCCCGGCATGATCGCCGGTGTACTCGAGGTTAAAGCCGACCACTTTGTACTTGTCATCCTCAGCAAGCAGCTGCTCCAACGTGTTGATGGAGTTCACCACCACGACTTGGTTGTTGGTGTACACCACCGAGAGGTCCGTCTTCCTGATGTGGGTGTCCACTTTGTCAATTTTGGCAAACTGTAGCTCGGCGCCGGCAACCGCCATTGGATCCGCACGGGAAGGTTGAAGCGATGAAGAGATCGTGGGTGTGCTTCTTGTTTTGTGTGGCGCGATCGGAAGGTGGAAGAGATGAAGGTAAATGGTTGGTGGAATAAATTGTGTCGGACGGCCTGGAATTTCAGCACGTCCGCATGGCAGTTTTTGCAGCGCTTAACTACATGGTGGCATCGGGAGCGGCGCAACCGCATGCATATGGCGCCCCAAATGTACGTGATCGTTCGCGCGTGGATGCTGGAAGAGCGGGCATGCACGGACGTGAGCACAGCGCGCCGCGGCAGCATAAACCGCCTCATGCCTAGATTAATTCGCGATGGTGCATACAGAACGACCATTTGCGATGTAATAAAATGCAAACAGTTTTTTATTATTAACCGTTTGTGTATTTGTCATTTCTGCCACCTTCGTCCCGTCTTGTCATCGCGTTGCTGCCCGAGGTTTCCAGTGCATGCTTTGGGAGCGCACAGGTTCCCACGCAGGTTCCCGTGAAAGCTTCCCGCCCGGCTCGCCGAAATCCCCCAAAGACCGAATGCTTCAGGAGCGCGCAGCATTTCTTTCGGGCTTCCCATTCCCGCGCAACAGCGTAGGAACGCGCGCAAGCGTCCCGCCCGGCTCGCCTTGGCCGCCTGCTTTATAAACCCTCACGGCCGGCGTCTCCACATCGCATTCATCCCCTCCCTGCTCGTATCTTCCCAAGTTTGCTTCTCCCCCAATCGCCAATGTCACATGTCCGTCGTCGTCGCTCTGCCACTCCGCCAAAGGGCAGCTCCAGCTGGGAGGATGCACCACGTCAGCGGCACAGTAACCGGAAGCGTGTAGTGCATGTGGCGTCCTTGTTGGCTGTGCGCATGGCACCCACCACACGCTCCTCCACCTTTGCCCGAAGGCACCTGCTGCCGGCGACCGCCATGGCCCCCACCCCATCGTCGACCACCGTTTTTGCCACCCCACCAGCGGCCTCCTTGGCCGCCACCACAAAAGCGTCCGCCTTGGCAGCCACCCCACGGTCAGCAGCCGGGGACATCACCCGTTCCGCCACCGCGGCTCGAAGGCGGGAGGAGGTGGCCGCCGCTGAAGTCCAGCAGCTCAGATTTTGCGTCAGCGGCCTAGTGCGCTACATCAACTTCCTAGATGAGGAGGAGGAGCGCCAGGTCGAGCATGCAAAGAGGCTCACCACCGTCGTGGTCGCAGCAGACGCCGTAGCTGTGGCGTGGAATGAGGAGATCTACGCCGAGTCCTGCCGCTTTGAGGAGGCGCGTCAGGAGTGGCGGAGGGCAGCGGCGGCAGTCGACGAATTCGACTCCTCCAGCTCGTTGGTAGGCTACTCCTCCTCTGTCTCTTACTGAACGCGCTCGACAGAGGAGAAGGCTGCTGGCAGTAGCACAAAGCCCCTCTAGAGTAGTATTCAGGGCCTATTTTGTTCAGTTCATCTAACTATAGATATGGTTGAACTGTCCCACCTATTTTAAATTAGCTAGTATATATAGTTGAACTAGCTATTTCAGTATGTGGTTGGCAAAATTTGGGGAAAAGTTTGTTCGATTCAGCTGTCGAGTTGAACTATTTTGTACAAAGACCAATGCTTAATCTATGGATGAAATCTATGTTTACTGAATTTCAGATGCAAAATTGCACCGTAATAGTGATTTTGTTCCTGCAAAATTTGACAAATGTCAGTGTTTCCAATTTAAGAAATGAAAATTTACCCAATATGACAAATTCGAATTTTACCTGACTGCTGCTACCAATGCATCGATCGGTGCTTAGATGGGTGCTTAGTGTATTAAATATCTTAGCAACTCAAGTCCATAATGCATTGTTGCTAAGGTCCCTTCATTTAATGATTTAACAAGTAAACTCTTTCATGCATTGGTGAGTTTCCTTCATTTAAGTGTTTTGCCAAGGTTCACGCGCTTGGCATTGTTTCTTCATTTGGTCACCAAATTCATATCTCTCCTCTTAATTACCTTCCCACATCAGATTTTTTGCATGCATGGAAACCTTAGCAGTTAGCACCAGTACAAGGTGTAGCATTGGGAAGGGCACATGGGTCATCATTCATAACCGTTTGTGATGACGCAATGAAAAAATTCCTTCGCGCCAGATTTTCGCTGGGCTTAGTAGGGAAGGAACCATTGCTCTCTATTTGCATATGGGTATTCAGTCTGAAACATCTTTGATGACTGGCAAAGGACACGCCTCCCCGATGAGCGTGCGGAGGACACTGCTCGCACACCACCCGTCTACACAAACATCTGTCCTCATGCTGCCTCCTTGCCAATACAGAGAACGACACATGGAAGCACGTAAATTTTCTATAGAACGTCCATGAATTATAAATAATACGCTTGTTTGTGATGGTAACGTGACAGATTTTTGTTCCAAAATGTCTTTGTTGGCTATTAATAATGCTTGCTCTTTCTCTCAAAGTGGACACTAAAAATACCATGACATATTTGTGATTTATATGACGAGGCCCTGCCCAACATAGACCTTGTGACTGTAGTTCATATTTGAATTATGTACATTAAATGCACATAAAACTCAATTAGTGTATAAAAAAGCCATATGTACCCTTAATAATTTCATATTTTTGCATCACACACCTATTGCTTTATGTTGTTTCTAGAAAAAAATCAAGGAGAGAAGAGGCATCGGATGTCGTTTCACCCGTAGATGTGGCATGCATATGTTCCCTATTGGAACCACATAGCTTATTGTGTGAGAAGCTCCGGTTTGTAAGAGGCTTCTGACAAAACATGTCCAAGTTGGTATTTTTTTTACCATGGCATAAGTGTGCCTTGTCATGAACCATTCCAAGTTTCATGAATTTCTGATAGAGTTTTGGATTTACGAGAATTTAAAAACCAAGTTTCTCGATGTTTGTGGTCGAGCCAACATGTTGAGATGTTTGAAATTTGTTCTCATTTCTTGCATGTGACCTAACACATGCATCCAGGGACACATATATGATTTTTTCAACCCATTTTTCTGCCCTGGACCTAGTGATTGTAGATCAAATTTAAATTATGCACATTGAATAATGCACCAAAAACTCAATTAATGTATTTACAAGCTAGATGATCCCTTAATTTATTCATATTTTTGCACTTCACACGTACATGTCTGTGTTGTTTCTATGAAAAAATCAAGGAGAGAAGAGGCATCGGATGTCTTTTCGCCCGCATTTGTGACATGCATATATAATGTTCCCTATTGAAACCACAAAGCATCTTGTGAGGAGCTCCGATTTGTAAGGGGGTTGTGCAAGAACATGTCCAATTTGGACAATTTTTTACCACGGCATATATGTGCCCTTGTCACGACACCATGCCAAGTTTCATGAATTTCTGACAAGTTTTGGATTTACGGGAATTTGAAAACCAAGTATCTCAATGTTTGCGGCCGAACCAACAGACAATGAGATGTTAGAAATCCATTCCCATTTCTTGCATGGGACCTAAACATGCATCCAGGGAAAGGCATATGATTTTTTCAACCTATTTTTCATGCGATGCACCTTGTGTTTGTAGTTCAACTTTGAATTAGACACATAAACGGCTAGAAAACTCCATTAATGTATTAAATAGGTCTCACGAACCCTGGAAAAAATCCATAGTTTAGCATGACTGTCATGTTTCTCTATGGTGACTCTAGAAATAAATTCAAGGCGAGAAGAGATAGCAGATGTTGTTTCGCACATAAAAGGTGAACTTTCCCTATCGGAACACACGACTTTCTTGTGAGAAACTCCGGTTTGTAAGAGGCTTTGTGCCAAAACCTGTCCAAAATAGGGCAATTTTTTTACCACAACACACACAACAGGGTAATTGATGACACCATGCCCAAATTTCATGAATTTCTGTCGAGGTTTGCATTTACATGAATTTAAAAACTAAGTTTCCCAATGTTTGCGGTCGAGCCAAGACGATGATATGTTTTAAATTCATTCCCATTTCTTGCGTGGGACCTAAACATGCAGCCAGGGAAACGTGTATGACTTTTCGACCTATTTTCATACGCTGGACCGTGTGATTGTAGTTCAAATTTGAATTATGCACATTACATGCCTAGAAAACTATATCAATGTACAAAAGAGGCCAAACAAAATCTGTAATATTCCATTGCTTAGCACGACACATTCATGTTGCTCTATGGAGACTCTATAAATAAATTCAAGGCGAGAAGAGACATCGGATGTTGTTTCGCACATAAGTGTGAACATTCCCTATCGGAACCACATGACTTCTTGTGAGAATCTTCAGTTTGTAAGAGGTTTGTGCCAAAACTTGTCCCGAACTGGGCATTTTTGTTACCACAAAACACATGTGCCATGACATGACACCATGCAAAGTTTCATGAATTTCTGACGATATTTGGATTTACTTGAATTTGAAAACACGGCTTCTCAAAGTCTACGGCCGAGCCAAAATACCGAGAGGTTTGGAATTCGTTTAATATCCATTTCTTGCATTGGAACAAAACATGTATCTAGTGACACATAGATGATTTTCAACCCATTCAGGTGCACTGTAGTATGTGCTTAACTGCAGTTCAAATTTGAACTTTGCACATGAAATGACTAAAAAAGTCTTTAAATGTTTAAAAGGGCCTAAACAACCATGGATAGTTCCATATTTAACAGACACTCCTATAGTTGCACGTTCACTGCAGATAAATGTTATTGCCATCCAAACACCTTCAATTGCCGATGTAACTTCATTTTTCGTTTCAAAGCAATATGAAAATCAAATACATCGCAAACAGTTCTTGATCATGAAATATGTGTGATGTGGTATATATATATTTTGGGCCAATTCTCATATATGGTTTAGGACGGAAGCTTCAGTCCACCGCCGGTGCGTCAACCACATAGTCACACTTGTTCCCCAAGACCACTGTACTGTTCAAGCATCGCTGGTGAAAGATGGGGACGTGGATCCGCGTCATGAGGGCAACTTCCGTGACCCACTCCGGCCTGAGTGCGGCTACATTAGCCATGAACGTGCTCACAACATCCTTGAGTGTGGCCGCAATCTCTGACAGGGTGGCCGCAGCCGCCGAAAGGGCAACTGCTGCATCTAAGATGGCGGCAGCAACATCCGCTACCGGGATAGAAAAGGGCGAGAACGGCACAACAGCTGTCCGTTCCTTGACGGCCGTCGTAGCCCTGATGGTGGCTGCCCACACCGATGCCGAGGCCACCTAAGCCCAGCTCGTGTCGGTCACCGCACAAATAGCAGCGGCCTTCTCCGACAACGGTCGGCAACCTACGTCCGAAGAGTTGGCAATCACCGAGAGTGCTCGGGCAGCCGTCCATTCGTCGGCAGCCTTCCTTGCCAAGATGGAGGCCGTGAATGCTCGGACCGCGGCCGCCCACACCAGACTCGTGGCGGCCTTTTTCAAAGAGATCGCGGACGCAGACTGCGAGATGCTTGCAGAGTATGTGGCGATAGATGCCATGGTGTCCCTTCCCCTGGAAGTCGTCGAGTGCGAGCTGGTCATGGAGGATGCGGTGGAGATCCACGAGCGTCAGGCGGAACATTAGTCTTTGTTTAGAGTGCTGGTCTTTTGTTAGAGTAATGTTTAGGTGAACCAGCTCTGTTTAATTGCTCGATTAAGTAAGTGCGGGCTGTGGTGTAGGCTCTTTTGTGTAGTACCCAAATTAGCAATTGATGTTAAATTATGACGACGTGCATGACCACTGTAACCAGGGAAATTCGGACCAAAAATTTGCCTCCATGTACCCATTCCATCTTCCAATTGAAAATGAAATTTAAGTTCATCACACACAATTTTTTGGCACGAACCGTGTGATATGTAGTATCCAATCTTATGTCGGAAGCTTGGAGACAAACATTTGCACATCCAAGTTCATCACACACGGGGTATAGCACAGGCTTCGTTCGTGATGTGTTGATATCAAGAACTATTCTGAAAAATTTGCACGTTCAAGTTCATCACATACGGGGTATAACACAGGCGTTTGTGATGTTTTGATATCGCACATGGTTCTGACTAAGGGACTGTGTCCGATGGTGCTTTCTGCGCCAGTTTTTCGCTGCACCGAATGAAAATTTTGGGCTGCCGCGGAAATATCTACCTCCCTCGCCCCCGGTTCCAATCAAAAGCCACATTTTCCCCTTTTCCTCTACCTTTCCTAGTTCCAACCTTCACTGCTTGCTTGCAGCGTCACCTCCTTGCTGGCGACGCTCCTTCCTGCTACTCAGCCTCGTCCATCTAGTCAGGTAATCGACACCTCCCCAATATCCCCTCAGCCCCTCCTCTTCCATCCCACATGGCTCGACCGCCGGCGTGACATCTTCCACCCAAATCACCACCCCATCCTTCAAATAATCGCCGCCGAAAGCCATGGTGCACGCAGTATAGCCAGGATCTCAAAGAGCATTTGGCAGTAGAGAAGCAAATCGTGGCTGCACGCGTAGATGCAGCAGCGATGGATTCCATTTGTGCAGACCCCCAAATCTTGGAGGAGCACCTCGCCGTCAAGGCCACCGTCGAGGCCTCGCGGGCTGACGCCGCCATGTGGTTGGCTGCTATAAACGACAGCTCGTGGTCTTCTCTTGAGGGCACCGCCGGTGCGTTCGACAAAGACTTCGATGTGTTTTCTCACCGTGCCCATTCTTACCTCAACTCCAGAGCCGGCATGTTGGTGCCGGGGCAGGATCATGCCACTCACCACTATGAGGGGTGCACCCACGGTGCGGAGGCCTGGCCCTCTTCCACGTTGAAGGAGCCCATCATCATCGATATCTTTGACGATGAGGAATAACTTTTTTTTCTTAGCTTTATCACTAAGGACCTATGTTCACCTAGCTATGCCGGTTAAGCATGTTGTGTTTACCTGTTGTGTGTGCCGCTACTACCTTTCATTTAGAAATTCTAGTGAAATGTCCAATGTAATGCTACTGCAACCTCACCTTCTAATATGTTCTATTGTGCAATGTCTGCTTAGTTAACTGTTTCGTTCATTTGTTGTGGTGATCATTTAACTATTTAGTTCAATTCTGCAATGTGATGTTCGATTGTTGTTGGTACAATTTTGTATTGTTATGCATGTGATGAGTAAATCGAATTTAGATGTACTAAATACATGTGAAACCTATAGAATTGCTATATTTCCTAGTTCTTAGCACGCTTGGTTTAGATAACTGGCTTTTCCATGTGGCTCGAACTAATCTGTTGGATCCGCAATGTGTTTATTTTCCATTAACATATTTTACTGATAGTATGCCAAACATCACTTATAACCTGATCAATATTTGTCTTAAATATGTTGCAGGGGGAAACAATGGGGGACACTGAAGTTTACCATCGAGGTTTGCACATCCATGGTCGTTTGGCTAATAGCACATTATTGTGCAATCGCTGGAACCATTGTAATATTAATGTTTTTAATAATTTGTTCTTGCACATGTAGGTCCTGCTGTAAGAGGTTTAGACCCACTGTTCGACCCTTTTTGCATGTGGGGAAATGAGGTGTCCTTGAATATCAGTCAAATCAAGAAACTCAGAAAGATTGTTAAGATAAATAAACTAGCTACGGAAAACAACAAGATGTTTTTCTGCACAATGAACAACACACCAGTCAACTATAGGATGGTACCATCTCTTTCACCTTGTCCTTTTCCCTTTGCACCATTTCAAATTTGAGAAAAGATATTTATGCGTATGTTTGTTTTCGGTCCTGCTCAAGGCAGCTCATGGATGATTACGGCTCAAACCACCTATATGATCAAGGGGCGAGGAAGGTATTCATCCAACATCCACCATATAATATTGAAATCTTCATCAAGAGGACGAAGGATGGGCAGGCAATCATCCACAGTCTCTGGCCTAAAGTTGTGAGGACCTTCAACATCATTGAAGGCTCAATATTCGCCTGCCGCTTTAACAGTTTTCTAGATGAGACTCATCTGTCTATTTACCGTCTATGATGATACTTAATTTCCAAAGGTTTTAGATGTTGCATTTGAAGCTTTGTCATGTTGTGCAATTGGGTAGCTAGGCAGCATATGCCTATATGATGTTGTACGCTGATGTAGTTCAATTATGAAATCCTTGTTGCCATACTACGAATAAGAAATATTTTCTGTGCTTGATATGAAATGTTAATTTGATTACTAAATGGATTATAAATAATAGAGCAATTAGGCTGATTATTGGGGTTCCCATTGCAGACGGTTTCTAAGACTACACCATGGGCGATGACCTCAACAAACTCACACGGTTTCTAGAAAGTTGGTGTGTTGGATCAGTGAGCAATCACACACGAATTCTGGTCATCAACTGTGTGCGTTAGGACACCCAATCACAAACGTTTTCACATAGCAAGTGTGTGTGATGGGCAGCCCAATGCCAAACAGTTTCTTCTAGACACCGTGAGTGATGTTTTGAAGAATGCAAACGACAGAATTATAACTATCGTGTATGATGACCAGCCCTATCACAAATGATGTTATGCAGAAAATTGTGTGTGATCTGCAATACAAACGGAGACGTACCCTTGGGATTCCCTGTGTGGGATGATAAGCTCATCTAACACGTCTTCCCCAATATGTCTGTTTGTGATGGCCCTTCCAATCGCAAACGATATATATTTGCCCATCGTGTGTGACCGGGTGCATTTATTGCCGACGTGTTTTCTCTATCGTGTGAGATAGGCCCCCCTATCGCCCACACATGCAAGGCGACAGTTTAAGACTACGTCACGAAAAGGGGTTAAAACCGTTTGTATAGCACACAGCTGCACTAGTGTATAAATCCAAACCTTGTCGGAAATTCATGGAACTTGGCATGGTGTCATGACATGGCACATAAAGGCATTGTATGATTTTGTATTCCAATTTGAGACACATTTCCGATTTTTCTCTTTTTCGAGGGCCAACATTAAGAATATTGGTTTAAATTATAGTAAATCCAAAACTAACACAAAATTCATGAAATTGGGCAAGGCATCGTGATATATCAAAAATATGTTGTGGTATTTTCCGGGTCCACTTTGAGAGCAGGCGCAAACATTAATAGCCAACAAAGGCATTTTGGAACAAAAAGTTGTCATTTTACCATAGCAAACAGGCGTATTATGTATAAATCGTGGGCATTCTACTGACCATTTACGTGTTGCCATGCGTCGCACTCTTTATTGGCTAGGAGGTAGCATGCAGACTGTTGTTTGAGTATATGGGAGGCAAGCGAGCAGTCCTCCACACGCTCATCAGGGAGGCGTGTCCTTTGGTCGTCATCGCAAACATTTCAGATTTAATACCCATGTACAGACTAGGGACTATGGTCCCTTCGCTACTAACCCAAGTGAAAATCTAGTGCTAAGGATTGGTGCATGGCGTCATCGCAAACGTTTCTGTATGATGACACGTGTGCTTAGTAGAGACAATTTGGTAAGATTGCATCTGTCATATTGGGTAAATTGCCATTTGTCAAAGTGGGAACATTGGCATTTGTCGATCTAGTAACATTGGCATTTTCCAACATTGTAACACTGACATTTGTCAAATTTTGCATGAACAAAATCACTATTACGGTGCAATTTTGCAACTGAACTTCACTAAACAAAGATTTCATTCATAGATTAAGCAGTGGTTGTTGTACAAAATAATTCAACTCGATAGCTGAACCTAACAAACCTTTCCCAAATTGTTGCTAACCACGTACTGAAATAGCTAGTTCAACTATATATAATAGCTAATTTAAAGTAAGTGGTACAATTCAACCATATCTATAGTTATATGAACCGACCATATCTATATATCCTCTTCTGTTTTCGCGATAAACATCCCCTCAAAATTTCAGCCTAATCAGAGTTATGGATCTCTGGATATTTATGAAACGGTGAAGGGGTCCGAAAACAGTCGTGAAAAGAGAAGAGAAACAGAGAGAGAGATCCAATCTCGGAGGGGCTCCTCCCCTCTAGGAGCCATGGCGGCCATGGACCAGAGGGGAAACTCTCCTCCCACCTAGGGAGGAGGCCAAGGAAGAAAAGAAGGAGGGGGCTCTGTCGTTGTTTTGTCAACCCGACAGATGTCCTTGTGAAAGGACATAGGTGTGAGGCCAGCGCCGCTAGGTGGCGACTCGAAGGGGTTGAACGAGAGAGAGAGAGAGAGTCGGGTTTACCCAGGTTCGGCCCCTCCGATGGAGGTAATAGCCTATGTCCTGCTTTGTGTGTATTTGATGGATAGATCTCGATTACAATGGGTGCGGAATTGCTAACCTAGCTATCGAGAGGTTGTAACTTGACCCTTCCGGTCCTAGGGGCCTGCCTTTATATACAGGTCAAGCCCTAGGGTTTACAATAGAGTCTAGGTCATATCGTCTCTCATAACCTATAATGTCTCTAACTTGCCTTATGTCTTACGCAAATCTAGCTAGCGTCTTCAGCTTCGTGGGCCTTGAGCCGCCATCTTCAAGTGTTGGGCCGCCTCGTGACTCTAGTCAGCCACCGCCTCGCTTGCCTCGTCTTAATGACACGGCCCATCTTGAACTTGGTCATAAGGCTGTCAATATGTTAATCCGGCCTAGTAGGGCGGGTTACACCATGGAGTTATATCCCCGACATTAGGCTCCAGATTGATTTCTTTTCTTCCTTTGGCGGCTCATTATTGGACTTGTACCTTCCACGAATCCCATAACGCCGGCTTGTACTACTTCCAAACTTGTCATTTCTCCAGCGTTCATTTATTGTGATGTCATCTGTCGTCAATCCGGAAAAAACAATAATGACATCATGGCGAATCTGGTCATATCTGTTTATCCCGACAATCGAGGAGTTTTTGTTTCTCGAAAATTACTGCATTCCCTCGATTGTCGCGCCTGTCAGTTGCCTCTTCGGGCTCCTTCCCTTTAAATATTTACCAAAGGGTCCCTGATTCACTTTCCAATTCGCCTCTCACTTCTTCTTCTTCCTCGAGTCCGGAGACTCCTCAGGCTACCGTCGCTGTTTCCTCATCTCCGGCAACCACTTTCGAGGTCGCTGCGGTATTTTTTTCCTCACCAGTCAAGCCTCCGCGCGCTTCCGCCGCCGCCGGTGATCACTCAAGTAAGTCATTTTCTTCTGACCTAGATCCATTGTAGTACATTGAAGTTCTTGAGTTCTTCGGTAGTTTTTCTCTAGTTCATCATCATTGTTAGTTTCGGGAGTAGATCATGCGAGTGCAATCACCAAAGTAAAATGGTAGAAATACCGATTCCATTTTCTGTATGTTATGCTTTAATCCTGCTCAACATTATATGAACTGTACTGTCATTGCTTCTCTGCCCCTCCGCTAGGGCTAGCAAATATTTTCGTTTTTTGAACTATTCTTAGATCCAAAATTGTTGTAGCTCCGGGAAAAACTTGTTTGTCTTACGCTTAGCAAAACTTCAGAAATCTTTGGTCCTTAGCTCAAGTCGCCCTTACCCCTGCAGGCTCAATAAATGTAACTCGTCATGCATTAAACTACTGTATAAAGGCTCCGGCTCTTTACAAGGCAGCCTTTCCATTTCAGATAATTAGATCATTTTATTTGAACCATTTACTTAAGCCGCCCTCTTTTGCTTTATCCAGGTGACTCATTATGTCAGAGTCAAAAGCCTGCAACTGGGTGGCCACTCAATTTTCTGATGTTCACTTGAAAGATTATGAGGAACATGGGTTTCTACCGCCTCAAAATGTGGTTGGTTGGCGGGTCGTCCTTGGAGAGGAAATCCCAAACCCAGAGGAGGGAGAAGTGGTGATATTCTTGGATCACCTCCAGAGGGGTTTTTCACCTCCCCGGTCAAAATTCTTTCGAGAAGTCTTACACTTTTTCGTCTTCATCCTCAAAACCTGGGTCCTAACTCCATATCGAACCTTTGTCAGTTCCAAGTATTTTGCGAGGTGTATCTTCAAACAGAACCCACCGTCTCCCTCTTTAGGTAATTCTTCTATTTGAACCGGCAGACAGAGTTTGCAGACGGTCCCGACTTAGAACTGGGCGGGGTTTCAATCCAGAGGTGGAAAGACGTCCTTTTTCCTGCTGCCACCCTACCAAGCCATCCCAAAGGGTGGAACAAGACTTGGTTTTATTGTTGGAATACCGGTCCTGCTGACGAAAATCCCTTGCCGGGTTATAGACCCAACCGCCTCCCCATGGATTTTGAACTTCTTGGTTGGGCTCCTCAAGAGGAACGTTCCCAACACGCCCATGTTTATTCGAAGTTGAGGGCTCTGCTAGCCAACGGGCTGACTGGGGTCGACTTAACCCGGTGTTGGGTATCTTGGAGGATTCTGCCGTTAAGTCTTCGGAATGACTTAATGTGTGCTTACTCTGGCGACTTGAATGACGCCCAATGGTACAGCAACTTTTCCCTGGAAGCCGGCTAAATAAACCGGATTGTGAAGAAAGAACTGGGTCAAAACTAAGAAAATTGCAGCAAGGACAGGTTAAAACCTTTCTACGCCCTGAACCTGGCTCCCCCGGTACAAAACCTCTAATATCCTAATCCGGCTTTTCGAACAAACTTTGAGCCTTTTGCCTGCTTGCTTTGATTGCTTAATTTTGCAGGCTACATCTCCTTTCTAGGGTAGGAAACGCAGCAAGACTGCGGCTAACAAGCCCAAAGCCGCTCCAAGCAAGAAGAAGAATAAGGCGGCTGTAGAAGGGCCGTCTCACATGGACGAAGCAGCTGCCACCGATACCCGATCAGAGGTAAATTTACTCTTTTGTTTGTATTTCATTGAATCTATCTGACGCCTCTTCCTCTTAGGGCGATGTTGAAACAAGCCGTGCAGGCGATGTTGAGATAATTTCCATCTCTTCCGACTCAGAACCTTTGCCCCCGTTATAAACAAGGCGAGTTGTTCGGAAGGTAGGCTTTTCTCACCCGGACGCTCATCTGGACCCTCACATTGTTTTTAAGAAAACTCAGCATCAGTCTAGGAGTCAGACCCGAAGTGGGAGTGGTGATCTTGTTGAGGGTTTACCTGATAAATCAGCCAACCGGAATCGACCAGCCAAGGTATTTAACACCCCCCTCTTCCAAGGAAGCTCTGACTTGATATGTCAACTTTTTGTTCTTATGCCTTGGTTCATCAGGAGTCGCCACCTTCATCGGACGACTCAACTGCATCCAAATTGGCACCCTTTGTTATCAATCATGGGTAAATTCCTCATCATTTCCCTGTTAGAGTAGACTATTGTCTCTTCCCACACTTCACTGTACTCTTTAACTTTGCAGGGCCAAAGCTAAGAAAAGGAAAACTGACGGTCTTCGGTTAAACCTGAGGCCCCTGAGCCGGAGATTCCTGATCTGGCGGCCCCTGAAATTCATGTTAATAAACCTGAAGACCCTCAGGAGATCCAAACCGATTCTACCTTCTTCATCTGAACCAGCCAGTACTGACACCGTAACTGTTAAAGCTACATCAGCAATTAACCTTGACCCGCCCAATCCTTCAGTAACAAACAAAGATGCCCCTGAGGTTGTTATTAATGGGACGGGTTATACCGCTCCTGAGATTTCCAGGGTGTTAACAAATGTTATTGCTAAGGATGAAGCGGTACTGCAAGAAAAATGGAAGACCAATCTGGAGCTTCCAAATTATGAGAACTTTAGTGTTGAAGATCTTCATGCTGCCTATTTGGACTGCCTAGCTACGAGCCCTGAAATGGAAATCGGACTTGTTACCATGATGAAGAATAAATACGAGGTATGTTCTCCTTTATATGCTCACATCATATATTCTTTTGTAGCCCCCAAGGCCCAGCTTTGTCTTTCTAAGATAAGTCGGGTCTTGCGAAAGCTGTGACTGACTCAACCTGTATCCCCCAAGGGCCGGCTCATCTCCTTGAGATGAGTCAGGTCTTTTAATAACTTGAAGAACTTCAACCTGGAGCCCCCAAGGGCCGGCTCATCTCCTTGAGATGAGTCGGGTCTTTTAATAACTTGAAGAACTTCGACCTATTGCCCCCAAGGGCCGGCTCATCTCCTTGAGATGAGTCGGGTCTTGTTCACATCTTTAATGTCAAAAGAACTGATATACATTAGCCCCAAGTGCCGAATATATTGCTTGCAATTTGCTTGGGACTTGACATAAATTTATTTATGATGCAGGAAGCTTTGAAGAGAGCCGAATCCAGCGTAGCCAGCTTGAAAAAAGACCTAGAAAAAGGGCAAACCTCCGAAGCAGAAGCAAACTTCGCCTCTTGTTGATCGAGCTGGAAAACGCCAAGGCAGGCTTTTTGAATGAGAAGAAATCCTTTGAAGCTGAAAAGGCGACTCTGCTGAAGCGTGTAGAGGATGCTAAGGGCCAGCTCAAACCCATCACCGAGGAGCTGTCCGGGTTAAAGCAACATATTGCCCAGATGACCCAAGCTATTTTCGGTAAGTATATATAACCTCTTGTCTACATGAGATATAGATATAAAGCGCCCGGTGACTCATGTATTGACTTTATTTTGCAGGCCCCCAGACTAGCAGTTTTTATGATAATAGCCTGCTGATGCTTAAAGCTGTTTATTCCCTGACAGAGCAACTCTACGCTGGGAGTCATCTTGCAATCAAGGTAACAATGGGGGATAAGAAGCCTTTAAAGTTTATTAAGAATGTGTTGGAGTTTCTTTCAACCATCCCACAACACATGCCCGAGCTAAAGAGGTCAGCCGCCTGATCTGGTGCCATATATGCATTGAGTCGTGCTTTAGCTTATGGAGAAGAGCTTGACCCAGCTGAGTTAGCGAAGGGCTTCCCCGAGTTCAAGAATGACTGGTCAGAATTTTCTTAGGAAGATTATGCCGCCTGTGTCAAAGATGCTCAAATATTGTCGACTCAGCTGGTATCTGAGATGAAACTGAGGAACTACCAAGCGGCTTATGACAACCATACCCAAATTCCACCACCTGATTTAATATCAAAGAACCTGGCTCCTCAATGGTGCGAGCATATCTTTGCCCTTGAAGTTGACCCGTCTCCCATTTTTGATGACGAGGTTGTGTTCCAAGCCTTATCTTACTGCAACTGGGACGCGGATAACCTTCAGATACAGGAGCCAGAAAACCAAACGGTGGATAACCCGGAGGCGTCTCACGCGCAAGATTAGCCGCCACTAACCCGGATGATGTGGTTGGCGATTCGAGCTTTATCAATCATTATTTTGTCAACTCAAGCCCCCAAGTATGGGTAAAAACAATTTGTGGGTTCCTTGATCTTTGTAATAGGGGTAGCCGAAAAGAGTTGTGTCGTGCCATCGTGCACGTCCGCGCCTTTGCTGATGCAAGATACTTATTTTCCTGGGCTTGATCCCCTTTTTGTTGTTTCACTGTCGTGTCATTCACATAATCTTTCTATTGATGAGCTCTTTGGCAAGACAGAGTTGGGAAAAATGAGCCGGCAGAAGGTCTTGATCTTCTAGATTTTTAACAATCTATTTCTCTTTCAACAATGTTGAAGATCATATGTCTTTGTCAATTGGTCGCTATGCGAGCTCAATTGTTCAACCCGGTCACTCAAGCGTAAGCCGGTAATAACGTTGAACCTGAAACTTGCTGTAATGAACAAAGCCAATTAAGGCAATATTGACAAGCCGGCTCGATGAGGCCTGGCAAAATCTGATATTCAAAATTTAAGGTCCTTTTAGCCTTTTAACCAATAATATAATTTTATGCTGGTCATGCAGCTGATAACCCGGTTATTTCATGTATAAACTGGTAATGAAAATAGGGCGTGCCCAAAACATTTTATGTGATGAATTTCAACACATAGTACCATTTTCGGAACTGGCTTTCGAGTCTTAGAAATATAAGACAACCCTTTTTGAAGACAGCTTTGAAGGTTTTAACCGCACGATCCTGGATAGTTTAACCGAGATGCTAGTCGGCTAAAAAGGCTTCATATGCAATCACAAAATATCTTGTGATATATTTTCATCTGAAAATCAGCTTTCTGCATAAGCATGACGTGATGACGATGCGAAGGATGTAATAACATATGCTCATAATGTCAAGATAATTCTTCGGCTTTCGCACCTCGACAGGGAAAGATCGGCTTTTGAGGCTCGAGTCTTGCTTCGATGAAGCGGGTATGATAACCCATGGTTTATCCTAGCTTTCTGTATGCCGGCTCTCTCATGACTCAAGCCGGTGTTTTAACTTTAACAAGTTCAGGGTCCAAAAAGGATTGACTTGCCAAGCGTACACGGGGTCATCTGATCGGAGTCGCATCAAGCGTACAAGCAGGTTTAACCATATATGGTGTTTATCTTTGCCGGGTCAAGAGGGTGAGAAAGCTAAGCCCGATGGGCTGGAAGCCCCCAAATGCCCTTTGTATTGTGGCATTATTATGCCGGGTCACAAGGGTGAGAAAGCTAAACTCGATGAGTTGGAAGCCCCCAGGTGCCCTTTGTTTCGGAAAATAAAGACTCAAACTCAATTTGTAAGTTGAAACGACAAAATACGCCGGCTTTATTGATACTCGAAACATAAAGAAGTATATAAAGAATTTTGCAAGGGGGGGAAGAAATTACAAAAAAAAGGAGTTGGCAGAGCTAAGCTTAATAAGGTCACTGGTGTTCCAGGGCCGGCTTTGTTTCCCTCTCGGAGGCACACAATTTCTTCTTGAGACCCTCCAGAGCATTATTTTTATTCAGGAATTCAGGTGCTAGTGGTACTGGCCGTTATTCAATTGCTTGGGATTACTTTGAAATCCTCCTTGCTTATTATGCTGATTGCCCTGGCCAGGATGCTGCCCATTGCCATGATTTCCCTAATGTTGAAAACCAGCCCCCGGGCCACCTTGTGACCCGCCAGGTCCGTGTTGACCCGGGTGTCCTCCACGATTATATCCTGGATTATTCTGGAAAGCCTGGTTACGGAACTCTTGCATGATGTAACAATTCTCCCACGAGTGGGTAGCCGGCTTATCTTGAGTGTTGTGCTTAGGGCAAGGCGCTTTAAGCGCCTCCTCATAATTGCGAGGTTTATTCCCATTATAAGCCCCTCCGGGTCGACCGTTGTGGCGTTGATTCTTGAAGCCTGTGTTAGTATTGACCACAAAGTCTGACCCGCCATCAGGTTGCTTCCGCTTATTATTTTGGGCCACCTTGTTACCACAGTGACCATGCTGACCATTCCCTCCTTCAGCTTTTTTTCCTTTGGTGGTCTTCTCCTCATCTGAGCCGGGATCCTTCGTGCTATCTGACTCGGCATATCTGGTGAGGACATCCACCAAGTCGCCCATGTCTTGTACCTTTCACTTGAGCCGTCCGAGCTTCTGAACAAAAGGCTGGAAGTGACAGTTCTTTTCCAATATTAGGACTACTTGAGCCGCCGTGATGCTGTCCGATGAGTGGATAATTTCCGCGAACCGGCGAGTCCAATGGTGGGCCGACTCTTCCACTCGTTGAACGCAATGCTGTAGGTCTACTATCGTCATAGGCTTTTTGCAGGTTCCTTGGAAATTCTTGATGAATTGCTCTTTCAGCTCGTCCCATGTGTTGATGGAGTTAGGTGGCAAGTTTTTCAACCACGTCCGAGCTGGTCGTTCCAACATCATGGTTAAATATTTAGCACATACAGCATCACTGACATCCAGCATATCCATTGCCAACTCATAACTTTCGATCCAAGACGCCAGCTCAAGATCTGCCGTGTAGTTTGGCACCTTACGAGGCCCCTTGAAGTCTTTGGGCATGCGCTCAGCACGGAGTGCTGGGGATAAGCATGATATACCAATCGTCCTACTGTTGGACCCAACCCCCAAACTCGCCAGTTGAGGGTGAAGCTGCTGACTCGCCCGTGTTGCTGCTTCTGCTTCTGCCTGTCGTGCACCTCTCACAGCATCAACAACTGCCTGGGCGTCTGATGGCATGGGATGCGTTGGAGAGACCTGAGGCTGTTGCCTTCGCCACTACTAGAAATAGCCAGGGACTCCACATGACGGCCCTTGCTAGTGTAGGGAGTGGAATGCATCCGATCCCGGCTATATGAATACTGTGCCTGTTGTACCACAGCTGTTTTCAGCATCTCGATAGCGTTTCTAGCCTCAACCTCAACAGGGGAGTTTCTGTTAATAGGCAGTGCTTCCAAATTCCGAGTTGCAGCCGACATGTTGTCAACAGGATTGGAAAAGTGGCCCCGCGGAGTCTAGAATCGCCGAGGCGGGGATTGAGACGGCGAGGGTTGAGCCGGTTCCTCTTGCCGATTCCCAGGTTGTTGAACAGTTCCTGGTGTCTGTTGTGGGGTATTAAAAAGTTGTTATGGCGCAAGGTTCGAAGGGATCTCACGGTGGTGTCTTCTCTCATAAACTGCCTCTGATGCTTCCCTCTGAACTCCTAATTGCCAGGCCTCGGCCTTAAGGCATTCCGTCTCTTGATGTATGCGAGCCTGCAACTCCGCCATTTGTCCGTTTTCAGCATCAATCTCCTTCTGCACTTCAACTATCTGACTACGCAATTTGGTTAGCTCCACATTGCGCTCTTCCTGATTTTCTGCAGTAACTGGGGTGTCCACGAGTTTTGCCATCTTGGCCATGAGATCGGTCATGGCTTGAGCTGGCGTTTTGGTTGACCCGCCAGAACCTCCAACTGCGGCCGGATCTGGAACCTTCGTAGCCCCCGCCATGTAGACGGCGACTTGACGTGGCGACTCATCGTATTCCTCAGGGGCCTCGGTTTCCAACGATCCCCCAAGCCCGCCATCATAAAGAGGGTAGATCGACTCCGTATCCCCTGTGGATGATCCGTCGTCCGAGTTGGCGAGGGCGTCGCTGCTGGAGGCCGGCTCATCCAAAAGGCTGATTCCTTGTGTGAAGCCGACGAAGACATGACGAAGGCCGCCCTGGCATTGACTGGCTTGGGCGCTCCAAGCCGGCTCGTCGATGTTGATGTGAATGTCCGACTCGGAGGTCTCTAAACCAATCTCTCCCACGGGACCTCGAAGCCCACGTCCAATTGGGTCATCTTTGACGCTCCAAGCCGGTTCGTTGACGTAGATCTTGTCGCAATGGTTCTTGACCATCTAATTAACCGCAAACTTCCGAAATCCTGGTAGGATTCCCTTCGAAAACTCAACTCCACTGGGCGAGGGCCCCACGGTGGGCGCCAACTGTCATGGTTTTGTCAACTCGGCTGATGTCGTCATGAAAGGACTTAGGTGTGAGGTCATCACCGCTAGGTGGCGACTCAAAGGGGTTGAACGAGAGAGTGAGAGAGAGAGTCGGGTTTACCCAGGTTCTGCCACTCCGATGGAGGTAATAGCCTACGTCCTGCTTTGTGTGTATTTGATGGATAGATCTCGATTACAAGGGGTGCGGAATCGCCAACCTAGCTATCGAGAGGTTGTAACTTGACCCTTCCAGTCCTAGGGGCCTACCTTTATATACAGGTCAAGCCCTAGGGTTTACAGTAGAGTCCGGGTCATATCGTGTCTCGTAACCTATAATGTCTCTAACTTGCCTTGTGTCTTAGGGAAATCCGGCCGGCGTCTTCAGCTTCGTGGGCCTTGAGCCGCCATCTTCAAGTGTTGGGCTGCCTGGCGACTCTAGTCAGCTACCGCCTCGCTCGCCTCGTCTTAATGACACGGCCCATCTTGAACATGGTCATAAGGATGTCAATATGTTAATCCGGCCAAGTAGGCGGGTTACACCGTGGAGTTATATCCCCGACAGGCTCTCTCCCCCTCTCTACCGGTGGTGCCGGAGCGCCACAGGGGCATCCATTGTGAGAGCGATCAACACCAACAACTTGGCTGCTGTCACCACCAACTCTCTTCCCCTCTATGCAGTGGTGTAAAACCTCTCTTCCCTGCTGTAATCTTTACTTAAACATGGTGCTTAATGCTATATATTATTATCCAATGATGTGTGTCTATCCTATGATGTTTGGTTAGATTTCTTTTGTCCTATGGGTTGATTGATTATCGTGATTGGTTTGAGTTGCATGTTCTATTTTGGTGCTGTCCTATGGTGCCCGCCATGTCACGCAAGCGTGTGGGATCCCCGCTGTAGGGTGTTTCAATATGTTCATGATTCACTTATAGTGGGTTGGTGAGTGACGGAAACACAAACCCGAGTAAGGGGATTGTTTACGTATGGGATAAAGGGGACTTGATATTTAATGCATTGGTTGGGTTTACCTTAATGATTTCTAGTAGTTGCGGATGCTTGCTCGATGTCCAATCATAAGTGCATATGATCCAAGTACGGAAAGTATGTTAGCGTATGCCTCTCCCTCATATCAAACTGCAACAATGATACCGGTCTAGTTATCGATTGCCTAGGGACAAATCTTTCTCTTGTGCAACAAAAAGCTTTCTACTAAACAACTAACTTACTTAATCTTTATCTAAATAGCCCCTAACTTTTACTTACTTGTTCTTTATTACCTTGCAAAACTATCTTTACACCTACTAAGTACTTCTAGTTTCTTTCCCGCAAAGTAGTTTCATACTTGTTCTAGGTAAAGTAAGCATTAGCGTGCGTAGAGTTGTATCGGTGGTCGATAGCACTTAAGATAGTATTAATTCTACCTTTAGCTCCTCATTGGGTTCGACACTCTTACTTATCGAAAAAGGCTACAAACGATCCCCTACACTTATGGGTTATCAGGGCGCCATATTCATGTGGTTGCGCCACACCTGGCGCCACCATGCAATTATATGTGCGCCACCATGTAGTTAAGCGCTGCAAAAACTGTCATGTGGACGTGCAGAAATTCCAGGCTGTCCGGCGCCCATGCATTTATTCCCGTGGCCATTTACCTTCATCTCTTCAATCTTCTGACTACGCCACAGAACACAAGAAGCACACCCATGACAAAAAATAGAGAGAGGATGCACATCTCTGCATCTCTTCAACCTTCCCGCGCGGATCCAATGGCAGCTGCCGGCAACAAGCGACAATTTGCCATTATTGTCAAAGTGGACACTCACATAAGGAAGACGGACCTCTTTGTGTTGTACACCAACAACCCGGCCGTAGTGGAGAACTCCATCAACACTATGGAGCAGCTACTTGCTAAGGATGACAAGTACAAAGTGGTCGGCTTTGACCTCGAGTACACCGATGGTCGTACCGGGTATGATCAGAAGGTTACAATAGCCCAGTTGTGCGTGCGCAATCACGTGCTCGTCTACCACTACTGCCTGGCCACATGGCCTTGCGAGTGTTTCGCCAGGTTTTTCAACATCCCCAACTACAGGTTCGCAACGGTGGACACCACCAACAATCTAAAGGTGCTCAAGACTTTGGGCTTGGCCTGGTAGAAGCTTGTCAACATCCAAGGTCAGTACAGGGTCTGGGGCGGCAAGAAGAAGAAGCAGAATGACTCACTGGTTGACCTCGTCGCGGCCATCATCAACCCCTACTACAGAGATATGAATGCTGAGTGCGACAAGGACAAGTTTGTCGGGCACAAGGCCTGGGTGAACGCACTGGATGAAGAACACATCAAGTACGCGGCCAAGGATGCGTACACAAGTGATGACCCACAAGTATGGGGGATCAATCATAGTCCTTTCGATAAGTAAGAGTGTCAAACCCAACGAGGAGCAGAAGGAACTGATCAGCAGGTTTTAGCAAGGTATTCTCCGCAAGTGCTGTAAGTAACAGTGATAGTTTTGTAGCAAGATAATTCGTAACAAGTGACAAGTAACAAAAGTAGCAAGTGTGCAACAAGGTAGCCCAATCCTTTTTATTGCAAAGGACAGGCCTGAAAGTTCTCTTATATGAAGCAAAGTGCTCTCGAGGACACATGGGAATTTCCATCTAGTCATGTTCATCATCTTGAGTTGATTCGCATTCGTTACTTTGATAATTTGATATGTGGGTGGACCGGTGCTTACGTGTTGTTCTTACTTGAACAAACAAACTACTTATGATTACCTCCTCTCACAAGCATCCGCAACTACAAAATAAGAATTAAGATAAATCTAACCATAGCATGAAACATATGGATCCAAATCAGCCCCCTATTGAATAACGCATAAACTAGGGTTTAAGCTTCTGTCACTCTCGCAGCCCATCATCTACTTATTACTCCACAATGACTTCCCTTAGGCCCAAAGTATGGTGAAGTGTCATATAGTCGACGTTCACATGACACCACTAAAGGAAGCAACAACATACATATAATCAAAATATCGAACGAATACCAACTTCACATGATTACTTATAAAAAGACTTCTCCCGTGTCCTCGAGAACAAAAGTAACTACTCACAAATCATCACCAAGTTCAAGATCAGAGGTGTAATGAATATTATAAAGGATTTGAACATATTATCTTCCGGCAACTAAACCAACAAGAATCAACCACAAGATGTAATCAACACTACTAGCAACCCCCAGGTACCAATCTGAGGTTTTGAGACAAGGATTGAATACAAGAGATGAACTAAGTTTTGAGATGAGATGGTGATGGTGAAGATGTTGAAGAAGATTGGTCCTCCCATGAAGGAGGAGGGGTTGGTGATGACAATGGCTTCGATTTCCCCATCCCGGATGGAAGTTTCCCCAACAGAATCTCTCTTTCGGAGAGCAAAAGGGCTCTTGCCAAAGTTTCCACCTCGAGACGGCGGTGCTTTGTTCCGAAAGTATCCTCTTAATTTTTTCTAGGTCAAAACACTTCATATAGCAGAAGAGGGGGGCTGGAGCCTGCCTGTGGGCCTCCCAAGCCATCAGGGCGCACCCAGGGGGTCTGGTCGTGCCTTATTGGCTTGGGAGCCACATGTATTTCTTCGCTCCAATAATTCAGATATATTCCATAAAAATCCTCTAGAAGTTTCAGGTCAATTGGAGTCCAAAAAATTCCAGCCTTTTTCATGGCATTCAGGTCTAGAATTTTAGTTTCCGTCAATTCCCCTGTTTGTGTTGCACCTTGCAAATTAAGAGAGAAAAGGCATTAGAGTGGTAGCATGAAATGGAATTATGGCCAAGAACAATGTAAATAACAATAAGAAATCATGATGCAAAATGGACGTATCAACTTCCCCAAGCTTAGACCTTGCTTGTCCTCAAGCGAAAGTTGAACTCGATAATAATGACCACATAACTAGAGAGAGAGGTGTCTATAAAAAAATATGTATGTGCGAGCATCATGAATATTATCATAGAAGCAATTTTTCATCATATAGCTTCTCATAAACAAGTAAAAAATCTATCCACAAATATTGAAGTATGGAGCATAAACTTTATTGACAACCAACAAACTATGTCCTTAGTCATTGAGACAATCGCAATTCATCATATTTCAGAGAAGAGTCTATGTAAGAGCTTTCATTTTTGCAAGTGCACATACTCAACTATCATTTAGTCTTCTATGATTGCTGACACTCAATAGATATTTTTGGAGCAAACGTTTCCGTTAGACACATAGGAAGATATGGGCTTTATTGTGTTTGCAACCCAACTTATTTACCTCAAGGATAATGTTAACAATAATGACTCATGATCATGTACATCCAACTGGATATATATATATGCATGGATCTTTCCCCAACACATGATGCTTGCCACTAAAGAGTTAATAGATTGGAATAGGAATAAACATTATTGACTCTTGCATAAAAGTAAATACAGAAAAGTAAAAGATAGGCCCTTCGCAGAGGGAAGCAGAGGTTGGCATGCATTTTTTATTTTTCGATGTGCAAACTCTTAATGTAAAGGAATGTCACTTTATATTGCCCCTTGTGATAGCAACCTTTATTATGCAGTCCGTTGCTTTTATTGCTTTGCCATAACAAGATCGTACAAAGCTTATTTTACCTAACAATAAAAGATCATACATATTTTAGGAGCAATTTTTATTACTTTATGCACTGATGACAACTTACTTGAAGGATCTTATTCAATCCATAGGTAGATATGGTGGACTCTCATGGCAAGAAACTAGATTTAAGGATTATGGATTCACAAGTAGTATCTCTACTTAATGTGAATTTTCGGGCTAGCAAAAGATCCTAGACAAGCACCACATGTTAGAGGATCCATGACAATATAACTTCTACGTGTATGTAAACAAACATAACTCATTACGTTGTCTTCTTTGTCCAGCATCAAGTATTCGATCATATAGAAAATATTTGATGGGGGCTCACAATCATAAAAGACGTCCAAGATAGTATATTTGTATGTGAATCTCCTCTTCCGTTTCATAATTTTTGCATGGATTTATCAATGACTAACACTATGTTTCTTAGCTCCCAACAAATTTTATCAAGCACACTCATTTTTATGTGAAGTCATTACTCCCCATGGGGTTAGCATATGATCTTTATATTTTTTTAATTCATTGCTATTATTGATTCATGAGAGTTAAGCAGCAAACTCAAACTAATCTTTATTATATAGCTCTCACACTTGATTACAGGGATAGATAGATGATACATCTCCAACGTATTGATAATTTATGAAGTATTCATGCCATATTTACCAATGTTTACAATACTTTTATATGGTTTTGATGCACTTTATATGATTTATTTAGAACTAACGCGGACTGACATTGTTTTCAGCAGAATTACCGTGGTGTTGTTTTTGTGCAGAAAATGAAAGTTCTCGGAATCGCCCGAAACTATTTTGTGATTTTTCTGGAGGAAATAAGCAACATTGGAGTGAAGACCTGCCGGAGGGGGTGTGCTAGTGGGCCACCGCGCAATAGGCCGGGCCCCACCTAGTGGAGTGGTGAGATATGTGGTGGGGCCCACCTGGCTCCGTTTGGCATGATTCCAACGCTGAAAAATCCCATAAATACCAGATATCCCCAGAAATAAAGAGAGACTCTCCGTTCCGCCATCGCAACTCTCTGTATCGATGAAAAACCAATCTAGAGGCATTCCAGTACCCTACCGGAGAGGGTAGATCATCTCCGGTGGCCATCTTCATCATCCCGGCGGAGGCCATGACGAGGAGGGAGTAGTCAACCCTCGGGGTTGATGGTTTGTACCAGTAGCTATGTGTTCAATATCTCTCACTCTCGTGTTCTTGAGATGGTACGATCTTGATTTATCACGGGTTTTGTTAATATAGTCGGGTCATATGATGTTATTCCCTTGCTACCTTGTTTGTATGAATTGAATCCTTACCTTTGAGATCTCGTTATGTTGGATTGAATATTATGGTTTGAGAACACTTGATGTACGTCTTGTGTGGGATACCCGTTGTGACATTGGGGTATTCTATTGATTCATTTGATATATGTTGAGGCATCAACTTGCGGCTTCCGGTGACCTAGGGGATCTATGCATAGGGGTTGATTGCATGTTTTCATACCATGTTCTCTGATAGAAATCTTGGGGTGCTCCTTGAAGTTCTTTGTGTTGGATTGAATATGATAGATCTAAAATTATTTGATGCATGTCGCATAATTTACCCACGGATACTTGAGGTGACATTGGAGTATCTAGGTGACATTAGGGTTGATTGATATGTATCATTGGTGTTATTCTAGTAAGAACCCTAGGGCTGTTTGTGACACTTATAGGAATAGCCCAATAGATTGATCGGAAAGAATAACATTGAGGTGCTTCTACTACCTACACCAATTTCATCTTATTGTTCTCCGCAAGATAGGAACTTTGGAGTGATTCTTTGTTGCACGTTGAGGGATGATCATATGATTCAACTATGTTAGCATTGTTGGGAGATTACATTAGCGAAAGTATGAACCCTAGGCCTTATTTCCAAGCATTTATACACCATTTTGCTCGCTGTTTTACACTTGCTACCTTGCTGTTTTGATATTTTCAGATTACAAAAACCTATATCTATCATCCATATTGCACTTGTATCACCATCTCTTCGCCAAGCTAGTGCACCTAAACAATTTTCCATTGTATTGGGTGTGCTGGGGACACAAGAGATTTCTTGTATTTGATTGCAGGGTTGTTTGAGAGGGACGATCTTCATCCTACACCTTTCACAGATTGATAAACCTTAGGTCATCCACTTGAGGGAAAATTGCTGCTGTCCTACAATACTCTACGCTTGGAGGCCCAACACAAGTCTACAAGAATAAAGTTGCGTAGTAGACATCAAGCTCTTTTCTGGCGTCATTGCCGGGGAGGTGACTGCTTGTAGGTATATCTTTAGATCTTGCAACTAAATCTTTTAGTTTCTTGTTTTTCACTAGTTTGGTTTTATAAAAGAAAACTACAAAATAAATATAAATGGATGCTCACCCACTTGCTAATCTTTTCAAAAGACCCGATTATGTTGGAACAATTGCTAGTGAGAGTTCACTAGATTATCTTTATGAGGTCTTGCTTGAAAATCATGAATCTAATTTTTTTGAAATTTATAAAGTGATTCATGATAGTTCCTTGAATGAAAAGCATGATAGGAATATTGCTAGTATGAATTCTCTGAATATCCATGATGCTAATGATATGCAAAGCCACGAGCTTGGGGATGCTATGTTTGATGAAGATGATATTTTTAGTCCCCCAAGTTTTGATGAGCAAATTTATTATGATGATGGCATGCCTCCTATATATGATGATTATGATGATGACATGTATGTTGTAAGGAATAATAAACTATGAAACTTGTCATCATGATTTTAATATTCAATATGGTTATGACAATCAAGTGTCTCATGATAGCTATTTTGTTGAGTTTGCTCCCACCACAATGAATGAGAAGGAAATTGCTTATGTGGAGAGTAATAAATTTTCTATGCTTGTAGATCATGAAAAGAATGCTTTATGTGATAGTTATATTGTTGAATTCCTTCATGATGCTAATGAAATTTATTATGAGGGAGTAACATATGCTTGTAGGAATTGCAATAATATCAAGTTTCCTCTCTATGTGTTCAAAGTTTTGAAGTTATGCTTGTTTTGCCTTCCTATGCTAGTTGAGTAATGCTCCCATAAATTGTTTGCTCACAAAATCCCTATGCATAGGAAGTGGGTTAGACTTAAATGTGCTTGTCATGAGATTCATGATGCTCTCTTGCATGTTTCAATTACTATTCCTATGTGAGCATCATTGAAATCATCATGCCTAGCTAAAAGGCATTAAAGAAAAGCGCTTGTTGGGAGACAACCCAACACTTTTACTTTCTGTTTTTGTGTGTTCACATGATTAATATACTGTAGTAATCATTTTTTGTGCCTTTTATTTCAATAATGTGCCAAGTAATGCCTTTGGGATAGTATGGATACTTGTTGATTTGATTCTGTGCAAAAACAGAAACTTTTACCTCCAGTAAAGAATTTCTCCGATTTTACTGGAGCGTCAAAAAATTCTGAAATTTTTACACAATATTTATATGAAAATTATCTAAGTTATACTAATTTTTTAGAATTTGTAGAGACACGGAGGTATGGTTGTGCTACAGATCTTCACAGACCGTTCTGTTTTTGACAGATTCTGTTTTGCATGCATAGTTTGGTTGTTTTAGTGTTCCCATAGCTTATATTCAGTGATATAAATTATGTGAATGGTAGAATACAGTAGGTATTATGAGAGAACAATTGTGAATCTTTTCCTGATAGTACCTAAGTGAATGATCTATACTCCCTCCGTTCCAGAATATAAGGTGTATTGTTTTCCGTGCAAGTCAACCATTTAAATGTTTGACCAAGATTATAGAATAAACTAATGACATCTACAATACCAAATAGATAAAATATGAAACTACATTTCATGATGGATCAAATGGTATACATTTTGTAATGTGGATATTGATATATTTTTCTGAAAACTCGGTCAAACATGGTCTCGTTTGACTTTTCAAAAAACAAATACACCTTATATAAAGGAACGGAGGGAGTATTTACTAAACTAACCCATCTCACGAAGTTCCATTAAGTTTTGTGTGATTGAAGTTTTCAAGTTTTGGTGAGACACCGCTATGAGGTGAATAAGGAGAAGCAAGGAACTAAGCTTGGGGATTCCTAAGGCACCCCCAAGTTAATATCCAAGGAAGACTCAAGTGTCTAAGCTTGGGATGCCCCGGAAGGCATCCCCTCTTTCGTCTCCAACATTATCGGTACATCTTACTTGGAGCTATATTTTTATTCATCACATAATATGTGGTTTTCTTGGATCGTCATTATATTTTGTTATTTTATGTTAGGTGTTATTTATAATCTATTTTTTCAATAAAAAGTTCCAAGAATTGCCTCTCAGGATGCTTGAGTTACATGTTTGATATTTGTTGTGAAACAAAAACTTTTGCTGTAGTGTTTGCATTTTCATATTTTACTGAAACGTTTTAAGTTTCTGAAATTTTTACACAGTGCTTTAATATAAATTATTTATCTCTTCCTAAATATTTATAATTTTTTGAGTTACAGAAGTACACTGCTTTCATAAATTGCTACAAACTGTTCTGTTTGGACAGATTGCTGTCATAGTTTTGTTATCTACTTATCCTATAGTTTCCATAGCCTATATTGGTAGATATAAATTGTGGAAACGATAGTAAACAGTAGATGTTGTTTGAAAATTATTGTGCAACTTGTCTTGGCAGTACATGAAGTGTTGATTTGTTTTTATGTGTACTAACCTATCTCACGAGTTATTTTCATGTTTTTGTGGATGAAGTTTTTGAGAATAGGTGAAACCATGATATGAGAAGATTGAACAAGATACAAAAGATAAAGCTTGGGGATGCCCAAGGTACCCCAAGTAAATATTTCCAGAAGTCTCAAGCATCTAAGCTTGGGGATGCTACGCATCCCACCTCTCTTCATCAACAATTGTCGGTTAGCCTATGTTGAACCTAAATTTTTATTTGTCCACATGATATGTGCTATTCTTGGAGTGCTATTTTTCTTTTGCTTGATGTTTAACTAAAATACTCAGATCTTAAAATATTTATTGAGAGAGAGAGAGCCCTCACATAGCTACTTGATTGTTTACATACTCATTGATCTTCACCTATATCTTTTGAGAGTAGTTTGAGGTTTACTCATGTGCTTCACTTATATCCAGAGAGTAAATTGTGAATGAATTGAATATCATAAATATGAAATTATCAATGTGCTTTATGCTTAATAGTAGCTTCACATCTGGTTTATAAACTAAAATCTATTGAAGTTTGACAATCATCAAATTGGTCACACAAGCAATTCATGAATGATTAGTATAAGAAAGAGAACTGTCACCTATAAATATATTATCTTGGACACCTTTTATGATTGTGAATACCCATCCGTTATTTTCAATCTTGATCAAATAGTTGAAGTTCGACAAGGAAGACAACATAATGGTTATGTTTGGGTATATTTGCATAGAAGTTATATTGTTATGGATCCTCCAACATGTGGTTCTTGTTTAGAACCTTTTGCTTGCGAAAACTTCGTACTAAGTAGAGATACTACTTGTGCATCCAAACCCTTGAGCTAAGTTTATTCCATGAGAGTCCACCATACCTACCTATATATGGTATTTCACTGCCATTCCAAGTAAATTTGCATGTGCCACCTCTAAACATTCAAATAAACATCCATTTTGTGTGCTCGTACCACTCATGGAGCGACGGGGCGGTCATTATCTTCCATGCTAAGCGAATTATTCTCAAGATGAGTGTTTATTCACTTGTCATTGCATGAGAGATGCTGGTAAAAAGGATGCCCGGTCCTGCATAATAAAAAAAAAACAAGAACTCCCCCTAGAAAGTTGATTGTTTGGAGGGCAACCGTGGATTCGGCCAGCCATGGAATGTGTTTGAATGGTGGAGGGGGAGTAAAAATTTAAATTCTGTTTGGGAACCGCCAATAATGTGATTAGCATGGAAGATATTGAATACTCTGTTGTGACGTTGACAGGAAAGGCACACCACTCAAAATTACATATTCATCTCTGTTTTAAACAATGAGCTATGGCACATATGCAAATCACTGCTTCCCTCTGCGAAGGGACAATCTATTTACTTTCCTGTTGAGTCAACTTCTTATTCCAACTTCAATCTATTAGTTGGCAAGCATTATGTGGTGGGGAAAGATCCAAACATATATATCCACTCAAATATATTTGATCATGATTCATTATTGTTGATAATTATCTCTATCATAAGTATGTTGGGAGGCGAAACATTAAGCCCCTATCTTTCTATGTGTTCAATGGATATTGTTTGTTCTAAAAATATGCCTTGAGTATTAGCAATAATAAAAGACTATATGATAATTGCGTATGTGGAGATCTTACTTAGACTTGATGATGTATTGAAATTGTTTGATGACCAAGAACATAGATTGTTAAGTTTCAATAGAATGCATTGTTTGAACGATGACAAGTGAATCGATTGCTACTCTATCATGATGATTTTTACGAGAAAAAGTTGCTGGTTATGATGCTAGAAAAGTGATTGAAATTATCAATGATCAAAACTATTCACTAAGCAAGCATTCACACTTCATAAATTATTTCTTTTATCATTTACCTACTCGAGAACGAGCAGGTAATTAAGCTTTGGGATGCTGATACGTCTCCAACGTATCGATAATTTATGAAGTATTCATGACATATTCACCTATGTTTAAAATACTTTTATATGGTTTTGATGCACTTTATATGATTTATTTAGAACTCACGTGGACTGACGCTGTTTTCAGCAGAATTACCGTGGTGTTGTTTTTGTGCAGAAAATGAAAGTTCTCGGAATCGCCCGAAACTTTTTTGTGATTTTTTCTGGAGGAAATAAGCAACATTGGAGCGAAGACCTTTCGGAGGGGGTGTGTCAGTAGGCCACCACGCAACAGGCCTCGCCCCCTAGTGGTGAAGTGAGATATGTGGTGGGGCCCACCTGGCTCTGTTTGGTGTGATTCCAACGCTAAAAAAATCCCATAAATACTAGAAACCCCAAAAATAAAGAGAGACTCTCCATTCCGCCACCGCAACTCTCTGTATCGACGAAAAACTAATCTGGAAGCATTCGAGTACCCTGCCGGAGAGGGTAGATCATCTCCGGTAGCCATGTTCATCATCCCGACGGAGGCCATGATGAGGAGGAACTAGTCCACCCTCGGGGATGACGGTTTGTACCAGTAGCATTGTGTTCAATCTCTCTCTCTCTCTCATGTTCTTGAGATGGCATGATCTTGATTCATCATGGGCTTTGTTAATATAGTCGGATCATATGATGTTTTTCCCTTGCTACCTTGTTCTGATGAATTGAATCTTTACCTTTGAGATCTCGTTATGTTGGATTGAATATTATGGTTTGAGAACACTTGATGTACGTCTTGCGTGGGATACCCGTAGTGACATTGGGGTATTCTATTGATTCACTTGATATATGTTGAGGCATCAACTTGCGGATTCCGGTGACCTAGGGGATCTATGCATAGGGGTTGATTGCACGTTTTCATACCACGTTCTCCGATAGAAATCTTGGGGTGCTCCTTGAAGTTCTTTGTGTTGGATTGAATATGATAGATCTGAAATTGTTTGATGCATGTCGCATAATTTACCCATGGATACTTGAGGTGACATTGGAGTATCTAGGTGACATTAGGGTTGATTGATATGTATCATTGGTGTTATTCTAGTAGGAACTCTAGGGCTGTTTGTGACACTTATAGGAATAGCCCAATAGATTGACCGGAAAGAATAACTTTGAGGTGGTTCTACTACCTACACCAATTTCATCTTATTGTTCACTGCTAGATAGGAACTGTGGAGTGATTCTTTGTTGCATGTTGAGGGATGATCATATGATTCAACTATGTTAGCATTGTTGGGAGATTGCACTAGGAAAAGTATGAACCCTAGGCCTTATTTCCAAGCATTTATACACCGTTTTGCTCGCTGATTTACACTTGCTACCTTGCTGTTTTTATATTTTCAGATTACAAAAACCTATATCTATCATCCATATTGCAGTTGTATCACCATCTCTTCGCTGAACTATTGCACCTATACAATTTTCCATTGTATTGGGTGTGTTGGGGACACAAGAGATTTCTTCTATTTGATTGCAGGGTTGTTTGAGAGGGACCATTTTCATCCTACACCTCCCATGGATTGATAAACCTTACATCATCCACTTGAGGGAAAATTGCTACTGTCCTACAAAACTCTGCACTTGGAGGCCGAACACGAGTCTACAAGAATAAATTGCGTACTAGACATCAATAGATCACAAAGCAAGCACTCTAAGCAAAGCACTGCTAAATTTTTATTCTTCTATATCACGAAATAACTAAGGATCGAACTAAGATAGATGATAATGGTAAAAGTGATGGTGATACGATACCGGGGCACATCCCCCAAGCATGGAATAAGCTAGAGGTGGTGCCCATACCCACGTACTCAAGTGTCCTTCTTGGGTGACGGTGGTGATGAAGTGATATTCATAGCAATGATGCTCTTTAGGATAAGGATCTCCTCGTTAAGTTTATCAACCTCTCGCTTAAGTTCTAGGTTCTCCTTGCGAAGTTTGTTGGTGATGATCATTGCTCCTTCCATCAAAGGATGGCTTTTACTAGTGGAGGCAGCGGTAGTATCTACCTACGTACGACGATAAGGGGTAAATCGAGTATTGGAAGGTGTAACCTTGTTTGGTAAGCTCGACTTTTTGAACTCCACATGCATGTCTCCAAGTTGAGGTAGAGGTACTTCCTCTTCTTCTTCATCACTTGAAGGTTCAATCCTTTTTAGATCATCCTCCACCTCTTGCTCTGTTGACCACCCATAAGGATCAATATCTCCATAAACTCGGGGATTGGCGATGAGATCTGAAACATGGCTCTCTCCCTCTGAATCTTGTGATGACATATTGCTTCTAAATCTGTTAGAAAAACAACCCAAAACAAGAACAAAGGAGAAACTTGCAGTGGTCAAAACATACTGGATTATATATATAATGAATTTTTCTAGGTCATAATATCAGTCCAGGAAGAAAATGGAGTCGGGGAGGCACGCGAGGGTCTCCCAAGCCATCAGGGCATGCCCACGGGGTGGTCGCGCCCTGTTGACTTGGGACTCCCTTGTGGGTCCCCTCGACTGGTTCTGGAGTGTTCCGGAAGGTCTCTCTTAGGAGTTCTTCCGGTGTCATCACTTGATTAATATTAGTTCCAACATTAATGGGTGTACCTTTGATATATTATTTAATTCTTTACCCATTAACCACTCTTGGATTTGTGCCTTTGGCATTATTGATCTTAATGGCTCCGGAGTGATAAACTTCTTCGACGATATATGGTCCTTCCCATTTGGAGAGAAGTTTTCCTGCAAAAAATCCGAAATGAGAATTGTACAAAAGAACTAGATCACCAACTTTAAATTCTCGTTTTTGGATTCTATTGTCATCTCATCTCTTAACTTTTTCTTTCAACAACTTGGCATTTTCATAGGCTTGTGTCCTCCATTCATCTAGACAGCTAATATCAAATAACATCTTCTCACTGGCAAGCTTGAAATCATTGTTAAGTTCTTTAATTGCTCAATAAGCTTTATATTCTAACTCAAGAGGTAAATGACATGTTTCCCATAGACCATTTTATATGGGGACATTCCCATAGGGTTTTATAAGCAGTTCTATAAGCCCATAATGAATTCTCAAGTTTCTTAGACCAATTCTTTTTAGATCTATTAACATTCTTTTGCAAGATCAATTTTATTTCTCGGTTACTCAATTCAGCTTGACTGCTAGACTGACATCATATTTAGTAGAAGTTTATGGAAAGCACCATAAAGTGTGAACCACCATTAGTCATTAAATATCCAGGGACTCCAAACCTCGAGAAAATAACATGTTTAAGCATTATAATAGAAGTGTTGTGATCAGCACTACTACCCACTTAGTTATGTAATCAATAGAAACTAAAATATGGGTATACCATTAGAGGAAGGAAAAGGTCCCATATAATCAAAACCCCAAACATCAAATAGTTCAATGGCAAGTGAATAATTCATAGGCATTTCTTGACGTCTACCAATGTTACCAGTTCTTTGACATTCATCACTAGAGAGGACAAACTGACGAGCATCTTTGAAAAGAGTATGCCCATAAAAACCAGACTGTAGTACCTTGTGTGCAGTTGTGTCACCAGCATGGTGCCCTCTGTAGGCCTCGGAATGACACTTCCATAGGATATGTTCATGTTCATGCTCATGTACACAACGTCTAATAACACCATCTAGTCCCTCTTTATAAAGATGTGGGTCATCCCAAAAGTAATGTCTTAAATAAAAGAAGAACTTTTTCTTTTGTTGGTATGTGAAACTACGTGGTATATATTTAGCAACAATGTAATTAGCATAATCTTCATACCAAGGAGTACTGCGGTAAGAATTTATAACATCTAATTTCTCATCAGGAAAATTATCATCAATAGGCAGGTGGGTCATCAAGAACATTTTCCAACCTAGACAAGTTATCTGCTACAGGATTCTCAGCTCCCTTTCTATCAACAATATGCAAATACAACTCTTGAATGAAAAGCACCCACCTAATTAGTCTAGGCTTGGCATCTTTCGTTTCCATCAGATATTTAATAGCAGCATGATCAGTGTGAATAGTAACTTTAGAATCAACAATATAAGGTATAAACTTATCACATGCAAAGACAACTGCTAAAAATTCCTTCTGAGTAGTAGCATAATTTCTTAGAGCATGTTTTAGAGTCTTACTAGCATCATGAATAACATTCAATTTCTTGTCTACTCTTTGCCCTAGAACAGCACCAATAACATAATCACTGGCATCACACATAATTTGAAATGGTAAGTTCCAATCAGGTGGCTAAACAATAGGTCTAGAAATTAAGGCTTTATTAAGTATTTCAAAGGCTTCTACACAATCATCATCAAAAACAAATGGAATATCTTTTTGAAGATGATTAGTTAATGGCCTAGAAATCTTTGAGAAATCTGTAATGAAACGCCTATAGAAACATGCATGACCAAGGAAACTTCTTATACCTTTAACATCTTTAGGAGATGGCATTTTTTGTATTGCATCAAATTTACCTTTGTCTACCTCAATAACTCATTCAAAAAATTTATGCCCAAGTACTATACCTTCATTCACCATAAAGTGGCACTTCTCCCAATTCAAGACAAGATTGGTTTCTTCACATCTCTGCAAAACTCGATCAAGGTTGATTAAGCTATCATCAAAAGAAGTTTCGTAAATGGAAAAATCATCCATGAATATCTCAACAATCTATTCAAAAAAATCAGAGAATATAGCAGTCACCAAAAGGCATACATCTATAAGCATAAGTTCCAAACAGACAAGTAAAAGTAGTTTTCTTTTGATCTTCTTTTGACACAGGTATTAGAGAAAAACAAGAATATCCATCAAGGAAACAAAAGTGTGTGTGCTTAGATAATCTTTCTAACATTTGATCAATAAAAGGCAAGGGGTAATGATCTTTTCTAATAGCTTTGATTAATTTCCTGAAATCAATTACCATCCTATAACCAGTTACACTCCTTTGTTGGATAAGTTCATTTTTATCATTAGGAACAACAGTTATACCTCCTTTCTTAGGAACACAATGAACAAGACTTACCCATCAACTATCAGCTATGGGATAGATTATACCTGCCTCCCGAAGCTTTAATATTTTAGTTCTTACCACTTCCTTCATTTTAGGATTCATGCGGTGTTGATGATTAATGACAGGTTTAGCATTCGGTTTCATATTAATCTTATGATAACATCGAGTGGGACTAATGCCCTCAAGATCATCAAGAGTATATCCAATAGCAGCTTGGTGCTTCTTTAGAGTTTTGAGTAATATCTTTTCTTCATGCTCTGAAAGGTTAGGATGAATAATAACATGATATATCTTATTTTCATCAAGATAAGCATATTTCAATGTATCAGGTAATTTCTTTAGTGAGAAAACGGTGTCGGTGTCAAAACTGGCGGATCTTGGGTAGGGGGTCCCAAACTAAGGATCTAGGATTGATGGTAACAAGGGAAGTAGGAGACGGTGTTTACCCAGGTTCGGGTCCTCGTGAGGAGGTAAAACCCTACGTCCTACTTGATTGTATTGATGAATGGGATGGTTACAAAGTGATCTACCTCGAGATCAAAAGAGCTAAACCCTAGATTAATTGACTTGTCCCTCTACGAACTAAGCCCCCTAGTTTATATAGACACCAGGGGTACCTAGGGTTACACATGGTCGGTTCCCATCCGGGCATAGATACGGCCATTCTTACTTGGAGGACACACCAAGTCTTCGGAACATTCCCCCCTAAGCCTAGGGTCATTTCGCAGCCCGGTCTTCCCGAAGATGTCACAAGGCAGCCCATCGGGCCGGACTATAAGAGATAAGTCAACAGCCCGAGGACCCCTTAATCTCGGACTCCCTCAGCAGCCCCCGAACTAGCCTCCAACGTCGGTCTTCAGGATATCAGCTGCTCCGCACATCCGGAGTGATCGGCTTGTGGGGCGACTTCCTTTCCTCCTTTCACGCTTCGGCCATCCTTAGCTCGGCCACCGATGACACCCTACTGTCCGAGCATACCTTGCTTAGCCTTGAAGGCCAAATGCCCGAGTGTGAATAGTACCCTTCCTGACAACTTTTCTAACGAAAGGAGCAGACGGGTCGTGGCCACTTAAACAGTTACAAAGAGTTGATTCGCAGTTCGAGGCCGCCTTTTTATTGGCATGTTCAATCGACATGAAGATCATGCCCCATTTTTATGGGATATGATCAATGATTCGGGCTAACCCACGCGCGCATAACGAGGCGGTCGCTTCGGGAACTGGCGCAGCTCACGACGTAGTAAGGGGACGCTTGGTATTACGGTCCTCCATAAAAGGGAGAAAACATCTTCACAGTCGTTTCACGCTCCCCAGATTCGCTTCCTCAAGCCTTCCTCGCTCCAAGTGCGCAGATCTAGCTTTTTCTCCAAACCTTCCCCTGACACCCACCTTTCTTCCCCGAGCACGGCCATGGCTGGCTTAGGCTCGCAAGGCAAAGCGCGGGCGTCATGCGTCACCGAAGACAACATCCAGGAGTTGAAGCACACCGGTTACCTCCCGGTCGACGTCTCCCACCGCGCCCCCGAAGAGGGCCAAGTGATCCCTACGCCACAGCCCGGGGAGCGGGTGGTGTTCATTCCCCATTTCATCCGGGGATTGAGCTTCCCGCTACACCCCTTTTTGAGGGGTTTGATGTTCTTCTACAGGTTGGAATTCCATGACCTCCCCCAAAATTCCATAATGCACATTTCGGCCTTCATCATCGTCTGCGAAGCCTTCCTGCGGGTCCAGCCGCACTTCGGCTTATGGCTGAAGGTCTTCAACGTCAAGCCGAAGACCGTGAGCAGCCAGCATGCATACTGTGGGGGCGGTAATCAGCAAGCTCCCTCGGGTCCAGTGGCCGGAGGGCACCTTCATCGACACCATCAAGACCTAGCAAAAGGAGTGGTTCTATATCACCGAACCACGGGCCGTAGACAGGGCGGCCCCTCCCGAATTCAGATCTGGACCTCCCGCGAGGCTAAACACATGGATCAGGAAAGGGCTGGACTGGGGGTCAGCCACTGAGGTAAAGGCACTGCAGGAACGCATTGGAAAGATGCTAGAAGCAAACATCGGCCTGACCAATGTGGTTCAGGTCATGCTTCGTCGCCGCCTCCTCCCCTGCTAGCTCCGGGCCACACTGATGTGGGCCTACAAGTCCGATGATTCTCCCACTGTGCGCAAGCTCTACCGCACTACTCGGGAGAAGCTATGGAAGGCGTTGTTCACACTACTACAAAATGGTCCAAAGACGACACATCAATCAGAGACCCTTAATGGAAATTCTGTGCAATCCATCAATCGCAAACGGTATAGTTCAAGCTCCGTCGCTAATGACACGAACTGTGTGTGATGGAGGATCCATCAAATACGATCCAGAAAATAGTTGCGTGTGTGATGCTGGGCATACAGTTTGTTCTTATGAACTGTTTGCGATTAGACAAGATAACACAAACGGTTCTCAAAATACATATGTGTGTGAAGTATGGCATAGAGTTCATTCAGACAAACTGTTTGCGTTGATCGGGCTAGAACACAAACGAGTTACCATAACAAGGTGTGTGTGATACCAGGCAAATAGTTCATTCATTAGAATTGTGTGGGAAGACCAATAATAACCCAAACGATTCATACTGACAAGCTTTGTGGGTTGTTGGCAGACGGTTGCTGCCAAACAATTGTCAGCGATGGATAAAATCATTACCGACGCTTCATTGGGAAGTGTTGTTTCCCTGTATTAATATCGCAGACATTTTATAATTATGACCCGTGTGCCTGCGCATCACCCCGTCCTCCTCTCTCGCGTCTTGTCACCGCGTTGTCGCCTGAGGATTCCAGTGCATGCTTCGGCACCGCTTTTGGCCACGCGTCCGCTCGATGAGCCTGTTCCCACGCACATCCGCGCAGGTTCCCGCGCACAAAACCGTCCTACAGCTCTAGCTTCCCGCCCGGCTCGGTGAAATCCCCAATGCTTGTCTGCCTACTATATAAACCCTCACGACCGGCGACTCCACATTGCCTTCATTCCCTTCCTCCCCGTAGCTTGTCTAGTTTGATGCTCCCCCAATCGCCAATGGCATCGGCCGTTCGTCGACGCCCAACCACTCCGCCAGAGGACAGCTCCAGCTGGGAGGCTTCACCGTGTTGGCGCGGCAGTCCTCTGAAGCGTGTACACGTGGCATCCCTGGTGGGTGTGCGCACGCCACCAACTACACGCTCAACCACCGCTGCGCGAAGGCAGCTGCTGCCGGTGAGCGCCGTGGCCGCCAACACGCCGGCAGCCGCCGGGGCCGCCACCCCACCGTCATTCATCTTTGCGACGACCCCGCCGTCAGGCGGCGGGATCATCACCAGCTCCGCCACCAAGGACCGAATGTGGAAGGTGGAGGCCGCCAAAGCCCCGCCGCCGGGCTTCTGCGTCGCAACCCTTGCGCGCTATATCTACTTCCTAAAGAAGGAGGTCGAGCGCCAGGTCACGCACGCGAAGAAGCTCACCGACGCCATGGACGCAGGAGAAGCCGCAGCGGCGGCGCGGAATGCGGAGATCTACGCCGAGTCCCGTCGCTTCCAGGAGGGGCATCTTGAGCGCCGGATTTCAGCACTGGCAGGCAACGGACACGACTCCAGCAACTCGTCGGCAGGCTCCTCCTCCACTTGCTCTTACTGAGCGCGCTCGATTCTGCTGAACGTGGTACAAAGCCCCTCCGTAGTACCAGTATTTAGGGGCTATTTTGTTCAGTTCATCTAACTATAGATATGGTTGAACTGTACCACGTACTTTAAATTAGCTAGTATATATAGTTGAACTAGCTATTTTAGTACGTGGTTGGCAACAATTGGGGAAAAGTTTGTTTGATTCAGCTATCGAGTTGAACTATTTTGTACAATGACCAATGGTTAATCTATGAATGAAATCCATCTTTGCTGAATTTCAGTTGCCAAAGTGCACCGTAATAGTGATTTTGTTCCTGCGAAATTCGACAAATGCCAGTGCTACAATGTTGACAAATGCCAATGTTACTAGATCGACAGATGACAATGCTTCTGATTTGACACATGGCAATTTACCCAATATGATAGATGCAAATCTTCCTGGATTGTATGTACTAGGCACATGGGTCATATTAGAGAAACGTTTGCGATGACACATTGCACCAATCCTGCGCGCCAATATTTTCACTTGGCTTACAGGCGAAGGAAAGATAGCTGTCGATCTGTATGCGGGTATTTAACCTGAACCGTTTGTGATGAGTGTTTATTCAGAGAAAACGATGATGGTTTTTTGTTTGCTATGTGAATTTAGAGATAAATACTTAGTTCATCAAACCATAGATTTCATTCAGTCTAGCTTTGACTTTACATTCATACAATCGAGATACAATATAAAGAAAACTAGTTGCAGGGGCGGCGCCGGCTGCGGCGTTCTCGTGTTCCGGGGCGAATTTGTACAGATCTTCAAACGAGACCAGAATGTTATGAATTTCAAAATCAAAGAGCCGGTCATCGCGCGATCGACGGGCGCGGGCCAGGGGGCGGCGACTAGAGGCGGTGCGAGGAAGCTGTCGACGGCGACGTCCCAATCCGTTGAGGGGCCCGTGACTGGTGCAGGCATGTGCACGGGGTCAGGCGCTGTGGGTGCAGGCACGCACACTGGTACCGGTGTGGCGTGTGCAGGGGTGCGCACGAGCACGGGCGAGGGATGAGGTGCTGGCTCTTGCACGTACACGAGATCGCGTGGGTCCGCGGGGACCTCCCTGACGCACGCGGTTTCCAGCGCTGCGATGATGCTCGGCGACCAGCCCGTCAATGCCACGGGGATGGTTGCTGGCGCGGCCGCGGGGATGGTTGCTGGCGAGTGCGTCGGGACAGGATCCGCTGCGGCATGCAGCTCTTCCAGGGCCATGTCCATGGTGTCCCATTCGTCTTTATGTTCTAGCTCTTCCGGATCGGTGTCAACTTCACCAAACCTGAAGACTAGTGGCATATGATCCTTGTGCACCATGGCATAGGTCGCCGTGAAGGTCTAAATGATGTAGGGGAATGGGAGGCGAAGATGTAGAGAGAATTGTGAGTGAGTGGGCAGTAAAACCGCCTATTAAACAGCGGCTTGGGCACCATTGATGGACAGGTTGGAAGCGAGGAGAGCGGATACAGAGGTCAAAGGGCTCGCTTCCCGGTGAGCCTGCGGCGTACAGCCCTCACGCCTCCCGGTGAGCCTGCACAGCGGAGACCAGCTCGCATGCCTCTTGTCAACTCTAGCAGCTGATCACACGGCACCTCCTAAGCCCTAGACAATAGTAGAGTGCGACGCTAGGCAGCACATAAGGGCAGTTCAACGCCCACGGTTTGAAAATAATGCTACCGTTTCCGTGGAAATGTGACAGTTCTTTGTTCCAAAATGATTTTGTTAGCTATTAATGTGTTCGTCTTTTTCCAAAATGGACACAAAAAATACCACAGCATATTTGTGCTATATAATGACGTCGTGCCCAATTTCTTGAATTTTGTGTCAGTTCTAGGTTTACTATGATTTAACATAATATTCTCAATGTTGGCTCTAAAAGAAAAATATATTTAAAACCGAGTCTCAAATAGGAAAACAAAATGATACGACACCTTTATGTGACATGTTCATGGCAGCAAGCCAAGTTTCATGAATCTTCTGACGAGTTTTTTGATTTACATGATTTAAAACCCGAGTTTCTCAATGTTTCTCTTGCCTAGCCAAGACCCCGAGATGATTGAAATTCATTCCCATATCTTGCATGGGACCTAAAGATGCATGCACACTAATATGGTTTTCTAACCATTTTGATGCACTGGACCTTGTATTAGTAGTTCAAATTTCAAGTATGCATATTAAATAATGCATACACAAGTCAATTAATGTATAAAAAGTCCAAACGAACCATGTATAATTTCAGATTTTGGCATGACACTCATTTTGGTATATGTTGCCTCTGGAAATATATAGTTCAAGATGAGAAGGTGCAGCGGATGTCGATTCACCCACAAAAGGTGACTTGTTCCACATCGAAACCACAAAAGCTTCCCATGAGAAGCTTAGGTTTGTTAGAGGCTTGTGCCAAAACTTGTCTTAAATTGGATATTATTTTACTAGGGCACATATGAGCCATGCATGTCATGACACCATGCCAAGTTTCATGACTTTTCTCATGAATTTTTTGATTTATACATGATTTAAACCCCGAGTTTGTCAATGTATGTGTGCCCGAGCCAAGACCGTGTGAGATGTTTGAAATTCATTCCCATATCTTGCATGGGATCCTAAAGATGCATGTACACTTATATTATTTTCACCCCATTTTGATGCACTAGACCTTTTGATTGTAGTTCAAATTTGAATTATGCACGTTAAATAATGCATATAAAAGTCAATTAATGTATAAAAAGGCCAAATGAACCATGTATATTTTTCATATTTTTGGAACGACACTCATTTTGGTATATGTTGCCACTAGAAATATATAGTTCAAGACGAGAAGATGCAACGGATGTCGATTCGCCCACATAATGTGATGCGTTCCATACCAAAACCACAAAAGCTTCCCGTGAGAAGCTGAGGTTTGTAAGGGGCTTGTTGCAAAACTTGTCCCAAATCGTACATTTTTTCACCAGGGCGCGTATGAGCCATGTCATGACACCATGCCAAGTTTCATGAAATTATGACGAGTTTTTGATTTATACATGAATGTAAAACCAAGCTTCTGAATGTATGTGGCCGAGCCAAGACCCCGAGATGTTTGAAATACATTCACATATCTTGCATGGGGCCCAAAGTAGCCATGGACACTTATATGTTTTTTGAACCCATTTTGATGCACCAGACCTTGTGATTTTGGTCAAATTTTAATTATCCACATTAAATGCCTAGAGATCTCAATTAACATATGAAAATGCAAAAAGAACCCTAAATAATTCCATATTCTAGCAATACACTCTTACTGGTCTATGTTGCCTCTAAAAAAAGTTCAAGGCGAGAAGATGAGCGGATGTCATTTTGCCCACATAATTAAGGTGACGTGTTCCTTATCGGAACCACAAAGCTTGCAATGAGAAGCTCCGGTTTGTAAGGGACTTGTGCCTATAATTGTCCCAAGTTGGACAAAAAAAATTCAATGGCACATATGTGCCATGTCATGACAACATGCCAAGTTTTTAGAATTTCTGACGCGTTTTGGATTTACAGTAATTTAAAAACCAAGTTTCTCAACGTTTGAGGCCGAGCCAAGACCCCGATATGTTTGAAATTCATTCCCATTTCTTACCCATGACCTAAAGATGAATCCATGGACACTAATATGATTTTCATCCCATTTTAACGCACCGGACATTGGGACGATAGGTCAAATTTGAATTATACACATTAAATGCCTAGAAAACTCAATTAATTCATAAAAATGCCAAACGAACCCTTAATAATTCCATATTTTAGCAGGACCTAGCTATTGGTAAGTGTTCACTGCAGATAAATGTTATTGCAATACAAACACCGTCCTTTGTCGAAGTAACCTCATTTTTTGTTTTAAAACATTTTGAAAATCAATTCTTTCACAAACATTTCAAGTTCATGAATCATGTGTGATGCAGTACAAAACATCTTGGGCCAATCCTCATAAAGTCATAATGCATGGCTTAGGACGGAAGCTTCATTGGCTATAGTACACCGCATGCCAGTTTACCGCACGAACTCCCCAGAGCATTTTACTTTTCAATCGTCGCCCGTGAAAAATGGGGACGTGGATCCCCGTCGTGAGGGCAACGTCAGCAACCCACTCCGGATCGAGCGCGGCCGCATCGGCCATGAGCGCTCTCTCAAAATGCTTGAACGCGGCCGCTACCTCCGACAGGGCGGCTGCAGCAACCGAAAGGGCAGCTACTGCTACTAAGAGGGTGGCAGCAACAACGGCGACGGGGATAGCAAATAGCGAGAACAGCACATCAGCTATTAGTTTCTCGGCGATCGCCATAGCCCTGATGGCGGGCGCCCAGTCCCATATCGAGGCCGCCCACGCCCATCTCGTGTCGGTCACTGCACAAATCACATCTGCCTTCTCCGACACCGGTCGACAACCCACGTCCAATGAGTTGGTAATCGCTGAGTGTGCTCGAGCAGGCGTCCGTTCGTCGTTGGCTTCCTTAGCCAAGATTGTGGCTATCCTTGCCCGGAGCAAGGCCGCCCATGCCCGGCTCATGGAGGCCTTATCCAAAGAGATGGTGGATGAAGACTACGATGTGCTGGAGTATGTGGCGACGGATCCCATGGATCTCCTTACCCCGGAGGTCGTCGAGCGGGAGCCGGTCATCGAGGAGGAGGCGGAGAACGATGAATGCCAGGCCGAATATTAATCTTTGTCTAGCACGATGGTCTTTTGTTAGAGTAATGTTTAGGTCAACTAACTAATGTTTATTAGTTGCTCGATTAAGTAAGTGCGGGCAGTGCTGTAGTCTCTTTTGTGTAGTACTCAAATTTGCAAGTGTTGTTAAATTAAGCAATGACGTCGATGACCAATGTAACGAGGGAAATTCAGACCAAAATTTGCCGCCGTATCCCCATTTTCTCTTCCAAATGAAAATGAAGTGCAAGTACCGTGTGCAATGTAGTATCTGATATCTTACGCCGGAAGCTTGGAGACCAAAATATCCATGTTCAGTCTCATCACACACGGGATTAACTATAGGACTCGTTTGTGTTGTTGAATATCTCACACAGTTATGGTAAAGGGACTGTGTCCGATGTGACTGTGCGCGCTACTTTTTTGCCGCACCGAACGAAATTTTGGGCTGCCGCGCTAATATCTACCTCCCCCGCCCCTCGTACATATCAAAAGCCACACCCCCTGCTTCCCCTTCCTTTCCAAAGTTCAAACCTGCACAAGCGCCGCCTCCTCACCTGAGATGCTCCTTCCTGCTGCTCGCCCTCCTCCATCTAGTCAGGTAATCCACACCTTCCCCACACCCCTCCCCCTCCACCCCCTCCTCCATTCCACATGCCCCGACCGCCGACGGGACACATTCCACCAAAATAACCGGCCCACCCCCCCCCCCACATAATCGCCGCCAAAAGACATGGTCCATGCAGTATAGCTAGGATCTCAAGGAGCACCTGGCAGTGGAGAAGCAAATCGCGACCGCACGCACGGATGAGGCCGCGATGGCTGCCATGCGTGCTGACCCCCAGATCTTGGAGCAGCACATCGCCGTCGAGGCCACCGTCGACGCCTCATGCATGGACGCCACCACGCGGTTGTTTGCTTTGAACAACAACTTTGTGTGTTATCTCGAGAGATCCGCTTTTGCCTTTGACGACGACTACGAGTTGTTTTCTCAGCGTGCCCGTGCTTTCCTCAACTCCAGAGCCGTCGGGTTGGTGCCTGGACAGGCTGAGGCCACTCACCACTACGAGGAGGGCACCCACGATGTGGATGCCTCGCCCTCTTTCAAGCCCATCTTTATCGATATCTCCGACAATGAGGAATAGCTTTTTTCTAGCTTAATTACTAATGACCCGTGTTCAGGTATCTACGCCTGTTAAGCATGTTTGCTTTACCTGTTGCATGTGCTGCTCCTGCCTTTCCTTAAGAAATTCTAGTGAAATATGCAAGTAATGCTACTATGCAATCTGACCTTCTAGTATGTTCTATTGTCCAATGTGATGATCAGTTAACTGTTTGGTTCATTTGTTTTGGTGATCATCTGCAATGTGATGCTCGATTATTGTTGGTACAATTTTGTATTGTTATGCATGTGAAACATACAATTGCTACATTTCATAGTTCTTAGCATGCTTGGCTTTTCCATCTGGCTTGAATTAATATGTTGGATCTGCAATGCGTTTATTTTTCATTAACATATTTTACTGATAGCACACCAAATCTCACTTAAAACCTGATCAATATCTATCTTAAATGCGTTACAGGGGAACAATGGGAGACATTGAAGTTTACCATCGAGGTTTGCACTTTCATGATCCTTTGGCTAATAGTACATTATTGTGCAATTGCAGGAACCATTCTAATATTTAGGTTTCTAATAATAATTTGGTCTTGCACATGTAGGTCCTGCTATAAGAGGTTTAGATCCACTGTTCGACCCATTTTGCATGTGGGGAAATGATGTGTTCGTGAATATCAGTCAAATCAAGAAACTCAGAGAGATTGTTAAGATAAATAAACTTGTGACAAAAAACAACAAGCTGTTTGTCTGCAAAATGAAGAAGACATCAGTGAACTATAGGATGGCACTATTGCTTTTACCTTGTCTTTTTTCCCTTTGTGACATTACAATTTTTCGAAACGAAATTTATGCATATCTTTGTTTGCGGTCCTTTCCAAAGCAGTTCATCGATGAGTACGTTTCAAACCACCTGTATGGTCGAGAGGCGAGGAAGGTATTCATACAGCACCCACGGTATAATCTTGAAGTCTTCCTCAAGAGGATGAAGGATGGGCGGGCAACCATCCATATGCACTGGCATAAAGTTGCAAGGACCTTCGACATCAGCGAAGGCTCAATATTTGCCTTCGGCTTCAACAATTTTCTAGACGAGATTCATCTGTCTATTTACCGTATATGATGCTATTTTCCAAAGGTTTTAGATGTTGCATGTGAAACTCGGTCCTGTCGTGTAATTGGGTAGCTAGGTAGTATATGCCTATATGATGTTGTAGTCTGATGTATTCCAATTATAAAATCCCGGTTCCCATAATTCGAAATGAAATATATTGTATGCTTGATATGAAGTGTCAATTTGTTTAATAGCTGGATTATAAATAATAGAGCAATTAGCCTGATTATTGTGGTTTCATATTGCAGACGGTTTGTCATAGAACAACGTGGGCGATTACCTCACCAAACCCACACGGTTCCTGTAAATTTGGCGTGTTGGATCAGTGAAAAATCACACACGACTTCCGGCCATAGACTGTGCGCGTTAGAAGACAGATTGCCAAACGTTTTCACGTAAAACGTGTGTGTGATGGATAGCCCTATGCCAAACAGCTTCTTCTTGGAACTGTGCGTGATAGCCACCCCTAACACAGACGATGTTATGCAGAAAATTGTGTGTGATGTAGAATGCGAACAGAAACTTACGTTTGGGATTCACTGTGTGGGATGCTAAGCACATCTCACACGACTTCCAAAAAATATCTGTTTCTGATGGCCCCTTCAATCGCACACAACATATTTTTGCTCATCATGTGTGACCGGGCGCAGCCATCGCCGACAGGTTTTTCATGTCGTGTGGGATAGCCCCCCCCCCCTATCGCCCACACATGCGAGGCGATGGTTTGAGACTACGTCACGGAAAGGGGTTAAAAACCGTTTGTATAGTAGGCGCCTGCACTAGTGTCAAGCCTAGGAGGAGTGGCCGGCCAAAGAGGAAGACACCGGCCTGGACGCCGAACACCCTCCGCTTAACGTAAAGCTTCAATCTTTTAATTTTAAGTTCAGTCCTTTAGCAAGGATTCTAATCTCTCTTCTCCTGGTTTCCCTAGGGCTAGCTAGCTAAGGCCATGCGGATCAATGGCCCTACACCGCTGCCCGAAGCCCCCAGGTCGACCCTCTTGACAGCGATGTTGGTCGAGGCGCCATATTCGGTGCCAGAGAAGAAGAACAAGCAAAAGAAAGGCGAGAAGAAGGAGACCCGAACCGGTCTCCGCCCAAGAGGCCCCCCGGACGTTAAGTCTGGGGAGACCCAAGCCTCCTCCGCTCACGAGGAGGAGCAGACGGAGGAGGGGGGCATCGATTCCCCCCAGCCAAGGAAAAGGGCAGCGTCCGTGGATGCCGAGGAGGACTCAGCTCCCCCCTCTCCGAAGAGGCCCTGTACGGTCAAGGTGACCCTTCCCAATGTTAGCCCGGATTCCGACAAGGAATCCGAGGTGTTCGAAAGGATCCCAGGGAGGGTTCCCAGGGACAAGCCCGCGGCCCAAAGGTACTGATGCTGAACACACTACTTATGCAAGATTTCTGTTGCTGACCGGACTAATGCCTTTCATATTGCAGCCCGGCCCGTGATCTCCCGACCGAACAGGTCTCAAAGGGAGATCCCCCGCCAGCCGAGCTAGCGGAAAGTGGAACCGCATCCCGCACTTCCCCTCCTCAGGTCAGCGACGAGGCCATGGAGGCGGTATCCCGGCGGGCCCCTCCTCGGCCGAATATTGAGGGCGAGGAGGTTGTGACCGAAGCCCAGACCTCGGCGGTCGGAGACCAGGAGGTCGAGCCCCTCCTGGCAGACAAAGAGGGACACCGCGAGTGATCGAAGCTCCCTCCGCAGACGGTTCCGGAGACTGACAAGTCTACGAAACCGGCAACTTTCCCTTCACAAGAAGGGGGGGTGTGGTGTCGCCACCGGTGCCGCCCGGGACGGGGCAGGCCACGCCCGGGTGGCCAACCGCGATGGAGGACGCCTTGCACAGCTCTGTCATTGTCGAAGACCACCGCATCCTTATGGGTGCGGTTTTGAAAGGCATTCAGTCCATTGATAGCGTACTGAGGGAGGCCTTCGGCGGTCTCTTGACGGGCTTCAAGGGAAGTCATGTAATGCCCCTTTATCTAAGCGGAATTTTTTCATGAGGTATATATATTCCGGATAGGTTTCGTAGCCCCTGAGCCCTGAGTAAGTTTAGGAAACTTACCCGGGGATCAGAGGATGTCGGGTTTCGAGTAAAATCGATATTTTGACTGTTTCCGGAGATGGTCTGGAAAGGAGGGTCTAGGACCAATAGTTCTGATGTGTTTCTCACATAATTTTTGCTTTGCAGGCCTCATCATCTGCAGCAGTTGTCCATGATGTGGAGCTGGCTGAGCTCAACTGGAAGCTCAAGAGCTCCGACGAGGAGCTTGACCGTCTAAACAAGCGGTTTGATGAAATGCAAAGTGAGTTGGAATTTTGTTTCAGAGACCCTGTCCAATCCTCATTGATTGAGGTTCTTGAGTTTTTGTATCCTGAATTTTGGTCTTCCGTTGTGTTTGCAGCCGTTTCTTTCGAGGTTGAGTGCCACGAGGCCGATCTGGAGAAGGCCAAGCGGGAGGCTACCGATCATAAGATGGTGGCCGACCAGGCGGCGGCCGAACTGGGCTCCTTGAAGGCTTTTAGTGAAAAGCACAAAGCTCAGGTGGCCGAGGTGAAGCAAGAGCTCCAAGATGCGAGCACTAAGTGTGAGGCTCTTGAGAAGAAGAGCAAGGACCAGATGGCTGAGCTATCCACATTATCTTCCAATCTTAAATCAGAGCATGTGGATAGGCGGTCTTATGAGGAAGAACTCCGCCAGGTCAATATGATTGCGGATGGTAAGCCGTACTTACTGCAATGCGCCTTTGGTGGTAACAGGTTTGCTCGTCTTACATGGCTATTGCGTTCCTCAGGCGCCTTCACAGACTTTCCGAGGAGTGCGGCGGACGAGGCCAGGCACTTTGCAGCTCGGGACGGGGATGCAGAACAGAGGCTGTTCTGGGCGCAATTTCAGAACCCCGAGCCCCGTCCCATCCTTAGCCAGCAGATGAAGTAGCTGATGGATCTGCATCTAATGGTGGAGCCAGCCTTAAAGGACCTCTGTATTCAGTTGTGGCCTTTTGAGCCCCTACCGAGCAGTTACTTTGGCCTGGTGCAGAAGCTCTGCGATGCCTCTTCCCACATTGAGGCCATGAAGCGCTCTGTGTGTATTGAGGGAGCGTGGATGACTTTTGCGAGGACGATGATGCACTAGCTAGGGATGAAGCCACTCGAGATAGCTACGGCGCCCCCGCCGCCTGGGAAAGAGCATAGGCGCCCCGATCTGTACTTCGCCCCTGCGGCGGAGGGTGCTCGGGTGGTAGAGACTCAGTGCCCAGAGGATGCGATGTTCGAATGAACACTTTTGATTGTGTGTCCGATGAATGCTTTGATTTATATAATATGTATGCATGGTTTATCATAATTTTGTTCTTTGGATTATTTTGACTCCTGTGTGGCCGTTCTCGAACTGAAAGTTGCCAGGCGTCGGCTTCAGCCCCCATGTGATTATTACAAGGGGTGTTCCGTCATCCGCAGTGTTATCCTTAGCCGAATTATCGGAGCCCAAAAGGCGGCGGTGCGAGGGATGGGAACGAGGCAATCGGACTATGTGGCTTTAGTGCTTTCACTTAGCCGAAGGAGCTTGAGTGCGGTGGCTAGTTACTAGCCCCAGTGTTGTGTGGTATTCGGGTGAACCGAGGTAAAAACCGTTACCACGTGGCTTGGGAGAACGCAAGTACCCCGTATGACACAGAATAATCTCTATCGATTTTTAGTTTGACACTTGTGCTCGGATTATAGACCGGTTCGCGCTTATTATGACGGTCGATTTTCGGTTTTCTCCACTGAGGTACTTGACCAGGCGAGCTAGAAATACAATCCCAGTGGTTCTCCCTTTACCCTTTTAGCCGAATGAGCGGAACGTAAGAGGGTAAGCATAGGAGTCGGGCAACCCAACCATTGACCTAAGACATAATTCGGAACCGATGCATATAACGCAAAAATCCAACACGCCGGACATATACAGGACAATGCTGGGGCGGTGCTTGGGACGAGCTTTACAGCTAAGCCCCCCGGTCTACTAGCCGGTTGCATCAAATATGTACCGAACAATTTTGTTTCCAGAGGCGGGGACTTGGAAAACACTAAAATGACGTAACCGGACCGTAAAAGGTGATCTTTATATATTGTGAATTTTTATAATCCATACTGCGGGCATAATTGTTACAGGTATTTCTTTAAAAAGGAAATGTATACAAAGGGGAGGTTCTCTCGGGGCTCTTGGTAGGCAGCTTGATGTCCTTGGCGTATCCCTGTGCGCCTCCGATCCTTTGCTCTTATAGAGTAGCATGCTCCTTTAAAGGCAGTTGTAATCGGCGAACAGACCTTTGAGAGAGGTGTAAGTTGAATCACCTAAACGTGCATGAGCTTGACCTCGTGCCATGTTGAGAGTAGTTCGGTTGAGCCGACCACTCTGTTTTGATGGGATGTCCCCCCCCCCCCCCCCCCCCGCAGCTGCCCATGGTATTTTAAGCACGAAATTGTGCCTTGTCGATACGTACCTGACGGGTAGCGGGGCCGTGCAATGGGGGGTGAGTCCCTATTGATGATGAACAGGAGATTGCTCCGGGAGATCGGGTCATCCTCGGACCCGCTTTCTTGCCTGTCGCAGCTTGTCGCCTGGTGGGGGTCTTGGTGCCTCGATGCCGGAATGAAATTCGGCCGCTAGAGCCGCTGTGTGTTCTTCCGGCCGGAGTGATCGTTCCGTGTTGCCATTGACGGTTATGACCCCCTTTGGCCCAGGCATCTTGAGCTTCAGGTATGCGTAGTGGGGAACGGCGTTGAAGCGAGCGAACGTTGTACGGCCGAGCAGTGTGTGATAGCCACTGCAGAAAGGCACGATGTCAAAGATTAAGTCTTCGCTGCGAAAGTTGTCGGGCGAGCCGAACACTACTTCCAGCGTCACGGTACCCGAGCAGCGTGCTTCAACGCCGGGGATGACTCCCTTCAAGGTAGTGTTGCTGGGTTTAATTCTGGAAGGGTCAATACCCATCTTTTTACTGTGTCTGAGTAAATCAGGTTCAGACTGCTTCCTCCGTCCATAAGGACTAGTGAGGTGTTACCCATCGACGATGGGGTCCAGAACGAGGGCGGCCAACCCTCCATGACAGATACTGGTCGGGTGATCCCTATGATCGAAGGTGATCGGGCAAGCCGACCACGTGTTAAACTTCGAAGCTATGGGCTCTACGGCGTAGACCTCCCAAAGCGCGCGTTTCCTCTCCTTTTTGGGTATGTGTGTGACTTATATCATGTTCACATTTTTGACCTCGGGAGGGAATTGCTTCTGACCGCCATTGTTTGGCCCGCGAGGTTCTTCATCGTCCTCGCTACGTGGACTCTTGCTTTGTTCCTCGGCTGCCAGCTTGCCGGCTTGTTTGTACACCCAACAGTTTTTGTTGGCGTGGGTGTCCGGTTTGTCTTGTGTGTCGTGGAACTGGCAGGGCCTATCCATAACTTTGTCCAAAGCGGTAGGTCCATCCATTTTCCCTTTAGAGGGATTCTTCTGCTGTCCAGGTTTTGACCGCGGAAACCGGCGTTTACGGCCGTGTCTTCTGAGTCGTTGTTGCTATGGCGGCGTTTATTTTTGTTCCGCCTTGGCTTTCCGTTACCATCCCGCACCTCGGAGGTGCCGGGGTCTTCGCGATTGTGGCTTCGGCGAGCTAGCCAATTGTCTTCGCCCGTGCAAAAGCGGGTCATAAGGGAGGTGAGGGTAGACATCGTTCTCGGCTTATCCTGGATGAGCTGGCGAGCTAGTCATTCGTCCCGGATGTTGTGTCTGAACGAGGCTATCGCCTCGGCGTCTGGGCAGTCGATGATTTGGTTCTTCTTAGTTAAGAACCGATTCCAAAATTGTCTGGCCGATTCGCCAGTCTTTTGTATGACGTTGCTTAAGTCTGAAGAGTCCGGGGGCCGGACTTAAGTGCCTTGAAAGTTAGACCGGAAGGCGTCTTCGAGATCCTCCCAACTCCCAATGGAATTCTCGGGGAGACTGTTAAGCCAGTGCCAAGCTGGTCCTTTCAGTTTGAGTTGTAGGTATTTGATGGCATGGAGATCGTCTCCTCTAGCCATGTGGATATGAAGGAGGAAGTCCTCTATCCATACGGCTGGGTCTGTTGTTTCGTCGTGTGATTCTATATTTACGGGTTTAAACCCTTCGGGGAACTGGTGCTGCACAACCTCGTATGTGAAACACAGTGGGTGTGCGGCGTTTCTAGCCACCCTATCCCATCCTCGAGGGGGGCCCAGGTTCGGGGCCTCGTGAGGAGGTAAAACTCTACGTCCTGCTTGATTGTATTGATGAATGGGATGGTTACAAAGTGATCTACCTCGAGATCAAAAGAGCTAAACCCTAGATTAATTGACTTGTCCCTCTACGAACTAAGCCCCCTGGTTTATAAAGACACCAGGAGTACCTAGGGTTACACACGGTCGGTTCCCATCCGGGCATAGATATGGCCATTCTGACTTGGAGGACACACCAATTCTTCGGAACATTCCCTCCTAAGCCTAGGGTCATTTCGCAACCCGGCCTTCCCGAAGATGTCACAAGGCGGCCCATCGGGCCGGACTATAAGAGATAAGTCAACGGCCCGAGGACCCCTTAGTCCCAGACTCCCTCAAACGGGATCTCCCTTAGGTGGGGGAGGATCTCCTAGAATGTCAATAGGCAAATTGTGTTTAAGAATAGGTGTTTGCCTAAAGAATATTTCATCTATTTCATTCCTTTCATTCATATGCATATCATTTCCATGATCTGGAAAATATTGTTCTAACGGATCAGTAGGAGGCACGACAATATAAGCAAGGCCAATAATTTCATCCTTACTAGATAAATCTTTCTCATATGATTGTCTACCAAACTTAGAGAAATTGAATGCCTGAGAGGCATCACCAAAACTCACTTTGACAATTTCTATAACACAGTTAATTTCAGGATTAACGGTATTCAAGAAAGGTATACCAAATATAATGGGACAAAAATTATCTTGTAGTGTACCAAGTACTAAGAAATCAGTGGGTTATTTGATTTTTCCACACAAGACTTCAACATCTCTAACAATTCCAAGTGGTGAAATAGTATCTCTGTTTGCAAGTTAATAGTAACATATATGTCTTCCATCTCAGAGGGCCCTATATCATTCGTAATTTCTTGATATAAGGTAAAAGGAATATCACTCATGTCACACAAACCATGATAGCAATGATCACCAATTTTAACAGAAACAACAGGCATGCCAACAACCGGTTTATTAATAACTAGCACATCATGTTTGTTTCTAGTAGGTTATGCGAATCTAGCAGCCTCATCACAAAAGTAAATAACCCACCCATCAGTATTATCAACCAAGAGATTTTTAACCATAGCAATATTAGGTTCTACATTTATTTTTTTCGGAAGGTTTGGGTGTTCTAACATTGTTTTTTTAAACACAGTTATAGCCTTAGCATGCTCCTTAATCCTAACAGGAAAAGGTGGTTTCTCAATGTAAGCAGTGGGCAGAACTGGATCAACATTATAGATACTAGTTTCTTCTTTAGCAATAATAGGTTCCTCTAACAATTCTTCAATGGGAAGATGATATTTAAACCACTTCTCCTTGGGGAAATAAGCATGAGCAACAAAAGTTTCACAAAAAGGAAGCTACTATCTCAGAGTCAAGTCCATACTTAGCGCTAAACTCATGAAAGTATGAGTTTCCATAAAAGATTTAACACAATAAAACTCATGTTTTATACCTGAATCTTTACCTTCGTCGATCTCCCAATCTTCAAAGTTGCATTTACTTCTTTCCAGATGATCCCATTTGAATTCAATTGTTCTCTTCATGAAGGAACCAGTGGAAGAAGAATCGAGCATTAATTTATCATCATAAGAAAGCCGAGCGTAGAAGTCTTGTAGAATTATTTCTCTTAAGAGCTCAGGATTGGGGAAAGTGTGCATCATAGATTTGAGCCTCCCCCAAGCATGAGCGATGCTTTCTCCTTTACGAGGCCAAAAATTATATATATATATATATATATATATATATATATATATATATATATATATATATATATATATATATAAGTCCGATTAGATGAACTAGATGCATAACATAAATGTTCTAGTGAAATTCCAGCTTCAACCGGTTCGAGTCCCATGTTCCAGCATCATCCAATAGCCTGTAACAAATCATGGCCTTTACCTCCAAGGATAAGGGGAAAACCTTCTTCTTAACTTTACCCTCCGATAAACCTGCAAGTTTCAATAATCCAGAAATCTCATCTATATATCAAGTGCAAATCAGGATGAGTTGTTCCGTCTCCTGCATAAGGATTAACTAGTAGTTTCTCTAACATATCCGAAGGAATCTCACTAGTTAATGGCCTGCTATACAAACGGTTTTTAATCCCTTTCCGTGACGTAGTCACAAACCGTCGCCTTGCATGTGTGGGCGATAGGGGGGGCCTATCCCACACAACATAGAAAACCCGTTGGCGATGGCTGCGCCCGGTCACACACGATGAGCAAAAATATGTCGTTTGCAATTGGAAGGGCCATCACAAACATATATATTGGGGGAGTCATGTGAGATGTGCTTAGCATCCCACATAGTGAATCTCAAATGTACGTTTCCGTTCGTATTCTACATCACACACAATTTTCTGCATAACATCGTCTGTGTTAGGGGTGGCCATCACGCACGGTGCCTAGAAGAAACTGTTTGGCATAGGGCTGTACATCACACACATGTTTTATGTGAATACGTTTGTGAATGTGTGTTCTAACGCACACAGTTTTCAGCGGGAAGTCGTTTGTGATTTTTCACTGATCCAACACGCCAAATTTTCAGAAACTGTGTGGGTTTGGTGAGGTCATCGCTAATGGTGTTCTATGACAAACCATCTGCAATATGAAACCCCAATAATCAGGCTAATTGCTCTACTAGTTATAATCCAGCTAGTAAACAAATTGACACTTCATATCAAGCACACAATATATTTCATTTCGTATTACGGCAACCAGGATTTCATAGTTGAAATACAACAGAGTAGAACAAAATATAGGCATATACTACCTAGCTACCCAATTACACGACAGGACCGGGTTTCACATGCAACATCTAAAACCTTTGGAAAATAGCATCATATACGGTAAATAGATAGATGAATCTCGTCTAGAAAACTATTGAAGCGGAAGGCAAATATTGAGCCTTCGTTGATGTCGAAGGTCCTTGCAACTTTATGCCAGTGCATATGGATGGTTGCCCGCCCATCCTTCATCCTCTTGAGGAAGACTTCAAGATTATACCGTGGGTGCTGTATGAATACCTTCATCGCCTCTTGACCATACAGGTGGTTTGAGACGTACTCATTGATGAACTGCTTTGGAAAGGACTGGAAACAAAGATATGCATAAATTTCGTTTTGAAAAATTGTAATGTCACAAAGGGAAAAAAGACAAGGTAAAAGCGATAGTACCATCCTATAGTTCACTGATGTCTTCTTTATTGTGCAAACAAACAGCTTGTTGTTTTTCGTCGCAAGTTTCTTTATCTTAACAATCTTTCTGAGTTTCTGATTTGACTGATATTCATGAACACATCATTTCCCCACGTGCAAAATGGGTCGAACAGTGGGTCTAAACCTGTGACAGCAGGACCTACATGTGTGATACTTGTGATCTGCATTGGGTTTTCCATGAAAAGGAATATCAATCCTCAACTGTCTTCAACGGCTGCACACAAATGAACAAACAACTTGCACCCAACGCGGGCAAGAGGGTTGTCAATCCCCTTGATCATGTTATTGGTAAGCAAATGAGTTGTGTAGATAATTGTTGATAAATATAAATGCAAAATAAATAAAAGTAAATAAAGGAAGCAAGGTAAATATAGCGTTTGCGAATATATAAATGAATAGACCCGGGGGCCGTAGTGTTCCCTAGCGACATCTCTCATGTACGCAGCATACGGTGGGTAAACAAATTACTGTCGGGCAATTGATAGAAAAGCGGATAGTTATGCGATGTTCACGGCAATGATCATGTATATATAGGCATCACGTCCATAAGCAAATAGGCTGACTCCTGCCTGCACCTATTACTATTACTCCACTCAATGACCGGTATCCAGCATGCATCTAGATTATTAAGTAAAACAGAGTAATGCTTGGCGAACGATGACATGATGTAGACAAAGTAAACTGAAACAATATGAATGAACCCCATCATTTTATCCTTAGTAGAAACAACAAAAGACGCATCTTGTCCCCTACTTTGTCACTGGGATATAGAAACTCGCTAGGTTTAACCTACCACAACAGACCACTCCCATTGATAAAATATCAATCTACTTGGCAAAAGCATATCAATAGATCGAAGAGCATTACGAAGCTATAATGATCATGCACATAAGAGATAATATAATTCAGAGGCATCTCAAATACTTTTCATGAATAATGTGAACATAAACCCACAATTCATCGGATCCCAACAAACACACCGCACAATAGGATTACATCGGATAGATCAAAGCGAAGATGCGATGATCATTGTATTGAAGATCATAAGAGAGAGAGAGTGCCATCTAGGTACTAGCTATGGATGTCGTGGGAACGAGCCTGACAGTAGAAGATAGGGGTACGAAGGGAGAGGGCAGAGTCCTGGCTACGGCGAGGATGTACACACGGATGTACGAGTTCAGGCCCCTCTCGTGGAGGTAACAGCCCTACGTCTCGGTGCTCAGGAGCTTTTCTGTCGTGTGGAATATATGAGTTATAGGGTGCGAACCCTTGTGCCAGAGGGGAGTGGCGGCTTATATAGAGTGCACTGCCCCTCATAATGCCCGGCATCTAAGGGTCCGATCGTGACTATAAAGGCGAACGTTACTGGTAACGTATGTAATAAATGCTACTTATGATTTAGACAAATGTCTGCCCGTTGGCCTCCCTGGGGTGGCTTCTGGTCTTCAGCGGTCGACTGTCTTCTAGTTCTCGTCGAGTGAAAGATAGCTGTCGAGTGAAAGGTAATCTCCGACTGGACATTGTCGAGTGACTTGTATGCCTTGGTGATTTCAGTCGGAAACTTCCTTGTGGTCCTTAAGCTTTCTGGGGCAGTGTCCTTAGGTAGGGTATGTAGGTCAGGGCTATGACCCTACCCTAGGTACATATCCCCATCATTAGCCCCCGAATGGAAAGGGGTTCGAGTATAAAAAGGATAGATGCAGGTTCTGACAAGACGCAAAAACTCCGAGTGTATTTTGGGGCTTCACAGAAGTTTGCGTCGATTGGAATCTTTATCATTCACCCTGATCGATTCTTGTCTTGAAATGTATCCGAGTGAACTTCAGCGCAGAGTCAGGTCCGAGTGTTCAGCAGGGATATTCTGATGCGATGGGTCGCTCCGTCTGGCCCGGATTTCACGGGATTCGAAATTTCGACAAGAGCGCGCTGAGCGAAGATGACGTAACGACTAAGGCAAGTGGTGGCACGACGCCTCGATTTTCACGTCATCTTTGCCGCCACGTACCGCTCCTCCTCTAAATTTGGGATACCCAGAGATCTGGCGGGCCCGCGGGTCAGTGACCCACTCGGGCGGATATAAGAAGCGACGATACCGCAGCCGGCACAGTGTTTCTCCCCCAAATCTTCACTTCTCCTCCACCTCCCCCGCCCCACGCACACCGCTAGACTCCGCGTCGACGACCGCCGCCGCGATGACGAAGAGCAAGACGGAGAAGCTCGAGCGCGCTAAGAAGGAAGGAGCCAAGGCGAGGAAACCATCGGGCGCCCGATTCACGGCGCCGCCGGGGTGGATCCAGGGAGATTTTCTCCCATCGACGGTCTCGACGGAGGATGTCCAGAATCTCGTCGTTGACGGGTTGATAGCTGAAGGGTCCTGGAGGCTGTCGGAGGGCGAGGCTGAGCCGGAGCCGCGCGAGGGCGAGCGAGTCCTCCTCCTCACCCACGTCGAGCGAGGTTTTTCCATGCCCCCTCATCCATTCTTCCGCGGGTTTCTGAACTTTTTCGGGGCGCAACTCCACCATTTTCCTCCGAATACTATTTTGTATCTCTCTGCTTTCGTCACCATGTGCGAGTGTTTCTTGGGTTGTCCTCCACATTGGGGTTTGTTCAAACATATATTCTCCGTCCGATCCCAATGCGTCAAGAAAGCCAATCTTAATGACAGCAAGACCAATGTCATCCAGTTATGCGGTGGTCTGGGGCTTCAGAAGAGGGGTAGGAGTTCGTTTCCGTCGATGACTTTTCCTGATTCTGTTCGGGGCTGGCAGTCGACATGGTTTTACTGCAAAGATGTTGCATCCCCCAATATGTCGACTGGTCTTCCCCCTTTCACATTGGATTGACCTACTACTCCCAGAACACTGAGTGTGGCTAAGGGAGAGAAAGTCCAGGTTGGGATTCTAGTGAATGCAGTAGTAGATCTGGTCCGTGGCGGAGTGACTGGTATGGATCTCTTGGAGACATTTCTCAGTCGACGAATCCAGCCCTTTCAAGCCAGGGACCACACTATGTGGCATTATTCAGACCCTGAGGATTCCACTCGGTCCCATCCAGAGGAAGTTTCTGACGAAACCGTTGCTCAGTGGCTCAGGAGCATCACCGGAGCCTATGATAATCCTCTGGGAGCCAAGCGAATCTTGCCCTTCTCTGCTTTGAACCCACTGACGAACCGGGTAAGTTATATCTTTGTCGAGTACTTTCATATTTTGTCGAGTGACTGCGTCCTCAGTCGACTGACTTCACAGTTTGTATCTTGCAGGAGTTTACGAACATGTACTCGCCCGTGCCAAATGGGGAGCAGCCTGAGGACGGAGAAGAGAGCGCAGGCGACAGCGCAGATGTCGATTACGCCGACGACAGTGAGGGGAGCGACGACGACCTGGAAGAGATTGAGGAAGGCGAAGTAGAGGCTCAGGCTCCTTCGTGTGTCGAGCGTCAAAGCAAGCTGCGTGAAGACCCGGAGGCCGCCCCAAGCAAGACTTTGGTGTCGAGCACCCGAAACCCGAAGCACGACAGCGCCGCGACATCAGGGTCGACTGAAAAAGCTGCGAAACAGCCCAAGCCGGACGCGCCAAATCCTCGGAAGGCCCTGCCTCGTATCAAGATTGCTGTGCCTGTCGCCTCAACGTGAGTGTTTATTTTCTTTTCCTGCTGCTAAGAACCTTCATGTCTTTGCTGACTGAGTGAAATTTATTCGCCAGAGCTGCTACCTCAGTAACGTCGCCCCCGCGGGACGAGGGGGGTCACATGGAAGTGGACACTCCTGACGCGGCCACTTCTCAAAGAGGTATAATAAATCTTCACTGTAAACTGATTTTCTGAAGGTAATTTGTCGAATGAACCATCTGACGTTGTCGATTGAAAGTTGAAGACATCATCTATGTGGAGGACGATGAGGAGCCGCAGCAGGGTGCTGAAGGTGAAGTTGCTACCATGGACACTCCACGGGTACGCACTCGGAGAACGTCATCAGAACAGACGCCACGTCTATCGACCGCCGCGTCTTCCTAAGAGCTTGGTGATTCTTCCTGAGCCACTACCCCTGTGGTTCCTCTGTCGAGTGCTCCAGCAGTGACTTCAACCCTTGTGGTCTCAGCGCCGATCGGGCAACCTCAAGCACCTCTCGTGACATCAACTGCAACACCGACTCATCTAGCGCCTGCATACCCTCTGTACCACATCCCAGAAGACTAGACTGGAGCTGCCAAAGAAGCCATGATTCAGGCTGGGCAAATGATGCTGTGGACAAAGGAGGCATATGAGGCCAGCAAGTTAGCCTATGATGCCAGCTCAGCGCTTCAAGCTAACGTCCGAGTAAGTTCTATTGTAAGTTCATTTCCGATTGAATTCCTGTCCAACTTGACTTTACACGCAGTGGGTGTTTTCTTCAGATGCGTACTTGCTTGTTTTTTCCTCGAGTAGATCGGGTCTTAGTCGAGTGGTTTTTGGTCCAGTGGGGGCACGCCGAGTGCACCCACTGGGTGTACTCCCCGAGACCGCTGTCGAATGGCGAAGACGTCGGCAGGGGTCTTAAATTTGTGTTGATAGTTGACTTTCACTCGACAGGACAGACCTGGTCGAGTGGTAGTAGGTCCAGTGGGGGCACGCTGAGTGCACCCACTGGGTGTAGTCCCCGAGACCGCCGTCGAGTGCTTGCCTCGGCAGGGGTCTGATAGAGACAATGGTTGCATGTTTGCTTCTTTTGTTTATACTCGGACATGTCAGACTTGGTCGAGTGATTTTGTATCCAGTGTGGGCACGCTGAGTGCACCCACTGGGTTTAGTCCCCGAGACTACTGTCGATCGTTTACGATGGGCAGTAGTCTTAAGAACTTTGGATTCAGGGTCCTTTTTCATACTTGGAGTACAGTTGTCACCTGTCCCGCAGGTTTCATGGACATCATTTCCATCAACCATGATATGACGCTTTGCAAGGGTGTGGGGTGGGGCGGCGGGCCGCCATCCAGTCGACTGGACATGTTCTTTTCCACTCGGGAGTGAAAAAACATTATCCTCGACTGAACTACTTCTTTGTTGATTTCAGAAAGCTTGTGGGCTCGGGACCAAGTACGTCGAGCTGGAGAAGGAAAAGAATCGACTTCTGCTGGATCTGGAGCTGACGAATAACAACCTGGACCGTGCCCAAACAGAATTGAACACCTTGGGAGGTAATCCTTGTCGATCAATTGCATTATTAGTTTCATCTTCCATCCTTTGAACCGAGTGAATCCACTCGAACAGACGTACGTGATGAGAACCGCTGACTCCGAGCGTGACTCAACAATGCTATTTCTTTAGATACCATGAAGAAGGCGCTCGAAGACAAGGACAAGGCACTCGCCGACGCTCAAAAGGTGGCGAGGGAGAAAACTGAAGCTGCTGAGAAGAAGCTTGCTGCAGCCAGCAAATTCGAAGAAGAGAATACCAAACTCAAGCAAGAGCGGGCCGACTGGATCAAAAAGCTCGAATTGCAAACCAAGAAAAGGAGCGCTCTGGAGCAATACTTAGGAGACTTCGCGAAAAAGATGGTCAGCATGCTTGAAGGTAATTTTCTCCTGTCGAGTAAATTTCTCTGATTTCTTCAGAACGGCAATGTGATCATCCTTTCGCTTTCTCCTCGCGCAGAATTCTATCAAGATTTTGAGAAGGAAACTGAAGAAATCGAGCCAAATCTGGATCCCACCAAGTCACCTGTCGGGGACGCCGTGGCCATGGACATGTTTCGACTTGAAGCTCGTCTCAGGAATGTCCAAGGTTATGTCACTCGACTGAGGGCTGCGTTGGAGAAGGTCGACAAGGAATTGTGGCCTGAAGACTCCCTCCAGACTGACCTCGAGTCAATGATGACCCGCCTCAATGAGATACCTGGTCGAGTGCAGGCATGGAAGAAATCCGCCGCTCGCTGCGGTGCTGATGTGGCACTTTCACTCGTCTGGGTTCATTGCAAGGAGGCCAGGGAGGACAAACTGAAAGCTCTCCGAGTAATCAACACAAAGAAACTCCAATTTGAAGACTTCATGGAGACCTTTGTCGAGCCGGCGAGCCCCACTGGTGCTTGAAGAACACTTTGCTCACAATTAAAACTTTATTTGCCTCGGTATGCCGAGTGATGGTGTAACCGATTAAGACTTCTTTCAGGCATTAGGCCTGAGTACTTTCCTTTGCGCGAAAAGCTTTTAACCGCACTAGAGATTCCGGACTTATCCGCATTTTGCTCTCTGATCTCTTGCTTGGTTAAATTTGTTCGCTACTCGGAAGGATTTTGGACTTAGGCGAAAAACTGGTTTGCAGCTAAACCCCCGAGTGTGAGGATCGCTCATCACTCGGAGAAGTTTTGAACTTAGGCGAAGACTGGCTCGCAGCTAAGTTTCCGAGTGAATGATATCTTATCCACTCGGAAGGGTTTTTAACTTAGGCGAAAACTAGTTCGCAGCTAAGCCCCCGAGTGTGAGGATCGCTCATCACTCGGAGTAGTTTTGAACTTAGGCGAAGACTGGTTCGCAGCTAAGTTTCCGAGGGAATGGAATACTATCCACTCGGAAGGGTTTTTAACTTAGGTGAAAGCTGGTTCGCAGCTAAGCCCCCGAGTGAGAGGATCGCTCGTCACTCGGAGAAGTTTTGAACTTAGGAGAAGACTGGTTCGTAGCTAAGTTTCCGAGTGAATGGAATACTATCCACTCCGAAGGGTTTTTAACTTAGGCGAAAACTGGTTCGCAGCTAAGCCCCCGAGTGTGAGGATCACTCATCACTCGGAGTAGTTTTGAACTTAGGCGAAGACTGGTTCGCAGCTAAGTTTCCGAGTGAATGGAATACTATCCACTCGGAAGGGTTTTTAACTTAGGCGAAAACTGGTTCGCAGCTAAGCCCCCCGAGTGTGAGGATCGCTCATCACTCGGAGTAGTTTTGAACTTAGGCGAAGACTGGTTCGCAGCTAAGTTTCCGAGTGAATGGAATACTATCCACTCGGAAGGGTTTTTAACTTAGGCGAAAAATGGTTCGCAGCTATGCCCCCCGAGTGTGAGGATCGCTCATCACTCGGAGTAGTTTTGAACTTAGGCGAAGACTGGTTCGCAGCTAAGTTTCCGAGCGAATGGAATACTATTCACTCGGAAGGGTTTTTAACTTAGGCGAAAACTGGTTCGCAGCTAAGCCCCCCGAGTGTGAGGATCGCTCATCACTCGGAGTAGTTTCTGAATAAGAAATTGTGCGATCGGAATCAACAAAAGACTGCAGGAGTCATAACTTTAACAAACGACATTGTCTGGAGAACTCTTATTACATCAAAACCATTCAGTCATCAAGTATAAAAACGTCGAAGCAATTCCACTTTCCAGGCGCGCGGTTCGTCGATATTCTTCTTCAGGTTGAAGAGGTGGTAGGCTCCATTGTTCAGCACTTTGGTGACGACGAATGGGCCTTCCCACGCTAGAGCCAGCTTGTGAGGTCGCTGCTGATCCACGCGGAGCACAAGATCACCTTCGTGGAATGATCGACTCTTGACATGTCTCGCATGGAAACGGCGCAGATCTTGCTGGTACGCAGTCGACCGAATCAAAGCCATCTCGCGTTCTTCTTCTAGGAGGTCCACTCCGTCCTGTCGTGCCTGCTCAGCCTCAGCTTCTGAGTAAAGATCTACTCGGGGAGAATTGTGAAGGACGTCGCTGGGCAAAATCGCTTCGGCTCCGTATACCAAAAAGAACGGAGTGCGTCTAGTCGACCGATTAGGAGTCGTCCTCAAGCCCCACAGAACAGACAGCAATTCAGTGACCCAAGCTCCAGCTGCATGATCGAGATCTCGCATGAGTCGAGGCTTTAGCCCTTGAAGGATAAGGCCATTCGCTCGCTCAGCTTGACCGTTAGACTCGGGGTGCGCAATGGATGCGTAATCCACCCGAGTGCCTTGAGAGGAGCAAAAGTATCTGAATTCTTCCGAGTCAAAGTTTGAACCATTGTCCGTAATGCTACTGTGAGGAACTCGATACCGGAAAGTTATCTCTTTCATGAATTTGATTGCAGTGTGGACGTTCAACTTCTTGATGGGTTTGGCTTCAATCCACTTAGTGAACTTGTCGACTGCTACCAGCAAATGAGTAAATCCACTCTGACCTGTTCGAAGGGGACCAACCATATCCAAACCCCATACTGCAAACGGCCAGACGAGTGGAATAGTCTTCAAGGCAGACGCAGGCTTGTGCGACAGGTTCGAATAGAACTGGCACCCTTCGTAGTGATCAACAATCTCCTTAGCCATCTCATTGGCGCGCGGCCAGAAGAAACCAGCCCGGTATGCTTTGGCAACAATCGTCCTGGAGGACGCATGATGACCACAAGTTCCCGAGTGAATCTCCTCCAAAATCATTTGACCTTCTTCAGGAGTGATACACCGCTAAGCTACGCCAGTTACGCTTTCTCTGTAGAGTTGTCCATCTATAACACTAAAGGCCTTGGATCTGCGGACTATCTGTCGAGCTTCATCTTCGTCATCTGGGAGTTCTTGCCTCAGGATGTATGCAACATAAGGTACAGTCCAATCGGGTGTGATCACGAGAATCTCCATGACCAGATCTATGACCGCTGGGACTTCAACTTCAGTCGGATCAGAAGCGCTCTTTGCTTGCGGGGGCTCTTCAGTGAAGGGATCTTCTTGTACTGAAGGAGAATGTAGGTGCTCAAGAAACACGTTACTGGGGACAGGCTTCCGAGTGGATCCAATCTTTGCTAACTCATTAGCTGCCTGATTTTTCACTCGGGGAACATGATGGAGTTCCAGACCTTCAAACTTCTTCTCAAGCTTCCTTACTGCATTGCAGTATCCAGTCATAGCGGGATTCCTGACATCCCACTCTTTCATCACCTGATTGACCACCAAATCAGAGTCACCGTAAACCATCAGGCGCCGGACACCGAGTGAAATGGCCATACGCAACCCATACAGGAGTGCTTCATATTCAGCTTCATTGTTGGAGGAATCAAAGTGAATCTGCAATACATAGCTGAGTCTATCGCCTTTTGGGGACACTAATACTACACCAGCACCAGACCCATTCAGCATCTTAGAGCCGTCAAAGAACATGGTCCAGTGTGCCAAGTGAACTTGGATTGGCTGCTGTTGTTTGATCCACTCGGCAAGGAAATCAGCAAGAACTTGAGACTTGATTGCTTTCTTCGCTTCAAACTTGATATCAAAATAGAGGAGCTCAATAGCCCATTTGGCTACTCGACCAGTCGCGTCTCGATTGTTGAGAATCTCAGACAACGGAGCATCACTGACGACTGAAATTGAGTGATCTTGAAAGTAGTGTGCCACCTTCTTTGCTGACAGATATATACCATATACGAGCTTCTGGTAATGTGGATACCTTTGCTTTGAAGGAGTCAACACTTCAGAGATGTAGTAAACAGGACGCTGGACCTTGTAAGCTTTGCCTTCCTCTTCCCTCTCGACAGTGAGAACTGTACTGACGACCTGATTAGTGGCCGCAATGTACAGGAGCAAAGGCTCTTTGCTGTGCGGAGCAGCAAGCACCGACTGGTTGGAAAGCAGGGTTTTGAGCTCAACAAACGTTGCCTCAGCTTCTGGAGTCCACTCAAATGTGTCTGATTTCTTCATCAATCGGTATAAAGGCAATGCCTTCTCACCGAGACGAGAAATGAATCGACTCAACGCTGCCAGGCAACCTGTAAGCTTCTGGACATCATGCACACGCTCAGGGCTTTTCATTCGGGTGATGGCACTGATCTTTTCAGGATTGACGTCGATTCCTTTTTCGGAAACGAGAAAACCGAGTAACTTGCCACCAGGAAAACCGAAAGTGCACTTAGTCGGATTTAGCTTGATATCATACCTCCTCAGATTGGCGAATGTTTCAGCCAAGTCAAACAACAGGTCGGAACCTTTGCGAGACTTGACTATGATATCATCCATATATGCTTCAACGTTCCGAGGGATCTGATCAAGCAAACATTTCTGAATCATGCGCATGAAAGTAGCGCCAGCATTTTTTAGACCAAAAGGCATGGTGATATAACAGTAACACCCGAATGGGGTGATGAAGGCTGTCTTTATTTCATCTGGACCAAACAGACGGATCTGATGGTAGCCAGAGTAAGCATCAAGAAAAGATAGACGCTCGCACCCCGCAGTTGAGTCGACAATTTGATCAATGCGAGGGAGCGGAAAATGATCTTTCGGGCAGACCCGATTGATATGTTTGAAATCAATACACATGCGAAGTGACTTGTCCTTCTTAGGGACCATGACGACGTTTGATAACCACTCGGAGTGGTAAATCTCACATATAAACTTGGCTGTCAAGAGACGAGCCACCTCCTCGCCGATTGCTTTTCGCTTCTCTGTTGCCGACTGACGCAAGTGCTCCTTCACAGGCTTTGCCTTCGGGTCAACTCTAAGTCGGTGCTCAGCCAGTTCCCTGGGTACACCCGGCATGTCAGCAGGCTTCCATGAGAAGATGTCCCAGTTCTCACGGAGGAACTGGATGAGCTCGGCTTCCTATTTGCAGTCGAGTGTCGTTGAGATGTTGGTTGGGGCAGCAGTTGGGTCCGTCGGGTGAATGTTCACTTTCTTCACTTCCCCTGCCGACTGAAAAGCTGACTCAGAAGCGGGCTTCTTAGCACGCAGCAAGTCGGCAGGATCAGCATTCTTCTTGTACTCCTCTAACTCGACCATAGCCATCTGATGATCAACAATTTTGGAGCCCTGCTGGAGGCACTCCTCAGCCCTCTGTCGATTACCAGTGACTGTGGTCACACCCTTGGGCCCGGGTATCTTCAGCTTGAGATACACGTAGCATGGACGGGCCATGAAACGAGCATAAGCCGGACGGCCAAGGATGGCGTGGTACGGGCTCTGGAAATCCACCACTTCGAACGTCAATTTCTCTTTGCGAAAATGTTTATCATCGCCAAACACCACATCTAATGCTATCTGGCCGAGTGACTTGGCCTTCTTCCCGGGGATGACGCCATGGAACTGCATGTTGCTTTCGCTGAGTCGGGACATCGGAATGCCCATCCCCTTGAGGGTATCTGCATAAAGGATGTTCAAAGCACTCCCACCATCCATCAAGACTTTGCGTAGTTGAGTGCCCCCAACCACCGGGTCCACTACCAGCGCTTGCCGACTGGGGGTAGCGATATGAGCTGGGTGATCTGACTGGTCAAATGTGATAGCAGTCTGAGACCACTTGAGGTATGTGGGGGTGGAAGGAACGGCCATGTTGACTTCTCTGTTGATAACTTTCAGTCGACTCTTGCTTTCAACATCAGCAAAAATCAACAGAGTGGCATTGACCTCAGGGAACTCTTCTTTGTCTTCTTCATCCTCCTTTTCAGGATCTTTCTCACTCGACTGACTTTCCTTGAACTGCTGGATCAGCAAACGGCACTGTCGAGTGGTATGCTTCGGCAATATCAAATTGCCCTCTTCATCTTTCTTCGTGTGGATTGCACACGGTAAATCCATAACATCTGTACCCGACTGACTCTTTGACTTCTTGGGGGTGAACTTAGTTTTGGATTTTCCCTTATTTTTGCCTTGTGACGCCAGAACGGCAGCTTCAGCCTGAGCAGGGGGATCAGCCTTGCGCTTATGCTTCCGACTGGAATTTCCGCCAGCATCATTGTCGACTACTTTTCCTTTACCGCTACGGAGGCGGTCTTCCTCTTCGCCATTGGCGTACCGAGTAGCAATGTCCATCATTTTGCTCAGGGAAATATCACCTGTGCGACCAAAATTCAGGTAGAGCTCTCTGTATCTAACACCGGCCTTGAAAGCACAAACAGCTTGATGTTCGGAAACATTCTCCACTGTGTGATGCAGAGTGGACCAACGCTGAATGTAGTCTCTCAAGGTTTCGTTAGGCTTCTGAACGAAGTGCTGCAAATCAATCAAACCAGCTGGACGCTTGCAGGTGCCCTCAAACGTTCTGATGAACAGTCGGGCCAGATCCTCCCAGCAATGGATGCTAGAGGGAGCCAAACGATTCAACCAGGCTCTGGCAGAACCATCTAACATCAAGGACAAATGCTTCATGGCTATGTTATCATTTCCTCCACCAATCTGCACAGCCACTCGGTAATCATCCAACCATGTCTCGGGCTTCGACTCGCCAGAAAACTTGCTTATTCCAGCCACCAACCTGAAGTTGGGGGGAATCTCTGCAGAACGAATGGCTCTGCTAAAACATTCGGGGCCAGAAACAACAGCACCACTTCCACTGGGATAGTCTCTTTCATAACCATCTCTGTGGGCTCGGCCTCTGTCGATCCGCCTTTGAGCAAGGACATTCCTCGCGTCAAATCTAGGATTCCGCTCATCACCGAACGGGCGCCTATCGTCATTGTGCCGGGGCACATATGAACCACTCCGCGGAGGAGAAAGCACTCGACGGTGGTCATCATGGTGATAACGAGGAACAAACTGATCTCGCCCCTGATCTCTGTACTGATCTTCGCGGTAACCTCCGCCTCGGTGGCGCAAAGGTGACCCAGGACTGTGGGCCGACTGAACTGTTTCCGCCCTGGGTGAATTGCTGTGTAACCTGTTCTGCGACTGAGAAACAGCCACATTCTGGTGCTGCGCTGCCTCGAGCAACGTTTTGATCTACTGCAAACCTCTACCATCCTCTGATCGTGACGGCTGAATAGAATCTGCAATCTTAGCAGCAGCTCCAACATTCAACACTGGAGTACGGAATACCTCAACGTTATTCCGAGATCCACTCGGAAAAAACTGTCGCTGATGTCGATTGGGACGCGGTGGACGCTGGCGAGCACGCTCGTCGAGTGCCTCCTGCATCTCTTTGAGCCGAAGGCGAGTAGCCTCCATGGCCTGGGCCTCAGTAGTCGCACCAACGATGGGAGTATGGAGAATATTCTCATCCCGACGCTGCTGCTCATTCGATGGTCCTCCAGTCTCGCGCCTGGCATGGCTGAAGCCAGGCGGTGGACTCTGATGAGAACCAGCCATGAGAACTTCAGCCACAGGATTGCAGCTCTCGCACTCGCAGGGAACGTCAGACTGATCTGACGCCGAGTCGAACACGCCGTGAAGTGACTCGGCGGGCTCGATAGCCGCAATCTGCGAGGACGAAACCTGGCGGGCCGCCGCATGTCTCACCCAGCGCTGCAGCCGCAAACGACCGGATCGCTTGCGTCGACGAACAGCGTGGAGAGCCGATACGTACGGAGTCGACGGCTGTAGGAGAAGAACACCGCAGGAGCTTGCGCAGAAGTGCGTCGTTCCGCGAATCGGGAGCGCCTCAACATTTAGAGGTGCTTCCCGGAGACATGCCGAATCGTCGGCGATGAAGGTGAGCGCATCGAGACGGATCTCGTGGCCCATGAACAAATCACCACCGGAAGACATGACGAAGGAGAAAAAATGCAACCTCACCGAAAGTCGCTTAGATGCCTACCCCACGGTGGGCGCCAACTGTCGTGGGAACGAGCCTGACAGTAGAAGATAGGGGTACGAAGGGAGAGGGCAGAGTCCTGGCTACGGCAAGGATGTACACACGGATGTACGAGTTCAGGCCCCTCTCGTAGAGGTAACAGCCCTACGTCTCCGTGCTCAGGAGATTTTATGTCGTGTGGAATATATGAGTTACAGGGTGCGAACCCTTGTGCCAGAGGGGAGGGGCGGCTTATATAGAGTGTGCTACCCCTCATAATGCCCGGCATCTAAGGGTCCGATCGTGGCTATAAAGGCGAACATTACTGGTAACGTATGTAATAAATGCTACTTATGATTTAGACAAATGCCTGCCCGTTGGCCTCCCTGGGGTGGCTTCTGTCTTCAGCGGTCGACTGTCTTCTAGTTCTCGTCGAGTGAAAATTAGCTGTCGAGTGAAAGGTAATCTCCGACTGGACATTGTCGAGTGACTTGTATGCCTTGGTGATTTCAGTCGGAAACTTCCTTGTGGTCCTTAAGCTTTCTGGGGCAGTGTCTTTAGGTAGGGTATGTAGGTCGGGACTATGACCCTACCCTAGGTACATATCCCCATCAATGGACCTGTAGGTCTGTGGTGAACTACTCACACATCATCATGTGGGCAGCAAGGTTGATGAAGAGACCCTCCGTGATTGATCCCCCTCTGGCAGGGTGCCGGAACGGAGCTACAGATGGCCTCGCGACGGAACAGAGACTTGCGGCGGCGGAAAAGGGGTTTCGGGACTGCCTCCAGGGTGTTCAGAATATTAGAGAATTTATAGGCCAAAGAGGGACGCCGGGAGGTGCTCGAGGGGGCCACCACATATCAGGGCGACCCCCAGGGCGCGCCCTGATGTGTGTTGGGGCCCTCGTGCGCCTCTCGGCTTCCTTTCGAAGCTTCTAGGTCTTCATATGGTCCAGAAAAGATCATCAAAAAGTTTCGTGCAAATTGGACTTCGTTTGGTACAGTAAACCTGCGAAGGCAAAAACACGCAGAAAACAGCAACTGGCACTGGGCACTGGGTCAATAGGTTAGTGCTCAAAAATATTATAAATTGGTAAATAATGACCCAAAAAGTATCCTAGAATGATAATATATCAGCATGGAACAATCAAAAATTATAGATATGTTGGAGACATATCTTTGTGCAAGACCAAATTATTATTAGAAACCTAAATATTAGAATGGTTCCTGCAATTGCAAAATAATGTGGTATTAGCCAAAGGATCATGAAAGTGCAAACCTCGATGGTAAACTTCAATGTCTCCCATTGTTCCCCGTGTAACGCGTTTAAGATAGATATTGATCAGGTTTTAAGTGAGATTCGGTGTGCTATCAGTAAAATATGTTAATGAAAAGCCAAGCGTGCTAAGAACTATGAAATATAGCAATTGTATGTTTCACATGCATAACAATACAAAATTGTACCAACAATAATCGAACATCACATTGCAGATGATCACCAAAACAAATGAACCAAATAGTTACCTGAGCATCACATTGCACAATAGAACATACTAGAAGGTCAGATTGCATAGTAGCATTACATTGCATATTTCACTAGAATTTCTTAAGGAAAGGCAGGAGCAGCACATGCAACAGGTAAAGCAAACATGCTTAACAGGCGTAGCTAGCTGAACACATGTCATTAGTAATTAAGCTTAAAAACAAGATATTCCTTGTCGTTGGAGATATCGATAACGATGGGCTTGGACGGGGGCGAGGCCTCCACATTGTGGGTGCCCTCCTCGTAGTGGTGAGTGACTTCAGCCTGTTCGGGCACCAACCTGCCGGCTCTGGAGTTGAGGAAAACATGGGCACGCTGAGAAACCAACTCATAGTCGTCGTCGAAGGCAACAGTGGAGCCGTCGAGAAAACACAACGAGTTGTTGTTCAAAGCAGCCAACCACATGACGGCGTCCGCGCGCGAGGCCTCGACGGTGGCCTCGAAGGTGAGGTGCTGCTCCAAGATCCGAGAGTCAGCATGCATGGCAGCCATCGCGGCCAAATCCGCGCATGCGGTCGCGATTTGCTTCTCCGCTGTCAGGTGCTCCTTGAGATCCTGGCTATACTGCGTGCACCATTTCTTTTGGCGGTGACTATATGGGCGGTGGGCCGGTGATTTTGGTGGAATGTGTCACGCCGGCGGTCGGAGCATGTGGAATGGAGGAGGACGGGGTGGAGGGGGAGGGGGTATGGGGAAGGTGTGGATTACCTGAGTAGATGGAGGAGGGCGAGCAGCAGGACGGAGCGCCGCCGGTGAGGAGGCGGCGCTGCAAGAAAGCAGTGTAGATTTGAACTTAGGAAAGGAAGGGGAAAGCAGGGAGAGGTGGATTTTGGTTGGTACGAGGGGCGGGAGAGGTAGATATTTGCGCGACAGCACAAAATTTCGTTCGGTGCGGCGAAAAAGTAGCGCGCACAGTCACATCGGACACAGTCCCTTTGCCATAATTGTGTGAGATATTCAACAACACAAACGAACCCTATAGTTGATCCCGTGTGTGATGAGACTAAACATGGAAATTTTGGTCTCCAAGCTTCCGGGGTAAGATATCGCATACTACATTGCACACGGTACTTGCATTTCATTTCCATTTGGAAGAGAAAATGGGCATACGACGACAAATTTTGGTCCGAATTTCCCTCGTTACATTGGTCATCGACGTCACTGCTTAATTTAGCAACACTTGCAAATTAGAGTACTACACAAAAGAGCCTACAGCACTGCCCCGCACTTACTCAATCGAGCAACTAATAAACATTAGTTAGTTGACCTAAACATTACTCTAACAAAACACCATCGCTCTAGATAGAGACTAATATTCCGCCTGGCATTCGTCGTTCTCCGCCGCCTCCTTGATGACCGGCTCCCGCTCGACGACCTCCGGGGTAAGGAGATCCATGGAATCCGGCGCCACATACTCCAGCACCTCGCAGTCTTCCTCCACCATCTCTTTGGATAAGGCCTCCATGAGCCGGGCATGGGCGGCCTTGCTCCGGGCATGGACGGCCACAATCTTGGCTAAGGAAGCCGCCGACGAAAGGACGCCTGCTCAAGTACACTCAACGATTACGAACTCATCGGACATGGGTTGTCAACCGGTGTCAGAGAAGGAAGATGTGATTTGTGTAGTGACCGACACGAGATGGGCGTGTGCAGCCTCGAGATGGGACTGGGCGACTACCATCAGGGCTACGATGACCGCCGAGAAACTGACAACTGATGTGCCATTCTCGCCATTTGCTATCCCAGTCGCGGTTGTTGCTGCCGCCCTCTCAGCTGCAGCAGCTGCCCTTTCGGTTGCTGCAGCCGCACTGTCAGAGGTAGCGGCCGCGTTCAAGCATGTTGAGAGCGCGCTCATGGCTGATGCGGCCGCGCTCAGGCTGGAATGGGTTGCCGAAGTTTCCCTCACGATGGGGATCCACGTCCCCATCTTTCACCGGTGATGATTGAAAAGTAAAATGGTCTGAGGAGTCCGTGCGGTAAACTGGCCGCTGGTGTACTGTAGCCGACGAAGCTTCCGTCCTTAGCCCGGCATTATGAGGATTGGCCCAAGATATTTTGTATTGCATCACACACGATTCATGACTTGAACTATTTGTGGAAGACTTGATTTTAAAAATGTTTTTAAAACAAAAAATGATGTTACTTCGACAAAGGACGGTGTTTGGATTGCAATAAGATTTATCTGTAGTGAACAATGACCAATAGCTCTGTCGTGCTAAAATATGGAATTATTCAGGGTCCGTTTGGCATTTTTATACATTAATTGAGTTTTCTAGACATTTAATGTGTATAACTCAAATTTGAACTATCGTCCCTATGTCCGGTACATCAAAATGGGATGAAAAATCATATTAGTGTCCATGGCTTCATCTTTAGGTCACAGGCCAGAAATGGGAATGAATTTCAAACATATCGGTGTCTTGGCTCGGCCACATACATTGAGAAACTTGGTTTTTAAATTACTGTAATCCAAAACGCGTCAGAAATTCTAAAAACTTGGCATGTTGTCATGACATGGCACATATGTGCCATTGAAAAAAATTGTCCAACTTGGGACAATTTTTGGCACAAGTCTCTTACAAACAGGAGCTTCGCACTACCAGCTTTGTGGTTCCGATAAGGAACACGTCACCTTACGTGGGCAAAACAACACCTGCTCATCTTATCGCCTTGAACTTTTGTTAGAGGCAACATAGACCAGTAAGAGTGTCTTCATACGTTAATTGAGTTCTCTAGGCATTTAATGTGGATAATTAAAATTGGAACTAAAATCACAAGGTCTGGTGCATCAAAATGGGTTGAAAAACCATATAAGTGTCCATGGCTACTTTGGGCCCCATGCAAGATATGGGAATGGATTTCAAACTTCTCGGGGTCTTGGCTCGGCCACTTACATTGAGAAGCTTGGTTTTACATTCATGTATAAATCAAAAACTCATCATAATTCCATGAAACTTGGCATGGTGTCATGACATGGTTCATATGTGCCCTGGTGAAAAATGTCCGATTTGGGACAAGTTTTGGCACAAGCCCCTTATATTACAAACATGAGCTTCTCACGGGAAGCTTTTGTGGTTTCGATATGGAACGGGTCACCTTATGTGGGCGAATCGACATCCGCTGCATCTTCTCGTCTTGAACTATATATTTCTAGAGGCAAAATATACCAAAATGAGTGTTGTTCCAAAATATGAATTTATACGTGGTTCGTTTGGCCTTTTTATACATTAATTGACTTTTATATGCATTACTTAATGTGCATAATTCAAATTTGAACTACAATCACAAGGTCCGGTGCATCAAAATGGGTTGAAAATCATATAAGTGTACATGCATCTTTAGGATCCCATGCAAGATATGGGAATGAATTTCAAACATCTCGCGGTCTTGGCTCGGGCACACAAACATTGAGAAACTCGGGTTTTAAATCATGTATAAATCAAAAACTCATCAGAAAATTCATGAAACTTGGCATGGTGTCATGACATGCATGGCTTATATGTGCCCTGGTGAAATAATATCCAAATTGGGACAAGTTTTGGCACAAGCCTCTCACAAACCTAAGCTTCTCACGGGAAGCTTTTGTGGTTTCGATATGGAACGCGTCACCTTATGTGGGCGAATCAACATCCGCTCCATCTTCTCATCTTGAACTATATATTTCTAGAGGCAACATATACCAAAATGAGTGTCGTGCCGAAATATGAAATTATACATGGTTGATTTGGACTTTTTATACATTAATTGACTTATATATATGCATTATTTAATACAAATAATTCAAATTTGAACTACTAACACAAGGTTCGGTGCATCAAAATGGTTTTAAAACCATATTAGTGTGCATGCATATTTAGGTCCCATGCAAGATATGGGAATGAATTTCAAACATCTTGGGGTCTTGGCTTGGCCAGAGAAACATTGAGAAACTCGGGTTTTAAATCATGTAAATCAAAAACTCATCAAAAGATTCATGAAACTTGACATGTTGTCATGAACATGGCACATAAAGGCGTCATAGCATTTTGTTTTCCTATTTGAGACTGATTTTTTATATATTTTTTATTTTAGAGCCAACATTGAAAATATTACATTAAATTATAGTAAATCTAGAACTCACACAAAATTCAAGAAATTGTGCATGGCGTCATGATATAGCACAAATATGTTGTGGTATTTTTCGTGTCCACTTTGGGAAGAGGCGAACACATTAATAGCAAACAAAAGCTTTTTGGAACAAAGAACTGTCACGTTTCCACGCAAACGGTTGCATTATTTTCAAACCGTTGGCATTCTACTGCCCTTACGTGTTGCCAAGCCTCCCACACTTTTATTGGCTAGGGCTTAGGACGTGCCGTGTGAGTAGTTGCTTGAGTTGACAGGAGGCGTGCGAGCTGGCCTCCGCTGCGCAGGCTCACCGGGAGGCGTGCGGGCTGTACGTCGTAGGCTCACTGGGAAGCGAGCCCTTTGACCTCCGTATCCGCCCTCCTTGCTTCCAACCTGTCCATCAATGGCGCTCGAGCCGCTGTTTAATAGGCGGCTTTACTGCCCACTCACTCACAATCCTCTCTACATCTTCGCCTCCCATTTCCTCCATCATTCAGACCTCCACGGCGACCTACGCCATGGTGCACAAGGATCATATGCCACTAATCTTCCTGTTTGGTGAAGTTGACACCGAGCCGGAAGAGATAGAACATAAAGACGAATGGGATGCCATGGACATGGCCCTGGAAGAGCTGCATGCCGCAGCGGATGCTGCCCCGACACACTCGCTAGCAACCATCCTCGCACCCACGCCAGCAACCATCCCCGTGGCATTGACGGGCTGGTCGACGAGCATCATCGCAGCGCTGGAAACTGCGGGCATCACGGAGGTCCCCGCGGACCCGCGCAAGCTCGTGTACGTGCAAGCGCCAGCGCCTCCTCCTGCGCCCGTGCTCGTGCGCGCCCCTGCACACATCACGCCAGAACCAGTGCGCGTGCCCGCACACATGGTGCCAGACCCCATGCATGCGCCTGCACCCACCGTGCCCGTGCCCGTGCGTGCGCCTGCACCGATCACGGGCCCCTCAGCAGATTGGGACGCCGCCGTTGATAGCTACCTCGCAGCGCCGCTAGTCGCCGCCCCCCGGCCCCGTGCCCGTCGATCGCGCGATGGTTGACTCTTTGATTGTGAAGTCCATAACATTCTGGTCTCATTTGAAGAACTATACAACTGCGCCCCGGAGCACAAGAACGCCGCCGTAGGACGCTGCCGCCGCCGCAACTAGTTTTCTTTATATTGTACCTTGATTGTATGAATGTAAAGTCAAAGCTTGACTGAGTGAAATCTATGGTTTGATGAACTAAGTATTTATCTCTGAATTCACATAGCAAACAAAAAACCATCATTGTCTCTCTGAATAAACACTCATCACAAACGGTTCAGGTTGAATACCTGTATGCGATCGACAGCTATCTTTCCCTTCGCCCGTAAGCCAAGTGAAAATATTGGCGCGAATGATTGGTGCAATGCGTCATCGCAAACGTTTCTCTAATATGACCCATGTCCCTAGTACAAACAATCCGGGAAGATTTGCATCTATCATATTGGGTAAATTGCCATGTGTCAAATCGGAAACATTGGCATATGTCGATCTTGTAACATTGGCATTTGTCAACATTGTAGGACTGGCATTTGTCAAATTTTGCAGGAACAAAATCACAATTAGGGTCTAATTTTGCAACTGAAATTCAGTAAACATGGATTTCATTCATACATATACAATACAATTCAACTCGACAGCTGAACCGAACAAACTTTTCCCCAATTATTGCCAACCACGTACTGAAATAGCTAGTTCAACTATATATACTAGCTAATTTAAAGTATGTGGTACAGCTCAACCATATCTATAGTTAGATGAACTAAACAAAATATCCCCTAAATACTAGTACTACAGAGGGGCTTTGTACCACTTCTAGCAGAATCGAGCGCGCTCAGTAAGAGCAAGTGGAGGAGGAGCCTGCTGACGAGTTTGTGGAGTCGTGTCCGTTGCCTGCCAGTGCTGCCCTCCAGCGCTAAAGAAGCCCCTCCTCAAAGCGACGGGACTCAGCATTTCGCGCCGCCGCTGCGGCTCCTCCTGCGGCCACCACATCGGTGAGCTTCTTCGCGTGCGTGACCTGGTGCTTCACCTCCTTCTCTAGGAAGTAGATGTAGGACGCAAGGGTTGCGACACAAAAGCCCGACGGCGCGCCTTTGGTAGCCTCCACCTCCCACATTCGGGCCGCGGTGGCGCAGCGAGTGATGACCCCGCCGCCTGACGGCGGGGTCGTGGCAAAGACGGACGACGGTGGGGTGGCGGCCCCGGTGGCTGCCAGCGTGTTGGCGGCCATGGCGGACACCGGCAGTAGCTGACTTCGGGCAACGGTAGTGGAGCGTGTAGTTGGTGGCGTGCACACACCCACCAGGGACACCACGTGCACTACACGCTTCAGAAGACTGCCGCGCCGACACGGTGAAGCCTCCCAGCTGGAGCTGTCCTTTGGCGGAGTGGCTAGGCGACGAAGAACGGCTGGTGCCATTGTCGATTGGGGGAGAAGCAAACTAGACAAGCTACGGGGAGGGAGGGGATGAAGGAAATGTGGAGTCGCTGTCCGTGAGGGTTTATATAGCAGGCCGGCAAGCATTGCGGATTTGGGGATTTCACTGAGCCAGGTGGGCAGCTAGAGCCGTAGGACGGTTTTGTGCGTGGGAACTTGTGCGGTTGTGCATGGGAACGGGCTCATCGAGCGGACGCATGGCCAAAAGCGGTGCCAAAGCGTGCACTGGAATCCTCGGGCAGCACCGCGGTGACAAGACGCGAGAGAGCAGTATGGAGTGATGTGCAGGCACACGGGTCATAATAATAAAACGTCTGCAATATTAATACAGGCAAACGAAACTTCCCAATGTAGCGTCGGTAATGATTTCATCCATCGCTAACAATTGTTTGGCAACAACCGTCTGCCAACAACCCACACAGCTTGTCAGTATGAATCGTTTGGGTTATTATTGGCCTTCCCACACAATTCTGATGATTGAACTATTTGCCTGGTATCACACACACCTTGTTATGGTAAATTGTTTGTCTTCTAGCTCGATTAACGCAAACAGTTTGTCCGAATGAACTGTATGCCGTACTTCACACGCATATGTATTTTGAGAACCGTTTGTGTTATCTAGTCTAATCGCAAACAGTTCATAAGCGCCAACTGTATGCTCTGCATCACACACGAACTATTTTCTGAATCGTATTTGATGGATCCACCATCACACACAGTTCGTGGCATTAGCGACGGAGCTTGAACTATACTGTTTACGATTCATGCATCACACAAAGTTTCATTGAATGTTCTCTGATTGATGTGTCGTCTTCGGACCATCCTGCAGTAGTGTGTCATAATATTTTTTTTAGAAAGTTCAGTAGGTTGGGGAGAAGCTCTTGCCACTTCCGGTCGAGGTGAAGATACCCCGGCCAACCCTTTCAAAGGATTATCATCCATAGTAACAAGCAACAGTAATTTCATCACATACTGAAAATGTTTCCTTACCAAATTCTACTCACCAAAGGCGCTTCACTCCCCGGCAACGACGCCAGTGAAAGCTCATTTGCTCCCTTGGTGGTTTTGGTAATTAATAACAACATATATGTCATTGAACTAATGTTTCCACTAAGCATATTTCAGGAAAAGTTCAATGATAGGGATGGCAAAAGGTTTGTGGATAACCCCAAGATGCAAGGAAATAGATTGGCAAAGCTTCAAGCAAGAGGACTCTACATTTTACTTTGTGAGAAATCACTTTGAGTCCATAGGAAAGCCAATACTATTAAAAGGGGGTAAGGTACTGTTGTTGAACAAAATGCTCATACGTGCACAAGTGATTGTCACCAAAAACACCAACAAGCTCTTCCACAAAAGTTTGTCCAAAGTCAAATATCCAAAATCGGTGCAACCAACACTTTCCACTCGGTGCCACCGATTCCCAAACTCAGACAGACCCATGCCAAACCCTAGCCAGTCGGTGCAACCGATTCTGCATCGGTGAAACCGAGTTCAGTTGCCAACTCTCTATTTAGCTATTTTCAGTCTTTGGTACCACCGAGTTTTGCCAGTCGGTCTCACCGAGTTTCTGGACCAACTCTCTGGATAGCCATTCACAAGAATTGGTACCACCGAGAATTGTGGATCGGCGCCACCGAGTTTCTGGACCAACTCTCTGGTAAGCCATGGTCAAGAATTGGTACCACCGAGACGTGAGAATCGGTGTCACCGAGTTGGTCACTTTAGGTGTAACGTTTGTATTTTTGGAGATGCATATATATACCCCTTCACCACCACCCACTCGAAAGAGAAGCACTCAGAACAGATCCCCACTCATACTAACTGATTTTCTAAGAGAGAGCCACCTACTCATGTGTTGAGATCATGCCATTCCATTCCAACCATATGAATCTTGATCTCTAGCCTCCCCAAGTTGCTTTCCACCAAATCAATCTTTTCCACCATAGCCAAATCTGTGAGAGAGTGATTGTGTGTTGAGGAGTCTATCATCTTGAAGCACAAGAGCAAGGAGTTCATCGACATTGCCGAGCCTATTACCTTTTGGAGGGTGGTGCCTCCTAGATTGGTTAGGTGTCGCTTGGGAGCCTCCTACTTCATGTTGTGGAGTGAACCAAGAAGTTTGTAAGGGCAAGGAGATCGCCTACTTCGTGAGATCTACCCATAGTGAGGCTAGTCCTTTGTGGACGGAAGCCGTTATGGAATAGTCAAGGTTGCTACTTCGTGGACCCTTATGGGTGGAGCCCTCCGTGGACTCTCGCGACCGTTACCCTCCGTGGGTTGAAGACTCCATAAACGTGGACGTATGATAGCACCACCTATCGGAACCACGGGAAAAATCATCGTGTCTCCATATTGTATTTGATCTTCCTGCCCTTCCTTTACTACTCATGCTTGTCTTTACTTTCCGCTGCTATACTCGTAGACATGCCTGTGTAGGTGTGCTTGACTTGCTATGAATGCTAAAATCTGCAAACACTTAAAATTGGGAAAAAGTAGATTTTTATTTGGTCAAGTAGTCTAATCACCCCCCCTCTAGACATACTTTCGGTCCTACAAGTGGTATCAGAGCTTTGATCTCCATTGCATTGGTCTCACAACCTAGGAGAGTATGGCGTCTAGTGAGGGAAATTATCACCGTAGAGGTCCGTACTTTGATGGCACAAATTTTGCTAGTTGGAAGCACAAAATGAAAATGCATATTCTTGGTCATAACCCTGCCTTATGGGATGTTGTTCGTGTTGGCTTGCACGGTGAATTCTTTGGTGATGGAAAGGAACCGGATCGTGAAGCGACCGCGGATGAATTGAAGATGTTGCAATACAACGCTCAAGCATGCGACATTCTCTTCAACTGCCTATGCCCCGAAGAATTCAACAAAATCAGCCATCTTGAGAATGCAAAAGAGATTTGGGATACTTTGGTTGATATGCATGAAGGAACCGAGTCCGTGAGAGAATCCAAGTTGGACGTTCTTCAAAGTCAGCTTGACAAGTTCAAGATGAAGGATGGTGAAGGAGTCGCGGAGATGTACTCTAGGCTAGCTCTCATCACCAATGAGATTGCCGGCTTAGGAAGCGAAGAAATTACCAACAAATTCATCATCAAGAAGATACTTCGAGCTTTGGATGAGAGATACGACACCGTGTGCACATTGATCCAAAGGATGCCCAAGTACAAACATCTCAAGCCTACGGAAGTAATTGGAAGGATTGTTGCTCATGAGATGACACTCAAAGACAAAGAAGAGCTTCACAACAAGTCTAGCAGTGCTTACAAAGCCACAAGTGATGCTCCCGCAACTTCAAGCGACAACCTTGTCACCAATGAAGAGATAAGCCTCATGGTCAAGAAATTCAACAAGTTCTACAAGAATAGAGGCAAAGAACGAAGCTCCAACTCAAGATATGAAGAGAAGCGTTCGTCAAGTCGTGACCGCAACTGCTACAATTGTGGGAAGCCCGGACACTACTCCAATGAGTGCACAGCTCCCTACAAACAAAGAGAAGAATCACCTAGAAGACGAAGCTCAAGGAATGAATCACCTCAAAGAGAGAGAAGGAGTAGAGATGATCGTTGTGAACGAAGACCCTCAAGGAGAAGTAGGGATTCGGAGAAGAAGGACAAGTACACCAAGAGCTACACAAGAAGAAGACATCAAGCTCATGTTGGTTAATGGGTTTCCGGCTCCGACTCCGACAACAACTCCGAGAGAAGCTATCACTCAAACTCTGACTATAGTCAAGATGAAGGTGTTGCCGGACTTGCACTAGTGACTACCAACTCCTATGATCTATTTGATTCACCAAATGAAGGGAGTGGAAGTTGCTTCATGGCTAAAGGCCCCAAGGTATCGCACCCCGAGTATCTTGATTTCAATAGTGATGAAGATGATTTGCTTTATGATGATGACTCGCACTTTGATGAAACTAGTGATGTTAGTCAAAATGAACTTGATAATTCTCATGCTAGGAAAGATAAGTCATTTGATGATGATAAGATGAAAATAGAACAACTAACTAAAGAATTAAACACTCTTATGTTAGCCCATGAATCTACTCTCGAAGATCATAGAGAGCTTGTAAGGACTCATGAGAAGCTACGCTTCGAGAAGCTCACCTTGGAGCAAGAGCATGAGTTTCTTAAAGCTATCAATGATGATCTCCGAAAGAAGACTTCATCTTGTCTAGCCAAACGATTACTCTTGTCTACATTCATGCCACAAGTTAAATCTAAACAAACTAGTAACAAAGGCAAGAAAGGTTCTTCATCTAGTAGCAACAATAAAAATGCCAAACCTAATGATGTTGCTTCTAGTAGTTCTATTGATTCCACTAATGATGATTCTCTTAGCCAAGTTACACTTGAGCAAGAAAATGCTTTATTGAAAGGAATTATAGAGAAAGGTATCTACAAGAGTCTTGCCGGGTGTAAGCAATTTGAGGAAATTGTACACAAGTACGGAGGATACCGGAAGAACCATGGCATTGGCTACTTCAACGCTAATGGAGTTGAATGGGAAGAAGGTCAATACCCCAAGCCCAAGTTTGTTCCTCAAAAGGAGAAGTATGAAAATACTCCTCCCAAGGGAACAAACACTCAAGATGACTTTCCACCACAAGACCACAAGCTCAAGGGCAAGAACAAGCTTCAAGAGGACATTGACTCATATGAAGATGAATCCCAAGCTTTGGTGGAGTGGGTTCCCAAGGCTACTTCAATCTCAACTTCTACAAGGGCTACTTCAACACCAAGGATCCCCATCAAGTTGATGCGGGTACCCAAGAAGAAGAACTAGAAAGTTCTTGAGGGGTGACTCCGCCAATGAAATTCACTCACATTCATTATTGGCAAGAACTATTTGCAATCAACATCAACTCTATGCAATAGTTCAAGGAGTCACACATTCCCTCAAAGGTAAGCAAGGGACAAGGTAATCAACAAATCAATGGACATCATCACATATGCTTTGCACTCCATGTCCATAGATATCCTTGTATTTGTCTGTTGTGTGTTGGGACTAACCCATGTAGGTGAGAAGACTAAGGAAACAACAAGGATGCTCCCAACTCATGGTGATCTTCATCAACTTTGAGCATCCACCACTACTTCACCTACATGAAGTCTTCATCGACAAAACCCAAGGTTAGTTTATCCCTCCTTTGGGGGCATGTCACATCAAGGGGGAGCTTTACTCTAAGACTTGAGTCAAAGCATCTCATAGTATGTGACAACATTAAATGCTTTATGTAAAAGTGGTAACCCCACTTGTGCTTAAACGATGAGTATGACCTATGATCAAGTATTCTTACTTGGCTCCTAAGTCAATATACTCATATATAGATGACTCCGTCATCGCCAAAATGCTTGATAGATGCTAGTATGTATGTGCATGTTTGCCATGATTTCATTTGACATCTTATTGTGTGAGCATGTTGGTCTGCACTTCTTTATCCATTCGAGGACATCCAATTGTTGCTATTTGGTTCTTAATTTATCTTTTGCCAATTGGATGTACAAGAATGCCTAGGACCCTCCTCTAGCTATCTATGCTTTCTCACCTCATATTCTTTTCTTGCTGCATCACAAAACTTGAACAAGCACTTCTCGATCCCTCTATGTGAGATGCACTCGGAGTTCCGTGTCGAAAAGGGCTGCACTCCAAAACCTCCCAAGTGCAACTCGGTGTGACCAACAAACATTTCTCGGTTTCACCGATTGCCGAGGGTTGATCTGGTTTTCCATCTCGGTAACACCGATTCCTTATTCTCGGTTACACCGAGTTTCCCTGTCAGCTGACAGTTGAGAAACTCGGTGACACCGAAAATTTCGAACCGGTGTCACCAACAGCAAGGGGTATATATGCTCTGGACCCGACGCTTTGAAATTCACTCCTCAAACCGTCACGCTCCAAAACCCTAAGCTACCAAAAAGGACCCCCCGGTCGTCGCCCTTGCCTCCTCGTGCTCCTCCGCCGCTGGGATCCTCGCCGTCGACGGGCATCTTCGCCGCCGTCTTCGCTGTAGCGGACCGTCACCAAGCTAGGGTACAGATCCGATCTTCTCTTGCGCTCCATCGTCTAATTCTTGCGCATTGAGATGCTCTTATCTATAAGCCACTATGTGCAATCCTCCCTATCCACCAGAGTTCTCGTAGATTAGCGAACAATGAAAATTTTAGGGTTAGCTGTCCGCAGATTGCATCTTGGTACCACCGAGTTGAAAAAAAATCGGTTCCACCGAATGTGTTTTAGGGCTACTGAGAACCATATCGGTGAGACCAAAGCGATCTTTTCGGTTCCACTGAAAAGGCTGCCAGGTCTCTGTTGATGCATATGGTCAGTCTCGGTGACTCCGAAAAATACCACTCGGTGACACCGAAATACCTTCTGCAGAAAGCTAAAACTAATGTCTTCCTTGTTCAAATTTTTGAAAATCTCTGTGTTTTGTGATGCTCAACCCCTCTGCTCCTCTATATTCTTTTCACAAGGTCAGATATGTCAGATGCTGAAGATAGCCAGAATGATCTCAGAGAGCAGAGTATTGATATGGGCTCAGGGACTAGCCCTGATGAGAGTTTTGAAGATGTGCCCAGTTCTCCTGACTTGCCCAAGGCTGCTACAAGGACTAGGAGGAAGCTCAATTCTGATGAAGAGGATGAGGACTTCATCCCTGATGAGCTGCCTAAGAAAGATGATGCTGCCACTTCTTCCAAGAAGAAGAAAGCTATCAGAAAGGAGTATGCTAGCTCTGAGACAGTGAGAGCACCTGAGAGCTCCAGAGCAACCATGACTGTTATGCTTCCCAAGAAGTCTATGCCTAAGATGGCAGGGGAGAAGAAGAAGAGAGAGAGGACAAAATCTGTCAAGGCTAAAGTACTTCCATCCACTCCAGAATATCTAGATGAGGAAGAAGAAGAAGAGGTAGAGCTAGCTGCAAAGGCCCCTCCCAAGAAGAAGAAGAAGCTTATGGCAGATGCTATGCCTAAGGCTACCACTTCCAAGAGCACCAAATCTGCTCCAAAGAAGGCTGCTGCTGCTGACAAACTCAAGAGGTTCTCCAGAGAGATCCCAGCTTCTTCCAAGAACAAGACCTCCACTTTCAAGGAAGCTGAGGATGATGATGCCATGACTGCTTTGATGAAGCTCAGACCACACCTCCCAGAGCATAATGCTAGTCACTTGGTTGCTGAGGACATGAAGAAGAAGAAAGATTCAGGTCTGAGAGAATGGAGAGCTATTGATCCTTACTCTCAGAGGAGGAAAACAGCTGTGGACTATAGGTTCTATACCAAGGAGCAACAGGATTTCTAGGAGACTGTGCTGCTTGACAAGAGCCCAGCTATCAGTGATATGAGATATGTTGATTGGAAGTATATCAAGGAGAATGAAGACTACTTCCCAAGTGTGCAAGACAACTTCCACTGCATTGGCCTAGACAAGTTTGTTGGCAAAGAATTCACTCCATGGAACGATGAGATGATCATGCAATTCTACTCCACTGCTCACTTCTATGGAGATGGTAGGATTGTGTGGATGACTGAAGGAGCAAGATATGAGTCCACTGTTGATGAATGGGCTGCCATCTTAGGAGTCCCAGAGGTGGAAGATGGAGATGTTTGTGTGCACTCTGAGTCCAAGGCAAGCCACAATGCCATGAAGGACATGTACAATGCTATTCCTGCTGCACATCTTCAGTCTCATAACCTAGCACTACTAGAAAAAGGGCTATCCCTAATATCACTATTAGTGGCGCACCATAGATGTGGTGCGCCACTACTATATAGCAGTGGCACACCATAAACAGGTGCTCCACTAATAGTGACATTACTAGTGGCGCACCAGGGGTGGGGTGCGCCACTACTATTTTTTTTGGCAGTAACCAGCCCTGCCCAGGCTTACCAGTGGCGCACCAGGTCCAGGTGCGCCACTACTATTTTTGATAGTAGTGGCGCACCTGGACCTGGTGCGCCACTGGTAAGCCTGGGCAGGTTGGTCCAAAAAAAAATAGCAGTGGCGCACCTCTTCACTGGTGCGCCACTAGTATGCCTGGCTACTAGTGGCGCACCAGTGAAGGGGTGCGCCACTGGTAACCTGGGAGCAGTAGCTATAATTGGGCAGCCACACCTACCAGACACTCACTTTCCCCCCTCCACCAAAACAGATCTGGTCGTCTTGCTCCTCCTCCTCACCTCATTTGCACCATAGATTCACCCAAATTAAGTGGTTAAATTTCCTTTTTTTGATAGGTAAGTAAGGGGAAAGCTTTCTTTATGTTCTAGATCTACTTTTTTCTCCCTCTCCAACAACGTACACACTTTTTATGGCCTAGAGATCTACGTATGTTTGTGGTGTTGCATATGTTTGTGTTTGCAGGTACCGGTATTTGAAATGCGATAGTTGCCAATATTTTGCCGGAATGTTGATTCATTTCCGTTTCGGCGAGAATTTGGCACTATGCATTCTTTTTGGTCCTATTTTTAGGCAAAGTCATGCCAAAAAAATTTTTGGTTCTAAAATATCGTTTTGCTCTACCCCGCAGGCGACCATGGTCCGCACGATGACCGAAGGCATCGTGAATAGGTTTTTGAGCTCCGCGAAGGCCGAGATGCTTCAAAAGAACGAGACGGAGATAAGATGTCCGTGTCAAAGATGCAAGTTGAAGAGCCTTATGGACCCGGATTCCAGACAGGTGCGGGACCACATGCTTGTGCGTGGTTTCATGGATGGCTATCGGTGGCAAGGTGATGAAGATGATTATGAAGTCGTCCATGGGGGCCGGGCAAGAAATAAGGAAGGGCAGCAAGACAATAGCGGCAAGGGCGGGCGAGAAGACAAAGAATCTGCGGGACATGATCACATCGTGCTGGGCGCAAGCACCGATGGAGTCAATCCGTTTGGCAGCCAGAGAAGCACACATAGCACCTGGCCTGTGTTTGTGTGGATGTACAACCTTCCCCCCTGGATGTGCATGAAGAGGAAGTACATTCACATGAGTATGCTAATTGAAGGGCCGAAACAACCAGGGAACGACATCAATCTGTATCTGGGGCTGCTGAAAGAGGAGCTAGACACGCTGTGGAAAACGCCAGCCAATACGTGGGACGCCGCAGCGAAAGAATATTTCCCTATGAGAGCCGCACTGCTCACGACGGTGCACGACTATCTCGGTTACGGATATGTCGCGGGGCAGGTGGTCCACGGATTTTGTGCATGCGTCAGGTGCATGGATGACACAACGTATCGCCAGCTAGATAGAGATCCCGGGTCTTCGAAAACCGTGTTCATGGGACATCGAAGGTGGCTTCGCGACGATGACGCATGGAGAAAACGCAAGGATCTGTTCGATGGTGAAACCGAACCCTGAAGACCCCCACGTACGAGGAGCGGCGAGGAAATAGACGAGCTCCTGAAAAATTGGAAAGAGTGCCCACCGCCGGGAAAGAAGCGAAAGGCGCCAGAGCCACTGCTGAAGGTATGGAAAACGAGGTCTGTTTTCTGGGACTTGCCGTACTGGAAGATCCTCCGTGTGCCTTACAGCCTTGATGTCATGCATATCACGAAGAACGTGTGCGAGAGTCTGCTTGGTACCTTGCTCAACATGCCAGAGAGGACCAAAGATGGGCCGAAAGCAAGGGCAGACTTGCAAAAAATGGGCATCAGGGAGGAGCTCTGGCGCCCTAATGATGATGATGATGAGGCGAAGGACACGGAAAGTCGTCGCAAAGGCAAAAAGGCCAAGAAGATCGAATATGACTGCCCTCCCGCGTGCTTCACTCTAAGTCAGAAGGAGATCGAGCAGTTTTTCACCTGCCTCGTAGGAGTAAAACTTCCTTACGGTTACGCGGGGAAGATAAGCAGATACCTAGACTCAGCGAAGCAGAAGTTCAGCGGGATGAAGTCTCACGTCTGTCACGTGCTGATGACGCAGATACTTCTAGTTGCAATCCGTGGGATCATGGACGCGCACGTCCGTGAAACGCTATTTGGCCTATGCAACTTTTTCGACGTCATCTCTCGGAAGTCGGTTGGCGTGAGGCAACTCAGAAGGCTACAGGAAGAGATCGTGGTGATACTATGCGAGCTTGAGATCTACTTCCCGCCCGCATTCTTCGACGTTATGGTGCATCTGCTGGTCCATATCGTGGAGGATATCATCCAACTCGGGTCGACGTTCCTGCACAGCATGATGCCATTCGAAAGGATGAATGGTGTCATCAAAGGATACGTTCGCAACAGGGCACGTCCAGATGGAAGCATAGCAAAGGGCTTTCTGACCGAAGAGTGCATCTCCTTCTGCACGAATTATCTAGGCATCGAGAACCCCGTTGGTCTGCCCGTCAACAGGCACCTCGGCAGGCTCGCTGGATGGGGTCACCGCGAGGGTCGCCGCGAAATTCATGTCGACTTCAAGGGTCGACTCGCCGACTTTGAAAGAGCAAACCTAGTCGCGCTACAACACATAGACGTGGTCGATCCTTGGGTGGTAGAGCACAAAACCTTTATTGAGAAGACGTACAATGACCGAGGCCAACAGAGGACGGACGGAGATATAATCAGAGAGCACAACTCATGTTTCACGCGTTGGTTCAAGGAGAAGCTTCTGTCGTACCCTTTACATGAGGATTCTTCCGCGGAAGAAAAACTCATATTCGCCTTGTCACAGGGCGCCGAGCACAACCTGATGACCTATGAGGCGTACGATATCAACGGCTACACATTCTACACCAAGGAAAAGGACATGAAGAGCGATTATCAGAACTCCGGGGTAACGATGGAATCCTACACCGGTAACGACAAGGACATATACTATGGAAGGATCGAGGAGATCTGGGAGCTGAGCTACGCTGGAGAGAAGGTCCCGATGTTCCGTGTCAGATGGTCCAAGAGCGTCCTAAAAGAAGACCGGTATTTCACCACCATGGTTATACCCGAAGCCAAATCCAAGACCGCGGGCGCAAACGTCACCGCGAAAAATGAGCCATGGGTACTGGCTTCCCAAGTGGACCAATGCTTCTTCATTACCGACCCGCCAAAGCCCAGTCGTGTTGTCGTGAGGAGAGGCAAAAGGAACATCATCGGAATGGATGGAGTCGCCAATGAGCAATACTTCGACAAGTACGGCGACCCGAAGATGGAAGATGACGACGACGATAAAGTACCATACACCACAAGAAGAAGCAGGACCACCCTACCTAAAGGACGTCCGTTCAAGAGAAGATCAATTCAAGGGGTTCCGGGGCTAAATTATTCAACTGCGAGGAAGAAGGGCAAGAAGATTGTGAAAAGATAGCTAAGATCGAATCACGACGTGTCGGCCGCGTGTGTGTGTGTCAGTGGCAAGCTCAATTATTACATGCAACTAAATTATTACATGTATCACTTGATTTCAACCATGTCATCTAATTCTAAATCTTTGCACAATGGTTTTATCACTCCATTTGCATTTTCCTTTTCTTTTATCTCAAATCTTAAATTATCACAATGATTCTATATTGTGATTGAGTAAAGGAGATGCATTGTAAAAAAATTATACGCCCTATTTTTAGGAATGAAGGGAGTATTAAAATTGCCATGTGTTTATTTTAAAGTGTTTGGATGTTTATCATAAGGTTAAAAAAAATTTAAAAGGTGAAAAAAATGGGGCCGCCAGGACTCGAACCCTGGCTGGCTGGCTAATGTATCAAGGGACCAACCACTAGGCTATGTTAGTAGTTCTGTCCATAACCACATGCAGACTGTTTTAACCTATTAGTACTAGCAGTAATGGTGCACCTCTCCTGGTGCGCCATTGATATGCAGCGTTTATGGCGCACCCCTCACAGGTGCGCCATTGTTAGCCGGCCCTAAGCTGCTTCTCCTCCCCGCACCTCCCTCCTCACTCCCGCACACCCAGATCCCCCCTCTCCCCCGCGCCACGCCATCGCCTGTCGCCGTCGAGTCCGCCGCCACCACACGTCGAGGGTGAGCTCCCCCTCTCCCCCTCCTCCTCCCCCTCCCTCCACCCTCCCCTCCGCCTTCTCCCCTGTCTCTGACATCTCTCCCATCCGGCAGCGCCCGCCCGCGACCACCAGGAGGAGGAGGCCCGCCGGAGACCACCAGGAGAAGGAGGCCGAGCTCGTCCCCAGGAGCACCACGACGTCCCCGTCCCTGTCCCCGTCCTCGACCACCAGGAGGAGGAGGAGGCTCGCCGTCCCCGTCCTCAACTCCGTGATCTAGTCCCACCGCCGCGACCTGGTACGTCCGTCCGCCGCCCATCGAGTTCCCCAATCTGTCAGCTAGTGAGTGTGTTGAACTTCTGCAGAACTGAATCTTTGTACTCCTCTTTAATTCAGATTCAATGTGTAGGAAGTCATGTGTCATATCTATGTCTGAATTGTTCTAGTATGTTGATATTCCGTGGAAATTAAATGGATGGAAGCCTGGCTCGATTTCTGAATTTGGGTGGTACCAATGATGCATTTTAAATTTTGTTGCGATTTGTGATTGTTTGAACTTATCTGGTAATGCATTCTGGGCTGCTAACCGTAATGAAAAGTGCACAATGTTCTAGTATATTGTGAATAGGGCAAATTTGTTTGTGGGTGGGTTAATTCAAGGACGTAGGATTGATGCAAAATGTCCTTTCAAGAGATACTCTGTTTATCTTGTCGTATCTTATATTCCAAACATTCTAGGGTCTTGAAAGTGCATGTAAAAGAGCAACCATTTGGGCTTGCTGCTCTGTTGTGCCTATATGTAGGCCTTTTTTGTTCAGGTACAAAAAATTACCCCTTTCTCCCGAAATGTCGATTAATTTCCGATTCGGTTGAGAATGGGGTCCTAGGTCAAGAAAATTAGCAAAGGTCATGCCGAATTTTTCCGTGAATTCGTGCATGAACTTTGTTAATTTTCTTGACCTAGTGCACTTAGTTTGGTGGCAGAAATATACTGGACAACATTCATCTTTTCTAGAAATGCTCAACCAAATGCCAAATGCCAAATACTACCCTGATCTCATCCAATAACTCTAGTAGCCTTTTTTCCTATTTAGAGCGAACATGGCCGACAACGATGAGGCCGGCGGTTCGGGCGGCAAGCAATTCTGGGAGCTGTCCCAGGAGATGGAGGAAGAATCTCACCGCTATGAGGACGCCGCGGAAGACACCGATCCCGACTACACAACCCCTAGTGGCGTCGGGGATGACACCACTGATGGTGCCGCCGGGGATGCCACCACTGATGATGGCAGCGAACGCACAGATGGCAGCCAACCGAAGAGGCAACGAAAGGACCGGCGCCCGAACGTGCTCGGCACCGTCAAGGAGGAATTTACTGAAGTGTCCTCCAGTGGGCATCCAAAGGCGCCCAAAGGATTAGTCGGTGGGTACGCGGGACAACTCGGGTGCATTGTCCGGAGCACCGTCACGATCAACACCGAGAACCTAAGGCATCGTGACCGAGGGAATTTGCGCAACCTCCTATTCACGAAGCTGCACGAACGATAAAAGTTCCCCGGTGACTTCACAAACACACGCCTCTCAGGGAATAAAGTGAACAGTGCCGCCCTCACGAAGATGAGCACGGCCCTGGCTACTTGGAGAGCCTCGGTGAAGAGAAGGATTCTAAGAGGTGATAGTTATGAGATGATCAAGGAGAAAAATCCTTCGATCAGCGAAGCTGACTACCAGGAGTTCAAGATCAAGTGCGAGAGCAACGCATCCGCGGAATCAAGTCAGTGGGGGAAAGATATGCGGGAATTGAACTTAGGGGTCCACAAACTCGGTCCCGGCGGTTACAGAGTGGCGGAACCTAAATGGGAGAAGGAGGACGCGGAGCGTGCCAAGCAAGGCCTACCGCCCCTCTTCGATAAATACCATGAAAAGCAGACCAAGAACTATGTCAGGGCCCGGTACAAGGAGGACCCGGTAACAAAGGAGCTTACCACGGATCCGAAGGTGAAGGATCTTGAGCGTGTTCTGGTAAGGAATACACCCCCGCGTAATTAGCTCCATATGGTTGCATTCTAATTAATGAAGCCAAATTTCTAAATGGTTCACGTTGCTTCCGCAAGAAACTGAAAGCAGTAGCGCGGGGTCTCAGAGCTCCCCGTCTGCCCCTTGGGACACCACTTTAAATAGGGCGTTGAACGTAATGAAACACAAGGATAAGCTCAGTAAGCCGTCGTCAGCTGGTCGTGTGGCCGGCGAAGGCTTGTCCACGAAATGGTCGGAATACAATAAGGCTGGGCGAAAGGAGAGAAAGACCGCCAGCTCGGAAAGCCAGGAGCGCGAGGTTAAAGAACTCAAGGCAAAAGTGGCGCAGAGTCCTCAGATAGTCGAAGAGCAAGTGCGAGACCAACTGGGAGCGACGATCACCGCCATTATGCCTACCTTGCTTGAGGGGCTGCGGGGGTGGATTGCGGGCGGCCAACAGGGGCCGCCCCCGATTCCTAGCTTCACGGGCAGCAACTCGCACAACGCGCCGGCATTGGTGTCTCCGGCGGAGGCGGCATTGGTGTCTCCGGCGGAGGCGCCGGCATTGGAGCTTAATGCACCCGGGTGTGGGAAGAATACGCCGGCCGGCACCTCGGCAGCAAGCGGCCCCTCCGTCAATTGCACGCCCGCCGTTGGCGGTGCCTCGACATTAGCCGAGCTCGACGCCATCACGGTAACTAAGCCTCGGCCGATGACTTCATCTCCTTGCCTTTGACTGGGCATCCCTGACGCCCTACATGTTTTCGCAGGGCGCCGCCAACGTTCCATGCACTCTCCTGCACTTCGTGGACGGCGAGTTGATCGATGTCGCCAAGGCCAGAATCGTTCAACCGGGCAACCGCGTGTTCCACGGTAATCCGATGCCACCCGCCGTGTATAGGGTTGAACTGGTTCGGGTGCTGCGGGGCTGCGACGACTTGTTACCTCCGTATCGACCCCCTGGGGCCGACGAAGAAGATGTGATGACCCTCGGGGCCTGCTTTAACTGGCCCCTGCTTTGGCCGAAGAGCCAGATTCGTTTGGGGGCGTGGGACACCACCCCACAGACAACACCGCCAGTCGTGCCGGCGCCAAGCCATGGCAAGACCGCCGCAACGCTACCGCCGTCAGCTGATCCGGACATGCATATGGCACAGGATCCGGACGACGACGACGACGGTACATTTTCCAACGTCGATAAGTACTTCAACGAACATGGGTACGGTGACGAATTCTCGGGGCCTCCTTGTCAAGAACCCAACCCTGCAACAGACGATCGCGATCTAGCTGGTACCGCGGAGAAACCCAATTGCAACAGGAGTCGTCTGTTCAGTTCTCAGGAGACGCCTCCAGCTGCCGCCTTCACCGAGACTCAAACAGCCGAGGTGGGAAAGATTTTCAGCCCCAACACACTCAAGAAGGTGGTCTCTGAGCAGAACGCGATCCCATTACAGCAGCCGAAGCCGAAGGCACAGAAAAGAAAAACTAACAAGGGTGCGAGCCAGCCGGCACCGAGTACGATCTGTGCTCAGGACGGGCCACCAATACCTAAGGATATCATGAGGAGGGTGCATGTGGCGGGTAGGCCGATGCTACCGCCTAATCTGCTCAAAGCTGCAACCGGTCCTATGCGGAGTCTGCATGACGGTGTTCTTTCTATGGAGAGGCGGCGTCTCTCCGAGAATGATGTGGCATACCCGGTTTTCGTGGCCAAGGTGCCAGAGGGCAAGGGCTTTGTCGATAGCAGCATCGGGCGTATGATCGTCCTGCGGTTTGATGACATCTTCGCTATGTATAACCTTCATCCGCTGCACTACACCTTCATTCGGCTATTTTCGCTCAGTATGGAGATGCGGATCATTAGAGACAAGACCCCGGACATCGTGATAGTCGACCCCTTCTACATGCGTGCCAAGCTCTTGGACAACGCTGGGGACCGGCAAGTCGCGAGTTCATACCTCGAAGGCGTCATTCTGGCGAACAAAGATAAGGATAACTTCCTCGTGCCTTACTTTCCCGAGTAAGTCATCCCCTCACCGCCCCGTAACATATGATTTCTTAGATTTTGATCGTTCTTTTTTTTTCCTAACATCCGTGTTTTGTGCAGTGACACACGTTGCACACTCATCCTCTTAAGCCCGAAATATTCCACGGCCACGTATTTCGACTCGGACCGTCAGTCGCAGAAAGACTACACAAATATCAAGAAAGTTCTTGATGATGCTCTCCCCGGCTACGCCAAATCTGGAGGCACCTTCAGGAGGCCAGTGCGTAGGTACGGCAAGCACGTGTTCACCCACGTAACGACGTTCCCCTACGTCAAGCAGCCGCCTAGCAGTCAGAAGGATGCCTACTACGCCCTCCATCACATGCGGGCGATCGTACGGGACCATAATCACCTTATGCTACCAAATGGTCTCCATGATTGGGCCGCACGCTTGTCGGGAATCCAGGACGCGGACATCAGACAAGAATTCTTTCGCATCCAGTCGGAGTTTGCGGAAATCATCTATGAAGATGTCCTTCGTACCTCGGGGCAGTTCCACCTCAAATATCAACCGTCCAACAGTGAAATAGAAACAACGCTACAAATGCAGGCTGACAACGAACGCACATTCATGACCCCCACGAATGACGGCGGCTTCATCCACGCTCCGGTCCCTGAGTCTAGTCGAAGAAAGTATTGATGCTATATATGTAGTTCTGAAATATCGATTAGCTCGTGTTGTAATTAAAATTTAATGAACTTGTATGTCTCTTTAGTTTGGACAGTCGTTCAACTTATATGTAATCGATGCTATTAATGTGTTGCTTTTCTCTTCCGATCCTTTTGTTGCATACTTATATATTATCTGTGAATTGCTACTAACGTTTTGTTTGTCTAGTGCATAGAGATGCCGTCGTATGTCGTGTACAAGGGTAAGGTTCCCGGAGTCTACGACGACTGGGAGGAGTGTCGGAGACAGGTTCACCGTTTCAGCGGTAACAGTTACAAAGGGTACACCACTAGGGCGGAGGCGGAAGCTAGATACGCGCGCTATGTAGCGGGAGAGAGGAGGGAGCGGAGGAGGAACCGGATGAAGACCAGTTTCATCGCGATGATGCTCATCGTGACCGCAGCTCTCTTCTATGTGATGGTAGTTTAGATGATATCAACTTTGTAATGTGACGGCAAACTCGCTACTCGGTCTCGAGACCTAAACTTGTCTAATATTTGAACTTTGTTCGCTATTTCGAATTCGGAGACTAATGTGATGAATTGTATTATGTGCTGTTTATACTTGACTAATGGTAGTTTATACTGTATTGCAAACTGTATATTATGTGCTTTATTGTATTCTGTAGTCCGTGCAAATAAGAGAAAAGCAAAAAAAAAATTACTGGAATTAATAGTAGTGGCGCACCATATATATATTAGTGGCGCACCCATATTTTATACCAGTGGCGCACCATTAGAGTTAGGAGTGGCGCACCAGTAGCCCTCCCCCCCCCCAAACTGTATATTAGTGGCGCACCCAAACTGCCTATTAGTGGCGCACCCAAACTGCATATTAGTGGCGCACTGGGAGGGGTAGTAGTGGCGCACCAGGTGGTGCGCCACTGTTATGTACATTAACAGTGGCGCACCAGGGGTGCGCCATTACTACTTATTAGTAGTGGCGTGATAATAGTGGCGCACCTATAGTGCACCACTAATAGGGAAAACAGGTGCGCCACTAATAGGCATTTTTCTAGTAGTGTAGGATCCATCTATTACCTCCAGGCAGGTCTCTGTACCATTAACACCATTCTGAGGCATACTTTGATGCCTAAGTCAGGAGACGAGAAGATGATCCGAGGCTACTCCATCAACCTGCTGCTTCTTATTGACCAGCATCAGAGATTCAGAGTGATGGATCTGATTGTGGAGACTGTGAAGAGGGTTGCTGCTGATCAAAAGCGTTCATGCTGCTATGCACCCTACATTCAGATGCTCATCAACTCCAAGCTGGAGAAGAACATTTTTGCTCTTGACAGGCCACATTTGCCCCTACAGCCAGATCTTGAGGACAACATCGTGGAGATGAACCCAGATCATCCCACCTCAGCTGCAGCACAGGCAGAGGCAGAGGCAGCTAGAGCCACTAGTGCTCCAGTCCCTAGATCCAGGAACGAGCAAATGGATCTCTTGATCTCTACCGTTCAGGGCATGCAGAAGGACATCAAGGAAATACTGGGGAATCGGAATAGTCTTGTGAGGATCTTTGAGAATAGGATCAAGACCCTAAATGACAAAGTGGATGGGCTGACAAAGACAGTGAATGAGCTGAAGAAGGAAGTTGATAGCGTGCCCAGTCCCGACACTTCAGATGATAAGGATGACTCTCCTCTCAGGCCAAGCACTCACTTCTCTACCCATGCCAGATCAGCCACAGTGCCAGCTCCAGATTTGAGGCCTTCTTCATCAGCACCTGCTACAGCCTCCTCAGCTCCATCAGCTCTAGTACCTCCAGTTGCTACTCCAACTCCATCCATGACATCAGCAGAGGTCTTCGCCGATGCAGTTCTCTCGACTCCTACATCGACTACCGGAGGAGATCAGCCCCAGAAGAGCGCTTAGATATATACCTTTGAACTTTTTGGTAACTTGTTGCCAAAGGGGGAGAAGTGTATATAGATCTTTAGGCTTCGAGTGAGAGAGCGTTTGGTTTTTATCCCTTTTTCAAAAACATTTGGTCTTTTGGTTGCTTGTGTTAAACTTTTGTTGGTGTTTGATCATACGCTTAATGTGTGTTGCTACTATTTCCTATCATTATGATGCTTATGAGATGATCATTCACCGTTGCTTGATTGTGTTGTGCTATGATGTTCATTCTTATTATTCTCGCACACCACCAAGCTGTATGTGACATGAAAGAGTGCCCCATGTACATAATCGATTGTGCATTTGCATTCAAACGCAAATTAAAAATAATGCACAAATTTAGAGGGAGCTCTTGCTTATCACATACTTCTCAAAGCGACGATTATATTCATTGATTATATCATATGTCAAAGCTTTGATCTATATGTTGTCATCAATTACCAAAAAGGGGGAGATTGAAAGCACATTTGCTCCCTTGGTGGTTTTGGTAATTAATAACAACATATATGTCATTGAACTAATGTTTCCACTAAGCATATTTCAGGAAACGTTCAATGATAGGGATGGCAAAAGGATTGTGGATAACCCCAAGATGCAAGGAAATAGATTGGCAAAGCTTCAAGCAAGGGGACTCTACATTTTACTTTGTGAGAAATCACTTTGAGTCCATAGGAAAGCCAATACTATTAAAAGGGGGTAAGGTACTGTTGGTGAACAAAATGCTCATACTTGCACAAGTGATAGTCACCAAAAACACCCACAAGCTCTTCCACAAAAGTCTGTCCAAAGCCAAATATCCAAAATCGGTGCAACCAACACTTTCCACTCGGTGCCACCGATTCCCAAACTCAGACAGACCCATGCCAAACCCTAGCCAGTCGGTGCAACCAATTCTGCATCGGTGCCACCGAGTTCAGTTGCCAACTCTCTGTTTAGCTATTTTCAGTCTTCGGTACCACCGAGTTTTGCCAGTCGGTCTCACCGAGTTTCTGGACCAACTCTCTGGATAGCCATTCACAAGAATCGGTACCACCGAGAATTGTGGATCGGCGCCACCGGGTTTCTGGACCAACTCTCTGGTAAGCCATGGTCAAGAATCGGTACCATCGAGACGTGAGAATCGGTGTCACCGAGTTGGTCACTTTAGGTGTAACTGTTGGATTTTTGGAGATGCCTATATATACCCCTTCACCACCACCCACTCGAAAGAGAAACACTTAGAACAGATCCCCACTCATACCAACCGATTTTCTGAGGGAGAGCCACCTACTCATGTGTTGAGATCATGCCATTCCATTCCAACCATATGAATCTTGATCTCTAGCCTCCCCAAGTTGCTTTCCACCAAATCAATCTCTTCCACCATAGCCAAATCTGTGAGAGAGTGATTGTGTGTTGAGGAGTCTATCATCTTGAAGCACAAGAGCAAGGAGTTCATCGACATTGCCGAGCCTATTACCTTTTGGAGGGTGGTGCCTCCTAGATTGGTTAGGTGTCGCTTGGGAGCCTCCTACTTCGTATTGTGGAGTGAACCAATAAGTTTGTAAGGGCAAGGAGATCGCCTACTTCGTGAAGATCTACCCATAGTGAGGCTAGTCCTTCATGGACGGAAGCCGTTATGGAATAGTCAAGGTTGCTACTTCGTGGACCCTTATGGGTGGAGCCCTCCGTGGACTCTCGCGACCGTTACCCTCCGTGGGTTGAAGACTCCATAAACGTGGTTGTACGATAGCACCACCTATCGGAACCACGGGAAAAATCATTGTGTCTCCATATTGCGTTTGATCTTCCTACCTTCCTTTACTACTCATGCTTGTCTTTACTTTCCGCTGCTATACTCGTAGACATGCATGTGTAGCGTGTGCTTGACTTGCTATGAATGCTAAAATCTGCAAACACTTAAAATTGGGAAAAAGTAGATTTTTATTTGGTCAAGTAGTCTAATCACCCCCCGTCTAGACATACTTTCGGTCCTACAGCCAGAAAAGAGTCTTGATGGCCCACAAGTATAAGGGATTGATACGTCTCCAATGTATATATAATTTCGTATTGTTCCATGCTCTAATATTATCATTCTAGGATACTTTTTGGGCAATTATTTGTTGATTCATATTATTTTTTAGCACTAACCTATTAACCTAGTGCCAAGTGCTAGTTGCTGTTTTTTGCATGTTTTTGGCTTTTCAGGTTACGGTAACAAACAAAGTCCAATTGCCATGAAACTTTTTGATGATTTTTTTGGACCAAAAGAAGACCTGAAAGCTTTGGGAGGAGGCCGTGGGCAACACGAGGGCCCCACAAGCCAAGAGGGCGCGCCCAGGGGGTTGGCTGTCGGTGTCAAAAGCGACAGATCTCGGGTAGGGGGTCCCGAGCTGCGGATCTTGGATCGATGGGGAACAGGAAGAAAGAGGGACAATGTTTACCCAGGTTCGAGCCCTCTCGAGGAGGTAAAACCCTACGTCCTGCTTGATTGTATTGATATGTGTATGACAATTACAGAGTCGATCTACCACGAGATCAGATGAACTAAACCCTAGATGAGTATGATGATGGTTTTGTCCCATATGAACTAAAACCCTCTGGTTTATTTAGACACAAGGGTTACACTACTAGGGAAAACCTTATACACAGAAGCTTATCTGTAGGGCTTGTTAAAAGGAGGCGCTACTGCTAATCAGCAGTAGCGCGTGGTCACAAAGAGCACTACTGGTATACACATAGCAGTAGCGCGGCGGGAATAAAACTTGCCGACAGGCTAGGTATAGTAGTAGCGCCCTTCTGCAGACCGCTACTGCTAACAAAATAATAGTAGCGCGTTTTTAGGGTAGGGCGCTACTGCTAAGTTTGACCGGTCGCTGCAACTAATGCCGTGATCTGCCACATTGTGGGACCCACTTAGCAGTAGCGGTTCACGTAGACCGGCGCTACTGCTAAAATTGTATCCGTAGCGCGTTTTCCTCGACCGCGCTACTGCTAGGTCGTACCTTATCTTCTTCCCCGTCCCGCGCCCCTCACTCCTCACTCTGTCGATCTCCCTCTCCACTATCTCCCTCGCGACGGCGCTCCCGCATCCCGACCGTCCGCCCCACGGGGCGGCCCTCCCTATCCTGACCCTCCCCACGCGGCGGCCCTCCCCCGTCCCGGCCATCCACGTAGCGGTAGCTCTCCCTCCCTCCTCTCTCCCACTCTCCCCCCTTCTCCCTCCTCCCTTTGTTTTTGCACTGCTAGATAAGATTAATGGATGGATGGATTGATGCATTTAGATGGTTATGAATGGATGCATTTAGATGGTTAGATGGATGTATGGATGCATTTAGATGGTTAGATGGATGGACGGATGTATTTAGATGGTTAGATGGATGGATGGATGCATTTAGATGCATATCGGAATTCATCCACATGCTGTAAATTGTGTTACAAAGGTGCTTCGCGTCGTAACCGTAAAAAAATGTTTAAACTTGCAAACTTTCGTGGATGATTGCATCTAAACCGTTGCTCCTGTGGATGTGATTTCTTCATGAGATTTGTTGGCGCGGGGAAATTTACAGGGATTCCATGTCTCCTAGACGTTGTGCTATTTAATATGTCCATTGTTAAGCAAATGTCATGCCAAATTTACAGGGATTTCATGTCTCCTAGACGTTCTCGTGAAGAGGAGTTGGAGTGGCGGACAAAGTTGGTGGCACGGGGAAAAAGGATTAACGATGCAGTGTTCGGATGGAGAGATTGCATGCGGGAGCTGAAAGAGGCGGAGAATATGTTTCGGAAGACTCAGTCTAGTCACTGGGAGCATGAAGTCAATATGTGCAAGAGTTATGCCCAAACACAACTAAAAGTTGCGGCAGACGTCATCTTCGCGGAGGCTAACGCTGCAGAGCATGCTCAGATGCCGCCTCAGAGTAGTCCCCACTTGGTTATGGAATGGGCACTACAACAAGTGACATCTTCGTGCCCGGCTCAGAGAGCCCGATGGGGAAGTGTTGTCGGGATACTTCCGCCAAGAATGCCCCCACCACCATCAGATTCTGCACCACCAGATTCTGCTCGTTAATAGTACTAGTCGACAACCCGTGCGTATGCACGGGCTAGCTACTCGAGGACAATTATGCCATGTACAGATGTAGAATAAATTGGTATGATATTTCTTAATTAGAACCACGTCATACATAATTCGTCATGATCCAGTAGTTCCTAAAGAACACTTACACAATAATGATAATAACGTTACTAATTAGGGTCACATTTTTATTCTGACTGCAATATAAAAGATCATCATTTAATCGTAAAAATTAGTATGCTCGAACGACAGTGACATACTCCCTCCATTCCTAAATATAAGTCTTTTTAGAGATTCCACTATGAACTACATTCGAAGCAAAATGAATGAATCTACACTCTCAAGTATGTCTATATATATCCGTATATAGTCCGTACTGAAATCTCTTAAAAGAGTTATATTTAGGAACGGAGTGAGTACTTATGATGGATGTGGTGTCCATTCCATTTCCATTTCAAGAAAGGGAGATGCGCAACCTCCAAGTTAAGCCTAGAGAGACTACAACCAATACGTTTTTCAAGTTTTTTGCTACAAAGAAATTCCCAAACTGCAATAAGTCTTAGTTACTGAATATTTATTTAGTAATTAAAAGAAACTCCTTCGTGTATCTAAAATATTAATTCCAATGTACAAACTGAAGATAGGAGAGAGTAAATTGAATAGTAACCAAGCCTTTTTTACAACACATCACGCAAACAATAACACTTCGTTGACATTAGTCTCACTGGACAATATTCAAATCAAACTTTATGTTTTAAAAGAATCATGCTAACCACAAATTAGGAGAAGACTGGCAAAGATATTCTAATCTTCAGAATAATCTGAAAATGATGCAATTTGTGCAGTGTTTCATATTTGATCAATATCCTCAGAACCTCGGAAGGAACCGAAAGCCTCTCAATTGATTTCAGATGGCGCCACTATCAACAGCAACTCTAGGCACTTTTGGATCGTCTATTACGGTATTACCACCATGTCACAAAACAGAGCACCTTTGGAAATTAAAGTGATCGAAATGCAATGGCAACAGACCGTGATCAACAATAAGCCAAGTCAGTTGCAATGCATTTTCTTTCTCTAGAGACACTCATTACTCTTAATTTATTCCTACAGTCAGCAGCACAATAAAAGGGCAGCCCGGTGCATGTAGCTCCCGCTTGCGCAGGGTCCGGGGAAGGGTCCGACCACTTTGGGTCTATAGTACGCAGCCTTTCCCTACATTTCTGCAAGAGGCTGTTTCCAGGACTTGAACCCGTGACCTCATGGTCCTACAGTCAGCAGCACAATCATCCGCAAAAATAACTGACAATATGGCTTGTTATAAAATGGAACATAATATGTTAGAAACTTTAATTCAAAAAACATTTTCACTCATTTAGTACTCCTATGGATAGATAGATGAGTTAAAAGGGTAAAAGGTCAAAAGGGAAATTGGCATCTCTCCCGCTCTACTGCAATCTTATCTCAAAATCATGTGTATTATTAAAATTATAATTATCATAAAGCATAAAACTGCCGGTTCCGGTCTGCACCTGTGCATATTAGATAAGAAAACTGAATATTAGAAATTAAACAGAAGTTGAACTACTTTTGTTCGATCCACTAAACAGTGTAGCTTTGGAGTCCTTGCCACAAAAGCCAATATTAGCTATGAACTGATTTTGGCAAATACATTAGAATTTTTGGGGGCAAAATATATTGGATTTTTTTTCCAGTTACATCCTCTGATGTCTCTGCTTCAATCTAGATATGAAAGCATATCTCGCACACCGATAGTATCTAAGGTAGTGTGCAGAGTTATAATAACATCGCAAAACTGTAAGAAAATGTACTGCTGGTGAGTTTGCAGACGTAGACTACAGTGTTATAATTATAAATCAATAACAACTAGTTCACATATACAGAGAAAATAAAGCTCACATACACATAAGTTGTTGCAGCACTAATAAAGCTGAAATATGGTGTCCATGTCTATATATGCTAGATGGTTACATGAGGCTTTTTTTAAACACGCGAAAAGTGAATCAGTGATTACATACAAATTATGTAACCTGGCGAGGAAAGCACCCCAATTACTATTTTCGCCCAGTCGGGTCAAATTGTATGCAGTGTTTTTCTCATTTGCTTATGCAAATTAAAGTAATTTTATGATTACAAATTTTCCAGGTTCAGTATTTGTATGTTGGCCCCATCAGTATTGATAGATGTAAAGACACGTAGGTATACAACTTTCTACCAAACCAATGAAGCTCTTAGAAGTATTGAGCTTTAAAAACAAACCAGAACAGTATTAACATAGAGGGTTTACGATCCATGTACTAACAGAACAACTCTATATAATTTATTCTTGAATAAAACTTGCATCTTGTTCGGCCATACATATCTTCTCACAACCTTGCCACTAATGTATCTCCTCAAGCAACAAAGAGCATGCTCCGTTCTATCACCTCAAACAACAAATTTCATGGCTGGTCCTTCACTCTTAACTAATCAATCCTCATTTGATCCAATTAGTGATGGGTCCAATCATTCCGCTTAACATAATACTTACCTTCCAAGACTTAATTTTTTTGGGTGCATGTGTGTCTTCTTTTTATAAGAAACTCCAATGCATATGCATCTGAAAATTCTACTAACTGCAAACACTGATGAAAAAATGGAAAGCCTCTGCTTAATTAATATGAAAACGAATAATTAGGGACAACAACTGTACCAAATAATGCATTCTACGAACATCAATATCTGATTTAAACATCGATTTGTCCCCACACGTGAATAAAATTTCTCAACTACCAAACTGCCTACTACGAAGGTCTACTTGTCAGCAAGGATGGAACACGGAAATTTATACTTTGGGGGCGAATCAACCAAAGAGCACATGTATTATATATTGCCAGGATGTAAATAAAAATTAGTTGTAGTGTAATCCTACTGATATCTTACGAGGTTCAAACACTTTTTCGAGGGCCAAGGTCCTAGGTTGCTTCCCGCTATCTCTTTCCCTGCATGTCAGTAGCAATATTGTACTAAATTAAGGTTATTGTTTCTACTTCTTACTAGATTGTAGGTAGTCATCAGTAGACATAAGTAGAAATTCTCGTGGCACTGGTGGTAGCATTCTTGATAATCTAAAACAGAGTATGTGGTACGGGTAATTGAATAGAGAATGGAAGCAAATCCAATGGAGACGCACACAATCAGTAGTATCAGTTTTCACGCATACGCCACGTCAATTGGCACATACAAATACCAGAGAGAGAACAGATTGTCTAAAGAAGAAGTATAGACGCCGCTAACAAACTGATTAAAATATTACCAAGAAGAAGTACGGATGCAACTATCAAAAATTACCTGCCGAGTAGATATTCAATGGTCAAAAATACTGCATGATATATGATTAGTGTTCATACATAAATTACGATGACAACCTAAATTTTCTGCCATTCAGCAATCAGTAACTATAGTATAGAGCGGATCTCGAGTGTTCTTGTCGTGCTGACACACAACCTGTAGGAAAATATTCAGAGTCCACAGATGCTTAATAACGAATGAAAAAAAGAATGTTATGATATACTATTGAGATAATAAATAAATTAGGATGTATTCAGAAGAAACAACACCCGATATCCAAATCCTCAAAATATCCAAATCCTTCGGTTAATACGGTAAGACAGAAGGAGAATGCATACCATGCATATGATTGAACATTTACCATGCATTCGAAAGCAACATTAGGCAACGTCCATATCGTCTACATATATATGAAACAATTAAATCCTTTAGCTAAGATGAGATGGCATGGAAAACCCTTGATAAACTGAGCCTTCTGTAAGCATCAAAGTGACCTGGCATCAAAGTAAACTGTTAGGCCAATTTTTTAACTGTTGATGTAGCAAACAAAGACCAAGCGTGATCTGTGAGATCCCACCGTGCTCCTGGAGGACCTGAAAAACACCAAACAGCTAGTTCGCATCTGTTGTTTACAACATTCATAGATAGACAATACACATGCACAAAAAACGAATTTGTCTTGATCAGGTTGTTAGTGATCAAGGTAATCTAGGGATCCGGCTAGAGAATAGAGAACAAATATTCTAGAATAATGGGCTGCATGCGTGCTGAGTGGGGGATATGGACTCAGCAGCCTGACCAATGCCCGTGGTCCCCTAATAATCTTCTTAACAGCCGTCGGTACACACCTTTTCCTCCAATTCATCAAAAAAATAGAGGCTACATCCTAGCATGGTCGCAGACTCGCACTTGGAACCGAAGAAGATTCAAAGGTTAGAGAAGAAAGGGATCAAGTAGAGAGGCTAGATTGGATTGTGGTCACCTTGTAGATTGAACTGCAGCATGGATTGAGCATTAGATGAAGGATGGAAAGGAGAGACAACCCAGTGAGGCGGAGACGAGGAACACCGATGCCTGTAGGGAGAGTCTAGATTGGATCGAGGTCGTTACACCACGCGGCGGCTGCACGGTAGCGGCGACGCCGTGACGGGAAGGAGACTGCACGGACGTGGAGTAGTAAATAGATTGGGTCAGGGTTTTTTCTTACTATTTTTTTTCTACAGAGAAAGGATTTCGTGCCTTTTGAGCGTTTTTTCTCGGGATTTCATAGATTGATCTACAGAGTAATAACTTGGTCCCCAAGATGAACGGCGCGTAAATTCTAATTAACGGTGGTGGTGAGTGTTGGCCGGGGTAAAAACCTGTTCTATCTTCGGACGGACTGGCGGCGGCGAAGCTCGTGTCCTTCTTGAAGGCGTCGTCGCGGCACTTATTGCTCTTTGTGTTGCTCCAGAGGAAACTCTAATCCTTGGATCGGGCATTGACGGCGCTCTGGTGTCGTAACCTTCTTGAAGGTGTCGCCTTGGAGCCCATGGTTCGTCGTATGTGGCTTCACCTCTTCGTGATGGCGTGTTCACGGTCGAAGCCCCTGGTTGCTCTTATAATGCTAGGGATGGTGTTGCTGCGCTCAGCGCCTATGTATCCTGCTTGGGTGTGTGTGTGTGTTGTGGTGGTATGTGTTTGTATCAAGTTGTTGATGATCATTGCTTTATATAGAAAGCGGGGCAAAAGCTTTTTTCGGTAAACAACAACTGCGATAAATCAAATCGTAGACGACTATGCAGCTAAATGAACCAAATGGATAATTAAGTGTATAGGGTGGATCAATTAACAATACCATTCTTTGTGGGAAGGGGGGTAGTTCAAAACTTTCGACGTGAATCCTAGCCAAGTAATGAGGCGAAAACACATATTGATTATTTTGAGTTACCGACATCAAGCAATAAAAGTGTACTACACTTCGCTGACCACCCAGCAAGGGTCCACGCCATCGTCTGGTCTTCACCGGAGCACCGTCCGCCCAAGCATGCCTTCCAGAGCCGGGATCCGCGACGGGAAGAGGAAACGCCCGGCCGCGCTAGCCGTCGGCAATGACGGGAGGGAAGAGGGGGGTGGGGCTCTAGACGGCAAGGGGAGGAAAGGCCGCCCTGGTCGCCCCGCTCGAGGAGGCGACGCGGGGGGTACGGGGAAGGGGGCCAGCCTCATGTATCCAGTGGACATTCCAGACGTCGACTGTTTATTCCCAACATGTGTGCAAACTAATACGTTGGCGTGATGGACTCCGAAATTTGTATCGATATGAAAGAATCCAAACTATTAAAAGCAAAGGTAGAACTTTTTTTTGAATGAAAGCAAGAAAAAGAACTTGTCAACACGCCTGCACGATCCTCCCAAAAAGAAGGAAAAAAACATGCGTGCACGCTAGCAGACTAACGTGTCGTCTCGCCTAGAAGAAACCAAGATGTGTAGCTAGCGCTCCCTCCAGCCTGGATCTCCTCGCTCGCAGCCTTATCCTTTTTCTTTCGCGAGGCTCTCTCCTCAGAGATTCACCACATCCTCCTGGGACACAACGCAGGTGCCGGCTGCGCCCTACGCCGGTCGAGATCCGGCTTCCTCTCTTCCCCTCCCCGCACCACAAGCCATGGCGCGCGCTACACCACCTCGCTAACTCCGCCGGGATCCCCGCACCACCGGGCTCCTTTACAGAGGGAGTTAGCACCGGTTGAGCGGCGCGCACTGGGGCTGGGGCGGAGTCCCCGTGCTGTGGTGGCGGAGCCCCTCCAGGTGGTGCACGGGGCTTCGGGGCCGGTGTGACGGCGACGCAAGGACGCGCTGTGAGCCTGTCGGTTCCTTCCCATTTTCCAGCGTCAATTTCTTACAATAATGGTCTGTTGACACTTTCCCTTTCTGATTGTCCTCCTTTCGATTGTTGGTAAACTGACTGGTCTGTTGACCCCTCATTGATTCAAGGCTTTCAGTTGATTCTCGTCGCTTCCTCCCCTTGGGGTACCCATGTCTGCTTGTTGATTTCCGAGGCCGCTTGTTGATCAAAAGCCCACATAGGTTTATTATAAGTGGTAGTAATAGATGTACACAAGCGAGGTGGGACATAACCGGAGGCTGTGAGATCGATCCAAGCAGCCTCGCGTGCACATGATTCGGGCAAACCAACTCATGTAGCAGCCCAGAAAAGAAATTCCATTAAAAAGCCCACTTGCCTGTCTAGTTAGATTAAGACCAACCGAGCTTCGTACGGTGAAACGTTTTTAGCGACTAATAACGACGGACGGGCAGAAGTAATAGCCTAGGTAGAGATAGGTGAAACGCAAACGATCGAGTGAAAGAAAAAAAGTTTTTATTTAAGGGTAACGCAGGCCCAGGTTGAGGCCCAATCGAGCAGTGTACGTAGGCAAACTCAGCCCAGCCAAGCGGAAGAAACCAAAAATAGTTCCTTGAATTAGTACCACCTCGCATATATATATATATATATATATATATATATATATATATATATATATATATATATATATATATATATATATATATATATATATAGATTATAAATATAAAATCATCAAGCGGGACGAAACCAAGAATATCACCTTCCTCTAGTTTAAGGTTTAATAGTTTTATCATTATTGGTCTCGATCTAGCAGTTCGGTCTGGACTTGTAAGGTTTTTGAAATCTAGTTATCTGTTTGAACTCAAATTCTCATCAATAATGATATATATAAACCCATCCTCTTCTGCTTACTAATGACACTGCTGCTACATGGGGCCCACCACGGTACTTCTAATTACACTAGTGATGTCATTAGTCATTATTAAACAAAAAAAGCATAAAATTAGTAGTGGCGTGGGTTAGAGACCGGCGCTACTGATACTTTACTTACCAGTAGCGCTGGGGAGGGACGCTACTGCTACAAGTTAGCTGTGACGCCGTAGCAGTAGCGCGGTCCCCCGCGCTACTGCCAGGCCCTAAACCTGCGCTACAGCAGTTTTTCCCTAGTAGTGGTACCTAGGTTACACATGGTGGGTTACGATTAGCGATCGAATATGCCGAATCTACTATCTTGACTTGGAGGGCACACCAAGGCACCGGAGATTTCCTTCTTGAACATGGAGTTGTATCATAGCTCAGCCTTCTGATAAGGGCCATAGAGTGGCCCAACAATCTGGTCTATCAGAGATAGACCGGCGGCCCGAGGACCCCGTAATCCCAGACTCCCTCGGTAGCCCCCGAACTAGCCTCCAACGCCGAGGCCCATGACCCGGGTAGCTTTATACGCCTAGAGTCTTCGGCTTGCGGGGCGAGCCATCTTCCCTTTTATATTCGACCGATAATAATTTGGCTGTCGATGACCTCTTAATTTTCGATTAGTTCATAGCACCTAACCTCAAAGGCCAATGGTTCGAGCGGAAACAGTGTCGTCACCTGACAACTTTCGGTGAAAGGTCACGGACAGTGGTAACCACAGACTAGTTATGAAGACTCGATTAATAGTTCATGGCGGTTCCTCTATTAGCACGTTACATCAATATGGAGACCGTGCCCCGCTTTTTAAGGATATGATCAATGATTCTGGTTATCCCACGTGCGCATAACGACACGATTATATCGGGAAGTGGCAAGGCTTGCGACGTATTAAGGGGACTCTTGGCATTTCTAGCAGCCTTATAAAAGGAAGCAGCCACTGAAATCTCCACATGCATCTGTGCTCCTTAATCGCCATAGCCTACCCAACCTCCTGAGCTCAAGCGCCCAGATCCATTTTCTCCCCAGCCCCTCCCAGGCCACTTCCTCAGTTTGGCCATGGCCGGCTTAGGTTCCAGAGGAAAGTAGTAGGCTTCCTGCATCTTCGACGATGACATCATGGAGCTAAAGCGCGTCGGTTACCTTCCGGCCGACGTTGCTCACAGCGCTCCCGGAAAGGGGCAGGTCATCCACACACCAAGGCAAGGCGAGAGGGTAGTGTTCATCCCCCATTTCATCCGGGGTCTAGGCTTCCCGCTGCACCCCTTTGTAAGGGGGCTCATGTTTTTTTACAGGATGGATTTCCATGATCTCCCCCCGAATTCCTTTATGCACATTTCGGCCTTTATCATCATCTGCGAGGCCTTCCTACGAGTCCAGCCGCACTTTGGCTTGTGGCTGAAGGTGCTCAACGTCAAACCGAAGATAGTCGACGGCCAACACGTGAACTTTGGGGGGAGATGATTAGCAAGCTCCCCTGGGTTGAATGGCCGGATAGTACCTTCATCGACACCATCAAGATTTGGCAGAAGGAGTGGTTCTACATCACCGAACCACGTGGCGCGGACTGGGCAGCACCCGCCGAATTCATATCTGACCCCCCCACCAGGTTGGTATCATGGATCAAGAAGGGCCTTGACTGGGGATCGATGGCGGAGGTGAAGTCGCTGCAAAAGCGCATCTCCCGGATGATAAAGGAGAAGATCGAGCTGACCAACATGGTTCAGGTCATGCTTCGACGCCGCCTCCTTCCTTGTCAACATCGGACTACCCCGATGTGGTCCTACAAGCTCGACGATGCTGCCACTATGCACTACTTCTTCAGTACTACCCGTGATAAGCTGTGGAAGGCACTGTTCAAGCCCAGAAGGAATGGACGACCAAGGAGGAAGACACCGGCCTCGACGCCACTAACCCTCCCAAGGAGGTAAGATAAAGTCTTCCGATCTTGTGTTCGGATATTGTCCTTTTAACAAGTAATTTAACCCTTTCCTTTCTTTTACAGAACTGGTTGAACAAGGCTATGCGGATCAATGGTCCGGTCCCGCTGCCCGAGAGCCCCAGGACGCCCTTGTTGGAGGCGATCCCCATTGAGGTGCCATACTAGGAGCCGGAGAAGATGGAGAAGAAGAAGAATGAGAGGGAGTCCCGAGAAGGTCTCCATTCAAGAGGACTCCCGGACACTAAGTCCAAGGAAACCCATGCCTCTTCCACTCATGAGGAAGAGCAAGGAGAGGACAGGAAGGTGAGTGACTCCTCCCGAACAAGGAAGAGGGCGGCGTCTGACGACGCCAAGGAGGATTTGCCTCCTCCTGCCCCGAAAAAGCAATGCAGGGCCAAGGTGACCCTGGCCGATGATAGCTCGGACTTCGCTCGGGATTCTGAGGCCTCAGAAGGGGTTCCTCTAAGGATCCCCAGGGTCAAGCCCCCGGCCGAAAGGTATGCGTCCGAAGACCTCCTAGTATCTTCACATTAAGGTTCGTTACTAACCTAACGAACTCCATCCATACTGTAGCCCACCGCGTGACCTCCCCACCAATCGAATCTCGGAAGGGGACTCTCCACTATTCGAGCTAGCGGAGAGCGGGACCACCTCGTGCAATGCACCTCCTCTAGCTGCCGAGGATCCCAAGGAGGTGTTGTCCCGGAAGACCCCTCTAGGACCGAACACGGAGGGAGGGGTGATGACGTCGTGGCCGAGGTTAATACCTCGGTCGCCAAAGACGAGGAGAGGAGATCCCACCTGGCAAACAAAGAGGGGGAGCTCAGCCAATACGAGCTCTCTCCGAGGGCGGCCACAGAGCCCCAAGACCCCAGGAGCCATCTATTCCGGGCTCCACCAACGGGGGAGCGGGGGCGCCGTCACAAGTATAACCCATAGCAGAGCGGGCCGAAACTGGGTGACCGGCTATGACGGAGGAGGCCTTGAATAGCTCGTCCATCACTGAAGAAAATCGCACCCTTATGGGTGCGGTTTTACAAAGCATTCAGTCTATCGGCAGCGGGCTGAAGCGAGCTTTCGGAGGCCTCTTGACGGGCTTCAAGGTAAATCATGTAATACCGTTTTTGCAAAGCAAATTTATTTTATAGGGTTATGCAATCCCCGTATATAGTAGACTCTGAGACTCTGTCAGGATTGAAGGAAACCTGGCAGAAGATCGAAAATCGACAATTCGGGAGTCTTACAAGCGAAAACTATTGTTCAGGCCTCGTCTTCGGCAGCGGCCGCCAACGCCATGGAACTGGCCGAGGTGAATCGGAAGCTTAAGGGTTCCGATGAGGAACTTGAGTGCCTCAACAAGCGGTTCCACAAAGTGAAAGGTAAGTTCGAACTAGACTATTTAATGCCCTGGTTTTTCTTAGTAAGTGAAATCTTCGGGTTTTATACCTAAACCTGGGATGCCTATTATGATGCAGCTGTTGCCGCGGAGGTTGAGATACTCAAGGCCAAGCTGAAGAAGGGGAGGCAAGAGTCCACTGAATAGAGGGCGGCGCCCGAACAGGCAGCCACCGACCTGTCGTCGGCAAAGACTGCTAGTGAGAAGCACGAGGCCAGGGTGGCCGAAGTGCAGCAGGAGCTCAAGGACATCGTCACTAAATGTGAGGTCCTTGAGCAAAACAGTAAGGATCAGGCCTCCGAGCTAGACTCGTTGAGCTCGACGATCATGGAGGCGCGTGTGGAGGCGCGAGGCAGCCAACAGGAGCTCCGCGAGGTCAGGCTTATTGCGGATGGTAGGCCATACTTACTGCAATGTGTCTTCGGTGGTAACACGTTCGTGTTGCTCACCCGAATGTGGCATTCCTCAGGAGCATTCGCGGATCTTCCGAAGAGTGTGGCGGATGCGGCAAGGTTCTTTGTGTCCCATGATGGGGATGTCGAGCAAAGGCTGTTTTGAGTGCAGTTTCAAGCCCCCGAGCACCCTCTTGTCCTCACTCACCAGATGAAGCAACTGATGGAGCTGCATCGGATGGCGGAGCCATCCATGAAGGACCTTTGTATCCGGCTACGGCCATCGAAGCTGCTCCTGAGCAGCTACTTTGGTTTGGTGCAGAAGTTGTGCGATGCCGCGCCCCGGATTGACGTCCTGAAGTGCTCCATTTGCATCGAGGGAGGTCGGATGGCCTTCGCAAAGACCATGGTGCACTGGCCGAAGATGAAGCCGACTGAGATGGCCACCGGACCCCCGCCTCCTGGGAAGGAGCATAGGCGCCCCGAGCAGTACTTTCCCATCATGACGGATGGTGCTCGGGCAATAGAGGCCCTGTGCTCAAAGGATGTAATTTATGAATGAGCGTACTATCATGTATTGGATGACAGTTAGTCGCTTGTGCTTTATTGTGCCATTGGTTTGCATGGTTTATCATGCATTGTTTTATTTTGACTCCTGTGTGGCCGTTCTAATCCGAAAGTTGCCAGTCATCGGCTTCAACCCCCCTGTTTATGCTACGAGGGGTGTTTCGACCTCCGCACTGTGACCCTTAGCCGGCGTGTCGGTGCCCGGAGGCGGTAGTGTGTAAGGGAAACAAGGCAATTAGACTATGCGGCTTTATTGCTTTCACTTAGCCTTAGGAGCTTGACTGTGGGGACTAATGACTAGCCCCCAATATCTTGTGATGTTCGGGTATGCCGAGGTTGAAACCATTATCACATGATCTGTGTGAATACAGACCCTTCGTATAACACGGTCTAACCTCCATCGATTTTAGTTTAACACTTGTCATCGGATCGCCAACCAGTTCACGCTCATTATGACAGTCAGTTTTCAGCTTTCTCCATTGAGGTACTTAACCAGACTAGCTGGAAGTACAATCACAGTGGTGCTCCCTTTACCCTCCTAGCTGAACATGCGGAACGTAAGAGGGTAAGCACAGGAGCCGGGCAACCCAACTATTGACCCAAGACATAATTTAGAACCGATTCATATAGGGCAATATCCGAGACGCCGAGCACATAGGATAGTGCCGGCATGATGCTCAGGGCGAGTCTTATAGTCGAGCACCCTAGTCTATTAGCCGGCTGTCTGTGTAAAAACCGGCGGATCTGGGGTAGGGGGCCCCGAGCTATGGATCTGGGATCGATGGTTAGCAGGGGACGAATGAGACGATGTTTACCCAGGTTCAGGCCCTCTTGAGGAGGTAAAACCCTACTTCATGCTTGATTATATTGATGAGTATGATGGTTACAGAGTCGATCTACCTCGAGATCAAACGAGCTAAAACCCTAGATGAGTTGACTTGTCCTCTACGAACTAAGCCCCCTGGTTTATATAGACACCAGGAGTACCTAGGGTTACATGCGATAGGTTTCCATCCGGGCATAGATACGCCCATTCTCTCTTCTAAACTTGGAGGACACACCAAGTCTTCAGAACCATCCTTCTTGAGCACGGGGCCGCTGTGTAGTTCGGCCTTCCCGCAATTGCCACAGAGCGGCCCACCAAATCGGCCCACGGGAGATAAGCCGACGGCCCGAGGACCCCTTAGTCTCGGACTCCCTCGGTAGCCCTCGAACTAGACTCCAACGCCGGGGTTCATGACATTTAGCAATTCCACATGTACAAAGTCTCCGGCTTGCGAGGTGAGTTCTATTCCTCCCCTTTATATTTGGCTAGTTCCTGTTCGGCTGCCGATGACACCCTGCTTTCCGAACATACACCGCTTAACCTCGAAGGCCAGAGGTCTGAGTATGAACAATGCCCCACCTGACAGCTTTCCTGACAAAAAGCCACAGCAGGCCATGACCGCTCGGCCAGTTATAAAAACTCGATTCGCGGTTCGAGGCAGCTCCTTCATTGGCACGTCTTATCGATATGGAGATGGTGCTCCATTTTTCACGGGATACGATTAATGATCTGGGTTATCCCACGCGCACATAATGGCTCGATTGTTTCAGGGAACGACGGAGCCTGCGGCGCATTTAAAGGGGCTCTTGGTATTACGGTCTCCCATAAAAGAGAGAAAATCCTCCAAGGCCTCCATATGCTCGTCAGATTCAAGCTCGAACTCTTACCTCCCTCCCCAAAGCTCCTAGCACTCAGATCCAATCCTTCTCCAGTTCTCCCCCGAAGCTCGACCGTGGCCAGGTCAGGCTCTCAAGGCAAGTGGGAGGCCTCCTGCGTTACCGAAAACGACATCCAGGAGTTGAAGCGCACCGGCTACCTCCCGGTCGACATCGTCCACCATGCTCTAGAGGCGGGCCAGGTGATTCCTACGCCGAAGCCGGACGAGCGAGTGGTGTTCATTCCCCACTTTATCCGGGGACTGAGCTTCTCGCTGTAGCCCTTTGTCAGGGGCTTAATGTTCTTCTATGGGTTAGACTTCCATGATCTCCCACCGAACTCCTTCATGCACATCTCGGCCTTCATCATTGTTTGTGAGGAATACTTGCGGGTCCATCCGCATTTCTGCTTGTGGCTTAAGGTCTTCAACATCAAGCCGAAGACTGTCAATAGCCAGCACGTAGATTGTGGAGGGGCGGTGATCAGCAAGCTCCCACGGGTCGAATGGCCAGACGACACCTTCATCGACACTGTCAAGGTTTGGCAGGAAGAGTGGTTCTACATGACCGAACAACGAGGAGTAGACTAGTCGGCGCCCTCCGAGTTCAGATCTGGACCCCCCACAAGGCTAACCTCGTGGATCAAGAAAGGCATCGACTAGGGATCGGCTGCGGAGGTGAAGTCGCTGCAGACGTGCATCTCCCAGATACTAGCGGCGAACATCGAGCTGACCAACGTGGTCCGGGTCATGCTCCACCGCCGCCTCCTCCCCTGCCAGCACCGGGCCACCCTGATGTCGGCCTACAAGCTCGGCGATCCAGTCACCATGCGCGAGCTATACCGCACTACCCACGAGAAGTTGTGGAAGGCGCTGTTCAAGCCCCAAAAGGACTGGCCGGCCAAGGAGGAAGACACCTGCCTGGCCGGCGAAAATCCCCCTACCAAGGTATGACAAAGCTTCTATTTTCATTCATGGGCTACGCCCCTTAGTAAGGAATTTTATCCCTTCTCCTTTGTCTTCACATAACTGGTTGGACAAGGCCGAGCGGATCAGCAGTCCGGCCCCGTTGCCCTAAGACACCAGGTCGGCCTTATTGACGGCGATGCTGGTCGTGGTGCCATACTCAGTGCCGGAGAAGGAGGAGGAGAAGAAGAAGGGTGAGAAAAAGGAGGTCCGAGAGGGCCTCCGCCCAAGAGGTCCCCCGGACACCAGGTCCGGAGAGACCCAGGCCTCCTCTGGTCTCACGAGGAGGAGCACATAGAGGAAGGGGGGAGGTTGACCCCCCCCCCCAAACAAGGAAGAGGGCGGCGTCTGCCGACACTGAGGAGGCTCCAGCTCCCCCCCGCCCTAAAAAGGTCATGCAGGGCCAAGGTGGTCCTGCCTGATGTTAGCCCGGATTCCGATGAGAAATCCGAGGCTTTCGAAAGGGTCCCCCGGAGGAACCCTAGGGTCAAGCCCCCATCCTAGAGGTACCTAATCCGAACACCTTGAGGTACGGTTATGTAGGGTTTCACCGCTAACCGGATGAGTGCTTCTCATGTGATAGCCCACCTCGTGATCTCCCCACCGATCAAGTATCCGAGCGGGAATCTCTGCCCACCGAGCTGGCAGAGAGTGGGCCGGCGTCACGTCCCTCTCCTCCTCAGGCCGTCGAGGAGACCGTGGAAGTGTTCTCTCGCCAGACCCCACCTGGGCCGAACACCGGAGGCGGGGGCGACGACGAAATGGCGGAGGTTAATACCTCGGCACCCAAGACTAGGGGGAGGAACACGTCCTTGCAAGCAAAGAGGGGGGACACTGTCCATCCGAGCTCCCTCCGCAGACCGTTCTGGAGCGCTCTATGTCTCCGGAACTGTCGCACCTGCCTTCCCGGGAAGGGAGGGTAGAGGTGCTGCCACCAGTGTCGCCCGTAACAGAGCGGGCCGCAACTGGGTGGCAGGTTGCGATGGAGGAGGCTTTGACTAGCTCCTCCCTCGTCGAAGATCACCATGCCCTCATGGGTGCAGTTTTACGAGGCATTCAATCTATTGATAGTGGACTGAAGGAGGCCTTCAACGGCCTCTTGACGGGCTTCAAGGTAAACCATGTAATATTCTCTTTCCGAAAAAGTTAATTTATAAGGTGATGTAACCCTTGCAAGTATAGTAGCCCCCGAGCCATGGGTGAGTTTGAAAAACTCACACGGGGGTCAAATTAAAAACTTAAATGATAAAAAACAGGAGAATTGCAGCATTCGAGACTCTGGCGGGTTTGGAAAAAGACCTGTCAGAGGCTCTACAGTCGATAACTCGGTAGTCTAACATAAATAAGATGTTTTGTTGGCCTCATCTTCGGCGGCGGCCGCCACTTCCCTGGAGCTGGCCGAATTGAATCGGAAGCTCAAGAGCTCCGATGAGGAACTCGACCGTCTCAACAGGCAGTTTGACAAAGCACAAGGTAAGTCTGAATTGTACTACTTCGGTTATTGTTACCCTCGATAATTGAATTTATTCTGGGTTTTGTCCCTAAGTGTTGATTATCCGATATGACCACAACCGTCGCCGCGGAGTTCGAGAACCTCAAGGCCTAATTAAAGAAGGCGAGGCAGGAGGCCGTAGATCAGAAGGTGCTGGCCAAACAGGCGTCGGTCGAACTGTCGTCGGTGAAGGACGACAGTGACAAGCATGTAGCTTGGGTATCTGAGGTGCAGCAGGATCTCATGTATCCTAGCACTAAGTGTGAGGCCCTTGAGAAAAAGAACAAGGACCAAGCCGCCGAGCTATCCTCGCTGTCCGCGAAGCTTAAGGCAGATCGGGTAGATAGGCGGTTATATGAAGAAGAACTCCGCCAAGTCAGGCTGATCGCCGATGGTAAGCCGTACTTACGGCAATGTGCCTTTGGTGGTAACAGGTTTGCATTGCTCACACGGGTGTGGCGTTCCTCAGATGCCTTTACGGATCTCCCGAGGAGTGCGGCGGACGCGGCTCGGTACTATGCGACGCAGGATGGGGATGTTCAGCCTAGACTATTCTGGGCGCAATTTCAAACCCCCGAGCAACCTCCTCTCCTCAGCAAGCAGATGAAGCAGTTGATGGAACTGCAAAGGATGGCAGAGCCGGCCATGAAAGACCTTTGCGTACGGCTGTGGCCGGCAGAGCCATTGCCAAACAGTTACTTCGGCTTGGTACAGAAGTTGTGCGACGCCGCGGCTCGGATTGAAGTCCTGAAGCATTCCTCCTACATCGAGGGGGCTCGGATGGCCTTTGCAAAGACCATGGTTCACTAGCCGAAGATCAAGCCGGCCGAGATGGCCACCGCACCTCCACGTCCTGGGAAGGGGCATAGGCGTCCCGAGATGTACTTCCCCATCATGATGGATGGGGCTCGGGCGATAGAGGCCCAATGCTCTAAGGATGTAATTTATGAATGAGCATATTATCATGTGCCCAATGAATATTTCGCTTTATAATGCGGATGCACGATTTATCATGCTTTTAAGTTTTGTATTATTTTGACTCCTGTGTAGCCGTTTAAACTGAAAGTTGCCAGTCGTTGGCTTCAGCCCCCCTGTAAATGTTACAAGGGGTGTTTCGGCGTCCGCAACGTTACCCTTAGCCGAAATATCGGTGCCCGAAGGAGGCGGTGCGAGAGGGGAACAAGGCAATCGGACTATGTGGCTTTAGTGCTTTCACTTAGCCATAGGAGCTTGACTGCGGGGGCTTGTTACTAGCCCCCAGTATTTTGTGATATTCGGATATACCGAGGTTAAGACAATTATCACATGGTTTGTGAAGGTATAAAACCATCATATGACACGGAATAACCTCCATAGATTTTTAGTTTGACGCTTGTGCTCGGATCGTAGATCGGTTCTCGCTCATTATGACAGTCGGTTTTTGGCTTTCTCCACTGAGGTACTTGACCAGGCGAGCTGGAAATACAATCGCAGTGGTTCTCCCTTTACCCTTTTAGCCGAACGAGCGGAACGTAAGAGGGTAAACACATGAGCCGGGCAACCAAACCTTTGACCCAAGACATAATTCGGAACCAATTCATATAACGCAATATCCGAGACACCGGACATGTAGAAACTAATGCGGGCATGATGCTTGGGGCGAGTTTTATAGTCAAACCCCCGGTCTATTAGCCGGTTGCATCTAACATGTACCGAACAGTTTTGCTTTCGGAGGCAGGGAGTGGGAAACAGTTTATAAAATACCATAAGAAGGCCGTAAAGGATAATCTTTATATATGATGAATTTTTACAATTCAAATTGCGGAAGCAACTGTTACAGGTATTTTTCTTAAAAACTAACTTCTACAAAGGAAAGATTTACTGAGGGTCTTCAATGGGTGGCTTGATGTCCTCGATGTGCCCTGATACGCTTCCGCTCCTTTGCTCTTAAGGGGTGTTGTGCTCCTAGAAATGTGATTTCTATGGGTGAACGGACCTTTGAGAGAGGTTCTCGGGAAATCACCATAACATGTGTGAGCTTGACGCTTGCAAGGTCCCGGATGGTGCCTAATGTCTTGTCCGAAGATGCTGTTTTGACAGTAGTTCGGTCGAGCCGACCACTTTGTTTTTGATAGTGGGTCCCCCCAGCTGCCCATGGTATTTTAAGCGCAAAATTATGCCTTCTAGGTTATGGCTACGTTAAAGCAAGCGAACGCTGTACGGCCGAGCAGTGCGTGATAGCCGTCGCGAAAAGGGACAATGTTGAAGATCAAGTCCTTGCTGCGGAAGTTGTCGGGCGAGCCGAACACCACTTCCAAAGTTATGGTACCCGAGCAACGGGCTTCGACACCAGGAATGACTCCTTTAAAGGTAGTGTTGCTGGGTTTGATCCTTGACAGGTCAATACCCATCTTTTTCACCATGTCTGAGTAAATCAGGTTATGGCTACTTCCTCCGTCCATGAGGACTCTAGTGAGGTGGTACCCATCGATGATGGGGTGTAAGACAAGAGCCGCCGAGCCTCCATGACGGATACTGGTCGGGTGATCCCTACGGTCGCAGGTGATCGGGCAAGCCGACCATGGGTTAAACTTTGGGGCTATGGGCTCTATGGCGTAGACCTCCCGAAGGGCACGCTTCCTCTCCTTTTTGGTATATGTGTGACGTATATCATGTTCACAGTTTTTACCTCAGGAGGGAATTGCTTCTGTCCACCATTGCTCGGACCGTGAGGCTCTTCATCATCCTCATTGTGCTGGCCCTTGCTTTGATCCTCGGCTGCAAGCTTGCCGGCTTGTTTGAATACCCAATAGTTGCGGTTGGTGTGAGTGGCAGGTTTGTCCTGAGTGCCGTGGATCTGGTAGGGCCTATCCATGATTTTGTCCAAGGCGGTAGGTCCGTCTCTATTCCCTTTAGGGGGTTTCTTCCGCTATCTGGATTTTCAGTTGCGGAAGCTGGCATTTACTGCCATGTCTTCCGCATAACCGTTGTTATGGCGGCGTTGGTTCTTGTTGCGTTGTGGCTTCCCGTTTCCGTCTCGAATTTCGGAGGCACCGGGGTCCTCCGGGCTATGGCTTCGATGGGCTAGCCAATTATCCTCGCCCGCGCAAAAGCTGGTCATGAGTGAGGTGAGGGCAGAGATTGTTCTCGGCTTGTCCTGGCCGAGCTGACGGGCTAGCCATTCGTCCCGGATATTGTGTCTGAACGAGGCTATTGCCTCGGCGTCCGGACAGTCAACGATCTGGTTTTTCTTGGTTAGGAACCGGTTCCAAAATTGCCTAGCTGACTCGTCGGCTTTTTGGACGACGTTACTCAGATTGGAAGAGTCCGGGGGCCGGGCATAAGTGCCCTGAAAGTTAGATCCGAAGGCATCCTCGAGCTCTTCCCAGCTCCCGATGGAGTTTTCGGGGAGACTGTTTAACCAGTGTCGAGCGGGTCCTTTAAGTTTTAGTGGCAGGTACTTGATAGCATGGAGATCATCGCCTCTGGCCATATGAATGTGGAGAAGGAAGTCTTCGATCCAAACAACCGAGTCCGTTGTCCTCGTCTGTGAAGCATAGTGGGTGGGCAGCGCCCCTGACTCGGGCTACGTCACACCGGAAATCTGCTATTGTTTGGGCCCGGTAATGTTTCTGGTCTCTGTGGTTGTGGTCAAGCCAAGATTGTGTCACACCCTGTGTTTGTATCACTTTGCTATGCTATGGATTTAAAAAATTTGGAACCATTTAAAACTTTTTGAGTGCATGTGCTTGTTTGAATTGTGTGATGCTTGTTTGTTTAGTTGATTGTGTTATGGCACTCATAGGTTCTTCATCCCTCCACACTCATCTTACTTGATCCAAACTTCTTGCCAAATGGTCATACCATGTGTATAGTACCTAAAACTATTTTTATCAAATTTTATTTTGGAAAAAAGGATTTATTCAAATTAGGTTTTCAAAACCCCCTGAATTGAGGTTTGTACTACAAGTCCTCATATTGGTGGATCCTTTTCCCCCAAAGACTCTATTTGGAACCTACTATATATAAGACTTACCAAAACCACCGAATAATAATTTTAAAGATTATTATGCTATTTTATTTTAAAGCCTGTTCTTAAGGCCATAAATAGTTTTTCATAGGGAAAAATTATTTAAATACTTTAAAAATATTTGAGAAAATTTAGGGAAACTCAGTGGACATATATTTTCCATATATATGAGTTTCAACACATGGTCATGTTCAACATAAAGGGCAAAACCACCTCAAAACCCTTTCTGCTTAAATCAAGCTTTTGAAATATTTCTATAAGAAATATTCTCAATAAAATCCAGGAAAATTCCAGCAAGTCTCACATGTTATATTTGATGATCTTCCAAAGTTTCATCTCAATCCCAATTGCTTTGATTCACCAAAATATTCCAAAACCATTCCTGTCCAGAGTCAAGTTTGAACAACTTTACATTGTGAAGTTTGTCCTATGGACCCCAAACTTTGTGGGCATGTTCTAACCTCCAAATAATGATACCACACCAAGTGGTGCATTTGGGAGAATAGAATTGCAAGTCTGGATCTATAGAAATCTGATTCTATTAAATTCTAGGGTTTACAAAGTTTACATTGTGAACTTTCCTCAATCAAGCTCAAACTTGGTGATCCACACTATTTTTACACACAATTTCATCCTGTTAAACATCAAGCCAAGTAGAATTCATTTGCTTGCCCAAATCTAGATCAAACATCTTTTGGTTGTTTGGTAAAACCCATGTTTTCACCCCTTCCCCTATTCTCCTTGATCTCAAGATTTTACCACATGTCCACCTACATGCCTTCTACCTCCAGTAAACTTTGCTTGGCCACATCTCAAGTATTTGGGGGGTAAAACCCCAAGATTCTCCTCTAGACAGCCCCTTTTTCCTCTCTCCCTCCACCTCACTCCTCCTCCCTTGACTTTCCAGGGTATCCAAGGGCATTCCCACCTTGTTTATACCCCTATGGAGCTGCTGGGCACAAGTGGCCGCGCCCAAAACGCCAAAGGCATGCCATTTGGGCGCTCTGGAGCGCACTACAGTGCACCCAAGCACTGTAGCCGGCGCCCATCCCGAGCCCCGACAGCCTTGGGAGGCGGGGCCTTGTCCCCCGTGTCCCCCTTGACGTCCACACCCTAGCACGCTTCCGGCCCCCTTCTCCTTCTCCCTCCTGTGCCCCTCTTCGCACGCGTGGCGGCCGCCCGAGGGCTCTAATGACTGAGCCCACACGCGTGGTGCCCCTCTCCCACTCTGCTTGTCCTCTCCCCCTCCCGAGCATCCCCTATGGTCCCCTAGCCTCACCTATGCCCTCAACTCTGGCCGCAGCGGTCCCACGGCACGCGCCCGAGCCCTCGCGCGTGCCATGCCCTGCCTCCACCTCGCGCCTATATAAGGCCACCCCTGGCCTCCCTTTCACCTCTGGTCGCCTCACCCTCCTCCCAATTGCACCTCCACACTTCGCCCCCTTCGTTCTGGAGCTCGGAAGCTCAGAATCGAGCCGGAGCTCGCCGCCTCGGCTCGCCGGAATACGCGCGGTATGGCCTTCCTCCGCCCCTGTTCTCCTCTGATCCGAGGACCCTGAGCATCCCTGACCCCGTTCCCCCTCTTCTTTCCTCCAATGGCAGTCCAGGGCGAGCAGCCCGACCTCGAGCAGGAGCTCCGCCGCTCGGATCCGTCGTCCTTGACGAAACCGTCACCGCCGGCGATGAACTCCACCTCCCTGGAAGCGCTCGAGCCTCCTGAGCACGCCCGTGTCCTCAGGGCCTCGAGCCGCTGTCGGAAACGCCGCCGGTGAGCTCTCCCCGTCCCCTGTCTGGAGGTTGAAGATGACCCTGGTGGGGCCCGTCTGTCATCCCCTCACTCCCCTCTATCCCGCTGATCACTGGGCCCACCGGACCCGCCTGTCGGGTTTGACCAGGGGCGCAGCACGGCAAGTGGAGGCGTATTCCTCCACCCCGCCTTCGACGTGCCCTCCTGGCCGCCCGCCAGTGTGCATGGGCCGAGCCCAGCCCAGCTGGGTCTGTTCTGGCCCAGTTGGTTCTGAGGCCTTTTTCTTTTTCTTTTTCAGTAAATTTTCCAAAAATCCCACAGAATTAAATATTTATCCAATCCCAAATATTATTCCACCACAAATCTTGTAATATTCTGTAGAATTTAATAGTGCCATTTGTGTAAATATTTGAAAACATTTTATGTACTGTTTTATTTTAAAACCCCTTTTTGGTATTTCTAGCCTCTGTTTAAATAGTTTTCAAAGTCTTTTTCATTACGAAACCTTAGGCAAATATTTTTAGTATAAATTGTAGTATTTTACAGAGTAGGGTAACATTTTAGAAGTGAGTTTTGTGCTCTGTTTTTGTGATGATTCTTATTATTACCGTTATTTATCGCGACGATAGATTGCGCTATTGACGAGGGAGTTGGACCCGAAGACTTTGAAGACCCCGAAGACTTAGTTGAGCCAGGCAAGCAGCCCTTTGACCATGACTATGAAACCCTTTATTTGCATGGCATATAGCACTTTATTTCGTGATGTTGATGTGGTGACCACTTCGGTGGGTTGCCTCCGATATTGTTACCGTTGATACTTGCATCGTGCATGACCCTACCTTCTTATGAGGGTTGTGCGGGTGGGAGTAGATAGGATGCTTAGTAGATGCTACACAAATGGGATGGGGATATACATGGTGATGGAAACTAAAGTGTTTTCAAAGACTTTTTGAAAACCCCGTCGGGTGCCACTAATGCCCGAGGGAGATGAAGTTGAGCTAGGTAACCACTTGATAAAGAAGTGGTGTACCGGAGCAAGTTGTGTATGTGTGTGTTTTCGAAAACGGAGAGATTTAAGATTTGCTGACCGTCCCAACCTTACATGCACAACCACGATACCCCTTATGGGACGGGGCTTTGTTGATTACTTTGGTGGGTACTAGCATAGAGCCCGCATTACTAATGGCGGGAGTGATGTGGTCACTCTCGATACGGGGTCGTGTCGGTAAGGACGATCATGCGCTGTCTTCACAGGCACCGGGCACACCGTTGGTCCCTGCATGGATGTTACTTGTGATGTACATCATGTGGGCTGGGTACCAATCGAGTGGTCTCTTTGTTTAGTATCGCTAGGGGAAAGACAATGTTTGGGTACTTACCTCGGGTATGTAATATACCGCGAGTCGTGGATGACACGGAAGTTTCCCGAGTCTTGTGGTTAAAGTGTGCAACCTCTACAGAGTGTAAAACTATTCGAATAGCCATGTCCACGGTCATGGACAGTTGGAGGTCCTGCTTAAACTACGTCCGATGTTTTCGCCAACCTGGTGTGTGTGTGTGTTGGTGGCAAAGATGATACTCGAGTTAAGTCTGATGACTTGACATGATGATTGAACATGAGATGTTCAGACCTTGATTATATTGATATCTGTAACTTGTTCATACGGATACTTGTATCCTCATGATGCATGCTATTACTAGTTATCTTGATCATGTCATTGCACTCAAAATTAGCTTTCCGCAAAACATACCTACTTAGTGCTATATCATGCATTGTTATTGCCTTGTTCCAAACATGGGTTGCTTGCGAGTACATTCAAAGTACTCATTGGCTTGCCACTGGTTATTTAATTGGCCAGGCATGGAAGAGCAGGAATATGGTGAAGAGTTCGATGGAGACGAACATGCGAACTAGGACGCTTCCCAGTCACAATGCCTGTAGGTTAAGGCAGATGGCATGGGTCTACGCTTTCGATCAAGATTTCCGCTGCTAGTTGTGTTTGTTATTTGGCCCTCGTAGCCCTATCTATGTAAGACTTGACCTTCGTGGTCTTTATTTGTGTAAAACGCTAAGTATGCATGTAAGACTCTTGTTATTCAGCTTCTGTGTGTTCAGTGAGCATTGATCTCTGGGATCACTGTACACGTCCATTCGGTGATCACGACTTATGAGTCGGGGTCGCCACAGATTGGTACCCGTCCCGTCTAGCGGGGGAGTACCATCTAGATCCGTAGAGGGATCTAGTGTGACCTGCTCTATAGTACAGGTCCTGTCGTAGGTCAAGTCGATCCTCAGGCAGTTCTGGCCCTTTTGCTCTCCTGTGGGGTAGCGCGGGTATATACTCGACGTCTACAGCCGCCCTATCCCGTCCTCGAGGGGGACGGTCTGGCTGGTCGTATGGAATGCCCCTGGGAAATTCGGGCTTGAAGGCCTCGTCGTCTAATTGCGGTAGTAGACGCCGGTGTGGGTAGCTCTTGTGTTTGTCCGGCCGATCGGTGTCGAACCCTTCTTCGGTTGCCAAGACCTTAGTCCATCTGTCGTTGTTGGTGTCTTGTTCAGCTCTGAGCTGCTGTTACTTTTCTTTTAGGCTCTGGGCGGTGGCTATGAGCTTCCGCCTGAATTGTTGCTGATCCTCAGGGTTTTCGGGGATGGTGAAGTGTCTTCGGCTTTGAGGCTATACTCCTCCTCGGTAGGGGGGAGGTAGTTGTCGTCGTCGGAATCGTTGAGGTCCTTGGGTTCATGCTGATCCTCGAGCCTCTTCGGGTCTTCCAGTGGCTGCTCGGGGGCTTGAAGGTCGCCGAGGTCTTCCGGGGTGTCGCTTTCCCCTGTGCCCATGATCGCTTCCCTTCCCTTGTTCGCCTTGGAACGTTTGCGATGTTTCTGGCGCTTTGATGGCGCTTCGCTGGATTTGTCGCCGTTCTTCTTGGGGGTGTGGCCGTCCCTATCACTGGGGGTGTCCACCATATAGACGTCGTAGGTGGAGGTGGATGTCCATCGCTCGGTAGTGATAGGGGTTGGAGTGCTCACCTCCTCGTCAAGGTCTTCTGCCTCCTCGGAGGCGTAGTACAACATATCAATTAAATCTTTGACAGTGGCTACTAAGTGGGTGGTGGGTGGGCCGTAAAATTCCTCGTGACCGGATTCCAGACCGATCTAAACAACGGTCGAGGTCGGGTCGTCCATGATTGCCATTGACTGGATCCGGTCCAGTGCCTCGTTCAACCGCAAGAGGTCGACCAGATCAATCTTCCAAGGGCCCTCGAAGCTGAACTCCGGAGCGCCCTCATGAGGGGATTATTCAGCAAGAACCGAACCCTGGTACTCGGGCACTATCACTGGGTCCGAGCTCAAGGCCAAACCTCCGGCGGGGATAGACTCGAGGGCAGGGGCGAATAGGGGGCCCGAAGTTAAAGCTTCTGGATTTTCAGGCCCATCGGACGAAACCGAGGGCACAGTAAGAAACAGATAGCCACTGGAGTCGGCGATGAACTCTGGGTTCCCGAACCTGATCTCCTGATCGTGAGCGAAACTTCCGATCTGGCCAAGATGGCAGGTCAGGTTAGCATGCAGCACAATGCTGCCGAACGTGAAGGTCTGTCCAGGGAAAAAGGTGTCCTCGTTATAGACCTGTTCGTTGATAATTATGCGAGCCATCAATCCTCTGGTGATCTCACAGCGGAACTCTCAATGAAAGCATCAATGTCGGTGTCAAAACCAGCGGATCTCGGGTAGGGGGTCCCGAGCTATGGATCCGGGATCGATGGTTAACAAGGGACGAAGGAGACGATGTTTACCCAGGTTCAGGCCCTCTTGAGGATGTAAAAGCCTATGTCCAGCTTGATTATATTGATGAGTATGATGGTTACAGAGTCGATCTACCTCGAGATCAAACGAGCTAAAACCCTAGATGAGTTGACTTGTCCTATATGAACTAAGCCCCCTGGTTTATATAGACATCAGGCGTACCTAGGGTTACATGCGATAGGTTTCCATCTCGGCATAGATACACCCATTCTATCTTCTAAACTTGGAGGACACACCAAGTCTTTGGAACCTTCCTTCTTGAGCACGGGGCCGCTGTGTAGTTCGGCCTTCCCGCAATGGCCACAGAGCGGCCCACCAAACCGGCCCACGGGAGATAAGCCGACGGCCCGAGGACCCCTTAATCCCGGACTCCCTCACCGGCCGCATCTAAGAAAGCATGTACCGAGCTATTTTGTTTTGGCATCGGAGAGCGGAAAGAGGGATATGCAATATAAATGACTGCAATGGGACCCTAAAAATGGCCTTTATTTCCGATAAGCTCATGACGTCTAACCGTACAATCCTAACTGTCGAAGCAACTATTACAGATAGTTTTATTTACAAATAGACTTTTACAGAGGAAAGGTTTACACATGGCCTTTTTTGAGTGGTTTGACATCCCTACTGCGCCCTGCTGCAAGTATGCGCCTTTGCTCTGGAGCGGTTTGCTCCTTTGGAGGAGATGGTCACCGGCGGACGGACCTTTAAGAGAGTCTCTTGAGATGCCGCCTTAGTGTGTTCGCTTGATGTTGTCTAGGTCCTTTACGGTACCTACTTTTTGTCCGAAAACATGTTTAAAAATAGCTCGGTCGAGCCGAACACTTGGTCTTTGGATAGTAGGTCCCCACAGCTGCCCATGGTATTTTGGGTGCAAAGTTGTGACTCAGGTACATACCTTGCGACTGTCGGGGATATGTTGTGAGGAGCGTATTGCTATTTATGCAGAGCGTAGAAAGACTCCGGGAGGTGAGATATGGCCCGGGCTCGTTTGCTAGCCTCTCGTGCCTTGACGGCGGACGGGGCTGTGGCGTCGTGTTGCCGATCTGAACTTCGGCAGCCAGAGCTGCTGTGTATTCCTCTGTTCGGAGTGAGCGCTCCATATTGCCACTAACCATGATGACGCCCTTGGGTCCGGGCATATTGAGCTTCAGATATGCGTAATGAGTGATGACGTTAAAGCGAGCGAACGATGTTCAGCTGAGAAGTGTGTGGTAGCCGCTGCGGAAAGGGGCGATGTCGAAGATAAAGTCTTCGCTGCGGAAGTTGTCGGGTGAGCCAAACACTACCTCCAGCGTCATGGTACCCGAGCAGCGTGCTTTGATGCCTGGGATTACTCCTTTAAAGGTGGTGTTGCTGGGTGTGATCCTTGACGGATCAATACCCATTTTCCTCGCTGTATATGAGTAAATCAAATTGAGGCTGCTGCCTCTGTCCATGAGGACTCTAGTAAGGTGGTACCCATCGATGATGGGGTCGAGTACCAGGGCCGCTGATCCTCCATGACAGATACTGGTCGGGTGGTCCCTACGTTTGAAGGTGATTGGGCATGCCGACCATGGGTAGAATTTCGAAGCTACGGGTTCTACGGCATAGACTTCCCGAAGCGCACGTTTCCTCTCCTTCTTTGGTATATGCGTGGCATAGATCATGTTCATGGTCTTTACCTCAGGAGGGAATTGCTTCTGGCCGCCATTGTTCGGCCCGCGAGGCTCATCATCGTCCTTGCTATGGGGGCCCTTGCCCTGTTCCTCGGCTGTGAGTTTGGTGGCGTGTTTGATCACCCAGCAATTATGGTTGGTGTGGTTGGCTGGCTTGTCTTGGTTGTTGTGGATTTGACAGGGCCGGTCCAGGATTTTGTCTAGAGCGATGGGTCCATCCCGGCTCCCTTTAGAGGGCTTCTTCCATGGTCCAGATTTCGAGTTGCTGAATCTGGCATTTACTGCCATATCCTTGGCCTCACCGTTGCTGTGTCGGCGCTTGTTCGTGTTGCATCGTGGTTTCCCGTTTCCATCCCGAACCTCAGAAGTGTCAGGGTCTTCAGGATTATGGTTCTGACGGGCTAGCCAACTATCCTCACCCGCGCAAAAGCGGGTCATGAGTGAGGATAGAGCTGACATTGTTCTCGGCCTTTCTTGGCCGAGTTGACGGGCTAGCCATTCATCCCGGATGGCGTGTCTGAAAGAGGCTATTGCCTCGGCATCCAGACAGTCGACGATCTGGTTCTTCTTGCTCAAGAACCGATTCCAGAATTGTCGGGCTGACTCTCAGGACTTTTGAACAACATGGCTCAAATCGTCAGAGTCGGGAGGCCGGACATAGGTTCCTTGAAAGTTAGCTCAGAAAGCATCCTCGAGCTCATCCCAGCTCCCGATGGAGTTTTCAGGGAGGCTGTTTAGCCAGTGCCGCGCTGGTCCTATAAGCTTTAAAGGCAAGTATTTTATGGCGTGGAGGTCATCTCCTCGAGCAATATGAATGTGGAGAAGGAAATCTTCAATCCACACGGCCGGGTCTGTTGTTCCATTGTATTGTTCGATATTTACGGGTTTAAACCCTTCTGGGAATTGATGCTGCATCACCTCATCCGTGAAGCACATTGGGTGAGCGGCGCCCCTGACCCGAGCTACATCACGCCACAGGTCGTCTCTTATCCGGGCCCAGTGTTGTTCCTGAACTCTATTGTTTCGGTCGAGCCAGGCTTGGTATTCATCCCGTCTAGCGGGAGTGTACCCTCTAGATCCATAGATGGATCTTGTATGGCCCCTTCTAGCGTCCAGATCGTGTCATAGGTCATATGGGTCTTTAGGCTGTGTTGTCTCCTTTCCTCTCCTACGGGGGAGCATAGGCGGGTCTTCGGCTTCTCCAGTCGCCATGTCCCGTCCTCGAAGGGGGGGGGGTCTGGCTGGTTGCCTTGAGTATGTCTGGGGGTGCGGGCTCAAGGGCCTCTTCGTCCAATTGTGGCAACAAACGTCGGCATGGGTAGCTTTTGTTTTGATCCGGATGTTCCTTGTCGTACCCTTCTTCGGCTGCTAGGACTTTCATCCATCTATCATTTAGGGTATCTTGTTCGTCCTTTATTTGCTGCTGCTTCTTCTTCAGGCTTCGGGCGGTGGCTATGAGTTGCCGCTTGATTCGTTCTTAGTCCAACGGGTCCTCTGGAACAATAAAATCCTCGGCTCCGAGGCTAACCTCCTCGTCAGAGGGAGGGAGTTAACTGTTGTGCTCGGAGTCGTTGGAGTCCTCGGATTTGTGCCGATCTTTGTGTCCCTCTGAGTACTCGAGGTGCTTTTCGGGGGAGACTGGATAGCCGAGGTCTTCCATATTGTCCGGGGTATCGTTTTCTCTAGTGCCCATGTTACTTTCCTTACCCTTGTGTGCCTTGGCTCATTTGCACTGGCGTCGGCATTTAGACGGTTCCTCGCTGGGCTTGTCACCATTTTCTCTGGGGGATTCGTCGCCCTTATTGCCGGGGGTGTCCACAATATAGACATCGTAGCTGGAGGTGGCTGTCCACCACCTGGTGGTCGGAGGGATAGTGTTGTCGACATCTTCACCATTGTCCTCGGCCTCCTCAGAGGCGTAGTCCAGCATATCGGTTAAATCCTTGATAGTGGCTACTAAGTGGGTGGTGGGTGGGTTGTAAAATTCCCCATGGCCTACCTCAAAACCGATCCGATCATGGGTCAAGGACGGGTCATACGCTGATACTTGTGATCTGCGTTGGGATTTCCGTGAAGAGGAACGGGTTATTGCAGCACAAAGTGGGTAAGTATTTCCCTCAGTTATGAAACCAATGTTTATCGAACCAATAGGAATATCAATCCTCAACCGTCTTTAGCGGCTGCACACAAATGAACAAACAACTTGCACCCAACGCGGGCAAGAGGGTTGTCAATCCCCTTGATCTAGTTAGTTGCAAGGAATTGAGTTGTGTAGATAATTATAGATAATTGTAAATTACCAAACTAAAATAAAAAGTAAATAAAGGCAGCAAGGTAACAGTAGCATTTGTAAATATATAAGTGCATAGACCCTGGGGCCATAGTTTTCCCTAGTCGCATCTCTCATGTAGGCAGCATACGGTGGGTAACAAATTACTATTGGGCAATTGATAGAAAATCGGATAGCTATGCGATTTTCACGGCAATGATCATGTGTATATAGGCATCACGTCCATAAACAAATAGGCCGACTCCTACTTTCACCTATTACTATTACTCCACGCATCAACCGCTATCCACCATGCATCTAGAGTATTAAGTAAAACAGAGTAATGCATGGAGAATGATGACATGATGTAGAAAAATAAACTCAAGCAATATGAATGAACCTCGTCGTGTTATCCTTAGTAGCAACAACAAAAAGACGCATCTTGTCCCCAACTTTATCACTGGGATATAGAAACTCGTCAGGTTGAACCTACCACAACGCACCACTCCCACCGATGAAATATCAATCTACCTGGCCAAATCACATTAATAAATCGGAGAGCATTACGAAGGTATAAGATCATGCAATTAAGAGACATAATATATATCAAAGATATCTCAAATACTCCCTCTGTTCAGAAATATAAGACGTTTTAGAGACTTGTAAGAAATATAAGACGTTTTAGAGACTTGTGACAAGTCTCTAAAACGTCTTATATTTCTGAATAGGGGAAGTACTTTTCAAGAATAATCTGAACATAACCGACAATTCATCGGATCCCAACAAACACACCGCACAATAGGATTACATCGGATAGATCAAAGTGAAGATATAATCCATACAATGGTCATCCATACAATGGTCATCACATCTCTTGATCAATAAAACTTTTTGATCTACCTCTTGATCTTCTTTTGGTCCATAAAAAATCATCAAAAAGTTTCATGGCAATTGGACTTCGTTTGGTAATGTAAATTTGAAAAGTAAAAAACACGCAGAAAACAACAACTGGCACTGGGCACTGGGTCAATAGGTTAGTTCTAAAAAATATTATAAATTGGTAAATAAAGACCCAAAAAGTATCCTAGAATGATAATATATCAGCATGGAACAATAACAAATTGTAGATACATTGGAGACGTATCATACACAATGTTTATTGTCTCGATCCGAGCCAGCGTCTCGTTCAATAGCGAGAGGTCGGCCGGGTTAATCCTCTGAAGTTCTTCGCAATTAAGCTCTAGTGTATCAACGCGAGAAGCATGCTCGGCCAAGGATGACCCCTGGTCTTCGAATGCTATCATCGGGTTGGAGATCAAGGCTGGATCCGAGGTGAGGGTCAACCCGGGGACGGAGCTGAGCTGGGGGTCCGAAGTTAAAGCTTTGGGATTCCCAGGCTCATCAAGCAAGGCCGTGAGCCCAATAAGTATCAGATCCCCTAGGGAGTTGGCGGAGAACTCTAAGTTCCCGAACCTGATCTCCTGATCGGGGGAGAAGCTTTCGATCTGGCCAAGATGGCTGGTTGGATCGGCGTGCAACACGATGCTGCCGAACGCGAAGATTTGCCGAGGGATGAAAACCTCCCCGTTGCGAATGTCATTGCTGATGATTAAGCATGCTATCAATGCTTTGGCAATCACACAGTGGAACTCTCAATGAAAACACCAATGTCGGTGTCAAAACTGGCAGATCTCGGGTAAGGGGTCCCGAGCTGTGGATCTTGTATCGATCGGGAATAGGAAGAAAAAAGGACAATATTTACCCAGGTTTGGGCCCTCTCGAGGAGGTAAAACCCTACGTCATGCTTGATTGTATTGATATGTGTATGGCGATTACAGAGTCGATCTACCCACGAGATCAGATGAACTAAACCCTAGATGAGTATGATGATGGTTCTGTCCCGTATGAACTAAAACCCTCTAATTTATATAGACACCAGGGGTACCTAGGGTTACACATGGTCGGTTATCATTAGGGATCGAATATGCTGAATCTACTATCTTGACTTGGAGGGCACACCAAGGCACCGGCGGTTTCCTTCTTGAACATGGAGTTGTATCATAGCTCGGCCTTCCGGTAAGGTCCATAGAGCAGCCCAAGGACCCCGTAGTCTCGGACTCCCTCAGTGCTCGCTCCATGTTTGCTTGTGGCCGCACCCTCGTGTCTCGACGCCCCTCTCTGGCATATAAATTTTTATATATTCCAAAAACCTTAGGGGAGCTCCCGAAACACTTTTTTCGCTGCCGTAAGTCTCTGTTCCACCGTGTGCGCATATGGAGCCCTGTTCTGGTGCCCTACCGGACGGGGGATCGATCACGTCAGTATTCATGGATATAAGTAATCATGCATATAAGAGATCAAAGAAGACTCAAATAGTATTCATGGATAGAAAGTGATCATGAACTCAAAATTCATCGGATCCCAACAAACACACCGCAAAAGTTTACATCAAATAGATCTCCAAGAGACCATTGTATTGATAATCAAAAGAGAGAGAGGAAGCCATCTAGCTACTGCCTACGGACCCGTCGGTCTACGGTGGACTACTCACGCATCATTGGAGAGGCATCAATGAGGATGATGAACCCCTCCATGATGGTGTTAGATTGGTTCTCGAGGTTCTGGAACTTGCGGCGGCTGGATGTGTTTTTTGTCCACTCCTTTAGGGTTTCTGGAATATTTGGGAATTTATAGGCATTAGAGGGGGTAGAGAGGGGCCTCGAGGAGAGCCCAACCCATTAGGGCGCGCCTGGGGCCTTTGGCGCGCCCTGGTGGGTTGTGGTCTCCACGGCCCACCTCTCTGGCACTTCTTTGGCCCACTGGATGTCTTCTGGTCCAAAAAAAATCTCCAAAAAGTTTCGTCGCAATTGGTCTCCATTTGGTACGGATATTCTGCGAAGTAAAAAACAAGCAAAAACAGCAACTGACACTTTGGCACTATGTCAATAGGTTAGTCCCAAAAAATGATATAAAGTTGCTATAAAGTGATTGTAAAACATCCAAGCTTGATATTATAATAGCATGGAACAAGCAAAAATTATAGATACATTGGAGACGTATCAGTCTATCAGAGACCTATGGGTCCATAGCTAGTACCTAGATGGCTCTCTCTCTCTAGGTTCTTCAGTACAAAGTTCATCGCATCTTCGCGATGATCTATTCGATGTAATCAGTTTGTGCGGTGCGTTTGCTGGGATCTGATGAATTGTAAGTTTATGTTCAGATTATTCAGGAAAAGATATTGAATACTTGCTGGTATTTTATTTGCATGATTATTGTAGCTTCGCCATTCTCTCCAATCTATCGGGTTAGTTTGGCCAACTAGATTGATTTATCTTCGGTGAGGGAGGTGCGTTGTAGTGGGTTCAATCTGGCGGTGCTCTATATCCCAGTGGAATAGTAGGGGACAAGACACGTCTTTGTATTGCTGCCACTAAGGATAAAACTATGGGATTTAATCATATTAATTGAGTTTACTTTGTCTACATCATGTCATTGTTCTCCAAGCATTACTCTGTTTTACTTAATACTCTATATGCATGCTGGATAGCGGTCGATGGGTGGAGTAATAGTAGTAGATGAAGGAAGGAGTCGGTCTACTTGCTTATGGATGTGATGCCTATATGCACATGATCATTGACGTGAACAAATATTGCAAAACTATGCGCTTTTCTATCAATTGCCCAACAGTAATTTGTTTACCCACCGTATGCCTTCTTCGAGAGAGAGATGCCACTAGAGAACACTAGGCCCCCCTTGTCTATTCACATATAAGTTTAGACACGCTATTAATACCTTGCTGCCATTACTTACTTTTTATTTAGTTTGTAATTTATATTTAGCCAACTATCATCTACACTACGTATCCGCTTGCAAGTAACGAGTTCAAGGGGATTGACAACCCTCTTGGCCGCGTTGGGTGCAAGAGTTTGCTCTTTTGTGTGTAGGTGCCGAAGATAGGAGTTGTGTGGTCCTCCTATTGGTTCGATAACCTTGGTTCTCACCAGGGGAAATACTTATCTATACTGTGCTGCATCATCCCCTCCTCTTCGGGGAAAAACCCAACGCAGGTCACAAGTATCAGGAAGGATTTTTGGCGCCGTTTCTGGGGAGTATCACTAACTTACTATCAAGCACATTATCACAAATTATCATTCACTTGTTCTACTTTTTATTTGATGCTATATTTGTCTTGCTATAAAAATAAAAAATAAGAAAATATTTACCTTTGCTAGTTTGCTTGTTTCATTTTCTAGTTGCTTGCTTGAAGTTGCTATCATGTCTGACTTCATCATTGAGAAGGATGATGGAGGTAAAACCCCAAAAGAGGAAATTCCCCCACAGCAAGAAATAAAAGATTTTGTTGCGGGAAAGGGGAATATAATAGGGAAAAGCATTATCCAAGTATGCTTTAACTGTACGTGTACTTTGGCTTGCAAGGATACTCCACTAATTAAAAGAACCAGAAGTTACGCCGATACTATTTTTGCTCTTGTCCTTAAACTTGAAAGAAGATTTATGCATACTCACCCTACTTTGCAAAGTATTTTCTATGAGTTGCTGGTCATAAAAGACCCTACAGCTAAAAAGATGGCCACTCTTATCCTTATGCATGAATTTGACTATATAGTATGGGAGGCTCGATATATATTTGATCACCATAATATGAGTCGTGAACATCCTGTGATAGATGAAATTTTATATAATGATGATTATATGATTAGGCATGTGTTTAAATATGGCCATACTTTTGATGAAAATACTAGTAAAGAAGTTCCTCCTATTCATATTATCCAACAAGTTTTCAATGCCATCAATAAACAATATTCTTTGATAGCAAGAGAGAATACGGAGGGTTTTAAGGACAGTAGTATTGAGAATGCCAAAATATTGCTTGATGATGTGTTTCCTATTTTATTTGAAAAATCTCCTCATGAACACACATCCCAAGAGGTTAACGGTAAGGTAGATGATGTCACTTGAAACTATGCATTATGCCTAGCTTGGGGCATAAAACAACCTAGTTGGGAGGCAACCCAATAGTTATCTTATTTTTCTTGTTATACTTTATGTTTATGTGATATAACATGATTATAGCTACTGTAATTATTGTGTTTTCATGTTTAAATTAGTGTTTGTGCCAAGTAAAGCCTTTGGGATGACTTGAATGAAAATTAGAATTGATGCGGTGAAACAACAGAAACTTTTGCGCCCAGTGCAGAATTTCTCTGATTTTACTGGAACGTATTTTTTATATGATTTTTTATACAGTATTTCTGTACAAATTCCCCAGTTTGTCCTAATTTTTCAGAATTTTTGGAGTTACAGAATTGTGTGTTTTCGCTGATCACTACAGACTATTCTGTTTTAGACAGATTCTGTATTTGCTTGCATAGTTTGCTTGTTTCGATGATTCTATGGATTATGTCTGGGGTATAAGTCATTTAGAAGTTATAATACAGTAATTTATTAAATAATAAAATATGGATAAATTTATAATAGTACCTAATGTTTATAGTTTGCCTAGCCTACTAACGGATCTTACGAGTTATCTATTGAGTTTTGTGTGATGGAGTTTTCAAGTTTTGGGTGCTATCACGGTGGATGAAGGAATAAGGAGCAGCAAGAGTCTAAGCTTGAGAATGCCCAAGGAACCCCAAGGTAATATTCTAGGAAGACTCAAGTGTCTAAGCTTGGGCTCGTCTCAATCCATCGGTATGTCACTTGGAGCTATATTTTTATTCATCACATGATATGAGTTTGCTTGGAGCATCGTTTGCTCTAGTTTTCTGTTTTTGTTTTTGTTTTCCACAATCATTGTTTGCTGGACACACCCACTTGAGAGAGACACATGTTCACCATGATTTGTTAGAATACTCTTTGTGCTTCACTTATATCTTTTGAGCTTAGCAGTTGCTCTAGTTCTTCACTTATATCTATTTGAGCACGGTGGTGTATAGATTTTAAAGAAATAATTGCACTCTCGTTCTTCACTTATGTTTGTTTGAGAGATAATAAATAGTGACGGTAATTTGCATGCGTTATAAGACTAGTCCAAAAATAATTGGATTCACGGAGTGCATAATCAAAACCACATGTAGCACATAAAAGAGAAATTGTGGGTTAATGATATTGATGTGGTAATATGAAAGGGTGTGAGTGCATGGTTGTTGGTTAGTAAAACTATCGATAGTTAAAGTATGTTAATATGTTGTTCATCTAACTATTGGTTATGGCATGGTGATGATGTGTGAGCTTTCTTATTCCTCGTGAAATCATGTGCTGGTTAGGTCGAGGGCGCGCGTTGGTTAACTCCTACCAACCCCCTCCCTAGGGGCATGCGAGTAGTACTTTGCTTCGAGAGAGCTAATAAAACCTTGCAATAAGTACATGAGTTCTTTATGACTAATGTGAATCCAAGGATGTATGCACTCTCACCACCTCATATTTGCTAGCTTCTTCAGTACCGTGCATTGCCCATTCTCACCTCAAGGATCGATGCAATCTTCGCCGGTGTATCCAAACCCCGCGACATGATAAGCTCTGTTGCACATAGCCCACCCTATATCTTCCTCAAAAGAGCCACCATACCTACCTATCATGGCATTTCCATAGCCATTCCGAGATATATTGCCACGCAAGTTCCACCATCACATCATATGACTAGTACACTCAGTGTCATATTGCTTTGCATGATCATGTAGCTGACATAGTATTTGTGGCAAAGCCACCGTTCATCATTATCATACATGTTACGCTAGATCATTGCACATCCTGGTACACTGCCAGATGCATTCATATAGAGTCATATTCTTTATTAATTTTTCATATCGAGTGGTAAGTAAATAAAAGTGTAATGATTATCAGTATTAGGGCACTGTCTCAGTGAGGAAAGGATGATGGAGACAATGATTCCCCCACAAGTCTCGGGATGAGGCTCAGGACGAAAAATAAAAGGAGAAAAAGAGAAAAAGAAAAAAAGGAGAAAAAGAAACAAAGAAACAAAGAAAGGAGAGAAAAGAATAAGAAAAAAAAGAAAAAAAGAGAAAAAGAAAAAATGAGAGAAAAGAGAAAAGGTACGGTGCTACTACCTCCTTTTCCACACTTGTGTTCAAAGGAGCAATATGTTTTTCATATAGAGAGTCTCATGTTTTGTCACTTTCGTATACTAGTGGGAATTTTTTTCATTATAGAATTGGCTTGTATATTCCGATGACGGGCTTCCTCAAATGTCCAAGGTCTTCATGAGCAAGCAAGTTGGATGCACACCCACTTAGTTTCAGTCGAGATTTCATACACTTATATCTCTAGTGCATCTGTTGCATGGCAATCCCTACTCCTCGCATTGATATCTATTGATGGGCATCTCCATAGCCCGTTGATACGCCTTGTTGATGCAAGACTTTCTTCTTCATTTTTACCCCTTTGATACCTACCACCATATTCTATTCCACTTATATGATGTGTCCATGGTTCACGCTCCAGTATTGAGTGAGTAATAAAAAGCTGAAGCGCATTAAAAAGTACGATCCAACTACCTCGCTTAACACCCCGGTGCTTGACATTTGTATTTATGTGGTGAAGACGGAGCCATGTCATGCTAATATGAGAAAAGGAATGGGTGTAAACATTCTTTAAGGATCGTATATTTTGAACATTAATGATCATGTTACTTATGTTCATGGATATTACTATGTTGATATTTGTTAATTCATCATTTCTTAATGAACACGCCTGCAATAGATTACATGTTGGGTAGCATGTCACATTAAAAAATTCTGTTTTTATCATTTACCTACTCGAGGACGAGCAGGAATTAAGCTTGGGGATGCTGATACGTGTCCAATGTATCTATAATTTTTGTTTGTTCCATGCTATAATATTATCATTCTAGGATACTTTTTGGGCAATTATTTGTTGATTCATATTATTTTTTAGCACTAACCTATTAACCCAGTGCCAAGTGCCAGTTGTTGTTTTCTACATGTTTTTGGCTTTTTTGGTTTACAGTACCAAACGAAGTCCAATTGCCACGAAACTTTTTGATAATTTTTTCTAGAACAAAAGAAGACCTCGAAGCTTCAGGAGGAGGCCGGGGGCCCCACGAGGGCCCCACAAGCCAACATGTCGCACCCAGGGGGGTGGTCGCGCCCTGGTAGCTCGTGGCCACCCACCTCGTCTCCCGACGCCCCTCTCTGGCATATAAATTATAATATATTATAAAAAACCCAGGGGAGCTCTCGAAACACTTTTTCCGCCGCCGCAAGTCTCTATTCTGGCGTGTGCCCATCTGGAGCCTTGTTCCGGTGCCCTTTCGGAGGGGGATTAATCACGGAGGGCTTCTACATCAACCTTGCTACTCCCATGGTGATGTGTGAGTAGTCTACCATAGACCTACGGGTCCAGAGCTAGTACCTAGATGGCTCTCTCTCTCTATGTTCTTCAATACAAAGTTCATCACATCTTCGCAATGATCTATTTGATATATTCACTTTGTGCGGTGCGTTTTTTGGGATCCGATGAATTGTGGGTTTATGTCCAGATTATTCATGAAAAGATATTGAAAACTTGCGGGTATTTTATTCGCATGATTATTATAGCTTCGTAATTCTCTCCAATCTATCAATTTAGTTTAGCCAACTAGATTGGTTTATCTTCGGTGCGAGAGGTGCGTTGTAGTGGTTTCAATTTGTCGGTGATCTATATCCCAGTGATATAGTAGGGTACAAGACATGTCTTTGTCTTGCTGCCACTAAGGATAAAACGATGGGGTTTATTCATATTAATTGAGTTTACTTTGTCTACATCATGTCATTATTCTCCAAGCATTACTCTGCTTTACTTAATACTCTAGATGCATGCTGGATAGCGGTCGATGGGTGGAGTAATAGTAGTAGATGTAGGGAGGAGTTGGTCTACTTGCTTATTGACGTGATGCCTATATACACATGATCATTGCCATGAATAAATATTGCATAACTATGCGCTTTTCTATCAATTGCCAAACAGTAATTTGCTTACCCATCGTATGCCTTCTTCAAGAGAGATGCCACTAGAGAACACTATGGCCCCGGGTATATTCACATATAAATTTACAAGGAGTACTATTACCTTGCTGCCATTATTTACTTTTTATTAATTTTTTAATTTATATTTATCCAACTATCATCTACACTACTTATCTGCTTATCCGACTATCATCTACACTACTTATCCGCTTGCAAGTAACGAGTTCAAGGGGATTGACAACCCTCTTGCTCGCATTAGGTGCAAGTGTTTGCTGTTTTGTGTGTAGACGTTGAAGATGGGAGTTGTGTGGTCCTCCTATTGGTTCGATGACCTCGGTTCTCACTCAAGGAAATACTTATCTATACTGTGTTGCATCATCCCCTCCTCTTCGGGAAAAAACCCAACACAGATCACAAGTATCAGGGATCAATCGTAGTCCTTTAGATAAGTAAGAGTGTCGAACCCAACGAGGAGTAGAAGGAAATGATAAGCAGTTGTCAGCAAGGTATTCTCTGCAAATGTTGTAAGTAACTGTGATAGGTAGTTTTATAGCAAGATAATTCGTAACAAGTGACAAGCAACAAAAGTAGCAAGTGTGCAGCAAGGTAGCCCAATCCTTTTTATAGCAAAGGGCAGGCCTGAAATTTCTCTTATATGAAGCAAAGTACTCTCAAGGACACATGGGAATTTCCGTCTAGTCATGTTCATCATGTTGAGTTGATTCGTGTACGTTACTTTAATAATTTGATATGTGGGTCGACCGGTGCTTAGGTGTTATTCGTTCTTGAACAAACAACCTAATTATGATTACCCCCTCTCGCAAGAATCCACAACTACGAAAGAAGAATTAAGATAAATCTAACCATAGCATGAAACATATGGATCCAAATCAGCCCCTTATGGAATAACGCATAAACTAGGGTTTAAGCTTCTATCACTCTCACGACCCATCATCTACTTATTACCCCACAATGCCTTCCCTTAGGCCCAAATTATGGTGAAGTATCATGTAGTCGATGTTCACATGACACCACTAAAGGAAGCAACAACATAAATATCATCAAAATATCAAACGAATACCAACTTCTCATGATTACTTATAACAAGACTTCTCCCATGTCCTCGAGAACAAAAATAACTACTCGAAAATCATCACCATCTTCAAGACCAGAGGTGTAATGAATATGATAAAGGATCTGAACATATTTTCCTCTACCAAATAAACCAACAAGCATCAACTACAAGATGTAATCAACACTACTAGTAACCCACATGTACTAATTTGTGGTTTTGAGACAAAGATTGAATACTAGAGATGAACTAGGGTTTGAGATGAGATGGTGCTGGTGATGACGTTGAATTGTTGATGAATATTGGTCCTCCCACGAAGGAGGAAGCCTTGGTGATGACGATGGCTGAAAGGATGTGGATGACGCCTAGAGGGGGGTGAATAGGCGCTTTAAAATAATTATAGTTTAGGCCTGAACAAATGCGGAATAAAACTAGCATTAATATGTCAAGCACAAAACCTAAAACAACTATGCTCACGTATGTGCACCAACAACTTATGCTAAGCAAGATAAACAACTAAGTGATAGCAAGATATATAGCATGAAACAATATGGCTATCACAAAGTAAAGTGCATAAGTAAAGGGCTCGGGTAAGAGATAACCGAGGCACGAGGAGACGATGATGTATCCCGAAGTTCACACCCTTGCGGATGCTAATCTTTGTTTGGAGAGGTGTGGAGGCACAATGCTCCCCAAGATACCACTAAGGCCACCGTAATCTCCTCATGCCCTCGCACAATGCAAGATGTCATGATTCCACTAAGGGAACCTTGAGGGCAGTCACCGAACCCGTACAAATGGCAACCCTTGAGGGCGGTCACCGTACCTGTTGGGGATATAACCCCGTGGTGAGACCCGCCCAGGAGGGGCCGGGTCATGAAGTTGGCGGATTAGGAGTGAGGCCTTAAACGGGCAAGAAGAATAAGACAAGGCCTGGAAATGACTTGTCGGATGGGCCTGGTGGAGGCCCAGAGCCGGAAGGCGACATGTGACCCGGAGGCATAAGCCGCCGGGAGACGGCTTGCCAGATAAGGCAAGGTGATTTAGAGATAAGGTCGGTTACTAGATGTAACCCGGCTCGGACTATTGTAAGACCAGGGCCTCGACCTGTGTATATAAAGGCGGGTTCCCTGGGTGGCTTAGGACAGGAAACCTTTGATCGAGTACTAGGTCAAGCGAATCCGCTCCCTTGTAATCGATATCCAATCAATACAACTCAAGCAGGACGTAGGCTATTACCTCCTTCGAGAGGGGCCGAACCTGGGTAAACCCGTGTCTTTCGTCCCGATCAACCCCTTCGAGTTGACCGCCGTAGCGATGGCTTCACCCCTAAGTCCTTGCACTAAGATCTGTCATGATAAAACCACGATAGTTGGCGCCCACCGTGGGTCAGATGCTCGGTGGTTTGGTGTACTCGAAGGGCTCTCTCCTAGGGATCGAGGGATACGCCGTAGGCAGGATGACTAAGAGTCGCCGCGGCAAGCTCTACATCGATGACGCTGGCTAGGGCCCCGAGGCCGACTCAATCGAGTATGGGTACCGGGTCCCCTTCAGCTGAATTCACATTTTCATCGGCAAGATCGGCGGATCTAACCCCGGGCTGGACATCTGCACCAACCTCATCGAGTCGGCCCGGCGCGCGCAACCCGCCCGGATCAAACAGTGCAGAAAGCACGTCTTCGTCGCTTCACCCAAGGCGCGGAACTTGAGGAAGGTTCTATGTCACGAGAGGAAACCCTCATCTGCTCAGAGGATGGATCCTCGAGCGAAGAGGCGGAATCAATCTAATAGCTTCATAACGACGGGCTTGGGGGCTACTTTGAGGGTTACAATGACCCGGATCCCTATGAGCCACCGAGCCAAGACGCCGTCTTCATGGCTGGATCGGCGCCGACTTCTGGCAGCACGGCGGCTGGGACAGCAGCCGCTGGCGCAGCAAGGTCCTGGTCAGCCAGGCCGCCGGCTCAAGTTTTTCTGGGTCTGATGAATGAATTAACAACTCTAATGGCAACCGAGGTCACAACGGAAAACCAAGCAACCCGTAACGCAAAGATCAACACGTTGACTAGGGCCTAGGAGGAGATCAACACGTTGCAGGCTCAGATGGATGCTGAGTCGGAGCATCTCAGGGCTGAAGCTTTTTGCCTTAATCTGGATCAACAAGCCTCAGATGCAGTTTTCCGGATGGGGCATCAGACCCGCCTGCCTGATTAGTATGAGCCCAGAAATCTCTTTAACACCTCGGGAGCAGGGCCGAGCGTGCCGCTTGCCACGACCCGAACGGCGAAGGTGCCTGGGAATTGGGCGAGGCTCAGCATCGGCAACCAGACCCGCCTCGTAGGAACTAGACCCTGTCGCAACATTTTCTGATACCACCTGGTCATTACTCTAACCCGGTGGAGAACATGGTAGAAGCGGCCGCCAGGCTCAATGCGCTCCCCCTTGCTGAGGGAACACCTTTTGCCGAAGAAGCAAGGAATGCCATTGGGTACTTACAGACAGAAGTGGCTCAACAGGAGAAGTATACTTACAGCCAGAGTCGTGTGCACTCAACCCCCATCCCAAGCCGTAGTTATAGCCGGCGTTTGGAGTCTCTGGTGGCCTCTAGCAGTGAGCGACGTCGAAACCCGCCCCGTGATGACCCGCCCGTTGTCAATGTTGAGGCAATCGTAGATCATGCCAGAGCTCAGCGCGAGGTGGTGGCAGCGGCAGCGGCTTACCAAGAGCCGCCCCCAGTAACACCTTCAACCTCGGTGGGAGCCGGAGTCACCTCCAGAGCTGTGGGAGTGCCGTGTTTAGCACCGGCTCTGCGGAATGAGCGCTTGCCGAAGGATTTTAAGGGTCCACGCAAAGTGCCTAATTATACAGCTGAGCTGCCCCCGGAAGCCTGGATCGAGAGTTATGAACTAGCCATGGAGATGCTAGATGTCAGTGATGCAGTCTATGCTAAGTACTTCATCTTGATGTTGGAAGGACCGGCTCATACAAGGTTAAAGGGTTTGCCACTCAATACCATTAACACCTGGGCCCAGTTGAAAGCAAGGTTCATCAAGAATTTTCAAGGGACGTGCAAGCAGCCTATGACGATCATTAATTTGGATCATTGTGTGCAGCGTGAGAATGAGTCGGCCCGTCATTGGGTCCGGTGGGTTTCAACAATTATCCACTCGTCTGACAATATCACGGCGGCTGAGGCGGTTCTAATTCTGGAGAAGAATTGTCATTTTTTGCCCCTTAAGCAGAAGCTTGGATGGCTCAAGCGCTCTTTCCAAGACATGGGTGAGCTCATGGCGGCTCTCACTAAGTATGCAGATTCGGACAGTACGAAGGATCCTGGGTCTGATGATGAGAAATCGGCGAAGGGCAAGAAGAATGGCAATGGTAAGGGTCAGCAGCAGAATGGAGGATGTAACGACAACCCAGGTAACGGCAGTAAACGGAAGCATCCAGACGGCGGGTCAGATCTAGTGGCCAATACCAACACTGGGAACAACAGTGGCAAGGGCAACGCTAAACCGCCTTTCGGCAAAGGCAAGCCTTTCAACATGGAAGCAATGCTTAACGACCCCTGCCCAAAGCATAGTCTTCCCAACAAGCCATCCACTCATGCTTGGAAGGATTGCTATATCATGCGGGAGTTCCGGAACTACAGCCTTAACCAGCATCACAGTAACGGCAATGGACCGCCCGGCGGGTCAGGATCCGGCTCTCATGGGTCCGGTTTTGGTGCAGGCGGCTCAAACTCTAGTTATCAAGGTCAAGGTAACCATGTAGGTCATAATCAGCAGTCTGGCAATGGTGGTCAGCAGCAAAACAACCAATCAGGGTATCAGAGTAACCCAAAGCAACTTAATGGAGGCCAGTATCATGTTTTCACCACGAGTCTTGATAAGCGTGATCAGAAGGTGCGCAAGAGGGCAGTTAATGCAGCAATGTCGGCTCTTCCGCAGTATTTAAAGTGGTCTGAATACACGATATCATGGAGCAGGGAGGATCACCCGCCGCGATTTGATAACCCGGGGGGCCTGGCCCTCGTGGTAGCTCCTCAGGTAGGAGGCTACATGTTCACCAAGGTGCTGATGGATGGTGGTAGCAGCATCAACATCCTGTACTATGCCACCTTTCGCCGGATGAATCTGGCTGATAAGGATCTCAAATCGTCATCCATAGTATTTCACGGTGTTGTCCCTGGCAAATCAGCTTATCCGGTTGGAAAAATTGCCCTGGAGGTAGCCTTTGGTGATGAGTTCAACTACAGGGTAGAGACCTTGTGGTTTGAGGTGGTTAAAATCAAGAGCCCGTATCATGCTCTGTTTGGAAGGCCGGCTTATGCCAAGTTCATGGCTCGGCCTTGTTATGTTTACTTGCAACTCAAGATTCCTGGTCTGAAGGGGACGATTATAGTGCATGGTGATCGGAAGATTGCCCTTGAGTGCGAGGAAGGTGATGTTGCATATGCAGAGTCAAGTTGTGCTGAGGCAGAGCTCAAGTTTTATAAAGATAATGTTGACCTAGCGGATATGACCCCATTGAAGAAGCCCAGTACAGAGTCTGACCCGCCCCTGAAGTTTGTGGTAGAAGATACCAAGCTGGTGGATTTTGCTCCTGGCGACTCATCGCAGCAGTTCACTATAGGTGCCAACATGGATCCCAAATAGGAAAGCGCGCTCATCGAATTCATCCGTGAGAATCGGGACATTTTTGCATGGAAACCTTCTGACATGCCAGGTGTACCGGGAGAATTCGCTGAGCACCACGTTAATGTGGATCCCAAGTTTAAGCCAGTCAAGCAATTCCTTCGTCGTTTCACTGAAGAGCAGCGTAAAGCTATCGGAGAAGAGGTAGCCCGGCTCTTGGCAGCTGGATTTATCGTGGAGGTTTTTCACCCGGAATGGTTAGCTAACCCCGTGCTCGTCCTTAAAAAGAACGGCACATGGCGCATGTGTGTGGATTACACAGACCTTAACAAGGCGTGTCCGGTTGATCCATTTGCTCTCCCCCGTATTGACTAGATCATTGATGCAACGGCGGGTTGTGAGAGTCTGTGTTTCCTGGACGCTTATTCGGGTTATCATCAGATCAAGTTGGCAGTCAAAGACCAAGAGAAGACGTCTTTCATCACACCTTTTGGAGCTTTCTGCTATGTGTCTATGCCTTTTGGACTCAAAAGTGCGCAGGCGACTTATCAATGCTGCGTGTAGAACTGTCTTCATAGTCAAATTGGACGCAATGTTCATGCCTATGTGGATGATATTGTGGTCAAGTCAAGGAAGAAGGAGACTCTACTTGATGATTTGAAAGAAACCTTTGATAACCTACGGCTTTACAAGTTGATGCTTAACCCAGCTAAATGTGTGTTTGGTGTGCCTGCGGGCAAGCTCCTGGGATTTCTAGTCTCAGAACGGGGCATTGAGGCTAACCCGGATAAAATAAAGGCCATCACCTCATTTTCTAAGCCGGCGTACGTTAATGATGTCCAGCGCTTGGCGGGTCGTATTGCCGCCTTAAGCCGGTTCATAAGCCGCCTGGGCGAGAAGGCTATTCCTTTGTATTAGATGATGAAGAAGACAGATGATTTTGTCTGGAGTGATGCTGCCAATGATGCGTTTGAGGTGCTCAAAAAATAGTTGCATGAGCCGCCTGTCTTGGCCGCTCCCGTCGAAAAAGAGTCTTTGCTCCTGTACGTGGCGGCTAATAATAAAGCCGTCAATGCTGCAGTCGTGGTGGAGCGCAAGGAGGCTGGCAAAGAGTATCCAGTCCAGCGGCCGGTTTATTATTCAGTGAGGTTTTGACAGAGTCCAAGCAAAGATACTCGCATTGGCAAAAGCTGGTGTTTGGAGTGTTCATGGCGAATCACAAGCTGAAGCATTATTTCCTTGGACATCCAATCACGGTGGTCAGCTCTGCTCCTTTGGGAGATATCATTCAAAATAGAGAAGCCACCGGCAGGATTGCTAAGTGGGCAATTGAGCTTGGGCCTCTTAATCTGAAGTATGTACCTCGGACGAATGTTAAATCTCAAGCCCTGGTGGATTTTATAAATGACTGGAAAAAATGTCAAGCACCTGAGGAGAAGCAGGACAATACATATTGGACAATTCACTTTGATGGATCCAGGCAGTTGGAAGGTTCAGGTGCTGGGGTTGTGTTAACTTCCCCTTGAGGTGACAAGTTTTGTTATGTATTAAGGTTAATGTTTCCTTGTACTAACAATGCAGCTGAGTATGAAGCCTTGCTTCATGGGCTCCGTGTCGCCAAAGAGATGAATTTGAGCCGGGTCAGATGTCTCGGCGACTCAGACCTTGTGGCTCAACAAGTTTCTGGCACATGGGATTCAAAAGATCCTCGTATGGCGGCTTACCGCCAGGCGGTTGATGTCATCGCCGGTCATTTCAAGGGTTATCAGGTGGATCATATTGACCGTCGGAAGAATGAGGCGGCTGATGCGTTATCAAGTCTGGGGTCTCAGCGTAAGCCGGTGCCACCTAATGTATTTCTGGATGTACTTCATCACCCGTTGGTTAAGTTACCTTCTGAGGAGGATCTTGCTATACCTGACCCGGAAGGACAATTGGTGGCGGCTCTCCGCGCTATCCCTGATTGGACGCTGCCTTATTGTCACAACCATAGAATTTGTTTGCTATAATCATGATAGTTGTATCAGTGGCATCCATGCATCATGTTAAAATTTAAATGAAACCTGAAATGGGGGTGATCAAACCCTAGCACAAATAAAATTCAAATAGGTTAAACTTTAAAATAATCTCAGTGAATCCAAAATGCTCTTAGTAAAAGTTCATCATTTCTGAAAAGGGTGAAAACCTCTGCCAAATTGATACATCTATTTTTGGACCATTTGTGGATTTTAAATCAACTCTTACAGTTTTTGAATTGGGGCATTTATTTGTTGTAAATAATTTAAGTGCTCCAAAATTTCTGAAAACTCTTGAGGGCTTTTGGAATAATCTAAACAGTCCCCATAAATAATTTCAGGAATTATTAAAGTGATTTAGTATTTTTATTAAATCAAAACATAGTGCAGAAAATAGAAAACAGAAAACTAAAATGAAAGAAAGAGAAAGAGGGAGGAAATTTACCTGTTCGGCCCACTTACCTGGCCCAGCTGCAACCCAGACCACTAGGAGCCCCATGGTCATCTTCATCCTCTGCCTACTGGCAGAGGCGAAGTGACGCACGCGCGCGCCTGGAGGATGCCACCTGCTGCTTCGTGCTGGAGGCCGCCCCTCTCCCTTATCCCTGCACCGTGTATCGCCGCAGCCCCCTCTGCCATTTCCCTCTCTCTCGGGTCCCACTCCTCCCCCTGGCTCTCCCCTCGAGCTCGCCCGAGAGCCTCGCCGGCCACCGCAGCTCGCCCTCGCAGCCACCACCGATGAGACGCTGTGTTTCCATGCCCATACAATCGACCGTGCTCCTCCTCGTCTCCGTGCCCAAGGAATAAAGCCAGGAAGCCATTCATCGCCGTCATCATCGCCGTTCTCATCTCCGGCCACCGGAGCTTTTCCCTGTCGATTCGCCATCGCTAGGACCTCACCGAGCTTGCCGTCGGCTCCAATCAACTTGCGGTGAGCCACTGACCTTCCTCCCTTCCTCCTGCTGCTCGCACGCGCGCCCTAGCTAGCTGCTCAACCACGGCCGAGCACCGCCGTCCGCCATGAGCGTCGGGCATGGCTCTGTCGTGCCCCTCCGCTCGAACTGATGGGCTCTTCGAGCTCCTTATGCCCCTAGGAGGCCGCCAAGCCCCTCCGCTTGCTCATCTGTGCCCTGTAGATCTTGTGTCGGTCGGGCCCGAACCCCGGCCGCCGCAAAGCTTGACGCAGGCGACATTCCCGACGACCCTGAGCCCAGCAACCCGCTCCGCTAGACCCGGCTCGCTCCCAGCTTGCCGTAGAGCCAAGTCGCACTCGAAACCGTTGCCGGACGACAAATCCCGAAGCGCTCCGCAGCTGCTGTTGGTCACCGGCGTTCAGCTACCGGCGTGATGACATGGCAATGTCATTAGCAACTAATGACGCCGCTAATTAACACCCCAACCGCTGACACTGGGCCCCGCGGGTAGTCAAAGCTGGGTCAACGCGGGGTTAAACCACTGTTTATCTTTGTATCACTAACGTGTGGAGCCCACACGTCTGTTTTGACCCAGTTGACTTGCTGATGCCTTGATGACGTAGTGCTGACGCAGTAATAACTTTCTGGAATTAAATTAAAAGCAAAAATTATTTATTAATTCCAGAAAAGGTTCAAAACTTTGAAAATTCATAGTAATTCAACCGTAACTCCAATGAAAATAATTTATATATGAAAAATGATCAGAATAATACAAGGAATCTGTTTATGCCATGTTCATGCATGTTTGAGAAGGTTAACATCACCAAGTAGGGCATTTCATGATTAGGATAAATTAATAAATAGTGTTGGAGTTGGAGTTTAGTATTTATTTGAATTCCACTTCACTTAATATGACTATCTATTGCTCTATGTCAATCCAATGCTTTAACATGCCATATCATACATCATGTTTGTTGCATTGCATTGAATGTGTTCCTTCCTGTTTTGTCGGTAGTGTTCCTTCCCGGTAGACGATGGTTCCGACGTTGAGATCGTTGTCACTGATGAAGACTCATTGTTATCTTCAGAAGTGTCAGGCAAGCAACCTCTCCTTGAGCATCCCGATAATATCCTACCCTCTCGCTCCTGCTCTCTTTTACTGCATTAGGACAACAACGATTCAACTGTTACATGTTCTCGTTAGTTGAACCCATTCCTTTCCATGACCTGTCCTTGTCACAGTAAATAGTTGAAACCACTTAGCATGAGTAGCAACTGCTTGAGCCTTGTTGTGCTTACTCATCCATGCTTGCTTACTGTGCCTGCTATGCTTAGAGTCGTGTCGGGTCTGATCCATCTGGGCGATGAATCGGAATGGATGTGTTCATGTCCTGCTGTGTGAGAGCTAAGTGTGAGAATCCGATTTGGTAAAGGTAGCGATGAGAGGCCATGTAGGAGTACATGGTGGGTTGTCTCATTGGGACCGTCCTTAAGAACTGAGTTATGTGTATGTTATCCAAGACAAGATACTACCGCACATTGGGATCCTTAATTGACTCTCTCGGCTTATTAACCGCCTTGGTCTCTGTCTAGGAGTTGCAACTAGTTTCTGTTGTTTGTAGGATGTGCTGGCGGCCGTGCATAGCGCTGACCGGAGGGGTAGGCTATGGCGCGGTAGATGCCCCGTGGCCCAGTGTACCAAGCGTAGTACCATCCGTCGAGGTGGGCTTGGGAACCCTGCACACATCGTTTGGGGCCGTAATGGAAACTTCGGCCGGACTTCCTTGCGGGTTCAGTCTCAAACAGGTGATAAACCTAGACTAGAGTCTTGTGTGGTTAGTCAGGTCGTGGCTGACTCCCTCGCTAGGCTTCCGCTTGAAGGTTGCCGAGGTGCCTTTTTACGTGCACATGGCGGTAAGTGGCGGGAGCGTGTGTGAAGAAGTATACCCCTGCAGGGTGAAATAATCTATTCGAATAGCCACGTCCGCAGATATGGACTACTTGGATTGCTTATGTGGTACATAGACAAGTGAAATGGATACTCTAAAATGCGCAAGATAAGCATGAGTGCTATGGATGGCCTTCTCGTAGGGAGACGGGAGTGGATCCATAGTGGTGTATTGATTTGGTGAATATGTGGACTCGTGTGCGTTGTTCCACCTGAAAGATACTACTTGTAGTCGTAGTATAGGTTAGCCAAGAGTCAAAGCTGGCTTGCTACAATAAACTCCACAACCCCCCTTGTTGATAATGATGCATATGTAGTTAGTTCTAATGTAAGTCTTGCTGAGTACCCTTGTACTCACGTTTGCTTAATCTATGTTTTTGCAGAGGAGGCGCAGTCTCATTAGTGATTCTTACGACGTGAAGTTCGATGTTGACCGGGTTAGCTTGGGAATCCCAGACAGAGGTCTGGTTCCTTTGGTAGGGTCGTTGTAGCTTTTCAGGCTCTTCCAGTCGTTTTTAATAGATATCTGTACCCAGACATGTATCTTCCGCTTGTTGATTGTATGCTCTGAATGATGGGTCATGTGACCCCCCTGCTTGTAACATTATACTATGTTGGCTCTTCGGAGCCTTCTACATAAATGTTGTGTTGTTATTTGGTTATGTTGTGATGCCATAGTTGTATCTATGCATATCGGACATGTCGTGCGTACGTGTGACATGTAACGGTATGTATGGGATTCGACACCTAGTTGTGTGCCTCTAGTTGTACTCTTTACGGGGAAATGCCTCTTTGTGCTTCCTCTGAGCCTTGGTAGCTTGCTACTGCTCCGGACACATTGATTGACCGGCGTGTATCCTTCTTTGCTGCGGTGTCTGTCCCCTCGGGGAAATGTCTCGCAGTGTAATGGAGTCCATGTATCCTGCTATGACTCGTCTATGCGCAATTGATGACATTTCTGTCCCACGGCATAATGGAGTCCCTGTAGCTTGCTATGACTCGTCTACACACGCTGAGACCGACACCTGTATTGTTGGGTTACGTATGCCTATCCCTGTACGGATGTGCCACTTGGGTTCTATGACTAGTCATGTCGACCCGAGTTCTTTGACGTGTGAATGCTAGCGACATGTTCATATCCGTGAGCCAAAAGGTAAGGTGGCAGCCGTGGGTTACCGTGCGTGAGGTCGCAAAGTGGTGTGACATGTTACAGGCTGGATTCATATGGCTTAGAATCGGGGTCCCGACAACGTTGTTATTAGAGCTTGACTGCCTGTAGGATTACCAAGCCAAACTGGTCGATGTTGAGTCTAGACCTGCTTTAGTTATTTAAGGGAATTGATTGTGGAAGGGAACGTAAGGTTCTTTTTACTCCTCTCCTTGTGTCATTCATATTCTGAGTCACGCTCTTCTTTACTCTACGGGGTATAAGAACTAGGCTTTCTCATCTGTCTACCAGGATGACGAGTTACTATGCTTCAGACTTATAGGATAGTTGATGTCTTCCTCGATCGATGTCTCTATAAGAATTCAGTTGTTTTGTTGTTAGTTTTCATGCAGGTTGTCTCATATTTCATGCCCGTACAACCGGTATGCTGTCCGAGTTATCCAAGAACACCATATAATCTGATGCAATTGCAAACTCTTTCATCTCGAATCGATGTCTTTTGGGACAGACAAAGCACACTAATTGTTGAGTTGAGGTACTCCATTACCTCGACGTGTGAGTTGAAGTGATAGGAAAACCAGGTTATTCCAGTGAACCACCCAACAGTCTAGTTGTGTTTGTGTTTCCAGTGTGATAATTCTGGCCATCATTATCGAAAGCATCCTTTGATGCCACTTAGTCAGTAGGTATTCTATTTCTGGGTTCTTGAACCCAAGAATCATTCTGCTCACTTCTGTTGATAGTGTTGCTCGTTCCTTTAGGAGGATTAGTAACCTTGTCATAGTCTTCAAGGTTCGTGGTTTATCATTCTTCCAACACCATGAACCAGTCATGGCAGGAGTTCCTCGTGAACTGAAGATCACAACAAGAGTGCTCTTCATGAGTTCTCCATTCCATCATTGTGACCCTGCCAATTCCTTCCTTCTGCATGGGTTACCCGGAAGAATTATGTCGAACTTGTTCGACTTGCCAACCTATGCATCTACAACTCAGAAAACTCATGTGCTCTTGAGTTGCCCCTCTCTATTTGTATTCTGACCTTTATCTATCAGTGGATAGTCAAGAGTAGTTGTGCATTCGTGTTCATCGATGCCTATTATTCTTGTGGTCCGTCAAGTCATTCTATTTCAGACTGTCCAGGAGAAACAAACTCCAGTACCTCATCCTTTTCGAGGATTGGGTCAAAGCAGTTGTATTCCGCAGATCAAAATGCCAATCCAGCTTTTGTTCTGTTCTACCTTGAAGTACTACCCTCTTCATGTTGGGAATATCGTGAGAATTGCACAACCACTTATGAATTCTTGCTACAGTCGTACTTCTCACCGTTATCGTTCATTCCTCGGCCTCCGTGCTGTTGTACCCGGAATGCCGACAAGTGAACCATGATGTGTGAACTCAATACATCTAGCAACCCCATTGCTTGGTAGTTAATGGACACTAATTTCACTCTTAGTGTGGTGGTTATTGAATCATCATACTACGTCTGATCGTGCTACCTAGTCCATCTTTCCTGGTGCACTCTTCGATCAGTGGGTTAGGATTGTGTCAATCGCTCGCTCTTTGGTCATGTCGTCTTGACCTGAAAGGCAAGATTGTTCTCGACCTCAATAGCATATCGGTGGTTCGTGTTTTTCCGAATATCTTCTCGGAAGTATCACCGGGTTGAACCCTGATCGTTATGTTGAGTTCGTGACCAAGTTGGTTTCCTGTAAACCACCCTTTTCTCCAGGAATCTGTGTTGGATATCCCTGAGCTAGTTGGTTAAGCCAAACAACAACTTGGAGAGTTGGAAGATAAAAGCTTTGTCTGAATTAGCTCGTTTCAAGGGGATATCCTATGTGGTGTGTGTGTGTGTGTGTGTGTGTGTTGAAGAAATATGATATCTTCACCGGTTGATCCTTGTGATCAATTGTTGTCTCTATTGTCTTGTCTAATCTTTGATTTGAGTATGGGCTATCGTCAAATCAAAATCAGAACCATCGATCATCGTAATGTTTTCTTACTCGTGGATGCCTTCTCGAGCTTGCACCATTATATCTTTGGGTCTGACCAATGCTATCACCTTGTTCACATAGTTATGGACTTCCATTTTCGTGGAAACCTCAAGGAACTGTTGTTGAACCCATCGACAACATTGTTTATCCTCTCCACGATTCATGATGAACATAAAGCTAGTGTTGGAAACTTTGTAGGCAATATATTCGTGTTCCGTACATGAAATATATGTTTAGGTGTAAGAAGTGACTTCCTCTAATTCATGTGCATTTGATGCAAGTTGCCGCCGTGAGTTGAAGAAAAGTTTGTTTTGCTTCCTCTGGAATCATCCCAAGTCAGTCATGCACGTGCGAGGTATTCTATGGTTTGATAGATTTGCCATCTCCATTCCATACGTATATTCTAGCACACCAAGCCACTGATTGACTTGTTCAAGAGAAGGAGTCTGTACGTGCTAATCCTAGGTCATGCACAAGACTTCGTTATCTACTAATGATGGTTCCAAACGAGAACTCGGTAGTGTTTTGTTGTAAGATTTCTATGTGACCACAATTGTCTTGGACACTGTGTTCACATGGGTCTTGCAATCCAGCTCATGTTTTGGAGTTGGCTTCCGCGGTTCATTTCCTAAGGATCTCGCAACATCATCTCGTCTATTTGTGTTGCAAACTCTCCTTTCGGACACGCTGAGTCTAAAGTATCCTGACACCAACCATATCTGAATCTCAGGCAGATATAATGGTTGGAACGTTACCCAAGAGTTATAATATTGGTCTCTTTGTAACCCGGTGAAGTGATGTTGTGGCTAACATATCTAACCGGAAGACCCGATATTGTAATATCTTGTATCAGCAACATTAGCCACCTCGCCACGAGGATTTCATATGACCTATGCTAGAAGTTATTCCTCATGGACCCTTGGAATCCCCGAAATCCGACCTTTTACTTGATGTTCTAGATATCAAGCATTATCTATAGTTGGGTTATGCTAGTACATCAAGGAGAACATTAGAAGCGGAGTGCTAAATGTCTCTCGGTCGATCGTCCAGATTTCATTCCTTGGCATAGGTAAGGTGAAATCTGAGAAGGTGTTGTCGTACTTTGCATCTACATCCTCCATTGTTATTCATCATGGTAGTATGATGTGTTCCCAGGAACCTTGGCATGGATGCTGGTAAAACCCTGATGAATGTGGAAATGCTCAAGTTCTTGAGAGCATGCTCAGACACTGGGTTATAACCTCGGCATCAATTGGAATGTGCCTTCCATTGTCGAGTTGTTCTATAACTTTAGATTCCTTTCAAGCTGAGTATGCCATTCGTTCAAACTCTTTCAAACGATCGTTGTGAATTGCCTTAATCTGGTATGAAGAGTTTCAATGATCTCTGTATCAAAAGTAATTCTTTTTGCCACATAAGGGAATAATTCTTTGAGTCACCCCTAAGGTGCCCGTTATGGTATGAAGGGCAACTAACTCCTCGCTACTTTGAAACCCATGCTCCATCCTAGTTAAGCGTGGAATTGCTGCCTACCAATTGAACCTTCGTCATCTGCCTCATTCCATTGTTCTCGATGTGTGTTTTGTGTCTCAGCTCAAGAGACGTTCTCACGTCTCATTCTATGAGCTGACCATGAGTGGCTCGATCTTTGAGAAGATCGATTCTTGTAGAGTTTTCCATTCCTTTTGTCGCCATGTTTGGATGAAGATCTCGAAGGTAAAGATGTCAAGATCAACATGATGCAATGAATCAATATCGTCGAGGAGGGCACTTGGATCATGAAGATTGTGGTAGTTAGTGTCCCCTCTGTTCTCTTACCCTACGACTGAATCTCGGGGCGAGATTCTTGTTTAGTGGGGGTGAGTTGTCACAGCCCTAGAATTTGTTTGCTATAATCATGGTAGTTGCATCAGTGGCATCCATGCATCATGTTAAAATTTAAATGAAACCTGAAATGGGGGTGATCAAACCCTAGCACAAATAAAATTCAAATAGGTTAAACTTTAAAATAATCTCAGTGAATCCAAAATGCTCTTAGTAAAAGTTCATCATTTCTGAAAAGGGTGAAAACCTCTGCCAAATTGATACATCTATTTTTGGACCATTTGTGGATTTTAAATCAACTCTTACAGATTTTGAATTGGGGCATTTATTTGCTATAAATAATTTAAGTGCTCCAAAATTTCTGAAAACTCTTGAGGGCTTTTGGAATAATCTAAACAGTGCCCATAAATAATTTCAGGAATTATTAAAGTGATTTAGTATTTTTATTAAATCAAAACATAGTGCAGAAAATAGAAAACAGAAAACTAAAATGAAAGAAAGAGAAAGAGGGAGGAAATTTACCTGTTCGGCCCACTTACCTGGCCCAGCTGCGGCCCAACCCACCAGGGGCCCCGTGGTCATCTTCAACCTCTGCCTACTGGCAGAGGCGAAGTGACGCACGCGCGCGCCCGGATGATACCACCTCCTGCTTCGCACTGGAGGCCGCCCCTCTCCCTTATCCTTGCGCCGTGTATCGCCGCAGCCCCCTCTGCCATTTCCCTCTCTCTCGGTGTAGGACCGAAAGAATGTCTAGAGGGGGGGGTGATTAGACTACTTGACCAAATAAAAATTCTACCTTTTACCAAATTTTAGAGTTGGCAGATTTTAACATTCATGGCAAATCAAGTACACCCTACACATGCATGTCTAAGAGTATAGCAACGGAAAGTAACAACAAGCATGAGTAGAAAGGAAGGGTAAGAGGATCAAATGCAATTGTAGACACGATGATTTTTCCCGTGGTTCCGATAGGCTTTGCTATCATACATCCACGTTTATGGAGTCTTCAACCCACGGAGGGTAACGGTCGCGAGAGTCCACGGAGGGCTCCACCCATAAGGGTCCACGAAGTAGCAACCTTGACTATTCCATAACGGCTTCCGTCCACGAAGGACTAGCCTCACTATGGGTAGATCTTCATGATGTAGGCGATCTCCTTGCCCTTACAAACTTCTTGGTTCAACTCCACAACACGAAGTAGGAGGCTCCCAAGCGACACCTAACCAATCTAGGAGGCACCACCCTCCATAAGGTAATAGGCTCGGCAATGTCGATGAACTCCTTGCTCTTGTGCTTCAAGATGATAGACTCCTCAACACACAATCACTCTCCCACAGATTTGGCTTGGTGGAAGAGATGGGATTGGTGGAAAGCAACTTGGGGAGGCTAGAAATGAAGATCCATATGGTTGGAGTGGATGATCTTGACCTCAACACAAGGGTAGGTGGCTCTCTCTCAGAAAACCGGATGGGGCAAGTATGGAATAGTTCTGAGTGCTTCTCTTTCGAGTGGGTGATGGTGAAGGGGTATATATAGGCATCCCCAAAAATCCAACCGTTACACACAGAATGATCAACTCGGTGACACCGATGTGTTAATCTCGGTGGTACCAAAGTGACCAAAAGGTGGCAACTTTTGAATCTCGGTGAGACTGATATATAACTCTTAGTTGCACTGATAAGGTGACCAACGGTTAGATTGCGCAAACTCGGTGACGCCGATCTTTACATCTCGGTGGTACCGATTCTTGACCAAGGCTTACCAGAGAGTTGGTCCAGAAACTCGGTGGTGCCGATCCACACTTCTCGGTGTTACCTATTAGGTGAATGGCTATCTAGAGAGTTGGTCCAGAAACTCGGTGAGACCGAAAGGCAAATCTCGGTGGTACCGAAGACTGAAGATGGCTAAACAGAGAGTTGGCAACCTAAACTCAGAGGCAGAATCGGTTGCACCGAAAAGGTAGGGTTTGGCATGGGTCTGTCTGAGTTTGGGAATGGGTGGCACCGAGTGGAAAGTGTTGGTTGCACCGATTTTGGATATTTGACTTTGGACAGACTTTTGTGGAAGAGCTTGTGGGTGTTTTTAGTGACTATCACTTGTGCACGTATCAGCATTTTGTTCACCAACAGTACCTTACCCCCTTTTAATAGTATTGACTTTCCTATGGACTCAAAATGATTTCTCACAAAGTAAAATGTAGAGTCCTGTTGCTTGAAGCTTTGCCAATCCATTTCCTTGCAGCTTGGGGTATTTCCACAATATCCACAATCCTTTTGCCAATCCTATCATTGAACTTTTCCTGAAATATACTTAGTGGAAACATTAGTTCAATGACTTATATGTTGTTATTAATTACCAAAACCACCAAGGGAGCAAATGTGCTTTCACTCGGGTCCCTCTCCTCCCCCCTAGCTGTCCCCTCGATCTCACCCGAGAGACTCGCCGACCACCGCAGCTCGCCCTCGCAGCCACCGCCGATGAGACGCCGTGTTTCCATGCCCATACAATCGACCATGCTCCTCCTCGTCTCCGTGCCCAAGGAATCAAGCCAGGAAGCCATTCATCGTCGTCATCGTCGCCGTTCTCATCTCCGACCACCGGAGCTTTTCCCCATCGATTCGCCGTTGCCAGGACCTCACCGAGCTTGCCGTCGGCTCCAATCAACTCGCGGTGAGCCACTGACCTTCTGCCTTCCTCCTGCTACTTGCACGCACACCCTAGCTAGCTGCTCAACCACGGTCGAGCGCCACCGTCCGCCATGAGCGTCGGGCATGGCTCTGTCGTGCCCCTCCGCTCGAACTGATGGGCTCTTCGAGCTCCTTATGCCCTCAGGAGGCCTGCTCATCTGTGCCCCGTAGCCCTTGTGTCGGTCGGGCCCGAACCCCGTCCGCCGCAAAGCTTGACGCCGGCGACATTCCTGGCGACCCTGAGCCCAGCAACCCACTCCGCTAGACCCGGCTCGCTCCCAGCTTGCCGTAGAGCCAAGTCGCGCTCGAAACCATCGCCGGACGACAAATCCCGAAGCGCTCCGCTGCTGCTGTTGGTCACTGGCATTCAACCGCCGGCATGATGACGTGGCAACGTCATTAGCAACTAATGACGCCGCTAATTAACACCCCAGCCGCTGACACTGGGCCCCGCGGGTAGTCAAAGCTGGGTCAACGCGGGGTTAAACCACTGTTTGTCCATGTATCACTGACGTGTGGAGCCCACACATCAGTTTTGACCCAGTTGACTTGCTGACGCCTTGATGATGTAGTGCTGACGCAGTAATAACTTTCTGGAATTAAATTAAAAGCAAAAATTATTTATTAATTCCAGAAAAGGTTGAAAACTTTGAAAATTCATAGTAATTCAACCGTAACTCCAATAAAAATAATTTATATATGAAAAATGATCAGAAAAATACAAGGAATCTGTTTATGCCATGTTCATGCATGTTTGAGCAAGTTAACATCACCATGTAGGGCATTTCATGATTAGGATAAATTATTAATAGTGTTGCAGTTGGAATTTAGTATTTATTTGAATTCCACTTCACTTAATATGACTATCTATTGCTCTAGGTCAATCCAATGCTTTAACATGCCATATCATACATCATGTTTGTTGCATTGCATTGAATGTGTTCCTTCCTGTTTTGTCGGCAGTGTTCCTTCCTGGTAGACGATGGTTCCGACGTTGAGATAGTTGTCACCGATGAAGACTCATTGTTATCTTTAGAAGTGTCAGGCAAGCAACCTCTCCTTGAGCATCCTGATAATATCCTACCCTCTCGCTCCTGCTCTCTTTTACTGCATTAGGACAACAACGATTCAACTGTTATATGTTCTCGTTAGTTGAACCCATTCCTTTGCATGACCTGTCCTTGTCACAGTAAATAGTTGAAAACACTTAGCATGAGTAGTAACTGCTTGAGCCTTGTTTTGCTTACTCATCCATGCTTGCTTACTGTGCCTGCTATGATTAGAGTCATGTCGGGTCTGATCCATCTAGGCGATGAATCGGAATGGATGTGTTCATGTCCTGCTATGTGAGAGCTAAGTGTGAGAATCCGATTTGGTAAAGGTAGCGATGAGAGGCCATGTAGGAGTACATGGTGGGTTGTCTCATTGGGACCGTCCTTAAGAACTGAGTTCTGTGTATGTTATCCAAGACAAGATACTACCGCACATTGGGATCCTTAATTGACTCTCTCAGCTTATTAACCGCCTTGGTCTCTGCCAGGAGTTGCAACTAGTTTGTGGTTTTATGTATGATGTGCTGGCGGCCGTGCATAGCGCTGACCAGAGGGGTAGGCTATGGCGCGGTAGATGCACCGTGGCCTGGTGTACCAAGCGTAGTACCATTCGTCGAGGTGGGCTTGGGAACCTTGCACACATCGTTTGGGGCCGTAATGGAAACTTCGGCCGGACTTCCTTGCAGGTTCAGTCTCACATAGGCGATAAACCTGGACTAGAGTCTTGTGTGGTTAGTCAGGTCGTGGCCGACTCCCTCACTGGGCTTCCGCTTGAAGGTTGCCAAGGTGCCTTTTTACGTGCACATGGCGGTAAGTGGTGGGAGCGTGTGTGAAGAAGTATACCCCTGCAGGGTGAAATAATCTATTTGAATAGCCGCGTCCGTGGATATGGACTACTTGGATTGCTTATGTGGTACATAGACAAGTGAAATGGATACTCTAAAATGCGCAAGATAAGCGTGAGTGCTATGGATGGCCTTCTCGTAGGGAGCCGGGAGTGGATCCATAGTGGTGTATTGATTTGGTGAATATGTGGACTCGTGTGCGTTGTTCCACCTCGAAGATACTACTTGTAGTCGTAGTATAAGTTAGCCAAGAGCCAAAGCTGGCTTGCTGCAATAAACTCCACAACCCCATTGTTGATAATGATGCATATGTAGTTAGTTCTGATGTAAGTCTTGCTGAGTACCCTTGTACTCACGTTTGCTTAATCTATGTTTTTGCAGAGGAGACGCCAGTCTCATTAGTGATTCTTAAGACGTGAAGTTCGATGTTGACCGGGTTAGCTTGGGAATCCCAGACAGAGGCCTGGTTCCTTTGGTAGGGTCGTTGTAGCTTTTCAGCCTCTTCCAGCCGTTTTTAATAGATGTCTGTACCCAGACATGTATCTTCCGCTTGTTGATTGTATGCTCTGAATGATGGGTCATGTGACCCCCCTGCTTGTAACATTATACTATGTTGGCTCTTCGGAGCCTTCTACATAAATGTTGTGTTGTTATTTGGTTATGTTGTGATGCCATAGTTGTATCTATGCATATAGAACATGTCGTGCGTACGTGTGATGTGTAACGATATGTATGGGATTTGACACCTAGTTCTGTGCCTCTAGTAGTACTCTTTACGGGGAAATGCCTCTTTGTGCTTCCACTGAGCCTTGGTAGCTTGCTACTGCTCCGGACACATTGATTGACCGGCATGTATCCTTCTTTGCTGCTGTGTCTGTACCTTCGGGGAAATGTCTCGTAGTGTAATGGAGTCCATGTAGCCTGCTATGACTCGTCTACGCGCAGTTGATGACATTTATGTCACACGGCGTAATGGAGTCCCTGAAGCTTGCTATGACCCGTCTACACACGCTGAGACCGACACCTGCATTGTTGGGTTACGTATGCCTGTCCCTGTACGGATGTGCCACTTGGGTTCTACGACTAGTCATGTCGACCCGGGTTCTTTGACGTGTGAATGCTAGCGACATGTTCATATCCATGAGCCAAAAGGCGCAAACGGTCCCGGCCAAGGTAAGGTGGCAGCCGTGGGTTACCATGCGTGAGGTCGCAAAGTGGTGTGACATGTTACAGGCTGGATTCATATGGCTTAGAATCGGGGTCCCGACACTTATCTGGCGTATCTGACTCGCCGCGAGTTACCCGAAGATGAGACCTTAGCATAGCAAATTATGAGGCGGTCTAAGTCTATGACTATTCTCAATGGCGAGTTGCACAGGTGCAGCATGACTTGTGTGATTCAACGTTGTGTCTCTCCTGAGGAGGGCCGTGAAATCTTGCGAGAGATACATGCCGATGACTGTGGTCATCATGCTGGGTCAAAATCTTTGGTGGCTAAAGCTTTTCGGCACAATTTTTACTGGTTGACAGCTCATGCAGATGCAGAAGACTTGGTCAGTAAATGTGATGGGTGTCAGAAATTTGGACGACGTGCCCATGTGCCGACTCAAGAATTACGGATGATTCCAATCACATGGCCGTTTGGGTCTGGGGACTTGACATGGTTGGACCGTTTGAGAGGTCTAAAGATAAGAAGACCCACCTGTTGGTGGCGGTTGATAAGTTTACTAAGTGGGTTGAAGAAGAGCCGGTCAGTAAGTGCGACGCAGCAACAGCAATTCAGTTTGTCAAAAAGCTGATTTTTCGGTTTGGTTATCCTCACAGTATCATTACTGACAATGGTACAAATCTGTCCAAGGGGGCTATGAAAGAATTTTGTGACAGTGAACACATCCGCCTTGATGTCTCCTCCGTGGCTCACCCACAGTCTAATGGTGAAGCAGAGCGTGCTAACCAGGAAATTTTGAGAGGGATAAAACCCCGGCTTATCGTTCCTTTGGAACGAACGTCGGATTGTTGGGTGGAGGAGTTACCTTCCGTTCTTTGGAGCATCAGAACCACCCCGAACAGGTCAACAGGCTACACGCCTTTCTTCATGGTTTATGGCGCAGAAGTTGTTCTCCCCAGTGATATCCTTCATGACTCACCCAGGGTGGCGGCTTACGTTGAAACTGATTACGAGATAGCGCGTCAGGACGCTTTGGATGCCTTGGATGAAGAACGGGATCTTGCAGCAGCACGGTCGGCGATTTACCAGCAAGATCTGCGTCGCTATCATAGCCGCAGAGTCAAGACCCGGACGTTCCAAGAAGGCGACTTGGTGCTCCATCTGATTCAAGACCAGGCAGATATGCATAAGTTGTCACCTCCCTGGGAAGGACCTTTTGTGATCAGCAGAAATCTCAACAATGGTTCTTATTATCTCATTGACGTGAGCGAGAGAGACAAATCACGCACCTCTGGGGAGGAGACTGCCAGGCCATGGAGCATTTCTCATCTTCGGCCTTACTACACTTTAGCCACCGGCTCTCATCAATGTACATACTTCTGTCATTGTATATACCACTTTTTATAATATAATAAAGCCGGCTTCCCTATAATTCGGGGCCTCTGCCATTTTCCCGCACCAAGTTTTGTGCAAAGAGTTGATTCTTCATAAAGGTCACTTGGGGGCTTCCAACCCACTGGGTTTAGCTTTCATACCCTCTTGGCCGGCTTAAAAGCCATATTTGAGTTAAACCTGCCTATTTGCAACTTGCTACTCCGCCAGGTGACCCGCCAAATGTTTGACAGTCAATCTTTTTCAAGACCCTGAACTTGTCAAAGTTAAACCGGCGGCTTATGTCACGTGAGAGCCGGCTTACAGAGAGCGAGGATAAACTCACCTATCTGTTGTAGTCTCTCTGCAATGTGGCCTGTTCGTACTCTTAACAGTCAATCTTTTTTAAGACCCTGAACTGGTTAAGGTTAAAATGACGGATTTATGTCACGTGAGAGTCGGCTTATGGGATTTTGGGAATTCATGCCTAGCCTCTTCGAGGCAAAAATCTTGAGTTTTCTCAAATATACATATATATATATATATATATATATATATATATATATATATATATATATATATATATAAAGGGTTAATATCTTCTGGGTTGTGCCTTCAAAGCCGCCTAAACAATAACACAAGATACACATATATTTTTTGCTTGTTATTTTGCAGGAATTTTTCATTATAAGATTCTAAGTCTTTGGGTAATATCTTATCCCGGATTAGTATTGCTCATGGATTATAACCCGCCAGTGGGAATTGATGAATTGATACTGAGGCATATGATCATATCAAAACATTCGCCCTGTGGAAGAATTTTTGAAGCGCCAAAGCTGCCAGAATATGAGCTGATCAAATTCGGCTTCATCATGTAAGATTGGAGACGGGTCAACATCAAGGGCAAAGAGGTGCTTACGGCGTTGAGGAGTCAGATCCACCGGCTCAAAAATAGGCGCCCGGATTCGCACATCGTTGTTGTCATAAGCCGCCTGATAAACCTTCAGGTCAGCTTCTGCGGCTAATTTGCTAGCCAATGATCGAGATGCTCTGAAGCACCGGGCGTAGTTGTCTTGTGTGAATTCTGACCCGTCGTCCTTCAGTTGTGGAAAACCTCCCATCATCTCCTCCGGGTTAAGCTCCGGCGCATACGCCAAAGCCCGGCTCAAAGCAGATATTGCGCCCTTGCGGGCGGCTGATTTATGCATTTCTTCAAAATGCTTGGGGATGGTGGAGAGGCACTTCAGCACGTCTTTGATCAACTTTAGAGTCCCTTTTTCACCAAAGACAACCCTGATGGTGACGAGGCTTCCAACATATAGCTGCTCAGTAAATGAATACAAAGCTTTCAGCTTAACCAAGCTGTCATCTGGAAGGTTACGAGTTCGACGGCCTGCAAACAGTTCAATTGCATAAGTCGCCGGGCGAGTCTTTCTAAAGACTGTTTGGCAAGAATGATTATAGCATAATCAGCAAACACTTACCAAAGACGGCTTCTGTCATCCGAGCTACATGGCATTTCAGACTGGTCAGCTCTTTAGTAACAGGCTTAAGTCGGCCCTCGGCGTCTTCTACGCGTTTGACCAACGCAGCTTGTTCAGCCTCAGTAGATTGCTTGTATGCCTCAAAGTCCGCGTTGATCTTCTCCATCTCTGTTGACAAGAGCTGCCACTTTGTATCAGCTTCAGTTCAGGCGTCTTGTTGCAACGCCAGGTCCTTCCAAATGTTAGCCAAACTGGACTCGGCCACGTGTAACGCTTCCTGCACAATATAATTGTCAAAGTTAAGCCGCCAGTATGGTTTACAATGGAGTTTGGGGCACTAAAGAAGGTTGTTACAAGTCTCAAGCAAATTGCCAGTAATATACTTGACACTTGGGGGCTAATGTGTATCAGTTCTTTCAAAGTCTACAGTATAAATAAGACCCGGATCATCTTCAGGAAGATAACCCGGCCCTTGGGGGCTATACATTTCTTTTTCATCCCAAATGATCAGATTTACAAAAAAAAGTTCCGGCTCATTATTTACATAAAGACCCGGCCCTTGGGGGCTACACTTGGCATTTTTCTATCATATAGTAAGTGCCGGCTCATTATTTACATAATGACCCGACCCTTGGGGGCTACATGCTGGTCTACTGCAATATACATATTACTGAAGACCCGGCTTATCTTCAAGAAAATAAGCTGGCTCTTGGGGGCTATGCAAGGATATATGGAAGGCAAGGAAGGTTGAGTACCTCGTATTTCTTCTTCATCATGCCAACTAAGTTGGCCTCCATGTCCCGGCTTGCAGCGAGGCGGCTCAGATAGCCAGAATGCAGAACGTCAGCAGTAAGCTTCTCTAGGTTAGGAAGGGGCTGGAGCTGTGAAGGCTGTTCCAGTGATGGTGACCTCTTCTTCATGAGGAGTCACATCTTCAGCTGTTGGCAGAGGGCTGGGCGGCTTAGGATCAGCCTTCGGATTAGCGTCTGGAATCACAATGTCAACATCCACCGGCTCAGTAGGCTGGGGAGCTTCATCATGAGCACCCTGATCAGCTTCAGAGGGCTCGACTTGAACTTCAGGAGTGCCAAGCTTTGGATTCTCCGGTTCTGAGACATCCGGACGGGAAGATGACCCTCTTAACTTCCTTTTCTTAGCTTGGGCTCTGTGAACAAAGTTTTCATTATAAGCAAGGGCAAAACATTTGTAAGCAATAGGGGATGCAAAAGAAGCTTACCCCGGGTTGATAACAAGAGGGGGCAATTTGGAGGCGGTTGAGTCGCCAGATGAAGGGGGAGATTCCTGACAAAATAAATAGAGCAATATGAGGAAATTATAGCGTAAGACTAATATGCAGAAGAAATGAAGACATAAGATATGAAATACCTCGTTACGGCCCTTCCGAGGAACTGGAGTGTCGGGTAAGCCGGCCACCAAATCTTCTGAGCCGCCGCTTCGAGTCTAACGTCTAGCATCATGTTGCTGCTTCTTCAAAAGAAAGTCGGGATCCAAGAGGATGAGAAAACTTTAATTTCCGGATGACCCGCCGTATTTTATCTATTGGCAAAGGTTCCGAGTCGGAGGAGATGATAGTTACCTCTGTGGCACCGGCTTGGCTTGTCTCCACTTCCTCCTAAGAGCAATCAGTGTCAATAAATTGCATGAAAAGAAGGGCAAGAGAGTCAAGTTCTACCTCCGAGTCATCCAATTCAAGCAGTTCCTGAGCTGATGGTTTCTTCTTACGAGCCGGAGCCCGGGTTTTAGTCGCCTTCGCCTTCTTTTTAGAAGTAGAGGCTGTGTTCAATCTTCTTTTCCAGAAGGAAGAGCCAGCCTATATTCATAAAGAGCATTTGCAGAAATGATTAAGTAAGGTATATAAAGTGCAAAGTCCAAAGGAAAGAGTGAAGGCTAAAATAAGTTTCACCTCAGGAGCCGGGTTAAGAGCGTAGAAGGTATTTAACCCCGTCATGTTGCAGACTTCTTGAGGTTCTCCCAATAATGATTTAACAATCAGATTGAGGTCCTTGTCTGTCAGGGGCGGCTGGTTGAAGCGCAGAGGATCATTCACTTCGCCGGTATATTCGCACATTAAGCCGCTGCGCCGGCTCAATGGTAAGATTCTCCAAGAGACCCAGCAGCGGGTTTGATCAACGCAAGTCAGTCCGTTAGCCAACAAGGCCCTGATCTTTGAAAATGTGGGAGCGTATTGGGCGCGCTCCGCAACGGACAGCCGGTCTGGGAGCTCGGCGTCAGTGGAGAGCCGGTAGGGATGGTAACCCGGTAGTGGATTTTCGTCGGCCGGAGAAGTGTCTCTACAATAGAACCAAGTCTTGTTCGATTCTTTGGGGTGACTGGGTAGAGTGGCTGAAGGGAAGGACACATCTCTCCGCCTCTGGATGGAGACGCCTCCAAGTTCAAGACTTGGCCCGTCTGCAATTTCAGTTTGGTGGTTGATATAGAAATAATCCCTGAAGAGGTCAACGGACGGCTCTTCTTGCAGATAGGCTTCACTGAGTATTTGGAACTGGCACAGGTTGGTGACTGAGTTGGGGCCAATATCCTGAGGATGAAGCTTGTAAAAATGTAGAGCATCCCGGAAGAACATTGATCCGGGCGGTGAGAAGCCACGGAGAAGATGGTCTGTGAAGACGATAACCTCCCCTTCCTTGGGCTCGGGAGTGATCTCGTCACCGGGGACCCGCTAATGGATTACATCCTGAGCCGGCAAAACTCACATGACCACGAAATCATTGAGAATTTCCTCAGTAACCCCGGAGCATATCCAATCGCAAGAGGCGGGGGCTTTAGCCATGACGACGGGTTGAACACTGTGGAAGGACATGGATACGCGGCGGGTTAAGGACACTGGATGATCAAAACAGCTATGACTCTAAGACGACGACGTTATATGGCGGGTTATTATTAAATTATGATCCGCCGACAGTTATGGGTTTAAATCGGATTATATTTGCCAGGGAGAGCCGGCAGCACGATGGCGACTCAAATTGACAAATAAAAGTTGAAAATATTGCTAAGTGTGGACAAACAAGTTCCACCAACTACGGCTGCAGTTACAAGATCTACGGACGGAGATAAAAGGAAAATATTTCCTAAACCTAAAAACGACAGCGAAGAACAAGCAAGTTCGTATAAAGATTCCGGTGAAGAAACAATCTACACTGAGTGCGGAATAGGTACTAAGCGATTGCGCATTTTGACCTATGGTCTCGGAACCGAAGAGGAGTGTTTCCTTTATGAGCTATAGCAAGTGCTCCGACGAACGGCGGCAGGCTCGAAGAAACCCGACGAACTAATGTAGATCTAAATGGGGAATAAAATGGAACCTGGAGGATGCAGGAGGTGCGGGCACGCGCCGGCGAGTTCTGGACACGTTCAGGGTGATGCAGCGGCCTGGGCGATGACGGTGTGGTCTGGACGGCGCGGTGGAGCTCCGGTCGCGCTGGCGTCTGGAGGAAGAAGAAGAGAGGTGGCGGGGGGAAAAGTGAAAAGGATGGGACCCCCCCCCCCCCGCGTCTATTTATAAGAGGAGGTCGGACAACAACAGTCCAGCACGGGAATCGAGGAGACAAAATGATAATTGACCAAGAAAACGCCTCGATTCTCGGATTGACCAGTTAATGCAAAATCAGTTGTGATGTCATTAAGATCTTTTGGATTTATCGGAGATAACAACATCCATTTTGCATGGCGGGTCATGAAAGTTTATTTCAGGTCAGGAGGTTATGAGGAGCATAAGACTCGCCAACTAGAAGACTTGAAGATTGACATGAACAAGTTCAAATCAATCTAGGGCCTAATGTTGGGGATATAACCCCGTGGTGAGACCCGCCCAGGAGGGTCCGGGTCATGAAGTTGGCGGCTTAGCAGTGAGGCCTTAAACGGGCAAGAAGAAAAAGACAAGGCCTGGAAGTGAATTGTCGGATGGGCCTGGCGGAGGCCGAGAGCCGGAATGCGACATGTGACCCGGAGGCGTAAGCCGCCGGGAGACGGCTTGCCAGATAAGGCAAGGTGATTTAGAGATAAGGTCGGTTACTAGATGTAACCTGGCCCATACTATTGTAAGCCCAGGGCCTCGGCCTGTGTATATAAAGGCGGGTTCCCTGGGCGGCTTAGGAGAGGAAACCTTTGATCGAGTACTAGGTCAAGCGAATCCGCTCCCTTGTAATCGATATCCAATCAATACAACTCAAGAAGGACGTAGGGTATTACCTCCTTCGAGAGGGGACGAACCTGGGTAAACCCGTGTCTTTCGTCCCGAGCAACCCCTTCGAGTTAACCGCCGTAGCGATGGCTTCACCCCTAAGTCCTTGCACTAGGACATCTGCCGTTATAAAACCACGACAGTACCCATACACTTTGGTAACCCTTGCGGGCGGTGACTGGAACCCATACAAATTGCTCGGGGCGATCTCCACAACCTAATTGGAGACCTATTGGAAATATGCCCTAGAGGCAATAATAAATTAGTTATTATCATATTTCCTTGTTCATGGTAATCTTTTATTATCCATGCTATAATTGTATTGATTGGAAACTCAAATATATGTGTGGGTACATAGACAACACTGTGTCCCTAGTATGCCTCTAGTAGACTAGCTTGTTGATCAAAGATGGTTAAGGTTTCCTAGCCATAGACATGAGATGTCATTTGATAACAGGATCACATCATTAGGAGAATGATGTGATGGACAAGACCCAAACTATGAACGTAGCATATGATCGTGTCAGTTTATTGCTATAGTTTTCTGCATGTCAAGTATCTGTTCCTATGACCATGAGATCATGCAACTCATTGACACTGGAGGAGTACCTTGTGTGTATCAAACATCGCAACATAACTGGGTGACTATAAAGATGCTCTACATGTATCTCCGAGGGTGTCTGTTGAGTAAGCATGGATCAAGACTGGGATTTGTTACCTCGTGTGACGGAGAGGTATCTCAGGGCCCGCTCGGTAATACAACATCACAACAAGCCTTGCAAGCCATGTGACTAAAGTGTTAGCCATGGGATCTTGTATTACGGAACGAGTAAAGAGACTTGCCGGTAACTAGATTGAACTAGGTATAGAGATACCGACGATCGAATCTCGGGCAAGTAACATACCGAAGAACAAAGGGAACAACATACAGGGTTAACTGAATCCTTGACATAGAGGTTCAACCGATAAAGATATTTGTAGAATATGTAGGAACCAATATGGGCATCCAGGTCCCGCTATTGGTTATTGACCGTAGAGGTGTCTCGGTCATGTCTACATAGTTCTCGAACCCGCAGGGTCTACACACTTAAGGTTCGGTGACGTTTCGGTAGTATAGAGTTATGTATTGTGGTGACCGAAGGTTGTTCGGAGTCCCTGATGAGATCCCAGACGTCACGAGGAGCTTCGGAATGGTCTGGAGGTAAAGATTGATATATAGGAAGTCCCGTTTTGGTCACCGAAAAAGTTTCGGGTATTTCGGTATTGTACCGGGAGTGCCGGGAGGGTACCGGGGGACCATCGGGAGGGGCCTGTCGACCCAAAGGGCCTCATGGGCTGTGGGAGGAGGTGAACCAGCCCCTAGTGGGCCGGCCGAACCCCCCACTAAGGCCCATGCGGCTAGGGGTGGGAAAACCCAAAGGTGGAAAGAGTTTCCAAGTGGGGAGGAGGAATCCTACTCCTAGTAGGATTGGAGTTGGACTCCTCCACCTCCCCACTTTGGTCGCACCTAGGGGCAGCCCTAGGGGCGCCGGCCTCCCTCCCCTTCCTCCTATATATACTGGAGGGGAGAGAGGGCAGCTGCACCAGAAAACCCTAAGCCACGGTGCAGTCCTCTTTCCCCTATAGATCAAAGTCCTCTAGTTTTTCAGCAGTGCTTAGGCGAAGCCCTGCTGGAATAATTCCACCACCACCGCCGCCGCGCCATCACGCTGCCTGAGAAGTCACCTACCTCTCTGCTCCCTCTTGCTGGATCAATAAGGCGGAGATCGTCATCGAGCTGTACGTGTGCTGAACGCGGAGGTGCCATTCGTTCGGTACTAGATCGTGATTGGATCGCGGGACGCTTGACGATTTGGATCGCGAAGACGTTCGACTACGTCAACCGCGTTTCTTAACGCTTCCCACTTAGCGATATACAAGTGTATGTAGATCCACTCTCCCTCTCATAGATGCTCATCACCATGGATAGATCTTGCGTGTGCGTAGGAAATTTTTTGTTTCCCATGCAACATTCCCCAACAGTGGCATCTGAGCTAGGTCTATGTGTAGATGAGATCACGAGTAGAACACAAAGGAGTTTGTGGGCGTTGATATTCAGATTGCTTCCTCCCTTGGTCTTTTCTTGATTCGGTGGTATTGTGGGATGAAGCGGCCCGGACCAACATTACTCGTACGCTTACGAGAGACCGGTTCCATCAACTGACGTGTAACTTTGTTGCATAAAGATGGCTGGCGGGTGTATGTCTCTCCCACTTTAGTCGGATCGGATTTGACAAAGGCGGTCCTTGAGAAGGTTGAATAGCAATTTTTGTATCACCGTTGTGGTTTTTGCGTAGGTAAGAATTGTTCGTGCTAGATACCCGTAGCAGCCACATAAAACTTGCAACAACAATTAGAGGACGTCTATCTTGTTTTTGCAGGGTATGTTGTGATGTGATATGGCCAATTACATGATGAGATATATGTGATGTATGAGATGATCATGTATTGTATAGAATATCACGACTTGCATGTCGATGAGTACGGCAACCGGCAGGAGCCATAGGGTTGTCTTTAACTATTTTTCGCCGTTTTGCTTTACTTTATCGCTATGACTTAGCAATAGTCGTGGAAGCAACAGTCGGCGCGACAACCTCATGGCGACACGTTGATGGAGATCAAGATGATGGAGATCATGGTGTCATGCCGGTGACGATGGAGATCATGCCGGTGCTTTGGAGATGGAGATCAAAAGCACAAGTTCATGGCCATATCATGTCACTTATGATTTGCATGTGATGTTAATCCTTTTATGCATCTTATTTTGCTTAGGACGACGGTAGCATTATAAGGTGATCCCTCACTAAAATTTGAAGATAAAATTGTGTTCTCCCCGAGTGTGCACCGTTGCGAAAGTTCATCGTTTCGAGACACCACGTGATGATCGGGTGTGATAGACTCTACGTTCGCATACAACGGGTGCAAGCCAGTGTTGCACATGCGGAACACTCGGGTTAAACTTGACGAGCCTAGCATGTACAGACATGGCCTCGGAACACAAGAGACCGAAAGGTCAAACATGAGTCATATAGTGGATATGATCAACATGAAGATGTTCACCATTGAACCCACCTCAGCTCACGTGATGATCGGACTTGGGTTGGTGAATTTGGATCATGTGACACTCGAATGACCAGAGGGATGTCAATTTGAGGGGAGTTTTTAAGTAATATGATTAACTAAACTCATTATCATGAACATAGTCAAAATGTCTTTGCAAATTATGTTGTAGATTACTAGCTCGCGCTGTAGCTCCCTTGAATTTTTATATGTTCCTAGAGAAATAGAGTTGAAAGATGATGGTAGCAATAATGCGGACTGGGTCCGTGATCTGAGGATTGTCCTCTTTGCTGCACAGAAGGCTTGTGTCCTTGATGCACCACTTGGTGCACCACCCCCTCTAAGCGTCGTCTGTGGATGTTGTGAACATCTGACAGGCACGTTGTGATGACTACTTGATAGTTCAGTGCGTATGCATCACGGCTTAGAATTGAGGCTCCAGAGACGTTTTGAATGTCACGGAGCATATGAGATGTTCCAAGAGCTGGAATTGAGATTTCAGGCTCGTGCCCGTGTTGAGAGGTATGAGACCTCCAACAAGATTCTTTGCCAGCAAGATGAAGGAGAATAGCTCAATTGGTGAGCATGTACTCAGATTGTCTGGGTGCTACAATCGCTTGAATCGAGTGGGAGTTGATCTTCCAGATAAGATAGTGATTGATATAGTTCTACAAGTCACTGCCACCAAGTTGCTAGAGCTTCGTGATGAACTATAACATGCCAGGGATGGAAAAGATGAGCCCTGAGCTATTCACGATGTGTGACACCGCGAAGGTAGAAATCAAGAAGGAGCATCAAGTGTTGATGGTTAGTAAAACCACTAGTTTCTATTATGAGGAGAACGGTCGCTGAAGCGGAACAACCCTAGATACTTGGTAGATAAGAAGGCTGGCAACGTCGACAGAAGTATATTTGATATACGTGTTATTGATGTGTACCTTACTAGTACTCCTAGTAGCACCTGGGTATTGGATACCGGTTTGGTTGCTAAATTTTAGTAACTCGAAATAAAAGCTACGAAATAAACAGAGGCTTGCTAAGGGTGAGGTGACGATGAGTGTTGGAAGTGTTTCCAAGGTTGATGTGATCACCATCGCACGCTCTCTCTACCTTCGGGATTAGTGATGAACCTAAAATAATGTTATTTGGTGTTTGCGTTGAGCATGAACGTGATTAGATCATGTTTATTGCAATACGGTTATTCATTTAAGTTAGAGAATAATGGTTATTCTGTTTACATGAATAATACCTTCAATGGTCATGCACCCAATGAGAATGGTTTATTGAATCTTGATCGTAGTGATACACATGTTCATAGTATTGATGCCAAAAGATACAAAGTTAATAATGATAGTACCACATACTTGTGGCACTGCCGCTAAAGGTCAGATTGGTGTAAAACGCATGCAGAAACTCCATGCTGATGGATCTTTGGACTCACTTGATTTCGAATCGGTTGAGACATGCGGACCATGCCTCTTGGGCAAGATGACTAAAAAACCTGTCTTCCTACTTAATGGAGCGGGCAAGTGACTTATTGGAAATGATACATGTTGATGTATGCGGTCCAATTAATGTTGAAGCGTGCGGTGGATATCGCTATTTTCTTACCTTCACTGATGATTTGAGTAGATATGGGGATATTTACTTATTGAAACACAAGTTTGAAACGTTTGAAAAGTTCAAGGAAATTCAGAGTGAAGTTTGAGATCATCGTGACAAGAAGATAAAATGTCTACGATATGATCATGGAGGTGAATATCTGAGTTACGAGTTTGGTATACAACTTAAGACAATGTGGAAGTTGTTACAACTCACGCCACCTGGAACACCATAGTGTGATGGTGTATCCGAACGTCCTAGTCGTGCTCTATTGGATATGGTGCGTACTGTGATGTCTCTTATCGATTTGCCACTATCGTTTTGGGGTTACTCATTAGAGAAAATTACATTCACTTTAAATAGGGCACCATCTAAGTCCGTTGAGATGACACCGTATGGATTATGGTTTGGCAGAACCCTAAGCTGTCATTTCTTAAGAGTTTGGGAATGTGACACTGATGTCTGATAAGCTCGAACCCAAAGCGGACAAGTGCGTCTTCATAGAATACCCTAAAAAACAGTTGGGTATACCTTCTATCTCAGATCCAAGGGCAAAGTGTTTGTTGCTTAAAACGGGTCCTTTCTCGAGAAAAAGTTTCTCTCGAAAGAATTGAGTGGGAGGAAAGGTAGAACTTGATGAAGGTTATTGAACCGTCACTTCAGTTGGATGGTATGTACGACACAGAAAAATGTTTCTGTGGTGCCTACACCGAATGAAGAGGAAGTTAATGATAATGATCATGACACTTCGGATCAAGCTACTACCAAGCCTCGTAGGTCGACAAGGAATCGTGCCGCCCCTGAGTGGTACGGCAATCCTGTCTTGGAGGTCATGTTGTTAGACAACAGTGAACCTACGAGCTATGAAGAAGCGATGGTGGGCCCAGATTCCAACAAATGGCTAGGAGCCATGAAATCCGAGAAAGGATCCATGTATGAAAACCGAGTATGGACTTTGGTAGACTTGCCCGTTGAACGGCAGGTCGTTGAGTACAGATGGACCTTTAAGAAGAAGACAGACGCTGATGGTGAATGTCACCATTTATAAAGCTCGACTTGTCGTAAAGAAGTTTCCGACAAGTTCAAGGAGTTGACTACGATGAGACTTTCTCACCCGTAGCAATGCTATAGTCTGTTGGAATTATGTTAGCAGTTGCTGCATTTTTTCATTTATGAAATCTGGCAGATGGATGTCAAAACATCGTTTCCTTAAACGGTTTCCTTGAGGAAAGGTTGTATGTGATACAACCAGAAGGTTTTGTCAGTCCTAAGGATGCTAAAAGGTGTGCAAGCTCTAGCAATCCTTCTATGGGCTGGAGAAAGCATCTCGGAGTTGGAATATATGCTTTGATGAGGTGATCAAAGTTTTTGGGTTTATACAAAGTTTATGAGAAACTTGTATTTACAAGAAAGTGAGTGGGAGCACTATAGAATTTCTGATAAGTATATGTGGTTGACATATTGTTGATCGGAGATGATGTAGAATTTCTGGAAAGCATAAACGGTTGTTTGAAAAGAATTTTTCAAAGGAAGACCTGGATAATGCTACTTAAATGTTGTGCATCAAGATCTATAGAGATAGATCAAGACGCTTGATGAGACTTTCAATGAGTACATACCTTGACAAGATTTTGAAAGAGTTCAAAATGGATCAGTCAAAGAAGGAGTTCTTGCCTGATTTGTAAGGTGTGAAGTTGAGTAAGACTCAAAGCTTGACCACGGCAGAAGAAAGAGAAAGGACAAAGGTCATCCCCTGTGCCTTAGCCATAGGCTCTATATAGTATGCCATGATGTGTACCGCACCGGTGTGTGCTTTGCCATGAGTCTGTCAAGGGGTACAAGAGTGATCCAGGAGTGAATCACTGGACAATGGTCAAAATTATCCTTAGTAACTAGAGGACTAAGGAAATGTTTCTCAATTATGGAGGTGATAAAGAGTTCGTCGTAAAGAGTTACGTTGATGCAAGCTTTGACACCTATCCGGATGACTCTGAGTAGCAATCCGGATACGTATAGTGGAGCAGCCATTTGGAATAGTTCCAAGTGGAGTGTGGTAGCATCTGCAGTATGACATATAGATTTGCAAAGAACACACAGATCTGAATGTTGCAGACCGTTGACTAAAGACCTCTCTCACATGAAAAGCATGATCGAATCCCAGAACTCATTGGGTGTTAGATTCATAACAATGTAAGTCACATGGTGATGTGTGCTACTTCTTGAGCTTGCGTTGGTTTTCCCTTGAAGAGGAAAGGGTGATGCAGCAGAGTAGATAAGTATTTCCCTCAGTTGTTGAGAACCAAGGTATCAATCCAGTAGGAGATACAAGCAAGTCCCCAATCTTCAAACAGACACAAACAATCAAACACTTGCACCCAACGCTATAAAGGGGTTGTCAATCCCTTCACGGTTACTTGCAAAGATGAGATCTGATAGAGATAGATATAGAAGATTACTAAAACGAAAAGTAAAACAAAAGTAAAAATATTGCAGCAAGGTATTTTTGGTATGTTTGGTTTATAGATCTGAAAATATAATATGGAAAAAAGACCCGGGGGCCATAGGTTTCACTAGAGGCTTCTCTCTTGAAGGAAAATAATACGGTGGGTGAACAAATTACTATCGAGCAATTGATAGAAAAGTGCATAGTTATGACGATATCCAAGGCAATGATAATGCATATAGGCATCACGTCCGTGTCAAGTAGACTGAAACGATTCTGCATCTACTACTATTACTCCACACATCGACCGACTCATGCCTGCATCTAGAGTATTAAGTTCATGAAGAACGGAGTAACGCATTAACTAAGATGACATGATGTAGAGGGATAAACTCAAGCAATATGATGAAAACCCCATCTTTTTATCCTTGATGGCAACAATACAAATACGTGCCTCGCTACCCCTACTTTGTCACTAGGTGAGGACACCGCAAGATTGAACCCAAAACCAAGCACTTCTCCCATTGCAAGAATTACCAATCTAGTTGGCCAAACCAAACCAATAACTCGAAGAGACTTGCAAAGATATGAAATCATGCATATAAGAATTCAGAGAAGATTCAAATAATATTCATAGATCATCTGATCATAAACCCACAATTCATTGGATCTCGACAAACACACCGCAAAAGAGTATTACATCGGATAGATCTCCATGAAGATCATGAAGAACATGGTATTGAAGAACATAGATAGAGAAGAAGCCATCTAGCTACTAGCTATGGACCCGAAGGTCTGTGTTGGACTACTCATGCATCATCGGAAGGGCAATGGAGTTGATGTAGATGCCCTCCGTGATCGAATCCCCCTCCGGCAGATTACTGGAAAAGGCTCCAAGATGGGATTTCACGGTAACAGAGGGTTCCGGTGGCAGAAAAGTATTTTCGTGGCTCTTTTTGGTATTGGGGGAATATTTGGCAATTTATAGGCCGAAGAATAGGGTTAGGAGATTTGCCGTGGGGCCACAAGCCAGGGGGCGCCCCCCCTAGGGCGCGCCCTGCAGGCTTGTGACCTCACGACAGGTCTCCTGCCTTCGTCTCCAAGTCTAGCAGGTTTCTTCTGGTCCAAGAAAAATCATTCCGAAGATTTTATTCCGTTTGGACTCCGTTTAATATTCCTTATCTGCAATACTCAAAAACAAGGAAAAAACAGAAACTGGCACTAGGCACTAGGTTAATAGGTTAGTCCCAAAAATAATATAAAATAGCATATTAATGCATATAAAACATCCAAAACAGATAATATAATAGCATGGAACACTCAAAAATTATAGATACGTTGGAGACGTATCAAGCATCCCCAAGCTTAATTCCTGCTCCTCCTCGAGTAGGTAAATGATAAAAACAGAATTTTTGATGTGGAATGCTACGTAACATATTTATCCATGTAATATTCTTTATTGTGGCATGAATATTCAGATCCATAAGATTCAAAACAAAAGCTCAATATTGACATAAAAACAGTAATACTTCAAGCATACTAACAAACAATTGTGTCCTTTCAAAATAACATGGCCTTAGAAAGTTATCCCTACAAAATCATATAGTCTGGCTATGTTCCATCTTCCCCACACAAAGTATCTAAATCATGCACACCCCCGATGACAAGTCAAGCAATTGTTTCACCCCTTTTATGTTCTCAAACCTTTTCAACTTTCACGCAATACATGAGCATGAGCCATGGATATAGCACTATGGGTGGAATAGAATATGGTGGAGGTTGTGTGGAAAAAGGAGAAGATAGTCTCACATCAACTAGGCATATCAACGGGCTATGGAGATGCCCATCAATAGATATCAATGTGAGTGCGTAGGGATTGCCATGCAACGGATGCACTAGAGCTGTAAGTGTATGAAAGCTCAAAAAGAAACTAAGTGGGTGTGCATCCAACTTGCTTGCTCACGAAGACCTAGGGCAATTTGAGGAAGCCCATCATTGGAATATACAAGCCAAGTTATATAATGAAAAATTCCCACTAGTATATGAAAGTGACAAAATAGGAGACTCTCTATCATGAAGATCAAGGTGCTACTTTGAAGCACAAGTGTGGAAAAAAGATAGTAACTTTGTACCTTCTCTCTTTTCTCTCACATTTTTTTGGTGGGCATCTTTGGCCTCTTTTTTTTATTTGGGCTTCATTGGCCTCTTTTATTATTTGTAAAGTCCGGAGACTCATCCCTTCTTGTGAGGGAAGCATAGCTTCCATCATCCTTTCCTCACATGGGACAATGCTCTAATAATGATGATCATCACACTTTTATTTACTTACAACTCGATACCTACAACAAGATATGACTCTATATGAATGCTTCCATTGGTGAACCGGGATGTGCAATGATCTAGCATAGCGAATGACATCAAAAAATAGACAAGCCATGAAAACATCATGCTAGCTGTCTTACGATCATGCAAAGCAATATGACAATGATGGTGCGTGTCATAAAAAAACAGAATGGTGGAAGTTGCATGGCAATATATCTCGGAATGGCTATGGAAATGCCATAATAGGAAGGTATGGTGGCTGTTTTGAGGAAGGTGTATGGTGGCTGTTTTGAGGAGGGTGGGTTTAATGCACCGGCGAAAGTTGCGCGGTACTAGAGTGGCTAGCAACGGTGGAAGGGTGAGAGTGCGTATAATCCATGGACTCACATTAGTCATAAAGAACTCACATACTTATTGCAAAAATCTATTAGTTATCGAAGCAAAGTGTTAGACGCATGCTCCTAGGGGAGAGGTTGGTAGGAGCTAACCATCGCGTGCTATCGACCCTCACACAAAGGATGACAATCATTAAACAAATCATGCTCCGAGTTCGTTACATAACGGTTCACCATATGTGCATGCTACGGGAGTCACAAACTTTAACACATGTATTTTTACCATTCCACAATTACTCACTAGCATGACTCTAACATCACCATCTTTATATCTCAAAACTATATGCAAGGAATCCAACTTCTCATAGTATGCAATGCACTTTATATGATAGTTTTTATTATATCCCTCTTGGATGACCATTATATTAGGACTAAATTCATAACCTAAACCAATTACCATGCTGTTTAAAGACTCTCAAAATAATATAAGTGAGGTACGAGAGTTCAATTATTTCTATAAAATAAAACACCACCGTGCTCTAAAAAGATATAAGTGAAGCACTAGAGCAACATTGCCTAGCTCAGAAGATATAAGTGAAGCACATAGAGTATTATAATAAATTCACGATTAGTGCGTGTCCCTCTCAAAAGATGTGTGCAGCAAGGATGATTGTGTCAAACTAAAAAGAAAAGACTCATATCATACAAGACGCTCCAAGCAAAACACATATCATGTGGTGAATAAAAATCTAGCCTCAAGTAAATTTACTGATGGATTGAAGACGAAAGAGGGGATGCCTTCCGGGGCATCCCCAAGCTTAGGCTCTTTGGTATCCTTGAATATTGCTTGGGGTGCCTTGGGCATCCCCAAGCTTAGGCTCTTGCCACTCCTTATTCCATAGTCCATCAAATATTTACCCAAAACTTGAAAACTTCACAACACAAAACTCAACAGAAAACTCGTGAGATCCGTTAGTATAAGAAAAATAAATGACCACTTTAGGTACTGTTGTGAACTCATTCTTTATTTACATTGGTGTATTATCTACTATATTCTAACTTCTCCATGGTTCATACCCCCAGATACAACCCATAGATACATCAAAATAAGCAAACAACACAAAGAAAACAGAATCTGTCAAAAACAGAACAATCTGTAGCAATCTGTAGACTTCGAATACTTCTGTAACTCCAAAAATTCTGAAAACTTGGGAAAATCAGTAAAATTTGTATATCAATCTTGTGTAAAAAATTCAGATCCAATTGACGCTCTGGTGAATTTATAAAATTCCTGGACTGAGCACAAAAGTTTCTGTTTTTCAGCAAAACCATATCAACAATCACCGTAAACCATCCCAAAGGTCTTACTTGGCACAAACACTAATTAAAACAATAAAACACAATTACTACAGAGGTAATAATGTGCAAAACACTCAAGAACAGAAGCAAAAAATAGTAACATAAAATAAAATTGGGTTGCCTCCCAACAAGCGCTATTGTTTAACGCCCCTAGCTAGGCATAACGCAATAGATCTAGGTATTGTCATCTTTGGTATGCAATCCATAAGTTGCTCTCATAATAGATTCATAAGGTAATTTAATTTTCCTTCTAGGAAAGTGTTCCATGCCTTTCCTTAATGGAAATTGGAATCTAATGTTTCCTTCTTTCATATCAATAATTGCACCGATCGTTCTAAGGAAAGGTCTACCAAGAATAATAGGACATGCAGGATTGCAATCTATATCAAGAACAATGAAATCTACGGGCACATAATTCCTATTTGCAACAATAAGAACATCATTAATCCTTCCCATAGGTTTCTTAATAGTGGAATCCGCTAGATGCAAATTTAAAGAGCAATCATCAAGATCATGGAAACCTAGCACATCACATAAAGTTTTCGGAATCGTGGAAACGCTAGCACCCAAATCACAAAAAGCATGGCACTCATAATCTTTGATTTTAATCTTAATAATAGGTTCCCACTCATCATAAAGATTTCTAGGTATAGAAACTTCCAACTCAAGTTTTTCTTCAAAAGATTTCATCATAGCATCAACGATATGTTTAGTAAAAGCTTTATTTTGATTATAAGCATGCAGAGAATTCAACATGGATTGCATCAAGGAAACACAATCAATTAAAGAACAACTATCATAATTAAAGTCCTTGAAATCCAAAAGAGTGGGTTCATTGCTATTTAAAGTTTTGACCTCTTCAACCCCACTTTTATCAATCTTAGCATTAAGATCTATAAACTCCGAATCATTGGGACGCCTTTTAACTAAAGTTGACTTATCTCCAGTCCCATCTTTATCAAGATTTGTATTAGAAAACAAATATTCAATAGGAGTCATATCAATCACTTTAAGATCTTCATCATTATAATCACGAGAACACACCTTTTCAAGCCATTCACGCTTAGCACATATTCTAGCGGTTCTTTCCTTACACTCATCAATAGAAGTTCTCATAGCTTTTAAAGACTCATTAATATCACGCTTAGGTGGAGTAGATCTAATTTTCAAAGAATCAATCTCAAGAGAAATTCTATCAACGTTCCTAGCCAAATCATCAATCTTGTGCAATTTTTCTTCAATCGTAGCATTGAAAACCTTTTGCGAACTAATAAATTCTTTAATATTATTCTCAAGATCAGAGGGCATCTTATTATAATTTCCATAAGAATTGTTGTAGGAATTACCATAATTATTAGAGGAATTACTAGGAAACGGCCTAGGGTTGAAATTACCAAAATTGTTCCTACCAACAAAATTCACATCCATAGATTCATCATTATTTCCAATCAAAGAAGACAAAGGCATATCATTAGGATCAATAGGAGCACTCTTACTAGCAAACAATTTCATTAATTCATCCATCTTTTCACTCAAAGTATTTATTTCTTCAATAGCATGCACCTTTTTACTAGTAGGAGATCTTTCGGTATGCCATTGAGAGTAATTTGCCATAATATTATCTAGGAGTTTAGTAGCTTCTCCTAATGTGATTTCCATAAAAGTACCACCCGCTGCGGAATCTAAAAGATTTCTAGAAGCAAAATTCGATCCCTCATTAAAAAATTGTATAATCATCCATAAACTCAAACCATGTGCGGGGAAATTTCTAATCATTAGTTTCATCCTCTCCCAAGATTGTGCAACATGCTCATGATAAAGTTTCTTAAAATTCAATATATCTATCCTAAGGGAGATGATCTTAGCGGGCGGAAAGTACTTGGAAATAAAAGCATCTTTACACTTATTCCATGAATCAATACTATTTTTAGGCAAAGATGAAAACCAAGTTTTAGCATGATCTCGTAGTGAGAAAGGAAATAGCTCCAATTTAACAATATCATTATCCACATCTTTCTTCTTTTGCATATCACATAACTCAATGAAAGTATTTAGATGGGATGCGGCATCTTCATTAGAAAGGCCGGAAAATTGTTCTTTCATAACAAGATTAAGCAAACCAGCATTAATTTCATAAGATTCCACACTAGTGGCGGGAGCAATCGGAGTACTAATAAAATCATTATTATTAGTATTGGAAAAGTCACACAACTTGGTATTCTCTTGAGTCATCATGACAAAGCAAGAAATCTAGCACCCAAGCAAACAAAAGGCAAACGAAAAGACAAACGGAAGAAGGGCGAATAAAAAGGCAAATCTTTTCTGAAAATCATTTTAGAAGTGGGGGAGAGGAAAACGAGAGGCAAATGGCAAATAATGTAAATGCAAGAGATGAGTTTGTGATGGGTACTTGGTTGTCTTGATGTAGATCTCCCCGGCAACGTCGCCAGAAATCCTTCTTGCTACCTCTTGAGCTTGCGTTGGTTTTCCCTAGAAGAGGAAAGGGTGATGCAGCAGAGTAGATAAGTATTTCCCTCATTTCTTGAGAACCAAGGTATCAATCCAGTAGGAGATACAAGCAAGTCCCCAATCTTCGCACCTACACAAACAATCAAACACTTGCACCCAACGCTATAAAGGGGTTGTCAATCCCTTCACGGTTACTAGGAAGGATGAGATCTGATAGAGATAGATATAGAAGATTACTAAAACGAAAAGTAAAACAAAAGTAAAAATATTGCAGCAAGGTATTTTTGGTATTTTTGGTTTATAGATCTGAAAATATAATATGGAAAATAGACCCGGGGGCCATAGGTTTCACTAGAGGCTTCTCTCTTGAAGGAAAATAATACGGTGGGTGAACAAATTACTGTCGAGCAATTGATAGAAAAGTGCATAGTTATGAAGATATCCAAGGCAATGATTATGCATATAGGCATCACGTCCGTGTCAAGTAGACCGAAACAATTCTGCATCTACTACTATTACTCCACACATCGACCGACTCCTGCCTGCATCTAGAGTATTAAGTTCATGAAGAATAGAGTAACGCATTAGGTAAGATGACATGATGTAGAGGGATAAACTCAAGCAATATGATGAAAACCCCATCTTTTTATCCTCGATGGCAACAATACAAATACGTGCCTCGCTACCCCTACTTTGTCACTGGGTGAGGACACCGCAAGATTGAACCCAAAACCAAGCACTTCTCCCATTGCAAGAATTACCAATCTAGTTGGCCAAACCAAACCAATAACTCGAAGAGACTTGCAAAGATATGAAATCATGCATATAAGAATTCAGAGAAGATTCAAATAATATTCATAGATAATCTGATCATAAACCCACAATTCATCGGATCTCGACAAACACACCGCAAAAGAGTATTACATCGGATAGATCTCCATGAAGATCATGAAGAACATGGTATTGAAGAACATAGAGAGAGAAGAAGCCATCTAGCTTCTATCTATGGACCCGAAGGTCTGTCGTGGACTACTCACTCATCATCGGAAGGGCAATGGAGTTGATGTAGATGCCCTTCGTGATCGAATCCCCCTCTGGCAGATTACCGGAAAAGGCTCCAAGATGGGATCTCACGGGAACAGAGGGTTCCGGCGGCGGAAAAGTATTTTCGTGGCTCTTTTTGGTATTGGGGGGAATATTTGGGAATTTATAGGCCGAAGAATAGGGTTAGGAGATTTGCCGTGGGGCCACAAGCCAGGGGGCGCCCCCCCTAGGGCGCGCCCTGCAGGCTTGTGACCTCACGGCAGGACTCCTGCCTTCGTCTCCATGTCTGGCAGGTTTCTTCTGGTCCAAGAAAAATCATTCAGAAGATTTTATTCCGTTTGGACTCCATTTAATATTCCTTATCTGCAATACTCAAAAACAAGGAAAAAACAGAAATTGGCACTAGGCACTAGGTTAATAGGTTAGTCCCAAAAATAATATAAAATAGAATATTAATGCATATAAAACATCCAAAACAGATAATATAATAGCATGGAACAATCAAAAATTATAGATACGTTGGAGACGTATCAATGTGAACTAGATTATTGACTCTAGTGCAAGTGGGAGACTGTTGGAAATATGCCCTAGAGGCAATAATAAATTAGTTATTATCATATTTCCTTGTTCATGATAATCGTTTATTATCCATGCTATAATTGTATTGATTGGAAACTCAAATACATGTGTGGGTACATAGACAACACTGTGTCCCTAGTATGCCTCTAGTAGACTAGCTTGTTGATCAAAGATGGTCAAGGTTTCCTAGCCATAGACATGAGATGTCATTTGATAACAGGATCACATCATTAGGACAATGATGTGATGGACAAGACCCAAACTATGAATGTAGCATATGATCGTGTCAGTTTATTGCTATAGTTTTCTGCATGTCAAGTATCTGTTCCTATGACCATGAGATCATGCAACTCACTGACACCGGAAGAGTACCTTGTGTGTATCAAACGTCGCAACGTAACTGGGTGACTATAAAGATGCTCTACAGGTATCTCCGAGGGTGTCTGTTGAGTGGGCATGGATCAAGACTGTTTTTTTACTCCGTGTGACGGAGAGGTATGTCAGGGCCCACTCGGTAATACAACATCACAACAAGCCTTGCAAGCAATGTGACTAAAGTGTTAGCCATGGGATCTTGTATTACAGAACGAGTAAAGAGACTTGCCGGTAATGAGATTGAACTAGGTATAGAGATACCGACGATCGAATCTCGGGCAAGTAACATACCGAAGAACAAAGGGAACAACATACGGGGTTAACTGAATCCTTGACATAGAGGTTCAACCGATAAAGATCTTCGTAGAATATGTAGTAACCAATATGGGCATTCAGGTCCCGTTATTGGTTATTGACGGTAGAGGTGTCTCGGTCATGTCTACATAGTTCTCGAACCCGCAGGGTCTGCACACTTAAGGTTCGGTGACATTTCGGTAGTATAGAGTTAGGTATGGTGGTGACCGAAGGTTGTTCGGAGTCCCGGATGAGATCCCGGACGTCACGAGGAGATCTGGAATGGTCCGGAGGTAAAGATTGATATATAGGAAGTCCCGTTTTGGTCGCCGGAAAAGTTTCGGGTATTTCGGTAGTGTACCGGGAGTTCCGGGAGGGTACCAGGGGACCATCGGGAGGGGCCTGTCGACCCAAAGGGTCTCATGGGCTGTGGGAGGAGGTGAACCAGCCCCTAGTGGGCTGGCCGAACCCCCCACTAAGGCCCATGCGGCTAGGGGTGGGAAAACCCAAAGGTGGAAAGAGTTTCCAAGTGGGGGAGGAGGAATCCTACTCCTAGTAGGATTGGAGTTGGACTCCTCCACCTCCCCACTTCGGCCGCACCTAGGGGCAGCCCTAGGGGCGCTGGCCTCCCTCCCCTTCCTCCTTTATATACTAGAGGGGAGAGAGGGCAGCCGCACCATCAAACCCTAAGCCACGGTGCAGCCCTCTCTCCCCTATAGATCAAAGCCCTCTAGTTTTTCAGCAGTGCTTAGGCGAAGCCCTGCTGGAATAGTTCCACCACCACCGCCGTCGTGCCATCGCGCTGCCGGAGAACTCACCTACCTCTCCGCTCCCTCTTGCTAGATCAAGAAGGCGGAGATTGTCATCGAGCTGTACGTGTGCTGAACGCGGAGGTGCCGTCCGTTCGGTACTAGATCGTGATTGGATCGCGGGACGCTCCGCGATTTGGATCGCGAAGACATTCGACTACAACAACCGCGTTTCTTAACGCTTCCCGCTTAGCGATCTACAAGGGTATGTAGATCCACTCTCCCTCTCGTAGATGCTCATCACCATGGATAGATCTTGCGTGTGCGTAGGAAATTTTTTGTTTCCCATGCAACGTTCCCCAACAATACCCCGATGCTTGCCCGGAGCTTTACAACACAATGATTGATCTCCAATGCACCACCAACCGTCTAGGGCACCAAGGCACCCAAGAGGAACAAGATTTAGGGTGCTCAAACAACCAAGAGTAATAAGCTTCTCAAACTTCACTTACACGTATAACCATGGAGAACTCAAACCTATGCACCAAATGCAATGGCAAGGGCACATAGCGTGCCCAAGTCCTTCTCTCCCAAATCCCACCACAATAAATAATGCTATGGAGGAAAAAGAGAGGAAGAACGAAGAAGAACACGAAGAACTCCAAGATCTAGATCCAAGGGGTTCCCCTCACATATAGGAGAAAGTGATTGGTGAAAATGTGGATCTAGATCTCCTCTCTCTTTTCCCTCAAGAACTAGGAAGAATCATTGGAGGGATTGAGAGATAGCAAGCTCGAAGAAGGTGAACAATGGGGGGCAAACTCGAGCTCAAAAGATGAGATCCGTTGGGGAAGAAGACCCCCTTTTATAGGTGGGGGAAAATCCAAACGTTACCCCCACAGCCGCACACAGGCGGTACTACCGCTCCGGAGAGCGGTACTACCACTTATAAGCGGTAGATTGAGGAAAGAACAAGCAAACGACAGAAACCTCGAGGCGGTAGTACCACTGGAGCGGTACTACCGCTTCTGCCAGCGGTACTACTGCTTTTTACAGCCGCGCAACTTCCGCTTGGGTGGCGCGTGACATCAAACAGGTGGCTGGTGGCTGGCGCGGATGCCAGAACCACCTGAGTGGTACTACTACTCCAAAGCAGCGGTACTACCGCCTAAGTGCTAAAAACTGTCCTGAGAAAGAAACTAACATAACTTTCGCATACGAGCTCCGAATTGAGCAAACTCAAGCTTGTTGGTTATAATAAGAAGAGGCGGTATAACAATGTCAATTATATAGGGATTTGAAACCTCTATCAATGAAGAACCGACAAAAACTCCAACATCAAAAACATCATAGAAGATGCATATGGACTTCGTTTTTGATGAACTAGAGCTTGTCATGAAGATGACCATAAGCTCTAAAACTCACAAAGAATGCCAACGATATAGAGATGTGAAACCTCTATGAATGAAGAACTGTCAAAAACTCCAACATCGAAAACATCATAGAAGATGCATATGGACTCCGTTTTCGATGAACTCAAGCTTGTCATGAAGATGACCATAAGCTATAAAACTCACAAAGAGAAACACCAAACAAGAACCAAGAAAGATGATGCAAGGATGCAAAAGGTTTGAGCTCTCAACAAACGATGCGATCAAGGTACTCACTTGAGAGCCCCCGCCTTGATACTACGTCAATCGATCTTATAACTCGGTCTCCAAACTACCACCATGAGACCCGTATAATAGAAAACCTATCAACGGCAAACATATACCTTGCACATAGTCCACTTGAGCTAGATGATGACGATCTTGACTTGCTCAAGATGGACCACCTGTCTTGATTGTGTTGGCTCGATGAAGACTAGTTGATTGCTTCCCAATACTCCACTATGGGTGAGCCACTCTTCGACACATCTTCACAAGTCCATTGTCACCACAATGGACGGCAAGCTTCAAGCATGATCTCTTCGTGATGCTCCACTTGAACTTGCACACCACAATCTTGATGACGATCTTGACTTCCAGAAGATGAACCACCTTTCTTGATTGCATTGGCTCGATGAAGACTAGTTGATTGCTCCCCCATACTCCACTATGGGTGAGCCACTCTTTGGCACAACTTCACAAGTCCATTGTCACCACAATGGACGGCAAGCTTCAAGCATGATCTCTTCGTGATGCTCCACTTGAACTTGCACACCACAATCTTGATGACGATCTTGACTTCCTGAAGATGAACCACCTTTCTTGATTGCATTGGCTCGATGAAGACTAGTTGATTGCTCCCCCATACTCCACTATGGGTGAGCCACTCTTTGGCACAACTTCACAAGTCCATTGTCACCACAATGGACGGCAAGCTTCAAGCATGATCTCTTTGTGAGGCTCCACTTGAACTTGCACACCGCAATCTTGATGACGATCACCGCAATCTCGATGCAAGCCCATGGAAACATACCTAACCCCACATAGAACTCTCACATAGACCATGGGTTAGTGCACAAAGCGTAATGGACAATACTTACCATACCATGAGATCACATGTTGATCAACTTGATTCACTCTTTGACTTAGTCTTGATCAACCTTTTATCTTATCTTCTCTCTTCATAAAGATGATGTCTTGAAGGTAAACATGAATGCTCACACAATGTTCTTCTTCAAGACATGCTTGCAATAAGCTCAACTCTCACATGGCCAATATTTGGATAAAACTTTGAATACCACCTTGATCACCATATAAACTCCTTGAAACAAACAGATGGACTTCAAGAAGTGCCTATGGAAAAATCCTTCGAATATAACTCAAGGCAACCATTAGTCCATAGGGATTGTCATCAATTACCAAAACCACACATGGAGAAATGTGCTCTTACAATGGCTTCGATTTCCCCATCTCGGAGGGAAGTTTCCCGAGCAAAATCTCCCTGCCGGAGAGCAAAAGGGCTCCTTCCCAGGATTCCGCCTTGAGACGGCGGCACTTCGTCCTGAAAGTATCCTCTTAATTTTTTCTAGGTCAAAACCCTTCATGTAGCAGAAGAGGGGGCCGGAGCCTGCCTGTGGGCCTTCCAAGCCATCAAGGCGCGCCCAGGGTTGTGGCCGCGCCCTGGTGGCTTGGGAGCCACAGGTGGTCCCCCTCTGGTATTTATTCGCTCCAATAATTTAGATATATTCCATCAAAAATCCTCGTGAAGTTCCAGGTCATTTCGAGTCTAGAAAATTTCCTGCCGTTTTCATGGCTTTCAGGTCCAGAATTCCAGTTTCCGATAATTTCCCTCTTTGTGTTGGACCTTGCAAATTAAGAGAGAAAAGGCATTAGAGTTGTATCATAAAATGGAACAATGGCCAAGAACAATATAAATAATGGCTAAGGACAATATAAATAAAAGGGTCAAGCCCCTTGAACTCATTACTTGCAAGCGATAACTAGTTTAGATAGATAACATAAATATAAAATAAAATAACAATAAATAAATGAAAGCAATATTTTTGGTGTTTTTGTAATAATATATTTTGTGAAGACCCGGGGTCCATAGGTTTTGCTAGAGGCTTCTCACTCGAAGAAAGCATACGTTGCATAAACAATTTACTGTTGGGCAATTGATAGAAAAGCGCATAGTTATGCAATATTTATTCACGGCAATGATCATGTATATAGGCATCACTTCCATACACAAGTAGACCGACTCTTGCCTGCATCTACTACTATTACTCCACCCATCGACCACTATCAAGCATGCATCTAGAGTATTAAGTAAAAACAGAGTAATGCTTGGAGCAAGATGACATGATGTAGACAAAGTAAATCCAATAAATATGAATAAACCCCATCCTTTCCCCTTATTGGCTGTAATGCAATACGTGTCATGCCCCTTTCTGTCACTCGGATTGAGCACCGCAAGAATAAACCCATCACAACGCACCTCTTCTGCTAATGATAAATCAATCTAGTTGGCCAAAACAAACCAATAGATCGGAGAGCAATACGAAGCTATAACAATCATGCATATAAGAATTCACTAAAGTCTCAATATATTTTCATGAATAATCTGAACATTAACCCATAATCCATCGAATCCCAAAGAACACACTGCAAAGAAGCATTACATTACATAGATCACTACGGGAATCTGATACGTCTCAAACATATCTACTTTTCCAAACACTTTTTCTCTTGTTTTGGATTCTCATTTGCATGATTTGAATAAAACTAACCCCAGACTGACGTTGTTTTTAGTAGAACTGCTATGGTGTTGTTTTTGTATAAATAAAAGTTCTCAAAGTTGGACGAAACTTTTTGTGAATTTTTTCAGTATATAAAAATTAATGCAACGAAAACCCACCAGAGGGGGGGCACCTGTTGGTGCCAAGCCAACAGGGTGCGCTCACCCCCCCTGGATGCACTCTAATGGCTTGGGGCCACCTTGTGGCTCCTCCGACTCTAATTCTAGTCCTATAAATTCCTATTTCCCGAGAAAAATAGGAGGGAAGTTTTCATAGCATTTCACGAGATGGAGCCGCCTGTCGGCCTAGTGGATACCAGGGTACCACGGCCCGTCCGGAGGTGCTGACAGTAGGCGTGGGCCGCGGGGTCCCATGCCTGTGCCCCTCTGGAGGAACTCGCCTCGCAAGGGGTGAGTTCCGCGGGGTCTTCCCGCGCCCTGGGCCGGGTCCCTCTGGAGAGCCGGAGTATGGGGATCGCCTCGCGAGGTTTTTTTCCCTTAGAACTGCCTCGCAGGGCCAGGCATGGGGCGACCCATGCCAGGATCTCGGGGGCGGCACATGGGTGTACGACCCAACAGCGGAGAACAGTTTCTACTCTGGTGATCAGGGAGGCAGTGGAGCCCGCCTCCCCAAAGCAAGTCCCAAAGTGTTTCTTCTTTGGTGCAAGGAGATCAGAAAGGATTGGTGCTGCAGGACAGAGGTCATCACCGAGCCCATAGGCGCGTCATGAAGACTGCTTTAATTGGCGAAGACCACCTTTTGTTAGGATAGGGCTGAGTTCCTGTCCCCCTTTGAATTGCTGCCCTGTGGCTGCCTTTTCCCGGCTCTATTTTTTGGGGAAAGAGGACCAAGGCACTACAATGGGGGAAGGATGGCCTTCATGTAAGGGGATCGAGCCATATTCTCTCCCCAAGACTTCGCGTACCTCGAGCACAGCTCTCATATAGAGAAGAATACACACCAAAGCAGGAGTAGGGTATTACACTACAACGGTGGCCAGAACCTGAGTAGCTCGTGTGTCACTGTCGTGCCTGGCGAGCAGCAGCGAGCTCGTCGTCGATCCTCTTGCGTTCACTGTCGAGTCGTAGGAAGCTAAGCCAAGCCCCCAGTGTTCGAAACTTATTTACAGAGAAGTTCTTGGATGTAGATCCCAGACTCTGACATTTAGCGCACCAGGTAGGGGGGCTTTCCGTTGTTGCTCCTTCAACTCCGACGTCGACCTCGAGAGAGCGCCGTGTGCTGGGCCGCCCCAGGATCCACTCAGCACCGCTTGGTCTCCTCCGGCTGGGCAGCAGCGCAGTTGGAGGCTGTCGCGTAGCGCGCGCCTCGGCGCCGCCCCACGATTCGCTCGCGCCGGGCGGCGCCGGCCGCCTCTTCTCAGCGGCCGGGCGGATTCCTCGCGATGACACCACGGTTGGACGCAGGAGCTGTGGGGCCCCGCCGGAAGGCGTCGTGGCCAGTGGGGGCTCCCAGGGGTTCCGCAGAGTGGCCTGCATCCTTGGCGGGTCCCAGGCCCCTTTGTCCGGCCACCACCTCAAAGGCTTCTCGAGGAGGGTGAGCGCGGCCCTCCCGGCGCCCGAGCCCTCTGGCAGCCCCGGGTGGTCGTAGTCCCCCATCGCCTTCTACTTGAGCAACCACCCCAAGTCCACCAGAGCCGTGGATGTCATCCCACTGATGTGTACCCCCACCATCGCCGGGGTGGTCGTCACCAAAACGTTCATCGACGGCGGCGCTGGTCTCAACCTGCTGCTAGTGGAGACCTTCTATGCACTCCAGTTGCCCTACGAGCGGCTGGCGCCCAGCAGGCCCTTCTCGGGCATCACCGGCGGATCCACCCGGCCTCTGGGGCTGGTGTGCCTCTCAGTCACCTTCGGTAATCGTGACAACTACCGCACGAAGATGGTGGACTTCGACGTGGCTCCCATCGGCCTCCCCTGCAACGCCATCCTCGGCTACCCCGAGCTCTCCAAGTTCATTGCGGTGACCCACCATGCCTACGCCTTGGCCAGGGAGCAGCGGCCCCCTCGTTTCCCGTTGCGATGAGAAGGACGCGACGTGAGCCCTCGCGAACGCCTACAAGGAAGCTACAGCCGCAACCCCGGCGAGCGAGGGCACGCCGAGGCCGGACAAGCCGGCGCCCGTAAAGTAGAAGCTCCGCTTCTCCCAAGATCGAGCTAAGACGAAGAAGGTGTCTTTGGATGGGGGCCTTGAGGTCCCCTACGTCACCATCGGTAGCGAGCTCACTCCCGAGCAGGAGGAGGAACTTGTAATGTTCCTCCGGGCGAACGCGGACATGTTCGCTTGGACGCCTTCATGACCGGTGTGTTGAGGGAGGTGATTGAGCATCACCTGGCGGTGTGCCCCAATGCGCGCCCGGTCAAGCAGAAGGTCCGGCGCCAGGTAGTTGAGAAACAAGACTTCGTCGTCTAGGAGGTTGAGAAGCTACAAAGTGCCACATCATCCGCGAGGAACTCCATCCCGGATGGGTCGCTAACCCCGTCGTCATGGCCAAGCCGCACAGTGGAAAGCGCATGTGCGTCGAATTCACCAAGCTCAACAAAGCCTTCCCCAAGGACCACTTTCTGCTACCAAGGATTGATCAAATAGTGGACTCGACCGCTAGGTGTGATCTTCTTTGTTTCCTGGATGCCTTCTCGGGCTACCACTAGATCAAGATAGCAAAGAAGGATGAGGAGAAGACCACCTTCATCACCCCAAGTGGGGTGTTCTTCTACATGTGCATGCCCTTCGGACCGAAGAGCGTAGGGGCTACCTTCCAGAGGCTGATGCGTATCTGCCTAGGGTGCCAGATGGGGAGGAACGCGGAGGCTTATGTCAACGAAATTGTCAAAAAAACACGCGAGGCGCGCTCCCTCATCGAGGATCTAACCGAAACATTCGCCAACCTACGCAAGGTCAACCTAAAGCTCAACCCCACCAAGTGCGTCTTCGGCGTCCCCTCTGGCAAGCTCCTAGGCTTCTTGGTCTCCCATCGCGGCATCGAAGCCAACCCGAAGAAGATTAGTGCCATCGACGAAATGCGGCCGCCCCATAACCTCAAGGAGATGCAGCGTCTGGCGGGGTGCATGGCCTCGCTCGGCCGCTTCATATCCAAGTTTGGCGAGCGGGCTCTGCCCTTCTTCAAGCTCATGAAGAGGACTCGCTCCTTCGAGTGGACTCCCGAAGGAAACATGGCCTTGGAGGGCCTCAAGAGGTACCTCATGACTCCCCTCATCATGGTCACCCCCCGCCCTCGCGAGCGCCTGCTACTGTACTTGGCGGCCACCCCCAGATGGCCAGCGCGACCCTGCTGGTGGAAAGAGAGGAGCAAGTCCGCATCAAGAAAAGCCCATCTACCGCCGCGCCTTCGGACGCCACTCCCCTGGAGGTACCATCCCGCGTCCCTGGGGCCTCGCCGGCACCCCCTGAGGCCTCAGTACCACCCTAGGAGTCCTTCAGGGATCCACCTTCGGAGGCCCCCAAAGCACCCCTCGTCGAGCCCCACGGTGCCGAGGACTCGGACACCACGGTCACGCGCCTCGTCGAGCACCCCGTCTACTTTGTCAGCACGGTGCTACGGGACCTGCGTGAGCGATACCCCATGCAGCAGAAGCTCCTCCTGGCGCTCATCATGGCCTCCAGGAAGCTGAGCCACTACTTTCAGGCACATCAGGTTAGAGTAATCTATTCTTACCCACTGGAGCAGCTCTTGCGGAGCCCAAACGCCACCGGTCGCATGGCCTAATGGAACATCGAGTTGTAGCCCTTAGAGCTGAAGTTCGTCACCACCCGGACCATCAAGGGCGCGGCCTTGGCTGACTTCACAGCGGAGTGAAACGGACCCGCACCAGGGCGAGCCTCATGAGGATGCGCTGGTGCCCGAGAAGGCCCCTTCGGGGGCTGGAGCATGCACTTCGATGGGGCCTTTTTGCGCTAGGGCGCGGGGGCTGATGTGGTCCTCACTACGCCCACAGGTGACAAGCTTTACTATGCAATACATATCTATTTCAGGTGCACCGACAAGGTCTCCAACAACATCGCCGAGTACGAGGGGCTCATTGTCGGGCTCAAGGTTGCCATCACGCTAGGGGTCAGCCGTGTCGTCATCAAAGGAGACTCGCAACTCCTCGTCAACTTCTCCAATAAGAAGTATAATCCAAAGGATGAACACATGGCGGTTTACCTAGAGGAGGTGCGCAAGCTCGAGAAGCGCTTCATGGGCATGGCGCTCCAGCATATCCCTCGCGGCGACAATGTTGAGGTGGACAAAATCGCTAAGCGCACCTCTCGACAGGAGCCCCAGCACCTTGGGGTCTTCGAAGAGCGGCTCCTGAAGCCTTCAGTGATGCCTCCAATCATTAGGCCCATGGCGCCTTAGGAGGAGCTCCCGCCCGCTCTGCCAATTGGTGCCCCGGACTGTGGGCCTTCCTTGGGCGCTCGCCTGCTACTGGCACTCGAGCCGCAGCCCGAGCCACAGCCTGAGGCCTGGACCACATAAATCAGGGCTTACTTGGAAGGAGGTGCCCTCCAGGAGATCGACGCCGAAGCAGAGCGCGTGGTCCGCCAGGCCGCGCTCTACCACCTAAAGGAGGGTGATCTATACCGTCATCGCCCCAACGGAGTCGCGCTACAGTGCATCTCCAAGGAGCAAGGGCTCACCGACATCCACGGGGGCTACTGTGGCCACCACTCGTCCTCACGCACCCTCGCGGGCAAGGCGTTCCACAGCGGCTTCTACTGGCCCACGACGCTCGAGGACGCCGCTGAGCTTGTCCAGGCGTGCGAAGCTTGCCAATTCCACCCCAAGCAGATCCACAAGCCCAGACAAGGACTACAAACCATCCCCGTCTCGTGGCCTTCCGCGGTCTGGGGGCTGGATATCCTTGGCCCTTTCCCACGCACGCCTGGACGCTACTGTTTCCTCTACGTTGCCATCGACAAATTCACCAAGTGGGAGGAGGTGGAGCCCGTTTGAACAATATGGGCGGGGTCCGCAGTCAAGTTCATCAGGGGCTTGGTGTGCTGTTTCGGCATCCCCAACCACACCATCACTGACAACTAATCGCAATTCACCAGCGGCCTCTTCAAAGCCTATTGTGCCTCCATCGGCACACAGATATGTTTCTCTTCTGTACATCACCCCCGGAGCAACGGACAGGCGGAGCAGAGGTTCTCAAGGGCCTCAAGACTCGGAGCTTCAAGAAGCAACTCACGGCCTGCGGCAGGGGCTAGCTGGATGAGCTCCTATCGGTGCTGTGGTCCATCCGCACCACGGCGACCAATCCTACCGGAGAAACGCCTTTCTTCCGCGTCTACGGAGCGGAAGCCGTCCTCCTGGCCGAAATCAAGCACTGTTCCTTGCGGGTGTTAGCCTTCGACGAGTCTCATTAGGGTGGCATGCGGGAGGAAAACCTGCTTTTTCTCCAAGGGGGCCGTCACCAGGAGGCTCTCCACGCGGCCAGGTACCAGCAGGCGTTGCATCGCTATCACAGCCGTAACATACGCCCCTGCACCCTCGAGGTGGGCGACCTGGTGCTACGACGGATACACTCTAGAGAGGGGCTCCACAAGCTCTCGCCCATGTAGGAGGGCACCTTCAGGGTCATACACATCTCCAGGCCCGGCGCGGCGCGACTCGAAACGGCGGAGAGTGTTCTGGTGCAAAACACCCGGAACATCCAACACCTCCCCAAGTTCTGTACGTGACCTCATGGATACGAGCGAGATGGATTTGTACACACTCCAGGGCTCCCTCTACCAGCGCTGCCTACGGCACGCGGGAGCCCCTTTGCACTCTCATGGAAGCCCCATGCTCCGCGCTGGCGGATTCTCCTACCCACGTACGTGGAAGTCCCATGCTTCGTGCTAGCGAAAACCCCATGCTCCGCTCTAGTGGATTTTTGACAATGAGGTCGCTTTTCAGCGGTATCAACCTCAGGCTGATCCGTGTCCATCACGGCAGCATTTTCCGTCACCTCATGAGGGCGCTTTTCAGCTGCATCAACCTCAGGCTGATCCTTGTCCGTCACGGCAGCATTTTTTGTCTACCTTTTTTTGCTTGTAATGAACCTGTTTTCATGCATCAGTAAATCGTTTTTCCCTCCAGAACCTCTATGTGTTTGCAACTGAACCAGTCCTTGGTAGGGGCACGCGATCGCAGCCTCCCCCATGCATGTCATGTGAGCGGGGCTGGGCACGATGTCTGTGCTCGGGTCAGTCCCTGCCGCACTGCAAAACCCAAGCGACTGAGCTCTGGCTCGCGGGCCTGCCCCCGTGTACATCACCTCATCAGGTCCTTGGTGCTCTTACCTCTACGCGTGACACCCATGGGCTTCCCGCGGGCGTGCCCCTTGCTATATTGCTTGGCGATCCCTTGGTGCAGGTGACGAAGACCTCATGAGTCTCTCTCGGGAGGGCCTCGCGGGCGGCGCCCCACAGGTAGGAGGCCCCTCCAGTTAAGTCTCAACACACCCCTCGGTTTCCTTCCCCATATGTTTCCTCACAAGGCGCTTTGACTTCCCTGGCGAGGGCCGTCTGTGCGTCAAAAGGGGGCGGAGCCTGGGAACCGCGCCTCAGGACCTCCTACCGGCCCCAAGAGCCCTGCACCATCCGGCCTTGTTGATGTCCTGCTCTAGGCATACCAGCGACGGTGTAGTCCGCCTCAAGGGGCTGGGCCCCAGCGACACAGGGCACCAAAGCAGCGCACAAAGGGGAGAAGGAGCTCGAAAATCACAAGGCATGCAGAGATAATGAACACATGAAGCATAGCATTTGTCATACAGATTATCTACCATGCCCCGCTGGGCAACTTCAATTACACAGGAACAGGAAGAAAGAAGTCGTCCCCCCCCCTAACCGAGGACCGCCCTATCGCGATCGGCGCCTAGTCAGAGTTCTCATTCTTGATGCTTAGGGGGCTCCTGTCGCTCTCGCTCCCATAATCATCACTCCCATCAGACAAGTCGGAGTCGCTCCCGGACGAGCCAGAGCCGCTCCTGCTCTCACTTTCAGTGCACCACTCCACACGGCCGCCGAAGGCCCCGAAGAACTTCACGAAGAGGGTTGTGGCTCCGCCGTATCGGAACTGCATGACCTGCCCGTGCTTCAACTGCATGAACTGCATGACCTGCCCCGCTCCAGGAGCATGAACCCGGCGGAGTAGAACTTCACCACCCCCCAAGAAGGACTGTTGTGGCAGCCGTCCGCCCGCAACCACAGGTGCGCGGGCTCCTCGCCCTCCATCGCCCTCGCGAAGGAGTCCGAAAGGCAGAGCCAGCTACGAGGCCGGCGGTGCAGCCCCACGATATACTCGCGCGAAAGCTCCGCCACCGGGGTTTCCGGCGGAGGAGAAGGGGTGCGTGCGCCGCCGCGCCCCCCCCCCCCCCCCGCGGCCCCGGGCACCATGCGGTCCGCGGCTTCGGATCGATGGCGCCCCACGGTCGATGGGACCATCCTCTGCCGCGGAGACCAAGTAGCGCAGATGGCCCCTAGGGTCGTCCCCGGTTGCTGTGGCCAAGGTGCGGCCCCGACCCATGGTCCTCGCCACCGCGGGCTTCGGCGCCTCCGCCTTCTCGGCCGCCTCCTTCCTCTTCCCCACGGCAGGGAGCTTCCACTTCGGGGCCATAACCACGGAGGTCGCCGACGGATGCTCAACGGCAGAAGAACCGCGAGGCTGAGTTGGTCGCAAGCCGAGGGGAATAATGGAGCTCCCGTGACTCGCGGCGGGTCGGCTTTATAGCCCCAGCAACGGTTACCGAGGCATCGCAGGGAGGAGAGGCGTCATGTTCGCACATACTGCCACGCGTCACCTCCGGGCCAGGCAGTCCAAGGGCCCCGCGTTGCTTCACTCATAACGGACAGGGCACGCGTGCCGCAGGCCTGGGGGCCACTGTCGGCCTAGTGGATACCAGGGTACCACTGCCCGTCGGCTGCTGGCCCAGGTGCTGACAATAGGCGTGGGCCGCGGGGTCGCACGCCTGTGCCCCTCTGGAGGAAGTCGCCTCGCGAGGGGCGAGTTCCGCGGGGTCTTCCCGCGCCCCAGGCCGAATCCCTCGGGAGTGCCGGAGTATGGCGATGGCCTCACGAGGGGTTTTCCCTTAGAGCTGCCTCGCGTGTCCGGGCATGGGGCGACCCCTGCCAGGATCCCAGTGGCGTCACATGGATGTACGACCCCACAGTGGAGAACAGCAGGAACCACGCCAGCCGGCGCGGAGGGCAGGACAGTTTCTACTCTGGTGATAAGGGAGGCAGTGGAGCCCGCCTCCCCAAAGCAAGTCCTGAAGTGTTCCTCTTTGGTTCAAGAAGATCAGAACGGATCGACGCTGTAGGACAGAGGTCATCAACGAGCCCACAGACGCGTCATGAAGACTGCTTTAGTTGGCGAAGACCACCATTTGTCAGGATAGGGTTGAGTTCCCTTCCCCCTTTGAATTGCCGCCCTATGGCTGCCTTTTCCCGCCTCTGTTTTTTGGGGAAAGAGGATCAAGGCACTACAAAGGGGAAGGATGGCGTCCATGTAAGGGGATCAAGCCATTTTCTCTCCCCAAGACTTCACGTACCTTGAGCATAGCTCTCACACAGAGAAGAATACACACCAAAGCAGGAGTAGGGTATTACACCACAATGGTGGCCCGAACCTGGGTAGCTCGTGTGTCAATGTCGTGTCCGGTGAGCAGCGGCGAGCTCGTCGTCGATCCTCTTGCGTTCATCGTCGAGTCATAGGCAGCTAAGCCAAACCCCGAGTGTTCGAATCTTATTTACGGAGAAGTTCTTAGACATAGATCGCAGACTCCGCCACCGCCGCCACCTCCTGTTCTTCGTCGGGAGGGCTGATCTGGAGTCCGTTTGGCGCTCCGGAGAGGGGCTTCGTCACCGTCGTCATCCCCAGCCCTCCTTCATAAACATCCCCATGACGCTCACCACCGGGAGTGAGTAATTCCTTTGTAGGCTTGCTAGATGGTGATGGGATAGGATGAGATTGATAGCTTAATTGAGTTATTTTGATAGGGCTTAATCCCTAGTATACACTATGTTCTCAGATTGATATTGCTATGACTTTGCTATGCTTAATGCTTGTCACTAGGGCCCGAGTGCCATGATTTCATATCTGAACCTATTATGTTTTCATGAATATGAGAGTGTTTTGGATCCTATCTTGCAAGTTGTATGCACCTATTACGTGTCAGTATCCACATACCCCAAGGTGACAATAATTGGGATTCATTCCGGGGATTGCCATAGTTTGAAGAGTTCATGTATTCAGCATGTGTTAATGCTTTGTTCTGGTTCTTTATTAAAAGGAGGCCTTAATATACCTTAGATTTCCTTATGGACCCCACTGCCACGGGAGGGTAGGAAAAAAGATGTCATGCAAGTTCTTATTATAAGAACGTATGACCATATACGGAATACATGCCTACATTACATTGATGTATTGGAGCTAGTTATGTGTCGCTCTAGTATGTAACTGTTACATCACTACATGAATCAGGTTCTTTGCCGTCTGCCATGGCTGACGGCAAATGACCATACCACGTACGGCAAAGGTCTTTGCCGTCAGCTGACTGACGGCACCAGTTTCGGCACTGCTGGCGTCGGCAATGAGCTTGTTTGCCGTCAGCCAGAGCACAACAGACGGCAACGATGATTTACCGTCAACTGGCTGACGGCAAAGGCCATGGAAGGTAACGTATGGTTGTTAGCCACGTTAGGTGGCTAACGGTGTACTTTGTCGTCAGCCAGCGGATGGTAAACTTTGCCGTCAGCCCGTGACGTCATCAGTCTGGCGGCAGCACGTCACCCCCTGCCCAAACTTTGCCGTCAGCCGGGCCTATCTTTGTCGTCTGCCAACGGACGACAAAGTTACCAAATGGGTCAGACCTGGTGCTCCTGCTACTTCTTGAGCATGCGTTGGATTTCCCTTGAAGAGGAAAGGGTGATGCAGCAAAGTAGATAAGTATTTCCCTCAGTTGTTGAGAACCAAGGTATCAATCCAGTAGGAGATACAAGCAAGTCCTCAATAGATGTACCTACACAAATAATCAAACACTTGCACCCAACGCTATAAAGGGGTTGTCAATCCCTTCACGGTTACTTGCAAGGATGAGATCTGATAGAGATAGATAGATAGGATTGCTAAAACGAAAAGTAAACCAAAAGTAAAAAGAATGCAGCGAGATATTTTTGGTATTTTTGGTTTATAGATCTGAAAATATAATATGGAAAATAGACCCGGGGGCCATAGGTTTCACTAGAGGCTTCTCTCATGAAGGAAAATAATACGGTGGGTGAATAAATTACTGTCGAGCAATTGATAGAAAAGCGAATAATTATGAAGATATCCAAGGCAATGATTATGCATATAGGCATCACGTCTGTGTCAAGTAGACCGAAACGATTCTGCATCTACTACTATTACTCCACACATCGACCGACTCCTGCCTGCATCTAGAGTATTAAGATCATGAAGAACAGAGTAACGCATTAGGTAAGATGACGATGTAGAGGGATAAACTCAAGCAATATGATGAAAACCCCATATTTTTATCCTCGATGGCAACAATACAAATACGTGCCTCGCTACCCCTACTTTGTCACTGGGTGAGGACACCGCAAGATTGAACCCAAAACTAAGCACTTCTCCCATTGCAAGAATTACCAATCTAGTTGGCCAAACCAAACCAATAACTCGAAGAGACTTGCAAAGATATGAAATCATGCATATAAGAATTCAGAGAAGATTCAAATAATATTCATAGATAAGCGGAACATAAACCCACAATTCATCGGATCTCGACAAACACATCGCAAAAGAGTATTACATCGGATAGATCTCCATGAAGATCATGAAGAACATGGTATTGAAGAACAAAGAGAGAGAAGAAGCCATCTAGCTACTAGCTATGGACCCGAAGGTCTGTGGTAAACTACTCACGCATCATCGGAGGGGAAATGGAGTTGATGTAGATGCCCTCCGTGATCGAATCCCCCTCCGACAGATTACAGGAAAAGGCTCCTAGATTGGATCTCACGGGAACAGAGGCTTCCGGCGGCGGAAAAGTATTTTCGTGGCTCTTTTTGGTATCCAGGGAATATTTGGGAATTTATAGGCCAAAGAATAGGGTTAGGAGGGATGCCATGGGGCCACAAGCCAGGGGGGCGCCCCCCCCCCCTAGGGCACGCCCTGGTGGCTTGTGACGCCACGACAGGTCTCCTGCCTTCATCTTCAAGTCTTCTGGGTTTCTTCTGGTCCAAGAAAAATCATTCCGAATATTTTATTCCGTTTGGACTCCGTTTAATATTCCTTATCTGCAATACTCAAAAACAAGGAAAAAACAGAAACTGGCACTAGGCTTTAGATTAATAGGTTTGTCCAAAAAATAATATAAAATAGCATATTAATGCATATAAAACATCCAAAACACATAATATAATAGCATGGAACAATCAAAGATTATCGATACGTTGGAGACGTATCATGCATCGCCAAGCTTAATTCCTGCTCGTCCTCGAGTAGGTAAATGATAAAAACAGAATTTTTTATGTGGAATGCTACCTAACATATTTATCCATGTAATATTCTTTATTGTGGCATGAATATTCAGATCCATAAGATTCAAAACAAAAGTCTAATATTGACATAAAAACAGTAATACTTCAAGCATACCAACAAGGCAATTGTGTCCTTTCGAAATAACATGGCCTTAGAAAGTTATCCCTACAAAATCATATGGTCTGGCTATGCTCCATCTTCCCCACACAAAGTATCTAAATCATGCACAACCCCGATGACAAGTCAAGCAATTGTTTCACACCTTTTTATGTTCTCAAACCTTTTCAACTCTCACGCAATACATGAGCGTGAGCCATGGATATAGCACTATAGGCGGAATAGAATATGGTGGAGGTTGTGAGGAAAAAGGAGAAGATAGTCTCACATCAACTAGGTGTATCAACGGGCTATGGAGATGCCCATCAATAGATATCAATGTGAGTGAGTAGGGATTGCCATGCAATAAATGCACTAGAGCTATAAGTGTATGAAAGCTCAATGAATGCACTAGTTATATGAAAGTGACAAAATAGGAGACTCTCTATCATGAAGATCATGGTGCTACTTTGAAGCACAAGTGTGGAAAAAGATCGTAGCATTGTCCCTTCTCTCTTTCTCTCATTTTTTTTCTTTTTTTTGGTGGGCATCTTTGGCCTCTTTTTTTTATTTGGGCTTCGCTGGCCTCTTTTATTTTTTGTAAAGTCCGGACACTCATCCCAACTTGTGAGGGATTCATAGCTTCCATCATCCTTTTCTCTCATGGGACAAATGCTCTAATAATGAAAATCATCACACTTTTCTTTACTTACAACTCGATACCTAGAATGAAATATGACTCTATATGCAATATGAAAGTGATGGTGCGTGTCATGGAAAATGGAACGGTGGAAGTTGCCTGACAATATATCTCGGAATGGCTGTGGAAATGCCATAATAGGTAGGTATGGTGGCTGTTTTGAGGAAAGTATATGGTGGCTGTTTTGAGGAAGGTGGGTTTAATGCACCGGCGAAAGTTGTGCGGTACTAGAGAGGCTAGCAAAGGTGGAAGGGTGAGAGTGCGTATAATCCATGGACTCAACATTAGTCATAAAGAACTCACATACTTATTGCAAAAGTATATTAGTTATCGAAGCAAAGTATTAGACGCATGCTCCTAGGGGAGAGGTTGGTAGGAGTTAACCATCGCGTGCTCCCGACCCTCACACAAAGGTTGACAATCATTAAACAAATCATGCTCCGACTTCGTTACATAACGGTTCACCATACATGCATGCTACGGGAATCACAAACTTTAACACAAGTATTTCGTCCAATTAACAACTACTCACTAGCATGACTCTCATATTACCATCTTCATATCTCAAAACTATATGCAAGGAATCAAACTTCTCATAGTATTCAATGCACTTAATATGAAAGTTTTTATTATATCCATCTTGGATGCCCATTATATTAGGACTAAATTCATAACCTAAACCAATTACCATGATGTTTAAAGACACTCAAAATAAGATAATTGAGGTACGAGAGTTCAATAATTTCTATAAAATAAAACACCACCGTGCTCTAAAAAGATATAAATGAAGCACTAGAGCAACATTGCCTAGCTCAAAAGATATAAGTGAAGCACATAGAGTATTCTAATAAATTCACGATTAATGTATGTCCCCCTCAAAAGATGTGTGCAGCAAGGATGATTATGGAAAACTAAAAAGAAAAGACTCATATCATACAAGACGCTCCAAGCAAAACACATATCATGTGGTGAATAAAAATATAGCCTCAAGTAAATATACCGATGGATTGAAGACGAAAGAGGGGATGCCTTCCAGGGCATCCCCAAGCTTAGGCTCTTTGGTATCCTTGAATATGGCTTGGGGTGCCTTGGGCATCCCCAAGCTTAGGCTCTTTCCACTCCTTATTCCATAGTCCATCAAATCTTTACCCAAAACTTCAAAACTTCACAACACAAAACTCAACAGAAAACTCATGAGATCCGTTAGTATAAGAAAAATAAATCACCACTTTAGGTACTGTTGTGAACTCATTTTTTATTTATATTGGTGTAATATCTACTGTATTCCAACTTTCCCATGGTTCATACCCCCCGATACAACCCATAGATACATCAAAATAAGCAAACAACACAAAGAAAACAGAATCTGTCTAAAACAGAACAGTCTGTAGCAATCTCTAGACTTCGAATATTTATATAACTCCAAAAATTCTGAAAAATTAGGAAAATCAGGGAAATTTGTATATCAATCTTGTGTAAAAGTTTCAGATCAAAATCACGCTCCAGTGAATTTACAAAATTCCTGGACTGAGAGCAAAAGTTTCTGTTTTTCAGCAAAATCAAATCACAAACACCATAGACCACCCCAAAGGTCTTACTTGGCTCAAACACTAATTTAAAAAAGAAATCACAATTACTACATAGGTAATAATGTGCAAAACATTCAAAAACATAAGCAAAAACAAAAACATAAAAATAAAATTGGGTTGCCTCCCAACAAGCGCTTTTGTTTAACGCCCCTAGCTAGGCATAACGCAATAGATCTAGGTATTGTCATCTTTGGTATGCAATCCATAAGTAGCTCTCATAATAGATTCATAAGGTAATTTTATTTTCTTTCTAGGAAAGTGCTCCATGCCTTTCCTTAATGGAAATTGGAATCTAATATTTCCTTCCTTCATATCAATAATTGCACCAATCGTTCTAAGGAAAGGTCGACCGAGAATAATAGGACATGTAGGATTGCAATCTATATCAAGAACAATGAAATCTACGGGCACATAATTCCTATTTGCAACAATAAGAACATCATTAATCCTTCCCATATGTTTCTTTCTAGTGGAATCCGCAAGATGCAAATTTAAAGAGCAATCATCAAATTCATGGAAACCTAGCACATCACATAAAGTTTTCGGAATCGTGGAAACGCTAGCACCCAAATCACACAAAGCATGGCACTCTTAATCTTTAATTTTAATACTAATAGTAGGTTCCCACTCATCATAAAGCTTCCTAGGTATAGAAACTTCCAACTCAAGTTTTTCTTCAAAAGATTTCATCATAGCATCAACGATATGTTTAGTAAAAGCTTTATTTTGATTATAAGCATGAGGAGAATTCAACATGGATATATAACAAGGAAACACAATCAATCAAAGAACAACTATCATAATTAAGGTCCTTGAAATCCAAAAGAGTGGGTTCGTTGCTATCTAAAGTTTTGACCTGTTCAATCCCACCTTTATCAATCTTAGCATTAAGATCTATAAACTCCGAATCATTGGGATGCCTTTTAACTAAAGTTGACTAATCTCCAGTCCCATATTTATCAAGATTTATATTAGAAAACAAAGATTCAATAGGAGTCACATCAATCACTTTAAGATCTTCATCAATATTATCACGAGAACACACTTTTTCAAGCCATTCACGCTTAGCACGTATTCTAGCGGTTCTTTCCTTACACTCATCAATAGAAATTATCATATCTTTTAAAGACTCATTAATATCATGCATGGGTGGAATAGATCTAATTTTCAAAGAATCAATCTCAAGAGAAATTCTATCAACGCCCCTAGCCAAATCATCAATCTAGAGCAATTTTTCTTCAATCATAGCATTGAAACCTTTTTGCGAGCTAATAAATTCTTTAATATTATTCTCAAGATCAGAGGGCATCTTATTATAATTTCCGTAAGAATTTTTGTAGGAATTACCATAATTATTAGAGGAATTACTAGGAAACGGCCTAGGTTTGAAATTACCTCTATACGTGTTATTACCAAAATTGTTCCTACCAACAAAATTCACAACCATAGATTCATTATTATTTCCAATCAAAGAAGACAAAGGCATATCATTAGGATCAATAGGAGCACTCTTACTAGCAAACAATTTCATCAATTCATCCATCTTTTCACTCAAAGTATTTATTTCTTCAATAGCATGAACTTTTTTACTAGTAGGAGATCTTTCGGTATGCCATTGTGAGTAATTTGCCATAATATTATCTAGGAGTTTAGTAGCTTCTCCTAATGTGATTTCCATAAAAGTACCACCCGCGGCGGAATCTAAGAGATTCCTAGAAGAAAAATTCAATCCCGCATAGAAAATTTGTATAATCATCCATAAACTCAAACCATGCACGGGGCAATTTCTAATCATTAGTTTCATCCTCTCCCAAGATTGTCCAACATGCTCATGATCAAGTTGCTTAAAATTCATTATATCGTTCCTAAGGGAGATGATCTTAGCGGGCGGAAAGTACTTGGAAATAAAAGCATCTTTACACTTATTCCATGAATCAATACTATTTTTAGGCAAAGATGAAAACCAAGTTTTAGCACGATCTCGTAGTGAGAATGGAAATAGCTTCAATTTAACAATATCATTATCCACATCTTTCTTCTTTTGCATATCACACAACTCAACGAAAGTATTTAGATGGGATGCGGCATCTTCACTAGGAAGGCCGGAAAATTGTTCTGTCATAACAAGATTAAGCAAAGCGGCATTAATTTCATAAGATTACGCACTAGTGGCGGGAGCAATCGGAGTACTAATAAAATAATTATTATTAGTATTGGAAAAGTCACACAACTTGGTATTCTCTTGAGACATCGTGACAAAGCAACCAATCTAGCACACAAGCAAACAAAAAGAAAACAAAAAGATGAACGAAAGAAGGGCGAAAAAAAAGGCAAATCTTTTTGGTATTTTCTGAAAATCGTTTTAGAAGTGGGGGAGAGGAAAACGAGAGGCAAATGGCAAATAATGTAAATGCAAGAGATGAGTTTGTGATGGGTACTTGGTAGGCTTGATGTAGATCTCCCCGGCAACGGTGCCAGAAATCCTTCTTGCTACTTCTTGAGCATGCGTTGGTTTTCCCTTGAAGAGGAAAGGGTGATGCAGCAAAGTAGATAAGTATTTCCCTCAGTTGTTGAGAACCAAGGTACTAATCCAGTAGGACATACAAGCAAGTCCCCAATAGATGTACCTACACAAATAATCAAACACTTGCACCCAACACTATAAAGGGGTTGTCAATCCCTTCACGGTTACTTGCAAGGATGAGATCTGATAGAGATAGATAGATAGGATTGCTAAAACGAAAAGTAAAACAAAAGTAAAAAGAATGCAGCGAGATATTGTTGGTATTTTTGGTTTATAGATCTGAAAATATAATATGGAACATAGACCCGGGGGCCAACGGTTTCACTAGAGGCTTCTCTCATGAAGGAAAATAATACGGTGGGTGAACAAATTACTGTCGAGCAATTGATAGAAAAAGCGAATAATTATGAAGATATCCAAGGCAATGATTATGCATATAGGCATCACGTCCGTGTCAAGTAGACCGAAACGATTCTGCATCTACTACTATTACTCCACACATCGACCGACTCCTACCTGCATCTAGAGTATTAAGTTCATGAAGAACAGAGTAACGCATTAGGTAAGATGACATGATGTAGAGGGATAAACTCAAGCAATATGATGAAAACCCCATCTTTTTATCCTCGATGGCAACAATACAAATACGTGCCTCGCTACCCCTACTTTGTCACTGGGTGAGGACACCGCAAGATTGAACCCAAAACTAAGCACTTCTCCCATTGCAAGAATTACCTATCTAGTTTTCCAAACCAAACCAATAACTCGAAAAGACTTGAAAAGATATGAAATCATGCATATAAGAATTCAGAGAAGATTCAAATAATATTCATAGATAAGCGGAACATAAACCCACAATTCATCGGATCTCGACAAACACACCACAAAAGAGTATTACATCAGATAGATCTCCATGAAGATCATGAAGAATATGGTATTGAAGAACAAAGAGAGAGAAGAAGCCATCTAGCTACTAGCTATGGACCCGAAGGTCTGTGGTAAACTACTCATGCATCATCAGAGGGGCAATGGAGTTGATGTAGATGCCCTCCATGATCGAATCCCCCTCCGGCAGATTACCGGAAAAGGCTCCAAGATTGGATCTCACGGGAACAGAGGCTTCCGGCGGCGGAAAAGTATTTTCGTGGCTCTTTTTGGTATCTAGGGAATATTTGGGAATTTATAGGCCAAAGAATAGGGTTAGGAGGGCCGCCGTGGGGCCACAAGCCAGGGGGCGCGCCCTGGTGGCTTGTGACGCCACGGCAGGTCTCCTGCCTTGAGCTCCAAGTCTTCTGGGTTTCTTCTGGTCCAAGAAAAATCATTCCGAAGATTTTATTCCGTTTGGACTCCGTTTAATATTCCTTATCTGCAATACTCAAAAACAAGGAAAAAACATAAACTGGCACTAGGCTCTAGATTAATAGGTTAGTCCCAAAAATAATATAAAATAGCATATTAATGCATATAAAACACCCAAAACAGATAATATAATAGCATGGAACAATCAAAAATTATAGATATGTTGGAGACGTATCAGCTCCCAGGTTGCACAGGCTGCTGCCATGTGGCACCTTTGCCGTCGGCTGGCAGACGGCAAAGGGCTTTGCCGTCCGCTGGCAGACGGCAAAGTGCTTGTATGGCCCCTTTATTGTTTGTTTTCTGTTAATTCCCTGCATTTGCATAGCACATATATGATATATATACATAGTTTCAGAAAGAGGCATAGGCCATGTATCCAACATCATCATGAAAGAAGCAGAGGCCATGTATCCAACATCATCATGAAATATTTAACAAGAGAACACATAGGCTAGCAATATACATAATTTCACATTGTTCATCCATATATACACACATAGTTTGACATTGTTCGTCAAATCTGCTAGCTTCCATCAATGAAAACAGAAAGTAAACACTACCAGTCCATCAATGGTAGGTTCCAAGTGAATCATATCTGCAATAGATGAAGTAATTAAGACAGTTAGAAGAAGAAGAAGAAGACTAAAAGAACAAGAAGAAGAACAAGACTATAAGAATAAGAAGACTAGAAGAAGAAGAAGAAGAAGAAGAAGACTAGAAGAAGAAGAAGAAGACTAGAAAAAGAAGAATAAGAAGAAGAAGAAGAAAAGGAGGAGGAGAAGAAGAAGGAGTAGAAGATGGAGAAAAAGAGCTAACGTAGGTAAATAGGGCAAGTATTAGGTCATTATTAAGCCAACTTAGGTAATTATGCCATTTTTGAACTAACTAAGCTTATTATGTCAATTTGGAGGAAAACAAGCTAAGTATATGACATTTATGACCTAACCAAGGTTATTATGCTATTTTTGACCTAACTAAGCTAATTTTGTCATAAATCATGTAAATAAGCTAAATTATTTCATTTTGGAGGATAATTAGCTAAGTATGTCTTTCTTTGGGATAATGAGCCATGTAAGTGGCATATTAGGGCTAACTAGCATGTACGAAGCTAAGTATGCATTTGTTAAGCAAAACACTAGAGAAAACATACCGTCCTCGTCATCACGGAGGTGAAGCACTGGGTTCGCTCGGGTCGGTTTCACCTGGAGAAGGATGCCCTGGAGAAGGGTCGTGCGATGCGGCTCGGGAGTTATGCTGCACCAAAGATCATTTGCAATGTCTCGTTAGCATGATGACACTCAAATGTTAAGACTAGTAACTAATGACCATTCAAATGAAACTCACCGTTCCCGCCGCGGTAATGACTGGCATCGGCGGAGTGGTCCGATCGGTCTTCTCGCACATAGACTGCACATTTGGTTTTCACAAGTCAATCGTATTAGTTATTAATGAAACGAACATTACATGCATGATTTGGCTAATATGAAGAAGAAACTTACCAAAAAGAGCTCGTACATGTCCCGGTGAGACGCCTCGTTCCGTTTCCTCTCCTCCTCCAACAACTGAGCCATCTTCTGCTCCATGGTCAGTTGCTGCTCCGCCGCCAACCGGTCCCTCTCCTCCAGAAGCGCCTGGGTTTTCGTCCTCTCACTCTGAATAGCATCCTGCAACACCACTCCTCGTTAGCATTGTGATCATCGATGTCCACACACACAATTTAATGGAGGAAAGATATATGAGTCCGTATAACTAACCACGATGGCGAGATCGACTGGCCGTGGACGAGGCCTTTGTTGGAAATATGCCCTAGAGGCAATAATAAAGTTGTTATTATCATATTTCCTTGTTCATGATAAATGTTTATGTTTATTATCCATGCGAGAATTGTTTTGATTGGAAACTCAAATACATGTGTGGATATATAGACAACACCGTGTCCCTAGTAAGCCTCTATAGGACTAGCTCGTTGATCAAAGATGGTTAAGGTTTCCTAGCCATAGACATGAGTTGTCATTTGATAACGGGATCACATCATTAGGAGAATGATGTGATGTACAAGACCCAAACTATAAACGTAGCATATGATCGTGTCAGTTTATTGCTATTGTTTTCTGCATGTCAAGTATCTATTCCTATGACCATGAGATCATGCAACTCACTGACACCAGAGGAGTCCCTTGTGTGTATCAAACATCGCAACGTAACTCGATGACTATAAAGGTACTCTACAGGTATCTCCGATGGTGTTTGTTGTGTTGGCATGGATAAGACTGGGATTTGTTACTCCGGGTGACGGACATGTATCTCAGGGCCCACGCGGTAATACAACATCATATTGAGCTTGCAAGCAAAGTGACTAAAGAGTTAGCCAGAGGATCTTGTGTTACGGAACGAGTAAAGAGACTTGCCGGTAATGAGATTGAACTAGGTATAGAGATACCGACGATCGAATCTCGGGCAAGTAACATACCGATGAACGAAGGGAACGGAGTACGGGATTAATTGAATCCTTGACATAGAGGTTCAACCGATAAAGATCTTCGTTGAATATGTAGGAGCCAATATGGCATCCAGGTCCCGCTATTGGTTATTGACTGTAGAGGTGTCTCAGTCATGTCTGCATAGTTCTCGAACCCGCAGGGTCTGCACTCTTAACGTTCGATGATGATTAGGTATTGTTGAGTTATATATGTTGGTGACCGAAGGTTGTTCGGATTCCCAGATGAGATCCCGGATGTCACGAGGAGTTCCGGAATGGTCCGGAGGTAAAGATTGATATATAGGAAGTTGATGTTCGGGCACCGGAATGGTTTCGGGGTTCGCCCGGGTTTCAACAAGAGTGCCGGAAAGGTTCCGGGGGTCCACCTGCCCCGGGGGCCCCATGGGCTGTGAGAGGGTGCGCACCAGTCCCTGGCGGGCTGGCCACACCTCCCACCAAGGCCCATGCGGCTAGAAGGGTGGGGGCCAAGCCAAAGGGGGCCGCCGGCCCTTGCCTTGGGTGGCAAGGCACCCCCTTGGACACCGCACCAACCCTAGGGCTGCCGGCCCCCTCCTCTCCCCCTATATATATGTGAGGGGAGGGAGGGTTGCACACACCTTAAGCCACAGCGCATTCTCTCCCTCCCTCATAGATTGCTTCTCCTCTAGATTGGTTCGGTCTTGCTTAGCGAAGCTCTGCCGGATCAGCTCCACCACCACCACCGCCACGCCGTCGTGCTGCCGGAGAACCCATCTACCTCTCCGCCCTCGCTTGCTAGATCAAGGAGGCAGAGAACTTCATCGAGCTGTACGTTTGCTGAATGCGGAGGTGCCATTTGTTCAGCACTAGATCGTGATTGGATCGCGGGACAGATTGCAATTTGGATCGCGAAGACCTTTGACTACATCAACCGCATTTCTTAACGCTTCCCGCTTAGCGATCTACAAGGGTATGTGGATCCGAACTCTCCTCTCATAGATGCTCATCTCCTAGATTGATCTTGGTGAAGCGTAGGAAATTTTTTGTTTCCCATGCAATGTTCCCCAACAGCCTTATCTCAGGACAGGAGCTCGTTTGGCGTGCCTTGATCTCCGGGAGAGTGAGAGGACAACGTATCAGTCCATCTCCAATGGCTATCGAGCCATGGGGCCTCCCGCCACCAGATATCATCACCAGCTCTGGATCGAAAGGATGCTGGCTTGGGTTAAAGTCCTCCCCTTTGCTTTCCTTCCCCTCCTGGTTGTACCTCACGAGCTTGTGGTGGGAGGAGATGTTGGTGAAGTTTTCCTGATGATCGAGGTCAGACTCAGAGAATGCCTTGGCCTTCTTGTACGAGGTAGTATGGGCCATGGCATAGAGGTCGTACACCTCTGGCACCTCCGTGTTATTAGGCTTTGCGTAAAAGAGAGGAACAAATATTAGTAAAGGGCTCAAGCTAGCATGAAGAATGAATTGCATGAAAAATGAAGCAAATCACATACACAGTTCCGCCCGAACTGAAATAAGTTGGCACTGCCTTGATGGTGTGGCACACCAACCATTTGGGCATTCCGGTCCTTCGCATTGTCGTGGATTGCTCGCCATTGGCCTGTGCACCACTCATCCACCAACGCCTCCCAACAATCCATCTTATCCGCACACCATCTCGGGGGCACCTAAGTTAGTAAAGAGAAATTTGAGCGCTATGCCTACGAATCAAATCAAGGAAACTATGTACAAGGCCTTAAGAATAGGTAATTACCTTTATGTACTGAGGCTTCTTTAGAAACTTATCGCGGCACGACGACTTGTCCTTCTTAATACCACGCGTGGCATAGTAGTCTCGAACAGCCAGCACCCGAGCCTCGTGGCATAAGTTCTGTAATAGGCGCTTGCGCTCGATATCGATAACAGTTGCAGCGGCCTCCTCGTATCCCTCCTCACACCTATAGAAGGTCTGCAATCAAACGAGACAACACTTAGTAGTACAATAACTAGCTATTTTTAATTTTTAATTGTGTAAAGGAGAAATTATCCAAAAGCTATTGATCACCATGTCGTCCCTCGTGTGGCACAAGACATCGTTGATCACCTCCCCCGGCGGGGCCTCGGTGGCCTTGTAGTGCTCCCAGCTCCATCCTACCTCTGGAAGCTGACCCTCACCGGGCAACCTAACAAACCCCGGGAAATTTTGCCAGCAAAGCAGACCAAGGACGGTGTTGGGCCTGTGGACTCCATCGGCGTAATCTGAACCCCTGCAGTATGACAAGGCCAACGCATTAGATATTTGAAGAAACGTGAAGGCAAAAGGTACAAAAAGAGTAAATCACTTACTTCTCCCCATCAGGCTTAATCACCGGCCTCTGCTCACGGGTCGCCGGCAGGGGTGGGAGCCATGTACCACCACGCTGGTACACTTTCACCCCCTCAACCACCTCGCCCGCACTATCAGTAGACTCAGCCCCGCCACCATCAGCATGGCCACCCGACCCCTCAGACAGATTCGTCCAGGTATCCCATATGGATGTCAACTGGGACATAGCCCCTGTATCCGGAGTCTCGTGGGCTAAAGCCGCTAGGACCGGAGTCACCTGGGACGTAGCCCCAGGGACTGGAGTCTCATGGGCCGCGGCCTGTGGGAACGGAGTCTCATGGGCCGAACACCAGTCGACCCGAGGCTCGTGGTCCGGAGTCCCCGTAGCCTCCACCTCAGACGGGTCCACCCTAGCAGTCCTGTGCTCGGGTGAATGAGCTGGGGGTGGCAGCGAGGAAGGCTGACATGGCTTGAGACTGCGTCGGTATTTCCCCAAAGAGGAAGGGATGATGCAGCACAACGATGGTAAGTATTTCCCTCAGTTATGAAACCAAGGTATCGAACCAGTAGGAGGATCCCATCACCTAATAAACATCACCTGCTGATACGTCTCCAATGTATCTATAATTTATGAAGTATTCATGCCATGTTTACAATAATTTTATATGATTTTCGTATGATTTTATTAGAACTAACCCGGACTGACGCTGTTTTCAGCAGAACTACCATGGTGTCGTTTTTTGTGCAGAAATAAAAGTTCTCGGAATGGGCTGAAAATTTACGATGATTTTTTATGGACCAAAAGAGACCCCCGAAGCACCGAAGCTGGGCCAGGAAGTGACCGAGGAGGCCACAAGCCTAGGGGGCGTGCCCTACCCCCCGGGAGGGTGCTCCCGGCTTGTGGACTCCTCGAGCACCCCCTTGACGTGAGACCGACGCCAAAAATTCCTAGAAATACCAAAAACCCCAGAAAGAACCCTAGATCAGAAGTTCTGCCACCGCAAGTCTCTGTAGCCACGAAAAATCAATCTTGGCCCTCTCCGGCACCCTACCGGAGGGGGTCACCATCACCAAAGACCATGGAGGAGGAAGACGGAGGGGCCATCATCACCATGGAGGCCAAGGACTAGAGGGAGAACCTCTCCCCACCTAGGGGGAGGCCATGGAGGAGGAAGCACAAGGGGGAGACCCTCTCCGCCTCTCTCTCGGTGGCGCCGGAGTGCCATCGGGGGAACCATCGCCGTGGTGATCGTCTTCATCAACATCACCTTCTTCATCACCGTCCTCATATCTTTTCAGCGGTCCACTCTCCCGCATCCTGCTGTAATCCCCTACTTGAACATGGTGCTTTATGCCACATATTATGATCCAATGATGTGTTGCCATCCTATGATGTTTTGAGTAGATTTCTTTTGTCTTACACTACTATGGAAAAGCCTAGCAGTAGCGCGGGTATTATGTATAGCAGTAGCGCGAGCACCCGCGCTACTGATACGGCGCTACAGCTAACCTGTAGTAGTAGCGCGTGTTGGCCCGCGCTGCTGCTATACATGCGTAGCAGTAGCTAGCTCCAAATAAGAGCGCTACTGCTAATATCTGTAGCGCCTTGTATTAGACCGCGCTACTGGTAATGGCACGCTGCTGCTAACTTTACTCCCTACGCTACTGCTAACTTTATTAGTTTCTGATTTGTTTTCTGCATATTTGTTTTGTATTTGAACATGCTTTATACAAGAATCTTTAGCACATACAAATGTCATCATCATACACATACAAATGGCTGCGAGACCACGAATGTAATCATAGCATATACATACAAATAGTCTCATCAAATCATGTCATCATCATAATCATCATCCAACACAAAGTGGTCTCTCGTCATCATCTCGAAAATAGCGATACAAGTCTCGAATACTTGCAACTACATCGTCATCCATCTAAAGAATGATATACACAAGAAGAGCTATCACTATGAGTGAGAGGCAAACTATGTAGTACATGAGGCGGCGGTTATGAGTCCTCTCTCGCGCTAGCGTGAGCCTCCTCACGTAACTAGCTTCTGCTTCTTGTCTGCTTTTGAAGCCTTTATGGCTGGCGCCCGAGACCCCCTCCACTTGCGCCTGACACTCGGACCACTCGTCGTATACTCCCGGAACCTTTCCTTTGTACACGACATAGCACTGGTACTTCGCCATCAAGAATCTAGGTACCTGTTAGAGATGCATCTTCATCAAGAGAATGTACAATCATATGCAACAAAATATACTTGAGCAACACAAAAAAGAAAGGGTTAGCAACTAGATGCAACATATAGTAAACATAAATAATCAACGCAGTTTCATTGTACGCAAACTAATTAACTAGAGGTACGCAGGTCATCGTACCCAAACTAACAAAGTAGCATTACGCAAGTTCGGTAGGGACCGTGGACATCACAAAGTTTCATTGCTACAGAAAGTATACAAGTTCAACCGACACATATCATCATCATCGGCATTGTAAATCACTAGAACTTCCATCCTTCCAGATCATCGAGGATGGACCCTAGCTTCTTGAACGGCGTGAGGTCCTGACATTGCATGCCTATGCAAGTTCGGACGTCAGCTCGCGATATAGGGCCGTGGTGGAACATCCCCTTCACTTCGATGACTTCTTTCATGATGATCATCGCAATGTCCCTCTCGATGCGAAAGAAGTCATCTTTAAGTTTATAATCCGCTTCTCCTTGAGATTCTACCCACTTGCGGATATGATCATCGTTTCTGGTTGTCATGCGAAGCTTTTGGTGATCCCTTCTGAACTCCATCATGAGATGGAGGAGGTAGAATCCATCGTTCGTACTTGATTTCGGGACATGGATGCAGCAGAAGTTGGTTTTATGCGAGAAACCCGTCTTGCGGTTCCTTTGTTTCCTGATCTGCATGTGGCCACCCCTCAAGCTGAAGCCTTGGAGAGCATCATCTTGAATATTCATTACGTGGGTGTAGTCCTTCTTCTCGTTGTTTCTGGTAGGGTCGAAATACACGACGTGGGAGACTCGCGGGTAAAGAACGATTAGGACGGCGCGACCGTTGCTGCGGGGAAAAAACACCACAAATTATTCTCCATATGAGCGAGAAGGAATGATTGAAATGTATGAAAGGGTTGGCCGGCACTGACTTACTTTGGATGATAAGGCAGGAGGACAATTTCCTGGTCCTTATTCTGTACCATGAAGTTTTCGAGGTACTCCCTAGCAGTTTTACGCTCAAAGTCGCCGAGACTCAAGAAGGACTCGTGCATGTAGTATGGATCCGCCACACAGATTTGCGAGACTTCTTCTCTCTTCATGATGGAGCTCATATGTAGCGCAAAAAGGCGGACGATTGTACAATCGAGCCGCCTTGTCAGAAACATCTCGAAGATATGATCAAACCACAGGAAGAACACCTCCGCAGGCCGTGTGTCGACGTAGCACTTCCCCTCAGGCACACGAGCCACGTATGTCGGATATCCTGGATCCTTCGAGGTTAGTAGGCTTTTCTCAGTCGATAGCACATGGTCGTGCAGTCTCCTGAGATCCCCGTATATTGCCTCCAGCGGTTTCGGCGGTAGCATCGACTCGCCCGTGACATGGAACATGGCCATCGTCTGGCTGCTATGTGCTCTGGCTTGTTTGTAGGCAGCTGAGCCTATCTTCCCCGTTCTCTTCCTCTCCTTTTTCTTGGGCTGACCTTCCAGACCCTTCCTTAACCCGTGCCCCAGTGTTGTCGGGCTAAGCACTGTAAGACCCCCTGCATCTTTAGGCGTGTCCTGTGAGGATTGCATGAAGAGAGACTTCTTGCAATCCCTGCTAGGACATTCCTGCCCGGGCAGATCATCCATATCCTCATTAGCATGCTGATAGCCCGAGTCGTCATATGGCTGACTCATCATATCTAAGTCACAGTCATAGGCGCCTGTATTGAGAAACCGAAGAGGGTCCTCCTCCATCTCATCATCCAATCTTTGTTCTTCGGGGGCGATTACATCAGCCACTATTGGACCCCCTTCATCACATCATCCGCTGCTCTCACCCGGCACTACAGGCGCTGGTAATTGCGTAGGTGGGGTGGTGGTGTCCATACCATCTTGTTGATGTGTGGTTATTGGTGTGCTCTCGGCCGGCTCCAAACGAAGAAGATTCTTCGGCCATAGCAGCACCCAACCCTTACAGCTTCCAATCCGCGACGGGGTCTCGTCGTCCTCTCCCCCTAGCCATACTGGAGGAGGCAAATCCTCATGCCCCGATTTCACACTCGACAAGGTAACCCTGAAGTGCCCACCGGGCATCGGCTGGCCGTGGAACGTGAGTTCCAAGGGCTTCGTTATCACCCCCTTTCCCACGTCCACCTTCTGGCCTTTGATCAAGTAGAGTACGGTGCATTGGGTTTTGTCGGCCTGCAAACACATGTCTGCGGCGTAAAACATCCTAAAGGTAACGAAAATGGAATATTCTAGATATATGTTGGTGCAACATTTAATTACCGTGAGGGCGTCGAGCTCAGCGAAAGACGAAGGCCCGCCTAGCACGCCAGAGACTGAGGACGGGCTGCTATGAGTGGGTGCGGGTGCGGGAGCAGGCCCGGTTGCATGAGCAGGTGATGGTGCGGTGGTGTTGTTCACCGAGTTGCTCTCGACGAAACTGGGCATGGGGAAATCATGTACCGTCTTGTCTAGATTTTCCTTCGTCCAGTTGATGATAGCCGGGATCAAGTTAGTAGTGAAATCATTTCTGCAGGCATGTACAGCTGCATCGACTGCCTGCTGTAGCAACTCATTCTTCTCCTCGGCTGCTTTTTCCGCGTCCTCAGCTGCTCTTTTCTCGAACGCAAGCTTCACCTTCGCGTCGATGTCCGTCTGACTAAACTTATTTTTCTGCTTCTTGGCCTCCGGGCCCTCGTTGTAAAACACCTTCCATGTGGCGCCATCTCCAGCGCCGTCCACACATCCATATTGTGGCCACTGGCCCAAAAGGAGTCCCTTAAGTTCGTTCAAGGTCCGGTTGAGAGGGGTGTCCCACTTGGGCCTCATCGGCGAAGTAGGGCTTTCGGCTGCAAGCTGGTGTTGCTTCTCCTGCAGAAGGAACGTGAACCGTTTACGAATGTGTAGTCGACTTGATCAGAAGCTAAATGTAAGGTGGTAAAAGAATAATTACCAGTATTCTCATCAATTTCCTCGTGATCTGGTCTGTGTAAAAAACCTTCTTTTCCTTGTCCCACTTGTAGCGGGCCCTGATGAAGTCACGCTCCAAGGGGTTGGTGAACTTCGCGAAGGGGTCTGGGAGACCCGCGGCTTCACGTTCCACGTCCTCCTTATCCCATATGGGCCTTTTGCCAAGGTAGCCACGGGTTCCGAGGCGATGCTTCCCTGTGTTCCTTTGCTGAAGAATCTTGAATTTCGCAGCCTTAGCCTTGGCTGCCTCGGTAGCGCAAGTGTCCTTGAACTTTTCGAACTCCTCTTCCGTAAGTGTCGGATTTTCCTCCAGAATCTTGGACAGGGGTTCCTCAGCCTCAATAGCTCGTTTCACCCTGCCTTTCCCGGAGGCCAAATCATTGCTGAACATGCCCATGGCGTGATTGTTAATCTTTTTCATCTTCGGATCATCCCACGGTTGTTCTATGCTATCATCCCGGTCGGGGAACTTGAATCTCTTGTGCAACTTCGTCAGGAGCAACTGCCTCAAATGTTCTTTACTCCTTAAGTCATCGTCGTTGATGCTCGCGCATTCCCGTAGGATGCATCCTACTTGGTTCCCATAGCACTTGTGAGGTTCTTCCGGCTCTAATGGCTCAAACTTGCCAGGGGCCATCTTTGTGATCATCAGCCATCAGATGCCGAGTTTGTTAGGTTTTCGTATCCTCTGCTTCTTCTGCTTCTTCTTTTCGGTAGCGGCATCGGCACCGGTACCTTCCCCGCCGGTATCTTCCCCGCCGGTACCTTCCCCGCCGGTCTCGGTGCCGCCATCGGTGCCGGCGCCGTCGGTGTCGATGTCGGCGTCAGTACCATCATCGAGGCCGACCTGCAAACCTTGACTGTGCTTAGCAGACAAAAAGTCGAGGTACTGTTGTTCACCCTCATAATCCATCTCGTCTGCATCTTGGTCAGAAGGCCCAGTTTCTTCGTTGTTCGACATGTTTCCTATGATTAAGTCTCCTCGTTTAATTCTAAAACTATAAAAAAAATGAGAAATGACATAAAAAAAGATCTATGTTTGCCGGAATGCCGTTTCCGAGCAAATCCCGGCACTCGATATGCCTACTTTCTAGCACAAGTCATGCCAAAATTCACGGAAAATTTCGGCATGACCTTTGCTAAAAAGTGGACATATCGAGCGCCTGAAATTCATCGGAACGGAAATGAATCAACATTCCGGTGAAACATAGGCCACTCGGATCATTTACGCTGCACATAATCATCATTTTCCAAATATGACATGTCCAAAACATCACATGTCCAAATATGACATGTCCAAATATCAAATATGACATGTCCAAATCACATGTCCACATATCACATGTCCACTTCGAATTCTGTTTTTTTAAATAGCAACAATTGCTTTAACTAAAAAATTAAATAGCAACAGTTGCTTTAACTAATCTGTCCACTTCAAATTCTGTTTTTTTAAATAACAACAATTGCTTAAACTAAAAAAATTAAATAACAACAATTGCTTTAACTAAAAAATTAAATAGCAATAGTTGCTTTAACTAATCTGTCCACTTCAAATTCTGTTTTTTTAAATAACAACAATTGCTTAAACTAAAAAACTAACTAGTACTATAAAATTTAAATAGCAATAATTGCTTAAACTAAAAATTGCCTAAAACACCTAACCCTAAATTTCTGCTTACAGAGGGTGCAGGGGTACGGAGGCAGGCCCGACGACGGCCGAGGTTGGGAGGGGAGGAAGCAGAGGAGGGAGGCGTGGCGCGCCGGGGCCGGGGTCGGGGGCGTGGGCGAGGTCGCCGGGGTCGGGGGGTCGGGGGTGAGCGCCGCGGTCGGGGGGTCAGGGGCGAGCGCCGGGGTTAGGGGCGAGGGCAGGACTCCGTCGAGGGCGAGGGTAGGGCTCCGGCGCTTGAGGCAGGGGCGTGGGCAATGTCGCCGGGGTCGGGGGGTCGGGGGCGAGCGCCGGGGTCGGGCTCCGGCAGCGAGGGCACGGGCTCCGGCGGCGAGGGCACGGGCTCCGGCGCTTGAGGCAGGGGCGCGCGGCGAGGGCACGGGCTCCGGCGGTTGAGGCAGGGCCGCGCGGCGAGGGCACGGGCTCCGGCGGCGACGAGGGGGGAAAAGAAAGAGTGGGGATTTGGGGGAAGCAGAGGCGGGAAGCCCGCTGGCGCCGGGGGTTAAGTCAACATAGCAGTAGCGCGTTTCATAAAAACGCGCTATAGCTAAGTTATCTATAGCGTGTTTCTCCAAAAGGCGCTACTGCTATTTTGACTAGCTATAGCTCTTTTTCCAAAAAGCGCTACTGCTATAACCAGTACCTATAGCAGTTTTCCTGTTTGTTTCTTCTATTGTCTTTTCCTTTATTTTCTCTTCCTTTTCTTTTCTTCTTTTTCTTTTCTTTACTTTTCCTTTTTTCCGAGAGCAGGAACGAAGGGAAGGTGATACAATGTATATAACTAAGGCGATATATATTGCATCATTTGAAGGTTAAGTTTGTATACAAAATAGGAACATATATATTACATCATTTGACCCATGCATAATGGTTAGTGTGTACACAAAATAGGAACATATATATTACATCATTTGACCGATAATGGTTCCTCAGCGTCGACGTTTTCGTATTTGAGTGAGCTTCTATCCCTTCTTGTTCGTTGAAGAATAATTGAGCCCCTTATTGTGACTTTTCCTTTTCCATGGAGTACGATCTTTCTTAGGTAATGTAGTATTGATTCTTCTTTTGACGTATACTTCATGGTCATCGTCATCTTCCCTCATTGGGTTGCCGTACTGGTCATAGTCTTCCTCGTTGGCGACTCCATCCATTCCAATGATGTTCCTTTTGCCTCTCCTCACGACAACACGGCTGGGATTGCACGGGTCGGTTATGAAGAAGCATTGTGTCACGTGCTTAGCGTGTACCCATGGCTCGTTTTTTGCGATAGCGTTCATGGTACCGCTCTTGGCGTCGGGTATAGTCATGGTAGTGAAATACCGGTTTTCTCTTTCGACATTCTTAGCCCATCTGACACGGAACATCGTCGCGTTGTGCAGTCCAGAGTAGTCAAGCTCTCAGATCTCCTCGACCCTTCCGTAAAATCTCTCAGTTGCGCCGTTGGCGCTGTCGGTCATGCATTCCATCGTCACCCCTGAGTTCTGATCATCACTGTCCATATCTTTGGCCTCTGTGTAGAACGTGTATCCGTTGATATCATATGCCTGATAGGTGACGAGGTTGGGCGAGGGGCCATGTGCTAAGGCGTATATGAGCAATCTGTCCTTAGAGCCCTCTTCCGCAGGATTAGCAATAATATGCTCTTTGAGCCAATGCAGGAAAGTGGAGTTGTGCTCTCTAGTAACTTCGGCGTCTATCCTGCATAGCCCCCGGTCACGATACTTCTTTGCGATAGTTTCTTTGTGCAGTGTCGCGAAACGATCTACCTGGTGTAGGTGTTGTAGCACTACCAAGTTTGCTATGTCAAAGTCGTTGCGTCGATCTGAGTAGGCCACATGCAGTTCCCTGTGACCGTTGAGTGACCTTCTCCTTCGAGCCTCCCATCGTGCTTGTTAACGGGCAAACCAACACCAGGCGGCCGGTCTGCGCCATATAGAAAATTCTCGCAGAAAGAGATGCGCTCTTGTGTCAGATAGCCCTGGACGATGCTTCCATCCGGACGGGACATGTTATGAACGAATCCTTTGATGATCCCATTCATCCTCTCAAATGGCATCATGTTGTGCAGGAATGACGGCCCCAGGTCTATTATGTCGTCCACAATATGGACACACAGATGCACCATGATGTCAAAGAACGCGGGCGGGAAGTACATCTCAAGCTCATTTAGTATGACAACGATCTCTTCCTGTAGCCTTCGGAGCTGCTTCACACTGATCGACTTTCGAGAGATGACGTCGAAAAAGTTGCAGAGACCAATAAGCGTGTCACGGACGTGCTTGTCCATTATCCCTCTAAGAGCAACAGGTAGTATCTGCGTCATCATCACATGACAGTCATGGGACTTCATCCCGCTGAACCTTTTCTTCTTCATGTCTAGATATCTGCTTATCTTGCCACAGTAACCGGAACTAACTTTGATTCCGGTAAGGCACTTGAAGAATTGATCGATCTCAGCCGGATTTAAGGTGAAGCAAGAAGGGGGGCAATAATCCTCTTCCTTTACTTTTTTGCCCTTCTTCTCCCGCGCCTCTGTCTCCGTCTCTGTCTCCTCTGACTTTTTACGGGGCGGCATGTGCAGATCTGCCCTGATCTCCAAATCTTGCAAGTCTTTTCTTGCCTTCGGCCCATCCTTGGTCTTATCCGGCATGTTCATCAGTGTCGCAAGCAATCTCTCAAGGACATTCTTACAGATATGCATTTGATCAAGGCAATGAGGCGTGTCGAGTTTGTGCCAGTACTCCAAGTCCCAGAAAACAGACCTCGTCTTCCATACCTTCAGCAGCGGCTCTGGCGCCTTTTTCATCGTCTTTCCTGGCGCGGGGCACTGTTCCCAGTTTTTCAACAGCTCATCGATTTTGGCGCCGCTCCGCTTACGTGGAGGTCCTCGATGCTCAGCCTCACCATTGAATAGATCTCCACGGTTTCTCCACGGGTCGTCCTTCTCGAGCCATCTTCGATGCCCCATGTACATGATTTTCCCAGACCCGCCATATTTCCTTGACGTTAGCTGTTGAGACGTCGTATCATCCATGCACCGCGTGCATCCGCAATATCCATGGCACACCTGTCCTGCGACATATCCGTAACCAAGATAGTCGTGCACCATCGTGATCAACGCGGCTCTCATATAGAAATACTCGCCTTTGCTGGCGTCCCATGTCTTGGCCGGTGTTTTCCATAACGTGTCTAACTCGTCTTGAAGTAGCCCCAGATACAGATTAATATTATTTCCCGGTTGTTTCGGCCCTTGAATCAGCATGCTCATGTGTATGTACTTCGACTTCATGCACAACCAGGGGGGAGGTTGTACATCCATACAAACACGGGCCATGTGCTATGGTTGGTGTTCTGGTTGCCAAACTCATGCCATCGGTACATGCGCCGAGCACGATGTTCCTTGCATCACATGCGAAATACTGATATTCGCCGTTGAACGCTCTCCACTGGCTTCCATCCACTACGTGTCTCAGCTTCGGATCATCTCCATCGTCGGGCTTCTTCCTCTCCGCGTGCCAGCGCATGAGCTTTGCTTCCTTGGGATCTACGAAATACCATTGGAGACGGGGAGTGATTGGTAAGTACCATACAACTTTCTGGGGAGATTTCTTCCTGGCCTTCTTGTATCGAGAAGCATTGCACACCGGACAGCTTGTTTTTTCCACGTGCTCCTTCCGATAAATTATGCAATCGTTGATGCATGCATGGTATCAAACATGCGGCAGATCAAGAGGGCACACGATCTTCTTGGCCTCATCCACACTAGTAGGACATAGATTCCCCGCGGGAAGAACATCCTTTAGGTACCTGAGAAGCTCATCGAGGCTAGTGTCGGTCCATTTGTTTTTAGCCTTCGTCTTCAGGAGTTCGAGCGTGAAACTCAAGCGGGTCACCTCGGGATTGCAACCATGATACAATGGAGTGCTCGAGTCTACCACCAGTTGCTGCAGCTTGGCCTCCTATCTAGAAGCAGCTCTCTCAGTACTCCTCTCCTTGCGAAGCAGTGCTTGAACATGAGGGTCCCGCACAATTGAACTTAGTACCGACGAATTCTGCGGCGTGGAGTCCACGTTTTCTCCACCACCATGTCCGGCCCCTTCTCCGCCGCCATGTCCGGCCCCTTCTCCGCCGCCATGTCCGGCCCCTTCTCCGCCACCATGTCCGGCCTCTTCCCCTCCGCCATGTCCGGCCCCTTCTCCGCCGCCATTATTGATCATCTCTTCGTCTTGCCCCGTGTCGTCATTCCCTGCCCCGTCGGCGTCCTCAACATCATCATCCTCATCTTCAATTATCCACCGAGTATAGCCATCCATGAAACCAGTCATGAGAAGGTGCGCCATCACACGACCATCGTCATAGGGGTCGAGCCAAGCTCGTCCTTTGCATCTTCAACATGGACATAAAACCTCTGTCAGGTTATTTTCTTTCATGTCCTACACCACCGACCGCAACCACCTGTCCACCACCCTTCCACTGACCATCATGAATGCCTGCACGGTAATAATAAACAAATTGATTATAAAAATGCATGCATGCATCAAAGTCATACAAAAATTTGGCATGACCTTCCCTAAATATAGGACATATAGAGTTTGCCCGGAATTCACCGAAACGGAAATAAATTGACATTTCGGCAAAACATAGGCAACTCACAAGCACAATTCGGCGGCAACTCATGCCACACACACAATTTCCATCATATCGCCCGATTATGTCATATCGCACACATACACATATTTCCATTCTTGCAAAAGCATACATTTTTAATCACCGTACCTATCTCGAGACCGAGCACGGTGATGATGATGTCGATATATAGGTCTCGCCACACACACCTATGGAATGATCAAAAGTGGAAAAAGCTCTTCTTGATAAGGCTATAGATCTAGTTAGGGAGGTACATAGGTCACTTCACTAAATGCTAGCTAGATCTACCTAGCTAGCTAGTTTGGGAGGAGACAAGTTCAACTAGTGGAGGGGGAAGGAAAAAGAGAAAGGAGATGCATTAATGGAGGTTGGTGTAGTTAGCTAGGAGTAATAAAGAGAGAGAAAGATAGGTAGAAGAAGGAGAGTAATGGGGGGAGAAGTAGTGAGGAAGAAGCAAAGTGAGGGAGAGAGGAGGTGGGAGCTAGGGGAAAGTGAGGAAGAGAGGAGGGGAGGGGGGGAGGGAAAAGGTGGTATGGCTGCGCCTTAGCAGTAGCGCTGGGATAAAAAAATGCGCTGCTGCTAATAAGATAGCAGTAGCGCTTCTCTGTCACACGCACTACTGCTAAGCGGGGCCCGCCATGTGGCCAGTTTCAAAATTAGCAGTAGCGACATGAAAAAAAAGCGCGCTGCTACTATCACATTAGCAGTAGCGCGGTTATCGTGGACGCGCTACTGCTAAACCTAGCGTGGCGGGAACGGTCGGTCAATTGTAGTAGCAGCGCGGTTCTACCGTGACGCGCTACTGCTAAGTTGGTAGCAGCAGCGCGTGTCTTCAGGCCGCGCTACTGCTAATTAGCAATAGCGCACCATCCTGTCCCGCGCTGCTGCTAAGATTCTGTGTATAAGGTTTTCCCTAGTAGTGTTATATATGGGTTGATTGATGATCTAGATTGGTTTGAGTTGTATGTTTATTTTGGTGCTGTCCTATGGTGCCTTCCGTTCCACGCACACGTGAAGGATTCCCGCTGTAGGGTGTTGCAATACGTTCATGATTCGCTTATAGTGGGTTGCTAGAGTGACAGAACCTTAAACCCGAGTAAGGGGGTTGTTGCGTATGCGATAAAGGGGACTTGATGCTTTAATGCTATGGTTGGGTTTTACCTTAATGATCTTTAGTAGTTGTTGATGCTTGCTAGAGTTCCAATCATAAGTGCATATGATCCAACTAGAGAAAGTATGTTAGCTTATGCCTCTCCCTCATATAAAATTGCAATAATGATTACCGATCTTGTTAACAATTGCATAGGACAATTCCGCACACCGACCCATCATTATTCCACACTCGCTATTTGTAATATATTGTAATATATTCTAACTTTATGATAACAGCACCTATTTTTATATTTTAGTTCTCCAATATCATGCAAAGCTATTCTCTTCATACCCACAACGTAGTTTTATTTCTCGTTTCTAGTTGGAAGCAAACGTTCGGCATACGTAGAGTCGTATCAGTGGCAGATAGGACTTGAGAGAATATTGATCTTACCTTTATCTCCTTGTGGGTTCGACACTCCATACTTATCATTTCCACCTTTGGAAATTGCTACGATGATTCCTTGCACTTGGGAATTATCAAGCTCTTTTCTGGCGCCGTTGCCGGGGAGCAATAGCGTGGGGTTGATATTCTCGTGTGTGCTTGTTTGCTTTCTTCACTAAGTAGATTTTGTTTTCCCTTTTTGCTTTCTTTAGATGTGGGTGAAACAAACAAAAAAATTTAAATAATGAAAAATACAAAAAGAATTACTTGCCTCTTATGCCTAAGAAGTTTTTCAAAAAGAGAAGTGATTGGAAGGTTGTGCATTGCAGAAGTGAGGGTCGTCTTGAACACTTGTGTTCATGCTCATGGAAACAATGTAGAATTTTTCATGGAAGCTTCTCAAAAATAATTATCCCCTTGTATATATCCATTGTATTATAAAAATAATGTGCCAATATTTGCTTTTAGGATGATTAGATTGCTTGTTTGCTATGTGCGGTGCAAAAACAAAAACTTTGACTGTAGTGCATGAATTTACATTTCTTACTGCAATGTCAAAAGTTGCTGAAATTTTTACATAGTACTTCTATATAAATTGTTTAACTTTCCCTAATGTTTCAGAATTTTTTGAGTTACAGAAGTATACGAAGTTTCCAGATTGCTACAGACTGTCCTGTTTTTGACAGATTCTGTTTTCTATGTGTTGTTCACTTATTTTGATGAATATATGGGTTGTATCGGGGGGTATGAACCATGGTGAAGTTGGAATTCAGTAGATATAATGCTAATATGAAATTGGAATGAGTTTACAACAGTACGTAAAGGTAGTAATTTGCTTTATTATACTAACGGATCTCACGAGGGTTTTGTTAAGTTTTGTGTGGATGAAGTGTTCGAAGATCGAGAAGGTATCGATATAAGAAGAATACGGAGAGACAAGATTTCAAGCTTGGGGATGCCCAAGGCATCGCAAGTAAATATTTCAAGAAGATTCAAGCATCTAAGCTTGGGGATGCCCCGGAAGGCATCCCATCTTTATTCTTCAACAATTATCGGTATATCTCGGTTTTTGTTTTGTTCACATGATATGCGTCTTTAGTGTTTTTATTTTTCCTTTATGCACCCTTCTAGTATTAGATAGTCCTTCATTTATTTGTAGAATGCTTCATGCGCTTCACTTGAATCTTTTGAGTATGGCTTTGTAGAATGCTCTTTGTGCTTCACTTAAATCTTTTGAATATGGCTTTATAGAATGCTTCGTGTGCTTCACTTATATATTTTGAGCTTGGATATTGGTTAATCTATATTAATTGTAGAATGCTCTATGAACTTCACTTATATCTTTTAGAGTATGAATAAAATTATCATCGGAATTAGGCTTGGAAGAGTATCATTAAAATGTCATGCCTAGCTAAAAAGGCATTAAAGAAAACCGCTTGTTGGGAGATAACCCAATATTTACCCCTACTATTTTTGTGTGTTATCATGATTATGCTACTGTAGTAACTATTTTTTATATGTTTTCTTTCAATAAAGTGCCAAGTAATGCCTTTGGGATGATGTGGTTGATAGTTGACTTGATTCTATGCAAAAACAGAAACTTTGGTGCCCAGTCCAGAATTTTTATAAATTCACCAGAGAGCCAAAAGCTTCTGAATTTTTTACAAATGATTTACTTACAAATTTCCTAGGTTGTCCTAAGTTTTCAGAATTTTTGGGGCTGCAGAAGTATGGTCATTGTTCAGATCATTACAGACTGTTCTGTTTTTGACAGAATCTGCCTTGTTTGCATAGTTTGCTTGTTTTAGCATTTACATGGCTTATATTAAGTGATATAAATTGTGTAAATGATAAGTTACAGTAGACATTATGCGAGAACATTTATGGATCTTGTATTTGACAGTACCTAAGTGGATGATTTGCTCTTTATCATACTAACCCATCTCACGAAGTTCAGTTAAGTTTTGTGTGATTGAAGTTTTCAAGTTTTGGGTGATATATTGATATGAGGAGAATAAGGAGTGGCAAGATCCTTTCTTGGGGATTTCCAAGGCACTCCAAGGTAATATTCAAGTAAGATCCAAGAAACTAAGCTTGGGGATGCCCCGGAAGGCATCCCCTCTTTCGTCTTCAACATTATCGGTAACCTCACTTGGAGCTATATTTTTATTCGTCACATGATATGTGTTTTTCTTGGAGAGTCATTTTATTTTGTTAGGATTTGCTTTCTGTTATTTATATTAATGTTTTGAATCTTTTATTTCAATAAAAGTGTCAAGGGTAGCCTGCACCATGCTCAATTTGCAAGTATACGAGTTGCTGTTTCAAAACAGAAAGTTTGCTGTTAGTGCACTCCTATGGTTTGTGTGCTTGTTTTGATGAATCTATGGGTTTGAAAACACCATGATTGATGATCTAGATTGGTTTGAGTTGTATGTTTATTTTGGTGCTGTCCTATGGTGCCTTCCGTGCCGCACACATGTGAAGGATTCCCGCTCTAGGGTGTTGCAATACGTTCATGATTCGCTTATAGTGGGTTGCTGGAGTGATAGAAGCTTAAACCCGAGTAAGGGGGTTGTTGCGTATGGGATAAAGGGGACTTGATGCTTTAATGCTATGGTTGGGTTTTACCTTAATGATCTTTAGTAGTTGCGGATGCTTGCTAGAGTTCCAATCATAAGTGCACATTTTCCAAGTAGAGAAAGTATGTTAGCTTATGCCTCTCCCTCATATAAAATTGCAATAATGATTACCGATCTTGTTAACTATTGCCTAGGACAATTCCGCACACCGACCCATCATTATTCCACACTCGCTATTTGTAATATATTCTTACCTATTTTTATATTTTAGTTCTCCGATATCATGCAAAGCTATTCTCTTCATACCCACAACGTAGTTTTATTTCTCGTTTCTAGTTGGAAGCAAACGTTCGGCGTACGTAGAGTCGTATCAGTGGCAGATAGGACTTGTCAATCTCTCTACGGTAAAAAGATAGATTAGGTAGTGATAGATTGGAGAGATAGATCTCTCAAGAACACAAAATAAAAAGAGCAAATAAAAAGTGCAGCAATATATTTTTGGGTTTTTGGAATAATAGATCTGAAAGCAAAAGCAGCAAAAAGATAGATCGAAAAGCAATATGTTGGAAAAGTAGACCTGGGGGCCATAGGTTTCACTAGTGGCTTCTCTCATGAGTATAGCACACGGTGGGTGAACAAATTACTGTTGGGCAATTGATAGAAGATCAAATAATCATGGCGATATCCAAGGCGATGATCATTATATAGGCATCACATCCAAGATAAGTAGACCGACTCCTGCCTGCATCTACCACTATTACTCCACACATCGACCGCTATCCAGCATGCATCAAGTGTATTAAGTTCATGGAAAAACGGAGTAATGCAATAAGAACGATGACTGGATGTAGACAAGATCTATTCATGTAGGAATAGACCCCATCTTGTTATCCTTAATGGCAACGAAACATGCGTGCCTTGCTGCCCTTTCTGTCACTGGGAAAGGACACCGCAAGATCGAACCCATCACAAAGCACCTCTTCCCATGGCAAGAAAAATCGATCTAGTTGGCCTAACTAAACCAAAGATTCGAAGAAGAAATACGAGGCTATAAGTAATCATGCATATAAGAGATCAAAGAAGACTCAAATAATATTCATGGATAGAAACTGATCATGAACTCAAAATTCATCGGATCCCAACAAACACAACGCAAAAGTTTACATCAAATAGATCTCCAAGAGACCATTGTATTGAGAATCAAAAGAGAGAGAGGAAGCCATCTAGCTACTGCCTATGGACCCGTAGGACTATGGTGGACTACTCACGCATCATCGAAGAGGCACCAATGAGGATGATGAACCCCTCCGTGATGGTGTTAGATTGGATCTCGAGGTTCTGGAACTTGCGGCGGCTGGATGTGTTTTTCATCGACTCCTCAAGGGTTTCTGGAATATTTGGGAATTTATAGGCATCAGAGGCAGTGGAGAGGGGCCCAGAGGAGGGCACAACCCATCAGGGCGCGCCTGGGGCGTTTGATGCGCCCTGGTGGGTTGTGGTCTCCACGGCCCACCTCTCTGGCACTTCTTTGGCCCACTGGGTATCTTCTGGTCCAAAAAATATCTCCAAAAAGTTTCATCGCGATTTGACTCCATTTAGTACTGATATTCTGCGAAGTAAAAAACAAGCAAAAACAGCAACTGTCACTTTGGGACTATGTCAATAGGTTAGTCCCAAAAAATGATATAAAGTTGCTATAAAGTGATTGTAAAACATCCAGGAATGATAATATAACAGCATGGAACAAGCAAAAATTATAGATACGTTGGAGACGTATCAGCATCCCCAAGCTTAATTCCTACTCGTCCTCGAGTAGGTAAATGATAAAAACAGAATTTTTGATGTGGAATGTTGCCTAACATGTTCTTCTCATATTGTTTTCTTTTGTAGCATGGACATTTGGACTTTTAGATGGTTCAAAGCAATAGTCTAGTTTTAACATAATGACTTCAATACTCAAGCATGCCAACAAGCAACCATGTCTTTCAAAATATCAACACTAAAGAAAGTTATCCCTAGCCCATCATGCTCAATCATTGATCCATTCATGAAACACACTCAAATATTAGCTACACCCAATGCTCAAGTACGATCATAGTGCCGCCTAGTTGGTGCTTTATAAGAGAAGATGGGGACTCAAAGTAAAAATAAAAATTTGCATAAAGTAAATAGATAGGCCCTTCGCAGAGGGAAGTAGGGATTTGTGGAGGTGCCAGAGCTCAAAGTTTAAATTGAGAGAGAAAAATATTTTGAGTGGCACGCCTTTCCTATCAATGAAAACGACAAAGTAGTTCATAATACTTTCCATGCTAGATACATCATAGGCGGTTCCCAAACAGAAAATAAAGTTTATTCCTTTTTCCACCATTCTTTCACATTCCATGGCTGGCTGTATCCACGGTTGCAATCCATACCAACACTTTCCAAGGAATTTATTATTTGACAACATAAAGTAAATATTTTTCTTTTTCATTTCGAGAATGGGCATCCCTATTACCGCCGTACTCTCGTGCAATGACAAGTGAATAAACATTCATCTTGAGAATAACACATCTAGCATGGAAAAATATTGGACACCCCCTACCGTTTCATGAGCGGTACGAGCACAGAAAAGAGAAATTTATTTTGAAAAGTAGAGGTGGCACATACAAATTTGCTTAGGACGGCATGGAAATATGGCATATAGGTAGGTATGGTGGACTCATAAGGCAAAACTTGGTTTAAGGATTTCGGATGCACAAGTAGTATTTCTACTTAGTACAAGTGGAGGCTAGCAAATAGATTGAGGAGCAACCAACCAGGAAACAAAAATTCACATAAGCGAGCATTGAGCATAACTAACACCGAATAATGCACCATAAGTAGGATGTAATTTCATTGCATAACTATTGACTTTCGTGCATGCATAGGGAATCACAAACCTTAACACCAATATTCTTACTAAAGCATAATTACTCACTAACATGACTAACATATTACTATCATCATGTCTCAAAACTATTACAAGGAATCAAGTTTAATTTTTCCAATGATCTTCATGAAAGTTTTTATTATATCCTCCATGGATATCTATCACTTTGGGACTAGTTTCATATATTGCCATTGCTTTTTTGACAAGCTCAAACAAATCTAAGTGAAGCACATGAGCATAAAGATTTCATCTCTCAAAATAGGATAAGTGAAGCATGAGAGGATTTCTTCAAAATTTACTAAATCTCAAATTAATCTAAGTGAAGTAAGAGAGTATTTCTTCAAAAGTTTCCAAGCACACCGTGCTCAAAAAGATATAAGTGAAGCACTAGAGCAATTCTATAGCTCAAAGCGTTTAAGTGAAGCATAAAGAGCAATTCTAACAAATCATAGCATAATTTTGGCTCTCTCAAATAGGTGTGTCTAGCAAGGATACAAGTGATAAACTAAAAAGCAAAGCAAGCAAAGACTCAAATAATACAAGATGCTCCAAGCAAAACTCATGATATGTGACGAATAAAAATATAGCTCCAAGTAAAATACCCATGGTCGTTCGAAGAAAGAGGGGATGTCACTCGGGGCATCCCCAAGCTTAGTTGCTTGTTTTGTCTTTGGATATATCTTGGGGGTGTTGTAGCATCCCAAATCTTAGGCTCTTTTCACTCCTTATTCCTTCATCCATCGTGATCTCACCCAAAACTTGAAAACTTTAATCACACAAAACTCAACAAAATCTTCGTGAGATCCGTTTGTATAATAAAGCAAATCACTACTTTAAGTACTGTTGCAAAACCATTCAACTTTTATTATTGCATTATACCTACTGTATTTTAACTTCACCATGGCTCATACCCTTCAATACAACCCATAGATTCATCAAAACAAGCACACAATGCAACGAAAACAGAATCTGTCTTAAACAAAACAGTCTGTAGTAATCTATACTCTAACCATACTTATGTAGCTCTAAAAATTCTGAAAACTTTGGACAACGTAAAGAATTTGTATAGCAATACTGTGTCAAAATTTCAGCTCAATTTCATGCTCCAGTAAATAATGAAAATTCGAACACTGGAGGCAAAGTTTCTGTTTCAGATTCAGCATTGTTTCTACTCATTTTATGAATCATCCAAAAGGTTCTACTTGGCACAAACACTAAATAAAACATAAAAACACAATCATAACAGAGGCATAATTGTGTAAACACACAAAAATAGAAAGGAAAAGACAAAAATACATTTATTCATTGGGTTGCCTCCCAACAAGTGCTACCGTTTTACGCCCCTAGCTAGGCATAACGCATAGTTTCAAGTATTGTCATCTTTGGTTTTGGATCCATAGGATGCTCTCATGATTGATTCATATGGTGGCTTAATTCTTGTTCTAGGGAAGTGTTCCATACCCGTTCTTAGTGGAAACTGAAATCTAATATTGCCTTCTTTCATATCAATCACGGCACCTATAGTGTGTAAGAACGGTCTACCAAGTATAATGGGACAAGACGGATTGCAATCAATATCAAGAACAATAAAATCTATGGGAACAAAGTTCCTATTTGCAAGAATAAGAAAATCATTAATTCTTACCAAAGGCTTTTTAATAGTAGAATCCGCCAAGTGCAAATTAAGAGAACATTCTTCAATATTGGTGAGACCAAGCACATCACATAAAGATTTCGGAATCGTGGAAACACTAGCACCGAAATCACATAAAGCAAAGCAGTCATAATATTTAATCTTGACCTTAATGGTAGGTTCCCACTCATCATGTAATTTTCTAGGAATAGAAATCTCCAACTCCAACTTTTCTTCAAAAGATTTCATCATGGCATCAACAATATGTTTACTAAAAGCTTTATTTTGCTCATAAGCATGGGGTGAATTCAACATGGATTGCAGCAAAGAAATACATTCAATCAAAGAGCAACTATCATAGTTAAATTCTTTGCAATCCAAAATAGTGGGCACATCACTAGTTAAAGTTTTCACTTCTTCAAACCCACTTTCATCAAGATTTTCACCCTCCAAATTATTGGGACGCCTTCTAGCTAAAGTTGACTCTACTTGAGTCCCTTTATGATCAATATTAATATTACTAAACAAGGAATCAATAGAAGAAACACCAATCGCTTTAAGATCTTCATCATTTTTCTGAAAGCATGTGACGCCCCCAATTTCGACCGTACGCTAATCATACACGCAATGCGTACGACCAAGATTAGGGACTCACTGATTGATATCACAACACAACACTAGACACAAATTAAAGTCATACCGCTTCATATTACAAGCCAGGGGCCTCGAGGCCTCGAATACAAAGCTCGACAAGCACGAGTCAGCGGAAGCAAAAAATATCTGAATACAGACATAAGTTAAACAAGTTTTGCCTTAAGATGGCCAGCACAAACATAAGCAACGGATCGAACAAGGAGAGGCCTCCTGCCTGGGAACCTCCTATCCTACTGCTGGTCGGGAGCAGCCTCCACATAGTAGTAAGCTCCAGCGGAGGTGTAGTATTCGTCTCCAGCGTAGTCCATCTCCAGGGCTCCATCGTCTGAACGCAGAATCGTATCGAGGGGGAAAAGGAAAGCAAAGCAGCGGTGAGTACTCATCCAAAGTACTCGCAAGACTGACATCAGAACTATGCTAAATATGCATCAGTATCAAAGAATGGGGTTATATCTGGACTGACTGTAGAAAGCAAGAATGAGGGGGAAGGCCTAGTCCTATCGAAGACTAGCATCTTCAACATCTTGCAGCATTAGAAGACAGTAGACTGGTATCTCATATATAGTCATATTATCGTAGCCAATTTTATTAAGTAACCATGCCCAAAGATTCTTCCCCGACTCCCTGCGAGGAAGCAATCTCGGCGCCAACATTCATTTCAAATTAAAACACAATTTTAGTTGTAGTAGATCAAGGTAAAACTCCAAGTCATCCTATTACCGTGGACACGGCTATTCGAATAGTTTATTTCATCCCTGTAGGGGTGCACCGCATTTCCAACACGCTTGATCACCTCTGCCCGGACACACTTGCCTAGGTCATGCCCGGCCTCGGGATATCAACAAGTCATCGCCCTACCTAGGCTCAACAGAGAGGCCAACCTGCCGGTCTAAATCCTAAGCGCGTAGGGGTCATGGTCCCAATCGCCCTTTGCACTCCTGCATGATGTGTGGGCTGCCGAGGTCAGTCCAAGCACCCTCCAATACAAGACCAGTCCGGTCGCGGACCACTCGGGCGCGCGCCGCTCCATTGCTGACGTCCGAAGAGCTCCGGCTGATACAACGACGCTAAGTACCCATAACTTGTCCCACGTGAAGGTTTAGTAAGTAAAAGGTCAACGACCAACTCAGATCAAAATACCCAACCCATTAGCATTTTATTAATGCGGGACGAGCGCGACCCATGATGTGCGGTCCCGTCGCCCCGTCTCGAGGATGTGTGGCAAGGGCCTCACCTGCCCGGCCATGCCTCGTCATCATCAAACCGTGGGTACCCTTCAGGACCGACCCATCCCCAACAGCTTTCTGTAACCAAGTCATAGTAACCGTGTGTATAAAACATCAAGGCCATGGATATTCAGTTATATTAATTTTTAAAGTTTTATTAATATTCATAAATTAAATATATTAAATTTAATTCAATAAATCCAATTATGACATCAGCATGATGTCATGCTGATCTCATCAGTCCACTGTCCTATTGACTGGTCAAACTGACCAGTGGGTCCTACATGTCATTGACACAGGATTAACTAAGTTTAATTAACCTTAAACAAAATTAATTAGGGTAGGGGACCCCCTGTCATTCTGATAGTTTAATTATATAACTGAATTAATTAAACCGGTTTAATTTAATTAACATGATTGTTAATTAATACACTTAACCTTAATCAAGCTAATTAACTAATTACTTAATTAATTCATTAACTAATCATTTATTTTAATTATTTATTTAAACACATATTTATTTATTTATTTTCGTTTTAACAGGGGCATGGGCCCCTGTGGTCAGTGGGTCAAGGGGGGGATTAGTGGGGTGGTTAATCCCCCACTAATCCCAACAGGTCCGGCTGGGGGAGGGGGGAAGCAGGGGCACGCCTGTGGAAGGGGGCGAGACCCCGGTGGGGCGACGGCGGTTAACGGGCACGCGGGAGCGGGCTAGCGCGGGCCCCTGGGGCCTCTGGCGTGCCCTGGTGGGTTGTAGTCTCCACGGCCCACCTCTCTGGCATTTCTTTGGCCCACCGGGTGTCTTCTGGTCCAAAAAAATCTCCAAAAAGTTTCGTCGCGATTGGAATCCGTTTGGTACTGATATTCTATGAAGTAAAAAACAAGCAAAAATAGCAACTAGCACTTTGGCACTATGTCAATAGGTTAGTCCCAAAAAATGATATAAAGTTGCTATAAAGTGATTGTAAAACATCCAGGAATGATAATATAACAGCATGGAACAAGCAAAAATTATAGATACGTTGGAGACGTATCAAAGGCGTATCAGTCCGCCTACCTCTTCCGCGGTCACATCCTGTACCTAACTTCTTCCCTCCCTGACCTCCTCTCCCGGTGGCCGGCAATGTCGCCGACGAAGAAGAGCATGCCGGTGTCCCAATACTGTCTATCAAAGCTCTTCGGAGAGATAGGGGTGGAATGGAAGTACCCCTCGCGCGGGTCGTCGCCCGCTCTGGACCTGCGCCCACCATCTTTGAACACCTGTCATGACAAAGGGTAAACGAAATTAGTACAACATAAAAAAAATGAATACCTGACATGAATAATAATATGTACATAACTAAAGTTGAGATGCATACGAAAAAATAATAGTCTGGATCATCGTTATCAATAAATGCATCATCATCATCACTATCACGCGTGTCGTCATGAATCTCGTGCTCATCGGGTTCAGCGGCATCAACATGTGGAAGGCCTTTCTCCAAGCGGTCAAGCATTGACAGGTCATTTGCAGTAGTAACATCTTCTTCTTCCGGCTCTTCTTGTTCCGGCTCGGAGGTGAAGACGGATTCACTGTCGATGTCTACTTCCATGTTCTGGGTAAAATAGCGGTTCTTGAAACATTTTTTGGAAAGACGTGTTTCTTGGAAGAATTCTCCTTCATATGTGTCTAGGTTAATGTGAGGTTCAAAATCCTCTTCAAAGGGGGGGAGATGGTCTAGCATGTGGTGGCACTTCATACACGACATCCCAACCATTCAGATTTTTATCAGTTTGGCAGGCCCACAGTAGATAGAAAACTTGGGTCGCCTGTTGAGCCGTAATATAAACATCGGGAACATCTAAATGGGTGCTTTGTTTGATTTTGACTAGCCCTATATGTTCTTGAGTCCTTCTAGTCTCCTTTAGCTGGAACCAATAACATTTGAAGACTACGACGTTCGGTGGGGTTTCACCATAGTATAGAAGTTCATAAATTGCTTCAACTATTCCATAATACTCGGTACCTCCTTCGCCGATAGCGGAGACACCACAATTTGTAGTTTTTTGGTCGGCCATAGATTTATCTTTGCCAAAGGTACGAAAGAGATACCCGTTGATGGTGTATTTCTCAAATGAGCGGACCTTATAGTCAAAACCATTAGCGGCTTGTTTAATATGAAATGATAGACTCTGAATTAGCCTACAAGTTTAATATGAAATGATAGTTGTATTAGCCACAAATTAGACCAAGAAATGAAATGGTCTATTAATGGTAATTACAGTTTGTTTGAACCAAGAGATGAAACCAGGATAGCCGCCTCCATGCTTTGCCAGAAGCTCATACTCTTCGATGGAATCCTTTTGGATCACCGCTCCATCCGAGAATTTGGCGACGTATCGACGGTATCAAATATCCAGGAATAAGAGCAGTTCAAAGGAATTAGAAGTTGCGAAACAATGTACCAAGAAGTTACTCGATATACGGCCGCACTTCTGCTAGGTTGTTGAAGATATACAATGAAATGGTCCACCATTCTTTGACATCCAACACTAATGGTTTCCAAGCACCGGCTGGTGCGAGATTCCCTTTGAATAGGCTGAGGTTGGATCCACCTTTCCTAGGGTCTTCGGCATTGTACCGAGGCTTCGGATTATGCAAATGACGATTTTTAGCTTCGCAGTGTGCTGTCACGAGGATTGCCGCCTGCTCAGTAATGAATGCCTCGGCCATCGATTCTTCAATTCTACATTTATTTTTACATTTTGCTTGAAGCATCTTCTGCATCCTCTCAGTTGCATAGCACCAACGATTTTGCACGGGCCCCCCAATCTTGCCTCGGTCGGGAGATGTAAAATCAAATGTTGCATTGGATTAAAGAAGCCCGGTGGAAAGATCGTCTCTAACTTGCAGAGCAACTCCGGCGCCAACTTTTCCATGTCATCTAGCACGTCAGGCGATATTTCTTTGGCACAAAGAACACAAAAGAAATAGCTCAGTTCTGCCAGTACTAGCCATTCAGCCTCAGGGATAAAGCCACGCAACATCACCGGCATTACCCGCTCAAGCCATATGTGCCAATCATGACTCTTGAGACCAAATATTTTCAATTTATCAAGACTCTCTCCTCTCTTTAGATTCGCTGCATACCCATTGGGGAACATCAAGTGAATTTTCACCCACAAGAGAATTTCCCTCATAGCTCCCCTTGGTAGATTGAACCAGGCCTTTGGCTTCGACCAGTTCTTCTTTCCTTTCGGTTGTTGCATGTTCTGTGACGGTCTATCACATAGAGTCTGCTGATCGACTCTATCCTTAGGATTATCCTTTGACTTCCCCTCTATGCCGAACAATGTACCAAAAATGGCCTCTCCAATATTCTTTCTAGTGTGCAACACGTCGATGTTGTGTGGAAGAAGGAGGTCTTTGAAGTAAGGCAGATCCCACAAGCATGTCTAGTGAGTCCAGGTATGTTCTGAATTGTACCCCTTGAAATACCCTGGACGCTCTGGATCAGGCTCAAGAGTGTTTAACTGATCCATGATCAGTTGGCCTATCAACGCAGGTGGTGCAGAGTTTTTGACAACTGTACCTTTGATGAAGTTCTTCTTGTCTTTTCTGAACTCATGGCGAGGATCCAGGAACTGTCTATGCAAGTCAAAGCAACAATACTTCCGACCCGCCTGACGCCAATGAAACTGAAGAGCTGCCTTGCATGTGGGGCACGGGAACCTTCCATGCGTACTCCAGCCATCGAATAGATCATATGCCGGCAAGTCATGCATCGAGTACATGTACCAGACATGCATTTTGAAGTTTTATTTTCTAGCGGCGTCGTATGTCTTGAACCCATTATCCCAAGCTTCTTGCAATTCATCTTTAAGTGGCTGCATGTACACATTCATATTCTTCCCTGGATAGTTGGGCCCTGGAATTATCAACGTCAGGAAAATGTTCTTTCTTTTCATAATCTGTCTGGGGGGGAGATTGAGTGGAATGAGAAATATAGGCCAACAACTGTATTGGGTTGCCGTCATACCAAATACATTGAACCCATCCGTGCTGATGGCGACTCGAGGATACCTTGGATCTGCTGCTTTATGCTCATGTAATGCATCGAAGTGCTTCCATGCCAAAGTATCCGATGTGTGTACCAACATCTGATTCCCATCTGCATCTAGTTCGGTTCTTTTGCCCAATTTGTGCCATGTCATCTGTCTGGCCGTCTCTTCGACCATGAAAAGACGTTGAAGTCTTGGTATGATTGGCATGTACCGAAGAACATTAACTGGAATTTTGATCTGCCTCTTCTCACCCATACCGTTATCTAACACAACATACTTGGAAGACATGCAAATGGGACAATAGTTCAAGCCCGCATACTCAAGCCTAAATAAGGCACATCCGTTCTCACAGGCATCTATCTTCTCATAGGGCATCTTAAATACACGGAGGATTTTGTCCGACTGGTACAGGTTTGCATACATGACATGGCCTTTGGGTAGAAAGCGTCCAAATAGTGTCATTATCGCGTCGTAGCATTCTCTACCCATGTTGAACTGAGCCTTCAGAGCCATTACTTGCGCGATGGCATCCAACTGACAAAGCTTAGTGTGCTCCTGGAGAGGACGTTTTAAAGACTTCAACATTTCATAGAAGGCCTTTGCAGATTCCTCCATCTCATCATCCGAATCCGGAGCATCATCAAAGTCTTACACCATGTCTTCGATCCCGGTACCATGCTCGTCGGTGCGACGACGAACCACCTCAGCTCTGGTACATTGGGCATACTCACCATGAAATGTCCACACTGTATAATCAGGCGTAAAACCCATCCTCTGCAGGTGTTTACCCATTACATCCTCTGTTTGCTATTTAAAGTTCTCGCACCCACGACATGGGCACCAGGTTTTTCTCTGGCCATTTGCAAATGTGGCTTTCACAAACATCTTGGTTTTTGTTAACCATTCATTGGTCATGTCTTTCTGACTAGTGTGACCGGTGTACATCCATGCACGATCACTCATCTTGCCTAGCTACTAATTAAACACACAAGAAATATATATATTAATCAGTTAATCAAGTTTGTCAATTTTATTACGGCCATGCAACCTACACGCTAATAGGTAAAGATGGGTCCTAATCCCACCCGAGTACGTGTAGATCCGGTTCGTTTCCCATGCTCTGCTCCAGATCCGACGCAAAATTTTGGCAGCACCTCCCCACTGTTCTCTAGATACATGTCTCGGCAACAAGCCGAGAGAATGTGTACCCAGAGAACAACGGGGTGGCGCTGCCAAAATTTTGCGTCGGATCCGGAGCAGAGTATGGGAAACGAACCCGATCTACACGTACTCAGGCTGTCCATGGATAACGTGGACAATTCGAAACGATGATGGTTATAAATATGCAAAGACATGCATATTTATAGATGCCACCCTTTCGAACGGGAGACGCCTAGGTTACGAGACTTGACAAGAAAATAAAATTAAGTGACATCGGCATGACAACCGAAACAAAGCAAATAGGGTAGGGTCGGGGAGGAGATGACAGTAGTGCTCACCACTAGACCGTGTAGGGGAGGTAGTCGCACGGGGAGGTCGACGAACACCAGACCCTCAAAGCGATGAAACAACTGCACATTTAAATCCACACGATCAGCACGAATATTCAATCCCGATAGAAAAATCTATATATATATAACTACTTTTCCACTTCTATTTTCATCTTTTTCTCCTCTATTTTTCTTCTTCTCCTCTTCTTCTTCCTTTTCTTCTCTTCTTCTTCTCCTCTTCTTCTTCCTTTTCTTCTCCTCTTCTTCTTCCTTTTCTTCTCTTCTTCTTCTTCTTCTACTTCTACTTCTTCTTCTTCTTCTTCTTCTTCTTCTTCTTCTTCTTCTTCCTCCTTCTTCTTCTTCTTCTTCTTCTTCTTCTTCTTCTTCTTCTTCTTCTTTTCTTCTCCTCTTCTTCTCCTCTTTTTCTTCTACTTTCTCCTCTTCTTCTGTTTTTCCTTTTCTTCTCCTCCTCCTCCTCTTCTTATTCTTCTTCTTCTTTTCCTTTTTCCTCTTCTTCTTCTCCTCCTCCTCCCCTCTTTTTCTTCCTCTTCTTCTTCTTCTTCTTCTTCTTCTTCTTCTTCTTCTTTTTTCTTCTCCTCCTCCTCCTCCTCTTCTTCTTCTTCTTCTTCTTCTTCTTCTTCTTTTCCTTCTTCTACTTCTTATTCTTTTATTCTTTTCCTTTTTCCTTTTTCCTTTTTTCCTTCTTCTTTTCTTTTTTTTCTAACCTAATAAACTAACTAACTAACTTAACAGAAAAAATGAAAAAAACAAAAAAAGGTGGGGGGCGGCCGGGCTACTCACTAGAGGTGGGGGGCGACCGGGGCGGCGGCGGCCGGGGGCGCTGGGGGCGGGGGTAATGGCTGCCGGGGGCGGGGGCGCTGGCGGCGGGGCGGCCGGCGGCGGCCGGCGGCGGGGAGGCCGGCGGTGGGCCGGCCTGGTGGTGGGGCGACGTGGGGGCAGAGGGGGATCGGGGGCGAGAGAGAGATAGAGAGAGAAAAAGAGAGAGAAAGTGAGAGAGGGGGTCGGGGTAGGGCCAATGCCGTTAGTACCCAGCCGCTTTGCCGTCTACTGGCGGATGGCAAAGAACAGGCAGACGGCCTACTGGACCCCACCAACCCCACGGGCCAGTGGGGCCCAGGTGGGCTCTTTGCTGTCTACCTTTCGGCTCTTTTCCTTCAGCTGGCAGACGGCAAAGAACTGGTTGATGGCAAACAAAATATTTGCCATCAGCCAGTTCTTTGCCATCTATTTTTTGGAAGCTGACGGCAAAGACATTCTTTACCGTCCACTGGCAGACGACAACGAACGGGCCGACGGCAAATCCTTTGATTCTAGTAGTGCATGATTGATGTCATCTAAATTATTATCCATCACTGATCCATGGCCTACGCATTTCATATACTGAATCTTGTTAACTTACTAATGCTGCTGCTACTATTACAATCACTAGAAAACTGCTGATGTTACAGTTGTCGTTACTACTACTATTGTACTATGCTACTAAAACTTTCACTACACAGGGATAACCTAGTGTGGTTGAATGGACAACTCAACTACCAAGACCAATAAATATTATTGGGCTCCCATTTTGTCGAAGCAATAAATTTGGGTAAAATACTTCCCTCGAAGACTGTTATGTTCCCCTATACTTGTGGGTCATCAAGACTATTTTCTGGCGCCGTTGCCAGGGAGCATAGCTCTATTTATTGTGTTTACCAAGGCTATCCAATTGTTGCTATGAAGAATCTGAAAGATACCAGAACAAAGATCATACCCTCTGAGACGAGGGGGGGGGGTAAGGAACTGCCATCTAGCTCTGCTTTTGAGTCGCCTACTATTTTGAATCAGCTTAGGACACAACCAAATACTGCTCGTTCTGATATGTCTCAAGTACTTGATGATGCTACTTCTGAAATTAATGATGATACTACTACTGTGCTTGGTGAAACTGGAACTATGCCACTGAATGAATTACTTGATGCTCATATTGCTAAAGCTGGAGAACTTGAGAATGCTGAAATTGATGAACACATTGATTCACCTATTACGCCTAGCTCTCCTATTTTATATGAAATGCCTAATGTACCTGAGGGTTATGTTATGGATGGGGAGATAGCTAGAGACTTGCTTTCTTGTAATGATATAGATGATTTGAAGAAACTACTATGCAAACTGAAAGAAAAATCTATGATGGAGAAAATAAAATGTGAATATATGTGTTACTGATAAGGACTATGAATTCTTTGTTGATCCTGAGTTAATCTGATCCTTTCCATGGTTATGAAACTAAAACTATTGTGGCACACCTCACTAAATTGAATGATATTGCCACTTTGTTTGCTCATGAGGAAAAGATACGCTATTACTATATCCTTAATCTTTTTTCCTTTCTCGCAAAAAGGTGATGCTAAGAAATGGTTCCTCACTCTTGCACCTAGTTGTGTGTGTAGCCCCCAGGATATGATCTATTATTTTACTGAAAAATATTTTCCTGCTCATAAGAAACAAGCTGCTTTACAGGAAATATTTAACTTTGTGCAAATTGAAGAAGAGAATCTCCCTCAAGCTTGGGAGAGGCTTCTCCAGCTACTAAGAGCTTTGCATGATCATCCTCTTAAGAAAAATGAAATACTTGATCTCTTGTATAATGGACTAACCAATACTTCTAGTTACTACCTAGATAGTTGCGCTGATTCAGTTTTCAGGGAAAGAACTATTGGGCAGGCTAAATAACTATTGAATAATATTTTGAAGAATGCTAATGATTGGACTCTTCCTGAACCACTGCTAAAACCTATTCAAAAGAAGAGAGGTATTCTAACCCTCAGTCTAGAAGAATATGCAAGAAACCAAGACAACTATGAAAGAAAAAGGTATTAAATCTGAAGATGTCAAGAATTTACCACCTGTTGAACAAATACATGGATTTAACATCCCTACACAGGTAGTAGATGTAAATATTCACCGTAGATTTGATGAAAGTGATATACCTTATACTAATTAAGACTCCTAATCAACGTATGGATGAATTTTATAATTACATTTTTAAGCAAGAACATTTTAATAGTTATGTCAAGGATCAATTACAACGTAATGCTATGATGATAGATCGCTTGAGTGACTTGTTGTTTAGAATTGCGAATGATGTTAAAGGTGTAGGTAAACGTGCTTCCATGGTTCACACTCAATTAGACCAAGTTGCTAATTAAGTGACAAAATGATTTGCTTGCTGAAATGAATGATCATGTTGTTAGAGTAATGACTAGAGGAGGTAGAATGACTCAGGAACCTCTTTATCATGAAGGTCATCCTAAAAGAATTGAACAAGATTCCTAGAGAACTAATGAAGATGCACCTAGTCCAACTAAAAAGAAAAAGAAAAAAATGATAGGACTTTGCATGCTTCTAGTGAACCTGGTATAGAAAAACCTACTAAGAATTGTAATGATGTTTCTATTTCTGATGCTAATACACAATCGGGTGATGACATCCACCTAGCGATAATGATAATGTTCATGAAGATGCTCCACTAGATAATGATAAAGAAAATGATAATGAGGTAGAAATAGAACCTGTCGAAGATCTTGGTAACCCACCTCCTAAGAATAAATGTTATGATAAGGAAGACTTTGTTGCTAGAAAACATGGTAAAGAAAGAGAACCATGGGTCCAAAAACCCATGCCTTTTCCTTGTAAGCCTTCTAAGAGTAAGGATGAGGAGGATTTTGAGCGCTTTGCTGAAATGATTAGACAGGTCTTTTGCGCAGTCGCTTGACTGATATTTTGAAAATGCCTTTACATGCTAAATACATGAAAGATATTATCACTAATAAAAGAAAGATACCTAAAACTGAGATTTCCACCATGCTTGCCAATTATTCTTTTGACGGTGGAGTACCTAAGAAGTTGGGAGACCTGGGTATAACCACAATATCTTGCTCCATTAAATGAAGTTATGTTAAAACTGATTTATGTGATCTAGGAGCCGGTGTTAGTGTTATGCCTTTCTCGTTATATAAAATACTTGATTTTAATAAGCACACACCTACTGAAATATCTTTGCAAATAGCTGATAAATCCACTGCTATACCTATTGGAATTTGTGAGGATGTACATGTGGTGGTTGCAAATGTTACTATCTTAATGGACTTTGTTATTCTTGAGATGCCCGAGGACGACAACATGTCAATTATCCTTGGTAGACCCTTTCTAAATACTACAAGGGATGTTATTGATTGCAAAAAAGCAAGGTTACTTTTCATGTCAACGGTAAACAACATACAATGCACTTTCCGAAGAAACAAGCTTTTGTAAATAATATCAATGCTACTGAGCAAGTGGCTACAATCAATATTGGAAGGTTTAAATTTCCTCTTCCTACTGCCAAGAAGAAATATGATATTCTTATTGTTGGAGATATGCAAATCCCCATTGAGGTAACTTAGTACTACATGAAAATTCTTCGGTTTTATGTCAATCGGAAACGGTTATTAATAAGACTTGATCAACCTTATTAATGGATCCTTATTGAGAGGCATGTGATCGATGAATCTAGTAAAGCACAACCTTATGTACCCTTACTTTATTCTCTGTTATTTTTAGTTTAATAAAATAAATTGCCATGATTATCTTGTTTTTTGAATTACCCGTACAATAAAAATGACCCAAAATAAAAAGTCTCAGAATGCCACAAAATTTTACAGGAATTTTCTTGAATATTTAAAAAATTATGGAGTAGAAAACACCTCAGGGGGTGCACTTGTTGGTGCCAAACCAACAGGGCACGTCCACCCCTTGGCGCGCCCTCATGGCTTGGGGGGCCACACACACCCTCACTTATCCCTTAGCCCAGTGCTTCTCCTACCTTTAGAAAAATAATCCAAGTTGCTCTCTCTCTCTCTCTCTCTCTCTCTCTCTCTCTCGTGTTCTAGGTCCCAAACCTGAGATTTTTGATGTCTTTGCTCGGAACTCCGTTTCCGAAACTGTTTTGAGGGATTGCTCCTTGGTATGTGACTCTCCCATTCCTCCAATTTGTTTTTTCTTAGTGGTTTATATTTTGCATATTTTTCTACACTTGGTCTACTAAAAATGAGCTTGCATGTTGAATTATTTGAGTCCCAAGTAAGTTGAATGCTTGATATGGCCTCTAGGCATCTATATGAGTAGTTGCTACCAATCTTACAAAGTTTTATTGACATAATTTTGTTGTCCAAAAATTTCAGAAAATTTCTCATAGGAAAATGAACCTCTTTAGGAGGAGTTCTTCGAGCCGGAGTCCCACGGGAGTTGTTGGGAATGTCCAGGACCAAGACATCCACCTCCCTCGCAACACGAAGGTTAGGCCGTGCGAATGGTCACGTGCACCATTCATGATTGAAGGAGGTTCTACCAAGTGTTCTTGCAATTCATTGCAAATGCCGGGTTAACCAATTTCTTCGCAGATGAGTGTGATCAACACTATCTCTTCACAAATTCCTTTGTGGAAAATTTCTATTTTCTGCATAGGCTCGATATTCCCATGGTACGCTTTGATTTATATGCTAAACACTTTGAAGTACCATTCACCCTGTTATGAAATATGATTGAGTCCCTCTGACGGGGAATTGCATGAGCCTAAACCGGAGGAGTTCGAGGACTTCCTCCTTACTTTAACGGTGGGAGAAACTAGGGGCGTATCAAATGCTAGAGCCACCAGTTTGGATTTTCCTGTTGTGAGCTACTTTGATTTATTTATAGGAAAATGTTTAATTGCTATGGAGCAGGGCGGCGGTCTCTATGCCCCTACCCTTGCTATCTTCCATCGTACATTATTTGGTGATAATACATTCAACTTAGGAGCTATCTTTGCACGCCGACTGCATGGTAACCAGACCAGGGGACAGATCCACAGTGGTATTTATGCCACTCGTTTAGCAAAACACTTTGAAATCGATATACTCCCCACTGATTGCTTGTTACCTAAGGTTTATCTAGATCACTAGTCTATGTTAGAACATCACTTTATTGATGAACCTGAGCCTCCACGCCACATTCGCTACAACGTAGTATATAGCGAGAGGACTCGTGATGTTATTGTGTTGCCTATGCCTTCTTTGTTTAACTATCATGCTAGGAACGGCTATGTCGTCATGCCATCAGATATACTTGCTTACCGGAACAAGTTGGCTGAGGCGGACGCCGCAGCTCAGGCTTGGGACACTCAAGTACCTCAGCCCAACTATTTTCCTCCTGGACCAGATGACTACTTGGTATGGTGATCACCAAGCTAGACCAAAAGCCTAAGCTTGGGGAGTATGTATTTCTAGCCGACATTACATTCATGTTCCCACACTTTATTTTAATTGTCGATGTTCATCCTCTTTCATTGTATATTCATGTTAGTTTTGTTTTCCCGCTTTCTTCTTGTGTGTTTGAAAAACTTTGAAACCCCCAAAACATTTCTCGCTTCTTTTCGGTTTTCCTTTCTTATTTATTAGTTCATAGTATTAAAAGAGAACCAAACAATATTTCCTTTGCATGTTGGGAGCTTTCCCGTGTAAATAATTTTTCTCGTTCTTGTTTTCCCTTTGTTTATTTGCTTTCTTCGAGAAAACCAAAAACTCCAAAAACATTTTAGTGTGTTTCTCTGAATTTCTTTTCTTTTTTTTGAGTCAGTGAAAGGAGAAGACCACGATGAAAATGTTGAGTGGCTCTCATATGCATCAATGTTGATCTAACGAAGAGCCAATATTACCTTGTCTTCTCCTTTGTACAAATTGTTTCACAGATTCCAGCTTAGTCCATGGCACACTTGCACTATTATTATTATCACATCATTTGGTCGTGCAAGTGACACTACTGGAATCAGGACATTTGCCGTTGGCCATTTCTTTCCCGTCAGCTGGTGGACGACAAAGAAGGTCTTTGCCGTCAGCTTAGAAAAAGCAGACGGCACAGAAGTGGCGGACGGCAACTACACAGTTTGCCATCAGCCAAGTCTTTGTCATCCGCCAGCCGACGGCAAAGGGCCTGAAGGCAGACGGCAAAGAGCCCAGATGGGCCCCACTGGAACGTGGAGCGGACTAGGTCAGGTGGGCGGCCTGGATGCCGTCCGCTGCTACTTTGTCGTCTGCTTGCGCACTCTTTGCCGTCCGCTAGAGGACGACAAAGAGTTGGCTAACTAACGGCCGTCCCCAACGGCCCTAAGTGACCGTTTCCCCCCTCTCTTTCCCCCTCGATCTCTCTCTCCCCCACCAACTCACCCACCCCACCCGCCGCCCCAGCCCCGCCCGACGCCGCCGAGCCCCGCCGTTGATCCAGCACCGCCGCCGGCCCCTGTGTCCGCGACGCCGCACAGCCGCTCCCTCCCCGCCGCCCCCTCCTCGCCGCACCGCCTCCCCAGCCCCGCCCGACGCCGCCGAGCCCCACCGCCGGCCCCTACGCCCAGAACCGCCGCCGACCCCTGCTACCGCCCCGCCCCCGGACCCTGTGCCCGCGCGCCGCACCGCCCCCTCCCCGCGACGCCACACCGCCTCCCCCTCCCCGCGGCGCCCCCTCCCCGCGGCCCTTCTCCAGCACCGCCGCGCCGGCGTCCTCCCTATGGCGGTTGTCCACCACCGGCCTCGTCCTCCACCGGCACGCTCCTCCACCGGCCCCCTCCACCGGCCCCTCCAAGGTGAGTTTTTTGTTTTTTGTTTTTTTAGGTTAGTTTAGGTTTAGTTTTAGGTTAGTTTAGGTTTAGGTTTAGGTTGGTTTATTAGGTTAGTTTAGGTTTAGGTTAGTTGGTTTATTTCTTAGAAAAGAAAAAACATAGAAGAAAAAAAACCCGACACGACGCCCCGACACCCGACACAATGCCCCGACCCGACACCCCGACACGACGCCCCGACACGACACCCCGACACCCCGACACGATGCCCCGACACCCCGAGACGATGCCCCGACACCCCGACACGACACCCCGACACCCCGACATGACGCCACTGATCCCCGACCCCCGACGTCACTGACCCCCGACCCCCGACGCCACTGACCCCCGACCCCCGACGTCACTGATCCCCGACCCCCGACGTCACTGACCCCCGACCCCCGACGCCACTGACCCCCAACCCCCGACGCCACTGACCCCCGACCCCCGATGCCACTGACCCCTGACCCCCAACGCCACTGACCCTCGACGGCACTGACTCCCGACGCCACTGACCGCCGACCCCCGACACCTCTTCTGCCACCTGTTGACCGAAAAGGTGCTTTTCGGCCTTCCAGAGGCCGACGGGGTCATAGTTTTGTAAATTATGAGTTAGGTCACATATTTTCCGATTTTGTTATAAAAACATCATATTTGCGTTGATCGGGTGGATTTCAATGTGCAGTTGTTCGATGACCTCCCCGTGCGTTGGACGAGCTCCGCCCCTGCGTTCGTGGGTGAGCACAAATGACTTCTCCTCCTCCCCCCTTAATTTGCTCTGTTCCGGTCTTCGTGCCGATGAACGTGCTAGCTATAGGTGTCTTCAATCATCAGTATGCGTGACCAGTATGCGGCTCCCGTTTGAAAGGGCGATAACTATAAATATGCATGTCTTTGCGTATTTATAACCGCCATCCTTTCGAATTGTCCAATGTTATCCATGGACATCCCGAGTATGTGTAGATTGCGTTTGTTTTCCCGTATGCTTTGCTCCGGATCCTATGCAGAATTTCGTCAGCGCCTCCCTGTTGTTCTCCGGGTACACATCCTCTCTGCTTATTGCCGAGACGTGTATCAGGAGAACAGCGGGGAGGTGCTGTCAAAATTCTGCGTCGGATCCGGAGCAGTGCATGGGAAAACGAACCCAATCTACACATACTCGGGTGGGATTAGGACCTATCTTAACCTATTAGCGTGTAGGTTGCATGGACATAATAAAACTGACAAACTTGATTAACTGATGAATATATATGCTGAATTATATATATATTTCTTGTGTGTCCAGTAGCTAGGCAAGATGACTGATCGTGCGTGGATGTACACCGGTCACACCAGTCAGAAAGACATGACGAAAGAATGGTTAACAAATACCAAGGGGTTTGTGAGAGCCGCATTTGCAAATGGCCAGGAAAAAACATGGTGCCCCTGTCCCCGGTGCGACAACCTTAAAAGGCAGACAGAGGGTGAAATGGTTAAACACCTGCAGAAGTGGGGTTTTAGGCCTAATTATACGGTGTGGACTTTTCATGGTGAGTCTGCCCAACGTGCTAGAGCTGAGGTGGTTCGTCGTCGCACCGACGAGCATGGTACCGGGATCGAAGACATGGTGCAAGCCTTTGATGATGCTCGGGATTCGGACAATGAGATGGAGGAATCTGCAAAGGCATTCTATGAAATGTTGGAGTCTTCAAAACGTCCTCTCCACGAGCACACTAAACTTTGTCAGCTGGATGCCATCGCGCAAGTAATGGCTCTGAAGGCTCAATTCAACCTGGGCAGAGAATGCTACGACGCGATGATGACAATATTTGGACGCTTTCTACCCAAAGGCCATGTACTGCCTGCAAACCTGTACCAGTCGGACAAAATCCTCCGTGTACTTAAGATGCCCTATGAGAAGATAGATGCCTGTGAGAGTGGATGTGCCTTATTTAGGTTTGAGTATGCGGACTTGAACTATTGTCCCATTTGCAAGTCTTCCAGGTATGTTGTCGTAGACAACGGTATGGGTGAGAAGATGCAGACAAAAATTCCTGTTAACGTTCTTCGCTATATGCCAATCGTACCAAGACTTCAACGTCTTTTCATGGTCGAAGAGATGGCCAGACAGATGACATGGAACAAATTGGGCAAAAGAACCGAACTAGATGAAGATGGGAATCAGATGTTGGTGCACACTTCAGACGCTTTTGCGTGGAAGCAATTCGATGCATTACATAACGATAAAGCAGCAGATCCAAGGCATCCTCGAGTCGCCATCAGCACGGATGGGTTTAATGTGTTTGGTATGACGGCAACCCAATACAGTTGTTGGCCTGTATTTGTCATTCCACTCAATCTCTCCCCCGGAGAGATTATGAAAAGAAAGAACATTTTCTTGACATTGATAATTCTAGGGCCCAAATATCCGGGGAAGAATATGAATGTGTACATGCAGCCGCTTAAGGATGAATTGCAACAAGCTTGGGATAATGGGATCAAGACATACGATGCCACTACCAAAAAAACCTTCAAAATGCATGTGTGGTACATGTACTCGATGCATGACTTGCCAGCGTATGCCCTATTCGTTGGCTGGTCTGTGCATGGAAGGTTCTCGTGCCCCACATGCAAGGCAGCTCTTCAGTTCCGTTGGCTGCAGGCGGGTCGCAAGTATTCTTGCTTCGACATGCATAGACAGTTCCTGGATCCTTGCCATAAATTCAGAAAAGACAAGAAGAATTTCATCAAAGGTAGAGTTGTCAAAAACTCTGCACCACCCACGTTGACAGGACAACAGCTCCTGGATCAGTTAAACGCTCTTGAGCCGGATCCAAATCGTCCTGGGTATTTCAAAGGGTATAATACGGAACACGCATGGACTCACAAGTCATGCTTATGGGATCTGCCTTACTTCAAAGACCTCCTTTGCCCACACAACATCGACGTGATGCACACTGAAAAGAATATCACGGAGGCCATTTTTGGTACATTGTTCGGCATAGAGGGGAAGTCAAAGGATAATCCTAAGGCTAGAATCGATCAGGAGGCTCTCTGTGACAGACCGGTACAAAACATGCGACAAGCGAAAGGAAAGCAGAACTGGACAAAGCCAAAGGAACGGTTCAATCTTGGAAGGCCGACTATGAGGGAAATGATCTTGTGGGTGAAAATGCAGTTGATGTTCCCCGATGGTTATGCAGCGAATCTAAAGAGGGGAGCGAGTCTTGACAAACTGAAGATATTTGGTCTCAAGAGTCATGATTGGCACATATGGCTTGAGCGGGTAATGCCGGTGATGCTGCGTGGCTTTATCCCAGAGGATGAATGGCTAGTACTGGCAGAGCTGAGCTATTTCTTCCGTTCTCTTTGTGCGAAAGAACTATCACCTGGCGTGCTAGATGAAATGGAAGAGTTGGCGTCAGAGTTGATCTGCAAGTTAGAGAAGATCTTTCCACTGGGCTTCTTTAATCCAATGTAGCATTTGATTTTGCATCTCGCGACTGAGGCAAGATTGGGGGAGCCCGTGCAAAATCGTTGGTGCTTCGCAACTGAGAGGATGCAGAAGACGCTTCGAGCAAAATGTAAAAATAAACGTAGAATTGAAGCACTGATGGCCGAGGCATTCATTACTGAGGAGGTGGCAAACTTCGTGATAGCACACTACGAAGCCAAAAATCGTCATTTGCATAATCCGAAGCCTCGGTACAATGATGGCGACCCAAAAAAAAGTCGATCCAACCTCAGCCTATTCAAAGGGAAGCTCGCACCAGCCGGTGCTTCTAAAGCAAAAGCGTTGGATGTCGATGAATGGTGGACCATTTCGTTGTATATCTTCAACAACCTAACAGAAGTGCGGCCGTACATCGAGTAAGTTGTCGGTACATTATTGTTTCGCAACTTGTAATTCCTTAGAACTTCTCTTATTCCCGAATATTTGATATAGTCGATACGTCGCCAAATTCTTGGATGGAATGGTCATCCAAAAGGATTCCGTCGAAGAGTATGAGCTCCTGGCGAAGCATGGAGGCGGCTATCCCGGTTTCATCTCTTGGTTCAAACAAATGGTAATTACCATTAATGGACCATTTCATTTCTTCGTCTTATTTGCGGCTAATGCAACAATCCTTTCGTATTAAACTTGTAGGCTAATTCAGAGTCTATGGACGCCGAGCTGAGACAAGTCGCTAATGGTTTTGACTATAAGGTCCGTTCATTTGACAGATACGACATGAACGGGTATCGCTTTCGTACCTTTGGCAAAGAGCTATCTATGCCCGACCTAAAGACTACAAATTGTTGTGTCTCTACTATCGGCGAAGGAGGTACAGAGTACTATGGAAGAGTTGAAGCAATTTATGAACTTCTATTCTATGGTGAAAACCCACCGAATGTCGTAGTCTTCAAATGTCATTGGATCCAACCGAAGGAGACTAGAAGGACTCATGAACATATAGGGCTAGTCGAAATCAAAGAAAGCACCCATTTAGATGTGCCCGATGTCTATATTACGGCTCAACAGGCGACCCAAGTTTTCTATCTGATCCAAATATGAAAGGTTGGGATGTCGTTTATGAAGTGCTGCCACATTTTAGACCACCTCCCCTCAATGAAGAGGATTATGGACCTCACATTAACCAAGACACATATGAAGGAGAATTCTTCCAAGAAACACGTATTTCCAAAAAATGTTTCAAGAACCGCTCTACTTCACCCCGGAACATTGAAGTAGACAGCGACAAGGAATCCGACTTAACCCCTGAGCTGGAACAGGAAGAGCTGGAACAAGAAGAGGTTACTGATGCGGATGACCTGTCAATGCTTAACCGATTACATGAAGGAGGCCTTCCACACGTTGTTCCTGATAGTGATGATGATCATGCATTTATTGATGATAGTGATGATGATGATGCATTTATTGATCCCGGAGAATATATAGACGATGAAGATTATTATTAATTCATGTCAGGTAATCAACTTTTAGTTCATGTTGGGTATATGATGATACACTTAAATTATATACATTTTATTATTCATGTCGGTATTCAATTTTATGTTGTACTAATTTCGTTTACTATTTGTCATGGCAGTTGTTGAAAGATGGTTTGAAAGGGTCGAGAGCACTCCGCGGCTCCTTCGTCGAAGGGTGGTGGGATGGGTACTTCCATTCCTGTCGACTCTCTCCGGAGAGCGTTGCTCTCTAGTCTGCATACACCGGTGGCCGCTTCTTCGTCGACCCCCGTGAGAGGAGGTCGGGGGAAGAAGAGAGGTAGTAGAGGTGGGAGAGGAGGCCGCAGCAAAGGTAGGGTGGCTGCTACGCCTTCCTCGCCGCCACCCCCAGCTGATTCACCCAAGCACATGACTGCTAGGGTGGACCCGTCTGAGGACGAGGCTACGCGGACTCCGGTCCACGATCCTCGGGTCGACGAGCCTTCGACCTACAAGACTCCTGTCCCAGAGGCTTCGTCCCACGAGACTCCGGAGCAGAGTAGGGTTGAGGGCACGTCCCGGCAGACCCCATGGGATACCTGGCCGCAGGAGCCTAGTGGCCATGCTGATGGTGGCGGGGATCGTTTTTCTGATAGCGACGAGGAGGTGGCTGAGGGGGCCACCGTCTACCAGTGTGGTATGACACGGCTCCCGCCCGTGCTGGCGACCCGCAAGCTGAGGTGGTCGATTAGGCCTAATGGGGAGAGGTAAGTGCATGTACTCTTTTTTAACCTTTTGCCTTCACGTTTTTCAAATATCTAATGTGTTGCCTTTGTCATACTACAGGGGTTGGCATCAACCCAAGGATGCCCGCAGGCCCAACAGCATCATTTGTGTCCTTGTCAGGCAAAACTTCCCGGGGTTTGTCACGTTACCCGGTGAGGGTCAGGTTCCAGAGTTAGGACTGACCTGGGAGCACTACTTGGCTGCATCGGCCCCACCTGAGGAGAGGATCGACGGTGTTTTGTGCCACACGAGGGCGGAGATTGTGATCAGACAGTTTTGGGTAATTTCTCCTTTACACAATTAAAAATCAACATAGCTAGTTATTTTACTAATAAGTGTTGTCTCGTTTGATTGCACACCTTCTACATGTGTCAGGAGGGATACGAGGAGGCCGCGGCAAAGGTTATCGATCAGCAATGCAGGCGCCTACTGCAAAACTTTCGGCACGAGGCTCGGGTGCAGGCTGTTCGAGACTACTACGCCTCGCGGGGTATTAGGAAGGAGAAGTCGATGTGCCGCGGAAAGAAGATGGAGAAGGAGCATTACATGAAGGTAATTACGTATTCTTAAGGCCTTGTACTTAGTTTCCTTCATTTGATTCCTACGCGTAGCGCTCAAAAATATCTCTTTATTAACTTAGGTGCCCCCGAGATGGTGTGCGGATAAGATGGATTGTTGGGAGGCGTTGGTGGATGGGTGGTGCTCAGAACAATGGCTAGCCGTCCACAACTATGCCAAGGACCGGTGTAACAAAATGGTTGGTGTGCCACACCATCAAGGGAGCGCCAACTTAAATCAGTTTGGTCAGAACTGGGTATGTGGTTAGCTTCATGATTCATGCAATTCATTCTTGATTCTAGCTCGAGCCCTTTACTAATACTTTGTTCCTCTCTCTCTTTTAGGCGCATCACAATAAAACGGAGGTGCCACAGATGTACGACTTCTATGCGATGGCCCATACTGCCTCGTACAAGAAGGTCAAGGCATTCTTTGAGTCTAACCTCGATCATCCAGAGAAGTTCACCAACATCTCCTCCCACAACAAGCTCGTGAGGTACAGAGATGAGGGGAAGGCAAGGAAAGGGGAGGACTTTAACCCGAGCCAAGAGCCTATTGATCCAGAGCTGGTGATGATAGCTGGCGGCGGGAGGCCCCATGGCTCAATTGCCATTGGAGATGGCCTTATACGTTGTCCTAGCAACCTCCGGCAGATAAAGGCGCGCCAAACGAGCTCCTGTCCTGAGATAAGGCCTCGTCCACGGCCAGTCGAGCTCGCCATCGAGGTTAGTTATACAGACTCATATATCTTTCCTCATTACGTTGTGTGTGTGAACAAAGATGATTACAATGCTAACGAGGAGTTGTGTTGCAGGCTGCTATTCAGAAAGAAAGAGAGGCAACACAGGCACTTATGGCGGCGAAGGAGAAGGAGATGGAGGAGAGGACGGCTAGGTTGTTGGAGGAGGAGAGGGCACGGAACGATGCGTCTCACCGGGCCATCTACGAGCTCTTCGTGGTATGTTTCTTCTTCATATTTGTCAAATCTTGCATTTAATGTTCGTTTCATTAATAACTAATATCATTGACTTGTGAAAACCAAATGTGCAGTCTATGTGCGAGAAGACCGGCCATACCCCTCCGTCGATGCCAGTCATTACCACGGCTGGAACGGCGAGTTTCATTTGAATGCAATGATCTTTTCAGTGTAATCATGCTAACGAGACATTGCAAATCATCTTTGGTGCAGAATATCTCCCGAAACGCATCGCACGACCCATCTCCAAGGCAGCCTTCTCCAGGTGAAACCGGCCCGAGCAACCCCGGTGCCTCACCTCTGTGATGACGAGGACGGTAAGCCCCAATATGCCATTTACTTGGCTCATTTTCTCCAAGAAAGACAAACTTAGCACTTAGACAAACTTAGCTCCTTGTGAGAGTTACATGTCTCTTCTTGATGGAGGAATCCCGACTGTTGTCACGGGGGTCGTTTTTTCTTCTCCATCTCTCAATATATACCTTGGTATATTGCGAGAGAGGAGAAGGGAAAACGACCATCACCAACTGTCAAAATATTAGTGTTAGGTAGTGTCCACCAATATACACCACCATATAAGTGTGAGTGAGTGCGCACCATACACACCATGAGGCAAACCTCGAAAGACCTATCCTTCTTCCAATTTTGCCCGAATGACACAAATAAGCAATAACAAGAAGAAAACAAGAGGAGAAAGAGAGAGAGAAGAAAAACGCTTCTGCATCTTCTTCTTCTTCTTCTTCTTCTAGTCTTCTTCATCTAACTTTCGTATTTCCCATTTTGCAGATTAGAGTCACTTCACGGAAGCTTGCATTGATGGAGTGCTTGTGGTTCATGGAGTGCTTATGATTTTTTATCGATGAATAATTTTAAACTTGCTACATATGTGAAACTTGCTACTTGTTGTTGGATGATATTTGTGCTTGTTGTTGGATGATAGGATGATATTTGTGCTTGTTGTTGGATGAATTGTGCTTGTTGTTGGATGATAGGATGATAGTTGTGCTTGTTGTTGGATGATATTAATTTGTGCTTGTTGGATGATCATCAGCATGGCAAGAATATTGTTATTGTGAAATATATACATATATAGCATATTTTGCCTGTGAAAATTGTTGGATATAAGAAAAAATAGAAAAAACAGTGGCATTATTGCCTCTTTGCCATCTGCCACTGACGGCAAAGCCCCTTTGCCGTCTGCCCCCGACGGCAAAGGGGACACATGCCAATCACCTGTGCAAACTGGGAGTGCCAGGCCTCTGGCCATTTGGTCACTTTACCGTCCAGGGGCAGACGACAAAGGGCCGGATGCATGGCCGTCCGGGGGCAGACGGCAAAGGCTTTCGTTAGCCACTAACGGGGCTTACTCCAGTTTAGGCCATCCAGCCGCTTTGCCGTCTGCTGCCTGACGGCAAAAACACTTTGACGTCCACTGAATAAAGGCTGACGGCAAAGCACTCCTTTACCGGAGTTCACAGTACCGGCAATTTGGCCGTCTACTGCCAGACGGCAAAGCCTTTGCCGTCAGTGGTCCTACCCTTTGCCGTCCGCTATGGCTGACGGCAAAGTACCTGATTCCAGTCGTGTGAAAGGCAATAATGATGATATTTGATGAAGTGATTGTGGTAAAGGAAGCTAGTATGAACTCTTCTTGTTTTTCATTTTTGTAAATATGTTTAGCTCGTTCGATCTTGATTCAGCATATTATGAATAAACATGTTTATGATGACAATTAGAGATTACAGTTGCTCATGCCATGCTTAAATAGCTAGAAGTCGATAATGATTTATCTTATGTGTCAACATGCATTAAAATGGTTATGATGTGGTATGGTAGTATGGTATTTCCCTTTGAGTAATTCGAGCAACTTGACTTGGCACATGTGCAAACATGTAATTGATTCAAATCGAATGTAGCCTTCATGATATTTCTGTTCAGAGTGTTTGTATCCTACTGATGCTAATGTTCAGTGTTAACTCTTCACAGTGCATGATTATGACCGTTTTTGCTCTCGAGCTGGTCACTTCTCAATCTATTGCTAGCCTTCACCTGTACTAAGCGGGAATGCTGCTTGTGCATACAAAATCCTTAAACCCAAGTTGTTCCACATGAGTCCACCATATCTACCTATATACGGTATTACCCTGTCGTTCCAAGTAAATTTGCCTGTGCCATCTCTAAACATTCAAATAAACATCTATTTTTTGTGCTCATACCGCTCATGGAGGGACGAGGCGGCATTACCTTCCATGCTAAGCGGGTTATTCTCAAGATGGGCGTTTATTTTACTGTCATTGCACGAGAGAGGCTGGTAAAAAGGATGCCTAGTCATGCATAATCAAAATAAATTAAACAAAACTCCTATGACAGTTGATATGTTGGAGGGCACCAGTGGATTCGGTCAGCCATGGTTTGTGTATGTATGGAGGATGGGAGTAAACTTTACAATTCCTCTTGGGAGCCACCAATAAAGTGTTTAGCATGGAACGTATTGAAAACTCAGCCGTGATGTTGACAGGAAAAGCACACCACTCAAAATTACAATTTCATCTCAGTTTTAAACCATGAGCTCTGGCGCCTCTGCAAATCAATGCTTCCCTCTGCGAAGGGCCTTTCTATTTACTTCTATGTTATTTTACTTTTATTCTTGAGTCATCATCTTCTCGCTAAAGCACCAGACCTGAGAGCACTATTGTCATTTTCATGCATTAAGTTTTTGTAATGTTGGATGTGAGCATGGTTGGATCTCTTCTACCCTGAATTAAAATGTTTAGTTGCTGCTTGGACATGAGAGGTGCTCTGCATTTATGTTTTGCGATCTCAGAAAGGGCTAGCGAGATACCATATCATCATATTATATCATGATTGTTTTGACAAATTGTTGGCATATGAGATATCTTATTATTGCTCTCTAGTTGGTTATGTTATTCCCATGAGTAAATATAATAGATAAGTGTTATATGATTTATGCTGAAAACCAGAACACTAGCCAAGCATATATATGGCAACGAGAACAAAAGAGTGTAAAAGTTTTTTTATCACTTTCAGTTTATCAACTGAATTGCTTGAGGACAAGCAATGAGTTAAGCTTGGGGGAGTTGATACGTCTCAAACATATCTACTTTTCCAAACACTTTTGCTCTTGTTTTGGACTCTAATTTGCATGATTTGAATGAAACTAACCCCGAACTGATGCTCTTTGCAGCAGAACTGTTATGGTGTTATTTTTTGCAAAAATAAAAGTTCTCAGAATTGGACGAAACTTTTTGTGTATTTTTTATGGAATGGAAAAAATTAATGGAGTGAAGACTCACCATAGGGGGGCCACCTGTTGGTGCCAAGCCAACAGGGCGCGCCCACCCCCTGGGTGCGCCCTGATGGCTTAGGTCCACCTCGTGGCTCCTCCGACCCTAATTCGACAACTATAAATTCCTATTTCCCAAGAAAAGTAGGAGAGAAGTTTTCATCGCGTTCCACCAGACGGAGCAGCCACCACCTCCTGTTCTTCCTCGGGAGGGGGGTGATCTGGAGTCCGTTTGGGGCTCCAGTGAGGGGGATTCGTCGCCATCCTCATCACCTACCCTTCTTCAACAACATCCCAATGACGCTTGATACGTCTCCAACGTATCTATAATTTTCGATTGTTCCATGCTATTATATTATCTGTTTTGGATGTTTTATATGCATTAATATGCTATTTTATATTATTTTTGGGACTAACCTATTAATCTAGAGCCTAGTGCCAGTTTCTGTTTTTTCCTTGTTTTTGAGTATGCAGATAAGGAATATTAAACGGAGTCCAAACGGAATAAAATCTTCGGAATGATTTTTCTTGGACCAGAAGAAACCCAGCAGACTTGGAGATGAAGGCAGGAGACCTGTCGTGGCGTCACAAGCCACCAGGGCGCGCCCTAGGGGGGGCGCACCCCCCTGGCTTGTGGCCCCACGACAGCCCTCCTAACCCTATTCTTCGGCCTATAAATTCCCAAATATTCCCTGGATACTAAAAAGAGCCACGAAAATACTTTTTCGCCGCCGGAACCCTCTGTTCCCGTGAGATCCCATCTTGGAGCCTTTTTCGGTAATCTGCCGGAGGGGGATTCGATCACGGAGGGCATCTACATCAACTCCATTGCCCCTCCGATGATGCGTGAGTAGTTCACCACAGACCTTCGGGTCCATAGCTAGTAGCTAGATGGCTTCTTCTCTCTCTTTGTTCTTCAATATCATGTTCTTCATGATCTTCATGGTGATCTATCCGATGTAATACTCTTTTGCGGTGTGTTTGTCGAGATCCGATGAATTGTGGGTTTATGTTCAGCTTATCTATGAATATTATTTGAATCTTCTCTGAATTCTTATATGCATGATTTCATATCTTTGCAAGTCTCTTCGAGTTATTGGTTTGGTTTGGCCAACTAGATTGGTAATTCTTGCAATGGGAGAAGTGCTTAGTTTTGGGTTCAATCTTGCGGTGTCCTCACGCAGTGACAAAGTAGGGGTAGCGAGGCACGTATTGTATTGTTGCCATCGAGGATAAAAAGATGGGGTTTTCATCATATTGCTTGAGTTTATCCCTCTACATCATGTCATCTTACTTAATGCGTTACTCTGTTCTTCATGAACTTAATACTCTAGATGCAGGCAGGAGTCGGTCGATGTGTGGAGTAATAGTAGTAGATGCAGAATCGTTTCGGTCTACTTGACACGGAAGTGATGCCTATATGCATAATCATTGCCTTGGATATCTTCATAATTATTCGCTTTTCTATCAATTGCTCGACAGTAATTTGTTCACCCACCATATTATTTTCCTTCATGAGAGAAGCCTCTAGTGAAACCTATGGCCCACGGGTCTATTTTCCATATTATATTTTCAGATCTATAAACCAAAAATACCAAAAATACCTCGCTGCATTCTTTTTACTTTTGTTTTACTTCTCGTTTTAGCAATCCTATCTATCTATCTCTATCAGATATCATCCTTGCAAGTAACCGTGAAGGGATTGACAACCCCTTTATAGCGTTGGGTGCAAGTGTTTGATTATTTGTGTAGGTACATCTATTGGGGACTTGCTTGTATCTCCTACTGGATTGATACCTTGGTTCTCAACAACTGAGGGAAATACTTATCTACTTTGCTGCATCACCCTTTCCTCTTCAAGGGAAAACCAACGCATGCTCAAGAAGTAGCAACGCTCACCACCGGGAGTAATTCCTTTGTAGGCTTGCTGGACGGTGATGGCATTGGATGAGATTGATCATGTAATCGAGTTATTTTGGTAGTGCTTGATCCCTAGTATCCACTATGTTCTGAGATTGATGTTGCTATGACTTTGTTATGCTTAATGCTTATCACTAGGGCCCGAGTGCCATGTTTCAGATGTAATCCTATTATGTTTTCATGAATATGAGAGTGTTTTGGATCCTATCTTGCAAGTTGTATGCACCTATTACATGTCATGATACGCATACCCCAAGGTGACAATAATTGGGATTCTTTCCGGTGATTGCCATAGTTTGAGGAGTTCATGTCACCATATGTTAATGCTTTGTTCTGGTTCTCTATTAAAAGGAGGCCTTAATATCCCTTAGATTTCCTTATGGATCCCGCTTCCACGGGAGGGTAGGACAAAAGGTGTCATGCAAGTTCTTATTATAAGCATGTATGACTATATACAGAATACATGCCTACATTACATTGATTAATTGGAGCTAGTTCTGTGTCGCTCTAGTATGTAAATGTTACATGATCTATGTCATATAAATCATTATCCATCACCGATCCATGGACTACGCTTTTCATATATTGAATTTTGCTAAGTTACTATTGTTGCTGGTACTGTTACAATCACTATAAAACTGTTGTTGTTACCGTTACTGTTAGTACTACTATTGTGCTGTGCTACTAAAACATTTGCTACACCGGGATAACCTGGTGTGGTTGAATTGAAAACTCAACTGCCAAGACCAATAAATATTATTTGGCTCCCCTTGCGTTGAATCAACAAATGTGGGTAAAATACTTCCCTCGAAGACTGCTACGATCCCCTATACTTGTGGGTCATCAGAATTGCGGTGAACTTTGTACTGTAGATCATAGAAATATAGATCCATCTAGGTACTAGCTATGGAGCCATAGGTCTGTAGTAAACTACTCACACATCATCATGGAGGCAGCAAGGTTGACGTAGAGGCCTTCCGTGATAGATCCCCCTCCGGCAAGGCAACGGAACAGGGCTCCAGATGGCCTCCCTTCGGAATAGAGAGTTGCGGCGCTAGAAAAAGTAATTTGCCTGGCTCTCGGGTGTTTTCCTTATTTTGGAGAATATATAGAGTTGGAATTAGGCCAGGAGGCTGCGGGAGGTGGGCCCAAGCCATCTGGGCACGACCAACCGACTAGCGCGCCCTATTCGCTTGACAGCTCCCTCCAAAGCTTCCATGTCTCATCTTAGTCCAAACAAAATCATCAAAAAGTTTCAGGCTATTTGGACTTCGTTTGGTACAGTATTCCTGAAAGGCCAAAAACAAGCAGAAAACAACCTCCAACCCGAAACAACACTAGGATTTCAACGAGGAATAGAAATGCTCACACATCCCCACCATGCCTTTTTAATATTTAGACAAACGAGAAATTAACACCTGTTAATACTGATACTTCTATGATGCACTCACACCTTTTCACATTACCACACCTAAATCATTAACCCACAATTTCACTTTTATGTGCTACATGATGGTTTTAATTATCACTCATTGAATACCTATTATTTTTGGACTAGTCTTATGACCCATGCAAATTAATGTCACCATTTATTAACTCTCAAACAAATATAAGTGAAGAACAAGAGTGCAATTATTTCTATAAAATCTATACGCCACTGTGCTCAAAAATATATAAGTGAAGTACTAGAGCAACTGCTAAGCTCAAAAGATATAAGTGAAGCAGATAGAACATTCTAATAAATTATGATGAATGTGTGTCTCTGTCAAATAGGTGTGTCCAGCAAATGATGATTGTGGCCAACAAAAGCAAATGTTGCTCCAAGCAAAACTCATATCATGTGACGAATAAAAATATAGCTCCAAGTGACATACCGATGGATTGAGACAAAAGAGGGGGTGCCTTCCGGGGCATCCCCAAGCTTATATGCTTGAGCCTTCCTAGAATATTACCTTGGTGTGCCTTGGGCATCCCCAAGGTTAGGCTCTTGCCGCTCCTTATTCCTTCGTCCATCGTGATAACGCCCAAAACTTTCAAACTTCAATCACACAAAACTCAACAAAACTTCGTGAGATCAGTTAGTATAAGCAATATAACAAATACTTTAGGTACTGTTATAAATTGATTATTATTAATTATTGCATAATATTTACTGTATTCTAACTTCGCCATTTCTTATACTGCCCGATATAATCCATAGCATCATCAAAACAAGCAAACTATGCAAGCAAAAACAGAATCTGTCTAAAATGGAATAGTCTGTAAACATCTGTAGAGAATCTATGCTTTTGTAGCTCTAAAAAAACTGAAAAATCATTAAAATCTGAATAATTTGCATCGCAATACCGTGTAAACAATTCAGATCAAAAATATGTCCCACTAAAATCACAAAAATTCTGCATTGGACGCTAAAGTTTCTGTTTTTGCACCATATCAATTCTACTCATCTCGTGAGTCATCCCAAAGGATTTATTTGCATACACATTAATTAAAACATAAAAACACAATCATTACAGAGGCAATAATCATGTTATCACACACAAACAGAAAGTAAAAACGAAAACTAAAGATAACTATGGGGTTGCCTCCCAACAAGTGCTATTGTTTTCTGCCCCTATCTAGGCATAATGCATAGTTTCAAATGTTGTTGTAATCATAAGAATGTTTCATCATGCTATAATCATATTCCCTTCTCTCAGCAGTAAGTTTTCTTATGGGCAAGCAAAAATAATTTAAGGGACTAAACTTCACAACAAAAGGATCCGTGAGATCTATCTCTGGAGGAGAAGGAGGTTCCTCCTTAGACCTTTCGTAAGTTATAGTAAACTAGTCGTCAACCCGTGCGATTGCACGGGCTAGATATAGAAACCATATTTATACTCAAGAATTTTTTTAGAAAATTGGTTTGCTCATGATTGTGGCACCTGAAAATATGAAAAAAAGACATACCATTGAAAAATATTTAGTAAGATGTTGTATTTCTTTTCATGTATAGCAACTATCAATAGTTTTCCTTCAGTATATGTTCCTAATTACACTCTATTTATTAGTTAAAGTGAGTAATAGTAATTGTATTATTTATTTAATTTATATGTGTACTTAATTCAGGGACTTATGGCTGAGGTTGTAAAAAACCAGGACACATGAATATACAGACTTTACAACATACATTGCCACGTGTAATTTATTTCCGAGAATACAGTAACCCATGTTAATGTTTTCCAGTTCAGACCGAAACAGGTCGGTCGATATGGACCGGTACTTTCTTGTTATTCCTCAAAATATTGATGGATGTACCCTAAAAATAAAAGAAAAATAATAAACATTTATCATCGACCAAAGTTCTTGATGTAAAAAATTATAAACACCGGATGAAGAACTCATTACTGCTATCAATCAAACAATTTGAACGCCAAGCTATCAATTAGACACATGATATATGTGTGACACACCTGGAAATATTGCAGTCCGGTATTGTTTTAATATATAGATGAACAAAATCCTATCTAGACAAAGAATTATGAAAATTTTGTACAAATTAATTCCCTTCATATTCTGCTAGGCTACTCCTCTCACAACCCCGATGAAAAGAATTCAGAGCTTCCTTTTAAGTTCTCATACATCATGAATCTCCTTGCATTATTCCTTTTTTCTTTACAATACTATAAACATGTAAACCCTGATAATGTGATACTCAATTATTTACTTACTCTTCTTTTACGATGTAGTACACATCCACTGAAGCAGCACCAAGCTGGGTAAGCAATGAATTTTGATCATAATCTATCAAGAAAAAATAGTGTTTAGCAATAGCATTCGAACAAATCTATATATCAAAAAATAGAGATTCAAAGGCTAGAGAACAATCAGGAGAGCTACACATGATTTTTTGGATCGTGCCTGAAACTGAGATTCAAGGCTAGAGAGGAACACGACGAGGAGAGTCGGAGATGGGCTGTCAGACATGACTGATTGGATCGTATCTGCTAAATCAACTAGTATTAGAAATAAATGATGTACCTGGATATATGTAGATGTAATTTATTGGGAGCAGAGAAATTTAAAATTGTAGAAATACTCCCCTGGTGAGTGTGCATAATAGCGACCAGTTTCAAAGTTGTATGTCATCAAGGAAGTTGAAATTTCGATTTGGTTGTGTTTTTTCATTCAATGGTTGGATGCGGGGCTGCGAACTTTTTTTTGTACGTGGATTTAATTTTTCTTGCTAGAACTTGGACGTGGGGGTGAAGGATTCTATTTTTGTACATGTACGTGGTGTGTTTTTTCCTTGGATGCTTGGACGTGGGTGATGATGACTTCTGTTCTTTTGTTTTTGCTTAAAATTGGATCGTAGTTGTGCAGGACTATATTTTTTACATTTTTTTATTTTCCTTGAATGGACGTGGGTGTCATGGACTCTTGTTTCATACGTGTAGGTCTAATTCCTTTTAATGTATGTATGCACATGGTGATTTTCTTTAAAAATAAAGGAAAAAGTTATTTTTTTCTTGTTGGAGAGATACGTTTGACTGGATTACGTGCTAGTTTTTTAAGGTATTTACGTGAGATTGGTTACGTGCTAGTTTTATGATCAGTTTTTTTCTGAGGATTATATAAGGATTAATCTACACCGTTATAACTCGGTCCCATCAGATTAACGGCTCCTAATTTCTAATTAATGTGGGAATTTATGGAGAGTGCCTAATTAGTATAGGTATAGATTCTTCATTGTAAAGGTTCCGATAAAGATATTTCCTTAATTTAATCTCAAGCTCATAATCTAGTTCAAGATTTTTAATAATAATTTGATCACTGAATTTGGAAATTTTATCAGTGAAGACATTAGGTGGAACCCTTTTCCTAAGGTTTTCATTATAAGCAACATAGTCTGTTGATCTTAATCTCCTTATTTCTTCCAACTCATAAAGAATTCCCTCCATTGGTGGGCACTCACTATTGATCCTATAATAAGCAAATATTACTTTTCCTTGCTGCATAATATGACTAAACTCATGAGCAAGAAATATTGTAGCCAACCGTTTAGTAGTAGCATGTTCAACATTAGATAACTCTAGAAACTAACATGCATATGAATGAATTGTCTTTATAATTCAACTATGAGCAAAGATAAAGTATCTACATAACTAGTTGTTCTAGTAAGAATAGATCCTCCTATCAAAGGTAGATAACCCGCACAAGTAAAAAAGTCTTCGATCACACTTAGTTTGCCACTACCAATGATATTGCCCCTACCAATACGGAATTTCTTAGTTTGCATAACAGGTTCCTCTTTAGAAGGATCATGATCCGCAAGGTTATTAAGTTTCTCCTTAACAACATCATCAATATTTCTTTTAGAATTACCATTGAGAGGTGAAGTTGAATATTCTAAGGCTTCTGCACTAGAGGTGGAAGTTTTGCTTGTTTCAAACTCAGAAATGATAGCGACGTTTCAAGCAAGCAAAACTAGCAAACTAGTAACAAGCCAAGATAAATATTTTTGTATTTTTTAGCTTTATGAAGCAAACTAAATATAACAGAAAATAAAGAGAAGAACAAGTTAATGATAATTTGTGTGAAGTTACTTGATAGTTGGTGATGATATTCCCCGGCAACGGCGCCAGAAATCCTTCCTGATACTTCTGATCTGCGTTGGGTTTTCCGTGAAGAGGAACGGGTAATGAAGCACAATACGGATAACTATTTCCCTCAGTTAAGAACCGAGGTTTATTAAACGAATAGGAATATCAATCCACAACCATCTTCAGCGGCTGCACAAAAAATAGCAAACACTTGCACCCAACGTGGCAAGAGGGTTGTCAATCCCATTGATCTAGTTATTTTTGCAAGCAAGTGAAGTGTGTAGATAATAGTAGATAATTGTAAATTGCAAAATAAAATAAAAGGTAAATAATGGCCGCAAGGTAATGATAGGTTTTGTAAATATATAAGTGAATAGACCCGGGGGCCATAGTTTTCCCTAGCGGCCTCTCTCAGGTAGGCAACATACGGTGGGTAAACAAATTACTGTTCGGCAATTGATAGAAAAGCGCATAGTTATGTGATATTCACAGCAATGATCATGTATATATAGGCATCATGTCCATAAGCAAATAGACTGACTCCTGCCTGCACCTATTACTATTACTCCACCCATCGACCGCTATCCAGCATGCATCAAGAGTATTAAGTAAAACAGAGTAATGCCTAGAGAATATTGCATTATGTAGACAAAGAGAATTCAATTAATATGAACTAACCCCGTCGTTTTATCCTCAGTGGCAAAAGTACAAAGACATGTCTTGTCCCTTACTATCACTGGGATATAGAGCACCGCCAGATTGAACCCAATAGAACGCACCCCTCTCACTGAAGAAATATCAATCTAGTTGGCCAAACTATTTTAATAGATCGGAGAGATTTACGAAGCTATAATGATCATGAAAATAAGAATCATAATATTCATAGGTGACTCAAATACTTTTCATAAATAATCTGAAACATAAACCACAATTCATCGGATCACAATAAACACACCGTACAAAAGAATTACATCGGATAGATCAAAGCGAAGATGCGATGATCATTGTATTGAAGATCAAAAGAGAGAGAGATAGCCATCTAGGTACTAACTACAGACCCGTAGATCTGTGGTGAACTACTCACACATCATCATGAGGGCAGAAAGGTTGATGAAGAGGCCCTCCGTGATCGATCCCCCCTCTGGCAGGGTGCCGGAACGGAGCTCCAAATGGGATCACGGCGGAACAGAGACTTGCGATGGTGGAAAAAGTGTTTCGGGATGCCCTCTAGGGTTTTTGCAATATTTGTGAAATTATAGGCTAGAGAACAGGGGTAGGAGGGCCACCAGGGAGGGATAACCATCTGGGCGCACCGACCCCCCTGGGCGCGCCCTGTTGGCTTGTGCCTCCCTCGTGCGGCCTCTAGTCTTCTCTCGAAGCTCCCAGGTCTTCTTTTGGTTTAGAATAAATCTTAAAAAAGTTTCGGGGCAATTGGACTTCGTTTGGTACTGTAAACCTAAAAAGTAAAAAAATAAAGAAAACAACAACTGGTGCTGGGCACTAGGTCAATAGGTTAGTGCTCAAAAATAATATAAATTGGTAAATTATTACTCAAAAAGTATCCTAGAATGATAATATAATAGCATGGTGCTGGAACACGCGGTACGTTGCGCTAGCATCAAATAAAAATTTCTACCGCACACCCAAGAACATGTTGCTGGAAATAGATCAGGGGATCGGGTTTTCCACTAGACGCGCAGTCACCGCATTGGAAGTAGAGTTGGTGATGCGTGTAGTCGATCGGCCAATTCGTCTCCTCCTCCTGTAGCCGATCTCCCATGAACAACTCCTCGCGAATCCCTCGAATGGTTCGTCCAAGCACCGCAGATGCGATGCCTCCATGGTATCCACATGTACAAGGGCAGCATCGGGCTGCGGACAGCTAGGTCCGATCGCACGGCATGGTGGCATGGGCAATGGCAGTGGCTATCGACGGGAGAAAAATGATCAACCCTGAAAGGTGCGCCCACTCCCCTTTATATAGACCTCCGAGGTGGGCTCAACACTTGAGACCCACGACGAGTCTAGTCCCATTTTCCATTCGGATCCAATCCGAATGGGCTACAATCCCTTAAGCGTGCGACCCTATAAGTTCACATACACATGGACATGACCCGAGTCGATAGTCGGTAGCGGCTCCTAGCAGAACGTGCCAACTCCCATGTGTGCGCAAAGTCGTTAGACGAACCTCGACAATGTGTCATATACAACATTCCTTTGTCATGTCATCCGGCGGTGATTTGTTCCTGGGCCGCGAGATCCGTCTCGGAGCGCTCACCTTCATCGCCGACGATTCGACATGGCTCCGGGAGGCGCCTCTGGACGTTGAGGCGCTCCCGAGTCATGGGGCGACGCACTTTTGCGCAAGCTCCTGCGGTGTTCTTCTCCTTCAGCCGTCGAATCCGTACGTGTCGGCCCTCCATGCTGTTCATCGTCGCAAGCGATCTGGTCCTTCGCGGCTATAGCGTTGGGTGCGACATGCGGCGGCCCGCCAGGCTTCGTCCCCGCAGATTGCGGCCATCGAGCCCGTCGAGTCACTTTTCGGCGTGTTCGACTCGGCGGCAGATCGGTCTGGCGTTCCCTCCGAGTGCGAGAGCTGCGATCCTGCGGCTGAAGTTTTTATGACTGGCTCTCATCAGAGTCCGCCGCCTGGTTTCAGCCCCGCCAGACGCGAGATTGGTGGAACGTCGAATGAACAGCAGCAACGGGATGAGGATGTTCTCCGTACTCCCATCGTCGGCACGACTGCTGAGGCCCAGGCCATGGAGGCGACTCGCCTTCGACTCCAAGAGATGCAGAAGGCACTCGACGAGCGTGTTCGACAGCGTCCGCCGCGTCCCAGTCGACATCAGCGACAGTTGTTTCCGAGTGGATCGTGGAATAACGTCGAGGTATTCCGTACTTCAGTGTTGAATGTTGCGGCTGCTTCTAGGATTGCAAATTCTATACAGCCATCATGGTCGGAAGCTGGTAGAGGTTTGCAACAGATCAGAACGCTGCTCGAAGCAGCGCAGTAGCAGAATGCGGCTGTTTCTCAGTCGCAGAACAGATTACATAGCAATTCGCCCAGGGCGGAAACAGTTCAATCGGCCCACAGTCCTGGGTCGCCCCTGCGCCACAGAGGCGGAGACTTCCGGGAAGATCGGTACAGAGATCAGGGGCGAGATCAGTTTGCTCCCCATTATCACCGCGATGACCGCCGTCGAGTGCTTTATCCTCCGCGGAGTGGTTCCTATGTGCCCCGACACAATGATGATAGGCGCCCGTTCGGTGATGAGCGGAATCCTGGATTTGACGCAAGGGATGTCCTCGCTCAAAGACGGGTCGACCGAGGCAGAGCCCACAGAGATGGTTATAATGGAGACTATCCGAGTGGAAGTGGAGCTGTTGTGTCTGGTCTCGAGTGTTTTAGCAGAGCCATTCGCTGTGCAGAGATTCCCCCCAACTTCATGTTGGCGGCTAGAATTGGCAAGTTTTCTGGCGAGACGAAGCCCGAGACATGGTTAGATTATTACCGAGTGGCCGTGCAGATTGGTGGAGGAAACGACAACATAGCCATGAAGCATTTGTCCCTGATGTTAGATGGTTCGGCCAGAGCTTGGTTGAATCGTTTGGCTCCCTCTAGCATCTATTGCTGGGATGACTTGGCCCGAGTGTTTATCAGAACCTTTGAGGGCACCTGTAAACGTCCGGCTGGTTTGATTGATTTGCAGCACTGTGTTCAGAAACCCAATGAGACCTTGCGAGACTACATTCAGCGCTGGTCCACCATGCATCATACGGTGGAGAATGTTTCCGAACACCAGGCTGTTTGTGCTTTCAAGGCTGGTGTTAGATACAGAGAGCTCTATCTGAAATTTGGTCGCACTGGTGATATTTCTCTGAGCAAGATGATGGAGATTGCCACTCGGTACGCCAATGGGGAAGAAGAGGACCGCCTCCGAAGCGGTAAAGGAAAAGCAGTCGACAATGATGCAGGCGGAAACTCCAATCGGAAGCAGAAGCGCAAGGCTGATCCCCCCGCTCCGGCAGAAGCGGCCGCTCTGGCGGCTCAGGCCAAAAATAAAGGAAAGTCCAAAGCTAAGTTCACCCCCAAGAAGTCAAAGAATCAGTCGGGTACAGATGTTATGGATTTATCGTGTGCAATCCACACGAGGAAAGATGAAGAGGGCAATTTAATATTACCAAAGCATACCACCCGACAGTGCCGTTTGCTGATCGAACAGTTCAAAGAGAGCCAGTCGAGTGAAAAAGACCCTGAAAAGGGAGATGAAGAAGATAAAGAAGAGTTTCCTGAGATCAATGCCACTCTGTTGATTTTTGCTGATGTTGAGAGCAAGAGTCGACTGAAAGTTATCAACAGGGAGGTTAACATGGCGGTTCCCTCTACCCCCACATATCTCAAGTGGTCTCAAACTGCTATCACGTTTGATCAGTCAGATCACCATGTGCATATTGCTACCCCCGGGCAGCAAGCGCTGGTGGTGGACCCAGTTGTGGGGGGCACTCGACTCCACAAGGTTTTGATGGACGGTGGAAGCGGTCTGAACATCCTATATGCAGATACCCTCAAGGGGATGGGCATTCCGATGTCCCGACTCAGTGAAAGCAACATGCAGTTCCATGGCGTCATCCCTGGGAAAAAGGCCCGTTCACTCGGTCAAATAGCATTGGATGTTGTGTTTGGTGACAATAAGCATTTTCGCAAGGAAAAATTGACATTTGAAGTGGTGGACTTCCAGAGTGCATACCACGCCATCCTTGGTCATCCCGCTTATGCCCGTTTCATGGCCCGTCCATGTTACATGTATCTCAAGCTGAAGATGCCCAGACCCAAGGGTGTGATCACAGTCACTGGCAATCGACAGAGGGCTGAGGAGTGCCTTCAGCAGGGCTCCAAGATCGCCGATCATCAGATGGCCATGGTTGAATTGGAAGAATACAAGAAAAACGCTGATCCTTCCGACCTGCTGCGCGCTAAGAAGCCCGCTTTTGAGTCAGCTTTTCAGTCGGCAGGAGAAGTGAAGAAAGTGAACATTCACCCGACAGATCCGACAGCTGCCCCGACCAACATCTCGACGACACTCGACCGCAAATAGGAAGCCGAGCTCATCCAGTTCCTCCCTGAGAACTGGGACATCTTCGCATGGAAGCCTGCTGACATGCCTGGTGTACCCAGGGAACTGGCTGAGCACCGGTTGAGAGTTGACCCGAAAGCCAAGCCTGTGAAGGAGCATTTGTGTCGGTCGGCAACGGAGAAGCGAAATGCAATCGGCGAGGAGGTGGCTCGTCTCTTGGTGGCTAAGTTCATACGTGAGATTTACCACTCCGAGTGGTTATCGAACGTCGTTATGGTCCCTAAGAAGGACACGTCACTCCGCATGTGTATTGATTTCAAACATATCAATCGGGTCTGCCCGAAAGATCATTTTCCACTCCCCCGCATTGATCAGATTTTCGACTCAACTGCGGGGTGTGAGCGTCTATCTTTTCTGGCTGCTTACTCTGGCTACCATCAGATCCGTCTGTTTGGTCCGGATGAAATAAAGACAGCCTTCGTCACCCCTTTCGGGTGTTTCTGTTATATCACCATGCCTTTTGGTTTGAAGAACGCCGGCGCTACTTTCATGCGCATGATTCAAAAATGTTTACTCGATCAGATTCCTCGGAATGTTGAAGCCTACATGGATGACATTGTCGTCAAGTCTCGCAAAGGTTCCGACCTGTTGTCTGACTTAGCTGAAACATTCGCCAATCTGAGGAGATATGATATCAAGCTAAATCCGACTAAGTGCACTTTCGGTGTTCCTGGTGGCAAATTACTCGGTTTTCTCGTTTCTGAAAAGGGAATCGACGTTAATCCTGAAAAGATCGGTGCCATCACCCGAATGAAAAGCCCTGAGCATGTGCACGATGTCCAGAAGCTCACAGGTTGCTTGGCAGCATTGAGTCGATTCATTTCTCGTCTCGGTGAAAAGGCATTGCCTTTATACCGACTGATGAAGAAGTCTGATACATTCGAGTGGACTTCTGAAGCTGAAGCAGCGTTTGTCGAGCTCAAAGCTCTGCTTTCCACCCAGCCGGTGCTTGCTGCTCCGTGCAGTAAGGAGCCATTGCTATTGTACATAGCGGCTACTAATCAGGTCATCTGTACAGTTCTCACTGTCGAGAGGGAAGAGGAAGGTAAAGCTTACAAAGTCCAGCGTCCTGTTTATTACGTCTCTGAAGTGTTGACTCCTTCAAAGCAAAGAAGGTGGCACATTGTGTATGGTATATATCTGTCAGCTAAGAAGGTGGCACATTGTTTTCAAGATCACTCAATTTCAGTCGTCAGTGATGCTCCATTGTCTGAAATTCTCCACAATCGAGATGCGTCTGGTCGAGTGGCCAAGTGGGCTATTGAGCTCCTCTATTTTGACATCAAGTTTGAAGCAAAGAAAGCAATCAAGTCTCAAGCCCTCGCTGATTTCTTGGCTGAGTGGACTGAACAGCAGCAACCGATCCAAGTTTACTCGGCACACTGGACCATGTTCTTTGACGGCTCGAAGATGCTGAATGGGTCTGGTGCTGGCGTAGTACTGGTGTCCCCAAAAGGCGACAAACTTAGATATGTCTTGCAGATTCACTTTGATTCCTCCAACAATGAAGCTGAATATGAAGCACTCTTGTATGGGTTGCGTATGGCCATTTCACTCGGCGTCCGGCGCCTGATGGTATATGGCGACTCTGATTTGGTGGTCAATCAAGTGATGAAAGAGTGGGATGTCAGGAACCCCGCTATGACAGGATACTGCAATGCAGTAAGGAAACTTGAGAAGAAATTCGAAGGCTTGGAACTCCATCATGTTCCCCGAATGAAGAATCAAGCAGCTGATGAGCTGGCAAAGATTGGATCCACTCGGAAACCTGTCCCCAGCAATGTATTTCTCGAGCACCTTCATTCTCCTTCGGTACAGGAAGATCCTTTCACTGAAGAGCCCTCGCAAGCAAAGAGCGCCTCAGATCCGACTGAAGTCGACGTCACAGCAGTTATTGATTTGGTTATGGAGGTTTTAGTGATCATCCCCGACTGGACTGTTCCTTATATTGCGTATATTCTGAGGCAAGAACTCCCAGATGATGAAGATGAAGCTCGACAGATAGTCCACAGATCCAAGGCATTTACTGTTATGGATGGACAACTCTACAGTAAAAGTGTGACTGGCGTGATTCAGCGGTGTATTTCTCCTGAAGAAGGTTGACTAATTTTGGAGGAGATTCACTCGGGAACTTGTGGTCATCATGCGTCCTCTAGGAAAATTGTTGCCAAAGCCTACCGAGCGGGTTTCTTTTGGCCTCGCGCCAATGAGATGGCCAAAGATATAGTCGATCACTGCGAAGGATGCCAGTTTTATTCGAACCTGTCACACAAACCTGCGTCTGCCTTGAAGACTATTCCACTCGTCTGGCCGTTTGCTGTGTGGGGCTTGGATATGGTTGGACCCCTTAGAACAGGCCAGAGTGGATTCACTCACTTACTGGTTGCAGTCGACAAGTTCACTAAGTGGATTGAAGCTAAACCCATCAAGAAGCTGAACGCCCGCACTGCTATCAAATTCATGAAAGAAATAACCTTCCGGTATGGAGTCCCCCACGGTATCATTACAGACAATGGCTCTAACTTTGACTCGAAAGAGTTCAGACACTTTTGCTCCTCTCAAGGCACTCGGGTGGACTACGGATCCGTTGCGCACCCCCAGTCTAACGGTCAAGCTGAGCGAGCGAATGGCCTTATCCTCCAAGGACTGAAGTCTCGGCTCATGCGAGATCTTGATCATGCTACTAGAGCTTGGGTCACTAAATTGCCGTCTGTCCTGTGGGGCTTGAGGACGACTCCTAACCGGTCGACTGGACGCACTCCTTTCTTCCTTGTGTATGGAGCTGAAGCCGTTCTGCCAAGTGACGTCCTTCACAATTCCCCCCGAGTGGATCTATACTCTGAAGACGAAGCTGAGCAAGCTAGACAAGATGGGGTGGATCTCCTAGAGGAAGAACGAGAGATGGCCCTGATCCGGTCGACTGTATATCAACAAGACCTTCGCCGCTTCCATGCGAGACACGTCAAAAGTCGTTCACTCCACGAAGGTGATCTGGTGCTCCGAGTGGATCAGCAGCGGCCCCACAAGTTGGCCCCAGCGTGGGAAGGCCCATTCGTCGTCACCAAGGTGCTGAACAATGGGGCGTACCATCTTTTCAACTTGAAGAAGAATATTGATGAGCCACGCGCCTGGAACACGGATTTGCTTCGACGCTTTTATACTTGACGACTGAGTTGTTTTGATGTAATAAGAGTGCTCCAGACGATGTCGTTTGTTAAGTTATGACTTCCGCAGTCTATTGTCGATTCCGATCGCACAATTTCACATTCAAAGACTTCTCCGAGTGAAGAGCAACCCTCTCTCTCGGGGGCTTAGCTGCGAATCCGTTTCGCCTAAGTAAAAAACCCTTCCGAGTGTATAGCACTCAATACACTCGGAGACTTAGCCGCGAACCAGTCTTCGCCTAAGTTCAAAAACTTCTCCGACTGAAGAGCAACCCTCTCTCTCGGGGGCTTAGCTGCGAATCCATTTCGCCTAAGTGAAAAACCCTTCCGAGTGTATAGCATTCAATACACTCGGAGACTTAGCCGCGAACCAGTCTTCGCCTAAGTTCAAAAACATCTCCGAGTGAAGACCAACCCTCTCTCTCGGGGGCTTAGCTGCGAATCCGTTTCGCCTAAGTGAAAAACCCTTCCGAGTGTATAGCATTCAATACACTCGGAGACTTAGCCGCGAACCAGTCTTCGCCTAAGTTTAAAAACTTCTCCGAGTGAAGAGCAACCCTCTTTCTCGGGGGCTTAGCTGCAAATCCGTTTCGCCTAAGTGAAAAACCCTTCCGAGTGTATAACATTCAATACACTCGCAGACTTAGCTGCGAACCAGTCTTCGCCTAAGTTCAAAAACTTCTCCGAGTGAAGAACAACCCTCTCTCTCGGGGGCTTAGCTGCGAATCCGTTTCGCCTAAGTAAAAAACCCTTCCGAGTGTATAGCATTCAATACACTCGGAGACTTAGCCGCGAACCAGTCTTCGCCTAAGTTCAAAAACTTCTCCGAGTGAAGAGCAACCCTCTCTCTCGGGGGCTTAGCTGCGAATCCGTTTCGCCTAAGTGAAAAACCCTTCCGAGTGTATAGCATTCAATACACTCGGAGACTTAGCCGCGAACCAGTCTTCACCTAAGTTCAAAAACTTCTCCGAGTGAAGAGCAACCCTCTTTCTCGGGGGCTTAGCTGCGAATCCGTTTCGCCTAAGTGAAAAACCCTTCCGAGTGTATAACATTCAATACACTCGGAGACTTAGCCGCGAACCAGTCTTCGCCTAAGTTCAAAAACTTCTCCGAGTGAAGAACAACCCTCTCTCTCGGGGGCTTAGCTGCGAATCCGTTTCGCCTAAGTAAAAAACCCTTCCGAGTGTATAGCATTCAATACACTCGGAGACTTAGCCGCGAACCAGTCTTCGCCTAAGTTCAAAAACTTCTCCGAGTGAAGAGCAACCCTCTCTCTCGGGGGCTTAGCTGCGAATCCGTTTCGCCTAAGTGAAAAACCCTTCCGAGTGTATAGCATTCAATACACTCGGAGACTTAGCCGCGAACCAGTCTTCGCCTAAGTTCAAAAACTTCTCCGAGTGAAGAGCAACCCTCTCTCTCGGGGGCTTAACTGCGAATCCGTTTCGCCTAAGTGAAAAACCCGTCCGAGTGTATAACATTCAATACACTCGGAGACTTAGCCGCGAACCAGTCTTCGCCTAAGTTCAAAAACTTCTCCGAGTGAAGAACAACCCTCTCTCTCGGAGGCTTAGCTGCGAATCCGTTACGCCTAAGTGAAAAACCCTTCCGAGTGTATAACATTCAATACACTCGGAGACTTAGGCGCGAACAAGTCTTTGCCTAAGTTCAAAAAAAACTTCTCCGAGTGAAGAGCAACCCTCTCTCTCGGGGGCTTAGCTGCGAATCCGTTTCGCCTAAGTGAAAAACCCTTCCGAGTGTATAACATTCAATACACTTGGAGACTTAGCCGCGAACTAGTCTTCGCCTAAGTTCAAAAACTTCTCCGAGTGAAGAGCAACCCTCTTTCTCGGTGGCTTAATTAGCTGCGAATCCGTTTCGCCTAAGTGAAAAACCCTTCCGAGTGTATAACATTCAATACACTCGGAGACTTAGCTGCGTACCAGTCTTCGCCTAAGTTCAAAAACTTCTCCGAGTGAAGAACAACCCTCTCTCTCGGGGGCTTAGCTGCGAATCCATTTCGCCTAAGTAAAAAACCCTTCCGAGTGTATAGCATTCAATACACTCGGAGACTTAGCCGCGAAGCAGTCTTCGCCTAAGTTCAAAAACTTCTCCGAGTGAAGAGCAACCCTCTCTCTCGGGGGCTTAGCTGCGAATCCGTTTCGCCTAAGTGAAAAACCCTTCCGAGTGTATAGCAATCAATACACTCAGAGACTTAGCCGCGAACCAGTCTTCGCCTAAGTTCAAAAACTTCTCCAAGTGAAGAGCAACCCTCACTCTCGGGGGCTTAGCTACGAATCCGTTTCGCCTAAGTGAAAAACCCTTCCGAGTGTATAACATTCAATACACTCGGAGACTTAGCCGCGAACCAGTCTTCGCCTAAGTTCAAAAACTTCTCCGAGTGAAGAACAACCCTCTCTCTCGGAGGCTTAGCTACGAATCCGTTTCGCCTAAGTGAAAAACCCTTCTGAGTGTATAACATTCAATACACTCGGAGACTTAGCCGCAAACAAGTCTTTGCCTAAGTTAAAAAAAAACTTCTCCGAGTGAAGAGCAACCCTCTCTCTCGGGGGCTTAGCTGCGAATCCGTTTCGCCTAAGTGAAAAACCCTTCCGAGTGTATAACATTCAATACACTTGGAGACTTAGCCGCGAACCAGTCTTCGCCTAAGTTCAAAAACTTCTCCGAGTGAAGAGCAACCCTCTTGCTCGGAGGCTTAGCTGCGAATCCGTTTCGCCTAAGTGAAAAACCCTTCCGAGTGTATAACATTCAATACACTCGGAGACTTAGCCGCGAACCAGTCTTCGCCTAAGTTCAAAAACTTCTCCGAGTGAAGAGCAACCCTCTCTCTCGGGGGCTTAGCTGCGAATGCGTTTCGCCTAAGTGAAAAACCCTTCCGAGTGTATAACATTCAATACACTCGGAGACTTAGCCGCGAACCAGTCTTCGCCTAAGTTCAGAAAACTTCTCCGAGTGAAGAGCAATCCTCTTACTCGGGGGCTTAGCTGTGAACCAGTTTTCACCTAAGTTAAAAAATCCTGCCGAGTGTAAGGTATTCCTAAACTCGGAACTTAGCTGCGAACCAGTCTTTGCCTAAGTCCTAAATTCAACCAAGCAAAATGTCAGAAAGCAAAATGCGAGTAAGACTAGAATCTCTAGCGCAGCAAAAACTTGTTCGCGCAAAGGGAAGTTCTCAGGATTAAGGCCTGAAAGAAGTTTTAATCGGTTACACCATCACTCGGCATACCGAGGCAAATAAAGTTTTAATAGAAAGCAACATACTTCTTCAAGCTCCGGTAGGTCTTGAAGGCTCGACAAAAGTATCCAGTTCAATTCCGTCGGCGATCCGAGTGGCTGCTTCGATGAAAGTCTCCATGAAATCTTCAAACTGCAGTTTCTTTGTGTTGATCACTCGGAGAGCCTTCAGTTTGTCCTCCCTGGCCTCCTTGCAATGAACCCTGACGAGTGAAAGTGCCACATCAGCACCACAACGAGCAGCGGATTTCTTCCACGCCTGCACTCGACTGGGAATTTCGTTGAGGCGAGTCATCGTAGACTCGAGGTCAGTCTGGAGAGAATCTTCAGGCCACAACTCCTTGTCGACCTTCTCGAATGCAGCCTTCAGCCAAGTGACATATCCTTGGACACTCTTAAGACGAGCTTCGAGTCGAAACATATCCATGGCCACGGCGTCTCCGACGAGTGACTCCGTGGGGTCCAGATTGGGCTCGATTTCTTCGGTTTCCTTCTCAAAGTCTTGACAGAATTCTGCGTGAAGAGAAAGAGAAAAGGTGATCACAATGCCGTTCTGAGGAAATCAAAGAAATTCATTCGACAGAAGAAAGTCACCTTCAAACATGTTGAACATTTTCTTCGCAAAGTCTCCTAAGTGTTTTTCCAGAGCACTCTTTCCCTTGGTCTGCACTTCACGTTTCTTGATCCAGTCGGAGCGTTCCTGCTTGAGTTTGGCGTTCTCTTCTTCCAGTTTACTGGCTGCAGCAAGTTTCTTCTCAGCAGCTTCAGTTTTCTCCTTCGCTTCCTTCTGAGCATCAGCATGTGATTTGTCCTTGTCCTCGAGCACCTTCTTCATGGTATCTAAAGAAATAACATTGTTGAGTCGCGCTCGGAGACGACGGTTCTCATCACGTACCTCTGTTCGAGTGGATTCACTCGGTTCAAAGGATGGAAGATGAAAGTGATAATGCAATTGATCGACAAAGATTACCTCCAAAAGTCTTCAGTTCGGTCTGTGCATGGTCTAGGTTGTTGTTCGTCAGCTCCAGATCCAGCAGAAGTCGATTCTTTTCCTTCTCCATCTCGACGTACTTGGTCCCGAGCCCACAGGCTTTCTGAAATCAGCAAAGAAGGGGCTCAGTCGACATGGATATTTCTCTACTTCCGAGTGGAAAAGTACAAGTGCAGTCGACTGAAAGGCGTCCCGCCGCTCCACCCCACAACCCTATACAGCGTCATATCATGGTTGATGGAAATGATGTCCATGAAACCTGCAGAATGGTTCTTAAGACTACTGCCCATCGTCAACGATCGACGGTAGTCTCGGGGACTACACCCAGTGGGTGCACTCAGCGTGCCCCCACTGGATACAAAAACACTCGACCAGGTCTGGTCTGTCAGAGTATAAAAGAAGCAAGCAAGCGAACATTGTTTCTATTAGACCCCCGCCGATGCACGCACTCGACGGCGGTCTCGGGGACTACACCCAGTGGGTGCACTCAGCGTGCCCCCACTGTACTGTCGAATGGAAAACAACTTTCAAACCAACTCTAAGACCCCTGTCGATGCCTTCGTCATTCGACAGCGGTCTCGGGGACTACACCCAGTGGGTGCTCTCAGCGTGCCCCCACTGGACCAGAGACTACCTGATCTACTTGCGAAGAAAACACCCAGTGGGTGTAAAATCAAGATGGACAGGAATTCAATCGGAAATGAACTTACAATAGCACTTACTCGGACGTTGGCTTGAAGCGCTGAGCTGGCATCATAGGCTAACTTGCTGGCTTCATACGCCTCCTTTGTTCGCAGCATCATCTGCCCAGCCTGAATCATAGCTTCCTTGGCAGCTCCAGTTTGGTCCTCCGGGACGTGATACAAAGGGTATGCGGGCGTCAAATGAGTTGGTGCTGTAACTGAGGCAGCAGGTGGTGCTTCAATTTGTCCAATAGGTGCTGAAGCCACCAGAATTGAAGTGGCTGGCGGAGCACTCGACAGCGGGACCACAAGGGCTGGAGGCGTCACAGCAGTCGACCCATGGGGCGTCTGTCCTGACGATGTTCTCCAAGTGTGTACGTGTGGAGCTTCCAGAGGCACAGCTTCATCTTGCTTTTCTCGCTGCAGCTCCTCGTCATCTTCCAGTTCGATGACTTCGTCAGCTATCAATCGGCAATTTTAATCAAGTCATCCGACGATTATTCTTCAAAAAACAGAGTAGAGTGTGGGTTTGTTATACCTCGTTGGGAGGTGGCCGCATCAGGAGTGTCCACTTCCATATGGTCCCCATCATTTCGCTGGGGCGACGTCACAGAGGTAGCAGCTCTGGCGGATAAACTCCACTCGGTCAGCAGAGACATGAAGTGCCACAATCACAATTGCGGGAAATAAACACTTACATTGAGGCAACAGGCACAGCAATCTTGATGCGAGGCAGGGCTTTCCGAGGTTTTGGCGCGTCCGGCTTGAGTTGTTTCGCAGCTTTTTCAGTCGACCCCGGTGTTGCGGTGCGGTTGCGTTTTGGGTTCCTTGTGCTCGACGCCACAGTTTTGCTCGGGGCAACCTCTGGGTCTTCCTGATGCTTGGTGCGACGCCCAGGGCGCAGAGGGACCTGAGCTTCCACCTCGCCTTCCTCCAGGTCGTCATCGCTGCTCTCGCTGTCGTTGGCATAATCACCGTCTGCGCTGTCATCTACGCTCCCTTCTTCTTCGTCAGACTGTTCTCCGTTTGGCACAGGCGAGTACATGTTTGTAAATTCTTGCAAGATACAAGCTTCAAAGTCAGTCGACTGAAGATCCAGTTACTCGACAGATATTAAAATAATCGACGGAGGTATAACTCACAAGATTCTTTGGTGGGTTCAAAGCAGAAAAGGGTGGAATTTGCTTCGCTCCCTCGGGATTGTCACAGGCTCCGGTGATGCTCCTGAGCCACTGGGAGACGGTCTCGTCGGAAACTTCTTCAGGATGAGTCCGAGTGGTATCCTCAGGGCCCGACTAATGCCACATGGTGTGATCCCGGGCCTGGAGAGGCTGGATCCGTCGACTGAGAAACGTTTCAAGGAGATCCAAGCCAGTCACTCCGCCGCGGATGAGATCAGATACAGCGTTCACTAGGATCCCTACCTGGATTTTCTCTACCTTTGTCACATACAGTGGTTTGGGAGTGGTAGGTCAATCCAAGGTGAAAGAAGGAAGTCCAGTCGACATATTTGGTGATGCAACATCCTTGCAATAGAACCATGTCGACTGCCAACCCCGGACAGAATCAGGAAAGGTCATAGAGGGAAATGCACTCCTACCTCTCTTTTGGATCCCTAAGCCACCACACAGTTGGATTACATTGGTTTTGCTATCACTGGGATTGGCTTTCTTGACGGATTGAGATCTAACAGAGAATATGTGTTTAAACAAACCCCAATGCGGAGGACACCCCAAGAAGCATTCGCACAGGGTTATGAAACAGGAAAGATAGGCAATCACATTCGGAGGAAAATGGTGGAGCTGCGCCCCGAAATAGTTCAGGAAACTGCGGATGAACGGGTGGGGTGGCATGGAGAAACCTCGTTCGATGTGAGTGAGAAGCAGAACTCGCTCGCCGTCGCGTGGCTCTGGTTCGGTCTCCCCCTTCGGCAATCTCCAGGACTCCGCAGCTATCAACCCGTCAACGACGAGATTTTGCACATCCTCCGCCGTGACCGTCGATTGGACGAAATCCCCCTGGATCCACCCCGGCGGCACCGTCGACCGGGCGCCCGACGGCTTCTTTGCCTTGGCTCCTCCCTTCTTGGCGCGCTCGAGCTTCTCCGTCTTGCCCTTCATCATGGCGGCGGCGGTCGTCGGAGTGGAGCTGAGCAGAGGAAGAGGAGGAGAAGAGCAGATTTGGGGGAAGAATACTGTACCAAGCACCGGCGTCGTCGTCACTGACCTGCGGGCCCGTCGGATCTCTGGGTATCCCGAATCCAGAGGAGGCGCGGTACGTGGCGATTTTGGCGGCGCGGTAATCGAGGCGTCGGGTCCTCGCTTGCCTTTGCGGTTGCGTCATCCCCGCTCGGCGCGCGTTTATCCAAGTTTCGAATCCCGTAAAATCCGGACCCGACGGAGCGAACCGTCACATCAGAAGACTCTGCAGACAACTCGAACCTGATTTCGAGCTCAGTTTCACTCGGACCTGATTTCGAGCTCAGTTTCACTCGGATATACTTCAAGACAGAATCGATCAGGGCGAACGATAAAGGTTCCAATCGACGCAGATTCATAAGAAGCCTCAAAATGCACTCGGAATTTTTGTGTCTTGTCAGAACCTGCATTGACACTTTTTACACTCGAACCCCGATCCATTCGGGGGCTAATGATGGGGATATGTACCTAGGGTAGGGTCATAGGCCTGACCTACATGCCCTACCTAAAGACACTACCCCAGAAAGCTTAAGAGCTACAAGGAAGTCTCCGACTGAAATCACCAAGACATACAAGTCACTCGACAACATACACTCGGAGGTACCTTTCACTCGACGCTTACCTTTCACTCGAAAGGACCAGAAGACAGTCGACCACAGAAGCCCAGAAGTCACCCCAGGGAGGCTAACGGGCAGGCATTCATCAAGACCATTAATAGCATTTATGTTGTACGTTACTAGTAACGTACGTCTTTATAACCACGATCTGACCCTTAAACGCCGGTCACTTATGAGGGGAAGCGCACTCTATAAAAGCCACCCCTCCCCTCTGGCATAAGGGTTGGTTCGCACCCCCTGTAGCGATACTCCAATTACACTCGACAAAGAGCTCCCGAGCACCTGAGACGTAGGGCTATTACCTCCACGAGAGGGGCCTGAACTCATACATCTATGTGTACACCCTTGCCGTAGCTAGGACTCTGCCCTCTCCTCACGCACCCCTACCTTCTACTGTCAGACTCGCTCCCACAACATTGTTCTCTAAGAACAACACATTGCAGTCGTGCATATTGCGCAACCTTTCTGACCTACGTGGAACTGGCGCCGATTCCACAACGGGTTCCCTCACCAACTTCGGTGTGATTGAATCACTTGTCGGAACGTCCCTGTGTGGCTCTCGAATTTCTTCGAGTCAGACCGACCTCCCACTAGCCTTTCGATTGAGAAACTCTTTCTCAAGGAAACTCCATGTCGAGCGACAAACACTTTTCCCTCTTCACGGTTGTAGAAGTAATATCCCAAGGTTTCCCTCGGATATCCCAGGAATATGCACTTGTCCGACTTGGGTGTGAGCTTGTGTGACTGAAGTCGCTTGACATATGCTTCACAACCCCACATCTTTAGAAAAGACAAACTATGACTCTTTGTTGTTCATATCTCATATGGTGTCTTATCTACGGACTTTGATGGTATTATGTTTGGTGTGAAAGCTGCGGTTTCTAGAGCATATCCCCAAAATGACAAGGGTAAATCCAAATGACTCGTCATCGATTGGACCATCTCAAACAAAGTCCGATTCCTCTGTCCCGACACACCATTTCTCTGTGGCTACCTGGAGGAGTGAGTTGTGGAACTATTCCACGGCTCTTTAGATGATCATCAAACTCCTGGCTCATATACTCACCACCACGATCTGATCGTAGAAGCTTGATTGTCTTGCCGAGCTGATTTTCGACTTCGTTTTGAAAATCCTTGAACTTTTCAAAAGTATCTGACTTGTGCCTCATCAAGTAGATATATCCAAATCTACTAAAGTCGTCGCTAAAAGTCATGAAGTATGGGAAACCACCTCTAGCTGTCGTGCTCATTGGTCCACATACATCACTATGTATAAGTTCCAATAGCTCAGACGCCCTCTCACAACTCTTTGCAAAAGGAGTCTTAGTCATCTTGCCGAGTAGGCAGGACTCGCATGTCTCAAATGATTCAAAATCAAATGAAGTCAGAATTCCATCATCATGGAGCTTCTTCATGCGCTTTTGACTAATGTGTCCTAGTCGACGATGCCAGATGTAAGTCGGATTTATCTCGTTAGTCTTATGCCTCTTGACATTTATGTTATAGACCGATTCACCTTCAAGATCTACTATAAATAACCCATTCACAATAATCGCAAAGCCATAAAACATTTTATTCAAGTAAATAGAGCAACCATTGTCCTTAATATTGAATTCATAACCTTGCCTCATCAAACATGAGGCCGAAATAATTTTTTGACTTAATGCAGGACAATAATAACAATTATCAAGTTCCAGTACAAATCTTGAAGGTAAATTAAGTTGCATGGTGCCGATGGCTAATGCAGCAACTCTTGTTTATTCCCGACGCGTATGTCAACTTCTCCTCTTGCAACATTCTAGTCCTTCTTAGCCCCTGCATCAAGTTGCATATGTGAACAACCGATCCGGTATCATATACTGAAGAGATACTAGAAATATCAGCAAGAAAAATGTCTATAACATATACCACAAGTGTACCTGAAGAACAAGTCACACTTCCAGTCTTCTTGCCTATCTGGGCAAGCCACTTGCTGCAGTCCCTCTTCTAGTGACCGGTTTCCTTGCAGTGAAAGCAAACGGTCCCTGTGTTTGGTATGGACTTGGGCGCGACACCAATAGTAGGAGTTGCCTCCTTGCCCTTTGCCTTAGTCTTTTTCTGGGACCAACTCTTCTTGAACTTTGTCGTGTTCTGCACCATCAACACTTGATGCGTGCCTTTCTTGATATCTTGCTCTGCCACTTTTAGCATCCCATGAAATTCAGTTAGCTTCTTTTCCATGTCATGCATATGGAAGTTCGAGATGAACGTCCCATAGCTAGTCGGAATTGAAGCCAGAATTGTATCCGTGGACACTTCGTCCCCAAGTGGGAAGCCTAACCGATCCAGAGCTTGCATGTATCTGATCATTTTGATCACGTGTAAGCTTAGTGGATCACCCTCTTTCAGCTTACAATCCATCAAGGATCGCCAAACGTTTGAACCTTTCGGTCCTAGCCTGCATCCGAAACATGCTCTTGAGGTTCTTGATCATATCGAAAGACTCAATGTTTTCGAAATGCTGCTGCAGATCGGGCTCCATAGAAGCTAGCATGAGACAGCTGATCTCGTTTGACTCATCGACGAGTTTCTGGTGGGCATTCCTAGCCGTGGCATTAGCATTCTCGGCAGGTTCCTCTGGAAGGGGTTCCTCTAGAACATGTTCCTTTTTATCATGCCTGAGAACAATTCTCAGATTTCTATACCAGGTGGTAAAGTTTGTTCCATTCAGTTTATCCTTTTATAGGATTGATTTCAATGAAAAACTGGGTTGATCAGGTGGTGCCATTGATCTACAACAAAAAAATGCAAAACACTAAGACATGTATTCATAAAGAGTAATTCAAATTAAACATTTTAATAAGAACATTGCTCCCACTAAAATAAACATCCCACCGTCGATTCTTAGAGATTCAAGATCCAAGATCCATATGTCAACTAGTGAGCTTTTGCATCACCGCTAGAAGACTAGATCACTCGGTAAGCAACACTTGCTAATCGTATCTCTATACGACTCTTGTTTGTTGGGGACATTTCATGCCACACCAACTCTTATGCCTCGAGGCCCAAAACTTTTTTGATAGCCATAACAATTTAACCAATGCTTCGCTCGTAAGTGTCCGACACAAGCACACCACGTTAAGGAGAATTAGCAGCACCCTAATTTTATAGGCCCACCACTAAAAATTCTTAACACGTGGTGGTGCAGCAACTGGGGAGGCAATTTTACTTGACATTCTTTGAGGGATCACCCTACTTAAAACATCTATCATGCAAAAGAAGGGCGCATAAAAGGGATAAACTTTCACATGCAGTATATATATGTGTGATATGGTATAGCCCGTTTCATTAACACATGGTGATCTCCATCTCCACGTGCGCTGCATGCCCATGGTGATCTCCATCTCTATGCATGGTTGCCCTTGTGGTGATCTCCATCTCCACACATGGTGTCAATCGTCAAGTGTTACATAAGATACTATGCTATTACAAATAATAGCTATGAGAGTAAATTACATTACAAGGCATCTCATGTTGACACGTAGGTCATTAATACAATAATGGGACAACCATATGGCTCCAGCCGGTTTCCGCACTCACAACATGCAGGTCATGATTTAATAATTTACAAGCAACATTCATGGGCTATACAAAATCACAAGCATTCCCTGCAAAAACAAGTCAGACGTTCTACTACCGAAAATAAAATTGTTCGAAACTCTATTTTCCAAGAGGATTTTGACCTTGAAAGTTTTGCCAAAATAGCAGAGCTGCTGAAGGTCAAATGCATCTTTTTGTGATGTTCAGTTTGATAGGTCGTGGAGCCAAAACGGAGTTTGTATGCAAAAGTTATGCCCGTTTTACTGTGACTGCTCCAACAGATTTCAGCACTGCGGAAATCACATTTCCACGGTGTTGATCTTTGTTCCGGTTTGATCAATCTCATTGATCTTCACGTGCTGCATTTGGATTTACGTTCCACTGTCTACCCCGATGGAGGAAACCGATCGGTACGGGTAATTCGTGTCACGACCTCTGCATCACGATCACGGAAGCAAGATCACGAAACCAACCTTCAACACTGGCGTGCACGGCTCATCTCATGGACCACATATCTCATAAGAAAATCACCGAATCTATCACCACACAACGGAGGCTCTGATACCACTGTTCGAACATGCGGTACGCTACACTAGCGCCAAATAAAAATTTCTACCGCGCACCCAAGAACATGCTACTGGAAATAGATCATAGGATCGGGTTTACCACTAGATGCGCAGTCACCGTAGCGGAAGTAGAGTTGGTGATGCGTGTAGTCGATCAGCCAATTTGTCTCCTCCTCATGTACCTGATCTCCCACGAGCAGTGATCTCCCACGAACAGCTCCTCGCGGATCCCTCGAACGGTTCGTCCAAGCACCGCAGATGCGATGCCTCCAAGGTATCCACACGTACGGGGACAGCGTCGGGCGGCGGATTGCTAGGTCCGATCACATGGCATGGTGGCGTGGGGAGTGGCAGTGGCTATTGACGGGAGAAAAAGGATCAACCCTGAGCGCCCACTCCCCTTTATATAGAACTCCGATGTGGGCTCAACACTTGAGGCCCACGACGAGTCTAGTCCCATTTTCCTTTCGGATCCAATCCGAATGGGCTGCAATCCCTTAAGTGTGCGACCGTATAGGTTCAAATACACATGGACACGACCCAAGTGGATAGTCGGTAGCGGCTACTAGCAGAACATGCCAACTCCCATGTGTGCGCAAAGTCGATAGACGAACCTCGACAATGTGTCATATAGAACATTCCTTTTGCCTCATGATATAGGTTGTAGAGCTCAAGGCGAGTACTTGTCACCCTTGTGGTAGCTCGACATCTCTTCTCGAAACCATGATGCAGATTCTGAATAGGGTTAACACTTAATCCATGTCGCATGGCCATGCTTTCTGAATATGATCACACGAGAGGGCCCAGAGAATATCTCTCCTCACAGAGGGGCAAATCCCATCTTGGTCAACCATGTCTCGCGGCATGTCTCACGACTCACCCGAAAGCTATCTTTATAACTACCCAGTTACGGAGTAGCGTTTGATAGACCCTAAGTAAGTCGATCCTCATCCCGAGAACATGTGAGGACCTCACATCTAGGACATGGCATATACATTGTACTTGCTAACAGATGACATTATCTTGTTGTGTATCAAAGTGGGTCTGTCCGACTCGGTGATACCAATCCCCGAGTCCATACTATCAATTTAGCATCTCTATGCACATGTCTTGTGAAACGCAGTCATCAACTAAATCGTATACTAGTAAAGGATATGTGTCCACATAAGCTTAACTACTAGGGACTATTAGAACAATCATCATACAATATATAGTCTCACAAATAAGTCACATACTTATTGATACGTATCACTAATAATGTGCAAGGACAATACAAAATACTCATGAATACATAGGAAATGAAATCATCACATGATTGCCTCTAGGGCATATCTCCAACACATGGAATAATCAAAAACTATAGATACGTTGAAGACGTATCAGCATCCCCAAGCTTAATTCATACTCGTCATCGAGTATGTAAATGATAAAAAAAGAATTTTTGATGTGCCATGCTACCCAATATGTAATCATTTGCATGTATGCTCATTCAGAAACGATGAATTAACAAACATCAACATAGTAATATTTATAAGCACAAGCAACAAAACCATCTATCTTTCAAAGTATACGATCCTACAAGAATGTTTATCCCCATTCATTTTATCATATTAGCAAGGCATGGCTCCGTCTTCACCACATTAATACAAATGTCAAACACCACGGTGTCCAAGTCAGGTAATTGGATCGTACTTTTTCAATGTGCATCAACTTTTTATTCTTCACGCAATACAAGAGCGTGAACCATGGACATAGCATAAAGGTGGAATAGAATATGGTGGTAGATATCAAAGGGGTAAAAAGTGGAGAACAAAGTTTCGCATCAACTAGGCGTATCAATGGGCTATGGAGGTTCCCATCGATAGATGTCAATGCAAGGAGTAGGGATTGCCATGAAAATGATGCACAAGAGCAATAAGTGTATGAAGTCTCAACTGAAGCTAAGTGGGGTGTGCATCCAACTTGCTTTCTCATGAAGACCTCGGGCATTTGAGGAAGCCCGTCATCGGAATATACAAGCCAAGTTTATAATAATGAAAAAGTAGTTCCCACTAGCATATGAAAATGACATATCATGAAACTCTCTATATGAAGAACAAGGTGCCACTTTGAGGCACAAGTGTGGTAAAGGATAGTAGCAAAGTCCCCTCTCTCTTTTTCTCTCTTTTTCATTTTTTTCATTTTTTCATTTTTCTATTTATGGTGGGCTCATTTGGCCTTCCCATTTTAATTTTTCATCCGGAGTCTCATCCTAACTTATGGGGTAATCATAGTCTCCATCATCCTTTCCTTACTGGGACAATGCTCTAATAATGATGATCATCACACTTTTATTTACTTACAACTCATTATGAAAACTCGATATGAAGAACTATGAAACAATATGACTCAATATGAATGCCTCTAGCAGTGTACCAGGATGTGCAACGATCTAGCATGACATGTATCAAAATTATGATGAACGGTGGCTTTGCCACAAATACTATGTCAACTCTATATGAGTGAAGCACATAGAGTATTCTAATAAATTAAGATGAATGTGTGTCTCTGTCAAATAGGTGTGTCCAGCAAGTAATAATTGTGGTAAACAAAAAATAAAATCAAACAAAAGCAAACGACGCTTCAAGAAAAACTCATATCATGTGACGAATAAAAATATAGCTCCAAGTGACATACCGATGGATTGAGACGAAAGAGGGGATGCCTTCTGGGGCATCCCCAAGCTTAGACGCTTGAGTATTCTTGAATATTACCTTGGGGTGCCTTGCGCATCCCCAAGCTTAGGCTCTTGCCGCTCCTTATTCCTTTGTCCATCGTGATAATATCCGAAGCTTGAAAACTATAAATTGATTCATATTTCAATATTGCATAATAGGTAATGTATTGTAACTTCTCCATGGCTTATACCCCCGATATAATACATAGCATCATCAAAACAAGCAAACTATGCAAGCAAAAAAAAAAGAATCTGTCTAAAACAGAACAGTCTATAAAGATCTGTAGAGAACCTATACTTCTGTAGCTCTAAACAATCTGAATAATTAGGAAAACCTGAAGAATTTTTATATAAATACTTTGTAAAAACTTCAGATCAAAAAGACGTTCCAATAAAATCAGAGAAATTCTGCACTGGACGCTAAAGTTTCTGTTTTTGCACCGTATCAATTCTACTCATCTCATGAGTCATCCCAAAGGCTTTACTTGGCACAAACACTAATTAATACATAAAAAACACAATCATTAAAGAGGCAGAAATCATGTTATCGCACATAAACATAAATTAAAAAGCAAAAATAAAGATAACTACTGGGTTGCCTCACAACAAGCACTATTGTTTTATGCCCCTAGCTAGGCATAATGCATAGTTTCAAGTGTTGTCATAATCATAAGAATGATTCATCATGCTATAATCATATTCCCTTCTCTCAGCAGCAAGTTTTCTCATGGGCAAGCAAAATTAATATAAGGGGCTAAATTTCACAACACAAGGACCCGAGATCTATCTCTGGAGGAGGAGGTTCCTCCTTAGACCTTTCATAAGTCATAGTAAATTCTTCATTGTAAAGGTTGCGATAAAGATATTTCCTTAATTTAATCTCAAGCTCATAATATCATTCAGCATTTTTAACAATAATTTGAGCATTTAATTTGGAAATTTTATCAATCAAGACATTAGGTGGAACCTTTTTCCTAAGGTTTTCATTATAAGCAACATAGTCCGTTGATCTTAATCTCCTTATTTCTTCCAACTCATAAAGAATTCCCTCCATTGGTGGGCACTCAATATTGATCCTATAATAAGAAAATATTTCTCTTGCTTGCTGCATAATATGACTAAATTCATGAGCAAGCAATATTGTAGCCAACCGTTTAGTAGGAGCATGTTCAATATTAGAGAACTCTAGAAACAACCATTGTATGGAGGGGTGCATATGAATGAATTGTCTTTCTAATTCAACTATGAGCAAAGATATAACATCTACATAACTAGTTGATCTAGTAAGAATATATCCTCCTATCAAGGGTGCAAAACCCACAGAAGTGAAAAAGTCTTGGATCACACTTTTTCCAATGATATTGCCACTATCAATACGTAATTTCTCTGTTTGTATAATAGGTTCCTCTTTAGAAGGATCATCATCCGCAAGGTTATCAAGTTTTTCCTTAACAAATTCATCAAGATTTCTTTTAGCATTATCATTGAGAGGTGAAGTTAAATATTCTAAGGCTTCCACACTAGAGGCGGAAGTTTTGCTCATTTCAAACTCAGACATGATAGCAACTTTTCAAGCAAGAAAAACAAGCAAACTAGTAACAAGCAAAGATAAATATTTTTGTATTTTTGATTTTTATGGAGCAAACTAAATATAACAGCAAATAAAAAGAAGGACAAGTGAATTATAATTTGTGTGATGTTACTTGATAGTTGGTGATGATATTCCCCAACAACGGCGCCAGAAATCCTTCGTGATACTTGTGATTTGCGTTGAGTTTTTCGTCAAGAGGAACGGGTAATTGTAGCACAATACGGATAACTATTCAGAGGTGACTCAAATACTTTTCATGAATAATCTGAAACATAAAACCACAATTCATCGGATCCCAACAAACACACCGTACAAAAGAATTACATCGGATAGATCAAAGCAAAGATGCGATGATCATTGTATTGAAGATCAAAAGAGAGAGAGATAGCCATCTAGGTACTAACTACAGACCCGTAGTCATGGTGAACTACTCACACATCATCATGAGGGCATCAAGGTTGATGAAGAGGCCCTCCGTGATTGATCCCCATCCCGCAGGGTGCCGGAACGGAGCTCCAGATGGGATCACAGTGGAAAAGAGACTTGTGGCGGCGGAAAGAGTGTTTCGGATGCCCTCTAGGGTTTTTGGAATATATGTGAATTTATAGGCCAGAGAACGGGGGTAGGAGGGTCACCAGGGAGGGACAAGCCATCAGGGCACGCCCTGTTGGCTTGTGCCTCCCTCGTGCGGCCTCCGGTGTTCTCCAGAAGCATCCAGGTTTTCTTTTGGTCCAGAAAAAATCATAAAAAAGTTTCGGGTTAATTGGACTTCGTTTGGTACTGTAAACCTAAAAAGTAAAAAACACACGGAAAACAGCAACTGGCACTGGGCACTGGGTCAGTAGGTTAGTGCTCAAAAGTAATATAAATTGTTAAATTATTACTCAAAAATTATCCTAGAGTGATAATATAATAGCATGGAAGAATCAAAAATTACAGATACGTTGGAGATGTATCAGGTGTGCATCCAACTTGCTTGCTCATGAAGACCTCGGGCATTTGAGAAAGCCCATCATCCGAATATACAAGCCAAGTTCTATAATGAAAAATTCCCACTAGCATATGAAAGTGATAACTCAGGAGACTCTCTATATGAAGAACATGGTGCCATTTTGAGACAAAAGTGTGGTAAAGGGTAGTAGCAAAGTCCCTTCTCTCTTTTTCTCTCTTTTTTTCTTTTATTGGTGGGCTCATTTGGCCTCCCCAATTATTTATTTATTTTTCGTCCACATCTCATCCCGACTTGTGGGGGAATCATTACTCCATCACCCTTTCCTCACTGGGACAATGCTCAAATAATGATGATCATCAGACTTTTATTTACTTACAACTCGATATAAAACTCAATGAAGAAAAATAAATGACTCTATATGAATGCCTCTGGCAGTGTACCAGGATGGGCAATGATCTAGCATAACATGTAAGCAATGATGAAAACTGGCTGTGCCACAAATACTATGTCAACTACATGATCATGCAAGCAATATAATGATGAACACACAAGTCATGTGATGTAACGATGGAAGTTGCATGGCAATATATCTCGGATTGGCTATGGAAATGCCATAATAGGTAGGTATGGTGGCTGTTTTGAGGAAGATATAAGCAGGCTTATGTGTGATAGAGCGTATCATATCACGGGGTTTGGATGCACCGGCGAAAGCTGCACCGACCCTCGAGGTGCGAACGGGCAATGCACAATACCGAAGAGGCTAGCAATATGCGGAATGGTGAATTTGCGTACATCCATGGATTCACATTATTCATAAACAACTCATATACTTATTGCAAAGCCTTATTATCTCTCTCGAAGCAATGTACTGCTGCATACCCCTATGGAGGAGGTTGGGAGGAGTTAACCATCGCGTGCCTCCGACCTGAACATCACTAGGATTTCAACGAGGAATAAGAATGCTCACATATCATCATCATGCCATAACCAATATTTACATGGGCAACAAGTAACATGCTTTAACTACCAATATTTCTACTAACCAACAATCATGTAGTCATGCCCTTTCATATTACTACTTCAATATCATTAACCCAAAAACACTCTTATATGGTGAGCTACATGAAGGTTTTGATTATACACTCATTGAATAACTATCCTTTTTGGATTAGTCTTATAACTCATGCAAATTACCATTACTCTCAAACAAGTTTAAGTGAATCACGAGAGTTCAATTATTTCTATAAAATCTATACGCCACTGTGCTCTAAAACATATAAGTGAAGCACTAGAGCAACTTCTTAGCTCAAAAGATATAAGTGAAGCACATAGAGTATTCTAACAAATCATTATGAACACGTGTCTCTCTAAAATAGGTGTGTCCAGCAAACAATTATTGTGGCAAACTAAATATAAAGCAAACTATAATACACGACGATCCAAGCAAAAAACATATAATGCGGTGAATAAAAATATAGCTCCAGGTGACATACCGATGGAATAGAGACGAAAGAGGGGATGCCTTCCGGGGCATAACAAAGCTTAGACGCTTGAGTCTTCATAGAATTTTACCCTGGGTGCCTTGGGAATCCCCAAGCTTAGGCTATTGCTGCTCCTTATTCCTTCATCCATCGTGATCGCACCCAAAACTTGAAAACTTCAGCACACAAAACTCAACAGAAAACTCATGAGCTCCGTTAGTATGATAGGTAAATAAAAAACTTTAGGTACCATTATTAATTGATTCATATTTTATTATTTCATACGTTACTGTATTCTAATTTCTCCATGGCTTATACCCCCCGATACAATCCATAGCATCATCAAAACAAGCAAACTATGCACGCAAAAAGAGAATCTGTCTAAAACAGAATAGTCAGTAATGATCTACACAAACACCATAGTTCTGTAACTCCAAAAATTCTGAAAAATTAGTAAAACGTGGGAAATTTCTATACCAATACTATGTAAAACATTCAGATCAAAAAGATGTTCCGGTAAAATCAGAGAAATTCTGCACTGGACGCAAAAGTTTATATCTTTGCACCGTATCAATTCTACTATCTTCCAAATCAATCCCAAAGGATTTACTTGGAAAAAACACTAATTAAATATAAAAACACAATAATTAAGGTAGCAATAATTAAGTTAGCAATAAAAACACACAAAGATACAAAGTAACAACAAAAATTTAAAGATAACTATTAGGTTGCCTCCCAACAAGCGCTATCGTTTTATGCCCCTAGCTTGGCATAATGCATCTCGTGCCAGCCGTATTGGTTTTGGAGTATTGAATACAAACGTGGTTGAGGGAATAATGTGTTTGTGAGAGGTCACGTGTTAACACAGATAGAAGTCCTTGGAGATTCTGTTTAACCGTCAAAGATGACCCCTAAAAATGTCCGAAGACATTGATGATGGCCGAAGCCATTGGTGGTTTGCGAAGATAATCGCTTGAAGATAATGAAACGCGAAGAAGAAGTCTTTTGGTTGTTTTGTTTCTTATCTCCCGAGTCATAGGAACCATTGTACTGTTAAGTGGGGTCGATGTGATCGAAGTCAAACGCTGACGTGATGCTCAACCCATACCTACGTCTTCGATTGAATACAATGAGAGGAAATATCTTCCACAGTTGGTTGAGTCAGCATTACTTGTAGCCCAAGCAATGTTGCCACGTGTGTTTGAAATCCGACCGTTGGGACACGTGTCGGTTGGCCATTGACCCAGGGTCATTTCGGTCATATTAGGTAGGGTTGCCTGTTGGCTATAAATAGCCCACCCCCTCCACCATAAGTAGGTGGCTGCTTAATACGTATCCAACGTATCTATAATTTTTGATTGTTCCATGCTGCTATAGTATCATTCTTGGATGTTTTATAACCATTTTATAGCAAATTTATATCATTTTTTGGGACTAACCTATTGACATAGTGCCCAATGCCAGTTGCTGTTTTTTGCAGGTTTTTTACATCGCACAATGTCAGTACCAAACGGAGTCCAATTGCCACGAAACCTTTGGGAGATTTTTTTGGACTAGGAGACAACTTGGGAGCCAAGCAAGCACCTGGGAGGAGGCCCATCGGGCCCACAAGACACCAGGGCACACCCGAGGCCCCCAGCGCGCCCTGATGGGTTGTGAGGCCCACGATGGTCTCCTCCACCGCCTTTCAGCTCAATAAATTCTCAGAAATTCCAGAAACCCTAGAGGAGTCGACGAAATACACTTCGAGATGCCGCAAGTTCCAGAACCACGAGATCCAATCTAACACCATCACAGAGTGGTTCATCATCCTCATTGATGCCTCTCCGATGATGCGTGAGTAGTCCACCATAGACCTACGGGTCCGTAGGCAGTAGCTAGATGCCTTTCTCTCCCTCTTTTGATTCTCAATACAATGGTCTCTTGGACATCTATTTGATGTAATGACTTTTTGCGGTGTGTTTGTTGGGATCCGATGAAGTTTGAGTTCATGATCAGTTTCTATCCATGAATATTATTTGAGTCTTCTTTGATCTCTTATATGCATGATTATTTATAGCCTCGTATTTCTTCATCGAATCTTTGGTTTAGTTAGGCCAACTAGATCTTTCTTGCCATGGGATGAGGTCCTTTGTGATGGGTTCGATCTTGCGGTGTCCTCTCCCAGTGACAGAAGAGGCAACGAGGCACGCATGTATCGTTGCTATTAAGGATAACAAGAAGGGGTCCATTCCTACATGAATAGATCTTGTCCACATCGTGTCATTGTTCTTACTACATTACTCTGTTTCTCCATGAACTTAATACACTAGATGCATGCTGGATAGCGGTCGATGTGTGGAGTAATAGTAGTAGATGCAGAATCGTTTCAGTCTACTAATCTTGGACGTGATGCCTATATATTGATCATCGCCTTGGATATCGTCATGATTATTTGATCTTCTACCAATTGCCCAACAGTAATTTGTTTAGGCACCATGTGCTATACTCATGAGAGAAGCAACTAGTGAAACCTACGGCCCCCGGGTCTGTTCTTTTAACATATTGCTTTCCGATCTATCTTTTCCCGCTTTTGTTTTCAGATCTATTATTCCAAAAACCCAAAAATACCTTGCTGCACTTTCTATTTGCATCTTTTATTTTGTGCTCTTGTGCTATCTATTTATCCAATCTCATACAAACTAATCTACCTTTTTACCGTGGAGAGATTGTGGGGACCCCGACTCATGAGTCGTGATCACCGAATGCACGTGTACAGTGATCCCAGAGATCAATGCTCACTGAACACACAGAAGCTGAATAACAAGAGTCTTACATCCTTACATACCGTCTTACACAAATAAAGACCAGCTAGGCTAGGTCTTACATAGATAAGGCCACAAGGGCCAAACACTTAAACATAACAAGCAGCGGAAATCTTGATCGGAAGCGTGAACCCATGCTATGTGCCTTAAACCTACAGGCATTCTGATTGGGAAGCGTCCTAGCTTGCATGTTCGTCACCAAGGTAATCTTCATCATAACCTGATATTTCATGCCTGGCCAATAAAATAACTAGTGGCAAGCCAATGAGTACTTTGAATGTACTCGCAAGCAACCCATGTTTGGAACAAGGTTCAACAGAGCATGATAAAGCACTAAGTAGGTAATTTTGCAGAAAGCTAATTTTGAGTGCAGTGGAATGATCAATTAACTTATGTAAGCATGCATCAACTGTTGGCAGATATCCATATGAACAAGTTATAGATATCATCATAAGCAGGGGTTGAACATCACATGTTCAATCATTTCATCAAGTCTTCCGACTTAGCTCAAGTATCTCTTCATCACACACACACCAAGTTTTGTGAAAACATCTGGACGTAGTTTAAGCAGCACCACCCAATTGTCCTTGACCATGGACACGGCTATTCGAATAGTTTTACACTCTATAGAGGTTGCACACTTTACCCACAAGACTCGGGGAACTTCCATGTCATCCATGACTCGCGGTATATTACATACCCGAGGTAAGCACCCGAACAATGCCTTTCCCCTAGCGATACTAAACAAAGTGTCCACTCATTGGTGCCATCCCTCATGATATACATCACACGTATCATCCATGAGGGCACACAACGGTGTGCCCGGTGCCTGTAAAGACAGCGCATGGTCGCCCTACCAGGCACGACCCCGTATTGGGAGTGACCTCATCACTCCCGCCACTAGTAATGCGGGCTCTATGCTAGTACCCACTAAGGTAATCAACAAAGCCCCGTCCCATAAGGGGTATCGTGGTTGTACATGTAAGGTTGGGACGGTTGACAAATCTTAAATCTAATCTGTTTTCGAAAACACACACACACTCAATTGCTCCGGTACACCACTTCTTTCTGAAGTGGTTACCTAACTCAACAGCATCTCCCTCGGGCATTAGTGGCACCCGTCGGGGTTTTTGAAACGTCTTTGAAATCACTTTCGTTTCCATCACCATGCATATTCCTGTCCCAATTTGCGTAGCATCTACTAAGCATCCTATCTACTCCCACCCGCACATCTTCATAAGGAGGTAGGGTCATGCACGATGCAAGTATCAACGTTAAAAGTATCGAAGGCATCTCACCGTAGTGGTCACCACATCAACATGATCAACATCAAGAAATAAAGTGCTATATGACATGCATGAAAATGGTTTCTTAACATGGTCAAAGGGCTGCTTGGCTGGCTCAGCAAAGTCTTCGAGGTCTTCACACGCTTCTCGTCCAACTCCGAGCACTTCATCTACTTTGTCAACTATCGCCGGAAACAACAGCAATAAGCAACATGACAAGCAGAAAATAAAAGTGCTCTATAAATAGGAGTTTTATTTTTCTTGGACACGTCTGGTCATGAGAAAAATAACCAAGGAGGTTTTGGTGGATGTGGGTTAAGGGGGAGTATTGAATGGTGGAAATGAAGGAAATGGTGATCCTACAAGATGTCAATAGAAAATATTTTTGTTAAAAGAAGTTGATGGACCCAATAAATAGGGCATAATTTTAGAAGATTTTAGAGAGTGGTTTCACTTGATTTGGAGTTGGTATGAATTTCCTATGAATTTGCGAAGTGGGTCACATATGAAGAAATGGCCCACTAATTGACATAGCAGAATAAGTGTGAGAAAAAATGTTCACCACTTAGTGCATGAATTTAGACACACCTAGGAACTTGAATCACTCCATTTGGAGTTGATTTGGAATCTCTAGGAATTTGCAAGGTGGGGTTCTACATGGTTCAAATTCAAATTTGATTTTGAACTTAACAGAAAAGTCTTCTGGAAAAATGTGCAATGCACTAATTTGGATAGGAAATGATTTTAGGAATCTGTAGGAATTTGAATCAACTAAATTGGAGGTCATATGAATTTTCTATGAATTGATTAGTTTCTGAAGAAATAAAAAAAATGGAAAAGGATCATACCGAAAAGGGGCTATATTGCGCACGGGCATCGGTTAGAGAACGGGCCGGCCCAGTGGCCCAGCCACGCTGGAGGCCGGTGACGTCGAAGGCGCGATCCCCTTGGGCCGTCTTCACTGCGGAAAAAACGGCTTCCGCAGAAGACGCTTCCACTTACCCCGGGGGCCCGGCCGAGAGGTCACTGACAGGCGGGGCCCGCCTGTCAGGTTCATCCCTCACCTCCCACACGAGCTAGGAGAGATAGAGGGGGGAGGACCGAGCGGCGCCGGTGCCGTCCCAGCGGCTCAGGCTTCCTCCGGTGGAGCCCCGGCCACTTGGCGTGATCGGGACGACGTGCCGCATCCACCTGGGTGCCGCACGCGCACGGGGGAGGTGCGTAGCGGTGCCAACCTTGGGAGGCCGCGCGGGAGGCCGTCGGCCGCCATTGCCCTTGAGCGCAGGGCATCTCCAGGAAGGAGGGGAGGCAAGGTGGGGCTTCACTACGGTGGTGTGAGGGCGCTGGAGTGGTTAGGGGAGGAGCAGGAGCTCAAGGGAGACCGAATTTAAGGGGAGGCCGAGGCGGCAATGTTGGATATGGGAAGAGGAGGTGGGCATGGGAGGATGATATGGGTGGTCCGGGAGGCCCGTGGGAGTGAGGAGAGGCGAAGGGAGCCGAGAGGGAGAGCTCGGGCTAGCTTATAAACTCGGCCTCGAGTCCACCGTGGACGGTGCCCACGGCGTCTTTGGAGCCGGCCCTAGTAGCCATTGGGAGAGGGCTGAGGGTGTCTACGGCGTTCGTGGAGCTCGACCACGAGGCGTGGAGGGGAGAGAGAGAAGCCAGGGGGGCAAATGCTCACGCGTGTGAGCACGCACATTGGAGCGCTCGGGCGGCTGGTGCGCCTGCGAGGGCAGGCCAGCTGAGGGATAGAGAGGAGGGGGCCGACAGGGTGCCGTGGTGTGGACGTCGAGGGGGACACGGGGGACATGCTGGGAGGCCCGAGGCTGTCGGGGATGGGGTTTGGGCGGCGGCTACAGTGCTCGGGGGCACTGTAGCGTGCTCCAGAGCGCCCAAATGGCATGCCATGGCATGCCACTGGCCTCTTGGACGCGACCATGCATGTCTAGGGGCTTCCTACGGGGTTAAACAAGGGGGAGAGAGCATAGGATGCTCTGGGGGGATGGCTGGAATGAAGTGGGGGGAGGTAGAACAGGTGCTGCCATAGCTGTCCAGAGGGGTAAATGGGGGTTTTACCTCCTCCTATGATTTATTCTTGGCCAGGGAAATTTACTGGAGTTGCAAGGTAACACTAGTAAGCTGTGGTAAAAGTTCTGGGTGAAGGAGGATACCACAAGGGGTAAAAATAGTGATTTTGGAGAATCACCAGAAGGTGTTCGATGGTGGTTTGAGCAAGCAAATGGTGTTTACTTGCCATGATATGAACCAGGATTAAATGGGAGGTAAAAATGAGGTGGGTCACAAGTTTTGAGCTTATATGAGAAAAGTTGGCAATGTAAACTTGCTGAACCGTAGAAATGGGCAGAATTGGATTTGCTTAGATCTAGCTAAGCAAATCCATTCTCCTTGATGCTCCACTTAGTGTGGTGGCATAATTTGGGGATTAGAGCATACCCAAAAAGTTTGGGACCAAATGGGGAAACTTGACAATGCAAATATTTCCAATTCTTGAAACAACAGAAATGGGTTTGAGGGGATTGGGACAAGTTAGTCTGTTCTCCTTGATGCACCACTTGGTGTGGATGCATTATTGGAGGATTACAACATGTCCACAAAGTTTGAGATCAATAGGAGACAGTTGGCAATGTAGAGTTGCTCAAATTTGTATCTAGACAGAGAGGGTTTTGGGATATTTTGCTGAACCAAATCAATTGGTATTGAGATGAAACTTGGCAAGATGATCAAATATGTCATATGTGACATGCTAGAATTCTCCAGGAATTATTTGAGAATATTTCTTATAGAAATGTTTCAAATGCTTGAAATAGGTAGAAATAGTTTTGAAGGGTTTTGTCCAATATTTTGTACATGACCATGTGTTTAAATTCTTATATACGGACAATATATGTCCACTTAGTTTTCCTAAATTTTCTCAAATATTTTGAAAGCATAAAATAATTTTTCCTAATAAAAGGCCATTTCTGGCCTTAAGAAAAAGCCTTTAAATAAAATAAGAAAATAATCTTTAAAAATAATATTTTGTGGTTTTGGGAAGTTATATGTATAGTAGGTTCCAAATAAATGCTTTGGGGCAAAATATTCCACCCAATTTGAGGACTTGTAGTACAAACCTCAATTCAGGGGTTTTTGAAAACCTAAATTGAATAAATGCTTTTTTTTGCCAAAATAATATTTGATAAAAATAGTTTTAGGTTCTATACACATGGTATGATCATTGGACAAGATTTTAGATCAAGGAAAAGAGTTTTGAGAGTAGGAGGGAGTTTTATGAATATAGAGCACCAGCAAGCAATCAAACAAGCAAGCAAAGAGCACATCAGTCAAACATTCATAGGCACTCAAAAAGTTTTAATTGGCCCTAATTTTTTAGTCCTGTTAACTTAGTCATGAGGCAAAACACAGGGTGTGACAGACCTACCCCCCTTACAAGAATCTCGTCCCCGAGATTCCCAGGCTAGGCGTTGAAAAGATACGAAAATTTGGATCTGAGGTAGTCTTCACGTTCCGGTGTTGCCCCTTCTTCGGTGTGGTCGCTCCACTGGTCTTGAAGTGCTTGATGATACAACTCCGAGTGCTTTTCTTGGCTTTGTCTGAGGGTGAACTGGGTTCTTGCAATACGTCAGACTTGACTAAGGGTCAAGGGTCTGATGATCGGGGCTCTGGTAAGGGTCTGGCTTGCGTGTGTATTCCATGGTCGGAATACGTGGCAAGGTAGTGTGTCTGTGTGCTGGTCCTGGGGTTGCTCACGTTGGTTAGTGACATTTAGATGTCTCGTGTTAGAATGGAAGGGGTCGATATCTTGGCGTAGCCTTCAGTTGATGGGGAAGTCCTTGAGTCCCTTAAGGCAGGTGATCTTCAGTCGTAGGTGGTCTTCCTTCTCGAGAATGTTGAGGCAGGTCAACGTAGGCTTCTTGTTGAGACCTTCTGCTGGAGTAGGCTGCCCACGTATGTTCTTCATTCATCTTCGTCCATTTGTCCTCGTCGTTTCAGACGCGCATTTCTGGCGGTTTCTGAGTGTTTGGTCTACCGACCTCTCCGTAGCCATTGTGGGAAGGCCTGGGCTGAGTCTCGTCCCTAAGACTAAGCTTAGAGATGCAAAACTGTTCCTACCTTCTAGGAAAAATTTTAAGGGGTCCTGGATGAGCTGGCTACCCGAAAGTGTGGACCAGCCATCCAATCCCCACGGTCTAAGGCTTGGCAAGGGGGTGAACTACCTTTGACATGTGTTTCACCATGATCCAGTCAGGGTTTACGCCCTAGATTGGACCAAAAAGGGGCTAATAATGAAGTCATGAAAGTCGTCCCACTCCGTTCCAGGCATCTGAAGGGAGTAGGGACGTCATGTCCATCTTACCGTCAAAGTGGTGGAGTGAGGGTGTTATCAACTTCTCATCCCCTTCCTAGTCAGGAACTGATAGATGACTAGTTAAAACAAGGGGCTCTATAATCCTCTTGATCTGCAAGGGCTTCATTGTGCTTGGACGTCGGTGCTTCTTGCTATAGTCTAGTTGATGTAGCCGGCAGAGGAGTGGTGGTTGACTTCTCATGCTTCTTCTTCATCGTCGTGGCTTCGCAACCGTAGTGGTTCCTCATCTTGTTCGGGCAAGGAGGTCTTCTGCTATATGGAGGGTACTTCAAGAATTCCAACTTTTTCAAGGTGAAACCTTAAACTTGAGAGGCATGGTAATTGGCGTTCCTGGGGCTAATCCAAACAGGACTAGGGTGTTCCTTCCCTTGTTGGGTAAATAAGTATGTTATCCCGGAGGACAACAACCTATTCCTCCAAGTATCACATAAACACATTGCTCATGGGATATGTGAGAGGAGCGGGCATTAGTTCGGCATGGTCACCAGTTCAGGGGTTCGTGGGCCAACGCAATCTAGTTCTCCGCGTCCACCTTCCTTATTCACAGGATTGGTGGTGGCCGAGGTGGAGTATTGGCCATAGTTTAATGACTTAAAGCCAGGGCCTATGGTCATACTTCGACCATGTTATGGCTCGGTGAAGCTTAGGGGGTTTCAAGGAGCTTAGGATGTGAGTGAACGCCTATCATCTTACCCTTGAGCACAATTCTTAGATGCCAATACTCCTACCTATTACTCCAGACAAAATCATCGTATATCATCATAGGTATCATCCAAGGTCAAACATGCTATTCAATCCCCAAGGTTTTGAGAGAAGGACTATTCCCAAAATCTCATATGTATACTATAGTTAACTCATATATATCCCTATGTAAAAATCCTCGGGAAAGCATACAAGCTGCTTAGTTTGCACAAGACACTACAAATCCAAGTGTTCAGCTAATGTATCTAATGTCTAAGGTGCTGCATCACTATGCTATGGAAACACGTAACAAACCAATCCAAGATCTTGTTTCCTTCCTTCGAATCCAATTAATCGATCCACGAATACCATCCAACATCACATGATCCATTACTGCTACAGACCCAATACCAGTGATTGCCTCACGTATCTCCAAGAGTTCCTATAATCCATAAATCATTGAAAGGACTGTTATCACAGTACATCCACAAACTTCCAATGACCAACTAACTCCGAGGTCGAGCTTATATAGATTCCTAAATTACCCCTAACATCATCCGATTCCTCCTACTTATCATCCACCGAGAAACATGGTATCATGATCAAGATCATTGGACTAAATCCAAATTACTCCGAACCATGTGGTTTGATTGATCTCGAGCACCTATTAGAATCACCTATTTAAATCCAAGGTTTACATCTAGTAAGAATTTCCTACTAGTTACTCCAGTTACCATTGTAACATCATCAATCCACTATCAATATTACTTGCCAAAGTCACGTCATTTATCCACCAATAATTTCAGCTTGTGATCACAATGGTCCTACTAAATCCAATTTGCTCAAGGGGGAAGTAAGTCATGCTACTCTATCAATGTTGATCCACCAAGTTTGTCTACCAACATTAAGCCTCGTAATCTACCAAAGGGTCTCAACTACTTCCTCAAGATATCTATTACAACCTCGTCAAATTATTAGCCTACTAGTTATACATCCTTAGAACAATCTTCCCTATGGCATCATTAGTTTATGTGCTGGCTTAGGGATGTAATGTCTGTTCACTATGATCACTAGCCCCGTAATGAACCCAGTGGTAAGCATTGGTTATTGATGCTCATCAGGTGATCTGGCAAATCCGTGTATTAAACACGTGATCAGAGGTTTGAGTGGTGGGAGCTTGTGAGGTCTAGGCTGGTCTGGGGAGGGGTTTCCAGTCTTGAGGGAAGAGCCTAACCCTACGGGGTTGCGTCTGGTTGAGTACGTTGTAGTCATAGTCTTCAACGCTAGCTGTCCGTCGAGGTGGATCCTTGGTGCATCTTGTCTTGCCGATCTTCAGTTGACGAGATGGGGGAGGGGTAAAGTAGTATAGAGGGGAGTGCCTAAGGGGGTGGTATAGTGCAAGTGCAATCAAACAAGTGCCGAGAGGGCCAAACAGATAAAACAAGGTAGGTGATATAGTCGCATACCTGTTGCCTAGGGCAAAGTGCGACTCATACCAAAACACAAACAGATAAAACAAGCATCACACATCATGGTTCCATTTGAACCATCGCACGGACTTGACTTCGCATGGGGAATACACGACTCATCCTACCCTAGGGGTTCTTGGACTCAGTAGTCGTGCTTGCTTCATGTTTCGGAGAGGAGTCCGCTCAGTCTTCAGGGTCTTCTTCAGGTGTCGCTATGTCTCTTGTTGTTGTTTATCGGATGACCCGGGTTGTGCCTGAAGAGTCCTTAACAACTTCGCATCTAGTGAGTTGACGATGAAGGTGATTCCTCATGGCTGTCGTTGACAGGGTCTTCTGGTGTCTTCGTAGTTGTGCCAGTGCCTTCTTGTCCTTGAAGGTGTCGAGAGTTCCAAGTGGGCAATCCTTTATGCAATGACATCAACAAGGCATGATAGAGTTCCAACTTGTTGGTCATGTTGATAATATCGACACCGAGAGCGGGGGATGAAGAGAACCGTTTTCCTGCTCACTATGGTGAGGTGGACCAAATGGCAAGGTTCTCATCCACCGGTGGTTGCCGACACAACAACGAAAAGTACAGGGTTGCTCTATTAGCGATGCATATCATGACATTGCAGGTCTTGTGCCCTGGTCATCGAAGGCCAAGGTGGCATCATCCTGGGGCAGTGTCGAGGGTGTCACCATCTTCTGAGTCTTGATATTCTCATCCTTTGAGAGGGTATCTTCTGTTGGTATCGTCTTGTCGTGGGGGTTGTCAAATTTGTGTGAATGCCTGGCAAGGTGGCTCCCTTCCAGGTTACCCACGAGGATTGCATGGGATCCATTGGTCAGGGGCACAAGGGTACTATCGACCGTTTGCAAGGTTTTGAAAAGTAGACGAGGGGAGTCAAGAGAATAAGGGTGGAAGTGCGGAGGCACAATCCTTCAGTTCCTTTGGAAGCTTAGAAGAGGTAAGAAATATGGTATCCTTCCCAAGTGATTTGAAGGGTCTAGGAAAACAGTTTTGTCCTAACTAACGTCCATGCTAACTAAGGGCTTCCTACAGTCAGGATGGCTCTGATACCAGCTCTATGGGGACCCCGACTCATAAGTCATGATCACCGAATGCACGTGTATAGTGATCCCAGAGATCAATGCTCACTGAACACACAGAAGCTGAATAACAAGAGTCTTACATCCTTACATACCGTCTTACACAAATAAAGGCCAGCTAGGCCAAGTCTTACATAGATAAGGCCACAAGGGCCAAACACTTGAACATAACAAGTAGCGGAAATCTTGATCGGAAGTGTGAACCCATGCCATGTGCCTTAAACCTACAGGCATTCTGACTGTGAAGCGTCCTAGCTCGCATGTTCGTCACCAAGGAAATCTTCATCATAACCTGATCTTTCATGCCTGGCCAATAAAATAACTAGTGGCAAGCCAATGAGTACTTTGAATGTACTCGCAAGCAACCCACGTTTGGAACAAGGTTCAACAGAGCATGATATAGCACTAAGTAGGTAATTTTGCAGAAAGCTAATTTTGAGTGCAGTGACATGATCAACTAACTTATGTAAGCATGCATCAACAGTTGGCAGATATCCATATGAACAAGTTATAGATATCATCATAAGCAGGGGTTGAACATCACATGTTCAATCATTTCATCAAGTCTTCCGACTTAGCTCAAGTATCTCTTCGTCACACACACACCAAGTTTTGTGAAAAGATCTGGACGTAGTTTATGCAGCACCACCCAACTGTCCTTGACCGTGGACACGGCTATTCGAATAGTTTTACACTCTGCAGAGGTTGCACACTTTACCCACAAGACTCGGGGAACTTCCGTGTCATCCACGACTCGCGGTATATTACATACCCGAGGTAAGGACCTGAACAATGCCTTTCCCCTAGCGATACTAAACAAAGAGTCCACTCGTTCGTGCCATCCCTCATGATATACGTCACACGTATCATCCATGAGGGCATGCAACGGTGTGCCCGGTGCCTGTAAAGACAGCGCATGGTCGCCCTACCAGGCACGACCCCGTATCGGGAGTGACCTCGTCACTCCCACCACTAGTAATGCGGGCTCTATGCTAGTACCCACTAAGGTAATCAACAAAGCCCCGTCCCATAAGGGGTATCGTGGTTGTACATGTAAGGTTGGGACGGTCGACAAATCTTAAATCTAATCCATTTTCGAAAACACACACACACTCACTTGCTCCGGTACACCACTTCTTTCGCAAGTGGTTACCTGACTCAAGATCATCTAACTCGGGCATTAGTGGCACCCGTCGGGGTTTTTGAAAAGTCTTTGAAATCACTTTCATTTCCATCACCATGCATATTCCCGTCCCAATTTGCGTAGCATCTACTAAGCATCCTATCTACTCCCACCCCCACAAACCTCATAAGGAGGTAGGGTCATGCACGATGCAAGTATCAACGGTAAAAGTATCGGAGGCATCCCACCGTAGTGGTCACCACATCAACATGATCAACATTAAGAAATAAAGCACTTCATCTACTTCGTCAGCTATCGCCGGAAACAACAGCAATAAGCAACACGACAAGCAGAAAATAAATTGGAATCAACTAAATTGGAGGTCATATGAATTTTCTATGAATTGATTAGTTTCTGAAGAAATAAAAAAAAGGAAAAGGATCATACCGAAAAGGGGCTATATTGCGCACGGGCGTCGGTTAGAGAACGGGCCCGCCCAGTGGCTCAGCCGCGCTGGAGACCGGTGACGTCGAAGGTGGGATCCCCTTGGGCCGTCTTCACTGCGGAAAAAACGGCTTCCGCGGAAGACGCTTCCACTTACCCCGGGGGCCCGGCCGAGAGGTCACTGACAGGCGGGGCCCGCCTGTCAGGTTCATTCCTCACCTCCCGCCCGAGCTGGGAGAGACAGAGGGGGGAGGACCGAGCGGCGCCGGTGCCGTCCCAGCGGCTCAGGCTGCCTCCGGCGGAGCCCGGCCACTGACGTGATCGGGACGACGTGCCGCATCCACATGGGTGCCACACGTGCACGGGGGAGGGGCGTAGCGGCGCAAACCTAGGGAGGCCGCGCGGGAGGCCGTCGGCCGCCATTGCTCTTGAGCGCAGGGCATCTCCGAGGAGGAGGCGAGGCGAGGTGGGGCTTCACTACGGCGGTGTGAGGGCGCCGGAGTGGTTAGGGGAGGAGGAGAAGCTCGAGGGAGTCCGAATTTAAGAGGAGGCCGAGGCGGCAATGTCGGACGTGGGAAGAGGAGGTGGGCATGGGAGGATGATATGGGTGGTCCGGGAGGCCCGTGGGAGTGAGGAGAGGTGAAGGGAGCCGAGAGGGAGAGCTCGGGCTAGCTTATAAACTCGGCCTCGAGTCCACCGTGGACGGTGCCGACGGCGTCTTTGGAGCCGGCCCTGGTAACCATTGGGAGAGGGCTAGGGGTGTCTACGGCGTTCGTGGAGCTCGACCACGAGGCGTGGAGGGGAGAGAGAGAAGCCAGGGGGCCAAATCCTCACGCGTGTGAGCACGCCCATTGGAGCGCTCGGGCGGCTGGTGCGCATGCGAGGGGAGGCCCGCAAAGGGAGAGAGAGGAGGGGGCCGACAGGGTGCCGTGGTGTGGACGTCGAGGGGGACATGCTGGGAGGCCCGAGGGTGTCGGGGATGGGGGTTGGGCGGCGGCTACAGTGCTCGGGGGCACTGTAGCGCGCTCCAGAGCGCCCAAATGGCATGCCATGGCATGCCACTAGCCTCTTGGATGCGGCCATGCATGTCTAGGGGCTCCCTACGGGGTTAAACAAGGGGGAGAGAGCATAGGATGCTCTGGGGGATGGCTGGAATGGAGTGGGGTGGTAGAACAGGTGCTGCCATAGTTGTCCAGTGGGGTAAATGGGGGTTTTACCTCCTCCTATGATTTAGTCTTGGCCAGGGAAATTTACTGGAGTTGCAAGGTAACACTAGTAAGCTGTGGTAAAAGTTGGGGGTGAAGGAGGATAACACAAGGGGTAAAAATAGTGATTTTGGAGAATCACCAGAAGGTGTTTGATGGTGGTTTGAGCAAGCAAATGGTGTTTACTTGCTAGGATATGAACCAGGATTAAATGGGAGGTAAAAATGAGATGGGTCACAAGTTTTGAGCTTATTTGAGAAAAGTTGGCAATGTAAACTTGGTGAACCCTAGAAATGGGTAGAATTGGATTTGCTTAAATCTAGCTAAGCAAATCCATTCTCCTTGATGCTCCACTTAGTGTGGTGGCATAATTTGGGGATTAGAGAATACCGAAAAAGTTTGGGACCAAATGGGGAAACTTGACAATGCAAATATTTCCAATTCTTGAAATCAACAGAAATGGGTTTGAGGGGATTGGGACAAGTTAATCTGTTCTCCTTGATGCACCACTTGGTGTGGATGCATTATTGGAGGATTACAACATGTCCACAAAGTTTGAGATCAATAGGAGACAGTTGGCAATGTAGAGTTGCTCAAATTTGGATCTGGACAGAGAGGGTTTTGGGATATTTTGGTGAACCAAATCAATTGGGATTGAGATGAAACTTGGCAAGATGATCTCATATGTCATATGTGACATGCTAGAATTTTCCTAGAATTATTTAAGAATATTTCTTATAGAAATATTTCAAATGCTTGAAATAGGCAGAAATGGTTTTGAAGGGTTTAGTCCAATATTTTGTACATGACCATGTGTTTAAATTCTTATATATGGACAATATATGCCCACTTAGTTTTCCTAAATTTTCTCAAATATTTTGAAAGCATTAAATAATTTTTCCTAATAGAAGACCATTTCTAGCCTTAAGAAAAAGCCTCTAAATAAAATAAGAAAATAAGCTTTAAAAAAAATATTTTGTGGTTTTGGGAAGTTATATATATAGTAGGTTCCAAATAAATGCTTTGGGGCAAAATATTCCACCCAATTTGAGGACTTGTAGTACAAACCTCAATTCAGGGGTTTTAGAAAACCTAAATTGAATAAATGCTTTTTTTTGGCCAAAATAATATTTGATAAAAATAGTTTTAGGTTCTATACACATGGTATGATCATTGGACAAGAGTTTAGATCAAGGAAAAGAGTTTTGAGAGTAGGAGGGAGTTTTATGAATATAGAGCACCAGCAAGCAATAAAACAAGCAAGCAAAGAGCACATCAGTCAAACATTCATAGGCACTCAAAAAGTTTTAATTGGCCCTAATTTTTGAGTCTTGTTAACTTAGTCATGAGGCAAAACACAGGGTGTGACAGAGATTGACAACCTCTCTTACGCGTCGGGTTGCAAGTATTTGTTCTTTGTGTGCAGGTACCATTTACATAGTGTGTTGCTTGGTTCTCCTACTGGTTCGATAAACTTGGTTTCATAACTGAGGGAAATACTTACCGTAGCTGTGCTGCATCATCCCTTCCTCTTTGGGAATTACCGACGTAGTCTCTAGCCACATCACTGCTCACAGAGAGATACGGTTGTTGTCGTTTTGGAGCAACCCACCTTGCAGCCTTTGAGAGAGATCTATCCTGTGAGGATAAACCCAGAAACTTAGACTTAGAGTGTTTGAGCATCACTGAAGTCATTCTGTTCTGAGTGAACTGAAGACTGATTACACTTGAAGATTGTGATCTTCCAGATGGCTAGGCTTCTAGGTCTAGAGCATCCAAGAGACATTGTGGATTGCCGGGTGACCAAGTTTTTACGGGTTTTGGAAGTCTCCCCTCAAGACTTACCTGAGTGATTGGGCGCTGTCTAAGTGACTTCGGCTCAAGGGGAACAAGGTGAAGACGAGGTCTTCTGAGTTCAATCTCAGCCTCCCTGACCAGACGTACACTTGTCACAGCAACTAGAACTGGTCCAACAAATCTTATGTTTTCTTCAAGCAACTAGTTCTATCTTTCACTCTCTTACTTTCTGTACTGCACTGTGAAGCCATTGCTTGTTCATCTTAGCTCAAAGACATTCACCAAAGACATTCCTTAACCTGTCATTTATCTTCACCACCTAAGTTTATCTTCGATACATCTTAGTGTGCATGATGATTATGTTAAACCTGCTTGAATGTCTTCGCTCTATTTCATGCCTTGCCTAAATCCTTGATTGATATCCCTACCTGATCTTGTATCGCTTCTGCTTACTTTGAATACATTTACTTTTTCGAAGCTTTTCATAAAAATCGCCTATTCACCGCCCATCTAGTCGATAACTAGGACTTTCAATTGGTATCAGAGCAAGGTACTCCCTTGTTCTGTGTTTCGGTTTAACCACCTGGAGGTTTAGCTATGTCGACTGCTGCGATAATCAAGGTCTCCATTGTGTGCCCCGTCTTCGATGGCACAGACTACCCCTACTGGAAGAACAGGACATTGACAACGACCTCTAGTATGTCATCAGGGCCGGCATTCACAAGGTTGGCGAAGGTGTCACTGTTGCTGATGTGAAGAGATTCGCTCAACTGGACCCGACCGCCAAGAACATCATTTGTGGTCATCTGACCAAAGGATTGTATGATCGTGTGAGCGTGCTAGAAACTGCGAAGCAAATCTGGGAATGGCTCTCGAAGGTCAATGAAGGTGTCTCATCTCAGTGAGTCTCGCGATTTGATGTTCTTCGCAATCTGTTCAACCGCTTCAAGAGACTTGACAATGAAAATGTCCAGCTCATGTTTGATAGGCTCACTGAAATCTCGAATGAGTTGAATGCTCTCGCTCTTATGATCCAAGAACGCCCAGACTTTAAGGAATTGGATCCTGCCGATATCCTTGAGAGGTTGAACACCCATGAGTTCCAACAAGTTGAGAAGAGGGAAATCTAAAGTTCCAGTTATGATCGCTCTCGTGCCCTGAAGGCAAAAGTTATATCTTCATCCGAAGAAGAAGAATCTGAATGCAGTTCCGATGGTTCTAAAGACATTGGCAAAGAACTCGCTCTAATTGTGAGGAAGTTTCAGAAATTCGCCAAGTCCAAACTCCTTGCAAAATCTTCTAGGCGTGACTCAAGGAAATCTAGAGAAATGTCTTCGCGTGACAACAAGAAGCAAACATGTCACAAGTGCAAGAAAACTGGCTGATACGTCTCCAATGTATCTATAATTTTTGATTGTTCCATGCTGATATATTATCATTCTAGGATACTTTTTGGGTCATTATTTACCAATTTATAATATTTTTGAGCACTAACCTATTGACCCAGTGCCTAGTACCAGTTGTTGTTTTGTGTGTGTTTTTGCCTTTGTAGGTTTATGATAACCCACAAGTATAGGGGATCGCAACAGTTTTCGAGGGTAGAGTATTCAACCCAAATTTATTGATTCGACACAAGTGGAGCCAAAGAATATTCTCGAGTATTAGCAGCTGAGTTGTCAATTCAACCACACCTGAAAGACTTAATATCTGCAGCAAAGTATTTAGTAGCAAAGTAGTATGGAAGTAACAGTAATGATGGCAAAAGCGACAGTAGCAGTGTTGTGGTGATTGTAACAGTAGCAACGGAAAAGTAACTTAGCAAAGATCAATATATGAAAAGCTCGTAGGCAATGGATCAGTGATGGATAATTATGTCGGATGGCATTCATCATGCAACGGTTATAACATAGGGTGACACAGAACTAGCTCCAATTCATCAATGTAATGTAGGCATGTATTCCATATATAGTCATACGTGCTTATGGAAAAGAACTTGCATGACATCTTTTGTCCTACCCTCCCGTGGCAGCGGGGTCCTAATGGAAACTAAGGGATATTAAGGCCTCCTTTTAATAGAGAACCGGATCAAAGCATTAGCACTTAGTGAATACATGAACTCCTCAAACTACGGTAATCACCGGAAAGAATCCTAGTTATTGTCACCCTGGGGGATGCGGATCATAACTCCTAATAGGTGTCTACAACTTGCAAGATAGGATCAAGAACACACATATATTCATGAAAACATAATAGGTTCAGATCTGAAATCATGGCACGCGGGCCCTAGTGACAAGCATTAAGCATAGCAAAGTCATAGCAACATCAATCTCAGAACATAGTGGATACTAGGGATCAAACCCTAACAAAACTAACTCGATTACATGGTAAATCTCATCCAACCCATCACCGTCCAGCAAGCCCACGATGGAATTACTCACGAACGGTGGAGAGCATCATGAAATTGGTGATGAAGGATGGTTGGTGATGATGACGGCGTCGATTTCCCCTCTCCGGAGCCCAAATCAGGCTCAAGATCTGCCCTCCCGAGGAAGAACAGGAGGTGGCGGCGGCTCCGTATCGTAAAACGCGATGAACTCTTCTCTCTGGTTTTTTTTCTCCGTAAATAGGAATATATTGGAGTGGAAACGAGGTCGGAGGAGCAATAGGGGGCCCACAAGCCACAGGGGCGCGCCCTAGGGGGTCGGTGCGCCCCCTGGCTTGTGGCCAGGTGGTGGGCCCCCTGCAGTTGATTCTTTCGCCAGTATTTTTTATTAATTCCAAAAATATTCTTCGTAAATTTTCAGGTCAATCCGAGAACTTTTATTTCTGCACAAAAATAACACCAAGGCAATTCTGCTGAAAACAACGTCAGTCCGGGTTAGTTCCATTCAAATCATGCAAATTAGAGTCCAAAACAAGGGCAAAAGAGTTTGGAAAAGTAGATACATTGGAGACGTATCAGTTTACTGTACCAAACGAAGTCCAATTGCCACGAAACTTTTTGATGATTTTTTCTGGACTATATGAAGACCTAGAAGCATCAGAAGGAAGCCGGGAGGCACACGAGGGCCCCACCACACATCAGGGCGCGCCTGGGAGGGCACCCTGTTATGTGGTGGTCCCCTCGGGAATCTCCCGATGTCCCTCTTCGGCCTATAAGTTCTCAAATATTCTGAAAACCCTAGAGGTAGTCCCGAAACCCTTTCTCCGCTGCCGCAAGTCTCCGTTCCGTCGCGAGGCCATTTGGAGCTCCGTTCCGACACCCTGTCGGAGGGGGGATTGATCACAGAGGGCCTCTTCATCAACCTTGCTTCCCTCATGATGATGTGTGAGTAGTTCACCACAGACCTACGGGACCATAGCTAGTACCTAGATGGCAATCTCTCTATCTCTTGATCTTCAATACAATGGTCATCGCATCTTCGCTTTGATCTATCCGATGCAATCCTATTGTGCGGTGTGTTTGTTGGGATCCGATGAATTGTGGGTTTATGTTCAGATTATTCATGAAAATTATTTGAGATGCCTCAGAATTATATTATCTCTTCTGTGCATGATCATTAATGCTTCATAATGCTCTCTGATTTATTGATATGCTTTGGCCAAGTAGATTAATATTTCATCGGTGGGAGTGGTGCGTTCTGGTAGGTTCAACCTGGTGAGTTTCTATATCCCAGTGACAAAGTAGGGGACAAGATGCGTCTTTGTGTTGTTGCTACTAAGGATAAAATGATGGGGTTCATTCATATTGTTTCAGTTTACTTTGTCTACATCATGTCATCGTTCTCCAAGCATTACTCTGTTTTACTTAATACTCTAGATGCATGCTGGATAGCGCTCGATGAGTGGAGTAATAGTAATAGGTGCAGGCAGGTGTCGGCCTATTTGCTTATGGACATGATGCCTATATATACATGATCATTGCCGTGAACATTGCATAACTATCCGCTTTTCTATCAATTGCCCAACAGTAATTTATTTACCCACCGTATGCTGCCTACATGAGAGATGTCGCTAGGGAACACTATGGCCCCCGGGTCTATTCACTTATATATTCGCAAACGTTATATTTACCTTGCTGCCTTTATTTACTTTTTATTTATTTTTCAATTTATATTTATCCACAATTATCTACACAACTCATTTGCTTGCAAATAACGAGATCAAGGGGATTGACAACCCTCTTGCCCGTGTTGGGTGCAAGTTGTTTGTTCATTTGTGTGCAGCCGCTGAAGACGGTTGAGGATTGATATTCCTATTGGTTCGATAAACCTTCGTTTCATAACTGAGGGAAATACTTATCTACTTTGTGCTGTAATTACCCATTCCACTTCATGGAAAACCCAACGCAGATCACAAGTATCAGGAAGGATTTCTGGCGCCGTTGCCGGTGATTATCATCATCAACTACCAAGTAACTTCACACAACTTTTCATTCACTTGTTCTTATTTTTATTTGCTGTTATATTTAGGTTGTCTCATAAAGATCAAAAATAAAAAAATATTTATCTTTGCTTGTTACTAGTTTACTTTTTCGCTTGCTAGTTTACTCTTTCTGTTTGAAGTAGCTATCATGTCTGAGTTTGAGAAAGTTATTGTTGAAAGCGCTAGTGAAGATAGTGCTAGTGACACGGAAAAGGAGAGAATAAATATTGATGATGCTATTCATGAACCTCCTAATCAAGTTCCTAGTAGTAATACCCACACGATTTTAAAATCAAAAATCTATGAAGTGGGTAGTGGAAACATCATTGGGAAACATGGTATACAAGAATTTTTGGAGTGCTCGGGAGCTATCCCTTTTACTAATGGAACCATACTTGAGGAGACAAGTTGTTATGTGGATGCTATTACTATGTTAATTTTGAAACTAGAAAGAAAATTTGTGCATCTCCATCCTATGCTCCAAAAGATATTTTTGGGATTTCCGAGTATTCGTAATCCTAAGATTAAGAAAATTGTTACCATCATCTTTATGCATGAATTTGATTATATAGTGTGGGAAGCAAGAGATATATTTTATTTTTATAGAGTTAAATCTGAAACTCCCTCTATAGAAGTTATCCTACATAGTAGAGATGCTTTGCGTATGATGGAATCCAATAATTGCCAATGGTTTAGTGACAATATGAGGAGAAATGTTTCTCCCGAAGAATTAATGCAAGCTTTATTCCTTCATACTTGTGATAAATTTGAATGGATTGCTAAAGGAATAAATGAAGGGTTTAGTAAAGATTGGCATGAAAACACTATTAGGGAACCTATCAATGGTGAAATTCACGTTTTATATGAAGATCACTATCATGATAATGATGTTAGTAATGATATTATGAATCCTTTTGACCACTCGAGCCCTTCCACTAAATTTGAGAAAGGATATTTATTAAGTAAGATCTTAGAAGATCTAGTGAATCCCTTGTGAGCAAAGATGATAATACTTGAAGCTATGCGTTATGTCTAGCTAGGGGCATAAAACAATAGCGTTTGTTGGGAGGCAACCCAATAGTTATCTTTAAATTTTTTGATTTGAAATTTCTGTTTATTTTGAATAACATGATTATTGCATATGTAACTATTATGTTTTTTTTGTTTAAATTAGTGTTTGTGCCAAGTAAAGCCTTTGGGATAACTCACAAGATGAGTAGAATCGATGCTGAAACAAAACAGAAACTTTTGACTCCAGTACAGGAATTTTCATTTTTGGCTTGAGCGTGATAATGATCTGAAATTTTTACATAGTGTTTCAATACAAATTTTAGAGGTTGTCCTAATTTTTCAGAATTTGTAGAGTTACAGAAGTATAGGTTCTCTACAGATTGCTACAGACTGTTCCGGTTTAGACAGATTCTGTTTTTGCTTGCATAGTTTCTTATTTTGATTAAACTATGGATTGTATCGGGGGGTATAAGCCATGGAGAAGTTAGAATACAGTACCTATTCTGCATTTATGAAATTTGAATCAATTTACAACAGTACTTAAAGTATGCAATATGTTTCTTATACTAACGGATCTCACGAGGTTTTGTTGAGTTTTGTGTGATTGAAGTTTTCAAGTTTGGGGTGTTATCTTGATGGACAAAGGAATAAGGAGTAGCAAGATCCTATGCTTGGGGATTCCCGAGGCACCCCAAGGTAATATTTTAAAGTAGACTCAAGCATCTAAGCTTGGGGATGCCCCAGAAGGTATCCCCTTTTTCGTCTCAAATCCATCGGCATGCCACTCAAAGCTATATTTTAATTCATCACATGATATGAGTTTTGCTTGGAGCATCGTTTGCTTTTGTTTGCTTTTACTTTCAGTTTGCCACAATCATTATTTGCTAGACACACCTATTTAATAGAGACACACCTTCATCCTAATTTTTTAGAATACTCTATGTGTTCACTTATATCTTTTTAGCTTAGCAGTTGCTCTAGTACTTCACTTATATCTTTTTGAGCACGGTGGCGTGTAGATTTTAAAGAACTGATTTCACTCTCGTTCTTCACTTATATATGTTTGAGAGTTAATAAATAGTGACGGTAATTTGTATGGGTCATACAGACTAGTCCAACAATATTAGGTATTCAAAGAGTGATAATCAAAACCATCATGTAGCACATATAAAGAAATTGTGGGTTAATGATCACTACTGCAGGATGCTGCTAACGCGACACATCAATCAGAGACCCTTCGACGAAACTATGTGCGATGCATGAATCGCAAATGGTATAGTTCAAGCTCCGTCTCTAATGGCACGAACTGTGTGCGAAGGTGGATCCATCAAATACGATTCAGAAAGTAGTTGCGTGTGCGATCTACGGCAGACTGTTTGTTCTAATGAACCATTTGTGATTACCGAAGATAACAGAAACGATTAGCAAAACTACATACGTGTGCGAAGTACGATATACAGTTCACTCGGATAAACTGTGTGCGCTGATACATTAGAACACAAAGGATTCGGCATAACAAGATGTGTGCGATATACAACAAACAGGTGAGTAATGAGAATCGTGTGTGAACACCAGAAATAACACAGATGATTGGTGCTAATAACCTGTGTGTGTTGTGGGAAAACGTTTGCTGGTATACAATTGTCAGCGATTGATGAAATCATCACCGACAGGTTTCGTAGTTTAGTCCGTGTGTACTGTCATTTGTTCTGTCTGCACACCATCGATGTTATGCCTACAGAACAGCAACATATGTACTTATAAGAACATGATTGCATAAACAAAAAAGAACACAATGCAATTTCAAATATTGTATCACAAATACCAGCAATATTACAAGGTTCACATTCCAGCATAACAAGGCCCAAATTCAAAGATTATAAGGTACAAACTGACATTAGAAATCAAATCCAATCTTCAGGATCCATGGGATGAAATATTTCTACGAAGGGATCATCCACCGAGAAGTCATATATCGGCTCGATAGAATCGCTTCTGAATAATCTGTCATATGAACTTCCAAAGTGAAAATCAGCTTCTGCAGAGCCTTTTCCATTCCGCTATAGACGCCTCCGCTGGTTAGTAAACCATCCATTGTGGCGCACTAAATATAGTGCAAACCTCATTACCTTGAGCACCGTTGCTTTCTGAACAAAGAAACTGGCAAATTGAATCTCTGGATTGGTGCCTCGGTACTCGTTCAAAGTAATTTCAGTGAGATGAAATTTAAGGCATTCGATGTGATTGTTATATTGCGCCACCTTTTCCACTCCAAGTCCTGCTTCTATCTGCAAATGAAGACAACATATCAGTGCTTAGATGCAGTATTGAACACTACGGGCCTCTTTGATTTGCATGATTTATAAAATAAACTAATAGATTGACATGCCATCTTCGATCGTTCATGATTAGCATCTCAAAAAAAATGTATAGTACATCTGTCATTGTAATCATGGGTAAAAGTACCAACAAATTGAACTCCGTTGTGGTTAACAATTAACAGGAAAGGAACATCACCTCGACGTATAACTTCTCCGTGCACGGAAAGCATATAAGGAACTTCACAACTTCATCCAGATTGGGGCCGATAGATTGTAGTGCCAAGATCTTCACTGTGCGCAAAGACAATGCGAGGCTTGTGGGAATCATTTTCTGGATGACAGCCGAACATAGATCAACAAAAACTAGATAAAATGTGATGTACAATAATAAGAATGAGAAGAAGATTGTTGTACCTGAATGGCTATGGATCCAGCTATAACAAGTTCAGAGAATTTAGCACACGAATAACCCAAGACTGTCAATTTTGGTGCGTCAATGACCCTGATTCTTGTTCGACCTTCTTTATCAAGTACAAACAATCTCTCTAGGAAAGGCGCATTCTCAATGACCATATCATGAAACTCCCCAACTGACAGCGTGTTGCGCCACCAGCCATGCACATAAATCATACGGAGATTCGTTGTAGCGACGTGGAGGCTATTGAACCCAAACATCATCTGAAGACGAAGGTACTCGAGCGTTGTACAGCCGCCGAGCAGGCGCTCCAAATCCGACTTCGAGATGCTGACGGCAATGAGCCCGAGGTGCTTCAGTTTAGGGAGATGAAGAGCGTGCGCAGCATTAATCTTAGGGAAAAGGCACCGCATGAACGTAGGGTGACGCAGTGTGGGCGCAAGGCGGAGGACGGACGAAGGCAGCGACCACCGATGTCCAGCATCAAAGTTGAGCTCCTCGAGCTGATCTAGGGCGGGGCATCAGAACCACTCATGAAACTTGGGTTTGGCCTTGCAGTTTGAACGGAAAGTGCCGATGGAAAGGCGTCTGACTGGCGCAGTGTGCGTGGCGAGGATGTGGGACAATGCGTCCAAGCGTTTGTGATCCCCGCTGCAGAGCTCGTCGTCGTCAAGGAGGTCAAGGGGGGTGGAGTGCCATAGGGGGCGCCACCGCCTGGAGAGGATGGTGGTTTGCACGACAGATTTGATGGGGAGGAGGGACATGATGGTTACCAACATCTCGTCGGGGATGCTGCTGATGAAGTCCACGCTCGCCGGAGGCTCGTGTGGTTCAGCCTCGACCAGCCCCCGCTTGTTGGCCGCCTCGTCGTCCATCAAAAAATGAGGCGATCCTCGGCGGAGGCCCTTATAGATAAGACCGGAGGATAAGGTGTAGCACTAATGGAGAACTTGGGACAGAATAGGGCTGTGTGGGTGGAAGTCCGAGGTCAAAGGGCTTGATTCCCGGTGAGCCAGCTGCGCCTACCCGGCGGACTGCTCGCACGCATCCCTTTGAGCCTGCGCGGCAGACTCCTTGCATGCGTCCCGTCTAATCAAACATTTGGGCCACGTACGCCATCCTAAACGGTTTGTATAAACCATAAAGCGTTCCGTGCTTGGGAACTAAAACCATCAATAAATATTGAGCTTGTTTCCTTTCACATTCCAAATTACCATGCGCTAATTTTTTTCGCAAATCAGTTCACACCTACAAAACCTAAATGTGTTCCCACTTAGCAGCTGTTTAATGTAGTAAGCTATAAAAACACAAACACATACTCGAAAATTACCGCACATTCCTCACCCCCGCCACCAAAACAACGGGCCTTTCTTTGTTAGTCCTTCATTTCGTCTGCCATGGCCGGTAGGAGGGGGGTTCTGGGTCGACTTCGGGATATAACCAGGGAAGAAAGACCAAGGCCGCGGAAGCAACCGAGAGGTCTCGTCGCCGTGCCACGGAATCGCCAGAGAGCTCCAGCCACACCGCTTTGGCCACAACAGAGATGTCCGGTGGCGCCGCGGAAGCCCGGGAGGATCTTTCGCGGAGAGGCGACGACTCTCACAATCACAAGCGCATTCGCCTCAGAGGCGAACTGGACGAGTTGGCAGTCGTGGATTCCTCAGCCAGTGACGACATGCGCGCTGAGCTCGATAGGAAGGACGTGATGATCGATGACTTGGTGAAGCTGCTGGAGAAGAGCGACGCCTCCGTTGATAGGGTGACCGGCCTCGTGGAGAAACTTATGGAGGAGAATGACACCTAGAAGAAACTGCTCGAGAAGAAAAGTGCCTCGGAGGGGAGGATGAAAGAACTCGCCGAGGAACTTCTGGAAGACTTGGCGAAGCTCTACATCGAGCGCAAGGGGCTGCTAAAGGAATCCGTGCAGTGTGTGAAGGAACTTCATGTGTACGCGACGCAGAGCATCGACGCTCTCGAGCAAAGAGCCCGTGCCATGGCTGCAATGCGGAAGATGTCGGATGAGAGGCGAGAGGAGATGGAGGTTGTGGAGGCGATGAAGAAGGAGATTGAGGAACTACGCGCCCAGCAATCCATGAATAATTAGATAGCAGCGGGCCAGATCATTTTCTTTGTCTTCCTTCTTCAACCTCTCCCTTCTTCTTTTGCCCCTGTCTCTTTGGGGAGTTGCCGCTTGTGGCATTTTTTATTATCATGTATAAGTAAGGGAATTATTATCCTTTGCCGGTGCGAATTTGTTGTTATATTATTTCGTTCGTTTGTACTGTTATCACGAAACGTCAAAGTTCTCGGCGAGGCACGAACAAAACAGTTATCACAAGCAAACTAGTCCCTCCGTCCAGGCACATTAACCACATGATAAACAGCGGGTCGGGCGCCATTAATTCAGAAGTTCGAAGCGAGGCGAGCGCGGGGGGGGGGGTGTGGAGGTCAAAGTATCGCTTCCCGATGAGCATGCGCAGTAGACTCTCATGCGTCCCATCAAGCATGCATGGCGGACAACTCTCACGCATCGTGTCAAGCCTGTGCGGCAGACAGCTCGCATGCGTCCCATCGAGCCTGCGCGATGGAAAGCTCGCATGCGTCTTGTCATCAACCTGCAGCTACACGCAGGGCACCCCCATATCAAGTACTCCCTCCGTTTTTTAGTTACCATATAAAATTTGGTCAAATTAAAAATTTGTAAAGTTTGACTAGCTTTATAGGAAAAATATATAAATATTTATAATTTAAAATGAATATTATTAGATGCATCATCAAATTAACTTTCATAGTATATAACCTAAGCATTGTAGATGTTGATATGTTTTTTGTATAAATTTAGTCAAACTATGTTTAGCTTGACTTTGACCAAATCTTATATGCGAAGTAAAAAGAAACGGAGGGAGTAAAAAAAATTGGACGCGTGGCATCAAATGATTATCATACAAGTTTTGTATTTACGGGAATTCAACAAACCAATATTATCATACAAGTTCCGAATTTATGGGGATTTAAAAGCGATGTCTCTCAACGTTTGCGTCCTAGGCATGATGCCGAGATGTTTTAATCATTGCATGGGACCTAAATAGGGACCCAAGGACATATAAATGATTTTGTAACCCATTTTGGTGCCCTGGAGCATGTGCTTGTAGTTCAAATTTGAATTATGCACATTAAGTGGATATAGAAAAGCTCAATTAATGTATAAAGGGTCCCAAACGAGCCGTGAATAATTCACATTTTAGCATTGCACTTGTATTAGTCTGTGTTGCATGTAGAAAAAATATATATGTGTAAGAAGAGACATCGACAGTCATTCCCTCCACAGAGGTGACACATGTTCTGTATCGAAAGAACGATGGTTCTTGAGAGAAGTTTTGGTGTGCAAGAGACTTGTCCCAAATTGGACAAAAAATTATCATGTTGTATAAGTGTCGTGTCATGACACCAGGATAAGTTTCAAGAATTTCAGACGAGGTTTGGATTTATGATGATTTAAAAACCAAGTTTCTCAATGTTTTTGGCCTTGACTCCGTGATGTTTGTAATCTATTCACGTTCATTGCATGGGACCTAAACAAGGAACCCTAGGACACAAATATCTTTTTTCAACCCATTTTGGTGACACGAAGCATGTTCTTTTAGTTCAAATCTGAATTATGCACATTAAATGTCTAGAAACTTAATTAGTGTAGTATACAAAAAAACTAAACGAACCATGAATAATTTAAAGCAGTTCTATACGCCCGTCTGAAGCTCGTGCGTGTGTAAGCACAGTGTGCGTGTGTCGTGCTAGCTCGAGCTTCCTTCTATCATAAGTTATCCAATTTGTATTAAAATGATGTTCTATCCAACACACCCCCAATCGGTCTCCCGCCACTCCCCCAATCGGTCTCCCGCCACTCCCCCAATCAATTTCGTGCCGAAGCACAGGCCCCATCATCAACCTTCTGGACGAGGAGGACGAGACGGAGCAGGCCGGAGAGCACACAAAAGCGGCATCGCACCATCGAGCATGAGCGAGACATCATCATTAGCCCCCATGCCACCATCGCGCACTGTTTCTAGTACTCCCAGAAACGTCTATGATACATATCTGGTCCCACCAGGTGCCCATCGGGGCACGCCTTGTAAATGAAAGGAGGCAACTCTTACCAGCAAGGCGCAGCTTCCCAGCCTGTAACCCAGTCGAACCGAACTCGGAAGTTAAGCGTGCTTTGGGTGGAGTAGTCCAGGATGGGTGACCGGTTGGGAAGTTGCAAGATTTCAAGGTTCATTTAGGCGGTGTGATACGATCACTATAGGCATAAATAAAATGCCTGTAGTGATATGTCATTCCGGCTAAATAAATCTTGAGATCCTTGTTTTGAAAATATCCATGATTTTCTTTTAGTTTCCGAAGACAAACCTATCGGTGGGCCCTTAGGGTCTATCATGCCTTTATTTACTGACAACGCTAGAAGGCTAGTTCCTTGTTTTGAAAATATCCATGATTTTCTTTTGTTGCTTTGAAAATTTTAAGGATCGATGACGTGTGTGTGTGTGAACCAATGCCTGTGTGGGGACCATGTGCCTACATTGTGCGGTTTCCGACGACAAACCTATCAGTGGGCCCTTAGGGTCTGTCATGCCTTTTACTGACAATGCTGGAAGGCCAAGGATGGGTGACGATGTGTGTGTGTGTGTGTGTGTGTGTGAACCAATGCCTGTGTGGGGACCATGTGACTACATTGTGTGGTTTCCGATGACAAACCTATCGGTGGGCCCTTAGGGTCTGTCATGCCTTTTACTGACAATGCTGGAAGGCCAAGGATGGGTGACGATGTGTGTGTCTGTGTGCCCGTGTGTGTGTGTGTGTGCGCGCGCGCGCGCGCGTGTGTGTGTGAACCCATGCCTGTGTGTGGACCATGTGCCTACATTGTGCGGTTTCCGACGACAAACATATTGGTGGGCCCTTAGGGTCTGTCATGCCTTTTACTCACAACGCTGGAAGGCCAAGGATGGGTGACGATGTGTGTGTGCCCGTGTGTGTGTGTGTGTGTGTGTGTGTGTGTGAACCAATGCCTGTGTGGGGACCATGTGCCTACATTGTGTGGTTTTCGATGACAAACCTATCGGTGGGCCCTTAGGGTCTGTCATGCCTTTTACTGACAATGCGGGAAGGCCAAGGATGAGTGACGATGTGTGTGTGCGTGTGCGTGTGTGTGTGTGTGTGTGAACCCATGCCTGTGTGTGGACCATGTGCCTACATTGTGCGGTTTCCGATGACAAACAGAATGGTGGGCCCTTAGGGTCTGTCATGCCTTTTACAGACAACGCTGGAAGGCCAAGGATGGGTGACGATGTGTGTGTGTGTGTGTGTGTGTGTGTGTGTGTGTGTCTCTGTGTGTGTGTGTGTGTGTGTGTGTGTGAACCAATGCCTGTGTGGGGACCATGTGCCTACATTGTGTGGTTTCCAACGACAAACTTATCGGTGGGCCCTTAGGGTCTGTCATGCCTTTTACTAACAACGCTGGAAGGCCCAGGATGGGTGACGATGTGTGTGGGTGTGCCCGTGTGTGTGTGTATGCGCGCGGGTGTGTGTGTGTGTGTGTGAACCCATGCCTGTGTGTGGACCATGTGCCTACATTGTGTGGTTTCCGACAACAAACATATTGGTGGGCCCTTAGGGTCTGCCATGCCTTTTACTAACAACGCGGGAAGGCCAAGGATGGTTGACGATGTGTGTGTGCCCGTGTGTTTGTGTGTGTGTGTGTGTGCGCGCGCGCGCATGTGTGTGTGTGTGTGTGTGTGTGTGTGTGTGTGTGTGAACACATGCCTGTGTGTGGACCATGTGCCTACTTTAGAGTGTAGATTCACTTATTTCAATGTGCAACTATATAGTTAGTACTGGAATCATTTTTTTTAAACTCTAAAAAGACTTATATTTAGGAATGGAGGTAGTATATATTTGGGCCACTAGTGGGCGTGGTTGTGTTTTGACCCTCTCTTGCGGGGTTTTTGTCGTTTATCCCAAAGATGCTAGTATTATGTAAAATAGCAAACGAAACTGACGAAACAACCGTATGCGATTGTATCCCCAACAGGCACGAGTGTGCTACTCTAACCGTGTGCGATGCTCGTACACAACAAAATCAGCCTTGCCTAGTGGTGGCAACCGCAAGCGTCAGCCAGTGCAAAGTGGCAATGTGCACAGTAAAAACCCAAACCTGATAGCGACCTATAAAAGATCTCACCGGCGGCGGCTAATAGCTAATTTTTTCGCCGATAGCTCGCCACCACCACCACACACACCAAATGGAACAAGTGCTCAATCATGGGGATGTGCATGGCGCCGTCCTGATAGTATTGGACGACGATGTGATAGAGGATTCTGACGCGTTGGCCGCCATGGCGGGCAATGATAGCCAGCCAGCTGTCGCGGCCGACGACGGCGACATAGAGGATTCCGACGCGCTGTCCTCCATTTAGGTCAACGGTCAACCGTCATCTGTCGCGGCCGCCGCCGATGATGACGACGACCCCGAATTTCATCGTCGGATGCGGATAGCCATCGCTTTGTCTGTCCAGGAATCGGGCCTCTATGCGTTCTTGCGAGACGAGGACGAGCGCCGTCTCAGTGTCGGTGTGGAACAATCTATCGCATCTACGGATGCCATCCGCAACGCGGCTAGGGGTATGAAGCGGCAGAAACGGCGGGAGAGTGCAAAGAGGAAGCAGAACTCAGATGCAGAGGGCAAAAAGAGGCGGGAGCAGGATCAGAAGGCGGCGGAGCAGGCCGCCGCATGCCTCTCAGCCGCGTTGGAGGCCAGTGCAGGCCTTGCAGCTGCGGTGGCAGCCCTGGCAACAATGGCCACGGCGACCAGGGACGCGGCTCTAGTGAGAGCGGCGCCCGTCTATATCCCGATGGCCCACGTGGATGCCACGACTGTCGGCGTTCTGGGAACGGGGGTACCCAGACCTGCCAGCCTGCGGCCCAGGGCGTGGCCCACTTCGACAGCCAAGCTCGGCCCAGCGCGACCTCACTCAAGACAAGGCCCTCGCGAGAGCCCCACGCTCACAAGGAGGATGGCGCCAACACCCCTAGAGGGAATAGTCCTCCCCAAGCCGCCTCCTGAGGACAAGGATGACGCAAACAAAGCCAGGCGGACATCAGCGCGCCAGATGAGGCAGTTTCTCTTTGGTGCAAAGGAGGCAAGGGCTTACGCAGGTTCCCAAGGCGCCCCGCCAAAGGTTTCCATTCCGGTGCAACGAGACCAAGACCAGCGAGCCCCACAGGACGGACGTCATCGCCGAGCCCACCTCTACATCACCACCGGCTACTTTGCAGGTGAAGACCACCTTTCGTTGGGATAAGGGTGTACTCCTTGTCCCCCTTCGCATTTGGCCGTTGTGGGATCCCTTCCCGCCATTGCGATAAAGGAAGAGGACCCGGGCCACTATAAATAGAGGCTAGCCCGCTCCGAAGAGGGGAGAGCCAACACCACTCGAGCACCCTCACGAGGCAACTCACCATTGTACTAGTTCATCCACAAACCTCCTCGTGAGGCAATCCACCAAAAGCAGGAGTAGTGTTTGACGCTTCGCAGCGGCCCGAACCTGGGTAAATCCTCATGTACTAATCTTCTTCCTCGCCATCGAGCGAGTTCATCGGGATAGGCCATCGAGCTGTGAGCTTGAGGGCGAAGCCGGTGGAGATCTTCGAACACGCCCCTGAGTTCGAACCTCTTTGGGTTTTGCGGAGCCCGAAATCCGATATTTGGCACGCCAGGTAGGGGGCGTGTCAGAGTCTTCAGCAAGCTTCGCTTCTTCTTCGCTCCGTCATATCGATCACCGACGCACGACAAGCTTCCTTCGGCCCCGGCGGATCCGCCTTCACCAACCTCGCCACAGCCGCCCAAGACGCATGCCCCGGCAGCTCGGTTTTGGGTGGTCATTACCAAGCCACCAGCGTTGTCTCCACCACCGTCGCTGCCCGTGCCGGCCAGGCGCGTGGTGGGCGAGCGGCGCCCATGGGGCCGACATCACCCTGCACCCACGTGGGAGACCTCAATGCGCATGACGCGCTGCTGATCGCGAGTCAGATGCTTCTTCATCGCCCGACACATGGGGGCTTCGACGCCTGGGCCGACCACATCGCCGAGTTGGTCACTGTCATGAGGAGGGCCTGGGTTCCGCACCTTCCTTCTCGACAACCGACGCTGGGCGCCAGTGGCTCGCTCGCCGTGCCTCTCACCTCATCTGCAGACGGCGTGCCCGCCCCGTGTCCGGGCGAGACCGGGCAGGGCCCGCCACACGCCGTGCTCCTTCTCCTTCGAATCCCGGTGACCGGCTTCAGCGCGCCATCCGGCCCGGCCAGTGGTGCCTTCGAAGGAGGTGACAGGGCGCTCCGCACGCGCCTTAATGCGCGCACCCATGCCCCGGTGAATCATCAGCAGCCTGGATCGTCTCGGTGGGAACGCGCCAACCGACGCAGGGACCAGGTGGCTTAGGCTTCAGGGTAGGCAGGTAACCAGGGAGGCAACCCACGTCAAGACATGAGCAACCAGCCCCATGGCGACGACAGAGGTAAGCAACTTCGGGCGGAGGCCCGCCGCCGGAGGGTTTGTGGGCCTCGCGCCCAGGGCGGTGTCGCCTTGCCACCCGGGGAGGCCGCCCATGGGACGCTCGGAGCCAGTTCAGCAAGAGGAGGCCAAAGCCTTTACACTCAGGCCTATGTTTCGAGCTATGTCACACCTGCGGATGGCGCGATGGATCACGCGCCCCCCGCGGGCTCCGACATCCTCACGGAGTAGGGAGACGTCCCGGACGTCCTCTACAAGCTGGGCCTGGGGGCTTCCACTGAGGGGGCACCAGGCCAGGGTGGATCAAGCGGGAGGGGGCGTCCCGGGATGCGCAGGGGCGCGGCGCAGCCGCCGCCCTCGCGAGCAAGCAACACGCAGCCAAGCCCTCCGGACCACAAGGGCGACCGCCTGGGGGGATCGACAGGATACGGGCAGTGCGAGCCACCCGCGGCAACGGGGGCGCCTGCGCGGCCCTCAGGAGGCAGGGCCTCGCGAGGTCCTCAAGTCCCAGTCTGGCCAGCGCCCCGACGCCTCACGAGGCGGCTTCACCGACACAACACCCCTATGGCTGCGCTGGGTGCATTGTACTCATGTTTGTGCCGCGAGAGCGCAATCCCGCGGCTACACGGGGAACAATGCGCTTAGGTTTGGGCTGTAGGGGCGCGCAACCGCACAGAAATGCGTGGGTTGGCTCTTCACTGAGTTGGGAGCACCTGGGCCATGCGCCCGGGGGCTTGCCCAGCTATCTCCGGCCGTGACACTCTCACGAAATAATGAGTGGGATGTATACGCCCAGAGCCCCCCGAGGACGCGGCAGGGTTCCATCCCACGCCCAAGTGGAAGCCCCATGCTCCATGCTGGCGGACAACACTGTCCTCCAATGACTATGCCCACGCAACGTGGAAGCCCTATGCTCCACGCTGGGGGAAGATGAAGATGAAGACTAGCCTAGGTGCCGGACGCGGCTGTTGCTTGTTCCTTTTTGTATTCGAATTGCCACTTTTTGAAATGAAGCTCGAAAGTTTCGTAACACTATTTGAAAAAGGGGTGGGGATTTTCTCTCTTTGCGATTCTTTTTCTGGTCTTAAAGCCTCGTTTTCTGAATCGACACCTGTCGACCTCCCCCTCACGCGCCCCGCGGGTGGGGGCGTCGCAAGCACAGTGTGCACACCTTGCAAAGGCCATGGCACCCTGACCCACGCGTGGCACCTCTCAAGGCAAGAACTGGCAAAAAAGAAGGGGGTATGGGAGCCGCTCGAGCGTCAAGGGGGACTCCTGAGCAACGCGCCTCAGGAGCCTCACTAGTCACGTAGCCCCTCGCCCCTTGGTCTTGTCCTGGTGATCCGAACGCCCCAACGGCGGTCGAGGTATGCGCGGGATTGGGCTCCACCGACATAGAGCGCCGCTTGAACGTCAAGGGGGGGTCCTGAGCAATGCGCCTCAGGAGCCTCACCGATCGCGTAGCTCCGCGCCCCTTGTTCTCGTCCTGGTGATCAGGACGCCCCAACGGTGGCTGAGGCCTCGCCCCTTTGGTCTCGTCCTGGTGATCCGGACGCCCCAACAGCGGTCGAGGCCTGCTTGGGGTCGGGCCCTGCCTACATAGAGTGCCGAAAGGGCTCCCAAACCATTTCGCTCACAAGGAAGAAGCCCTCCCTGGTGGGATCCTCGAGTTCCCTGGACGCCCTAGTTGCACCTCGCGACGCACGTGCCCACCACGACCCGCCAACCTAAGTACGCCAACCGAACAGGGCAGAAACTTTCTGATCAGATGATAACTTGAATATAGGGCATGAGACAGGAGCGCTAACGTAAGAATGCAGGCGCTACGGTTTGCTACGTGCCTCCATCAGTCTTCTTGTGGCTCCAGGTACAGGGAAGAGCAGCGCAAGGGAAGGAATCCGGCCTCTCTAGGCAACATCGCTAAGACCCCGGCCTCGGGGCAGCACCTTCCTCCTCAGGAGGGCCCGCCTCGCGAGGCCCGAACAGGCCTCCATCGCCGGGTCGCACCGATGATAACGCAGAGCTCCGCGCAAGAGATAAAGTCGTGTCACGCAAAACAAGCAACCAGCGATTTAAAAAGGGAGGAGGAAGGCAAAGGTAAAACACAAAAGTTTAACGCCCTCAGGGGCCGAGTGTTTCTTGACATGACAGGAACCAGATCAAGAAAACAAGGGAAGCCTACGCGGAGGAGCCGCTGTCGCCATCTAGACCATCACCTGCCACGGCGCCGGAGCCATCATCCTTGTCGGAGGAAGGCGTCTGGACGAACCGTTCCATCAGGAACTCCACGTGTGGACGCACCTCGTCCCCGAGGGGCCTCTGGAGCTCCTTAGGCACCGGCTCCATGACGAGGGGGAGATCAGCTCCGGGGCAAAACGTTGTAGGTTGGAGAAGACGCGCGTCAGCGCGAGGTCCAGGAGGTCACGCGCGCTGGACACATTGTCCTCGTCCACCCGGGAGACGCCGGTCTCCAGCGCCTCCTCCGCCACGAGGCAACGCGAGGGCTTCCCCGACGAACCGGCTCACCGCACCAACCACACGGTGGGCGATCTCTAGGTACTTCTTGGTGCGCTGCGCCTCTAGCATCTTCGCGTGCGCCGCCTGGTCCTGGGTAGCCTGCACGGCGTCAGCAGCCCCCTTGACCTGGGTCTGGAGGGACGCCAGCTCCGCCTCGCCCCTGAGCATGGCCTCGAGGGCGGCCTCGGCGTCCGCCAGCTGGACCCTCAGCGCGTCCGCTTCCTCCTGGAGCTCGTCGAGCCTGCGCCTCTTCGGCGCAGGCGCCCTGGGAGGAGGGGACAATCAGGTCCAGCGTATCGGGCGTGGTTGCAAGAGAAGGGGGCGGGTGACGGAACACTTACTCATCGATGATGGCCCAGCGCCGGCGAGCTTGAGTCGGCCTCGTAGGCCCCCCCACCGCTGCCTCCAGAGGCCGACGGTGGAGCCGGAGACCCCGTGCGCTTCCCCGCACCCGCTGCACTCCCCCCGGATGCCATGGAAGAACAAAGGGAGAGAAGAGGGTGACGAAGATATCTTGGAAGGATGGGAAGCGAGAGGGCGCATCAGGATGGCAAGACCCCCCCGGGCGGGGTGAGTTTATAGGCGCAACCGCTGCCCACGGGGCGTCGTGGGGAGTGGAGGCGCCGTGCACTCCTCGGGCGCCCCATGCCAGACTCGGTCAGCGTGCTACCCTGCCTCACGTCACCTCATCTGCCCCCATTGGGTCACATCCGCGTGGCCCGAGGGGGGAGGACACAAGAAGATAGCCACATTCAAGGAAGGGCAATGATGGCCGGCACGGCACGCTGGCTTCGCGTCAGCTTGACTCGGGGCGGTTCCCGACGTCTCCGGGGAGCTGAGGCGCCCGCGTCTCATTGTGCGCTACGTGCCAGGTTGGGCCCGCAGGAAATTGGGGCCCACGGCGCTCGGGACGGCATCTTCGGCTTTGCCCCGAGGCCAACCCAAGCGCGCCTTGAGCCCGGGGGCTGCCATCGGCGTTCTGGGAATGGGGGTACCCAGACCTGCCAGCCTGCGGCCCAGGGCATGGCCCACTTCGACAGCCAAGCTCGGCTCAGAGCGGCCTCACTCAGGACAAGGCCCTCGCGAGAGCCCCACGCTGGCGAGGAGGACGTCGCCAAGACCCCTAGAGGGAATAGTCCTCCCCAAGCCCCCTCCTAAGCGGCGGAGATCTCTATGCAACACTCGGCCTTGGGAGGACAAGGATGATGCAAACCAAGCCAGGCAGACATCAGCGTGCCAGATGAGGTAGTTTCCTCTTTGGTGAAAAGGAGGCAAGGGCGTACGCGGGTTCCCAAGGCGCCCCGCCAAAGCTTTCCATTCCGGTGCAATGAGACCAAGACCAGCGAGCCCCGCAGGACGGACGTCATCGCCGAGCCCACCTTTGCATCACCACCGGCTACTTTACAGGCGAAGACCACCTTTCGCCAGGATAAGGGTGTACTCCTTGTCCCCCTTCGAATTTGGCCGTTGTGGGATCCCTTCCCACCATTGCGATAAAGGAAGAGGACCCGGGCCACTATAAATAGAGGCTAGCCCGCTCCAAAGTGGGGAGATCCAACACGACCTGAGCGCCCTCACGAGGCAACTCACCATTGTACTAGTTCATACACAAACCTCCTCATGAGGCAATCCACCAAAAGCAGGAGTAGGGTTTTATGCTTCGCAGCGGCCCGAACCTGGGTAAATCCTCGTGTCCTAGTCTTCTTCCTCGCCATCGAGCGAGTTCATCGGGCTATGCCGTCGAGCTGTGAGCTTGATAGCGAAGCCGGTGGAGATCTTCGCACACACCCCTGAGTTCGAACCTCTTTGGGTTTTGCGGAGCCCGAAATCCGACAACGACATCTTCGTCGAGAGCGGCAAACCTGGCGAGAGGCGCCGCGGTCGCTCCGACCGAGGTAGCCCCGCCGGTCTCCGCCGTGGAACCACTGGAGCTCATCGACTTGACGAGCTCCTCTGAATACTCGTTCTGAGCCGAGGAAGGTCATGATGACGGTGGAGGCACGGCGCTTGTATGCATCCATGTCTTAGTGAATATTTTGTGCAGTTCATATTCATGTAAATTGATGAACTGTTTGTAAATTACTGAGCGTATGAACTAATGTCAACTGATCCACTGCAAAATAAGGCATTTTGTTGTGAAAATTTGCCAAATGTTTGTGTCATCTGTTTGTGGGCATGTGGAAATTTAGGATGAATTTCATGTCTGCGACTAAAAATGAGGATGAACCGTGTGAGATGAGCCCGCCTTGAGAAATCTCAGAAAGAGCTACCCGCCTTGAGCAATGCAAAAATTTGTGGTTCTGCGACACGGCATTTCATTACAGCGTACAAATATTATGTTAGGACCGTGTGCGATCTTGGTTGCTCCCGCCCAGTTCCTTTACCAAAATTTAAGTGGAAGCGGTATTTCAACTGCATGCCGCCCCTCCTCATCCACCGCACTGACCCTATAGTAAATTTTCTACTGCCGAGGCATTTCAACCGTTGCCATCCGTCGTCCACCACCATCTCCACCCACAACATTACTACTAAATTTTTCAGCAGCAGCGGCACATCCGCGAACACCCCACCGTCCACGCAACTCCCCCTCCCCCTTCCTCCCCCGCTTGAACCCTAGCTTGCCCCCACCGCCGCCTTCCACCACCAACCTCAGCCGGTTTGCCCGTGCCTCATAGCTAAACTGGTTCAGGGTCCCCACCGATCCACATACACCATCGCCGCCCTGAGTTTTTAGATGAGGTCGGCAGTGTCCCTTCCCCCCAAATCCCCATCTTGTACTCCAAAGAGTCGTAGCCTAATCAGCCCGACCACATCTCCCGTGGAGCTCGAGGAGTGTACGAGCAAAAATAGGTCTATCATAGCCTCTCCTCCGTACGCTGGTGAGGTGGGCGTCGTCCGCGCCGACCCTTCGATCCCGGATGAACACCTCGCCGCGGGAGCCGATGAGGATGAAGCCTACGTTGCCATGCCGAAGGATTCAAGTCTACGGGCTCACATATTCCTGTATCTCAGGAGAGCCGGCTACGACATCAAGCTCGTCAACATCATCGGCTTCACTCGGGACATGTCACAAGTTAAGTGGTCCACCGGCAATGCCTCTGGTTCAACCGCCGGCGATCTCTTCAAAGGCCCCGCCGCTGATAACCGCTGCCTCGCGGTCATGGATTTGCGATCCTTCTACGCCATCGAGCCCCTTTTGTCATTTCTGAAGGAGACGTTCTACGGCGGTGGCTTGGGATCATTAGCTCCAAAGTCAGATCTCATCCACCAAGATAATGGCACACACTACGACTGTTACAAGGGGAAACGTCCCATCTGCGACATCAGGGAGCGCACCCTGGGCACCTCATATCCCAAGTCGAAGGAGCCCATCCATGACAAGTGGGGCAACATCCTATGAGCACGTTATAACTTTTCTAGCTAGCCGTCTCGTACCCATTGTTGTAGTAGCTTTTGCCATGCGATAATCATGAAGTGTTTAATTGAGCATTTGTCTAGTTGTCTAGCAGATGCCTTGATTTTATGTATCTGGTTGTTAGGTTGGTTGCATTGAGTATTTGTCCAATTTTCAATGGCTATAGTTGGTTGTTACAGTGAGCATGAATGCCTTGTTTCTTTCAGTTATTCACAATGTGATGTTCATTATGTGCAAGTATGAACTATGCAATTCAATTTCATCAATACCACCTATTATGCCTGGTGTTGTTAACCTGTGCCCTTAACTCCCGCTTTAAACATTTATGCCTTGTTTCTCTGAATTTGGTTGCCAGGTTGGTTGCAGTGAGCATTTGTCTAGTTTTCAAGCAGATGCCTTGCTTTTCTGTATCTGTTTGTTAGGTTGATTGCAATGAGCATTTGTCTAGTTTTCAAGTAGACGCCTTGCTTCTCGTTATCTGGTTGTTAGGTTGGTTCCATTGAGCATTTGTCCAGTATGAAATGGCTATATTTGGTTGTTATAGTGAGCATATATGCCTTGTTTATTTCAAGCAGATACCTCGTATACTTGGTTGATGTTAAGCTTGTTGTACTTATCATGACTTTACATGTACTTGCACAGGACAACAATGGGAGTGGCCAACTTTTTCCACCGAGGTTCTTTTCATCCCTCCGCTTATACTCCATCCGTTCCATCATGTAGTGCATATAGATTTTTGTGATGTATCTACATATACCATCTAAAATGTATACAATACGAAATTTTGTGATGTATCTAATGAAATGGAATTGCAATTCTAGATGTAAATGTTTTTCTCTACAAACTTGGTCAAAGTAAGTAAATGTTGACTTCTCAAAATGTTTATAGGCAACACATTGTGGAACTGATGGAGTAATATATTACACCATTCTGCAACTGCATTTTAGCTTCTAATATCGGCTTCTTGCTTGTAGGTACATATTTCTTAGGTAAAGATCCATTCGTGGACCCTTTTTGCGTGTGGGGCAATGAAATATTCATGAACCAGCATCAAGTTAGGAAACTGAAAATGATTGTTAGGGAAAAGAGACGAACAATGCCAATTAGACTATTTATTTACACTCTATCCAACACAACAGTGAGCTGTAGGATAGTAACTATGAACTCTGTAGGCTTCTATTAGTACTGCCCATAATGAGTTGTCACACAACAATGTATGAATCTTTTTCTTTTGAAGTAGTTCCCAAAGTAGTTTACTCAAGATTACCTCGCAAAGTCCATGATTGATGGACATGCTATGACGGTTAAAATATATCATCCATACTACAAAGAGCATCGAGAAGCCATAATGAAGACAGTGAAGGATGGGCGGTTGGCCATCACTAGGGGCTGGCCTAGAGTCGTTCGTGCGTTAGGCATGGAGGAGGGCACAATATGGGCATTCTGCTTCACCCACTCCAGCAACCAGAATGTCTTTCGGCTCTCTCTTTACCGTCTTTAACACAACCATGGTTCCATCATTCTTTATTTTCCCCTTCTGTAGTGTTCCTTTTTTTTAGAATTGATGCTTATGTAGTTCTTGAGTATATGTACATGTGAATTGAATTATGCAGTCATTCTTAAACCTACATTTAAACATGATTCAATATGGAATACATGAATTCCTACTTTCAAATGTAAATTATGTGAATTATGAACAAAGGTATTTAATCAGGGGCAAATCATGCTCTACAGGCCATTACAATGCACACAGTTTGATAAAGCAAAACGTCTGCGATCAACTTCAACATGACACACGTTTCTCCATTCGCGGCATGTGCGATGAGTCTCGGCTTCGCACACGGTCAGGCGAGAAAGAACGTGTGCGATTAATGACACCAGCGTTTGTGCTCGTCTCCTTACCACACACAATTTCGTATTTCGAACTGTGTATGATATCGTGCCCATGGTAAACGTTAGTCAAAGAAGAACGCGTGCGATAGGCCATGTGTGGATGACACGGTTGGGAAGTATGGATCACACGTTTGGGATGTTTTGTAAATCACAAATGTTTATGAAAAACGCCATGTGTGGGATAGATTCAACCTTCGCATACGGTTTTATAATGACAACCGTATGCACTCTTATATCATATCACACACGGTCATGGTGGAACTAAATGTGTGTGATAGCCCCCTTATCATACATGCTTTATAATTGTGAACTGTTTGCGATTCGTCGCACATCATAAACGGCGCGACACAGAATAGCGCGTGCGATGTTAGTGTGATCTCACACGAGTTGCAAGGATGAACCGTATGGGAAATACACCATATCTCAAACGATTCCCCGCTGACCCTCGTTTGTGATAGATGCGGACGTCCTATACGCTTAGTTTTGCGAAACGTTTGCGTTCGTTGGCCACCATCGCCGACGGGTTTTCCGTGTCGTGTGGGATGGACCCCCCTATCGCCCACACATGCAAGGCGACAGTTTACAACTACGTCGCGGAAAGGGGGTTAAAAACCGTTTGTGTAGCACGTCGCTGTACCAGTGGATATTGATGTAGTAATGTGAAATAGGTGTGAGTTCATAATTGTTAAACCGTAGAAGTGTCGATATTAAGAGGGGTTGACCTTTTTGTCCATCTAAAAATTAAAGAGGCATGGTGATGATGTGTCAGCATTTCTATTCCTCGTTGAAATCCTAGTGTTGTTTCGGGTCGAAAGCGCGCGATGGTTAACTCCTACCAACCTCTTCCCCCGGGGCATGCGATGAGTACGTTCATTTATGATAAACTAATAAAACTTTACAATAAGTATATGAGTTCTTTATGACTAATGTGAAACCATGGACATACGCAATCTCACATTTTCATAATTTGCTAGCCTCTTCGGTACTGTGCATAGCCCGTTCTCACCTCGAGTATCGGTGCAACTTTCGTCGGTGCATCCAAACCCCATGACAGGATACGCTCTGTTGCACATAAGCCTTATTATATCTTCCTCAAAACAGACACCATACCTACCTATCATGGCATTCCATAGCCATTCCGAGATATATTGCCATGCAAATTCCATCGTCACTTCACATGACTAGTTCGTTCATCGTCATATTGCTTTGCATGAACATATAGATCTGACATACTATTTGTGGCAAAGCCACCTTCATAATGTTTTTGATACATGTCATGCTAGATCATTGCACATCCTGGTACACTGCCAGAGGCATTCATACAGAGTCATACCTTCATATCAATTCTCCATGATGAGTTGTGAGTAAATAAAAGTGTGATGCTCATCATTGTTAGAGCATTGTCCCAGTGAGGAAAGAATGATGGAGACGATGATTCTCCCATAAGTCGGGATGACACTCTTGACGAAGATAAAGATGGGGGAGGCCAAATGGGCCCACCATCCATTCACAAAGAAATGAGAGAAAATGAGAGAAGGGACTTTGCTACTATCCATTACCACACTTGTGCCTCAAAATGGCACCATGTTCCTCATGTAGAGAGTCTCATGATATATCACCTTCATATGCTAGTGGGAATTACCTATTCATTATTTCAAACTTGGCTTGCATATTCCTACGACGGGCTTCCTCAAATGCCCGAGGTCTTCATGAGCAAGCAAGTTGGATGCACGCCCCACTTAGCTTCATTTGAGCTTTCATACACTTAGAGCTGTAGTGCATCATTTGCATGGCAATCCCTACTCCTTGCATTGACATCTATCGATGGGCATCTCCATAGCCCGTTGGTACGCCTAGTTGATGTGAGACTATATTCTCCACTTCCTACCCCTTTGATATCTACCACCATACTCTATTCCACCTAAATGCTATGTCCAATGGCTCATGCTCATGTATTGCGTGAAGAATAAAAAGTTGATGCATATTGAAAAAGTATGAACCAATTGCCTGACTTGGACACCGTGGTGCTTAACATTTGTATTAATGTGGTGAAGATGGAGCCATGCCTTGCTAATACAATAAGATGAATGGGGGGTAAACATTTCTTAAGATCGTATACTTTTAGGAATTAACAATTCTGTTTCTTACACTTTGAATATTTCTATGTTAATATTTGTTGAGTCATCTTTTCTCAATGAGCATACCTGAATAAGATTACATAGTGGATAGCATGTCACATCAAAAATTCTGTTTTTATCATTTACCTACTCGAGGACGAGCAGGAATTAAGCTTGGGGATGTTTGATACGTCTCCAACGTATCTATAATTTTTGATTGTTCCATGCTGATATATTATCATTCTAGGATACTTTTTGGGTCATTATTTACCAATTGATAATATTGTTGAGCACTAACCTATTGACCCAGTGCCTAGTGTCAGTTGTTGTTTTCTACGTATATTTGCCTTTGCAGGTTTACTGTACCAAACGAAGTCCAATTGCCATGAAACTTTTTGATGATTTTTTCTAGACTATATGAAGACCTAGAAGCTTCGGAAGGAAGACGAGAAGCACACGAGGGCCCCACCACATATCAGGACGCGCCCTGGGGGGGTGCGCCCTAATATGTGGCGGCCCCCTCGGGCGCCTCCCGACATCCCTCTTCGGCCTATAAATTCTCTAATATTCTGAAAACCCTAGAGCCAGTCCCAAAACCCTTTTTACGCCGCCGCAAGTCTCTGTTCCGTCGCAAGGCCATCTGGAGCTCCATTCCGGCACCCTGCCGGAGGGGGGATTGATCACGGAGGGCCTCTTCATCAACCTTGCTGCCCTCATGATGATGTGTGAGTAGTTCACCACAGACCTACAGGTCCATATCTAGTACCTAGATGGCAACCTCTCTCTCTTATGATCTTCAATACAATGGTCATCGCATCTTCGCTTTGATCTATCCGATGTAATCCTATTGTGCGGTGTGTTTGTTGGGATCCGATGAATTGTGGGTTTATGTTCAGATTATTCATGAAAAGTATTTGAGATGCCTCTGAATTATATTATCTCTTGTGTGCATGATCATTATAGCTTCGTAATGCTCTTTGATTTATTGATATGCTTTGGCCAAGTAGATTGATATTCCATCGGTGGGAGTGGTGCGTTGTGGTCGGTTCAACCTGGCGAGTTTCTAAATCCCAATGAAAAAGTAGGGGACAAGATGCGTCTTTGTGTTGTTGCTACTAAGGATAAAACGATGGGGTTCATTCATATTGTTTGAGTTTACTTTGTCTACATCATGTCATCATTCTCCAAGAATTACTCCGTTTTACTTAATACTCTAGATGCATGCTGGATAGCGGTCGATGAGTGGAGTAAGAGTAATAGGTGCATGCAGGAGTTGGCCTATTTGCTTATGGACGTGATACCTATATATACATGATCATTGTCGTGAACATCGCATAACTATCCACTTTTCTATCAATTACCCAACAATTATTTGCTTACCCACCGTATGCTGCCTACATGAGAGATGTCGCTAGGGAACACTATGGCCCCAGGGTCTATTCACTTATATATTCGCAAACACTATATTTACCTTGCTGCCTATATTTATTTTGCAATTTATATTTTTCAACAGTTATCTACACAACTCATTTGCTTGCAAATAACGAGATCAAGGGGATTGACAACCCTCTTGCCCGCGTTGGGTGCAAGTTGTTTGTTCATTTGTGTGCAACCACTGAAGACGGTTGAGGATTGATATTCCTATTGGTTCAATAAACCTTGGTTTCATTACTGTGGGAAATACTTATCCGCTTTGTGCTTCAATTACCCGTTCCTCTTCACGGAAAACCCAACGCAGATCACAAGTATAACTAGCCACTTCATTGCTGATTGTCCTCGATGGGAAAGGGAATCCAAGAAGAAGAGCAAGGACTATGATTTTGATGACAAGAAGAAGAAGAAGAAGAAGAAGAAGAATCACAAGTGTTCATCCAAGTCTTCATCACACAAGAAGAGTTCATCTGGCAAGGCACACGCTTTCATTGGCAAGGAAATGGACTCTAAAATTGAATCTGAATCAGATGTTAAAGAGGAATCTGAGGAGGAGTCTGATTCTGAAGTTCCTGGTTTGGCTATGACTTTTGCATTCGTCGCTTCATCTATCTTCGACCCCAAAGATAATGTCCCCCTCAACTACATTGAAGCCAGTGACGATGATGATACTCCAGCCTATTGCTTCATGGCAAAAGGCACCAAGGTATCCTCAAAGTCTTCACGACATGACTCTTATAGTGATGTTGAATCTGATGATAACTTGAAACCTAGCTATTCTACTCTTGTCAAAATTGCCACTGAACAACAAAATGCTATGGAGAAATGCAAAAATCTTTAGAGAAAAGTGATAACCTGTTGCACGATGAGATGAGTCTGAACGAAACTATGGCTGAAGATATGCAAAGTCTTCGCTCAAGATTTGAGGATCTACAAAGTCATCATGATGCCCTCTCAACTGAACATGAGAAGCTTTCTCTTGAATATCTTCAAAGAAAGCTTGATCTAGAGAAATTGAGAGAAGGTCAAGATGATCTGCGGAAGGAAAATGACTCACTCGTAGTAGAACAGATTAGTACCACTCAGGATGAATTTAATGCTCCATGCTTAAGATGTCTTGCTCATGAAGCTAATGACTCTACCTCTGAATGTCCTAATGCTTCTGAAAATGCATTTTCTTCAACTTTAACTATGGTAACTAACCCCTCATCTGAGGAAACCACTGCTATCACTGATGACAATGACAGGTTGAAGACATTGCATGAAACAGGCATATACAAGAGTCCGAAGGGACATCAGATTCTTTGTGATGTCCTGAAGAAGACAATCTTGAACAAAAACCATAGGAAAGAGGGTGTTGGTTTCGAAAGAAACATCAATGTTGATGGATCTTACTGGAAGCCTGAGCAGTATCCCAAAACCACATGGGTTGCTGCAAACGGACCCTCAGTTGATCCTTCCACATTATCTGGCTTTAACTGTGCTAATCCTGTTGTCGGTGCACTAGTACAGGGGTACGCAGTGCCCCTGACTTATGCACAGGCGGTAGAAGCAAAACCCCAGCCAGCAATCAAGACAAGACTCTAGCAAGCTCAACGGGGCAGCCTAGGCCTGGGTTGCGACACGCCAAGCACGTCCCCGACGCTTGCCTGGGTCCAAGACGTACACACCTCCCAGAAGACCCGGCAAGCCACTCCCCGGCAGGCGTGAGCTACCCATCCACCGCTCTACTGCATCGCTACGCCTGTCACTTATCGATGCGGTGTCGAGCCCTCAGGCGGCTGATCAACTCTCGCTAAGCCCGTGGAGACACATTGGAATGCAAGTTACGCTCGGTTGACCCCCGCCCTGCAGCGTGTCAAGATCTTAAGCAACGACCGGCCAAGCGGTGGCAAGAGCTTGCCGGGGATGCACCCCAAGCGCCACCTAGGCAGGTAATCATGGCCTTTTGTCCTAAATGCCAGAGTTAGGTATGATAGCTCTGCTTAGCTACCTAATCAGTAGATAATGTCTGTTTTGCCATTGTGGTAACCCCTTGCACTATAAAAGGAGGCCCAAGGCAACCTAGCTCAAGGTTGGCAATTCGACCCCCCCGAACACTTGTACTCGCATAGCCGCTCTTTCCCCGACAGCAGTCCTTGCCGGGGGTTAAGCGCTCTGCGTTCTTCGTGTTCCTCCAATCAATCCACCAAAAAGCAGGAGTAGGGTATTACGCTTAGCAGTGGCACGAACCTTGGTAAAACGCCTGTGTTCTGATCATTGCGCCGTCTCATGCTCTCGGCTCTTCGTGCAACGTGACCCCCCTTGCCGAACCACAAGGGACCTCTGGTCCCATAGGTGATCGTACGCATCCGTGCCCCGACATCTTTGGCACGCCACGTAGGGGGCATGCATCATTTGCGCAAACCCGAGTTCGTGAACGGCGAATCGGTCTTCATCATCATCTTCTTCAACAATGGCTCCGAGGAAGGAACCCAGCGCGGCCGCGCATCCTTCCACTTCAAAGGCTCCCTCACACGCGACCGTCGGCACCGTAGGCACCGCGGCGGCTGCGGGCGAGGCGGGCATCGTGGAAGACGCGATCGGCGCAGGCGGCGCCCCCGTCCAGCCCTTCACGGCCGGGGATGGAGCAGGAGGCGCCGGAGGGGAGCAACTACAGCAACAACATGGCGAGCTCGGCCCCGATGCCACGGGCGGAGGGAACATCCGTTCGTCACCTCCCCGCCACGTGGATGGCTGAGGCCGCCTCAGCGGCGCCCAGTCCGGTGCGAGCCGTGACCTTCCGGCCGCACCCGTCACCAGCGAGTTGTTGGGCGTGCACCTTGGACGGAGCGAGACGGGGCGCCCAACGGAACCGCAGCCCCGCAGGATCGGCCCGCTGTCCACCAAAAAACTCCAGCGAATGACACACGACATCAAGGACGCGGCGACACTTCTCTTGGCCCTACCAAGAGTCGTGCAACGTCGCGGTCCGCCTCTTTCGCCATGCCGGGCACCACAGAGGAGGCCATGGCGAGAGACCAGATGCTACTCAACTTCACGCCAGCGGCTGATAAGATGGATGAATGGAGAGCCACCATTCAGAGTTTGATTTCCTTTGTTGAAGCCAACAAGACCAGCATGCAGAGCCGTGGCGACGTACGCGAGTAGCAGCGGCGGCCCAGGGCGGCGAGCGCGTTGAAGGGGCCACCCCAACGATGCAGTCTCCTCCGCGACAACAGGCCCAGAGCCAGCCGCAGCAAGCTTCGTATGCTGATGAGCGTGATGAGGCATACATAATCTCGTCTGGTCCGCGCGACCGCCGGGACCAACGGCGTGTCCTTGAAGACCGGCGGAAGGAAGATGCACGCATCACCATCGAGCGACACCGGGAAGCACACCGTCAATCCGACAAGCACAACGGTCCAGACGTCAGCGACCCCGCACCCAGTGTTGGCGGGTACCTTCCTTACGAGGTTGGTTGCCCTGCCTTCACTAGCAAGCTGTGACGGGTTTGCTGGCCGTCGACCCTTGCTTTCAAGCCTGAGTTACCGGAGAAATACGACGGGAAGCTGAACCCTGCGGAGTTCTTGGACATTTACACGATAGCTGTTCAAGCTGCGGGAGGAAGAGATGAAAAGGTGCTCGCCAACTATTTCCCTTTGGCGCTCAAGCCAAATGTGAGATCATGGCTGATGCACCTGCCAGAGAATTCCATTTCCTCTTCGGCTGATCTGTGCAACGAGTTCGTTGGCGCCTTCACCGGTGGTCATTAAGAACCAGGCCAGCCCAGCAATCTCCAAGTCCTCCCGCAAAAGGAGGGAGAAACCTTGAGAAAGTATATCCAGATATTCAGCCAAGTGCACCGCAACATCCGAGAGATCCATCCGGCTGCGGTGATTGCCGCGTTCCACTCGAACGTGCGCAACAGGAGGATGTGAGCCAAGATGAACGTCAAGCTCCCCAAGACTGTCAATGAGCTTTACACCTTGGCGGATAAGTGTGTTCGAGCTGAAGAAGGGAGGTGACTCCCCGGAGAAGAGGCAGGCGTCGAAGTGGACTCTGATGAAGATGACGATGCCCCCGACCCGAAAGGAAGGAAAAGGAAGCGCAACAAGAAGCGTAAGGGAAAAGCAGTGCTGGCTGTCGAGAACTCCGGAGACCTTAGTGCAGGCAAGAAGGCGAAAGCCGAAACCCCCGGCAAGGGAGCTGCCGTGTGCGCTGATTGCCAGGAGGCTGCTGCCGCTAAGAAGATCGGGAAGTCCGACGGGCCGTACTGCAAAAGTCACCGCACCAAGGGCCATGATCTCCAAGAATGCCGACAGGAAGAGCAACTTGTCGAGAAACAGAGGGCCGAGTACGAGAAACGCGACAAGGAAAAAGGCCAGGACGGCGCTGCCGGGAAAGGTCGTGGCGGCAGAGGTGGTCGCCGCAGCAAAACCCCACAGCAAAAGGAAAAACCCGCCAGAGGCCGAGAGAAGAAGGAAACAGATGATATGAGTGAAGATGAGGATGATGATGAGGATTCCAATGATAGGGAGTTCCAGAAAGCAACAGAAGCCACGTGCGTTGACGGGGGTGCGTCCTTGCACTCCTCTCACTGCCAGCTCAAGCAGTGGGCACGCGAGGTCAATGCTATGGAACCGTCTGCAGAATCTAGGAAGCCACTCAGATGGTCCCGCACGCCTATCATCTTTGACGAAGAGGATCATCCTGACTGTACCACTACGGTTGGGTGTTTGCCATTGTTGGTTTCCCCGACAATCCGCAACCTCATGGTGTCTAAGATGTTAGTTAACGGCGGGGCCGGGTTGAACTTGATCTCTCCTAGAGTGGCTGAGAAACTGCAGATCCTCGATGAAGAGCTCGAAGCCACGGGTACATTCCAGGGAATCAACCCCGGCAGGAGCCGGCCCAAGGGAAAGATCACTCTGCCTGTGACATTCGGCGGGGAGTTGAACTTCCGAACAGAGAGGATAGTGTTCGACGTCGCCGAAATCCCACTGCCTTACAACAGAATCCTTGGTCGCCCAGCTCTGGAAAAGTTCATGGCGGCATCACACTATGCCTACAACACCTTGAAGATGCCAGGGCCCATCAGGGTCATTTCCATCCCATCCGACAGGAAGAACGCAGTTATCTGCTTGGGCCAGATGTATCGCGACGCGGTAGCAGCTGAAGCCACAGAAATCCCAGCTCCCGCCAAGGGCACAGAGAAAATGAAGAAGGCTGGCAAGAACACCGGCAAGGACTCCGGGAAGCACGCCTCTTGTAACACCCCAAAAATCGGGTTATCGATTTTTGTGCTGTTATTCCTTCCTAGCTTTTCTCTCCCAAATTTTTCCTCTGGAATTTGGCAAGTGACCAGATGAATCCAGTCTATCCTCAACCTCTCAGTGCCTTGCCCATGCTCTTGTGCCTGCCAATCCTGTCGTCAGCCAATCCCGAATCTCATCCCAACCCTAGTTCCGAAATATTCGAACTGGAAATCCTGCCTTTGTGTTGACAAAGGAGCTATCATTTCCCTTGCTCTGTTGATCTTCCCAAAATTTCCAGAGATCCTTATGCCCTCATAGACCCTAGATGTGCAAAAATATTGCTAAGTCCTATGCAATATTTGTCATCTAGAATTAATTCTTTCTTCTGCCTTTCTAAGGAATTAAATCCAGGAAAATATCTATCTATCTCCAGAGTTCATGAAAACCTGTGGAGATATCCTTGGTGGATATATTGAGCTCTCATAAAAATATTGGCCATAATTAAATTAGGGAAATTGCCTTTTCCTATTTAAAGCAAATATTCCAATTTGGGGCCTTTCCAAAGGAACTACCATTTTGGTAGCTAGGAAAAATCCCAAATAATTTGTGGAGCTTCTCATATCCATATATTCTGCATTTCCATCAAAATATCAAGTTCCCCAATTCAAATTTTGAGCACCACTTCCATTTGCAAATTCTGTCCAGATTTGCCATTTGCAAAGGAAGTGCCTTATTCCTTGATCTCCTTGGGCTAAAATTTTGTAGGGTGATTCATGGTGATAAATTACCCTTGTCCTCCAAAAATTAGCCCATTCCATCTAGCCAATCTCCCTCAGCAAATTATTCAAGATTCTGTCCAAAGTGGAGCACTGTGAAGGAAGTACCATTTCTGCTTATGAAAATGGTATAAAACCTTTACAGTGACTTCATATGCCTAAATCATTGATCTCCTCCAAAAATCATCCATATCCATCTAGCCATTTGACCCTAGCTTCATCATCTTCAAATCTGACCAGACTGCCAAGTTACAAAGGAAGTGCCATATAGAGTTGATTGTTTGAGCTGAGATTTAGCCGGGTGAGTGACCTTAGTAGTTGATTGACCCATACCAAAGATCAGGCCCAGGGAAGCACTGTGGTGGCCACACCACTGCACAAACAGGTTGCTGTTGGCAACTGTTTGACCATGGTGCAGTCACCTCAGGCCTCTCTCAGGTCATTCAGCCGCATAGGTCAACTCAGCGTAGGACGGTGAATAGCCTAGACATGGTTTGGCATCGAGTGCGTCGTGGCATCGCCGTGGACACGCGGTGACCACGGGCAGAGCGTGCCAAAACCGCGCTCTGTGCGTTATCTCGTCGGTAGCGGATCTCCAGCGCGTTCCAGGCTGTCCGGGAGTGTCGTAGAGTTGCCCAGCGCGTGCGTGAACCCTCTAGAGCCCTCTCCCCCTCGTCCCGAAGCTCCTAGCCACCTCTGTCGTTGGCCCGAAGCTCCGGCCGCCGCCACGAAGCTCCGGCCCCGTTCCCCCTCCTTCCAGAGCCCTCCTCCCGAGCCTATTTAAGGCGTTCCCGAGCCCCCCTAGCAGCAGCAACCCAACCCCCTCCTTCTAATGAGCTCCAGGAGCTCCGGCCCCTCCAATGGCCGAAGGCGACCGCCCGAGCCCGCAGCGATTCCAACGCCTTGGACCTTCCCCTCCTCTCCCTCTTCGCCCTCGTCATCCCCAGGAGTCTGGTGGGTTGCCGCCAAACTTAGTCTGTCCGGAGAGGCTCTCCTCGCTCACCCCGCCGATGGCCATGGCGCTGGTCCGCCATGGGACAGGTTGTGGTGGCCTCGGTTGTCCCCGGCTGCTGCAAGCTCGCCCAACGGGCGCGGCCAGGCCCGGCGGCCCTCCCCACTAGCCGGCGTGCGCAGTTGAGGAGAGGAGCATCGGCGGCCGACGAGGACCGAGCCATCGCGGCTCTCCCCTGTTTCCACATCGGGAGGAAGAAGACAGGGGCAGGGAGGAGAGAGAGAGAGAGGCGGGCCCCGCCCGTCAGTGAGAGAGAGAGAAAATCAACCGGGCCCGCGGCCAGTTAAGTGGAAGCGTATTCTTCCACTTTACGCTTTCGCTTTAGTGAAAGCGCAAAGCGTTGCGGGTTCGGCCAGAAATGCGCCTTCACTTTTAGAAAGCGTAGTTTCTGGAATGCACTTTCTATTTTATCCTCAGGGACCCGTGTGTAGAGTTATATTTTACTATTGGTCCCTGTGTTCAATCGCCCGTATCTTTGCGACCGTAGCTCGGAATCAGGTAAAACCAGCGCCCCCGTTTTCGTCTCGTCTAGCCCGTTCCGATGGTACCATTTTCACTATGTGTTCACACAGTGGAAATAACCATTTTGCCCTTGCCCTTCGATCGAGCCCTCTGAGAGAGACCCCTGTTCGGCGATTTCTTCCGCGAGGTGATCGTGCTTCCTCCTGGCGTACTCGTCGACCCTCAGGCAAGCCAACCTCTTCCATGAGCTCCGGACTTGCGTGATGACTTTGCTTGCACCTGTGTGTTTATCTGTATCGCCTGTTAGGTTGCACTTGCATACACCGGTGGTGACATCGGTATTAGACACTAGCATCTAGTGCCAGGTCTTATTTCCATATTGCCATAATAATGATATTGTTAATATCATTGCCATGTTAGTATTATGATTGATCTCATGCCATGATTATCAGTACTATGATCTTGTTATGATAGCACTTACTATTGTCAATGGAATAGTATGATGATGGATATGTTGAGTGGGTTGAATAAAGGATATTTAGTCGGTTGATCTTGAGTCACCTGTCCTGGCATATTCGTGCAACCACATTTGCCGGTATGGGACGGCCCTGACCGGGTCTGGCTACGTGATCTTTCACCGGTACCTCCAAAGAGGGAGGGTTATGCACGGCGTGCTACCCTGATCAGGTAAGCGGTGATAACCCTGTGAGCCCAGTTGATTGTGTGTTTGGGCCCGTCCCCGTTTGGTACAGTAATCCCCGTTTGGGATTACAGAGTTTTGCCACGACGGTGGCAGGTGTCATGAGGACACAGGGGCCACCCAAGGCTTACCTCCGGGGGAGGAAGAGTGCCGGTGGTACGATGAAAGGTCACATGTCAGGCAGGTTTTGTTGAAGCAATGTTGGTCCACCCGAGTGGTCTCGAGGCCAGGGCCAGGTGCTTCATGGTGTGGGTAAAGTGCGCAACCTCTGTAGAGTGTCAAATCTATTCGAATAGCCGAGTCCACGGTATTGGACAGCCCGTCCAGACCTCAGTAGGTGTTCAACCGTAATAAGGATGATAATGATGGAAGAACTCATCTTGGGTAGACATCAGATGATGTCGGGTATAAGATATGTTAGCCAAGGGATGGCTATATGATGAGTGGTCGGATGACCACATGTTTGGGATCTGAGTCAGTTCAGGTTGGATCATGAGTATTTCGAGGGTTGTGTGACAACCCGGAATAGAGTAAGTTGGTATCTGGTACAGTAAGTAATCTGAGCACTTAGTATGATCTTGCCATAGATTATATGTCTGATCCATGACATGCCATGCTTGATTCCATGCTTTCCTTGTTAGAATTCATGCCATGCTTAGGAATAATTCATGCATAGCATAGGGCTTGCTTTGTCACCTGCGTGTTTGGATGCTATGTATTTGGTTGTCGTGCGAGTACATTCAAAGTACTCACCTGGCCTTGCACGTGGCCAGTTGCAGGAGAAGATCCGTCATGATAGATCGTAACCTAGCCAGTCCTGTGCGTTATGGAGCCCAGCCAGAGATGTCGTTGCCCCTGAACCAAGACCCCTGCTGCCATTCAGTTAGCCTTGGAGTTATGTAATATTGTTGTAAGCAACAGTATTGTAACACTCCAAGATAATTAATAAACCCATTTTTATGTCTGGAATTGCTGTATCATGTCTTTGGCGTGCGTCAGGTCTTATCCTGGGGACTGGCGTGCGTCGGCCCTCTATCGGGGTGCCACAAGACTTGGTATCAGAGCCAGGCTAGCTGTAGGTTACCCTAGCCCAAACCCGACCCCTAGGTTTAACCAGTAGTGAGCCCAATAGATTTGACCCGTCTCTGGCAACCGACATGGCCATTGTGGATCAACAATCGGCGCAGTCGGAAAGGACGTGACCCTTCCCAGCTGTCCGCCCACCCAGCCACCCTGGATTAGACCATGACCTCACTTGGTTGTCGGCCGTACCGGTGTATCTTCTACCCGGCACGAGAAGGATCCACGCCATGCTGGTGTGTTCCAGCCGACTGCCTATTTAAGCTCCTGTGAGCCGTAGCCTTCCCATTCAGTAAGCTAGATCCCTGCAAGAGAGACCCAGGCCAGTATTCCCCAAACTAGTAGCCATGGCCAGTTCCTCCAAAACCCCCAGTACACCCACTTTCCATAGCCGAACCTTGGGTGATGGATGTTCTGGCTTTCCGCGCATCCTTTCGAGTGTGCTCACTCAAGCCCTTGGCTGTAGCACCCCTCCGGTGTATCTGGTGTTCTAGTCAGACCCTGTTCCCCACCTTTGCCGATTTTATGCAAGGGTGTATATTAGCCCAGGTCCAACAGCGGATGGGAAGCCCATGAATTTTCAGGGTAAGCCCATGCCCACCCCCGCGTTGGCTGTCCAGAGGGCTACTGCAGGAGCCATAGCCCGTCTTTATAGCCAGTTTCCGCAAGTAGCGGAGATGCAAGAGTTCCGCTATTTTCCATCTTCGTCAGACATAGCTGGCGGGTTCTCTAGCATAGTGGGAGATGTTGACCCAACCATTGCTCGCCTAGTCCAGTATATTGATGCCCAGGGACTTCTGCTCTCTGGCATTCTGCAAGAGTTCCAAGCCCTTGACCAAGACACTACCCGGGTTGTTACGGAAGCATACCGTGCGGCCCGTGAAATTGCATCCCAGACCGCCCGTTCCCTGTTGCCAAACCCAGTGCCACCTTCACAACCAGTACCACCCTCACAATCTATAAACCTATTTCGCCTAGTCAGCATTCACCCAAATTCCATTCAAGGAGCTATCTGGCGACTTCGTCGTCGGGATGTGTTCGGTCAAGTTCCCGCTACAGCTCCAGCAGTTGAGCCCCAGCCCATAGAGGTGTCCGACGATGAAGATGGAAGTTGGCTCAGTCTCCGTCCCCCAGGAGAGCCCTAGCGGAAGTAGGCCCATCTGTGGCTTCGGGAGTGATCGAAGTCAGAAGATGCCGTGAGTAGGTGTGTTGCGAAGACTGTTTCTTCGCCTGCGTTTAGGACTCTGTAGTTCGGAGTGAGCGTTGTTGTTAGCTGCCTAGTAAGGCTGTGTGTTGTTGTATGCTTGTATTGCCTGTGTGTTGTTGTACTATTATGTATGCCTGTTTGCTCTGTGTGCTTGGTTTATTTGTCACTCTGGTAAGCAGAAATGTTTAACAGAGCTGGCAGTGGACTCTTAACAAGATTTTAGTCAGTAGAGCACTTACACCTAATAACAACGGACTCGTCCGGAGTCCCTAAATAAAATGCGAGCTGGTGTAGGTGTATGTATACCAGGAGTACATACACCCACCGGCATTAAAACGTTAGTGTAATCTGCTTAATATGCTTCTCTCTTCTGCCTGCATTTTGCTATGACATGCATTTTGCATGTGCCTGCATATTAGCCTTAATAGATTGCATGTGTATCATGTAAGCAAAGTCTGCACCCGGTTGCAATCTCGAAGAAATTCTAGGAAATTTTATTGCAGCATAGACCGGTCCAACCCTTCGAGCCAAGACCTAAGATCCGATTTGACCCTAGCCCCACCCATGGTGGATGTCGTTCAGCAAGGAGCAACTAGCAGCGTGACCTCCACACTAGTAGAAGCTCCGCTGACCGCACCACAATAACCCTAGACCTAGCGGCGCCTCTGTCACCGTCTTGTGTGATGTTGACAGGCCGCCCCTCGCCGCCGCAGCCCGCGTTTATTCCGCCGGCCTGAGACGGCATAGTTGACCCTAGCCACCTCTTTGGCAGCAGCATCCTGGCGATCATCGAGGATCATCGCGCACAGCAGCAGCGAGCCTCCAGCCAATGCCACCAGCATGCCAGCCAGGAGGATCGTGAGTAGCTCTGAGCCCTCATCTGCCATTAGCGTCTTGCCTCGCGCCCCTGCAACCAGAAGGAAAAGGAAGAGAGGAAGAAGAAGTGAGGCAGGATGCGAAAGGTAGGTAGAGAGTAGAGAACCCGCGGTCGTTTTTATAGCCCCAGTCCGGTGTACGGAGAGCAAGGTCCAGGAGAACCCCGCGCGCCGCTCGACCACCGGCGTCCAGGAGGCGAATCCGCGAGCAGTGCCGACCGGCGCTGGCCCACGATGGGAGTGCTCTCTGCGTTGCCCCGTGCATGCTGCGCACTAGCGTCATAGGGTGCTTTATGTCCCAGGAGCTAGGCGTGCGCAGTGCCTAGCCGCACTCGGGACAGCGCAAGAGCGAGAGCGAGAGAAAGAGAGCCGTTGGCTGGAGATAGAAGAAAGAAGGCTGCCAGTGGACCCTGGTCCCACCTATCAGCAGTAGAGGCCACTGTTCATTGCGGTACCCCGAGCATTTTGGAAAAAGGAGGTTCTGCTTTTTCTAAAATGCCAGGACTACCCAGCGGCCCTGCCTGTAGAGTAGATCCCGCGATATCCGTATCTCGATCTGGGTGTACCAGTTTTTGGTACTCTTAACCCGCTTGTTTTCAACCGCAGGGTTAAGACCCAGCCCTGAGGTTTTTCTAGGAGGCGTAGTAGTTTTGTTTTAAGCTAACCCTAGGAATCTCGAGGACGAGATTCTTTTAAGGGGGGAAGGTTTGTAACACCCCAAAAATCGGGTTATCGATTTTTGTGCTGTTATTCCTTCCTAGATTTTCTCTCCCGAATTTTTCCTCTGGAATTTGGCAAGTGACCAGATGAATCCAGTCTATCCTCAACCTCTCAGTGCCTTGCCCATGCTCTTGTGCCAGCCAATCCTTCCGTCGGCCAATCCCGAATCTCATCCCAACCCTAGTTTCGAAATATTGGAACTGGAAATCCTGCCTTTGTGTTTACAAAGGAGCTATCATTTCCCTTGCTTTGTTGATCTTCCCAAAATTTCTAGAGATCCTTATGCCCTCATAGACCCTAGATGTGCAAAAATATTGCTAAGTCCTATGCAATATTTGTCATCTAGAATTAATTCTTTCTTCTGCCTTTCTGAGGAATTAAATCCAGGAAAATATCTATCTATCTCCAGAGTTCATGAAAACCTGTGGAGATATCCTTGGTGGATATATTGAGCTCTCATAAAAATATTGGCCATAATTAAATTAGGGAAATTGCTTTTTCCTATTTAAAGCCAATATTCCAATTTGGGGCCTTTCCAAAGGAACTACCATTTTGGTAGCTAGGAAAAATCCCAAATAATTTGTGGAGCTTCTCATATCCATATATTCTCCATTTCCATCAAAATATCAAGTTCCCCAATTCAAATTTTGAGCACCACTTCCATTAGGAAATTTTGTCCAGATTTGCCATTTGCAAAGGAAGTGCCTTATTCCTTGATCTCCTTGGGCTACAATTTTGCAGGGTGATTCATGGTGATAAATTACCCTTGTCCTCCAAAAATTAGCCCATTCCATCTAGCCAATCTCCCTCAACAAATTATTCAAGATTTTGTCCAAATTGGAGCACTGTGAAGGAAGTACCATTTCTGCTTATGAAAATGGTATGAAACCTTTACAGTGACTTCATATGCCTAAATCATTGATCTCCTCCAAAAATCATCCATATCCATCTAGCCATTTGACCCCAGCTTCATCATCTTCAAATCTGATCAGACTGCCATGTTACAAAGGAAGTGCCATATAGAGTTGATTGTTTGAGCTGAGATTTTGCCGGGTGAGTGAACTTGGTAGTTGATTGACCCATGCCAAAGATCAGGCCTAGGGAAGCACTGTGGTGGCCACACCACAGCACAAACAGGTTGCTGTTGGCAACTGTTTGACCATGGTGCAGTCACCTCAGGCCTCTCTCAGGTCATTCAGCCGCATAGATCAAGTCAGCGTAGGACGGTAAATAGCCTAGACATGGTTTGGCATCGAGTGCGTCGTGGCATCGCCGTGGACACGCGGTGACGATAGGCAGAGCGTGCCAAAACCGCGCTATGTGCGTTATCTCGTCGGTAGCGGATCTCCAGCGCATTCCAGGCTGTCCGGGAGTGTCGTAGAGTTGCCCAGCGCACGCGTGAACCCTCTAGAGCCCTCGCCCCCTCGTCCCGAAGCTCCTAGCCGCCTCTGTCGTTGGCCCAAAGCTCCAGCCTCCGCCACGAAGCTCCGGCCCCGTTCCCCCTCCTTCCAGAGCCCTCCTCCCGAGCCTATTTAAGGCGTTCCCGAGCCCCCCTAGCAGCAGCAACCAAGCCCCCTCCTTCTAATGAGCTCCAAGAGCTCCGGCCCCTCCAATGGCCGAATGCGACCGCCCGAGCCCGCAGCGATTCCAACGCCTTGGACCTTCCCCTCCTCTCCCTCTTCGCCCTCGTCATCCCCAGGAGTCCGGTGGGTTGCCGCCGCCCTTAGTCTGTCTGGAGAGGCTCTCCTCGCTCGCCCCGACCATGGCCATGGTGCTGGTCCGCCATGGGACAGGTTGCAGTGGCCTCGGTAGTCCCCGGCTGCGGCAAGCTCGCCCAACGGGCGCGGCCAGGCCCGGCGGCCACTCCCCACTCGCCGGCGTGCGTAGTTGAGGAGAGGAGCATCGGCGGCCGACGAGGACCGAGCCGTCGCGGCTCTCCACTGTTTCCACATCGGGAGGAAGAAGACAGGGGCAGGGAGGAGAGAGAGAGAGAGGTGGGCCCCGCCCGTCAGTGAGAAAGAGAGAAAGTCAACCGGGCCCGCGGCCAGTTAAGTGGAAGCATATTCTTCCACTTTACGCTTTCGCTTTAGTGAAAGCGCAAAGCGTTGCGGCTTCGGCCAGAAATGCGCCTTCACTTTCAGAAAGCGTAGTTTCTGGAATGCACTTTCTATTTTATCCTCAGGGACCCGTGTGTAGAGTTATATTTTACTATTGGTCCCTATGTTCAATCGCTTGTATCTTCGCGACCGTAGCTCGGAATCAGGTAAAACCAGCGCCCCCATTTTCCTATCGTCGAGCCCGTTCCGATGGTACCATTTTCACTATGTGTTCACAAAGTGGAAATAACCATTTTGCCCTTGCCCTTCGATCGAGCCCTCTGAGAGAGACCCCTGTCCGGCGATTTCTTCCGCGAGGTGATCGTGCTTCCTCCCGGCATACTCGTCGACCCTCAGGCAAGCCAACCTCTTCCATGAGCTCCGGACTTGCGTGATGACTTTGCTTGCACCTGTGTGTTTATCTGTATCGCCTGTTAGGTTGCACTTGCATACACCGGTGGTGACATCGGTATTAGACACTAGCATCTAGTGCCAGGTCTTATTTCCATATTGCCATAATAATGATATTGTTAATATCATTGCCATGTTAGTATTATGATTGATCTCATGCCATGATTATCAGTACTATGATCTTGTTATGATAGCACTTACTATTGTCAATGGAATAGTACGATGATGGATATGTTGAGTGGGTTAAATAAAGGATATTTAGTCGGTTGATCTTGAGTCACCTGTCCGGGCATATTCGTGCAACCACATTTGCCGGTATGGGACGGCCCTGACCGGGTCTGGCTACGTGATCTTTCACCGGTACCTCCAAAGAGGGAGGGTTATGCATGGCGTGCTACCCTGATCAGGTAAGAGGTGATAACCCTGTGAGCCCAGTTGATTGTGTGTTTGGGCCTGTCCTCGTTTGGGACAGTAATCCCCGTTTGGGATTACAGAGTTTTGCCACGACGGTGGCACGTGTCATGAGGACACAGGGGCCACCCAAGGCTGACCTCCGGGGGAGGAAGAGTGCCGGTGGTACGATGAAAGGTCACATGTCAGGCAGGTTTTGTTGAAGCAATGCTGGTCCACCCGAGTGGTCTCGAGGCCAGGGCCAGGTGCTTCATGGTGTGGGTAAAGTGCGCAACCTCTGCAGAGTGTCAAATCTATTCGAATAGCCGAGTCCACGGTATTGGACAGCCCGTCCAGACCTCAGTAGGTGGTCAACCGTAATAAGGATGATAATGATGGAAGAACTCATCTTGGGTAGACATCAGATGATGTCGGGTATAAGATATGTTAGCCAAGGGATGGCTATATGATGAGTGGTCGAATGACCACATGTTTGGGATCTGAGTCAGTTCAGGTTGGATCATGAGTATTTCGAGGGTTGTGTGACAACCCGAAGAGAGTAAGTTGGTATCGGGTACAGTAAGTATTCTGAGCACTTAGTATGATCTTGCCATAGATTATATGTCTGATCCATGATATGCCATGCTTGATTCCATGCTTTCCTTGTTAGAATTCATGCCATGCTTAGGAATAATTCATGCATAGCATAGGGCTTGCTTTGTCACCTGCTTGTTTGGATGCTATGTATTTGGTTGTCTTGCGAGTACATTCAAAGTACTCACCTGGCCTTGCACGTGGCCAGTTGCAGGAGAAGATCCGTCGTGCTAGATCGTAACCTAGCTAGTCCTGTGCGTTATGGAGCCCAGCCAGAGATGTCGTTGCCCCTGAACCAAGACCCTTGCTGCCATTCAGTTAGCCTTGGAGTTATGTAATATTGTTGTAAGCAACAGTATTGTAACACTCCAAGATAATTAATAAAGCCATTTTTATGTCTGGAATTGCTGTATCATGTCTTTGGCGTGCGTCAGGTCTTATCCTGGGGACTGGCATGCGTCGGCCCTCTATCGGGGTGCCACACCTCTTCGGGAGTGCGCCGCACCTGACGATGACCTGCCAGAGAGTTCCGCCAGCAAGAAGACCAGGGTCACCTATCCTGAGACGAAGAAAGTCCCGGCAAGGGAGGATGGCACTGGTGGTACCTTCACCATCAGTGCTACCCTTACTGACAAATAGGAAAGCGCGCTCGTTGCCTTCCCGCAGGAGAATGTCGATATGTTTGCATGGCAACCATCTGACATCCCCGGTGTTCCCAGGGAGGTAATTGAGCACCACCTTGCTGTCTGCCCTCATGCCCGACCCGTCAAGCAAAAGGTTAGGAAACAGGCCTTGGAGCGGTAGCAGTTCATTGCCGAGGAAATCAAGAAGCTTGAAGCAGATGGTTTGGTAAGAGGAGTGCTGCATCCAACGTGGTTGGTAAACCCGGTGGTGATACAAAAGGCAAATGGGAAATGGAGGCTTTGCATAGACTTCACTGACTTGAACAAGGCTTGACCGAAGGACCCTTTCCCCTTGCCGCGCATAGATCAAATTGTTGATTCCACCTCCGGATGTGACTTGCTCTCCTTTTTGGATGCCTACTCCGGCTACCACTAGATATTTATGAACAAGGAAGATGAGGAAAAGACCGCATTTATAACTCCCTGTGGCACGTACTGCTTTGTACGTATGCCCTTCGGGTTAAAGAGTGCTGGTTCGAATTTCACTAGGGCTATTCAAATTGGTTTTGGATCTCAGCTGCACAGAAATGTGGAAGCCTATATGAATGACATCGTGGTCAAAACCAAGGATGAAGCCACTCTCATACAAGATCTGGAGGAAACTTACGCAAACTTGTGTAAGGTCAACCTGAAGCTCAACCCTGAAAAGTGTGTGTTTGGTGTCCCATCCGGCAAGCTGCTTGGGTTCTTAGTATCTTAGCGAGGAATAGAACCCAATCCCGACAAGATCAAGGCGATCGAGCAGATACAGGCACCCAATACCATCAAAGATATCAGACGTCTGACCGGATGTGTTGCCGCGTTGAGTCGGTTCATCTCCAAGTCCGCTGAGCGCGCCTTGCCGTTCTTCAAAATCTTGAAGAAGGTTGGCCCAATGAAGTGGACCCCGGAGGCATATGCAGCGCTACAAGACCTAAAGAAATACCTATCCTCTGCTCCCACCTTGGTCGCTCCTAAACCACAAGAGCCGTTGCTGCTATATTTAGCGGCAACGAATCAAGTGGTTAGTGCAGCGCTGGTGGCGCAGCGGGGGGTGGATGAAGATTCAGCAGCCGCTGCTGATGCTGCCGGGACCGAGAAAGAAACATCGGCGGCAGGGCTCGACACAGGTCAAGGGGGATCTCAGCAAATGGTTGACAGTGAATCCAAGGAAGTGGCAAAGAAGAAAATGGTGAAATGGCCCGTGCACTTTGTCAGTTCCCTACTACAGGGGGCTAGGTCAAGGTACTCCGGAGTACAAAAGCTGATCTTCGGCCTCATCATGGCCTCGAGGAAGCTGCGCCACTACTTCCAATCCCATGAGATAACAGTTGTCACCCGTTTCCCGTTGCAACGCATACTGAGAAACCCCGAAGCCACTAGCAGGATAGTTGAGTGGGCACTAGAGTTGTCACGCTTCGAATTAAAGTATGAGAGCACTTCTACCATTCAAAGCAGAGCCTTGGCCAAGTTTATTGCAGAATGGACACCCATGCCAGATGATGAAGCTCCAGAGACAATCCTCCCAGGCAAAGAGGCACCCAAGGATTGGATCATGTACTTTGACGGTGCTTTCTCACTCCAGGGGCTGGGGCAGGCGTGCTCCTCATCGCCCCGACCGGAGAGCACCTCAAGTACGTCGTCCAGATGCACTTTCCCCGGGAGGAAGCCACCAACAACACCACTGAGAATGAGGGGCTCCTTGCCAGACTCAGAATCGCGGTTGAGTTGGGAATAAAGAGGCTGATCGTCCAAGGAGATTCTCAACTTGTGATAAAGCAAGTCAACAAGGATTACCAGAGCCCGCTGATGGAAGCCTACGTGGAAGAAGTGAGGAAATTGGAGGAGCACTTCGATGGGCTGTAAACAAAGCATGTGCCACGGGCAGAAAACATCATTGCTGAATCGAAGTGCGCTACGTAGAAGCTTCCTGTGGAACCAGGGACCTTTGTTCTCCGCCTCACTCAACCATCAGTGTCCCCATCAGCGATGTCCAAGAAGAGAAGAAAGCTGAACTCCGGCAAGCATTTCCTGGCAGAGCTTCCCGAAGCCACTGGTAGAGAAGCTGCCGGGGAAAATCCCGTTCCGGTTGACGAGCAGCTTCCTCCCGCAAGACCTCAGGGTCTAGCAGTTGAGACAAGCGCTCCTTGAGACGAGGAGATGCCTTTAGTCCTTGTTGTCGAGCCACAGGCTCCAACCTGGGTGCATCATATAGTCCATTTCCTTCAAACAAGAGAACTCCCCGAAGAGCAAGAGGAAGCCGAAAGAGTAGCCCGTCGGTCAAGTATGTACCAGTTTGTCGATGACACCCTGTACAGAAGGCGACCGAACGGTGTGAAATTGAGGTGTATGTGCCGGGAGGATGGACTGAAGCTGTTGGCGGAGATTCACGGAGGAGTATGTGGTTCCCACATTGGATCAAGGGCCCTTGTCGGGAAAGCTTTCCGACAGGGTTTCTATTGGCCAACTGCCCTCCAGGACGCTGCTGAACTGGTCACCAAGTGCGAAGCCTGCCAGTTCCACTCCAAGAATATCCATCAACCAGCGCAAGCCCTACAAACAATCCCTCTATCCTGGCCATTCTCGGTCTGGGGGCTTGATATCATGGGCCCCTTCCCCCGTGTTGTCGGGGGCTTTGAGTTCTTGTTCGTGGCAACCGACAAGTTCACAAAGTGGCCTGAGGTGGAACCAGTGAGAAAGGTGACCGCACAAGCAGCTGTCAAGTTCACGAAAGGACTGGTGTACCATTTTGGAGGGCCTTACAGAGTGATCACCGACAACGGCACCCAGTTCACGAGCCGCGCCTTCATGCAATATATCCAAAACCTTGGAAGCAAGGCCTCCTTCGCCTCTGTTGCTCACCCGAGAAGCAACGAGCAAGTCGAGAGGATGAATGATCAAGTGCTGCGAGGACTCAAGACAAGGACTTTCGATAAGCTACGGAAGAGCAGCAGTCGCTGGATAGATGAGCTGCCGGTGGTTCTTTGGTCCCTCAGAACAACACCAAATCGAGCTACCGGCCAAACGCCCTTCTCCCTAGTGTATGGGGCGGAAGCAGTGCCCCCGACGGAACTCATATACGGGTCACCTCGAGTGCTTACCTACGACGAAGTAGAGCAACAACAGCTGCGGCATGACGATGCCACGCTCCTCGAGGAAGACCATCTCCGGGCTGCTGTGCGTGCCACACGCTACCAGCAAGCTCTGCGCCGCTACCATAGCCGCAGAGTTCATGCCCGGAGCCTTGAGGAAGGTGACCTTGTCCTTCGGTGTGTTCAGTCCGCCAAGGGTACAAACAAGTTGACGCCGAAGTGGGAAGGCCCTTACCGGGTAGTACGAGTCACCAGACCTCGCGCAGTCCGTCTGGAGACCGAAGATGGCACCAAGGTGCAGAACTCATGGAACATTGAGCATCTTCGTAAGTTCTACCCGTAAGGCGCGGCTGCCGGGCCCAGTCCCCGGCAGCCACCTTTTGTACAAGCCTTGCCGATGTTGCATATAACCCTTTGTACAAAGCCAGGCGCAGACCCTATGCAACAATAATAAAGCTAGGCATTGCATCATATCATGATCCTTACATGCTCATTACGCATTTTTTATGACTGCAATGTTAGCGCTTTTAAGTTATAATATATTTGCTAGAATGCTTGATGGAACCGTAATCTTTGTTACTGTCATCACCTTACATGTTTTACCATCGAGAAAACAGGAAAGGGGAACAAAGAAACAAGGATGGCGGCCCATCACGCTCAAAAAGAAGATACTACCTGGAAAAGATAAGTATATCACATGTTTCCAGTTCAGTAATTCTCATTTTCTCAAGGAAACCCTTAGTATCTTCCTTACTGCATGATGTGGAGTCATCCACGTGGTGAAAACCCTTGTCGGGACGAGCCGTCCCCCTATCCTTGCTTATAGGGGTGACAGCGTCGATACCGACAAGGAGCTCTGCTGGGGAAGACGCCAACGTGTTGCCTGGGGCTCGTCCCTCCCCCCCACTTTGGCACTCGTGGTTTGAATGATGACTCGGCAAGTAGCTTCGTGTGGCAGAGACAAAACATACTAATGCAGTAGAAATAAGGAAAGGAAAAGGATAGTACTTGCGGGAAGAAAATAGCATTCTATTCTCATTCATTTTCGATACAAAATGGGTAGATATTACATTATGATTCGTTAAAACTTGGCAAGCGCCTACATCTTTTGACATGAAAAAAGATAATTGCCCCGTAATCCCATTCTTGTCCCTCTCCTCTTAGGGGTTAGGTAGAGAAGGAGCGGAGGGCAAAAGGAGCGCCTGGCCGGGATTCGATGCTTCCCAGCCAGGACCAGAGGGACGCGACCGGCGGAAGGACCCTGCCCCCAGGCAGGGCGGACAAAGTCGACGTAGCAGACAAGACCGATAAGGGGAAAGAAGGCGGAGGGCAGGTGTAGATGGTGGCTCTGCCGGGACCCAACTGGTGATGATGGTGCTGCCGGGGAACGCGACGCGTCGGAGACCTCATTCGTGTTCCTGATGCGTCGTAGATCCCCGACCGCCATCGTCTTCCTCATTGCCACCGCCCGAGAAGACGCACCCGCCACCGCCCAAGCTCCAGGCGTGGCGACCCGGGGACCCCACAGAGAGCATGGTCATCCCCGTTGGCCAAAGGCAGGGAACTCCATCCCCCGCCTTAGAAGGACACGCGAAGATGAACAACTCCCTCCCATGCGCTCCATCCATGGTGCTGCGGGAGGAGAGCTTCACCGCGGTAAATGACGACGCGCGGCTGCAGCCGCACACACGCCCGTGGAGGCCATGTGGGCGTTTTTTTCAACCACCTTGGAGAAGGAATGCGGGAACCACGGATCGCCGCGACGCTGCACATCCAACATAGATCCCGACGCGATGTCAACCGCGTGAAGCTCCATCAAGACTAAAGAAGCGGGTAGCGCGGCGGCAGGCATACCACTACAGCCGTCCCCGATACGGCCACTACGCTGCCCGCTCCCCCATCCGAGGCTTCCCCGACCAACCTCCGGTTCAGAACCACATAGCCATGACGGGAGCTAAACAAAGACTCGGAAGGAATGTTCTACAAGCACGCTCGCTCGGCCCCTCACCCTGAGCATCGGGAAGCCGAGCGCAGCTCGGGACGAAGATGCAGAAGGGCAAGCTCTATAGGTTTGCACTCAAGCAGAGAGAAGGGATGGACGAGCATCGCCCCTCGCGACCCCCAATTTATAGGGGAGAGCGCGGGGGTTGGCTCTCCTCCACTCCAAGGGTCGCCGCCCATCTCCACCAATTCCATCGCCACGATTACAGGCGAACCGGTAACCGCCCCATTGCTCCAATCCATGGTGCTGCGGTTTCTGCCACGATTAGGACTTTAAGTCACGCGCGACCGTCGCTAACTCCCTGCTATGCATGCGGTGCGCGTGGCGGAAACGGCCTGAGGTGGTGGGTTAGTGCTGACCAATAAATTGGCAGTTATTCCCTCTAATTGCGCGCCTGTGCATGAAACTTGGGCCTGACCCAATGGCACTTGGCGAGCACGTGTGGGCCAGTCCCGGGGGCTCCTGTCGGTGCACTAGTACAGGGGTACCCAGTGCCCCTAACTTATGCACAGGCGGTAGAAGCAAAACCCCGTCCAGCAATCAAGACAAGACTCCAGCAAGCTCAACGCGGCAGCCCAGGCCTGGGCTGCGACGCGCCAAGCACGTCCCCGATGCTTGCCGGGGACCAAGACGTACACACCTCCCAGAAGACCCGGCAAGCCACTCCCCGACAATCGTGAACTACCCAACCACCGCTCCACCTCATCGCTATGCCTGTCACTTATCGATGCGGTGTCGGGCCCTCAGGTGGCTGATCAGCTCTCGCTAAGCACGTGGCGACACATTGGAATGCAAGTTACACTCGGTTGACACCCGCCCTGCAGCGTGTCAACATCTTAAGCAACGACCGGCCAAGCGGTGGCAAGAGCTTGCCGGGGATGCACCCCCAAGCGCCACCTACGCAGGTAATTATGGCATTTTGTCCTAAATACCATTGTTAGGTATGATAGCTCTGCTTTGCTATCTAATCGGTAGATAATGTCTGTTTTGCCATTGTGGTAACCCCTTGCACTATAAAAGGAGGTCCAAGGCAACCTAGCTCAAGGTTGGCAATTTGAACCCCCGAACACTTGTACTCGCATAGCCGCTCTTTCCCCGACAGCAGTCCTTGCTGGGGGTTAAGCGCTTTGCGTTCTTCGTGTTCCTCCAATCAATCCACCAAAAAGCAGGAGTAGGGTTTTACGCTTAGCAGCGGCCCGAACCTGGGTAAAACGCATGTGTTCTGATCGTTGCACCGTCTCATGCTCTCTGCTCTTCGTGCAACATGACCCCCCCTTGCTGAACCACAAGGGACCTCTGGTCCCATAGGAGATGGTGAGCATCCGTGCCTCGACACCTGTCATCATTGATGAGTCATTTGACTCCAAATACAAATTGTTCAAATCTATGAATAGTGAAGTGTTTGCCAGGTACATTGGAACTAACAGCAGGAATGGTTCTCCCATGAAGAAGATCTAGGTTCCCAAATGTCTTCTTGAGAAGCTTCCTTTAAATGTCATGACGACATTTGATAGGAAGAAGGCATACCCCAGATCAAAGTCTTCATATGGTCGAACTAACAACTATGTATCGCAGGGAAGGACTGAACTGACTCATGAGTATGAGCACTATGGCATGAACTGCTATGTTCATAAGACTAAGAATTTCTATTCATATTCTTATGAGTACTCTAACCCTCCTGTGAAGCGTTCGATTAGGGCAACTTTGCCTAAATTCTCTGATGCTGCCTTACGTCTTATTGCTTCTAAGCCAGCCCTTCAGATGTGGGTGGTTAAGAAGAACTAACATCTTCATGCAGCATCGGATCTCTAGATGGGATGAAGCTTAATATGAAGATTATCTCAGGAGGCCTGAAAATATTCTTGGTTGGACGCAAGATAACTAATGCAAATGGTTTTTACCATTTATATCGTCCAGTTTACTTACCACTGTGTACTGCAATATCTTCATCAAGGCATGTTACAATTGCATGTTTTTGTGAACAAGACTAATACTCAAATGCAGGAAGATAAGTCTAGTACCATTGAATGGATCATGGACAGTGGATGCACTAGTCATATGATTGGTGATCGAAGCCTATTGATGGAGTCAACTCTTCGACCTCCTACCAAAGACCACATCATCTTTGCCGATAAAAGTAGCAGCAAAGTTCTGGGACCATGTAGAGTTGCTATCACAAGGGATCGACACATGGACAATGTTATGCTCGTCGAATCCATTGGTTACAACTTGATGTATGTCTTAATGCTTTGTGATCTAGACATTCTTATCATATTCGGCAAATTTCGATGTGTTGTGCTAATGGTCTCTGACAAAACCAAAGTCTTCGAAGGTTTTCGAAGAGGTGATCTATATATGGTAGACTTCTGTGCAGGACCACAGGTTGTCACTTGTCTCCTAGCTAAGGCTTCGGAATGCTGGTTATGGCATCAATGGCTAGGACATTCTGGTATGAGGAACTTGCATACTCTCGCCAAGAAGAGTCTCGTCATTGGTGTCGAAGGAGTCAAGTTCAAGAAGGACCATTTGTGTGGTGACTGCGAAGCCAGGAAGATGAGTAGGGCCAAACATCCCTTGAAGACTATCATGACGACCTCAAGTCCCTTCGAGCTGCTCAATATGGACTTATTTGGCCCAACTCATTATTCCACATTTTCTACTACTGCAAATCTTTATTGCTTCGTGATTGTTGATGATTACTCTTGATATACCTGGGTGCACATCTTACTCTATAAGACTGAAGTGCAGGATGTCTTCAGTCACTTTGCCAATAGGTACATGACCAACTATGACGTCAAGTTCAAGCACATAAGGAGCGATAACGGCACAGAGTTCAAGAACACCGGTCTTGACACTTATCTTGACACCCTGGGTGTCACACATGAATTCTCCGCTCCATATACACCACAACAGAATGGCGTCGTGGAACGCCAAAACAGGACACTCATAGAGATGGCTCGCACTATGCTTGATGAATACAAGACACCTTGAAGATTCTGGCCTGAAGCCATTGACACTGCCTGCCACATCATCGACAGGGTATATCTTCATAAGTTCTTCAAGAAAACATCATATGAGCTGCTCGCCAGTAAGAAACCCAATGTAAGTTATTTCAAAGTCCTCGGTGCCAAATGTTGGATTAGGGATCCACACCACACTTCAAAAATTGCACCGAAAGCACATGAGAGTTTCATGCTTGTTTATGGATAGGATTCGCACACCTACAGAGTATTCAACACTTTTCACCATAAAATTGTTGAGACTGTAGATGTGCGGTTCGATGAGACTAATGGCTCACAAAGAGAGCACCTGCCTCCGATGCTAGATGAACTTCCTCCTGAAGAAGCTATCAAGTTGATGGGCACTGGTGAGATCATGCCTGAGGAACCAATGATTGAAGAAGTCATCATTCCTCCATCTACTCAACACGAAGACAATGATCCTCCTGAAGATAATGCTGCTGATGAAGACAATGCTCAGCAGCAGGATCAAAGTCTTCGTCCTGCTCATCCACGTGTGGCGAATGAAGTTCAAATCGAGAAGATGCTCAGTAGCATCAATGCACCAGGTCCTATCACTCGCTCAAGGGCTAACCAATTGGCTAAATTTTGTGGGCACTTTGCTTTTGTGTCTATCTCAGAGCCCACCAAAGTAGATGAAGCCTTCATGGAACCTAAGTGGATACAAGCTATGCAAGAGGAACTTCATCAATTCAAGATCAACAACGTATGGGAACTCGACAAGCGACCAGATCCACGCAAGCACAACATCATTGACACAAAGTGTATCTACCGCAACAAATAAGATGAATCTAGCCAAGTTGTCAGAAACAAGGCTCGACTTGTTGCTCAAGGCTACACATAGGTTGAGGGTATCGATTTCGATGAAACATTTGCACCTGTTGCTAGACTTGAAGCCATATGTATACTGCTTGCTTATGCTAACCACTATGATATATGCTTATATCAAATGGATCTCAAAAGTGCATTCCTCAATGGTAAGATTGAGGAAGAAGTATATGTTACTCAACCACCAGGGTTTGAAGATCCAAAGCATCCTGACATAGTCTACCGGCTCAACAAGGCATTGTATGGCCTCAAGCAAGCACCAAGGGCCTGGTACGACACACTCAAGGCATTTCTCAAGGAGAAAGGCTTCAAACCTGGTTCACTCGATCCTACTCTCTTCACTAAATCATACGATGGTGAACTATTTATATGTCAAATCTATGTGGATGACATTATATTCGGTTGTACTAACAATCGATACAGCGATGAGTTTAGCTTCATGATGCAAGAGCAATACTAGATGTCGATGATGGGAGAGCTGAAGTTCTTTCTAGGGATTCAGATTTGACAACAACCAAATGGCATCTTCATATCTCAAGAGAAGTATCTCAAGGACTGCCTCAAGAAATTTGGCATGAACGAAGCCAAAGGCTAGAAAATGCCAATGCCAACAAATGGCCACCTCTACACTGATGAAAATGGTAAAGATTTTGATTAGAAGGTATATCGCTCAATGATTGGCTCTTTGTTGTATCTATGTGCATCTACGCCGGATATAATGCTTAGTGTTTGCATGTGTGCCCGATTTCAAGTGGCACCGAAGGAATCGCATCACCTCGCGGTGAAGCGAATACTTCGATATTTAGCTCACACCCCAACACTAGGATTGTGGTATCCAAAAGGCTCGAATTTTGATCTTATTGGCTACTCAGATTCAAATTTCGCTGGCGACAAAGTTGATCGCAATTCTACATCAGGCACTTGTCACTTTCTTGGCCGTTCACTGGTATGCTGGTCTTCGAAGAAGCAGAACTGTGTATCACTCTCCACAGCTGAAGTCGAATACATTGTTGCCCGTCATGCTGCACTCAGCTTAGCAGATGCTCAAGGACTACGACAACAACAAGAAGAAAGTACCTCTCTACTCTGACAATGAGAGTGCTATCAAGATCGCCCACTACCCAGTAAAACACTCGAAGACAAAGCACATTGAGATACGACGTCATTTCCTTCATGATCATGTGTTGAAGGGAGACATCTTCATCAAGCATGTGAAGACACAAGAGAAGCTAGACGATATCTTCACGAAGCCTTTGGATGAGAGGAGATTTTGCAAGTTGCGGTCTGAGCTAAATATCTTAGAATCCTCAAATGTCCTTTGAATGGACATGCATCCTAACGCTTATGCGTATTGATGACTTTGATGCAGAACACACGAAGTTTCGTATGTCTTCAACCCATGAAGACTTACACTCTAAGTGTGAACAAATTAACGAAGAATATGACTTCAGAGCACCACGATAATTGTGCGCCATGTCTGGGTCAAACATTCTTATACGGTGGGTAACGCCACCAACCCACTTGAAGACATTACTTTTATCTTCGCATCTTGTCTATGTCTTCAAGAAACAGAGTTTATCTTCGAGTAGAATGTTTTCTAGCGAATTTGCACGTGTTTCACTTGAATATACTTTGGATATTTTTGGAGTCTTTGTCCTCTGTAGCATATGTCCTATAGCTATATCTTTTAATTTTTTCTAGGAAAATGTGATCGGACCCGCTATCCCCATTTATTCCTAACTCTCCTAACACTATTCAACTCCATTCATATGCATTCTATTTGACACGTGTTGATTGTCTTCACTACATCCTTGTCAGTCAAAGATAAATCTAACCAACCGTTTAAAATTCATCTTTCTATCCTTACCGCACGAATCGCAACAATTACCGCGCCGTCATTTCGGATCTCATGTAGTGGGCTATCAGACGTGTTGCATGCTCCCCACGTGTCCCACTAATCCGAAGAGTACGGGGCAAATCCGTCCAAAAATTTCGGGTGTTCCAGTCCTTATGAATACATGTCCCCCTGTAAAATTATTGCTCTTACCGCATGTCCCTCGCTCTCGAGCTTTCAAACCCTAGCGCCGTCGCTGGATTTCATCGCCGCCGGAGAAGAATCACTTCGCTACCGAGACTTCTTCAACGACGTACTCATGCCGGCCGCGACCATCCTCGCTAGCCGCCGCCGTAGCTTTCTGCCACCACCGAGCTAGGGTGTGGCAGATTGAACCTCTCGGACTCTCTGCTTCATCGAGTTGTTCCTCGCGTTCTTCACTGTGGTAAATAAATCGCTAATTTTTACTGCCTTTTTGATCTGAAAAGTTACCTCAAATTTTCGATTTTTATTTTTCCACCTTCCTGTCAACAGCACTCAACAAATTGAACTCAATATACCTAATGCTTTCACTTTTTGACAAAAGTTGGCTTGATTTCTCATTTGTACAAATTCTCGGACTTGTACAAATTTGAAACCACCATATCCTATGTAAAAGTGAATGTCTTCGGTGAACGAGGTCAATGTTTTCGAACCTTGCTTTATCTTCGAAATCTTCTGAGAATGCATATGACCTCTTCCACTCCCTCACGTCTCTAATTCTTTCATAGGTACATGTCCGCAGCAGAATCGCTAGGATCTCATAGTCTGAATTCATTTGCAGACTACTTGCAGATTCATTTGGACTTTCCTGGAGCTAGTTCTCACCTCCACTTGCCAGTGAAGATTTTGCCGAAGCCAATGGCCAAAGATAGAGCACCAAACAAGGGCGGCAGGCAAAGGCGTCTGAACACTGCCAAGGATCTACCTCCAAAACTCTATGAGAAATACAAGTCTGATTCAGAAGAGACTTACACTCAGCGCAAGAATCGGATCCTGACGGCGTTCTGGGAACGGGGGTACCCAGACCTGCCTGCCTACGGGCCAGGGCATGGCCCACTTCGACAGCCCAGTACGGCCCGGCGCAGGGTCGCTCAAGAACAAGGCCCTCGTGAGAGCCCCGCCCTCGCGAGGAGGACGACACCAAGACCCCCGGAAGGAGGAGGCCACTCCAGGATCCTTCCCTAGGGGCAGAGATCTCTGTGCAGCACTCGGCATCGTGAGGTTGGGCTGACGCAAGCCTGGCCAGGCGGGCGCCAGCGGGCACAGGAGAGACAGTTTCCTCTTTGGTGCAAAGGAGGCAAGAGCGTACGCAGGTTCCCAAGGCATCCCCCCAAATGTTTCCATTCCGGCGCAACGAGACCAAGACCACAAGCCCCGCAGGACGGACGTCATCCCCGAGCCCACCTCTTCATCACAACCAGCTACTTTGCAGGTGAAGACAACCTTTCGTCAGGATAAGGTATACTCCTTGTCCCCCCTTCGAATTTGGCCATTGTGGGATCCCTTCCCGCCAGTGCGATAAGGGAGGAGGACCCGGGGCAACTGTCAATAGAGGTTCGGCTGCGCTGAAGAGGGGATGGAAGGAAGAGACCACCGAGTACCCTCGTGAGGTTGCTCACCACTGTACTAGTTCATCCACAAACCTCCTCGTGAGGCAATCCACCATAAGGTAGGAGTAGGGTTTTACGCTTCACAGCCGCCCGAACCTGGGTAAATCCTCGTGTGTTAGTCCTCTTCCTCGCGATTGAGTGAGTTCGTCCGGCTAGGTTGTGGGGCTGTGAGTTTGATGTCGAAGCTGGTGGGGATCTTCGCACACGCCCCTGAGTTCGAACCTCTTTGGGTTTTGCGGAGCTCGAAATCCGACATTTGGCGTGCCAGGTAGGGGGCATGTCGGAATCCTTTCCTAAGCTTCGCCTCCGATCCGCTCCGTCGCTCCAATGACTGACGCCCGGCAAACCTCCTTCGGCCCTGGAGTTCCCACCTTCACCGACCCAGCGCCGGCCACCCATGACGTGCGCCCTGGCAGTTCAGTGCTGGGCGGGCGTTACCAGGCCACCAGCGTCGGCGCCACCGCCGTCGCCTCCCGCACTAGCCAGGCGCCCCCGGGCTCCGCAAGCCCGCTGCCGAGGCAGTACGCCCGCTTCGCGGCACCGCTCGCCGGGCAGCCTTCGCCCTGTGTTCACGTGGGAGATCTGAACGCGCATGACGCGTTGCTGATGGCAAGTGAGCTGCTTCGTCATCGCCCGACGCATGGGGGTTTGATGCCTAGGCCGACCACATCACCGAACTTGTCACCACCGCAAGAAGAAACTATGCCCCGCACCTCCTCCTCCAACCTCCGATGCTGGGGGCCGAGGGCTCGTCCGCCGCACAACTCCCTTCATCGACCGGGGGCATGCTCGGCCCGCGCCCGGGCGAACCTGAGCAAGGCCTGCCCCACTCGGTGCTCCTTCTCCTCCGGGTCCCGGTGGTCGGCTTCGGGGCATCACCCGGCCCCGACGGCGACGCGCAAGGAGACGGCGAGGCACCACGCGTGCGCCCCTGCGCGCGCACCCCCTGCACGGTGGATCCTCGGCCGCCTGGGCAGTCCAGGCGCGAGCGCGCTAACCGGCGCAGGGACCAGGCGGCTCAAGCCTCCAGGCAAGCAGGTAATCGCAACAGGGGCACGGTGGATGACCATGGAGGCAATCCTCGCCAGGACGTGTGCGGTCAACCTCGCGGCGACAGTAAGGGCAAGCAGCTTCGCGCGGAGGCTCGGCGCAGGAGGGTCTGTGGACCACGTGGTCCGGGCTGCGCCGCCGCGGCGCCCGGGGAGGTTGACCGCGTGGCGCACCGAGACGGCTCAGGAGGAAGCCAAGGCCTTTACACGGAGCCCTATGTCCCGAGCAGCATCGTACATGTGGACGGCGCCGCAGGTCATGCGTCCGATGCAGGTGTCAGCATCCTCCCAGAGTAGGAGGGTGGCATGGACGTCCTCTTCAGGTCAGGCCTGAGGGCTTCCGTTGAGGGAGCACTGGTCCCGGTTGGAGCAGAGAAGGGGGCGTCTCGGGATGCGCGGGGGCACGGTGCGAGCTGTCAGATTTTGGGCTCCGCAAAACCCTAAGGAATTCGAACCGAGGGGCGTGTGCGAAGATTCCCCAACAGCTTCGCCCCCTCCAATCTCTCAACACAGTACCCCCGCTCGATGGCGAGGAAGACGATGGCACACAAGAGTTTACCCAGGTTCGGGCCGCTGCGAAGCGTAAAACCCTACTCCTGCTTTTGGTGGATTGCCCCGCGAGGAGGTATGTGGATGAACTAGTACAGCGGTGTGTTTGCAGGGTGGTTGCCTCGTCCGTTCCACCGAGCTACTTGGTCCCTATTTATAGCGGCCCGGGTCCTCTTCCCTTATCGCAATGGCGGGAAGGGATCCCACAACCACTACTGGAATCCAGGAATTTGCCGTCTGCCAGTTCTTTGCCGTCTGCTCGCGGACGGCAAAGAACGTCTTTGCTGTCCGCTGGCAAGAAACTGAATACAAAAAACAGGCTGACGGCAAAGATCTTGTTTGCCGTCCGCTAGCTCTTTGCCGTCGGCCAGCGGACGGCAAAGGGACCAAAGGCAGACGGCAAAGAGCCCAGCTGGGCCCCACTGGGCCGTGAAGCTGGTTAGGTTAAATGGACAGCCTGGATGCCGTCCACCGGATCTTTGCCGTCTGCCGTTCGTCCCTTTGCCGTCCGCCAGCAGACGGCAAAGAAGACGCCTGGCTAACGGTCATTAGCCCCCGGCCCCACCCCCTCTTTGCCGTCTACTAGCGGACGGAAAAGGGGCGAACGGCAGACGGCAAAGACCCTCACCCGGCCTAACAAACACCCCCGGCCGGCCCCGACCCCCCCTCTCTCTCTCTGTGTGCATCTCTCTCTCACCCCGCACGACCACCGGCCGCCCCTGCCCCGCCGCCCCTCACCGGCTGCCACCCTCACCGGCCGCCCCTCACCTCGCCGCCACCGTCACCGGCCGCCCCGCCCCGCTCCCCGGCCCCTACGCCCGCCCCTCCCCCGACGAGCTCCCCCGCTGCCCCTCCCCGACGACCTGCCCCGCCGCCCCGCTCTCCGGCCCCTGCGCCCACCCCTCCTCCGATGACCTCGGAGCGGCCGCGGCTCTGCCCCACCGCCCCACCGCCGGAGCAGGCCGCGGCTCTGCCCTCCTCTCCGCGGCCTTCCTCCCCCTGCGCCGGCCCTCCTCCACCACCGCGTCGACCCTCCTCCACCACCGCGGCGGCCCTCCTCCACCGGCCCTCAAGGTGATTTTTTCTTTTTTCTGTTTTTTACTGTTTAGGTTTAGGTTAATTAGTGTTTGGTTTAGGTTAGGGCTAGGTTTAGTTTAGGTTTAGATAATTAGAAGAAGAAGAAGAAAGATGAAAAAAAAACTAAGAAGAAAATAAAAATAAGGAGAAGAAGAGGAAAAAGGAAAAGGGAAGAATAGGAAAAAGGAAAAGAAGGAAGAAGAAGAGGAGGAGGAGGAGGAGGAGGATAGGAAAGAGAGGGCCAGGGTGGCCTGTCGGCGGAGGGCGTACCTCGGCATCGATGGAACCCTAAATTTCAACTTGGTGGTGGCATCGTATTTTAAATATTTAGTTAGGTTGACGGAAAAAACAATAATGCTATGTTATTCATCTTTGGATTTCGATGTGCAGTTGTTTCGTCGCTGCGAGGGTCTGCTATTCGACGACCTCCCTGTGTGTTTGACGAGCTCCCCTGCGTTCGTGGGTGAGCACACATCTCCTCCCCCCCCCCTTAATTTGCTCTGTTACGGTCTTCGTGCCGATGAAACTTGCTAGCTATACGTGTCTTCAATCATCAGTATGGGTGACCAGTATGCGTCTCCCGTTCGAAAGGGCGGCATCTATAAATATGCATGTCTTTGCATATTTATAACCGCCATCCTTTTGAATTGTCCAACGTTATCCATGGACAGCCCGAGTATGTGTAGATTGGGTTCGTTTTCCCTTATGCTCTGCTCCGGATCCGATGCGGAATTTCGTCAGTGCCTCCCTGTTGTTCTCCGGGTACACATCCTCTCTGCTTATTGTCGAAACGTGTATCAGGAGAACAGCGGGGAGGTGCTGTCAAAATTCTGCGTCGGATCCGGAGCAGAGCATGGGAAAATGAACCCAATCTACACATACTCGGGTGGGATTAGGACCTATCTTTACCTATTAGCGTGTAGGTTGCATGGACGTAATAAAACTGACAAACTTGATTAACTGATGAATATAGATGATGAATTATATATATATTTCTTGTGTGTTTAGTAGGTAGGCAAGATGAGTGATCGTGCGTGGATGTACACCGGTCACCCTAGTCAGAAAGACATGACCATTGAATGGTTAACAAAAACCAAGGGGTTTCTGAGAGCCGCATTTGCAAATGGCCAAGAAATAACCTGGTGCCCCTGTGTCCGGTGCGACAACCATAAAAAGTGGACACGGGATGAGAGGGGTAAACACTTGCAGAAGTGGGGTTTTACGCCTGATTATATGGTGTGGAGATTTCATGGTGAGTCTGCCCAATGTGCAAGAGCTGAGGTGGTTCGTCGTTGCACCGACGAGCATGGTACCGGGATCGAAGAGATGGTGCAAGACTTTGATGATGCTAGGGATTCGGACGATGAGATGGAGGAATCTGCAAAGGCCGTGTATGAAATGTTGGAGTCTTCAAAACGTCCTCTCCACGAGCACACTGAGCTTTGTCAGCTGGATGCCATCGCGCAAGTAATGGCTCTGAAGGCTCAGTTCAGCCTGGGCAGAGAATGCTACGACGCGATGATGACAATATTCGGACTCTTTCTACCCAAAGGCCATGTATTGCCTGCAAACCTGTACCAGTCGGACAAAATCCTACGCGCGCTTAAGAGGCCCTATGAGAAGATAGATGCCTGTGAGAATGGATGTGCCTTATTTAGGCTTGAGTATGCGGGCTTGAACTATTGTCCCATTTGCAAGTCTTCCAGGTATGTTGTGGTAGACAACGGTATGGGTGAGAAGAGTTAGACCAAAATCCCAGTTAATGTTCTTCGGTATATGCCAATCATACCAAGACTTCAACGTCTTTACATGGTCGAAGAGACGGCCACACAGATGACGTGGCACAAATTGGGCAAAAGAACCGAACTAGATGCAGATGGGAATCCGATGTTGGGACACACTTCAGACGCTTTTGCGTGGAAGCACTTCGATGCATTACATAAGGACAAAGCGGCAGATCCAAGGCATCCTCGAGTCGCCATCAGCACGGATGGGTTCAATGTGTTTGGTACGACGGCAACCCAATACAGTTGTTGGCATGTATTTGTCATTCCACTCAATCTCCCCCCCCCCCCCCGGAGAGATTATGAAAAGAAAGAACATTTTCTTGACGTTGATAATTCCAGGGCCCAACTATCCGGGGAAGAATATGAATGTGTACATGCAGCCGCTTAAGGATGAATTGCAAGAAGCTTGGGATAATGGGATCAAGACATATGACGCCGCTACAAAACAAAACTTAAAAATGCATGTGTGGTACATGTACTCGATGCATGACTTGCCGGCGTATGCGCTATTCGTTGGCTGGTGTGTGCATGGAAGGTTCCCGTGCCCCACATGCAAGGCAGCTCTTCAGTTCTGTTGGCTGCAGGCGGGTCGCAAGTATTCTTGCTTCGACTTGCATAGACAGTTCCTCGATCCTGGCCATAAGTTCATAAAAGACAAGAAGAATTTCATCAAAGGTAGAGTTGTCAAAAACTCTGCGCCACCTGCATTGCCAGGCCAACAGACCCTGGATCAGTTAAACGCTCTCGAGCCTGATCCAAAGCGTCCAGGATATTTCAAAGGGTATAATTCGGAACACGCCTGGACTCACAAGATATGCTTGTGGGATCTGCCTTACTTTAAAGACCATTGCCCTCACAACATCGACGTGATGCACACTGAAAAGAATATCGTCGAGGCCCTTTTTGGTACATTGTTCGGCATAGAGGGGAAGTCAAAGGATAACCCTAAGGCTAGAGTCGATCAGGAGGCCCTATGTGATAGACCGTTACAAAACATGCGACAACCGAAAGGAAAGAAGAACTGGAGGAAGCCAAAGGCATGGTTCAATCTTGGAAGGCCAGCTATGAGGAAAATGATCTTGTGGGTGAAAATGCAGTTGATGTTCCCCGATGGGTATGCAGCAAATCTAAAGAGGGGAGCGAGTCTTGACAAATTGAAAATATTTGGTGTCAAGAGTCATGAGCCGGAGTTGATCTGCATGTTAGAAAAGATCTTTCCACCGGGCTTCTTTAATCCAATGCAGCATTTGATTTTGCAATCTCCCGACCGAGGCAAGATTGGGGGGGGCGTGCAAAATCGTTGGTGCTTCGCAACTGAGAGATTGCAGAAGACGCTTCGAGCAAAATGTAAAAATAAACGTAGAATTGAAGCATCGATGGCCGAGGCATTCATTACTAAGGAGGCGTCAAACTTCGTGACAGCACACTACGAAGCCAAGAATCATCATTTGCATAATCCGAAGCCCCGGTACAATGATGGCGACCGTGAAAAAGGTTGATCCAACCTCAGCCTATTCAAAGGGAAGCTCGCACCAGCAGGTGCTTCTAAAGCAATAGTGTTGGATGTCGAAGAATGGCGGACCATTTCGTTGTCTATCTTCAACAACCTAACAGAAGTGCGGCCGTACATCGAGTAAGTTCTCGGTACATTGTTTCGCAACTTCTAATTCCTTTTGAAATGCTCTTATTCCCGGATATGTGATACAGTCGATACGTCGCCAAATTCTCGGATGGAGCGGTGATCCAAAAGGATTCCATCGAAGAGTATGAGCTTCTGGCAAAGCATGGAGGCAGCTATCCCGGTTTCATCTCTTGGTTCAAACAAACGGTAATTTCCATTAAACCATTTCATTTCTTTGTCTAGTTTGCGGCTAATGCAACAATCCTTTAGTATTAAACTTGTAGGCTAATTCAGAGTCTATGGACTCCGAATTGAGACAAGTCGCTAATGGTTTTTGACTATAAGGTCCGTTCATTTGACAAATACGACATCAACGGGTATCGCTTTCGTACTTTTGGCAAAGAGCTATCTATGGCCGACCGAAAGTCTACAAATTGTTGTGTCTCTGCTATCGAAGAAGGAGGTGTCGAGTATTATGGAAGATTTGAAGCAATTTATGAACTTATATTCTTTGGTGAAAACCCACCAAACGTCGTAGTCTTCAAATGTTATTGGTTCCAGCCGAAGGAGACTAGAAGGACTCATGAACATATAGGGCTAGTCGAAATCAAACAAAGCACCCATTTAGATGTTCCCGATGTCTATATTATGGCTCAACAGGGGACCCAAGTTTTTTATCTACCGTGGGCCTGCCAAACTGATCCAAATCTGAATGGTTGGGATGTCGTTTATAATGTGCCACCACGTTTTAGACCACCTCCCCTCAACGAAGATGATTATGAACCTCACATTAACCCAGACACATATGAAGGAGAATTCTTCCAAGAAACACGTCTTTCCAAAAAATGTTTCAAGAACCGCTCTACTTCACCCCAGAACATTGAAGTAGATAGCAACAGTGAATCCGACTTCACCCCTGAGCCAGAACAAGAAGAGACGGAAGAAGAAGAGGTTACTGCTGCGGATGACCTCTCAATGCTTGACCGATTACATAAAGGAGGCCTTCCACATGTTGTTCCTGATAGTGATGATGATTATGCATTTATTGATGATAGTGATGATGACGATGCATTTATTGATCCCGGAGCATATATAGACGATGAAGATTATTATTAGTTCATGTCAGGTATTATTCAATTTTTATTATATACATGATGATGATACACTCAAATTATATATATACATATTTTTATTCATGTCGATAATCAATTTTTTTATGTTGTACTAATTTCGTTTACTCTTTGTCATGGCAGGTGTTGAAAGATGGTGGGCGCGGGTCGAGAGCGATCCGAGGCTCCTTCGTCGGCGCGTGGTGGGAGGGGTACTTCCATTCCACCCCAAACTCTCTCGAGAGCGTTGTACGACAGTATTTGGACACCTGAGGGCGCTTCTTCGTTGGAGAAGTTGCCGACCGGGAGAGGAGGTCGAGGGAGAGGTAGGAAGGCTCCTAAAGTTACACGTGGTGGCCACGGGAGAGGTAGGAAGGCTGCTACGCCTTCCTCGCCGCCACCCCTAGCTGATTCACCCGAGCACAGGACTGTTACGGTGGACCCGTCTGAGGTGGAGGCTACAAGGACTCCTGTCCATGAGCCTCGGGTCGACGATCCTTCTGTCTCAGACGCGGCCACCCGCGAGACTCCTGTGCCAGACGCTTCATCCCGCGAGACTCCTGTGCAAGACGCTTCGTCCTACGAGACTCCACACGCTTTGACCGGATGGGATACCTGGCCGGATCTGCATCAACCGGAGCCGAGTGGCCATGCTGATGGTGGCGGGGATCAGCTTTCTGATAGCGGGGACGAGGTGGCTGAGGGGGCCACCGTCTACCAGCGTGGGTGTACACGGCTCCCGCCCGTGCCGGCGAACCGTGAGCAGAGGTGGCCGATTAGGCCTGAGTCGCTGAAGTAAGTGCATTTACTCTTTTTAAACCTTTTGCCTTCATGTTTCTTCACATATCTAATGTGTTGGCTTTGTCATACTGCAGGGGTTGGATTCACGCCAAGGATGTCCGCAGGCCCAACTCCATCCTTGGTGTGCTTTTACGGCATAACTTCCCGGGGTTTGTCACGTTGCCCGGTGAGGGTCAGCTTCAAGAGTTAGGATTGAAATGGGAGCACTACTTGGCTGCCCCGGCCCCGCCGGAGGAGATGATCGACGATGTGTTGTGCCACACGAGGGCCGACATGGTGATCAGAAAGTTCTGGGTAATTTCTCCTTTACACAATTAAAAATCAATAATAGCTATTTATTGTAATAATCAGTGTTGTCTCGTTTGATTGCAGACCTTCTACAGGTGTGAGGAGGGATACGAGGAGGCCGCGGCAAATCTTATCGATTACGAGTGCAGGCGCCTACTACAGAACTTACGGCACGAGGCTCGGGTACAGGCTGTTCAAGACTACTACGCCTCGTGGCGTATTACGAAGGACAAGTCATCGTCCCGCCGAAAGTTTCTGGACAAGGAGCTGTACATGAAGGTAATTATCTATTCTTAAGGCCTTGTACTTAGTTTCCTTGCTTTGATTCATAGGCGTAGCTCTCAAATTTCTCTTTACTAACTTACGTGCCCCCGAGATGGTGTGCGGATAAGATGGATTGTTGGGAGGCGTTGGTGAATGAGTGGTGCTCTGACGAATGGTGAGCCATCCACGACGATGCCAAGGAACGGCGTGCCCAAATGGAAGGTGTGCCACACCATCAAGGCAGCGCCAACTTATTTCAGTTTGGGCGGAACTGGGTACGTGGTTTGCTTCATGATTCCTGCAATTCGTTTTTTCATGCTAGCTTGACCCCTTTATTAATACTTTGTTCCTCTCTTGTAGGCGCATTACAATAAGACGGAGGTGCCACAGGTGTACGACCTCTATGCCATGGCCCATACTGCCTCGTACAAGTAGGCCAAGGCATTCTCTGAGTCTGTCCTCGATAATCCCAAGAACTTCACCAACATCTCCTCCCACAACAAGCTCGTGAGGTACAGAGATGTGGGGAAGGCGGTGAATGGGGAGGACTTCAACCTGAGCCAGCTTCCTATTGATCCAGACCTGGTGATGATAGCTGGCGACGGGAGGCCCCATGGCCATATAGCCATTGGAGACGGACTTATACGGTCTTCGCGCACTCTCCGGGAGATCAAGGCACGCCAAACGAGCTGCTGCCCTGAGATGATGCCTCGTCCACGGCCAGTCCAGCTCGCCATCGAGGTTAGTCATACGGACTCAGATAGCTTTCTTCCATTACATTGTGTGTGCGAACAAAGATGATTACAATGCTAACGAGGAGTTGTGTTGCAGGCTGTTGTGCAGAAAGAGAGAGAGACAACCCAGGCGCTTCTGGCGGAATAGGCCCGGCAGGCGGCGGAGGAGAAGAGGGATTTGGAGGAGAGGACGACTAGGTTGTTGGAGGAGGAGAGGGCACGGAACGATGCGTCTAACCGGGCCATGTACGAGCTCATCGTGGTAAGTTTCTTCTTCATATTAGCCAAGTCATGCACTACATGTTCTTTGCATTAATAACCAATATGATCGACTTGTCAAAACTAAATGTGCAGACTTTGTGCGAGAAGACCGGCCAGACCCTCCGCCGATGCCAGTCATTACCATGGCTGGAATGGTGAGTTTCATTTCAATGTTCATTAGTTACTAGTCTTAACGTTTCAGCGTCATCATTCTAACGCAAATGATCTTTGGTGCAGCATAACTCCCGAGCCGCATGGCACGATCCTTCTCCAGGGCCAAGTAGTGCTCCAGGTGAAACCGGCCCGAGGAACCCCGATGCTTCACCTCCGTGATGACGAGGACGGTAAGCCGTAATATGCCACTTACTTGGCTCATTTTCTCAAACAAAGACAAACTTAGCACTTAGACAAACTTAGCACAAAGACAAACTTAGCACTTAGACAAATGTCATATTTTACCTAAGTTAGCTTTGTTTCCTCTAAAAAGACATAGTAAGCTTACTTACCTACAAAATGACATAGTGTACCTAAGTTAGCTCTAAAATGACCTATACATAGCATTGTTTCCTCCACAATGACATAATAAGCTTAGTTAACTCAAAAATGGCATAATAGACTTGGTAACCTCATAGAAGCCATAGACTTAGCTTATTTTCTTGCAAAATGACACAATAAGCTTTGTTAGGTCAAAAATGTGATAATTACCTAGGTTAGCTCTAAAATGACACAAATAAGAAATAAGAAGAAGAAAAGCAAGAGGAGAAAGAGAGAGAAGAAAAATGCTTCTTCATCATCATCTTCTTCTAGATCTTCTACTTCTTCTAGTATTCTTATTCTAACTTTCTTATTTCCAATTTTGCAGATTTGATTGAGTTCACGACAGCTTGCTTTGATGTAGTGCTAGTGTTTACTTTCTGTTTTCATTTTGTATCGATGAACTTACATGAAACTTTCTACCCATGAATGAGACTATGTATGTATGGATGAAACTAATGTAATATGGTGAACAATGTGACATTTGATACTTTTAATTTGGTATAATTGTTGGTTGATCATATCCACATGACAGGGATATTGTTGCTGTGACATATATATATATTGTTGCTGTAAAATTGGTGAATATAACAAAAACAAACAAAAAGAGGCAATACAGCCTCTTTGCCGTCTGCCCCGGACGGCAAAGACCACTTTGCCGACGGCCACCGTCGGCGAAGAGGACACGTGGCAGCCACCTGTTAAACCTGGGAGCGCCAGCCGCGGGCCATTTCGCTTCTTTGCCGACGGTGGCCGTCGGCATAGCGGGGGCGGACGGCAAAGGGTGGCTTCTTTGCCGACGGTGGCCGTCGGCATAGCGGGGGCGGACGGCAAAGGGTTTGTGTGGGGCCATCCACGGCAGATGGCTAAGGGTTTGTGTGGCGCCATCCGAGGCAGACGGCAAAGGCTTGTGTGGGGCCGTCCACAGCAGACGGCAAAGGGTTTGTGTGTTTCCCTTCCGGGGGCTAACGGCAAAGACTTTGGTGGGGGCCGTTAGCCACCTAACGTGCTAACGTGAACACTACGCCGTCCGGGCTTGTTGCCGTCTGCAGACTGACGGCACAGAATATTTCCCGTCCGCTGTGCCAAGGCAGACGGCAAAGGACCTCTTTGCCGTAGTTTATTCGGCCCAAAATTTTGTCGTCCGCTCGCGGACGGCAAAGGTCTTTGCCGTCCGTGGTTGTGCCTTTGCCGTCTGCCCTGGCGGACGGCAAAGAACCTGATTCCTGTAGTGAACGGCCAAATTTGAAAGGGGACAGGAGGTACATCTTATCCTGATGAAAGGTGGTCTTTGCCTGCAAAGTTGGTGGTGGTGACGCGGTGGTGGGCTCGCCAGTGACTTCCGTCCCGCTGCGCTCGCTGACCCGGTCTTGTTGCACCGGAATGGAAACCTTTGAGGGGGCGCCTTGGGAACCTGCGTGCGTCCCTGCCTTCTTTGTGCCAAAGGGGAAATTGTCCCCTCTGGCGTACTGGCGTCTGCCTGGCACGGCTGGCGTCATCCTTGGCCTCCTGAGGTCATGTGTCCCATAGGAGTCTCCGCCCCTCAGGAGCGGGCCTGGGGAGGCCTATCTCCCCACGGGTCTTGGCGTTGCTTCCCTCGCGACCTTGGGGTCTTGCGAGGGCCTTGTGTCGAGCGAGGCCCCGCCGGGCCGTACTTGGTTGTCGAGGTGGGCCACACCTGGGGGCCGCAGGCAGGCAAGTCTGGGTACCCTGGTATCCAGAACGCCGACAGTAGGCCGCGGGCCCAAGGCGCGCTCGAGCTAGCTTCGGGGCGAAGCCACGGTGGATGGGCCGGAGCATCGTGGGCCCCTACCGCCTGCGGGCCCGGCCTGTCACGCGATGCCCTCCGAGGTGCTGATGCGGGCTTCCTTTTTGCGATGCCCCGGTGATTGCTTTGGCTGACAAACCGCCTGGCATCCCCCCTCAGAGCCGTCACTGTTCCCCATTAATCTGGTCGCCCGTCTCTCCCCTTCCGCGACTCACTCCTTCTCCGCCGAACTCTCCGTCCGTCCGGCCCTGCTGCCTGCCATGGCTTCCACAAAGGATGTGGGCAAGGCCTTGAAGGCACCGGGGCCTGCGCCGGTGCCGGAGCCCGCGTTCGGACGATCTTCGGTGGTCAATCTTGAGGGGTTGGAGAAGGTCCATCTGGTGGTCGCCGCGGGCTCCAACGAGTGGGGGGCGACCAAGATCTGGCAGGGCTCGCGGCCGCAGGCCAAGCTAGAGCCCTCCAGCGTTCCCCTTCATCTCCACGCCCTTCTTTCCGGCTTGCTGCCGCCGTTCTCGGACTTCTTTTTTACTGTGTTGACGCACTATCAGGTCCAGGCGCTTCACCTCGATCCCGGCTCCATCGTCCTTCTTTCTGCTTTCGCTTTCTTGTGTGAGGCCTTCGTCGGTGTTGCCCCTTCCGTGGCTCTGCTTCGCCACTTCTTCTTTCTCCGGTTGAACCCCGGGGGGCACCGCTCTATGTGCGTGTCCCTACGCGCCGCTGACGCGACGGCCAGCGGGGCCCCCGACGCTCGGCTTTCACCGAACGTGGAAGGGTTCCGGAGGCTGTGGGTGTACGTAGACGCTGCTCGGGCCGGTTTCTTGCTCCAACCCCCGTCGGCTCCTACGGAGCCGAATCCCGGGTGGGGAAGCTAGGAGCTCGTCGACCCTCGGCTCGCGCCCGTCCTGGCCAGGCTGGCGGAGCTGAGGGAGTCTGCTACTTCTCGAGCATGCGTTGGTTTTCCCTTGAAGAGGAAAGGGTGATGCAGCAAAGTAGATAAGTATTTCCCTCAGTTGTTGAGAACCAAGGTATCAATCTAGTAGGAGATACAAGCAAGTCCCCAATAGATGTACCTACACAAATAATCAAACACTTGCACCCAACGCTATAAAGGGGTTGTCGATCCCTCTACGGTTACTTGCAAGGATGAGATCTGATAGAGATATATATATAGGATTGCTAAAAGGAAAAGTAAAACAAAAGTAAAAAGATTGCAGCAAGATATTTTTGGTATTTTTGGTTTATAGATCTGAAAATATAATGTGGAAAATAGACCCGGGGGGCATTGGTTTCACTAGAGGCTTCTCTCATGAAGGAAAATAATACGGTGGGTGAACAAATTACTGTCGAGCAATTGATAGAAAAGCAAATAATTATGTAGATATCCAAGGCAATGATTATGCATATAGGCATCACGTCCATGTCAAGTAGACTGAAATGATTCTGCATCTACTACTATTACTCCACACATCGACCGACTCCTGCCTGCATCTAGAGTATTAAGTTCGTGAAGAACAGAGTAACGCATTAAGTAAGATGACATGATGTAGAGAGATAAACTCAAGCAATATGATGAAAACCCCATCTTTTTATCCTTGATGGCAACAATACAATACGTGCCTCGCTACCCCTACTTTGTCACTAGGTGAGGACACCGCAAGATTGAACCCAAAACTAAGCACTTCTCCCATTGCAAGAATTACCAATCTAGTTGGCCAAACCAAACCAATAACTCGAAGAGACTTGCAAAGATATGAAATCATGCATATAAGAATTCAGAGAAGATTCAGATAATATTCATAGATAATCTGAACATAAACCCACAATTCATCGAATCTCGACAAACACACCGCAAAAGAGTATTACATTGGATAGATCTCCATGAAGATCATGAAAAACATGGTATTGAAGAACAAAGAGAGAGAAGAAGCCATATAGCTACTAGCTATGGACCCGAAGATCTGTGGTAAGCTACTCACGCATCATCGCAGGGGCAATGGACTTGATGTAGATGCCCTCCGTGATCTATTCCCCCCCGGCAGATTACCGAAAAAGGCTCCAAGATTGGATCTCACGGGAGCAGAGGCTTCCGGCGGCGGAAAAGTATTTTCGTGGCTCTTTTTAGAATCCAGGGAATATTTGGGAATTTATAGGCCCAAGAATAGGGTTAGGAGGGCTTCCGTGGGGCCACAAGCCAGGTGGGCGCCCCCCCCTAGGGCGCGCCCCTGTGGCTTGTCGCCACACGGCAGGTCTCCTGCCTTCATCTCCAAGTTTGCTGGGCTTCTTCTGGTCCAAGAAAAATCATTCCGAAGATTTTATTCCGTTTGGACTCCGTTTAATATTCCTTATCTGCAATACTCAAAAACATGGAAAAAACAGAAACTGGCACTAGCCTCTAGATTAATAGGTTAGTCCCAAAAATAATATAAAATAGCATATTAATGCTTATAAAACATCCAAAACAGATAATATAATAGCATGGAACAATCAAAAATTATAGATACGTTGGAGACGTAGCAAGCATCCCCAAGCTTAATTCCTGCTTGTCCTCGAGTAGGTAAATGATAAAAACAGATTTTTTTATGTGGAATGCTACCTAACATATTTATCCATGTAATATTCTTTATTGTGGCATGAATATTCAGATCCATAAGATTCAAAAAAAAAGTATAATATTGACATAAAAACAGTAATACTTCGAGCATACCAACAAGGCAATCGTGTCCTTTCGAAATAACATGGCCTTAGAAAGTTATCCCTACAAAATCATATGGTCTGGCTATGCTCCATCTTCTCCACACAAAGTATCTAAATCATGCACAACCCCGATGACAAGTCAAGCAATTGTTTCATACTTTTTATGTTCTCAAACCTTTTCAACTCTCACGCAATACATGAGCGTGAGCCATGGATATAGCACTATAGGTGGAATAGAATATGGTGGAGGTTGTGAGGAAAAAGGAGAAGATAGTCTCACATCAACTAGGCGTATCAACGGGCTATGGAGATGCCCATCAATAGATATCAATGTGAGTGAGTAGGGATTGCCATGCAACAAATGCACTAGAGCTATAAGTGTATGAAAGCTCAAAAAGAAAACTAAGTGGTTGTGCATATGATGAAAAATTCCACTAGCTATATGAAAATGACAAAATAGGAGACTCTCTATCATGAAGATCATGGTGCTACATTGAAGCACAAGTGTGGAAAAAGATAGTAGCATTGTCCCTTCTCTCTTTCTCTCATTTTTTTTCTTTTTTTTTCTTTTTTTCCTTTTTTTTAATTTTGGTGGGCATCTTTGGCCTCTTTTATTTTTTTATTTGGGCTTCGCTGGCCTCTTTTATTTTTTGTAAAGTCCGGAGACTCATCCCAACTTGTGAGGGATTCATAGCTTCCATCATCCTTTTCTCACACGGGACAAATGCTCTAATAGAGGGAATCATCACACTTTTATTTACTTACAACTCGATACCTAGAACAAAATATGACTCTATATGCAATATGAAAGTGATGATGCATGTCATGAAAAACGGAACGGTGGAAGTGTCGGGACCCCGATCCTAAGCCATAAGAATCTAGCATGTAACACATCACATCAGATTGCGGCCTCATGCACGCTTAACTCCACGGCTACTACCTTACCTGGGCCGGGACCGTTTGCGCCTTTTGGCTCACGTATGTGAATATGTCGCTAGCATTCAAACGTCAAAGAACCCGGGTCGACATGACTAGTTATAGAACCCAAGTGGCACATCCGTACAGGGACAGGCATACGTAACCCAACAATGCAGGTGTCGGCCTCTAGCGTGTGTAGACGAGTCATAGCAAGCTACAAGGACTCCATTACGCCGTGGGACATAAATGTCATCACTACACGTAGACGAGTTGTAGCAGGCTATAGGGACTCCATTACACTACGAGACATTTCCCCGAGGGGACAGACACAGCAGCAAAGAAGGATACACGCCGGTCAATCGATGTGTCCGGAGCAGTAGCAAGCTACCAAGGCTTTGTGGAAGCACAAAGAGGCAGTTCCCTATAAAGAGTACTACTAAAGGCACACAACTAGGTGTCGAATCCCATACATACCGTTGAACGTCACACGTACGCACGACATGCCCGATATGCATAGATAGAACTATGGCATCACAACATAACCATACGACAACACAACATTTATTTAGAAGGCTCATAAGAGCCAACATAGTGTGATATTACAAGCAGGGGTCACATGACCCAAGACACAAGTCATACAAGCAACAAGCGGAAGCTTAACATGTCTGGGTACATACATCTAGAAAAGAAGAAGGCTGAGGAAGCCTGTCTATCTACAAGACCCTCCATAGGAACCAGACCTCTGGCTGGGATTCCCAAGCTACTTGGACAGCATCGATCTTATCGTAGAAACCACTAACGAGACTGCAGTCTCCTCTGCAAAAACATTAATAAAGCAACGGTGAGTACGGAGGTACTCAGCAAGACTTACATCAGAACTAACTACATATGCATCGGTATCAACAAGGGGGTTGTGGGGTTCATTACAGCAAGCCAGCTTTGACTCAGTGGCTATCATGTACTACGACTATCAGTACTTTGAATAAGTTTTGAGAAACGTACACGAGTCCACTAACACCACAACAATACACCACCATGGATCCGCTCCCGTCTTCCTACGAGAGTGCCATCCACGGTACTCAAACTTGTCTTGATGCTTTTAAGAGTAACCATTAAAATTGTCTATGAACCATATAAGTCTCCAAGTAGTCCATATCCGCGGACGCAACTATTCGAATAGATTATTACCCTGCAGGGGAGTACTTCGTCACACACGCTCCCGCCACTTACCGCCATGTGCACGTAAAAGGCACCTCGGCAACCTTCAAGCGAAAGCCTAGCCAGGGAGTCGGCCACGACCTGACTAACCACACAACACTCTAGTCCAGGTTTATCGCCTATTTGAGACTGAACCCGCAAGGAAGTCCGGCCGAAGTTTCCTCTACGACCCCAAACGATGTGTACAGGGTTCCCAAGCCCACCTCGACGGATGGTACTACGCTTGGTACACCGGGCCACGGTGCCTAGTCTGACCCAAGCCCACCTGTACCGGGTGCCACTCGGTAGAGTACTAGCACGGCCTACAAACACCAGAAACTAGTTGCAACTCCTGGACAGAGGTCAAGGCGGTTAATAAGTCGAGAGAGTCAATTAAGGATCCCAATGTGCGGTAGTAGCTAGTCTTGGATAACATACACAAGACTCAGTTCTTAAGTACGGTCCCAATGAGACAACCCACCATGTACTCCTACATGGCCTCTCATCGCTACCTTTACCAAATCAGGTTCACCACTTAACTCTCATCATCAGAACACAACCAGTTTACTCCGGTTCATCACCCAGATGAATCAGACCTGACACAATTCTAAGCATAGCAAGCATGGCAGGGAAAAGGCACAACATGGCTCAAGCATCTACCAGGTATGCTAGGTTGCTTGGTTTAGCTATTTACTGTGACAATGACAGGTCATGTAGAGGAATCGTTTCAACTATCGGAACTAGTAAAAGTTGAAACATTTTGTCCTAATGTAATAAGTGAGAGCAAGAGCGAGAGAGTGGGAGTGTATCGGAGATGTTCAAGGGGGTTTTCTTGCCTAATAAGACATCAGCACGTTACTGCTCCTCAGATGGATACTCGACTGTATCCTCCGGAACAGTGCCTAACACGAAGAACAACCATCGAAGGGGGACAAATCAATACACATCAAATGCAACATTATGATGCATGAACATGACATGGCAATATGATGTATTTGAGCTAATGCATCTAGCAACAGATTTAAATGAAGTAGGTTTGAACTCAAGTTTCAAATTCAACTTCGTATGTGAGGTTCCATAGTGCATTTGAACAAAAATGTCCAAGTTCTCCTATTTAGCTTGCTCTATCATGCATGAAAATGGTACAGATGGATTCATTGGATTTTTCTGATCAATTTTTATATATAAATTATTTTCATCTGACTTACAGATTAATTTATATGAATTTTCTAACTTTTAAACATTTTCTGGAATTAATTAAAACCATAAATGCATTATTGCATCAGCCATGCATCAGCATGACGCCAGCCTGGTCAACTGACCGCTCTGGGTCAAACCTGACCAGTGGGACCAACTGGTCAGTGACCCAGTGGCTAAGCAAGGTCAAATCCCGCGCTGACTAGGGGTTTGACCAGCCGCGGGCCCACTGTCAGTGGCTGTGGGGCTTGGTTAGCAGGGTCATTAGACCCTAATGACTGGCCACGTCAGCACCAGCCGGAGTATGGCCGGCGGCGACCAATCCGGCGGTGGTTTCTCGCCGGAATCGCGTTTCCGGCCACCATTTGGCACGCGGGGCGGCGCTACCGGATGCGGGGAGCGAACCGCATCCATTCCAGTAGGTGGAACAGCACAGGGCGGCCCGTAGCGTCGCCGGCGACGACGGCTACGGTGGCCAGGGGGCGCGGGAAGAGGAGCTGGAGGCGGCTACGGACTCCTGGAGGCGCGGGCTGCAGCTGCTGTGGCCATGGCTACGCCATGGCCGGCGGCGAGCTCCTCTCGGCTCCGGTAGCTGGCGGGGCTAGAAGAGGGGATAGACGATGGGGAGAGGGGGAGAAGGACCGGGGCCTCACCACGGAGCTGCTGGCGCCGGTGGCGAGGTCGGGGACGATCTGGAGCAAGCGAATCGACGACGGGGAGGTTCGGCGACCGGCGGTGGAAGCGGCGACGAAGACGATGTTCCGGGGCCTCCGGTCTTGATTCCTCTAGCAGAGAGGTGCAGGGCGATGCGGCGGCTCTACTGGGCGCGACGGAGAGGCTCAGGGGTGGCTGTGGTCACAGCGGCGCACGGCGGCGCTCTCGGGTCCGAGGGGAGAAGAGAGGGGAGAGTAGAAAGGCGAGGCCGGCTCGATCCGGACGCCTCTCACGGGGTCGTCCGCGACGTCGACGTGGCAAGGGGGCAAGCAGGCAGCTGCGGCATGGCGTTCGCGCGTGCGCGCCGTGCCCTGCTTCTCCTCCGCCTACTGGCGAGAGGAGGAGGACGACTGGCACGCGGGATGGGTTGGGCCGTCCTGCTGGGCTGCCAGGTAAGGTTTGCCTCTTTTTCCTTTTTCTTTTATTTACTCTTTTCTATTTTCTGCAGTTTGTCCTGATTTATTTTAGGCACTAAATCATTTTGCAAAAACCTGAAACTTTTCCTGGGGCCTAAATAGATTATTCCAAAGGCCCTGGCCAAGTTTCAAGTTTATTGGAGTCATGAACTTATTTATAGGATTTTATAACCCCAATTCAGAAACATATTGCATTAATTCAATAGACCAAAATAACAATAAAAATATGTGTCACCTCTGGTTGATGTTGCCACATTTTACCAGAGATTGTGAACATTTTAAAAGGCCACTTTGGATCATTGAAAAATATTTTGATTGAACCTATTTGAATTCAAATGGTGCTAGGGCTTTTGATCATCCCCATTTCAGGTTTAAAGAAATTTTAAACATGATGCAACTCCAAACATGGACCTAGGTGCATAACAAGACTAGGGATGTGACAACTCACCCCCACTTAAAAGAATCTCGCCCCGAGATTGAGGAGTCATCGGGAAAAGGGCCGGATACTCAAGTCGAAGACGATCTTCACGCTCCCAGGTAGCTTCATTCTCGGAATGATGCAACCACTAAACCTTGAGAAACTTGATGTTCCGATGCCGGGTGACATGCTCAGCTTGATCAAGAATACGAACAGGATACTCTCGATATGAAAGATCATCTTGAAGATCAAGCGTTTCGTGGTCCACTTTGCGGACAGGGTCCTTGAAGCAACGCCTGAGTTGAGACACGTGGAAGACATCATGAACACTAGAAAGCTGAGGGGGCAGTTCCAATTTGTAGGCAACTTCTCCTCGTTTGGCAAGAATGCGAAAGGGACCAATGTAACGAGGGGCCAACTTGCCATTGATACCGAAATGATGGGTACCCTTGAGAGGGGTAACCCGAAGGTAAGCCTTTTCGTCCACCTCATAAGTTACTTCCTTATGATGGCGATCATACTGGCTCTTCTGACGGGACTGAGCTGTCTTGAGATTCTCGCGGATAACGCGAACTTGCTCTTCTGCCTCCTGGATCATGTCTGGTCCAAAGAATTGTCTTTCCCCGATTTCTGACCAGTTCAGAGGTGTTCGACATCTTCGTCCATAAAGAACTTCGAACGGAGTTTGCCCAGACTGGATTGGTAGCTGTTGTTGTACGCAAACTCGGCGAATGGAAGACACTTATCCCAACCCATTCCGAATGAGATGACACAAGCTCTGAGCATGTCTTCGAGTATCTGATTGACTCTTTCAACCTGACCACTTGACTGATGTCGGGACCCCGATACTAAGATATAAGAATCTAGCATGTAACACTTCACATTACTTTGTGGCCTCACGCACGGTTATCACCACGGCTGCCACCTTACCTGGGCCGGGACCGTTTGCGCCTTTTGGTTCACGAATGTGAATATGTCGCTAGCATTCAAATGTCAAAGAACCCGGGTCGACATGACTAGTCATAGAACCCAAGTAGCACATCCGTACAGGGACAGACATACGTAACCCAGCAATTCTGGTGTCGATCTCTAGCGTGTGTAGACAAGTCATAGCAAGCTACAGGGACTCCATTATGCCGTGGGACATAAATGTCATCAACTGTGCGTAGACGAGTCATAGCAGGCTACATGGACTCCATTATACTGCGAGACATTTCCCCGAAGGGACAGACACATCAGCAAAGAAGGATACATGCCGGTCAATCAATGTGTCCGGAGCAGTAGCAAGCTACCAAGGCTCGGTGGAAGCACAGAGAGGCAGTTCCCCGTAAAGAGTACTACTAAAGGCACACAACTAGGTGTCGAATCCCATACATACCGTTACATGTCACACGTATGCACGACATGTCCGATATGCATAGATACAACTATGGCATCACAACATAACCATACACAACACAACATTTATTTAGAAGGCTCGGAAGAGCCTTACATAATATGTTCATACAGGCAGGGGTCACATGACCCGACACTCATGTCATACAAGCATGTTCATACAAACCTAGCGGAAGCTTAAAGCTGTCTGAGTACAGATAGTTGAAAGGTAAAAAGGCATTAAGCTTGACTATCTACAACCCATCACAGGGCATCAGATCGTAGCTGGGATACCAGCTACTCGGCGTCGTCGACGTCTAGATAGAACCCACCAGATGGGTCCATATTCTCATCTGCAACAGTTATTAAGCAAACATGAGTACAATCGTACTCAGCAAGTCTTTAAAGCAGACCTAGGCTATTCATGCTCATGTTTTATCAAAGGGGGGTAGTGTGGTTTATGCAGCAAGCCAGCTTTGACGCTTGGCTAGCCTATACTACGACTACCAGTTCTTTGAACAAGTTTTGAGATGGCGCACACGAATCCAGTAACACCACATCAATACACTACCATGGATCCGCTCCCGTCACCCACGAGAGTGCCATCCACGGTACTCACACTTGTCTTGAGTCTTTTAAGAGTAACCATCAAGTTATCTATGAACAGCATAAGTTCTCCAAGTAATCAATATCCGAGGACGCGGCTATTCGAACAGATTCATTACCCTGCAGGGGTGCACTTCTTCACACACGCTCTCGCTACTTATCGCTGTGTGCTCATAAAAACAGGCACCTCGGCAACCTTCAAGCGGAAGCCCAGCGAGGGAGTCGGCCTCGACCATCAATCACAAAAGACCCTAGTCCAGGCTATTGCCTATTTGAGACTAAACCCACACAGAAGTCCGGCCGAAGTTTCCGCTACGGCCTCAAACGATGTGCGCAGGGTTCCCAAGCCCACCGTTCGGGTGCCACTTGGTACACCGTGCCACTGCCTACCGCACCGTAGCCCACCCCTAAGGTCAGCGCTACGCACGGCCTCCAGCATGGCTACAAACACCAGAAACTACTTGCAACTCCTGGATAGAGGACTAGGCGGTTGATAAGTTGAGAGGGGTCGAGTTACCGGAACCCAATGTGTAGTAGTAACTAGTCTTGGATCACAAACACGGAACTCAGTTCCTAAGAACGGTCCCAATGAGACAACCCGCTATGTACTCGTACATAGCCTCTCATCGCTACCTTTATCAAATCGGGTTCATCATTTAGTTCATCACATCAGAACAACACCGTTCCACTCCGGTTCATCACCCAGATGAACCAGACCTGACACAACTCTAAGCATAGCAAGCATAGCAGGCAAAGCAGGTAAAGCACATCAAGGCTCAAGCTTCTACCATGGTATCCTAGGTTGCATGGTTTAGCTATTTACTGTGACAATGACAGGTCATGCAGAGGAATGGGTTCAACTACCGCAACAAATAGACAGGAGAGGCGTTTGTTCTAATGCAATAAACAAGAGCAAGAGCGAGAGAGTGGGATGTTATCGGTATGATCAATGCGGTTGCTTGCCTTGCGGGTTGGCCGGGAGGTACTCTCCTTCAGGGGGATACTCGAGGGTATCCGATGGAGCAGAACCTACCGCGACAAATAGACGGAGTAACAATCAATAAACGGCAAGTGCAACAATATGATGCATGATCATGACATGGCATCATGCTATAGATGAGCTAATGCATCTATCATTAGAGTTAAATGGAGTAGGTTTGGATATAGGTTCAAAATTGTTCTCCATATAATATTCCACATATTGCATTATTGCAAAATGTCAATGTTCATCTATCTAGGTTGCTCTAACATGCATGATAATAGCACCAATGGATTCCTTGGATTTTTCTGATACTTTTCCATATATAAATTATTTCAATCTGAGTTACAGATTATTTTCTATGATTTTCTATAGTTTTCAGCATTTTCTGGAATTAATTTAATCAGAAAAGCAATTATTGCATCAGCATGACGTCATCAGTCAACTGGCCGTTGCCAGGTCAAACCTCACATGTGGGGACCACATGTCAGTGACTCAGTCACTTAACCAGTGGTTTAAAACTAATCTCTAGCTGTTTAACAGCACTAGGCCCACTGGTCAGTGGCTAATTAGGTTAATTAGCATATTAATTATTTTTATTAACCTAATTCATATTAATCCAGGTGGTGGCCCCACCTGCCAGTGACCCAGGGGGTCAAACCCCGTGGTCAAACTGGGCAGGGCCACCGGCGTTGAGCCGCCGGCGACACCAGGAACGGCGGAGGGGGGTCGGGATTCCTCCTCCGGCGACCATTTCGTCGGCGGAAGGAACCGGTCGAACCTACACTTAAGCGCGCGTCGATCTGGACCCGTCCCAGAGGCTGAGGTGGTCGGAATCGAAGCCGGCGATGAGCTCGGGCAAGCTCTAGGTCGTCATCACAGTGTGCAAATGGACCGGCTCTTGGCTCCTACGGCAACTACGCGTCGCTACAGACTCGATGGTGGCCTGGGAGAAACCACCCGATCACCGGAACGTCGCCGGCGATGAGCTCATGCGGCGGAGCTCCTTGGGTCTCGGTGGAACTATTGGCTATGACAGGCAATCGGGCCAGGGAAGAGGGGGAATGGGACCAGCAGCTCACGGAGATTGCGACGGTGTCGGAAGTGGGATCGGGGAGGCTCTGCTTGCGGCGGATTGACGGCGGCGATCTTCGGTGGCCGAGGAGGAAGAAGAGGTCGGGGTCGACGCTGGGGGGCCTCCGGGCTCGATTCCTTTGGCGAAGAGCTTCAGCAAGACACGGCGGGGCTTTTGGGTGGCTCAGAGGGACGCGGGAGCGGCTGGAGCGATGGCGCTACGGCGGCAGGGCATCGGCCGCCATGGCGGATGGAGGGAGAGGAGAGGCAAAGGGGCGAAAAGGGGAGAGGGGGCGATCCAGACGCCTCTGGGGACTTATCCCCGTCGCGCTGGCGAGGAGGTGGCAGGCAGGGAGCTGCGTGGCAGCTCCGGCATGAGCGCACGGTGACCACGCGCTCGGCCTCCTGGACGCTAGGAGGACGAAGGCGGTGCTGGGCCAGGTGGGCCGGCCTGGAGCTGGGCCTCAGGTATGCTTCTCTCTCTCTCTTTATTTTATTTCTGTCTTTTAAATATTCCTGTCCTTTGTGTTTTATTTTGTTTGGGCACAAACCCTAACTCAAGAATTGTTGAATTAACTCACAGAGTTTAGTTTGAATATTTCAAACCTTCACAAGTATTTTCAGCAATTTTGAAAGACTAAATTAATTATAATGCTTTATTTAGCAATTTCAGTAGCTTTAAAGGCTTAATTTAAAATATTAGCACTGTTTTGAAAATTCAAATGTCACCTGAAATGTTGTTTCCAACATTTTCCAATAATAGTGAACATTTTTAATGGCCCCATGATGGGCATTTTGGATTCATTAAAAAACTCAATTATTTGAATTGGTTGATTCCAGTGAGGGGTGTTGGGGTTTCTATTAGTCCCCATTTCATGTTGATGCAAAATTGAAACATGATGCACATACAGGCCAGCACAAAGCAAGGCTAACTAGGGATGTGACAACTCACCCCCACTCAAAAGAATCTCGTCCCGAGATTTAGGAGTCGTCGGAAAGAGCGCGGGGTACTCTAGTCGAAGACGATCCTCCCTTTCCCAGGTGGCTTCCTTCTCAGAATGGTGTGACCACTGAACCTTGAGAAACTTGATGTTTCGACGTCGAGTGGTACGCTCAGCTTGATCAAGGATACGAACAGGGTATTCTCGATATGTAAGGTTATCTTGGAGATCAAGCGTTTCGTGGTCCACTTCGCGGACAGGGTCCAAGAAGCAACGCCTGAGTTGCGAGACGTGGAAGACATCATGAACCTTGGATAGATGCGGTGGAAGTTCCAATTGGTAGGCAACCTCTCCTCGTTTGGCAAGAATGCGAAAAGGACCAATGTAACAAGGAGCCAACTTGCCTTTGATACCGAATCGATGGGTACCCTTCAGAGGTGTAACCCGAAGGTAAGCCTTCTCGTCAACCTCATAGGTCATAGCCTTATGATGACGATCATATTGGCTCTTTTGACGAGATTGGGCTGTTTTCAACTTTTCACGAATAATGCGAACTTGCTCCTCTCCGGTTTCTGACCAGTTAAGAGGTGTTCGACACCTTCGTCCATAGAGAACTTCAAAAGGGGCTTTGCCTAAGCTTGCCTGATAACTATTGTTATAAGCAAATTCGGCGAACGGAAGACATTTCTCCCAATTCATTCCGAAAGAGATAACACAAGCTCTAAGCATGTCTTCCAGGATTTGATTGACTCGCTCTACTTGACCACTTGACTGCGGATGGAAAGCAGTGCTAAAGGATAGATGAGTTCCCATAGCATTCTGGAAACTTTCCCATAATCGGGAAGTAAAGATACTTGCGTGTCTGAGTTGATCTCCAAAGGAACACCATGAAGAGACACTATTTGAGAGATATATAGATCCTCTAGCTGACTAGCAGTTATACTCTCACGAACAGGAAGAAAATGAGCCACTTTGGAAAGACGGTCAATGACCACAAAGATAGCATTATTCCCTCTCTTGGTCCTGGGAAAACCGGTGATGAAATCCATACCGACCTTATCCCATTTCCATTCAGGAATAGCTAAGGGTTGAAGGGTGCCAGCAGGCCTTTGATGTTCTTCCTTAACACGATGACAGACGTCGCAGTTGGCAATGAACTGAGCAATTTCTCTCTTTATTCTGGTCCACCAGAACCTCTGGTGTAGGTCCTGATACATTTTGGTACTACCAGGATGAATCGTGAGAGGGGAATCATGAGCCTCCTTAAGGATCAACTGTCGTAGATGTTGTTTCTTAGGAATCACCAAGCGATTCTCGAAGAAGACAACACCCCGATCATCTACCGAGAAGCACTTAGCATTACCTCCTTTAATGTTCTTCTTGATCCGGGAAATCCCAGTGTCATGCTTCTGGGCTTCTATGATTTGATCCATAAGAGTAGGTTTCGCCACCAAGGTGGAAAGGAATCCTTGAGGAATAATGTGAAGATTTAACTTCCGAAATTCCTCATAGAGAAGCGGTTGGCCTTGTTGTAACATCAGATTGTTACAATAAGACTTACGACTTAGTGCATCAGCCATGACATTGGCTTTCCCCGGGGTGTAAGTTATCCCTAAGTCGTAATCTGTGATCAACTCAACCCACCGTCTTTGCCTGAGATTCAGATCCGGTTGGGTGAAGATATATTTCAGACTTTGGTGATCAGTGTAAATCTCGCAACGATTACCTAAACGGTAATGTCGCCATGTTTTAAGTGCATGGACTATAGCTGCAAGCTCAAGATCATGTGTTGGATAATTATCCTCATGTGGACGCAACTGTCGAGAAGCGTATGCAATCACATGACGATCTTGCATGAGAATGCAACCTAATCCTTGTCGCGAGGCGTCGCAGTAGATAACAAAGTCCTTAGAAAAATCTGGTGGCACCAATACGGGAGCAGAAGTCAGGCGTCTTTTCAGTTCCTGGAAACTGTACTCGCATTGTGGGGTCCACTCGAACTTTTTATCTTTCTCGAGGAGTTCAGTAAGAGGTTTCGCAACCTTAGAGAAGTTCTCGACAAAGCGGCGACAATAGCTCGCTAAGCCAAGGAAACTCTGAACTTGCTTAACCGATTCAGGTTGGGTCCAATCAATGATGGCCTGAACTCGCTCGGGATTGACAGCAATGCCCTTGCCAGAGATTACATGGCCTAGATAGGTCACTTCTGGTAGCCAGAATTCACACTTGGAGAATTTGGCATACAGGCGATGCTCTCGAAGTTTCGTCAATACCAGCCTAAGATGCTCGGCATGATCTCGTTCGTTCTTCGAGTAGATGAGTATATCGTCGAGGTAAACCATGACGAATTTATCCAAATACTCCATGAAGATCGAATTCATCAAACGAGAGAAGGTGGATGGGGCATTGGTTAATCCAAAGGACATGACGGTGTACTCGTATTGGCCATAGCGAGTAACAAAAGCCGTTTTTGGAATGTCCCCGTTCCTGATTCTGATTTGATGGTATCCCAACCTCAAATCCATTTTGGAGAAGACTGAGGATCCAGTGAGTTGATCATACAAGTCGTTGATCCTGGGGAGCGGATACTTGTTCTTGATTGTGACCAGGTTCACTGGTCGGTAATCTACAACCATCCGGTCCGTTCCATCCTTCTTCTTGACAAAGAGGACGGGGCAAGCCCAAGGAGAAGAACTAGGGCAGATGAAACCTTTCTTCAAGGCCTCATCGAGTTGTTTCTTTAGCTCGGCTAGTTCTAAGGGTGCCATCTTATAGGGTCTTCTGGCTATTGGGACAGTCCCTGGAATGAGTTCTATCACAAACTCTACATCTCTGACAGGTGGAATACCTGGCAGTTCCTCTGGAAAGACATTCGGGATGTCACGGACCAACGGAATATCCTCAAGCTCTGGGAGAGGGTTAGCATTGAGGGAATAGAGTTGGCACTTAGCCACTCGAGTTGAAAAGGTGACTATCTTACCTGAAGGATGTGTAAGTTGAACATTTCCTGAATGAGTATCAATCTTGGCATAATGGCCTTTCATCCAGTCCATACCCAAGATGATGTTGATGTTCGAAGACTTCAGAGCTATCAGGGAAGCTAAAAAGACTAGCATATCCACGAGAATCTCATTGTCATGGCTCACTCTACAAGTTTGCCATTTTGATCCAGGAGTCTGAACTACTAATGGAGTGGGCATATCACAAAATGTCATGTTATGCAACTGTGCATAACTTTCTGAGATGAGTGAATGAGATGCACCAGTGTCAAATAGAACAGATGCTGGATGACTATTGACAAGGAGCGTACCAAGCACAACGTCGGGGTCATCATGGGCCTCTTCAAGGGTGACATTGTTCACACGGCCACGAGCAAGAGTTGGTTTCACGTAATAAGCCTTGCCCGGCTTACCACGTCCAGCTCGCTTGGCGTTGTTCTGGGGACACTCACGGGAATAGTGTCCAGGCTCTCCGCATTTGTTGCAGATCACAGTTGAAGACCTCGGAGCAGCATTAGCAGTATTTCCTCCAGAAGGCTTGGCTGGAGGATTGTTCTGATTTGGGTGAGGCGCCGTATAGGATGGCCTCGCAGTGTACCTTGATGGCAGAGCGGTGTTGGGCACCCACACCCGGCGCTTATTGGAGCCTGAGCCGGATGAGGAGCTGAAGTCACGAGAGTGCTTCTTGGTTGCCTCGTAATCAGTCTGTCCAGTCTCGTCATTGATAGCCTTGTTGACTAGGGCCTGGAAGGTAGCACACTCATGCAGGCGCATATCATGACGGAGCTCGGGGCTAAGTCCTTTGCGGAACCTAGCTTGCTTCTTGGCGTCAGTTGACACTTCCTCCAATGCATAGCGTGCAAGATTGCCGAACTCTTGGCTGTAAGCATCCACTATCATCTTACCCTGGGTGAGGGCACAGAACTCCTCTCTCTTATGGTCCATCAGACCTTCAGGGATATGGTGGGTGCGGAAAGCACTGCAGAAGTCAGCCCATGTAGTAGCAGGGCCCTCTGGGCACATAGCCTCATAATTCTCCCACCACTGACTGGCGGGTCCTTCAAGGAAGTATGTGGCAAAGTTAACCTTGTCCGCTTCAGCCACATTCGCAGAACGAATCTTGCGGGTCAAACTGGAAAGCCAATCATCCGCATCAAGGGGGTCAACGGAATGATGGAACTTTGGTGGACACAGCTTCACGAAGTCATTGAGGGACATAGCATCATTACGCTCATTGCGGGGAGGGCGTGCCGTATTCTGTTCAATACGCTCTAGCAGCCTGTTGGTCTCTCTCTTGTTGCGTTCTGCCTCAAGCATCACCTCCGCCAAAGATGGCGGATGAGGCAGGTTTTCTTGCCTTGCAACACTACCCTCGCCCTGCTCATAAGCAGGAGCGGGGTTGTTCCTAGTGGAAACCATCCAGGGATAAACAAAACCCACATCTTAAACAAGGGAGACATCAACTCTAACATAGGAGGTGCGGAATGCACTATAGCTCCTAGAAGAAATCGGACAGCATAACGGCTGAAAATGCTCAAAAACAATTTTGAGACATCTTGAAAAGATTGGACAGCATAGCCACTCAACTTTCTAGCATCACAAATCTAACCAAAAGATTGTCACACAGAAGTAATACTTGAAAACTGGAGTTGACTCTCAAACAACTTAGTCTACAAGTCCATGGTTAGTAACTCGTCATCCTGAGAGGTAGATAAGAAGCCTATCTCTTAACCCCGTAGAAAAGAAGAGGGTGACTCAGAATAGAATGACTCGGGAAGAGGAGTAAAAAGAGCCTTACGTTCCCTTCCACAATCAATTCCCTTACATAACTAAAGCATTTATAGACTCAACTTCGACCAGTTTGGCTTGGTAATCCTACAGTCAGTCAGGCTCTGATACCAACGCTGTCGGGACCCCGATCCTAAGCCATAAGAATCTAGCATGTAACACTTCCCATTACTTTGCGGCCTTACGCACGGTTATCACCATGGCTGCCACCTTACCTGGGCCGGGACCGTTTGCGCCTTTTGGCTCACGAATGTGAATATGTCGCTAGCATTCAAATGTCAAAGAACCCGGGTCGACATGACTAGTCATAGAACCCAAGTAGCACATCCGTACAGGGACAGGCATACGTAACCCAGCAATGCAGGTGTCGATCTCTAGCGTGTGTAGACGAGTCATAGCAAGCTACAGGGACTCCATTACGCCGTGGGACATAAATGTCATCAACTACGCGTAGACGAGTCATAGCAGGCTACATGGACTCCATTACACTGCGAGACATTAACCCGAAGGGACAGACACAGCAGCAAAGAAGGATACATACCGGTCAATCAATGTGTCCGGAGCAGTAGCAAGCTACCAAGGCTCGGTGGAAGCACAGAGAGGCAGTTCCCCTTAAAGAGTACTACTAAAGGCACACAACTAGGCGTCGAATCCCATACATACCGTTACATGTCACACGTACGCACGACATGTCCGATATGCATAGATACAACTATGGCATCACAACATAACCATACACAACACAACATTTATTTAGAAGGCTCAGAAGAGCCTTACATAATATGTTCATACAGGCAGGGGTCACATGACCCAACACTCAAGTCATACAAGCATGTTCATACAAACCAAGCGGAAGCTTAAAGCTGTCTGAGTACAGACAGTTGAAAGGTAAAAAGGCATTAAGCCTGACTATCTACAACCCATCACAGGGCATCAGATCGTAGCTGGGATACCAGCTACTCGGCGTCGTCGACGTCTAGATAGAACCCACCAGAAGGGTCCATATTCTCATCTGCAACAGTTATTAAGCAAACATGAGTACAATCGTACTCAGCAAGTCTTTAAAGCAGACCTAGGCTATTCATGCTCATGTTTCATCAAAGGGGGTAGTGTGGTTTATGCAGCAAGCCAGCTTTGACTCTTGGCTAGCCTATACTACGACTACCAGTTCTTTGAACAAGTTTTGAGATGGCGCACACGAGTCCACTAACACCACATCAATACACTACCATGGATCCGCTCCCGTCACCCACGAGAGTGCCATCCACGGTACTCACACTTGTCTTGAGTCTTTTAAGAGTAACCATCAAGTTATTTGTGAACAGCATAAGTTCTCCAAGTAGTCCATATCCGAGGACGCGGCTATTCGAACAGATTCATTACCCTGCAGGGGTGCACTTCTTCACACACGCTCTCGCCACTTATCGCTGTGTGCTCATAAAAACAGGCACCTCGGCAACCATCAAGCGGAAGCCCAGCAAGGGAGTCGGCCACGACCGTCAATCACAGAAGACCCTAGTCCAGGCTATCGCCTTTTTGAGACTAAACCCGCACGGATGTCCGGCCGAAGTTTCCGCTACGGCCTCAAACGATGTGCGCAGGGTTCCCAAGCCCACCTTTCGGGTGCCACTTGGTACACCGTGCCACTGCCTACCGCACCGTAGCCCACCCCTAAGGTCAGCGCTACGCACGGCCTCCAGCATGGCTACAAGCAACAGAAACTACTTGCAACTCCTAAACAGAGGACTAGGCGGTTGACAAGTCGAGAGGGGTCGAGTTACCGGAAACCAATGTGTGGTAGTAACTAGTCTTGGAGCACAAACACGAAACTCAGTTCCTAAGAACGGTCCCAATCAGACAACCCGCTATGTACTCCTACATAGCCTCTCATCGCTACCTTTATCAAATCGGGTTCATCATTTAGTTCATCACATAACAACAATACCGTTCCACTCCGGTTCATCACCCAGATGAACCACACCTGACACAACTCTAAGCATAGCAAGCATAGCAGGCAAAGCAGGTAAAGCACATCAAGGCTCAAGCATCTACCAAGGTATGCTAGGTTGCATGGTTTAGCTATTTACTGTGACAATGACAGGTCATGCAGAGGAATGGGTTCAACTTCCGCAACAAATAGACAAGAGAGGCGTTTGTTCTAATGAAATAAACAAGAGCAGGAGCGAGAGAGTGGGATGTTATAGGTATGATCAATGGGGTTGCTTGCCTTGTGGGTTGGCCGGGAGGTACTCTCCTTCAGGGGGATACTCGAGGATATCCGATGGAGCAGAACCTACCGCGACAAATAGATGGAGTAACAATCAATACACGGCAAATGCAACAATATGATGCATGATCATGACATGGCACCATGCTATAGATGAGCTAATGCATCTATCATTAGAGTTAAATGGAGTAGGTTTGGATATAGGTTCGAAATTGTTCTCCATATAATATTCCACATATTGCATTATTGCAAAATGTCGATGTTCATCTATCTAGGTTGCTCTAACATGCATGATAATAGAACCAATGGATTCCTTGAATTTTCCTGATACTTTTCCATATATAAATTATTTCAATCTGAGTTACAGATTATTTTCTATGATTTTCTATAGTTTTCAGCATTTTCTGGAATTAATTTAATCAGAAAAGCAATTACTGCGTCAGCATTGCAACAGCATGACGTCATCAGTCAACTGGCCGTTGCCAGGTCAAACCTGACATGTGGGGACCACATGTCTGTGACTCAGTCACTTAACCAGTGGTTTAAAACTAATCTCTAACTGTTTAACAGCACTGGGCCCACTGGTCAATGGCTAATTAGGTTAATTAGCTTATTAATTATTTTTATTAACCTAATTCAAATTAATCCAAGGGGTGGCCCCACCTTCCAGTGACCCAGGGGGTCAAACCCCGTGGTCAAACTGGGCAGGGCCACCGGCGTTGACCCGCCGGCGACACCAGGGACGGCGGAGGGGGGGTCGGGATTCCTCCTCCGATGACCATTTCATCGGCGGAAGGCACCGGTCGAACCTACACTTAAGCGTGCGTCGATCTGGACCCGTCCCAGAGGCTGAGGTGGTCGGAATCGACACCGGCGATGAGCTCGGCGGCTGCCGGAGCTCATGCAAGCTCGAGGTCGTCATCACAGCGCGCAAATGGACCGGCTCTTGGCTCCTACGGCACCTACGCATCGCTACAAACTCGATGGTGGCCTGGGAGAGACCACCCGATCACCGGAACGTCGCCGGCGATGAGCTCACGCGGCGGAGCTCCTCGGGTCTCGGTGGAACTAGTGGCTACGGCAGGCAATCAGGCCAGGGAAGAGGGGGAATGGGACCAGCAGCTCACGGAGATTGCGACGGCGTCGGAAGCGGGCTCGGGGAGGCTGTGCTTGCGGCGGATTGACGGCGGCGATCTCCGGTGGCCGAGGAGGAAGAAGAGGTCGGGGTCGACGCTGCGGGGCCTCCGGGCTCGATTCCTTTGGCGAAGAGCTTCAGCAAGACACGGCGGGGCTTTTGGGTGGCTCAGAGGGACACGGGAGCGGCTGGAGCGACGGCGCTACGGCGGCAGGGCATCGGCGGCCATGGCGGATGGAGGGAGAGGAGAGGCAAAGGGGCGAAAAGGGGAGAGGGGGCGATCCAGACGCCTCTGGGGACTTATCCCCGTCGCGCTGGCGAGGAGGTGGCAGGCAGGGAGCTGCGTGGCAGCTCCAGCGCGAGCGCACGGCGACCACGCGCTTGGCCTCCTGGACGCTAGGAAGACGAAGGCGGTGCTGGGCCTGGTGGGCCGGCCTGGAGCTGGGCCTCAGGTATGCTTCTCTCTCTCTTTATTTTATTTCTGTCTTTTAAATATTCCTGTCCTTTGTGTTTTATTTTGTTTGGGCACAAACCCTAACTCAAGAATTGTTGAATTAACTCACAGAGTTTAGTTTGAATATTTCAAACCTCCACAAGTATTTTCAGCAATTTTGAAAGACTAAATTAATTATAATGCTTTATTTAGCAATTTTAGTAGCTTTAAAGGCTTAATTTAAAATATTAGCACTGTTTTGAAAATTCAAATGTCACCTGAAATGTTGTTTTCAACATTTTCCAATAATAGTGAACATTTTTAATGGCCTCATGATGGGCATTTTGGATTCATTGAAAAACTCAATTATTTGAATTGGTTGATTCCGGTGAGGGGTGTTGGGGTTTCTGTTAATCCCGATTTCATGTTATTGCAAAATTGAAACATGATGCACATACAGGCCAGCACAAAGCAAAGCTAACTAGGGATGTGACAACTGAGGGTGAAAGGCAGTGCTAAAGGAGAGATGGGTTCCCATAGCATTCTGGAAACTTTCCCAAAATCGAGAGGTGAAAAGACTTCCTCGGTCCGAATTGATCTCTAATGGAACACCATGAAGAGACACTATTCGAGAGATGTATAAGTCAGCCAACTGACTAGCAGTGATACTCTCTTTGATAGGAAGGAAATGAGCCACTTTGGAGAGGCGGTCAATTACCACGAAGATTGCATTATTTCCTTTCTTGGTCTTGGGAAATCTGGTGATGAAGTCCATTTCAACTTTATCCCATTTCCACTCCAGAATAGCTAAAGGCTGAAGGGTGCCAGCAGGTCTTTGATGTTGTACCTTCACGCGACGACAAACGTCGCAACTCGCAATGAATTGAGCGATTTCCCTTTTCATTCTAGTCCACCAGAACCTTTGGCGTAGGTCCTAATACATCTTGGTGCTACCAGGGTGAATTGTGAGAGGAGATTCATGAGCCTCCTTAAGTATCAACTCTCGAAGTTGTTGCTTCTTAGGAATTACCAGACGGTTCCCAAAGTACACTGCACCTCTATCATCCATGTAGAAACTACCAGCAACTCCTTTCATAATGTTGTTCTTGATCCGGGTAATACCCGCAACATACTGCTGGCTGGATTTGATCTGATCCTCCAGAGTAGGTTTTGCAACCAAGGTAGACAGGGATCCACTGGGAACAATGTGAAGGTTAAGCTTGCAAAATTCCTCATGCAGAAGGGGTTGACCTTTTTGCAGCATAAGGTTGTTGCAGTACGACTTACGACTTAAGGCATCAGCCATAACATTTGCCTTGCCTGGGGTGTAAGTAATTCCTAAGTCGTAATCCGTAATCAGCTCTAGCCACCGTCTTTGTCTGAGGTTCAGATCTGGTTGGGTGAAGATATACTTCAAACTCTGATGATCGGTGTAAATCTCGCAACGATTACCAAGGAGGTAATGTCGCCATGTCTTGAGTGCATAGACTACTGCTGCAAGCTCCAAATCATGTGTTGGATAATTTTCCTCATGTGGGTGCAACTGCCGAGATGCATAGGCGATCACTTGTCGATCTTGCATAAGAACACATCCAAGTCCTTGTCTTGAAGCGTCGCAATAGATGACAAAGTCTTTGGAGAAATCCGGTGGCACAAGCATGGGAGCAGAGGTCAGACGTCTTTTCAGTTCCTGGAAACTGTGCTCACATTGTGGGGTCCACTCGAACTTCTTATCTTTCTTGAGGAGTTCCGTCAGGGGCTTGGCAACTTTGGAGAAGTTATCAACGAAGCGGCGACAATAGCTTGCTAAACCAAGGAAACTCCTAACTTGCTTAACTGTTTCAGGTGGAGTCCAATCAAGAATGGCTTGAACTCTTTCTGGGTTAACTGCAATGCCCTTACCGGAGATCACATGACCTAGATAGGTCACTTCTGGTAACCAAAATTTGCACTTGGAGAACTTGGCAAAAAGACGGTGCTCTCTGAGTTTTTCTAGCACAAGTCTGAGGTGTTCAGCGTGCTCTGCTTCATTCTTTGAATAGATCAGTATGTCATCGAGGTAAACCACAACAAACTTATCTAGGTACTCCATGAAGATTGAGTTCATCAGGCGAGAGAATGTTGCTGGTGCATTGGTCAGACCAAAAGACATGACTGTGTACTCATACTGGCCATAACGAGTGACAAAAGCTGTCTTGGGAATGTCACCATTCTTGATCTTGATTTGATGGTAGCCTAGCCTCAAATCCATCTTAGAGAACACTGACGATCCAGCAAGTTGATCATACAAATCATTGATCCTGGGGAGTGGATACTTATTCTTTATCGTGACCAGATTGACGGGTCAGTAATCTACAGCCATTCGGTCCGTTCCATCCTTCTTCTTGACAAAGAGAACGGGGCAAGCCCAAGGAAAAGAGCTAGGTCAGATGAAACCCTTTCGCAAGGACTCATCAAGTTGTTTCTTAAGCTCGGCTAGCTCCAAGGGTGCTATCTTATATGGTCTTCTGGAAATTGGAACAGTTCCTGGGATGAGGTCTATCACAAACTCTACATCCCTGTCAGGTGGAATACCTGGCAACTCTTCTGGAAAGACATCCGAAAAATCTCGGACTACCGGAATATCTTCAATCTCAGGAAGAGGATTGGCATTGAGCGAATAGAGCTGACGCTTTGCAACTCGAGTTGAAACATTGACTATCTTGCCAGATGGGTGTGTAAGCCGAACGGTCCTGGTGGAGCAATCAGTCTTGGCATGGTGGGCTATCATCCAATCCATACCCAAGATGATGTTAATATCTGAGGACTTAAGAGCTATCAATGATGCAAGAAATACAAGTCTATCAACAAGGATTTCATTTCCATGGCTTATTCTGGTGGTCTGCCATCTAGAACCTAGAGTCTGAACTTCAAGAGCAGTTGGCATATCGCAAAACGACATGTCATGCAACCGGGCATAGCCTTCCGAGATGAAAGAATGTGAAGCTCCAGTATCAAACAGAACTGATGCCGGATGGCAATTTACGAGGAGCGTTCCAAGTAGAACATCATGATACTCATGAGCTTCTTCACCTAAGACGTGGTTCACACAACCACGATCAATGATAGCTGGCTTGGCATGGATCGTCTTGACTGGTGGCTTATTACATCCAATAGAATTTCCAGACGGGGGTGGAGCAACATTGGACTGAGTGCAATTTCGAGCAATGTGGCCTGGCTCTCCACACTTGTAACAAATCACTTGGGTTGCACGTGGATCCGCATTGACAGGCGGTCCACCGGCAGGCTTGGGTGGAACATTTGGCTGAGTTGGACGAGGCGCCACATAGGATGGCCTCGCATATCCAGGTGGAAGTGATGAGTTCGGAACCCAAATCCGGCGCTTCTGGGATCCAGAGCCGGAGATAGAAGCCAAATCACGGTTGTGCTTGCGAGACTCTTCATAGGTGAGCTGAGCTATCTCTGCATTAATGGCCTTGTTCACAAGAGCCTGGAAGGTGTCGCAATGATGCAAGTGAAGATCAAGACGCAACTTTGGATTGAGACTCTTCCTGAACCTAGCTTGCTTCTTAGGGTCCGTGGACACTTCTTCTGTGGCGTAACGAGCAAGGTTCTTGAACTCTCGACTGTATGCATCTACAGTCATCTTACCCTGATGTGACGCCCCCAATTTTGACCGTACGCTAATCATACACGCAATGCGTACGACCAAGATTAGGGACTCACTAATTAATATCACAACACAACTCTAGACACAATTTAAAGTCATACAGCTTCGTATTACAAGCCAGGGGCCTCGAGGGCTCGAATACAAAGCTCGACAAACACAAGTCAGCAGAAGCAAATAATATCTGAGTACAGACATAACTTAAACAAGTTTTGCCTTAAGAAGGCTAGCACAAACATAACAACGGATCGAAAGAGGTGAGGCATCTTGCCTGGGAACCTCCTAACTACTCCTAAGTGTCAGCACTCTCCACGTAGTAGTAGGCTCCAGCGGTGGTGTAGTAGTCGTCTCCGGCGTACTCCCTCTCCTGGGCTCCATCGTCTGAACGCAGAATCGTAACGAGGGGGAAAGAGGAAGCAAAGCATTGGTGAGTACTCATCCAAAGTACTCGCAAGACTGACATCAGTATCAAGTAAAGGGGTCATATCTGGGCTGACTGCAGAAAGCAAGAATAGGGGGAAAGGCCTAGTCCTATCGGAGAGTAGCATCTTCAGCATCTTGCAGCATTAGAAGAGAGTAGACTGGTATCTCATATATAGCAATATTATTGTAGCAAATTTTATTAAGTAACCATGCCCAAAGATTCTTCCTCGACTCCCTGCGAGGAAGCAATCTCGGAGCCAACATTCATTTCAAATTTAAGTCACAGTTATAGTTGTAGAAGGTCAAGGTACAACTCCAAGTCGTCCTGTTACCGTGGACACGGCTATTCGAATAGATGAATTCATCCCTGCAGGGGTGCACCGCATTTCCAACACGCTTGATCACCTCCGGCTGGATACACTTTTCTGGGTAATGCCTGGCCTCGGGATAGCAACACGTCATCGCCCCACCTAGGCTCAACAGAGAGGCCAGCCCGCCGGTCTAAATCCTAAGCACACAGGGGTCGTGGGCCCACTTGCCCTATGCGCTCCTGCACGATGCGTACGCGGCCGAGGTCAGCCCTAGCACACTCTAGTCCAAGAGCTGTACCGTCCAGGCCACTCGGGCGCGCGCCGCTCCATTGCTGACGTCTGAAGAGCTTCGGCTGATACAACGACGCTGAGTACCCATAACTTCTCCCACGTGAAGGTTTGGTGCGTAAAAAGGTCAACGACCAACTCAGATCAAATACCCAACCCATTAGCATTTTATTAATGCGGGGCAAGCGCGACCCATGAAGTGCGGTCCCGTCGCCCCGTCTCGAGGATATGTGGCAAGGGCCTCTCCTGCCTGTCCACGCCTCATCATCATCAAACCGTGGGTACCCCTCAGGGCCGACCCATCACCAACATGTTTCTGTAACCAGGTCATAGTAACTGTGTGTATAAAACATCAAGACGGAACCTGAGGAATCACCCTCAAAGGGTCCAGCTCGATGAAACCGTCAAGGTGGACTTAGAGGAATCACCCTCGAGGGTCCCACACTTGAAGGGTGGCACGACAGAGTCATCGTCGGGAGTGGTGAAGGAGTTATCACCCTCGATAACCACGACCGACTAGCTGCACTACAGGGTTAGCATCATGAGTACTTCACGAGGTGTCACCCTCGGTACTCGATAGTGACTCTGCAGAGTCGTACAACTAAGGGGTGTGCGGTGATGTGAGGGGCCTGGCTCGTCGGTCGGTTGACCGAGTCTTCGAGTCGTCGAGTCGTCGATGAAGAAGGAGGGGCAACTGGGACTAAGGGGTCACCGGGGATTCATTGATCAACGTATACTAAGCAGTTGATGTGATTGTAGGTATAGTAGCAGTTTGTCAAAAATAGGCTATGCATCAGAATAGGAGTTAACTAAAACAGTAGCAAAATCTAATGCAAGAATGAGAGGGGAAGAAATGGGTGATATCGGAATGCTCAAGGGGTGGGGGGGTTGCTTGCCTTGCTGCTCTGCGGCAAAGGCCTGATCGTCGGCGGTGTAGTCGTACCCGGCAGCACCGTCAGTCTCGGGGTCTACCGGAGAGAAGAGGGGGGACGAAACAATAAATATAAAGCACAGATGCAATCACGATGCATGACATGGCAATATGCAGAGCTAGGCATGCACTAACGTAGTATTACACGTCACAGACGGGTCGGAAGAATATCTGACGATATTTTCCGGGTCTCGGGCTATTACCGGACAGATGAAATTGATGGAAAAGTTCCATGTTTGCTATGCTAGGAGCACATGACAGACTAACGGACTGCGTATTCGGATTCGTGGGATTTTTCTGAACAACTTTCATGTATAAATTATTTTCATCCGAGTTACCGATTATTTTATATTAATTTGTAAAGTTTTATTAATATTCTGGAATTAATTTAATTAGTAAATTCGAATTATCCGAAACAGTGTAGGCTGATGTCATGATGACGCCAGCATGACATCAGCGGTCAACAGGACCAGTGGGTCCCACCTGTCATAGACTGTTTAGTTAATTAACAGATTAATTAAGTTAATTAGTTCATTTAGTTAATTAAACTTAATTAGTTAATTTAAACAGAAATAATTAAGTTAACTAATTATTAAATTAATTAATTAATTAATTAATATTTATTATTGTTTATTTTTCTTTTAAATTCTTTTTTTTAAACGTTCTGGGGGCAGGGCCCCTCTATCAGTGGCATAGCCGGACATGTCCGGGCTGTGCCCGTTTCGGGGCCGGACACGTCCGGGCGCACAATGTGCGCGCGGGGGGGCACGCAACGGTGGCGACGGCGAGCTGCGCACAGGCGCAGCAGGAGGCGGGGGACGGCGCGGCATGCGCGAGCGAGGCGAGGCGTGCGCACGCGGGAGGAGGAGGCCAGGGGCGGGCGCGGTGCGACGCGCGAGCGGCAGCAAGCCGTAGCGGCAGGGCGGCAGGGGGCGCTCGGCTGGGGAGGCGGCTTCGGGCGCGGCACGAGCGAGCGGGCAGAGGCGCGGGCGACGAGCGGGACGGAGGCGAGGCGAGCGCGCTAGCGCGGGCGCGGGCTCGAGCGGAGCAGCGGGAGGTGGCGAGCGGGCACGGACGAGCGCGGCCAGGGGCGAGCGAGCGCGGGAGCCAGTGCGGCTAGGCGAGCGGCGGCACGGGCGGAGCCGGCAAGGGCGGGCACGGGGCCACGGCGAGCGGGGAGGAGCGGCGATAGAGGGAAGGGGGAGCTCACGGTCGGAGTAGAGGCGAGGGGCGGCGAGGCTCGGTGGAGCCGATGAGGAGGAGGACGAGGAGGCGAGGCGACGAGGTGGTGCTCGAGCGACGGGCGGCGGCGTCGACCCCGATCCCGATCTAGATCGGAGGAGGGGGAGAGGGAGGAGTGAGGTGGGGGTGTGGGCGACGGGTTAGGGTTTCGGTCGGCTGAGAGGCCATATAGGCCTTGGGGTGGCTGGCTGGGCCAGCTGGGCCGGCTGGGCCAGTTGGCCCAGTGGGGGGGTTTCCTTTTTGTTTTGTTTTATTTTGTTTTCTTTTACCTTTTGTTTATTTATTTCTTTTTACACCTTTATTTTAGTTTAGTTTTATAAAATATAAAAGTTGTACCTAAAATAGCCTCACTAATTATACCACTGCCACAAAAAGGGTAACCCCTAAATAAAATAGTTTAGTATTTTATTAATTTGGAAAAGGCATTTTATTAAATGTTTTGCTGCTGTTTTATTTATTTTAGAGCTGTGAATCATTTTATAAAAATGTGGATTCTCCACCATAATTATCTATGAATTATTTGCCACAACTTGAACAATTTAGTTTTGATATTTGAAAACTTTTATCGTTCGACTTTATTTCAAATTTGAATTTGAATTGGATTTGAACCAACGCGAGTTTATCAACAGTAATCGGGGTGACGTGGCAACATTAGCATGGGATTACTGTATCTTAATTACATACATTACTGTAGCACAAATCCAGGGCGTCACACCTGAGTAAGGTGACAGAACTCTTCTCTTTTTCGGTCAATAAGACCCTGAGGAATATGATGCTCGCGGAAAGCCTTTGTGAATTCTTCCCAGGTAGGAATCTAGCCAGCTAGAATTATAGTCTCATAGTTCTCCCACCATATACTAGCAGGACCCTCCAAGAAATATGTAGCATAGGTGACCTTGTCAGCCTCAGCCACGTTCGCGGAATGCAACTTATTGGTGATCCTACGGAGCCAGTCATCTGCATCGAGTGGCTCAATGGAGTGATGGAAGGTGGGTGGATACAGCTTGATGAAGTCACGAATGGTCACTGTCCCAGCACACTGATGTGCGGTGTTTTCCTGAATACGTGCCAGCAAGTGATTTGACTCATGCTTGTCCTTCTCAATATCTAGTGTGAACTGTGCCAACAAAGGTGAATCCGGCAGAACTTCAGCATCTCTGGTTCCACGTCTTTTGCCCTTCTTGCGGCCAGTGGTAGCTCGGTTACTGAGAGACATCCTGAGGATGATAAACTGAGATTAATCAGGATGGCATACCAGAAAGATAGGAAGGAATGCAAAGGCATTACATCTCCATAGAAATCCTAGAGAAAAATGGACAGCATAACGGTTGTGAATGCTCAGAAATGAGACATCCTGCAAAAGATTTAGGTGCCACGACACCTTAACATCACAAACTCAAGATTCTAATCGAGCTAACAAGCTACACAGATAACGCTCAAGGCTTGGAATGCAACTCAGATCAACCATTCCTATAAGTCTACGGAATAGTAACTCGAGATCCTGATCGATAGATAGGTAAGAAGCCTAGTTCTTAATCCCCGTAGAAAAGAAGAGGGTGACTCAGAATCAGAATAACATGGGGAAAGGAGTAAAAACAGCCTTACGTTCCCTTCCACAATCAATTCCCTTATATAACTAAAGAGTTGCTAGACTCAACATCGATCAGTTTGGCTTGGTAGTCCTACAGTCAGTCAGCTCTGATACCAACGCTGTCGGGACCCCAATCCTAAGCCATAAGAATCTAGCATGTAACACATCACATCACATTGCGGCCTCATGCACGGTTAACTCCACGGCTGCTACCTTACCTCGGCCGGGACCGTTTGCGCCTTTTGGCTCACGTATGTGAATATGTCGCTAGCATTCAAACGTCAAAGAACCCGGGTCGACATGACTAGTTATAGAACCCAAGTGGCACATCCGTCCAGGGACAGGCATACGTAACCCAACAATTCAGGTCTCGGCCTCTATCGTGTGTAGACGAGTCATAGCAAGCTACAAGGACTCCATTATGCCGTGGGACATAAATGTCATCACTGCACGTAGACAAGTTGTAGCAGGCTACAGGGACTCCATTACACTACGAGACATTTCCCCGAGGGGATAGACACAGCAACAAAGAAGGATAAACGCCGGTCAATCGATGTGTCCGGAGCAGTAGTAAGCTACCAAGGCTTAGTGGAAGCACAAAGAGGCAGTTCCCTGTAAAGAGTACTACTAAAGGCACACAACTAGGTGTCGAATCCCATACATACCGTTGAACGTCACATGTACGCACGACATGCCCGATATGCATAGATAGAACTATGGCATCACAACATAACCATACGACAACACAACATTTATTTAGAAGGCTAATAAGAGCCAACATAGTGTGATATTACAAGCAGGGGTCACATGACCCAACACACAAGTCATACAAGCAACAAGCGGAAGCTTAACATGTCTGGGTACAGACATCTAGAAAAGAAGAAGGCTGAGGAAGCCTGTCTATCTACAAGACCCTCCATAGGAACCAGACCTTTGGCTGGGATTCCCAAGCTACTTGGTCGGCATCGATCTTATCGTAGAAACCACTAACGAGACTGGAGTCTCCTCTGCAAAAACATTAATAAAGCAACGGTGAGTACAGAGGTACTCAGCAAGACTTACATCAGAACTAACTACATATGCATCGGTATCAACAAGGGGGTTGTGGGGTTCATTGCAGCAAGCCAGCTTTGACTCAGTGGCTATCATGTACTACGACTATCAGTACTTTGAATAAGTTTTGAGAAACATACACGAGTCCACTAACACCACAACAATACACCAACATGGATCCGCTCCCGTCTTCCTACGAGAGTGCCATCCACGGTACTCACACTTGTCTTGAAGCTTTTAAGAGTAACCATTAAAATTGTCTATGAACCATATAAGTCTCCAAGTAGTCCATATCCGCGGACGCGGCTATTCGAATAGATTATTACCCTGCAGGGGTGTACTTCGTCACACACGCTCCCGCCACTTACCGCCATGTGCACGTAAAAGGCACCTCGGCAACCTTCAAGCGAAAGCCTAGCGAGGGAGTCGGCCATGACCTGACTAACCACACAAGACTCTAGTCCAGGTTTATCGCCTATTTGAGACTGAACCCGCAAGGAAGTCCGGCCGAAGTTTCCTCTACGACCCCAAACGATGTGTATAGGGTTCCCAAGACCACCTTGACGGATGGTACTACGCTTGGTACACCGGGCCACGATGCCTAGTCTGATCCAAGCCCACCTGTACGGGGTGCCACTCGATAGACTACTAGCACGGCCTACAAACACCAGAAACTAGTTGCAACTCCTGGACAGAGGTCAAGGCGGTTAATAAGTCGAGAGAGTCAATTAAGGATCCCAATGTGCGGTATTAGATAGTCTTGGATAACATACACAAGACTCAGTTCTTAAGGACGGTCCCAATGAGACAACCCACCATGTACTCCTACATGGCCTCTCATCGCTACCTTTACCAAATCAGGTTCACCACTTAACTCTCATCATCAGAACACAACCAGTTTACTCCGGTTCATCACCCAGATGAATCAGACCTGACACAACTCTAAGCATAGCAAGCATGGAAGGGAAAAGGCACAACATGGCTCAAGCATCTACCAGGTATGCTAGGTTGCTTGGTTTAGCTATTTACTATGACAATGACAGGTCATGCAGAGGAATGGGTTCAACTACCGGAACTAGTAAAAGTTGAAACGTTTTGTCCTAATGCAATAAGTGAGAGCAAGAGCGAGAGAGTGGGATTGTATCAGAGATGTTCAAGGGGGTTGCTTGCCTGATAAGACGTCAGCACATTACTGCTCCTCAGATGGATACTCGACTGTATCCTCCGGAACAGTGCCTAACACGAAGAACAACCATCGAAGGGGGACAAATCAATACACATCAAATGCAACATTATGATGCATGAACATGACATGGTAATATGATATGTTTGAGCTAATGCATCTAGAAACAGATTTAAATGAAGTAGGTTTGAACTCAAGGTTCAAATTCAACTTCATATGTGAGGTTCCATATTGCATTTGAACAAAAATGTCCAAGTTCTCCTATTTAGGTTGCTCTATCATGCATGAAAATGGTACAGATGGATTCATTGGATTTTTCTAATCAATTTTCATATATAAATTATTTTCATCTGACTTACAGATTAATTTATATTAATTTTCTAAGTTTTAAACATTTTCTGGAATTAATTAAAACCATAAATGCATTATTGCATCAGCCATGCATCAGCATGACGTCAGCCTGGTCAACTGACTGCTCTGGGTCAAACCTGACCAGTGGGACCCACTAGTCAGTGACCCAGTGGCTAAGCAGGGTCAAATCCCGCGCTGACTGGGGCTTTAACCAGCCGTGGGCCCACTGTCAGTGGCTGTGGGGCTTGGTTAGCAGGGTAATTAGACCCTAATGACCGGCCACGTCAGCACCGGCCGGAGTATGGCCGGCGGCGCCCAATCCAGAGGTGGTTTCTCGCCGGAATCGCGTTTCCGGCCACCATTTGGCATGCGGGGCGGCACTATCGAATGCGGGGAGCAAGGCGCATCCATTCCAGCAGGTGGAACGGCGCGGGGCGGCCCGTAGCGTCGCCGGCGATGACGGCTACGGCGACCGGGGCTAGGGTCAGCACGGGCTCGAGGCCAGGGGCAAGGGAGGAGGAGCTGGAGGCGACTACGGACTCCTGGAGAGGTGCCGAGCACGTGGTCGTGCTCGGGTACGAGCTGCAGCTGCTGTGGCCATGGCTACGGTGGCCGGCGGCGAGCTCCTCTCAGCTCCGGTGGCTGGCGGGGCTAGAAGAGGGGATCGACGACGGGGAGAAGGGGAGAAGGACCGGGGCCTCACCGCGGAGCTGCTGGCGTCGGTGGCAAGGTCGGGGACGATCTGGAGCAAGCGAATCGACGACGGGGAGGTCCGGCGACCGGCGATGGAAGCGGCGACGAAGACGACGTTCCGGGGCCTCCGGTCTTGATTCCTCTGGCGGAGAGGTGCAGGGCGATGCGATGGCTCTACTGGGCGTGATGGAGAGGCTCAGGGGTGGCTGTGGTCACGGCGGCGCACGGCGGCGCTCTCGGGTCCGAGGGGAGAAGAGAGAGCAGAGAGGGGAGGGTAGAAAGGCGAGGCCGGCTCGATCCGGACGCCTCTCGCGGGGTCGTCCCCGACGTCGACGTGGCAAGGGGGCAAGCAGGTAGCTGCGGCATGGCGTTCGCGCGTGCGCGCCGTGCCCTGCTTCTCCTCCGCCTACTGGCGAGAGGAGGAGGACTACTGGCAGGCGGGATGGGCTGGGCCGTCCTACTGGGCGGCCAGGTAAGGTTTGCCTCTTTTTCCTTTTTCTTTTATTTACTGTTTTCTATTTTCTGCAGTTTGTCCTGATTTATTTTAGGCACTAAATCATTTTGCAAAAACCTGAAACTTTTCCTGGGCCCTAAATATATTATTCCAAAGGCCCTGGCAAAGTTTCAAGTTTATTGGAGTCATGAACTTATTTATAGGATTTTATAACCCCAATTCAGAAACATATTGCATTAATTCAATAGACCAAAATAACAATAAAAATATGTGTCACCTCTGGTTGATGTTGCCACATTTTACCAGAGATTGTGAACATTTTAAAAGGCCACTTTGGATCATTGAAAAATATTTTAATTGAACCTATTTGAATTCAAATGGTGCTAGGGCTTTTGATCATCCCCATTTCAGGTTTAAAGAAATTTTAAACATGATGCAACTCCAAACATGGACCTAGGTGCATAACAAGACTACAGATGTGACAGGAAGTTGCATGGCAATATATCTCGGAATGGCTATGGAAAAGCCATAATAGGTAGGTATGGTGGCTGTTTTGAGGAAAGTATATGGTGGCTGTTTTGAGGAAGGTGGGTTAAATGCACCGGCGAAAGTTGCGCGGTACTAGAGAGGCTAGCAAAGGTGGAAGGGTGAGAGTGCGTATAATCCATGGACTCAACATTAGTCATAAAGAACTCACATACTTATTGCAAAAGTCTGTTAGTTATCGAAGCAAAGTATTAGACGCATGCTCCTAGGGGAGAGGTTGGTAGGAGTTAACCATCGCGCTCTCCCGACCCTCACACAAAGGTTGACAATCATTAAACAAATCATGCTCCGACTTCGTTACATAACGGTTCACCATACGTGCATGCTACGGGAATCACAAACTTTAACACAAGTATTTCATCCAATTCACAACTACTCACTAGCATGACTCTCATATTACCATCTTCATATCTCAAAACTATATGCAAGGAATCAAACATCTCATAGTATCCAATGCACTTAATATGAAAGTTTTTATTATATCCCTCTTGGATGCCCATTATATTAGGACTAAATTCATAACCTAAACCAATTACCATGCTGTTTAAAGACTCTCAAAATAATATAAGTGAGGTACGAGAGTGCAATAATTTCTATCAAATAAAACACCACCGTGCTCTAAAAAGATATAAGTGAAGCACTAGAGCAACATTGCCTAGCTCAAAAGATATAAGTGAAGCACATAGAGTATTCTAATAAATTCACGATTCAGCGTGTCTCTCTCAAAAATATGTGTGCAGCAAGGATGATTGTGGCAAACTAAAAAGCAAAGACTCATATCATACAAGACGCACCAAGCAAAACACATATCATATGGTGAATAAAAATATATCCTCAAGTAAATTTACCGATGGATTGAAGACGAAAGAGGGGATGCCCAAGCTTAGACTTTTTTGGTATCCTTGAATATGTCTTGGGGTGCCTTGGGCATCCCCAAGCTTATGCTCTTGCCACTCCTTATTCCATGGTCCATCAAATCTTTACCCAAAACTTGAAAACTTCACAACACAAAACTCAACAGAAAACTCATGAGCTCCGTTAGTATAAGAAAAATAAATCACCACTTTAGGTACTATTGTGAACTCATTCTTTATTTATATTGGTGTAATATCTACTGTATTCTAACTTCTCCATGGTTCATACCCCCCAATACAACCCATAGATACATCAAAATAAGCAAACAACACAAAGAAAACAGAATCTGTCTAAAACAGAACAGTCTGTAGCAATCTATAGACTTCGAATACTTCTATAACTCCAAAAATTCGAAAAAATTAGGAAAATTTGTCTATCAATCTGGTGTAAAAATTTCATATCAAAATCACGTTCTAGTGAATTTACAATATTCCCGGACTGAGAGCAAAACTTTCTGTTTTTCAGCAAAATCAAATCACAAACACCGTAGACCATCCCAAAGGTCTTACTTGGCTCAATCACTAATTTAAACAAGAAAACACAATTATTACATAGGTAATAATGTGCCAAACACTCAAAAACAGAAGCAAAAACAAAAGCATAAAAATAAAATTGGGTTGCCTCCCAACAAGCGCTATTGTTTAACGCCTCTAGCTAGGCATAACGCAATAGATCTAGGTGTTGTCATCTTTGGTATGCAATCCATAAGTAGCTCTCATAATAGATTCATAAGGTAATTTTATTTTCTTTCTAGGAAAGTGCTCCATGCCTTTCCTTAATGGAAATTGGAATCTAATATTTCCTTCCTTCATATCAATAATTGCACCAATCGTTCTAAGGACAGGTCTACCAAGAATAATAGGACATGTAGGATTGCAATCTATATCAAGAACAATGAAATCTACGGGCACATAATTCCTATTTGCAACAATAAGAACATCATTAATCCTTCCCATAGGTTTCTTTATAGTGGAATCTGCAAGATGCAAATTTAAAGAGCAATCATCAAATTCACGGAAACCTAGCACATCACATAAAGTTTTTGGAATCGTGGAAACGCTAGCACCCAAATCACACAAAGCATGGCACTCATAATCTTTAATTTTAATCTTAATAGTAGGTTCCCACTCATCATAAAGCTTTCTAGGTATAGAAACTTCCAACTCAAGTTTTTCTTCAAAAGATTTCATCATAGCATCAACGATATGTTTAGTAAAAGCTTTATTTTGATTATAAGCATGCGGAGAATTCAACATGGATTGCAACAAGGAAACACAATCAATCAAAGAGCAACTATCATAATTAAAGTCCTTGAAATCCAAAAGAGTGGGTTCATTGCTATTTAAAGTTTTGACCTCTTCAATCCCACTTTTATCAATCTTAGCATTAAGATCTATAAACTACGAATCATTGGGACACCTTTTAACTAAAGTTGACTCATCTCCAGTCCCATATTTATCAATATTTACATTAGAAAACAAAGATTCAATAGGAGTCACATCAATCACTTTAAGATCTTCATCAATATTATCACGAGAACACACTTTTTCAAGCCATTCACGCTTAGCACGTATTCTAGCGGTTCTTTCCTTGCACTCATCAATAGAAATTCTCATAGCCTTCAAAGACTCATTAATATCATGCTTGGGTGGAATAGATCTAATTTTCAAGGAATCAATCTCGGACGAGGCGGACCGCGCTCGGGGCCTCCAGCACACGCGCTCCCAGATGTTCCAGTCCCTCGAGAAGAGGGCCCACCGGGCGTGAGTGTCTCGAGCCCCTTGGTTACAGACGACGCAGGGTACCTGGGTTTCTTTTCCAGGGTCGTGGAGTGCCTTGAGGGGGCACGGAGAAGATCCGCGCGCTCGTGGAGGAGAAGCGCCATGACCTCCTCGTGCGGGCAGCTTCGCACGTCTTCAGCCACCTCCTTCGCCTTGATCTGCACTTCGACTTCGGGGCAGTGCTTGCTCCGGTGCCTGAAGTGATCTGAGGCACCCTGGCCGGGTGGGTGCAGGACCACGTGGAGGACTTGATCGCGGAATTCTCCTCCGAGGAGCCAAAGGACCATGGCGGAGCCGGGAGCCGCGAGCCCGGCCGCGACGGCGATGACGTAGGTGATGGCGATGGCGGGAATCCATGAGTAGTCTCCATGTTCGCCCGTCGGGGTCGTGTGCGCAGTCCTGGGGCGGCTTGAGCGTGTTTTTTGGAGGGACCACCGAGGATTCCCTCGCGATGTGTGGTGTGTAACGTTGTATGTTTTTGCCAAGAAGCTCCGGTCGGCCCGGATGGTCGTCCCTCGCGAGCGCTCAAGAGTTTGTGCCCCGGTAGGATGGGCGCGCTCGCCCACCCTCCATTCTTGGCCGATCGCGAGGGTGGAGGGGTCCGATAGCTGCCGGGCTCCCAAGAGAAAACGAGATACCAAACGGAAATCGTTACCAAAAGGAATAATTCCACACCCACCCCCTTTTTTATTTTCAGAAGAAAATTGCAAGAACTCCAAAGTTTATTCCAGAAAATGGCAAATTCGAATACAAGAATGGGCAAAGAATAGCCGCGTCCGGCGTCTAACTAATCTTCGTCTTCGTCTTCTCCCCAGCGCGGAGCGTAGGGCTTCCACGTTGCGTGGGCATAGCCATTGGGGGGGCAGTGTTGTCCGCCAGCGCGGAGCATGGGGCTTCCACTTGGGCATGGGATGGAACCCCTCCGCGTCCTCGGGGGGCTCCGGGCGTATACAGCCCACTCATTATTACGTGAGAGTGGCACGGGTTGAGCCTGGGGGGGTGCGCTGAGGGCCCCATACCTTGCTGGCATGAAACCCGCACCCATCCCCCAAGCGTGGTACAGCGACGTAGGGTGGGTCCCGAACGGGCCCTCGAGCGTGGGGCGAGCCCCCCATGCCCTTCGCAGGGAGAGCCCATTCCGGAGCAGGGCCTCGGGCTCTTGAAAGCTCGAGGACGGATGTCGTCGTTGCAGCGGCGCCGCAGCCCCCTGCGCCGCATGCGTGGCTTGGCGCGGGGGTCCTCCGTCGAGCGCGGGGCGTTCACCCAAGGCGGTGCCCCAGCGCACCTCGCTGGGGGGCCCGGGAGCCCCCCGTAGGTACCCCACCGCCCGTCCCTGGGCGAGGCGAACCAGGCCCGGGGACATGGGTGAGTTCGTGAGCTCTCGCCGCTTGTCGAGCGAAACCCGGCCCGAAGACTTGGGCGTATGTTCCACCCTCCGTCTCCGGGTGGGAGTCGCCCTGCCAGGGGACAAGGGCGTGTGTTCCACCAGCCGTCTCCTGGCTGGGGGTGCCTGGCCTCGAGACATGGGCGTGTGTTCCACCCTCCGTCTCCAGGTTGGAAACGCCTGGCCTGGGGACATGGGCGTATGTTCCACCCTCCGTCTCCTGGCTGGTGTCGCCCAGCCAAAGGACATGGGCGTATGTTCCACCCTCCGTCTCCAGGCAGCTGACACCCGGTCCGTGGACCCAAGCGCTTGCCAAAGGTGGCCCCCTACTAGTGTGTGCGCCTCACGAGGCTGCCAGCGCCTGGCATCCTCATGAGGCTGGCCCCGCCAGCCGCCCTCACGAGGTTGTTCGCACCAGCCTCGACGAGAGCCTCTCGTGGGACCGCACACGCTCCTCATGTTGTCGTGGTAGCTGGCGCCGCTCCCGTCGTGGCCTGAGCGCTCGCCGACAATGTCGTGGTAGAGTCGCGCGAACCCCCAGGCATTGGTGTAGATGGGTCGCCAGACGCCCTGCCTCGATCCGTCGGGAGTCCCAGAGGGTGCGTTATGGCGCCTTCCCGCCGCGGCTGACAGCTCCCGCTGGCCCCTGTCGGCACCAAGGGCCAACTCCTACGTGCCCGACGAGCCAGGCCGCATCTCTGGCCGGTGCGGGTCGCGTCGCACGTCCCCGGCACGCCCAATCACCCTCGGCTCCCCGGCGGCTGGTTGAGCGACCTCGTGGGCGCGAGCCCGCTCCTGGGCCATCCCGAGGGTGAGCGCCTGGGCCGTGCCCGTCGAGGTGGCGCCTATGGTCGCGCGACATATCCAACTGTCGTAGCGTCTATGGGCAACCGGAAAGGGCCGCAGCTCACGGGCTACGAGGAGCGCGATTCGCCCGCGTGCCGGGTCGCGGTGAGCCCGGGGAGGTGTCGCCGTGACGTGGGCGCTGGGGAAGTTCAGGGCGGTGAGGGCTCGTCGCGTGGTTGTTGAAGGCGACAGCCCCCGGTGCCCATCCAAGACCGGGCTGGAGATGTCACCTTCCGACGGGGGAACGGGGCAGCGCTGGATGCCAAGGTCTGGTGGCCTCGCCCGAGCAACTCGGGCAGCCCGTCGTTCGGCGCGGGCCCGATGTCCCTTGGCCATGGAAGCACCAAGTGGAGGCGGGGCGAATTTTCACCGAGGACCCCGACACGCCCCCTACCTGGCGCGCCAAATGTCGGATTTCGGGCTCCGCAAAACCCTAAGGAATTCGAACCCTGGGGCGTGTGCAAAGATTCCCCAACAGCTTTGCCCCATCCAAGCTCTGAACACAGTACCCCCGCTCGATGGCGAGGAAGATGATGGCACACAAGAGTTTACCCAGGTTCGGGCCGCTGCGAAGCGTAAAACCCTACTCCTGCTTTTGGTGGATTGCCCCGCGAGGAGGTTTGTGGATGAACTAGTACAGCGGTGTGTTTGCGGGGTGGTTGCCTCATCCGTTCTACCGAGCTACTTGGTCCCTATTTATAGCGGCTCGGGTCCTGTTCCCTAATCGCAATGGCGGGAAGGGATCCCACAACAGCCAAATTCGAAAGGGGACAGGAGGTACATCTTGTCTTGACGAAAGGTGGTCTTCGCCTGCAAAGTTGGTGGTGGTGACGCAGTGGTGGGCTCGTCGGTGACATCCGTCCCACTGCGCTCGCTGACCCGGTCTTGTTGCACCGGAATGGAAACCTTTGGGGGGCGCCTTTGGAACCCGTGTGCGTCCCTACCTTCTTTGTGCCAAAGGAGAAACTGTCCCCTCTGGCGTACTGGCGCCTGCCTGGCACGGCTGGCGTCATCCTTGGCCTCCTGAGGTCATGTGTCGCATAGGAGTCTTCGCCGCTCAGGAGGGGGCCTGGGGAGGCCTATCTCCCCACGGGTGTTGGCGTTGCTTCCCTCGCGACCTTGGGGTCTCGCGAGGGCCTTGTGTCGAGCGAGGCCCCGCTGGGCCATACTTGGTTGTCGAGGTGGGCCATGCCTGGGGGCCGCAGGTAGGCAAGTCTGGGTACCCTGGTATCCAGAACGCCGACACAAGCCCCGCCCCCGCGAGCAAGGAAGACGTACCGGGCCCCTGGCCACAGGAGCCACCGCCTAGGGGACCGGCAGGACACGAAGAGCGCGGACCATGCGCGGTTCCAGGGGCGGTGGCGCGGCCTCAAGAGGCAGGGCCTCGCGAGGTCCACGGGTCGAGGCCTGGCCGGCGCCCCGACGCCTCACGAGGTGACTTCACTGACACAACCCCCCTATGGTTACGCGGGGTGCATTGCACTCATGTCTGGGCCGCGGGAGAGCAATCCCACGGCTACGCAGGGGGCAATGCACTCATGTTTGGGCCGTAGGGGCGCGCAACAGCGCAGAAATGTGGGGGATGGCCCATGGCCGAGTTGGGAGCACCTAGGCCCTGCGCCTGGGGGTTCGCCCAGCTACCCCCGACCGTGACACTCTCACGTAATAATGAGTGGGTTGTATACGCCCGGAGCCCCCCGAGGACGCGGAGGGGTTCCCACCCACGTCCAAGTGGAAGCCCCATGCTCCGTGCTGGAGGACAACACTGTCCTCCAATGACTATGCCCACGCCTAGTGGAAGCCCTACGCTCCGTGCTGGGGAGAAGACGAAGACGAAGACTAGCCTAGGTGCCGGACGCGGCTGTTCCTTGCTCCTTTTTGTATTGGAATTGCCACTTTTTGGAATGAAGCTTGAAGTTTCGCAACCTTATTTGAAAAATGGGGGGAATTTTTTTCTCTTTGCAATCTTCTTGATTTTGAAGTCTCGTTTTCTGAATTGACACATGTCGGTCTCCCCCTCACGCGCCCCGCGAGCGGGGGCTATACGGGCATGGTGTGCACACCTTGCCAAGGCTTGGGCATCCTGGCCCTCGCACGGCGCTCTCGAGCAAGCCGACTAGCGCATGCTGCCTCAGAGACACCCGTCTCCTGGCACTTGCTGATCATCACGACTCGGCGTGCCTGCGACGATCGACCCTCTCTCGGGGGCTCCAGCCATGGCTTGGTGCATCATCATAGATCCTCGGGAGGCTCGGGCACCTCCCGAGGCGGTAACCGGCAAGGAAGGGTGTGGGAGCCACTCGAGCGTTAAGGGGGACTCCTGAGCAACGCGACTCAGGAGCCTCACTGGTCACGTAGCCCCGCACCCCTTGGTTCCGTCCTGGTGATCCGGATGTCCCCAACGGCGGTCGTGGTATGCACGTGATCAGGCCCTGCCAACATAGAGCATCAAGGAGGCTCCCAAACCGCTTCGTCTGCAAGGAAGAGACCTCCCCCTTGCGAGGTCCCTGGGCTCCCTAGGCACTTCAGCTACGCCCCACGACGCACGAGCTCACCACAGGCCCGCCAAGCAATGTACCCCAACCGTGACGAGCAAGAATTTTTGATCCAATAATTCAATGACGACCCAAATATCGGGGTATGGGACGGGAACTCTAACGTGAAAGTGCAGGCGCTACGGTTTACTGAGTACCCCCGTGGGGCCTCCTGTGGCTTCGGATATAGGAGAGACGGCTCAAGCAAGGGAGTTCTGCTTCTCTAGGCATCACCGCTAAAGCCTCGGCTTTGGAGCAGCATGCGTCCCCTCAGGAGCGCCCACCTCATGAGGCCCCGGCAGGCTACTATCGCTCGACACGATGCGACAACCCCGTGGACCCCCGAGAAGCATCGGGCGCGGAACAACAACACAGCGAGGCGTGCAAGGGCGCAAAGGAACATGCGGAGGCACACCAACGATGATGTAAAATCCCGTGGGGAAAATGAGGACGCGCGGCGCAAAACGAGCAATTGGCGGTTCGAAGGTAGGAAAGCAAGGCAAAACACAAAAATTTAACGCCCCCGGGGGCCAGGTGTTTCTTGATGCAACAGGAACCAGAAGGAAGGAAACAGGGCAAACTCAGGCGGAGGAGGCGCTGTCCTCGTCGTGACCTCCACCAGCCGTGGCACCAGAGCCGCCGCTCTCTTCGGAGGGAGGCTCCTGGACGAACCGCTCCACTAGGGACTCCACCTGCCCACGTACTTCGTCCCTGAGGGGCCTCTGGAGCTCCTCAGGCACCGGCTCCATCGCACGGGAGAGATCAAGCTCGGGGACATGGCGGCGCAGGTGGGAGAAGACGCGCGTCAGCGCGATGTCCAGAAGATCGCGCGCGCTGGACTCATTGTCTTCGTCCACCCGTGAGACGCCGGTCTCCAGCGCCTCCACCACCTTCCCGAAGAATTGGAGGTAACCCCCATCGCCGTGCGTGCATCGCAGCGCGGGAGCTTCTACAACAAACCGGCCAACTGCACCGACCGTGCGGCGGGCGATGTCCAGATACTGCTTGGCGCGCTGCGCCTCCAGCATCTTCGCGTGTGCTGCCTCGTCCTTGGTGGCCTGCACGAAGTTGGCAGCTCCCTCGACTTGGGCCTGGAGGGACGCCAACTCCGCCTTGGCGTCCTCCTCACCCTTGAGCACGGCCTGGAGAGCGGCCTCGGCGCCCGCCAGCTGGGCCCTGAGCGCGTCCACCTCACCTTGGAGTTCATCGAGCCTGCGCCTCTTGGGCGCGGGCGCTCTGAGGCGAAGAAGCAACCAGGTTTAGCATACTAGGAGTGGTTCACAAGAAAGGGGGAGGGAGACAGGGCACTCACTCGACGGTGATGGCCCAGCGCCTGCGTGCCTGTGTTGGCTTCGAAGGCCCCCCGCTGCTGCCTCCGGAGGGCGGTGGTGGAGCCGGAGGCCCCGTGCTCCTCCCCGCTCCAGCTGCACTTCCCCCGGATGCCATGGAAGGAAATGGAAAGAGAAGACAACGATGTCTTGGGAAGGATGGCAAGCCTGAGGGCGCGTTAGGATGGCATGACCCCTCTGGCGGGGCAAATTTTTAAGCGTAACCGCGGTTCACGAGGCGTCGTGGGGAGTGGAGGCGGTGCGTGCTCCCCAGGTGCCACATGCCCGGCTTGACCGATGTGCAAACCTGCCGCACGTCGCCTTGCCTCCCCCCGTCAAGTCACATCCGCGTGTGTCGAGGGGATAGAAGGGGCAAGGAGACGGCTACATTCAAGGAAGGGCAATGATGGCCGGCGCTGTGCGCAGGCTTCACGTCAGCCTAACTCGGGGCGGTTCCCGAAGTCTTCGGGAAGCAGAGGCGTACGTGTCTCATTATGCGCCACGCATCAGGCTAGACCCGCAGGCGATTGGGGCCCGCGGCGCTCAGGTCGGCTCCTTCGACTTCGCCCCGAAGCCAACCCAAGCGTGCCTTGGACTCGGAGGCTGCTGTCGGCGTTCTGGGAACGTGGGTACCCAGACCTGCCTGCTTGCAGGCCAGGGCATGGCCCACTTCGACAGCCCAGTATGGCCCGGCGCAGGGTCGCTCGAGAACAAGGCCCTCGCGAGAGCCCCGCCCTCACGAGGAGGACGACACCAAGACCCCGGGAAGGAGGAGGCCACTCCAGGCTCCCTCCCGAGGGGCGGAGATCTCTGTGCAGCACTCGGCCTTGTGAGGTTGGGGTGACACAAGCCTGGCAGGCGGGCGCCAGCGGGCACAGCAGAGACAGTTTCCTCTTTGGTGCAAAGGAGGCAAGGGCGTACGCAGGTTCCCAAAGCATCCCCCGAAAGGTTTCCATTCCGGCACAATGAGACCAAGACCACAAGCCCCGCGGGACAGACGTCATCATCGAGCCCACCTCTGCATCACCACCAGCTACTTTGCAGGTGACGGGGGGATAACCCCGGGGTAGCCTCAGCCAACTGCCTCCAACTTTTCAAAACGACCGCAGGGCGAGCCGCCTCCCCCTGCGGTCCGGCTCCGCACGGCCGGCTCCACCAATTGTCCGGCTAGGGGCCGTGCGGCCGGCTACTCCGACCAGCCGGCTGGGGGCTGAGACGTCTAGCCCCCTAGCCGGCGGTGCTGCAGGTACTGTTGTCAGAGCACGCGTGGCTACAGAGGCCCCCGTCGCATCGGGGGTCAGCGCCCGCATGGCCACAGTGAGGCGACAGTGCCTCTGACTCTGGCCGACTGCGACCTGGCGAACGGCACAGTGCCGGCCTGCCCTCAACCACTCCATTACCTGCCCCGGCGTGGCTACAGCGCGGCCGGCCGTACCACTGACCGCGCCCGGCTGCCGCAAGATGACGCCCCAAAGGATGACCCGTGCCGCGACGGGACGGGCACAGGGGCCCGCCAGCCGGGTCCCCTCCGGCTCCCGACGGGACCCGCAGCCGTCGAGCCCTACCAGCGATGAGACCCCTCAGCCGGGGGCCCCATGGCCAGCTAGAGAGACCGCCAGCTGGGGCCCTCTGGAGCCTTCCCCTCATACTGTATTCCGGGGGGTTGGCCTATAAAACCCCCCGGAGCTCCCCATGCAGAGGGGGGACTCCTTTCTTCGATAACACACACACACACTCACGTAGAGAGGCAGAGAGGGCAAGCTAGCCCCTTCTTCCTCCGCTAGCCACACAGCTCAAGGAGCAACATTGTAGCTACCTTGGTTCATCAACCAGACCGGTAGGACTAGGGGTATTACCTCCCACGGAGGGCCCTGAACCTGGGTACATCGTGTGTCCCTCACCATTTGTGCCTAACCCCGCTCCCGGAGCCCGTCAGCGTCCTTCGGCCCCAACCACTCTCGATAAGCCACCCTATGGCATCTGTCGTGAGAAAACGACGACAGTTGGCGCCCACCGTGGGGCCGTCCACGGCGCCGGCCGGAGTCACGCTCCGGGCGGGACCCTTCGCCACCTCCCCCGGCCGCCTCGTGCCCGGGCGGAACCGCACGCTCGTGGGGCTTGCTCCTGCGGGGCGGAACCCCGTCCCCGCTGGCCCTTCGGGCAACATTGCCGGCCACTCCATCGAGCGGCTCGTCAGCGACCCTCTATTCGACATCACCATCCTCACCGAGCGCGTCGGTAGGCTGAGCCTCGCCGACGAGTACCTTGGACAGGTGTTCGACTGCCTTGACCCGCCCTCGTCCGTGAGTGCACTCGCCCAGGGCGAGGCCGGCGACTCCCGTGCCCGCGCGGGGGTAATGGCCACCGGCTCTTGAACGACCTCTGGCCGCACCAGGGCGGAGGCGGATGCGGCAGTCGAGGCCGCTCACGCCGGCACCTCCGATCCCCTCGGCTCCGTGCTCCGGGGCCTGAGCACCCCCGTCGCGCCTACAACGAACCCAACAACGGCTACGGCCGAGTTGGAGGTTGCTCGCCGGCTGCTGTTCGACGAGGCAACCGTGCTTGCCACCACCAAGCGCCGGATGGAGTCCGCGCAGTGCGAGTATAACTCCGTCTACGGCCTCACCCCCGCCGGCAACGAGCCCAGCCGGCGCGGTGACGTTTGCAACCGCGGCCGCGTGGTCGCGGAAATCCTCGGAGGCAGGCTTCCCACCTACGACACGCCGGCCGCCAACCTGAGGGCCGCCCATGTAGCTTACACCGACCTCGCCGGCCTGGAGGGCGAAGAGCGAGAGCTGCAGGGTCGACACATCCAAGACCTCATCGCCACCGCCAACGCCCAGCAGGCCCGGCTCGACGGCATCAATGCCGGCTCTGAAATCCCCGTCCCTGAGGGGGACGCTCCGCCTACTGCTGGCCAGCGCCGGCCGGTCCAGCAGGCCTCTTCCCCTCGCGGTTCTGTCCTGCAGGGTGCTGGGTCTCACAACAGATGCACCCGGCTGCGAGACGAGCAGCCGGCCGTCAGCAGCCGACGCAGCCGGGACCATGCCCCGCCTCCGCGGCGGGAACGCGCCCGCTCGCCCGCCCTGACCGGTTGTCCCGAGCTCGCCGCTCGGCTCGGCCTGCGTGTCCCGCGGAGCGAGAACGACGCTCGGACCTGCATCGAGCGGCTAGCGCAGTCGGCCCTCCTCGAGGAGGAGGGCTCAATCGGCCCAGCGTGCTTCGGCCCCCGGATTTGCAACGAGCCGTTCCCAGTCGGCTTCACTCTCCCTCGCGACACCCCGAAGTACAATGGCTCTGCCAAGCCGGAGGACCGACTGGTCGACTACACCACCGCGGTCGGCATTGCCAGGGGGAACAAGCGCGTAGCCGTGCGCTACGCCCCCCTAATGTTGACCGGCTCGGCCCGGGCCTGGCTTAACAGCCTGTCGGCCGGCAGCATCAACACCTAGACGGACTTCGAGGTAGCGTTCGTCCGCAACTTCACCGGCACCTACAAGCGGCCCGGCCGGCCCGGCGAGCTGGCCATGTGCGTCCAGGGGCCGGAGGAGCCCCTCCGCTACTACCTCACACGCTGGACCGAGCTCCACAACTCCTGCGAGGGCGTGCACGAAGTGCAGGCCAACCAGTATTTCTTCGAGGGTTGCCGCTATGGCACCCACCTCAAGCACAAGCTCTTGTGCTCCGAGCCGGCTACCCTAGCGGACCTGATGGCCAAGGCAGACAAGTACGCCACGGCTGACTCCGCAATGCGAATGAAGGCTACCACGCCAGCCAAGCCAACTCCGCTGCCTGCCACGCCGTGGGCGGCCGCCGACAACCGGCAGCAGCAGAACAACAAATGCAAGCCCGACCAGCCGGATCCCTGCAACGGGAGCCGAGAGGTCGCCACCATCGAAGAGGAGCAACCGGCTGCCCAGGCCCCCAGCCAGCGCCAGCGCACCGGCAAGGCCGCCTGGCAGCCCAAGCTTACCTTTGAGCAGATGCTCGACCTACCCTGCAAGCACCACTCCGGGGCCAAACCGGCCACCCATACGCTCCGGCAGTGCAGCTTCTCCCAGCGGCTAGCCCGAGGCGAGGGCCTTCGGCTGCTCCGCCTCCGGCTCCCCGCGAGCCGGCTCTGGCCCAGGCCCAGCCGCCGGCTCCGGCCCCGACAGCCAACGACGGCCGTGTCCACGACCAGTTCCCCCGCCAAGACGGGTCCTACGTTGTCTTCAACAATGAAGCAACCGATAAGCACAGTGTGCGCCAGCGCCGGCACGAGGTGAACGCCACCGCCCCCTCGGTCCCCCAATTCATGCATTGGTCCAAGAAGCCGGTCACCTAGAGCCGGACAGACCACCCGGCCGTGATGCCAAACCCAGGCAATTACGCCCTCGTCCTCGATCCCACCATCGTCTCCGAGAGGCGCACCTGCCGTTTCTCGCGGGTGTTGATCGACGGGGGCAGCAGCATCAACATCCTGTATCTTCACACGATGCTCAAGCTAGGGCTCAAGGAGAAGGACCTGCGAGCGAGCCGGACGGTTTTCCACGGCATCGTGCCGGGAAAATCCTGCACCCCAATCGGCAAAATCGAGCTCGATGTTCTCTTCGGCGACCAGAGCCATTTCTGCCGCGAGCCGATATGGTTCGAGGTGGTGGACCTCGACAGTCCCTACCACGCGCTGCTGGGCAGGCCGGCCCTCGTCAAGTCCATGGCGGTCCCCCACTACGCCTACCTCAAGCTCAAGATGTCGGGTGTCAAGGGCATCATCACCGTCGCCGGCGACTACAAGATGTCGATCGAGTGCGCCCGCGATGGTAGCCGGATGGCCGAGGCCTTGGAGATAGCGGAGGAGAGGCGGCAGCTCGACCAGCTCGTGGCTCACGCCTCCAACCAGCCGGCCGTGCCGGCTCCCCCGTCCCAGACGACCGGCGAGGCATCGTTCCAGCCCTCCAAGGACACCAAGCAAGTGCCGCTCGATCCGGCCGACCCCAAGCAGTGCGTCACCATTGGCTCCAACCTCAGCAGCAAATAGGAAGGCGAGCTTGTTGACTTCCTCCGTGAGAATTGGGACATCTTTGGATGGTCTCCCAAGGACATGCCGGGTGTTCCGAGGAAGTTCGCCGAGCACAAACTTCACGTCCGGCCAGATGCGAAGCCGGTCAAGCAACCCCTGCGCCGTTTCTCCAAGGAGAAATGGCGTACTATAGGAGAGGAGATCGCCCGGCTGCTCGCATCTGGTTTCATCATGGAAGTTTTCCACCCGGACTGGCTGGCCAACCCAGTCCTGGTGCTGAAGAAAAATAAGACTTGGCGCATGTGTATCGACTACATGAGCCTGAACAAGGCATGTCCCAAGGACTCGTTCGCCCTGCCGCGGATCGATCAAGTTATCGACTCCACGGTCGGCTGCGATCTGATGTCCTTCCTGGACGCCTACTCAGGCTACCACCAGATCAAGCTGGACCCGGCCGACCGGCTGAAGACCTCCTTCATCACCCCCTTCGGGGCCTACTGCTACATCACCATGTCCTTCGGCCTGAAGAATGCAGGCACCACTTTCCAGCGCTCCATGCAGAAGTGCCTCCTGCCGTAGTTCGGCAGGAACGTCCACGTCTATGTTGACGACATCGTCATCAAAACCAAGAAGTATTTCAGCCTCCTTGACGACCTCTGGGAGACCTTCGCCAATCTGCGCGAGTACAAGGTCAAGCTCAACCCGGAGAAGTGCGTCTTCGGCGTCCCGGCCGGCCAGCTCCTGGGTTTCTTCATGTCCGCCCGCGGCATCGAGGCTAACCCAGAGAAGATCAGGGCGATCGAGCGTATGCCCAAGCCGACCCATCTCCACGACGTCTAGAAGTTCACCGGCTGCCTCACCTCGCTCAGCCGGTTCGTTAGCCGACTGGGAGAGAAGGCCCTGCCCCTTTACCAGCTCCTGAGGAAGACGATGCTTGTCGAGCCGGGCGCCGACTCCGCCAGGAAGCCGGCCAAGTTTGAGTGGACCGACCCGGCGGACGCGGCGTTCCGCGACCTCAAACGAGTCCTCACCTGCGCGCCCATCCTGGCCGCGCCGGCTGAGAAGGAGCCCCTGCTCGCATACATCGCGGCGACCACCCATGTAATCAGCGTCGTCCTGATCGTGGAGCGGCCGGAGGAGGGCAAAGCGCTGACGGTCCAGCGTCCCGTCTACTACCTCAGCGAAGTCCTCTCCGCCTCCAAGCAAAACTACCCCCACTACCAGAAGATGTGCTACGGCATATACTTCGCCGCCCAGAAGATCAAGCAGTATTTCCAAGAGCATGTCATCACCGTGGTGAGCACGGCGCCACTGGGCGAAATCATGAGTGGACAGGACGCCACCGGCCGGATCGCCAAGTGGGCGATCGCCCTCGCCGACTACGAGATCCGATACGAGCCGCGCACCGCCATCAAGTCGCAGGCAATGGCCGACTTCATCATCGACTGGGCGGAGAGCCAGTTCGTGCCGCCTCCCCCGGACTCCACGCACTGGTGCATGCACTTCGACGGCTCGAAGATGCGGACCGGCTTGGGAGCCGGCATCGTCCTGTCGTCTACGAAAGGAGACCAACTCAAGTATGCGCTCCAAATCCACTTCGTCGCCTCCAACAATGTGGCCGAGTACGAGGCGCTCGTCAACGGCCTCCGGCTCGCCAAGGAGATCGGCATCCGGCGCATCTTGTCTTTCGGCGACTCCGACCTGGTGGTGCAGCACGTCTCTGGTGAGTGGGACGCCAGGGACGCCAACATGGCCATCTACCGGTTCCTCGTCCAACAGCTTACCGGCTCCTTCGAGGGCTGCGAGTTCCACCACCTCCCCCGGGCGGACAACGAGGCGGCAGACGCCCTGGCCAAAATCGGCTCCACTCGCCAGGCCATCCCAGCTGGCGTCTCCCTCGAGCAGCTGCGCAAGCCGTCGACCAAGCCCTCCGCCGAGTCGGAGTCCATCTTCGTGCCCACGGATCCCGCCAGCTCCTCGGCGGACCCGGGGGCTTCGCCGGCTCCAACGGCTCCGCCGGCTCCGACAATCCAGCTGGCTCCACCTGCTCCACCGGCTACGCCCGCCACGCCGGCTCCTGCAGCTATCGTCTCGGCGACCATCGGTCCTGAGCCCGCAGACGTCCTGATGGCCGATGACCAGCCGGTCCCGGGGGCTCCGGCTGCCCAGAATATCCAGCCAGTGCCGGAGCCGGCCTCGGTGTCGGCCCCGTCGTGGGCCCAGCCAATCTTAGCTTTCCTCTTGGGCGGAGAGCTCCCCCCTGACAAAGACAAAGCTCGGCAGATCCAGCGCCGTGCCCCCGCCTACAGCATCATCAACCATGAGCTGGTTCACCGCAGCGCAACCGGCGTATACCATCACTGCGTCGAGTCCGAGAAAGGCCAAGAGATCCTCCGAGATATCCACCAGGGCGAGTGCGGGCACCATGCCGCCTCGAGGACCCTGGTGGCCAAGGCATTCCGCCATGGGTTCTACTGGCCGACTGCATTAGAGGAGGTGACGCAGCTAGTCGACAGATGCGAAGGGTGCCAGCGTTTCCGCACGCAGAGCCACCTACCGGCTGCGGCGCTCAAGACCATCCCGCTGTCGTGGCCCTTTGCCGTCTGGAGGCTCGACATGGTGGGGTCATTCAAGACCGCTCGAGGCGGCATGACGCATTTGCTGGTAGCCGTCGACAAGTTCACCAAGTGGATCGAGGCCAGACCCATCAAGAAGTTGGACGGCCTCACCGCCATCCGATTCATCGAAGACATAACAGTACGCTATGGTGTCCCGCACAGCATCATCACCGACAACGGCACCAACTTCGCCAAGGGCGCGCTAGCACGCTTCTGCGCCAAACAGGGCATCCGGCTCGACTTGGCCTCGGTTGCCCACCCGCAGTCGAATGGCCAGGCCGAAAGGGCTAACGACTTAATCCTAGCCGGCATCAAGCCCCAGCTCATGGCACCACTCGTCCGCTCAGCCGGCTGCTGGATCGAGGAACTGCCAGTCGTCTTGTGGAGCCTGAGGACCACACCCAACCGGTCAACCGGCTTCACGCCTTTCTTCCTCGTGTACGGGTCCGAGGCGGTCATCCCCACGGACATCGAGTTCGACACGGAGACGGACGCAAAGGAGGCAAGGGAGGACGGCGTCGACCTCCTCGAGGAGGCCCGCGAGCTAGTGCTGAGCCAGACGGCTATCTATCAACAGAAGCTCTGGCACTACCACAGCAAGCGCATCCGGCCCCTCTCCTTCTACGAGGGGGACCTGGTGCTTAGGCGGATCCAGCGAACCACCGGCCAGCACAAGCTGTCCTCCCCATGGGAGGGTCCGTTCATCATCAGCAAGGCGCTACACAACAATGCGTACTATCTAATAGACGCGCAGAAGCCGCAGAAGCACAAGAGAGACGCCTCCGGCGAGGAGACGGAGTGCCCATGGAACGAGGCGCTCCTCCGACCGTTTTACTGCTAAGGACCAGTGTATGTATGTACCTCCCCTTTTGGGCTTATGAATGCAACGGGTGCCCCAAACCAGCTCTTGGGGCACGCCTGTTTCGTTTCCTTCCAAAGCTGTTCGCCTCACTCACTGGTTCCCGGGCCCGGTTCCACGGTCTCGGGGGCGCGCCGGCTGGCCTTGACGTCGCTCCCCGAGGCCGATCAAGTAGTGTGGACTAAGGAAACACCCTACCACCCCACCCAGCCACAGACCGGCTCCCAGCTGTCCGGCTGGTGGGTTCTCGGGATGGTAAACTTAGCACACGAAAACGGTCATAGGGGGTCGCCGGCTAGGGCTAGCCGGAACTTTTTTAGCCTCTGCCATTTACCTTGGCCAAAACACCCTCGCGGCTCTCAAACTCACGACCGGCTCCCCTGAGGCAGATGCCCCATCCCAGCTACAGACGAGCTCCCGGCTATCCGACTGGCGGGGCCGATGCCAAAAGGGGACAAGGTTCTGGGTAGACGGAGCCAAAAAGGGCAAAAAGGGCTAAGGTCGAGCCGGCACGCATAAAAAACTTTTGCAAACGAAAGCACAAATGTATATACAAAACGGCCTGCGGCCCCCAGTTCATTACATCTACACCCCCAGTGGGTGGAACGGCAGTCTAACTAAATACAGGAAAAAAGGTCCTAAATAGCAGCGCCGCCGTCTTCTCCTTCGGCATCCTTCGCGGCAGCAGCATCTTCTCCTCCGTCCTTGGTCACGGCGGGCTCCGCACCGCCCTCCGGGTCCAGGTCGCGAGCCAGCTCGGAGTCGGCGTAGCCGTCTCCCTGGCGTTGCCCTCTGGGTCATCGATGGCGAGCCCGAACCGGTCCTCTGGGACCACCTCGCCGTCTGCCGTCCGCTCCGGGACATATTCGTCCCAAGGGGCAAAGGACGCGAGGTCGCTGGCTAACGCGGCCAACACGTCGGCGACCGCTTCCAGCTCAGCATCCGTGCTGGCGCGTTGGGCTGCAAGCAGCCCAAAATCCAGCTCGGGGTACCATGACCTCGGAACCCGAAGTGCGATGACCTCACAACACGTAGCATTTCTTATACCTCTGATATCCGTCGGACACGGCATTTTTTCAATAGTATCAACTTTAGCTTTATCAACTTCAATACCTCTTTTGGAGATTTTGTGTCCCAAGACAATACCTTCATTAACCATAAAGTGGCACTTTTCCCAATTCAAGACAAGATTAGTTTCTTCACATCTCTGCAAAACTCGATCAAGGTTGCTCAAGTAATCATCAAAAGAAGTTACGTAAACGGAAAAATCATACATGAAAACCTCAACAATCTTTTCACAAAAGTCAGAGAATATAGCCATCATACATCTTTGAAAGGTAGCAGGTGCATTGCATAAACCAAAAGGCATACGTCTATAAGCAAAGGTACCAAAGGGCAAGTAAAAGTGGTCTTTTCTTGATCCTCTTTTGACACAGGTATTTGAGAGAAACCAGAATAACCATCTAGAAAGCAAAAATGTGTGTGTTTGGATAGTCTTTCTAGCATTTGATCAATAAAAGGTAGAGGGTAATGATCTTTCCTAGTAGCTTTATTTAATTTCCTAAAATCAATTACCATTCTATATCCTGTAACAATTATTTGCGGGATCAATTCATTTTTATCATTAGGAACAACGGTAATACCTCCTTTCTTAGTAACACAATGAACGGGACTAACCCATCTACTATCAGCAATAGGATAAATTATACCTGCCTCCAGAAGCTTTAGTATTTCATTTCTTACCACTTCTTTCATTTTAGGATTTAACCGTCGTTGATGATCAACAACTGGTTTAGCATCAGGCTCCATATTAATTTTATGCTGACATAGAGTGGGACTAATGCCCTTAAGATCATCAAGAGTATATCCAATAGCAGCACGATGCTTCCTCAAAGTTTTCAATAATCTCTTTTCTTCATGCTCTGAAAGGTTAGCACTAATAATAACAAGATATATCTCCTTTTCATCAAGATAAGCATATTTCAGAGTATCAGGTAATTGTTTAAGCTCAAACACGGGATCACCCTTGGGTGGAGGAGGATCCCCAAGTATTTCAACAGGCAGGTTGTGTTTCAAAAATAGGTTGTTGATCAAAGAAAATCTTATCTATTTCATTCCTTTCATTCATATGCAAATCATTTTCATGGTCTAGCAAATATTGTTCTAAGGGATCAGTGGGAGGCACAACAATAGAAGCAAGACCAATAATTTCATCTTTACTAGGCAATTCTTTGTCATGGGGTTGTCTACGAAATTTAGATAAATTGAACTCATGAGACACATCCCCAAAACTTACAGTAACAGTTTCTTTCTCACAATCAATCCTAGCATTAACAATATTCAAGAAGGGTCTACCAAATATAATGGGACAAAAATCATCTTGTGGGGAACCAAGAACAAGAAAATCAGTAGGATACTTTATTTTCCCACACAAGACTTCAACATCTCTAACAATGCCAATTGGTGCAATAGTATCTCTATTAGCAAGCTTAATGGTAACATCAATTTCCTCTAGTTCAGCTGGTGCAATATCATTCGTAATTTCTTCGTATAAGGTAAAGGGAATTGCACTCACACTAGCACCCACATCACATAAGCCATAATAACAATGATCTCCTATTTTAACAGAAACAACAGGCACGCCAACAATAGGTCTATGTTTACCTTTAGTATCAGGTCTAGCAATTCTAGCAGCTTCATCACAGAAATGAATAACATGCCCATCAATATTATCAACCAAGAGATCTTTAACCATAGCAATACTAGGTTCAACTTTAATTTGTTCAGGGGGCGTTGGTGTTCTAGTACAACTCTTACGAACCACAGTTGAAGCTTTAGCATGTTCCTTTATTCTAACAGGGAAAGGTGGTTTCTCAAAATAAGCGGTAGGAACAACAGGATCAACATTATAAGTAATGGTTTCTTCTTCAACTTTAATAGGTTCAACTACTTTCACTTCAATGGGAGGATGATATTTAAACCACTTCTCCTTAGGGAGATCAACATGAGCAGCAAAAGATTCACAGAAAGAAGCTACTATCTCAGAGTCAAGTCCATATTTAGTGCTAAATTCACGAAAAGCATCGGTGTCTATAAAGGATTTAACACAATCAAACTTGAGGTTTATACCTGACTCATTACCTTCTTCGAGTTCCCAATCTTCAGAGTTGTGTTTAATACTTTCCAATAAGTCCCATTTGAATTCAATATCCTTCTTCATAAAGGAACCAGTACAAGAAGTATCGAGCATGGATCGATCATTATGAGAAAGCCGAGCATAAAAATTCTGAATAATAATTTCTCTTGAGAGCTAATGATTGGGGCATGAATATAACATTGACTTAAGCCTCCCCCAAGCTTGAGCGATACTTTATCCTTCACGAGGCCAAAAACTATAAATATAATTCCGATCACGATGACCAGATGCATAGGATAAAACTTCTGATGAAATTCCAATTTCAATCGGTTGTAGTTCCATGATCCAATATCATCACATAGCCTATACCATGTCGATGCCTTCTCCTTCAAAGATAAACGAAAGACCTTTTTCTTGACATCATCCTCGGGCAAACCTGCAAGCTTAAATAATCCACAAACTTCATCCACATAGATTAGATGCAAATCAGGATGTAGTGTTCCATCTCCTGCATAAGGATTAGCTAGCAGTTTCTCTATCTTACCCGAAGGAATTTCATAATAAATATTTTCAGTAGGTGCAGTAGGTTCAGGAGCAACTCTTTGTGCTTTCGGTCGGGGTGAAGATACCCCGAACAAGCCCCTCAAAGGATTATTTTCCATAGTAACAAGTGACAGTAAATTTCAGCACACTATATAAATTTTTCCTTACCAAGTTCCACTCACCAAAGGCGCTTCACTCCCCGGCAACGGAGCCAGAAAAGAGTCTTGATGAACCAAAAATATAGGGGATCTATCGTAGTCCTTTCGATAAGTAAGAGTGTCGAACCCAACGAGGAGCAGAAGGAAATGACAAGCGGTTTTCAGTAAGGTATTCTCTGCAGGCACTGAAATTATCGGTAACAGATAGTTTTGTGATAGGATAATTCATAACAGATAGCAAGTAACCAATGTAACAAAGGTGCAGCAAGGTAGCCCAATCCTTTTTGTAGCAAAGGACAAGCCTGGACAAACTCTTATATAAAGCAAAGCGCTCCCGAGGACACATGGGAATTTCTGTCAAGCTAGTTTTCATCATGCTCATATGATTCGCGTTCGTTACTTTGATAATTTGATATGTGGGTGGACCGGTGCTTGGGTGCTGCCATTACTTGGACAAGCCTCCCACTTATGATTAACCTCTCTCGCAAGCATCCGCAAATAAGAAAGAAGAATTAAGATAAATCTAACCATAGCATGAAACATATGGATCCAAATCAGCCCCTTACGAAGCAACGCATAAACTAGGGTTTAAGCTTCTGTCACTCTAGCAACCCATCATCTACTTATTACTTCCCAATGCCTTCCTCTAGGCCCAAACAATGGTGAACTGTCATGTAGTCGACGTTCACATAACACCACTAGAGGAGAGACAACATACATCTCATCAAAATATCGAACGAATACAAATTCACACGATTACTTATAACAAGACTTATCCCATGTCCTCAGGAACAAACGTAACTACTCACAAAGCATATTCATGTTCATAATCAGAGGAGTATTAATTATCATTAAGGATCTGAACATATGATCTTCCACCAAGTAAACCAACTAGCATCAACTACAAGGAGTAATCAACACTACTAGCAACCCACAGGTACCAATCTGAGGTTTGAGACAAAGATTGGATACAGGAGATGAACTAGGGTTTGGAGAGGAGATGGTGCTAGTGAAGATGTTGATGGAGATTGACCCCCTCTCGATGAGAGGATCATTGGTGATGATGATGGCTTCGATTTCCCCCTCCGGGAGGGAAGTTTCCCTGGCAGAACAGCTCCGCCGGAGCCCTAGATTGGTTCTGTCCAAGTTCCGCCTCGAGACGGTGGCGCTTCGTCCCAAAAACTCCCTTCTGATTTTTTCCAGGTCAAAACCCTCCATATAGGAGAAGATGGGCACCGGAGGCCTGCCAGGTGGGCCACAAGCCACAGGGGCGCGCCCAGGGGGGTAGGGCGCGCCCCCCTGGCTTGTGACTGCCTGGTGGGTCCCCTCTGGTATATTCTTTGCCCAATATTTTTTATATATTCCAAAATAATTGTCCGTAACTTTTCAGGACATTTGGAGTTGTGCAGAATAGGTATCTCAGATTTGCTCCTTTTCCAGTCCAGAATTCCAGCTGCCGGCATTCTCCCTCTTCATGTAAACCTTGTAAAATAAGAGAGAAAAGGCATAAGTATTGTACCATAATGTGTATTAACAGCCCATAAGGCAATAAATATCGATATAAAAGCATGATGCAAAATGGACGTATCACGCGTCTGCGTCAACGCCCTCGCGATCAACAGGGCTGCGTCCCAGGGCCCTTTCTGGCCAGCGCGTGCCGATCATGGATGGGTCTACCCGAACGCCTACGTCCGCATGCCCTTCGGACTGGTGAACGCAGGCGTCACGTTCCAACGCCTTTACTGAGCTGTGCTCATACCTTGCTTGGCGAGGCGCGGCGAAGAGTTGGAGGAGATGCTCGGACCAAGCGAAGGTCCCGAGCCTCGGGAGACGACGGACCCATGAGGGTCGCGCTCGTGGAGGCGTAAGATCACGCTATGACGGAAGCTTCGGCTCTTCAGCGGCATGGCCGCCAGGTGACCTTTTGTTGGCTGTTGCTAGGTAATTTTTTGGTTAACTCCGTTTGAGGGTTCCCACCGGGCCGCATTATCCTCAGGCGATCAGGGCACACCCCTGCAGTCGCCCCGTTTATGCATATTTCAATAGTTTCTCATGCATCTGATCTGTTTCCTCACATTTTACCTTGCCTGCATGGCTCCTTGACGGTGTGAATGCCGCCGTACCACCCTTTCTCAGTTGGTGTTTCGCAAGGGGTCGTGCGCTATGGCCCTTCCCGGGGCACCTCGGAACTGGGATGCAAGGCCCTGTCGCCTCAGGGGCTTGCATCTTTGGGCAGTCGACCCCCGCTCGGGGGCTCCGGCCACAGCGCGGTACCTCAGCATGGAGTCTCAGAAGGCCCCATGGCCTCCTGAGGCGGCAGCCGGCAGGATGGAATGGGGGTCGCTCGAGCGTCAAGTGGGGCTCCTGAGCATCGCGCCTCAGGAGCCTTACCGGTCATATAGCCACTCGCCCCTTGATGTCGTCCTTGGTGATCCGGTCAGCATCAAGGGTGTCGGGGCCTCGCCCCGTGGTTGCGTCCTTGGTGATCCGGTCATACACTACGGTGGTAGGGAAATGCGCGGGACTGGGACCTGCCGACGTAGAGCCGCTTGAGCATCAAAGGGGGCTCCTGAGCAATGCACCTCAGGGGCCTCACCGGTCATAAAGCCACTCACCCCTTGATGTCGTCCTTGGTGATCCGGTCGGCGTCAAGGGTGTCGGGGCCTGACCCCGTAGTTGCGTCCTTGGTGATCCGGTCGTACACTTTTGTGGTCAGGAAATGTGCGGGACCGGGACCTGCAGACGTAGAGTGCCAAAAGGACTCCCAACCTGCCTCACTCGTGAAGAAGAAAAAGTCTGCTGGGATACAGACGGCCCCACCTACAAGAAGACTCAGGCGCAAACCGCCTTTGAGGTAGCGACCTCGCGAGGCCAAAGCGCCCTCGCGAGCTCCCAGATACACCTCCCAGTTCTGTCGTGCCAGTCACGTGCACGAACTCTATGGGCTGTACACGCCCGGAGCCCCCCGAGGACGTGGAGGGGTTCCTTCCCACGCAATGTGGAAGCCACAGCTCCGCGCTGGCGGATAAGTCAACACAGCCCTCCAATGGCTATGCCCACGCAATGTGGAAGCCACAGCTCCGTGCTGGCGGTCAACACGGCCCTCCAATGGCTATGCCCACGCAACGTGGAAGCCACAGCTCCGCGCTGGTGCACAAGTCAACACGGCCCTCAAATGGCTATGCCCACGCAATGTGGAAGCCACAGCTCCGTGCTGGCGGTCAACACGGTCCACCAATGACTATGCCCACGCAATGTGGAAGCCCCACGCCCCGTGCAGGGGGATAAACAACTGAGGGCGCCCTAGCGGCTGCATCCAACCTCAGGAAGGTCCCTAGTGGCCCCCTTCTTGCTGCGTTCCCCAGGGATGTACGCGTGAGGGGGCTGCACGGGGGCTACTACCTGGCAAAGCCTGGTACACGCCACCTTCCCAGGTCTGCCAAACCTGGTCTTCACGCGCCCATCTTAGGAGAAGCCAACGAGGAAAGGTATGGGAGCTGCTCGTACGTCAAGGGGGACTCCTGAGCATCGCGACTCAGGAGCCTCACTGGCCCCGTAGCCCCTCACCCCTTGGACCGTCCTTGGTGATCCGGTCGGCCCAACGGCGGTTGAGGTATGCGCGGGGCCGGGCCCTGCCGACGCAGAGCTCAGAAGCGCTCAAACCCCTAAGGAGAACACCGGAGCTCGTACGTCAAGGGGGACTCCTGAGCATCGCGACTCAGGAGCCTCACTGGCCCCGTAGCTCCTCACCTCTTGGACCGTCCTTGGTGATCCGGTCGGCCCAACGGTGGCTGAGGTATGCGCGGGGCCGGGCCCTGCCGACGCAAAGTTCAAGGTGCGCTCGAACCCCTAAGGAGGACGCTGGAGCTCGCACGTCAAGGGGGACTCCTGAGCATCGCGACTTAGAAGCCTCACTGGTCCTGTAGCCCCTCACCCCTTGGACCGTCCTTGGTGATCCGGTCGGTCCAACGGCGGTTCAGGTATGCGCGGGGCCGGGCCTTGCCGACGCAGAGCACAAGGTGTTTAAAATTTCCAAGTTAACTCAACCTTCGCCATGTTCCCTTCATGAGGGCTGCTCGTACGTCAAGGGGGACTCCTGAGCATCGCGACTCAGGAACCTCACTAGCCCCGTAGCCCCTCACCCCTTGGACCGTCCTTGGTGATCCGGTCGGCCCAACGGCGGCTGAGGTATGCGCGGGGCCGGGCCCTGCCGACGCAGAGCATCACAGCAAGCAAGAAGGAAACAAGGCGAAGAAAACAATCACACAATTCAACAGTTATTACAAGCATTAAAAGTTTTCGCGGACACAAACAAGTTTAACGCCTCCACGAGGCAGGATGGACATTGCAGGAAAAGAACAGCAGGAAGGAATCAGGAGGAGCCGCCACCACCACTCGTCCCGTCTTCGGGGAGCTCATCGTCGACATCGCTGGCGTCGTCTTCTTCGCCGCCAACCCCTACAGCATCAGGAGGCGGGGGAATCGTGACGCGGGTGAACCTCTTCACCAGTGTCTCCACGGCGCCCTTCACCGCCACCGCAGCACTAGCGCGGGCCTCGGGGTCGACCGGGCAGATCACGGACTTGAAGTCGAACCCCGCCTCGCGCAGATGAAGATGGCTGAAGACGCGCGTCGCCGCCTCAGAAAAGAGGTCGCGGCACTCGCTCTCCAAGATCCCCTCCACCTTGGCAACGGCGCCCTCCAACGCCTCGACGAGCTTCGAAGCGAGCCCCGCGAAGCCGTTCTCTGGAGCCGCCAGGGGCTCCGCAAATCCATCCCGGCAGAGGGAGTGGAGCGCTTCGTGAAGCTTGAGCTCGACGAAGGGAAAGGCGCTGAGCTCCGCGGCCTTTTTCTCCTCGGCCGTGGCAAGAGCCTTCTCCCAGGTGTCGAGCAGGGCCGTCCCAGAAGCAACTTCCTTCTCCTGCGCGTCCAAGCGCTCCCGCTCCGCGGCCTGGCGGGTCGCCACCTGGGACAGCTCGGAGTCCCGAGCGGCAAGTTTGGCCTCGCGGGCCTTGAGATCTTCCTCCTGCTGACGCAGCCGGTCCGCAAGCTCAGACTTCTCCTCATGAAGGGCCTTCAGGCAGGCCTCCACCTCTTCACAGCGCTGGGCGGCGGACGCCGCTTTAGCCAGAGCCTTCTCGCGGGCTGCCCTGGCAGACGCAGCTTCCTCCTCGCTCTTCGCCGCGAAAGCCTCGGCCTGACCCCAAACCGCCACGGCAAAAGCATCGGCCTGGAGCCACCTGGAGAGGAGCCCAAGGCACCCGCTAGTGAGGCGATCGTCGGTACTCCCGAGGGCACCACGAACTTGACCCAGAACAGCGAAGGCCCCGTCCAGGACGTCGAATCCGCGCGACGAAGGCATCAAGGCCCCTTCCGGAGGAGCCCCCTGTGCGATCGCAGGAGACGTCCCCGGGGAGGCAGCAGCGCGAGGAGCGGAAGGCTCCGGAGGCCGCGCGGCGACCACGGACACGGACGGATCGACGGGCGGCTGGCCCTCAGGGGCTGGCCCTCCAGACAGCGGCACCGCCGCGCCCTCGAGGGCAGGAGCGACCACGCCAACTGGCATTGGGGGCTCCGGGGGCTCCGCGACGATGGCCAGGGAGGCTGCCTCGCGAGCCCCCTCCCCTTCGGCAGCAGGCGACGGCATGACGGCAGGAGCGGCTGGCGCGTTGGAAGGCGCCTTCGGCTTGACGCCAGCTTTCTTCTTCCTCATCTTCAGCACGGCGGCGTCCCTGGTCACCAAGCAAAGGAAGGTCATCAATACACAAGCTATGGGCGGGCAAGCAAAGCCGAGCCGGGTCACTTACTCCTCAACGTCGACCCACTTCCTTTTCCTCTCCACTCCGGCAACGACGGGGGCGCCCAAACCTTCCTCGGTGGGGGCACCACCACGCGGGGAGCAGAGGCGCTGTCCGCAAGCGCGGCCGCCGGAGGGACCGCCATGGCCCCGGCCTCGCCCACCTTGCCTGCGAGTTGCGATTTGGGCGGAGGCGAGGCCGACGCCTCAACCGCCTTGCCGGCAGAGGCAGGGCGCGCCGGAGGAGGCTCCGCCCCGCGCTTCCTGGGAGTCGACACGCAGGCGGACCGCGTGGCACGAGGGGCCGGCCCTAGCCCCCTAGGGGCCTTGGCGGCACGTGAGGAGCCCGCAACAGAAACTTCACCAACATCGTCGTCGTCCTCGAGCTCGCGCAGAAGGGTGCCCTGTGACGGGGGATACGCCCCTGCCGGGCTGTCGTCGGCGGTCTTCTCCGAATCCTCCCCGCCTGTTGTGTCGCCGGAGGACACCATCACCGGGGAACCAAGGCCCTCAACTGGGAAAAGCCCCAGTTCATTGAAGACAGGCATCGTGGCAACCAGATCGGCCCCGTCATCGCGGCAGTACAGTGGGGCGTGGGCATCAGGGAGATCACCAGGGTCGCCATTGAGCAGGGTCACCACAGCCCTGCTCAGCTCCTCGGGGGTTATGCGTGCGGACCAAAGCCTGAGGTTGTCGCCGCTGCCTTGATAATCCCACAAGGGCCTAGAATGGGACTGGAGGGGCGCCAGGCGCTGCGCCAAGAATTCCTTCACTATCATCCCCCCAGTCAGCTTCCTGGCGCTAATATCACGGGAGAAACGCTACAGGACGGGCCAGGCCCGGGAGTCGGAGACCTTCGCAGAGCTCCACGCGGAGGTCTTTTCCGGCAGCCCCCTCGGCAGATCCAACCGGGGGTTGGGGTCTTTGAGATCAATGAGGACCCAGCGGTGCCTGAAGTTCTCCACCTTCTTCCCGGCCTTCAAGAGCATGTTGCTGCTCTGGACCGCGACGAAGGAGACGCACGCCGACCGTTGAGCGCCGTCGTGCGAGCGCAAGCTGAAGAAATGGCGGAAGAGGGCCACCGAAGGCCTCACACCCATGAAAGCCTCGCAGTAGAAGGCAAAGACAGACAAGAGCAGGATGGAGTTGGGTTGGAGGTGACGGGCTTGGATCCCGTAGTGGTCGAGGATGGCGGTGAAGAACGCGGAGAAGGGCGGAACGAGCCCGGCGAAGATGCTATGGAGAAAGAAGGGGTAGACCGCCTTTGATGATGGCCGCTTCTCCGACCAGCCGCCCCATATCAAGGTCCGCCCCCACTCGTTGGTCTCATCCGCCGTCGACGGGAGCACCGGGATGAGGTCCTCGTCCTTGGCGATGGTGGACCCTGAGAGAGCCGGCGAGACAAGAGCGGAGGCTGAGCTCTGGGCTTCTGGCTTCTGCTTGCCGGCGGGAGCCATCGGGAAGCTGGTGGGGCCAAGCCAGCAAGGAGGAGGACGGAGCGGCGCTGGATCTAGAGATGCCTCTACCAGGGCTGGAGATCTAGGAAGCAAAAGCAGGAGCACCAAGGAGGAAGGCAATAAATGGCTCGGAGCTGGGAGTCAGGCTCTTGTCAACTCGGGCGTTGGCCAAATGACGAAGGACACCCGACAACAACCGCACGACGCGCGCCAGTCCTGGCCCACAGGCGTTGGGCCCGCGGCGCTTCGGGCCGCCCTCAAGGCTTTGCCCGGAAGCCGATTCGAGCGCGCCTTGGTCCCGGGGGCTACTGTCGACGTTCTGGGAACGGGGGTACCCAGACCTGCCTGCGGCCCAGGGCGTGGCCCAGTTCGTCAACCAAACACATCCAGGCGCGGCCCCACTCGAGACAAGGCCCTCACCAGGGCCCTAGGCTCGCAAGGAGGAGCGGCGTCAAGACCGGCAAGGGATGGGCCTTCCCAGGACCCCTCCGGAGCGGCGGAGATCTCTATGCAGAGTCCGGCCTCAGGAGTCAAAGATGACACAAGGAAGGACAGGCAGGCGCCAGCGCGCCAGGCGGAGCAGTTTCCTCTTTGGTGCAAAGGGAGCAAGGACGTACGCGGGTTCCCAAAGCACCCGCCAAAGGTTTCCATTCCGGTGAAACAAGACCACGGCCACGAGCCCCGCAGGACGGATGTCATCGCCGAGCCCACCTTTGCATCATCGACAGCTACTTTGCAGGCGAAGACCGCCTTTGGGCAGGGCGGGCATGTACTCCTGTCCCCCTTCAAAATTGGCCGTTGTGGGATCCCTTCCTGCCAATGCGATAAGGGAAGAGGACCCGGGGCACCGCTATATATAGATGCTAGGCCACACCGTAGAGGGGGATCCGAAACTAGACGATTCACTCATCCACCACCAAGCCGACGGAGGTCCAAGAACACCTCAGGAGCGCCCTCACGAGGCTCCGAAACACTATACTAGTTCATCCACCACACCTCCTCGAGAGGAAATCCACCAAAGCAGGAGTAGGGTATTACGCTTCACAGCGGCCCGAACCTGGGTAAACTACCGCGTTCATCTTCTTCCTCGTCATCGTGCGAGTTCTTTGCGGTGTCCATCGAGTAGCGAGCTAGGTAGGGCGAGGCTGCAGGGGATCTTCGCACATGCCCCTGTGTTCGAATCTTAAGGGTTTTGCGGAGCACGAAATCTGACACAACCAAAGAAAGCAAAGGTCGAGGTAAGCACAAAGGTAAAAAGCTGAAAGTCACTTTCGCGCAGCTATTGGAAAAATACAAGAAGATGAGTGAAGAGAAAAGTGCTTATCGGCCAACTAATGCAAAAGCATCAAGATCACCCCCTAGGCGCAAATCCAAGGATCGGTATTGTCAAGAAGAGAATTTGAATGCAACATATGCATATCCTTATTTTGGGCCGCCAATACCAATGTCGTGGGTGCCTCCCTATGCTCACGTAAATTCATATCCATCATATGGCAGGTATGATACAAGGGCACATTTTCCATATTATTATAAACCATCTCACCAGTATTACGCAGCTCCAAGAAGACCAACGTTCAGTGAGAAGTCATATGTTCAAGACCGTTTCAATAAAAAAGAATCGGTCCGGAGCACAAGGAAGAATAAGGAGGTGGTTGAGCAAGTCTACCGCGTCAAAAGAGATGGTCGTAAGAGTGCCACTTCAGACGAGATCTCAAATAAAAACGAGTCAATTAAAGTGTTGACATTGGCTACAAAAGGCACCGAGGCAAGTCAATTAAGTGCCAAGTCTGAAGGGAAGAAGTTGAAAGTGCACAAGGTAAAACAAGAATTGTCATTAGTTCAAACAAAATCACAGCCAGGGCGCCCACTCGGCTTATCGTATTGGCAAAAAAAGAAATTACAAAAACTTGGTGCACAAGAGCTTGAAAAGAGAAACATGGAATGGGTTCCCAAAGGAAGTACTCAAAACAAGAATGATGTGCAAGCTTCCATTGCAAGAAGTGCGACAAAGGTAAAGAAGGAAAATAGTGAAAATTATGAACAACCAAGCCGAAGGTTTCAACGTCTTTGGTGCACACATTATCCACATTCTACAACTATGCCATTGATGCCGATGAGATGGAATTCATATTCAGGTATGACTGGTTACCCTCCATGGACTTATTTTGATCCATGGACGCAGTATAACTTCTTACATCATGCAAGGGTTTTACCTCATCACCATACATTCGATTAGCTGTATTTTGTTGCTAATCAAAGTGGCCGATATATAACTATCGCCCGAAGCAAAAACATGGCCGATATAAAATTATCGCCCTAAGCATATAAATGGCCGATGGAGTGTTGACATCGTTCTTAGAACAAACTCTAAACAAGTTATTTTTCGGCATGCAAGCTTCGCCGAAAAACAGGGGGGCATGTGTTGACACCCGATTTTGGCATGGTCAACATAATTAAGAAGGCCTCAAATGGAAAAGTGCTCAAAGTGAGAAAGTTCCGTATCGTCGAAAGGAGAAACTTTGATATTTGGGCCATAGCCATCCGATCTCATCTCTAAGGCCGAAGTTGTGTTCGAAGTACTGATATTTTGTATGCAGAACACTATTCGGATGATTACGCCCCCAAGACGGCCTCATATGAGAAAAGTTTCTACAGGGATTGTCTTCGTCTTGTCGAAACGGTCAATTTTGATATAAAAATCGTCTCAATCCGAATTCATATGCAAAAGTTAGAGCCATCGGAATGCAGCCCTGCCAGGAGGCAAAATATGGCGCGCCCCACCAGACACGTCTCTGATGGCTAGCGCCACCAATCAGCTGCTTTGCGTAAGAGATTCGGCCCTCAAGATGGCTTCGAATCGAAAAACGTTCAACACGAAAGTTGTTCGTCTCGTCGAAGTGGTCAAATATGCTTTTGGGATCATCTTCATCCGAGGTCGTTTGTGGCCTGTGGGACCTAAAAACCGAACTAATGTCCCAGACATACCTAAATCCGAGTTCGGTTAATTTTGAAAAGATTTGGACGTGATTTGGAGTCCTTTTCTTGTACGGGAAGTCCAGCCGCCTCATAAATAGATGAGAGGTGACGGCCGACTGAACAACACACAATCGAACAAACATATCTTCTAGTTTTTCGTGTTCATCTATCCCCTACCCTTGTATCTTTCTTCTCGTTCTTCGTTCGTTCTTCTCTTGGAGGGCAGCGATCCACGAGGCCCTGGGGCGATCAGGTCTACCTAGGGCAGCCCATAGCCGCCGCATGCCCTGACGGGGTCCCTCCCGGGCATGTGAGGTTTCGGGTCTACAAAAGCGTCTGCCGGATTGCCTGCGTATCGCGCTTCCGGACAGGTCTCCTTCGACGTGAGCTGCTGTGCACCACCCCCGGCGTCGAGGGTACACGGTGACATGTTCGTGTGCGAACAGTATGGAGGCCCAGCAGCAGCGTGGATGTGCCAGTATTTTAGTCGCCATGGAGTACCACTTTTTTGGATTCGCCTCGCGGTGTCTGCGGAACTAGTACCCCCTCTGGTCTGATCTCCCACTAGTCGAGTAGGACCAGCACTGTTGTATTACAAGTACTGTTGATTTCTCCATTACGTGATTTATCCTTGATACTCTTTGAACGAGCATTAGATATTCATGCAACTAGTTTGAACAGCCCTGGCCACACTGCATCGTCTCTCTCCCTTATTTTTCTCGCAGATTTTCTCCCATCTCGACCTCCTTGCAGCCGTAATACGAAAACACGGAGGGACAGCTCCAGCTCGGATAAGCTCACGCGTGGTCGGCGGCGCACAGCAAACCCACCAGCCGCCGGAGCTCAGTGAGTGCGCGGAGCTCTTCATGGAGCCGCTGACCAGGCTGGGCGAGTTTCTTCGACATGCATGGAAGGGCGGCTCGCCGGCGAAGTGAGCCACGGCGGAGGCGAGTCAGCGAAGCGGGGCCGCGGCGGACGCGGCGAACCACAAAAACGGAGGTAGCCAGGCGGGACCGCGGCTGTTGAGGCAAGGCCACGCCTGTAGAGGCGGGGTGACTCGAAGTGGGCCGGCGGCTCGAGGCGAGGCCGCAGCGGCGAAGGGGCGAGGTGGCGACGCGTGAAGGCGGAACCGGCGCGAGCGTGGGCGTGCGAGAGGGCAAGGCAAGGCCGCGGCTCAGAGGGCGCGGCGGAGGTGAGGTGTGGTGGAGCCGGCTATGGCGGCGCAGCGCGGCAGGGGCGAAGCCATGGCGGCTCAGCGGCGGGCCGGCTCGGCGAGCACCATGGTGGTGGCACGTTCAGGCGATGCGGCGGAGCCGACGGAGCGAGGTGGAGCCGCGGGGCGGATCCGGTGCAGGTGAGAAAAGCGTGGTGGCGACGAGGCGGCAAGGCGGCTCAAGGCAAGGGCGAGGTGAGCCCGCGACCGAGGCGAGACCACGGCGACGGTGGGCCACGGCGGCGAAGACGGGGCGACGGAGCCGCGCAGGTGGAGGTGAGGTGAGGCCGCGGCGGCCGAAGCGAGGTGCGGATGGCCTGCTCAAGGCGGCTCAAATACAAGGCCGAATCGGAGACGGCTCAGAGAAGCTCCGTTGGAGGCGGGGCCGGCTCGGAGGCGGGCGGGGCTGTGGCGGCAGCTTGACCGTGGCCGGCGGCTCGGTGCTTGGACACGGCGGAACCGGAGCTAAGGGCTTGGTTGGCTGGCCGATGGAGGTGGAGCGAGGTGGAGGCCGGCGGCGGCGGGCGGGCGAGGCGAGGTGGTGGCCTGGCGAAGGCGGCGGCTCGAGCGGCGGCGGCGGCTCAAGGCCGGCTCAAAGGTGAGGCGGAGGCATGGCACATGGAACCCCGTGCCGGGGAGCGGGGCACCAGCGGCGCTTCGTGTAGCGGCGCGGGGCGGCTTCGCAGGCGCCGAGACGCGGGGGCGACTCAAGGCGGGGCCGACTCGAGGCGGGGCGAAGCCGCCAGGGGAGACGGGCAGAGTAGTGCCGGCGGCTCAACGCGGGGCGGCTCGGCAACTCCGGCCCGCGGCGGAAGTGGAGTGAGGTGGAGACCGGCGATGGGCGGGGCGAGGCCGGCTCAGACACGAGCTCCAGCGGCCGTGCGGAGTACAGAGTCCGTGTGCATGTCCGCTTCGGGGCCTGCTCGAAATATCTCCGTCAATTTCCTTGTTTTCCTTTCTTCAGCTTTTGGTTTCAGCATGTGCGTGAGCCGAACGGGGCCAGCAGGTTTCGACCACCTCTGGTTTCCACCACATCTCCGCCTGGATGTGCGTACTGGCAGATTTCCTTTTCCTCGGGGATAGCAGATCGGAGCGTAGGGCACGAGCAAATATCTTTTCTGGACTTTAGCACGCCATGTATTTGGAAAATAAACTTTGGGCGACCATCGAGATTAACGTGTCGATCTTGACTATAGAAGACATTGATCCGCCCTCGGACTGATGGATTTACCAGAGGTACATACGGCGATGCACAAAACCCTAATTCCTTATGAAATTCATCTCTTATATTCTATCTCCAAAGTTGATCGCTATCCAGATCACAAAACGATGAACTTGCCGGCTCTGCTCAAGGTTGTCCATGCCAGGTTATCCTGCATAATTGTTTCGTGTCGGCTGTTGTTCATCTAGCCAATCACGAGCTTCTCGATCCCTGGAAAAGATCCCTCCAAGAACACAACACCCTCGTGCGTGGCCCCACGGTGGGCGCCAACTGTCGTGGTTTTGTCACGGCAAGATGTCCTCGTGAGAGAACTTAGGTGTGAAGCCATCGCAACTATGTGGCGGCTTAAGAGGGGTTGGTCGGAATCGAGAGACGCGAGTTTACCCAGGTTCAGCCTCTTCGATGGTGGTAAAAGCCTGCGTCCTGCTTTGTGTCTATATTGATGATGATGACGATCTCGATTACAAGGGTGCGGAATCGCTACCTCTAATCTCGAGAGCCTCTAATCTATCTATCTCTAATGACTTGAACTTGTCTGTCTAAGACCTGTCTATTGAGACGTCTCAAAACTTGACCCTCTTGGGGTGATCCGCCCCTCCTTACATAAGTTGAAGGGGCGGTTTACATGTAGAGTCCAAATCGGATTAAGACTTAACCTATTATGACTTCCCCTCACGGGCTTCTCTTCGTGGGCTTCTGAGTCCCAGGCTTCTTATCTCCAGACGGGCGGCTTACAACCGGGCGGCTTACAGCCGGGCGGCTTATAACCGGGTTTATCTTCAAGAGTCATCTTCAGGGACTCGTCTTTTGGGACTCATCTTCTGGGACTCGTCTCCGGGAATTAACCGTCTGCCGGGTCATAACCGTCTGCCGGGTCATAACCGTCTACCGGGTCATAACTGTCTGCCGGGTCATAACTGTCTGTCGGGTCATAACTGTCTGCCGGGTCATAACTGTCTGATCTCACCCACCGGGTCTCACCTGCCTTGTCTCACCCACCGGGTCTCACCTGGGATGCTTAAGTCCAAAGATGACTTAACGTCAGGGCAACTTAAACCCAGAAATGACTTAAGCCTTAGGGCGGCTTATCCTTATGAGCCGGGTCTTGGTCGTGGGGAAAATCCCCGACAGTTGGGGACACCGAAGCGGCTCACGAAGCCCTGGATGAACTTGACTGTTGAGCCGGCGGGGATGGTGCGCACGGGCTCGACCTCCGCCCACTTGGTGAACTTGTCGACGGTGACGTAAAGGTAGCGGTAGCCTCCGGCCGCCCGAGGAAAAGGACCCAGTATGTCCAGCCCCCAGACCGCGAAGGGCCAGGAGAGCGGTATGGTCTGGAGGCCTTGCGCGGGTTGATGAATCTGCTTGGCGTGGAATTGGCAGGCCTCGTAGGATCGGACCAGCTCGGTGGCGTCGTTGAGCGTTGTGGGCCAGTAGAAGCCGCTGCAGAACGCCTTTCCAACAAGGGTGCGAGATGAGGAATGGTGCCCGCAGTCGCCACCGTGGATATCGGCCAGCAGCTCGCGCCCCTGCTCCTCGGATATGCACCGCAGCAAGACGTCATTCGGGTGCCTGCGGTACAGCTCGCCGTCCCTCAGGCTGTAGGCAGTGGCCTGGTGAGCCACGCGCTTCGCATCCTCCTCCTTCTCTGGTAGGTCCCCGTTGAGCAGGTGCGCCTTGAACTCCTCGGTCCAGTCGGTGGCCTGGGGCTCCAACGCCAGGAGCAAACGTGCTCTCGAGGCCGGTCCGCAGGCCGGGGCGCCTGAGAGCGGGGCTGGTGGCAGTTCCTCCCGAGGTGATGCCTGGCTTGCGGCCAGTGGTGCCGCTGACGGTTTGAAGAGCCTCTCCTCGGAGACGCCTGGCTCCTGGGGCTCGCGGCGCGACACCCTCTTGGAGATGTCGTCTGCCTCCTAGTTCGCGCCGCGCGGGATGTGCTGCAATTGCAAGCCCTGGAAGCGCTTTTCAATTTGCGTACCTCTTCCAAGTACGCCTCCATGTGCTCGTCCTTCGGCTTGTACTCCTTGTTGGAGAAGTTAACGAGGAGTTGGGAGTCGCCCTTGACGGTGAGGCGCTTGACCCCCATGGCTGTGGCGGCCCTGAGGCCCGCGATCAAGCCCTCGTACTCCGCGATGTTGTTGGAGACCTTCTCACCATGCTGGAAGTAGAGCTGCATGGCGTAGTAGAGATTGTCTTGGGTCGGCGAGATGAGTACGACTCCAGCCCCCGCGCGCTGTCGTGCGAAGGCGCCATCGAAGTGCATGACCCAGCCGTCAGGTGCCTCGTCGCCGGGCGCGAGGGACTGGCCCTCATCCAGCCCCCGGTCGGGGGCATCCGTCCATTCCACCACGAAGTCAGCGAGGGCCGTGCCCTTGATGACCCTGGTTGTGCTAAACTCCAGATGGAGGGCCTGCAACTCGATGTTCCACTCCGCCACCCTTTCGGCAGCATTGGGGTTGCGCAGCACCTTCTCCAGCGGGTACGCAGAGACGACCTTGATAGGGTGGCCTTGGAAGTAATTGCACAGCTTCCTTGAGGCAATGAGGAGCGCGAGCAGGAGCTTCTGCTGCATGGGGTAACGCGTGCGTGCTTCCTGTAGCACGGTTCTAACGTAGTACACCGGCTCGACGAAGCGCGAAGCATCAGCGCCGCCCTGCTCCTCAGGGGGCTTGCTCGACTCAGGTGCCTCATGAGCCGGTGAGGTGACAAGGGCCTCGGGAGCGCCATCCTGAGGTGGCGAGTGCAGCGCGGCCTCTTGCAGACCACCTTTCTTCGTGCCGGCGCCGACATGCTCCTCCCGGATTGCCACGAGCGCCGCGCTGGCCGAGTGGGGGGTCGCCGCCAAGTAGAGCACCAAAGACTCGCGAACGCGGGGTGCCACCATGACGGGAGGGTTCGTGAGGTACTACTTGAGTTCTTGGAAGGCCGCCTCAGCTTCCGGGGTCCACTCAAAAGGGCCCTTCCTCTTCATGAGCTTGAAGAAGGGGAGTGCTCGCTCACCGAGCCTGGCGATGAAATGCCCTAAGGCGGTCACGCAGCCCGCCAGCTTCTGCATTTCCTTGAGGGTCTGAGGCGGGCTCATCTTTTCAATTGCCTTGATCTTTTCTGGGTTCGCCTCAATCCCTAGATGCGATACCAGGAAAACGAGTAGCTTGACGGATGGGACCCCGAAGACACACTTCTCCGGGTTGAGCCTCAGGTTCACCCGATGTTGGCTGGCGAATGTCTCTTCCAAGTCTTCGATCAAGGTCCTCGCCTCCCGCGATTTGACCACGATGTCGTCGATGTACGCCTCGGCATTCATCCCGAGCTGTTGCCCCATGGCGATGTGCATCAACCGCTGGAAGGTCGCGCATGCGTTCCACAGCCCAAAGGGAATGCATGTATAGAAATACACGCCGCATGGGGATAGGAATGCTGTCTTCTCGATGTCTTCCACTTCCATCTTGATTTGATGGTAACCTGAGAAAGCATCCAAGAAGCACAGCAGATCGCACTCGGCGGTGGAGTCCACAATCTGGTCGATGCGCGTGAGCGGGAAGGGGTCCCGCAGACAAGCCTTGTTGAGGCTCGTGAAGTCGACGCACATGCGCTCCTTCCCACCCTTGTTGGGGACAACCACGAGGTTGGCCAGCCAGTCCGGGTATCGCACTTCCCGAATAACGCCGGCTTCCTGCAGCTTGCGGACCTCTTGGACGATGAAAGCTTGCTTTTCTTGCGCCTGTCGCCGTGCCTTCTCCTTTACCGGACGTGCGTGAGGGCGCACCATCAGGTGGTGCTCGATCACGTCCCTCGGGACGCCCACCAGGTCAGTCGGCTCCCATGCGAACACGTCCTTATTTGCGCGGAGAAAGTGGACCAACGCCTTCTCCTGCTCCGGGGAAGGCCAGTGCCGATGGTGAAGGTGGGGCCTAAGCTTCCGTCGTTAACAAACACCTACTTTGTCTCAGCTCGGTCCTGAGAAAACAGTTGTTTCTTCTTCGCGGGCGCGGCCTCCAGAGCCCGCACCGCTTCCTCGGCACCGGGGCTCAGGGCCGCTGCGGCCCCAGAAGCGAAAATGTTGCCCTCATCGTCGAGGCGCGGGGCCGCCTCAGACCCCGGGGCCTGGGCGGTGCCCTCGGCGCCTGAGCGTGTGGCCGCCGCCGCTTTGTAGGCGAGTCTGAGGGCCTGAACCGCATCCTTGGTGTCCCCGGCCACGAAGATGATGCCGTTGCTCCCCGGCATCTTGATGATGTTGTAGCCTAGGTGCGTCGCCGCCATGAACTTGGCGAGGGCCGGGTACCCTAGGATGGTGTTGTACGGGAGGCCGATGTGGGCCACGTCGAAGTCGATCATCTCGGTGCGGTAGTTGTCGCGAGTGTCGAAGGTGACCGGGAGGCGCACCTGCCCTAAAGGGGCGGTGGAGCCTTGGGTCTCCCTTGAGAAGGGCCTGGTGGGCGCAAGCTGGTCATAGGGCACCTGCAGCATGTCGAAGGTTTCCACAGAGAGGACGTTGAAGCCGGCGCCGCCATCGATGAGTGTCTTGGTAACCGCGACGGTGCTAATGGTGGGGGTGCACAGCATGGGGATTGCACCAGTGGCAACCGTAGCCCTGGGGTGATCCTTGGAGTCGAAGGTGATGTTGGTCGTCGGCCTCGTCTTACCCCACGGGGCCTCAGGTCGCAGCTGAGCTGCGCCCACATGGCGGAGGAGCTTCTTGACCTGGCGGCCGGACGCGGGTGCCTGCGATCCGCCGAGGATGCAAGCGACCGTGTGAGGCCCGAGGGCTGCAAGACGCGCAACGAGCCAACCGCAAGGCGTTTTACGTGCTTTGAGTAGCGCAGCATGTGCGCTTGCCGGCCCAGGGCGAGCATGGGGGGTCGACGCCGTGGCGGAAGCAGGGGTCGGGGAAGCAGTGCGGCCGCCATGCTATCCGGGGGGAGACAGCGACAAGTTTTGTTGCCCTTGAGCAGCTCGGCCGGTGGCAGCATTGGTTGCCGGAGGGATGGAGCGGCGTGGTGCGCCGCGGCCCACGGGCGCTGTCCGGGCGATGCGAGCGGCCGGGCGCCCGGCACGAACCAGGCGGGCGTCGGCCATGGGAGTGACGGAGCTGAGACGGGGTGGAACCGGAGAAGATTTCGACACGCCCCTACCTGGCGCGCCAAATGTCGGAATCGGGGTTTCGCAAAACCCAACAAGGTTCAAACACTGGGGCGTGTGCGAGGATCTCAACCGGCTCGAAGTCTCAAACTTGTCACCCTACGGCCTAGCAATGTCGAATAAGTGTGAGCGGGGAACGAGATGGACTCAGAGATTTACCCAGGTTCGGGCCACCTTGCAGTGTAAAACCCTACTCCTGCTTTGTGGTGGATTGGCCTCACGAGGAGGCCGTGCATGAACTAGTACAATGGTTGGGTGGGGATAACCCACAAGTATAGGGGATCGCAACAGTTTTCGAGGGTAGAATATTCAACCCAAATTGATAGATTCGACACAAGGGGAGCCAAAGAATACTTGAGAGTATTAGCAGTTGAGTTGTCAATTCAACCACACCTGGAGATTAAATATCTGCAGCAGAGTCAGTAGCACAGTAATATGATAGTTTGATAGCAGTAGTGACAGTAACAGTAGTAGCAATAGTTTTGTAGCAGTTGGAATAGCAGCAACAGTAATAGTAACTTAACAAGGACAATAAGTGGAAAGGTCATAGGCACTGGATCGGTAACTCATTGGATGATATTCGTCATCTAAAAGTCATAACCTAGGGCGATACAGAACTAGCTCCAGTTCATCAATGTAATGTAGGCATGTATTCTGTAAATAGTCATAAGTGCTTATGGAAAAGAACTTGCATGACATCTTTTGTCATACCCTCCCGTGGCAACGGGGTCAATAAGGAAACTAAGGGATATTAAGGCCTCCTTTTAATAGAGAACCGGGACAAAGCATTAACACATGGTGAATACATGAACTCCTCAAACTACGGTCATCACCGTGAAGTATCCCAAGTATTGTCACTATGGGGTTGACGGATCATAACACATAATAGGTGCATATGACTAGGCAAGATCGGATCAAGAACATAGATATAGAGATGATAACATCAACGGTCCAGATCTGAAATCATGGCACTCGGGCCCTAGTGACAAGCATTAGGCACAGCAAAGCCATATCAACATCAATCTTAGAACATAGTGGATACTAGGGATCAAGCCCTAACAAAACTAACTCGATTACATGATAAATCTCATCCAACTCCTCACCGACCAGCAAGCCTACGAAGGAATTACTCACTCCCGGTGGGGAGCATCATGGAATTGGCGATGGAGAAAGGTTGGTGATGACGAAGACCGAAGATTCCCCTCTCCGGAGCCCCAAACGGGCTCCAGATCTGGCCTCCCGATGAAGAACAGGAGGTCGCGGCGGCTCCGTATCGTAAAACGCGATGAAACTTTCTCTCTGATTTTTTCTCCAAAAATAGGAATTTATAGTGGCGGAATTAGGGCAAGTGGGGCCACGAGGTGGGCACAACCCACCAGGGCACGCCCAGGGGGCCTTGCACGCCCAGGTGGGTGATGCTCACCCTGGACCCCTCTTCGGTGGATTTTGGCTGCCATAATCCTCATTTATTCTGAAATAATTCTCCAAAAGTTTTGTTCCATTCCGAGAACTTTTATTTCTGCACAAAAACAACACCATGGTAGTTCTGCTGAAAACAGCGTCAGTCCGGGTTTGTTCCGTTCAAATCATGCAAATTAGAGTCCAAAACAAGGGCAAAAGAGTGAGGAAAAGTAAATACGTTGGATATGTATCAACTCCCCCAAGCTTAAACATTTGCCTGTCCTCAAGCAATTCAGTTGACAAACTGAAAGTGATAAAGAAAAACTTTTATGAACTCTTTTGTTCTTGTTTACATATATATGCTTAAGTAGCACCCAGGTTTTCAGCAAAGATTATGACTAACCATGTCAACAATAACTATTAGAAATTATATTTACTCGTATCAATAACATAAGCAACTAGCGAGCAATAATAATATATCTCAAGCGCCAACACTTTGTCAAAACAATCATGATACAATATGACAATAGTGGTATCTCGTTGGCCCTTTCTGAGACCGCAAAACATAAATGCAGAGCACCTCCAAAGTTCAAGCATCGACTAAACATTGGAATTCATGGTAGAAAAGATCCAGTCATGCTGCACCCAACATCAACTATACACAATGCATGAGGATGACAATAGTGCTCTCAGGTCTGGCGCTTATTGGAGAAGGTGATGACTCAACATAAAAGTAAATAGAAGGTCCCTTCGCAGAGGGAAGCATGGATTTGCAGTGGTGCCAGAGCTCAAAGTTTAAAACAGAGATAAGTATAATTTTGGGAGGTACACCCTTCCTGTCAACGTCACGACCAAGAGTTATCAATATCTTCCATGCTAAACAAATTAGCGGCGGTTCCCAAGCGATAAAAGTAAAGGTTTACTCCCCCTCCACCAACAATCACACTCAACGGCGAGCCGCATCCACGGGTACCGTCCAAACCTACAACATTCATGGGGGAGTTTTGTTTAATTATTTTTGATTTTTTTGATTTCGGGACTGGGAATCCCTATTACCGCTCCTCTCGTGTAAGGACAAGTGAATAAACACTCATCATGAGAATAACCCGCTTAGCATGGAAGATACTGACCGCTCCCTGTCGCTCCATGAGCGGTCCAGGAACACAAAACAGATGTTCATTTGAATTTTTAGAGGTGGCACGTGGAAATTTACTTTGGAACGGCAGGGTAATACCGCATAGAGGTAGATATAGTGGACTCATCGAGCATAACTTGGTTTAAGGGTTTTGATGCACAAGCAGTATTCCCGCTTAGTACAGGCGAAGGCTAGCAAGTAGATTGAGAAGCGGCCAGCTAGAGAGCGAAAACGGTCATGAACATGCATTACATATAATCAACATTGAATACTAGCATGAGTAGGATATGGACACCATGAACATAAATATCATGAAGGCTATGTTGGTTTTGATTCAACTACATGCGTGAACATGTGCCAAGTCAAGCCACTTGAAACATTCAGAGGAGGATACCATATCATCATACCGCATCACAACCATTTTAATGCATGTTGATACCCAAGATAAATCATTATCCACTCCTAGCTACTTAAGCATGCCATGAACAACTATAATCTCTAATGGTCATTGCAAACATGTTTGATCATAATGAGCTGAACATATTTACAAAAACAAAAACAAGTTGAGTTCATACGCGCCTTTCTCTACGACAGTCAATTCATCAAATGTCGTCATTATTGCCTTTCACTTGCACGACCGAATGATAAGAAGATAATAATAGTGCAAGAATGCCGTGGACTAAGCTAGAATCTGCAAACATTTTATCCAAGAGGAGAAGACAAGGTAATATGGGCTCTTTGTTAGATAAACGGTAATGCAGATGAGAACCACTCAACAATTTCATCGTGGTCTTCTCCTAGCTACGACTCGAGTAAAAAGAAAAGAATTTCAGAGAAACACACTGAAATATTTTTGGAGTTTTTGGTTTTTCTTGAAGAAACCAAATTAAAGAAGAAAAACAAAATGAGAAAAACTATTTACATGGGAAAGCTCCTAACAAATAAAAGAAGAAGCGAGAAATCTTTTTGGGTTTTCTTTTGATGCAACAATTAAACTAAGCTAGAAAGAAAAACTAAAAAGAAGTGGGAAATATTTTTTTGGGTTTTCTCAAAGTTTTTCAAACACACAAGAAGAAAGCGAGAAAACAAATCTAGCGTGGATATTACAATGAAAAAGTGTGAACACCGACAACTGGAATGAAATGTGCGAACATGAATGTAATGTCGGTGGAAATACGTACTCCCCCAAGCTTAGGCTTTTGGCCTAGCTTGGTAATCACTATCCGTAGTAGCCATCCGGTCCCAAGTCATAGTGAGGCGGAGGCGGCACTTGAGCATCCCACCCCTGGGGCTCCTCCTCAGCAGCTGCTAGGTTGTTCCGGTAAGCTGTAATGTCACCTGGCATAATCCTGTATCCGTTCCTAGCAATAGGGTCAAACAAAGCAGGTGCAGGCAACGGAATAACATCACATGTTTCCTTGCTAAATACTAGGTTATAATGAATATCACGTGGAGAGTCAGTTACATCAAGGAATTGGTGAGCCTGCAATGACTTATGATCAATGTAAACTCGGGATAAGAGATAATCATGTGGGTGAAATGGGATTCTAAAGTGGTTCGCTAAACGAGTAGTGTAAATACCACCATGTATCTTTCCCTTAGTTTTGTTAAAATGTAAGAGTCGAGCAATAATAGCCCCCATACTAAAGGTATGATCATCATAAAGTGCACGACCTAAAATAGCAAGGTCAGGAGCACTGAGTGCACTGACCTTCTCCCTAGCGGTTAAACACTTAGTGATGACCAAAGCGAAATAATGTACTAAGGGAAACTGCAAGCTAGTAGCAATGGTGCTTGACACGCCTCTATCCTAACCCACGGTTAACGCGAGGAGAAAATCCTCAAACTCAGATGGCCTAGGTTCTCTCAAGTCCCCATCAGAAGGGATCAAGCATATGTTACAGAAGTCAGTTAGCGACATTGTGTAAGTTTCAGCATAAAGATTAAACTGCACTTCAGGAGGGTTGTTTCTCCCTAGATAATTAAAGCTTTGCACAAAGGAATTTGTAAGGATGTGATATTGGACACACTTAGCTGCGAGGAACTCGGTTAACCCGGCGTTGGCAACAAACTGAGCGAACTCTTGATGGAACCCAGCCTCCTCCATGAAGGCATCATGCGGCCATTCACACGGCCGCACCTCCACAATTCTTGGAGTGTGAAGGTCATTGTCTGATGATTCCATAATGACTCCCTTGGCATTTTTCTTGGAGGAGAACTTCCTAAAGATTTGCATTTTATTCCTATAAAAATTCTAAAAAAAAAATAGTCCACAAAAATTTGTCAACAAAACTTTGTAAGATTGTTAGGAACTACTCCTAAGCATGCATAGAGGCCATATTGAGCATTCAAACAACTTAGAACTCTAAGAATTCGACATGCAAGCTCATCTACAGCAGCACCAAGAGTAGCTAATTACTCTAAAAATAACCCATTAATGTCGGATTTCGGGCTCCGCAAAACCCTAAGGAATTCGAACCCAGGGGCGTGTGCGAAAATCTCCAACAACTTCACCCCCACAACGCCCAAAACACGATAACCACGCTCGATGGCGAGGAAGACAATGGCACACGTGAGTTTACCCAGGTTCGGGCCGGTGCGAAGCGTAAAACCCTACTCCTGCCTTTGGTGGATTGCCTCGCGAGGAGGTTTGCGGATGAACTAGTATAGTGGTGTGTTTGCGGGGTGGTTGCTCCTTCTCTTCTACAGAGCAGCCTAGCCTCTATTTATAGCGGCCCGGGTCCTCTTCCATTATCGCAATGGCGGGAAGGGATCCCACAACGGCCAAATTCATGGGGGACAGGAGGTACACCCTATCCTGACGAAAGGTGGTCTTCGCCTGCAAAGTGGTCGATGGTGATGCAGTGGTGGGCTCGGTGATGACGCCCGTCCTGCGGGGCTTGGGGTCTTGGTCTTGTTGCACTGAAGTGGAAACCTTTGGGGGGCGCTTTGGGAACTCGCGTGCGTCCCTGCCTCCTTTGCACCAAAGGGGAAACTGTCCCCTCTGGCGCACTGGCGCCCGTCTGGCCTGGCTGCCGTCACCCTTGGCCTCCTGAGGCCTAGCGTTGCATAGAGATCTCCGCCCCTCGGGAGGAGGCCTGGGGAGGCCTATCTCCCCGCGGGTCTTGGCGCTGTTTCCCTCGCGAGCTCGGGGTCTCGCAAGGGCCTTGTGTCGAGTGAAGGCGCGCCGGGCCGCACTTGGTCGTCAAGGTGGGCCAAGCCTTGGGCCGTAGGCAGACAAGTCTGGGTACCCTGGTATCCAGAACGCCGACAGTAGCCCCCGGGCCCGAGGCGCGCTCGAGCTAGCTTCGGGGCGAAGCCACGGAGGATGGACCGGAGCGCCGTGGGCCCCAATCGCCTGTAGGTCTGACTCGACGCGTGGCGCACCATGAGAAGTGGGCGTCTCGGCTCCCCAAAGATGTCGGGAACCGCCTTGAGTCGAGCTGATGCCTGGCCTGCGCGCCTCCTTGGCCATCATTGCTCTTCTTGAATGCGGCTGACCCCTTGTGTCCCCTCTCGCCTCGGGCCACGCGGATGTGACCCGACGGGAGCAGGGGAAGCGACGTGAGGCAGGATAGCACGCTGAACGAGCCTGGCACGCGCCGCTCGAGGCGCATGGCGACTCCACTTCCCACGACGCCCCGCGTGCGGTGGTTGCGCCTATAAACCCGCTCCGCTCGAGGGGCCTTGCCATCTTGACGTGCCCTCTCGCTTCTCTTCCTTCCAAGTTATCTTCCTCGTCTTCCTCCTTTCCTTTGCTCTTCCATGGCGTCTGGTGGAAGCGTGGCAGGTGCTAGGAAGCGTTCGGAGTCCCCGGCTCCGCCGGCGGCCCCCGGAGGTAGCGGTGGGGGGCCCTGAAGGCCAGCCCATGTCCGCCGGTGCTGAGCCATCGTCGATGAGTAAGTTCCTTGTCTCCCACTTCCTTCTCTCATAATCGCAACTGCTGCGCCGGTCTTGATCGTTCCCTCCTCCCAAGGCGCCCGCGCCCAAGAGGCGCAGGCTCGAGGAGCTCTAGGACGAGGCGGAGGCGCTGAGGGTCCAGCTCGCGAACGCCGAGGCCGCCCTCCAGGCCGCGCTCAGGGGCAAGGCAGAGGCTCGGGCGGTGCTGGCGTCACTCCAGACCCAGGTCAAGGGGGCCGTCGACGCCGTGCAGGCCGCCCAGGACGAGGCGGCCCACGCGAAGATGCTGGAGGCGCAGCGCGCCAAGCAGTATCGGGACATCGCCCTCCGCGCAGTAGGCGCGGTGAGCCGGTTCGTCGGGGAGGACCCTGCGTTGCCGCGCGCGCATGGCGATGGGGGATACCTCAACTTCTTCGACAAGGTGGTGGAGGCGCTGGAGACCGGCGTCTCCCAGGTTGACGAGGACAGCGCATCCAGTGCGCGCGACCTCCTCGACCTCGCGCTGACACGCGTCTTCTCCAAACTTTGCCGCCTCGTCCCCAAGCTCGACCTCCTCCGCGTCATGGAGCCGGTGCCCGAGGAGCTCCAGAGGCCCCTCAGGGACGAGACGCGCCTGCACGTGGAGTCCTTGGTGGAGCGGTTCATCCAGGAGCCCATTTCCGATGAGGGTGACGACTCCGGCACGGCGGGCGACGACACAGACGGCGACAGCGGCTCCTCCGCCTAGTCCTCCCCTGCTTTCTCTTCCTGGTCATCTCATGTCAAGCAACACCTGGCCCCTGGGGGCGTTAACTTTTGTGTTTTTACCTTCATCTTCCTCCCTCTTCTTTAGGCTGTCGATTGTTTGTTTTGCGTGGCGCGTCCCCGCCTCTCCCGTGGTGCCTTGCGTTATCGCCGATGCGCCCCTTGAGAAGTCCGCGAGGGTATTGCACTAAGCCCGGCGATGGCATCCGGTCGGGCCCTCGTGGGGCGGGCCCTCCTGAGGGGGAGCGTGCCGCCACCATGGACAGACCCTTAGCCACACCGCCTAGAGTGGCTGGGCTCCTTCCCTCGCGCTGCTCTCCCTTGCTCCTGGAACCACAAGGATCCTGATGGGGTTACGTAGCGGACCATAGTGCCTGTATTTTCACGTTAGCGCTCATGCCTCTTGCCCGGCATTCGGGCCATCAACTGATTAGAAGGTTCAGCCCTCGTTCAGCGGGTGTACTTAGCTCATTGGGTCGTGGCGGGCTCGAGCGTAGTGAAGCGTATGCGGAGCGTCCAGGAAGGTCGAGGATCCCGTCGGGGAGGGCTTCTTCCTTGCTGGCGGGGTGGTCCGGGAGCCCTTTCTGCACTCTGCGTCGACGGGGCCCGATCCCGAGCAGACCTCGACCACTGTTGGGCCGTCCGGATCACCAGGACGAGACCAAAGGGGCTAGGCCTCGGCCACAATTGGGGCGTCCGGATCACCAGGACGAGACCAAGGGGAGCGGAGCTACAGGACCGGTGAGGTTCTCGAGGCGTATTGATACGTCTCCAACATATCTATAATTTTTAATTGTTCCATGCTATTATATTATCTGTTTTGCATGTTTTATATGCATTAATATGCTATTTTATATTATTTTTGGGACTAACCTATTAATCTAGAGCCTAGTGCCAGTTTCTGTTTTTCCATGTTTTTGAGTATTGCAGATAAGGAATATTAAACGGAGTCCAAACGGAATAAAATCTTTGGAATGATTTTTCTTGGACCAGAAGAAACCCAGCAGACTTGGACATGAAGGCAGGAGACCTGCCATGGCATCACAAGCCACCAGGGCGCGCCCTAGGGGGGGGCGCACCCCCCTGGCTTGTGGCCCCACGGCCGCCCTCCTAACCCTATTCTTCGGCCTATAAATTCCCAAATATTCCCTGGATACTAAAAAGAGCCACGAAAATACTTTTCCGCCGCCGGAAGCCTCTGTTCCCGTGAGATCCAATCTTGGAGCCTTTTTCGATAATCTGCCGGAGGGGGAATCGATCACGGAGGGCGTCTACATCAACTCCATTGCCCCTCCGATGATGCGTGAGTAGTTCACCAGAGACCTTCGGGTCCATAGCTAGTAGCTAGATTGCTTCTTCTCTCTCATTGTTCTTCAATACCATGTTCTTCATGATCTTCATGGAGATCTATCCGATGTAATACTCTTTTGCGGTGTGTTTGTCGAGATCCGATAAATTGTGGGTTTATGATCAGCTTATCTATGAATATTATTTGAATCTTCTCTGAATTCTTATATGCATGATTTCATATCTTTGCAAGTCTCTTCGAGTTATTGGTTTGGTTTGGCCAACTAGATTGGTAATTCTTGCAATGGGAGAAGTGCTTAGTTTTGGGTTCAACCTTGCGGTGTCCTCACCCAGTGACAAAGTAGGGGTAGCGAGGCACATATTGTATTGTTGCCATCGAGGATAAAAAGATGGGGTTTTCATCATATTGCTTGAGTTTATCCCTCTACATCATGTCATACTACTTAATGTGTTACTCTGTTCTTCATGAACTTAATACTCTAGATGCAGGCAGGAGTCGGTCGATGTGTGGAGTAATAGTAGTAGATGCAGAATCGTTTCGGTCTACTTGACACGGACGTGATGCCTATATGCATAATCATTGCCTTGGATATCTTCATAATTATTCGCTTTTCTATCAATTGCTCGACAGTAATTTGTTCACCCACCGTCTTAATTTCCTTCATGAGAGAAGCCTCTAGTGAAACCTATGGCCCCCGGGTCTATTTTCCATATTATATTTTCAGATCTATAAACCAAAAATACCCAAAATACTTAGCTGCAATCTATTTACTTTTGTTTTACTTTTCGTTTTAGCAATCCTATCTATCTATCTCTATCAGATCTCATCCTTGCAAGTAACCGTGAAGGGATTGACAACCCCTTTATAGCGTTGGGTGCAAGTGTTTGATTATTTGTGTAGGTACATCTATTGGGGACTTGCTTGTATCTCCTACTGGATTGATACCTTGGTTCTCAACAACTGAGGGAAATACTTATCTACTTTACTGCATCACCCTTTCCTCTTCAAGGGAAAACCAACACATGCTCAAGAAGTAGCAAGAAGGATTTCTGGTGCCGTTGCCGGGGAGATCTACATCAAGCCTACCAAGTACCCATCACAAACTCATCTCTTGCATGTACATTATTTGCCATTTGCCTCTTGTTTTCCTGTCCCCCACTTCTAAAACGATTTTCAAAAAATACAAAAAAGTTTTGCCTTTTTATTCGCCCTTTTTCCGTTCGTCTTTTCGTTTGCTTTTTGTTTGCTTGTGTGCTAGATTGCTTGCTTTGTCATGATGACTCAAGAGAATACCAAGTTCTGTGACTTTTCCAATACTAATAATAATGATTTTATTAGTACTCCGATTGCTCCCGCCACTAGTGCGGAATCTTATGAAATTAATGCCGCTTTGCTTAATCTTGTTATGAAAGAACAATTTTCCGGCCTTCCTAGTGAAGATGCCGCATCCCATCTAAATACTTTCGTTGAGTTGTGTGATATGCAAAAGAAGAAAGATGTGGATAATGATATTGTTAAATTGATGTAATTCCCATTCTCACTACGAGATCGTGCTAAAACTTGGTTTTCATCTTTGCCTAAAAATAGTATTGATTCATGGAATAAGTGTAAATATGCTTTTATTTCCAAGTACTTTCCGCCCGCTAAGATCATCTCCCTTAGGAACGATATAATGAATTTTAAGCAACTTGATCATGAGCATGTTGCACAATCTTGGGAGAGGATAAAATTAATGATTAGAAATTACCCCGCGCATGGTTTGAGTTTATGGATGATTATACAAATTTTCTATGTGGGATTGAAATTTGCATCTAGGAATCTCTTAGATTCCGTCGCGGGTGGTTCTTTTATGGAAATCACATTAGGAGAAGCTACTAAACTCCTAGATAATATTATGGCAAATTACTCCCAATGGCATACCGAAATATCTCCTGCTAGTAAAAAAGTGCATGCTATCGAAGAGATTAATACTTTGAGTGAAAAGATGGATGAATTAATGAAATTGTTTGCTAGTAAGAGTGCTCCTATTGATCCTAATGATATGCCTTTGTCTTCTTTGATTGGAAATAATAATGAATCTATGGATGTGAATTTTGTTGGTAGGAACAATTTTGGTAATAATGCGTATAGAGGTAATTTCAATCCTAGGCCGTTTCCTAGTAATTCCTCTAATAATTATGGTAATTCCTACAACAATTCTTATGGAAATTATAATAAGATGCCCTCTGATCTTGAGAATAATATTAAAGAATTTATTAGCTCGCAAAAAGGTTTCAATGCTATGATTGAAGAAAAATTGCTCAAGATTGATGATTTGGCTAGGAACGTTGATAGAATTTCTCTTGAGATTGATTCTTTGAAAATTAGATCTATTCCACCCAAGCATTATATTAATGAGTCTTTAAAATCTATGATAATTTCTATTGATGAGTGTATGGAAAGAACCACTAGAATACGTGCTAAGCGTGAATGGCTTGAAAAAGTGTGTTCCCGTGATAATATTGATGAAGATCTTAAGGTGATTGATGTGACTCCTCTTGAATCTTTGCTTTCTAATGTAAATCATGATAAAAATGGGACTGGAGATAAGTCAACTTTAGTTAAAAGGCGTCCCAATGATTCGGAGTTTATAGATCTTAATGCTAAGATTGATAAAAGTGGGATTGAAGAGGTCAAAACTTTAAATAGCAATGAACCCACTCTTTTGGATTTTAAAGACTTTAATTATGATAGTTGTTCTTTGATTGATTGTGTTTCCTTGTTGCAATCCATGTTGAATTCTCCGCATGCTTATGATCAAAACAAAGCTTTTACTAAACATATCGTTGATGCTATGATGAAATCTTTTGAAGAAAAACTTGAGTTGGAAGTTTCTATACCTTGGAAGCTTTATGATGAGTGGGAACCTACTATTAAGATTAAAATTAAATATTATGAGTGCCATGCTTTGTGTGATTTGGGTGCTAGCGTTTCCACGATTCCAAAAACTTTATGTGATGTGCTAGGTTTCCGTGAATTTGATGATTGCTCTTTAAATTTGAATCTTGCGGATTCCACTATAAAGAAACCTATGGGAAGGATTAATGATTTTCTTATTGTTGCAAATAGGAATTATGTGCCCGTAGATTTCATTGTTCTTGATATAGATTGCAATCCTACATGTCCTATTATTCTTGGTAGACCTTTCCTTAGAATGATTGGTGCAATTATTGATATGAAGGAAGGAAATATTAGATTCCAGTTTCCATTAAGGAAAGGCATGGAGCACTTTCCTAGAAATAAAATAAAATTACCTTATGAATCTATTATGAGAGCTACTTATGGATTGCATACCAAATATGACAATACTTATATCTATTGCGTTATGCCTAGCTAGGGGCGTTAAACAATAGCGCTTGTTGGGAGGCAACCCAATTTTATTTTTATGCTTTTGTTTTTGCTTCTGTTTTTGAGTGTTTTGAATATTATTACCTCTGTATTAATTGTTTTTTCTTGTTTAAATTAGTGTTTGAGCCAAGTAAGACCTTTGGGATGGTCTACGGTGTTTGTGATTTGATTTTGCTGAAAAAACAGAAACTTTTGCTCTCAGTCCAGGAATTTTGTAAATTCACTGGAACTTTATTTTGATTTGAAATTTTTACACAAGATTTATATACAAATTTCCCTGATTTTCATAAATTTTCAGAATTTTTGGATTAACAGAAGTATTCGAAGTCTATAGATTGCTACAGACTGTTCTGTTTTAGACAGATTCTGTTTTCTTTGTGTTGTTTGCTTATTTTGATGTATCTATGGGTTGTATCGGGGGTATGAACCATGGAGAAGTTTGAATACAGTAGATATTACACCAAAATAAAGAAAGAATGAGTTCACAACAGTACCTAAAGTGGTGATTTATTTTTCTTATACTAACGGATCTCACGAGTTTTCTGTTGAGTTTTGTGTTGTGAAGTTTTCAAGTTTTGGGTAAAGATTTGATGGACTATGGAATAAGGAGTGGCAAGAGCCTAAGCTTGGGGATGCCCAAGTCACCCCAAGCCATATTCAAGGATACCAAAAATCCTAAGCTTGGGGATGCCCCGGAAGGCATCCCCTGTTTCGTCTTCAATCCAGCGGTAAATTTACTTGAGGCTATATTTTTATTCACCACATGATATGTGTTTTGCTTGGAGCGTCTTGTATGATATGAGTCTTTGCTTTTAGTTTGCCACAATCATCCTTGCTGCACACATATTTTTGAGGGGGACACGCGTTCATCGTGAATTTATTAGAATACCCTATGTGCTTCACTTATATCTTTTGAGCTAGGCAATGTTGCTCTAGTGCTTCACTTATATCTTTTTAGAGCACGGTGGTGTTTTATTTTATAGAAATTATTGAACTCTCGTACCTCACTTATATTATTTTGAGAGTCTTTAAACAGCATGGTAATTGGTTTAGGTTATGAATTTAGTCCTAATATAATGGGCATCCAAGAGGGATATAATAAAAACTTTCATATTAAGTGCATTGAATACTATGAGAAGTTTGATTCCTTGCATATAGTTTTGAGATATGAAGATGGTAATATGAGAGTCGTGCTAGTGAGTAGTTGTGAATTGGATGAAATACTTGTGTTAAAGTTTGTGATTCCCGTAGCATGCACGTATGGTGAACCGTTATGTAACGAAGTCGGAGCATGATTTTTTTAATGATTGTCAACCTTTGTGTGAGGGTCGGGAGCGCGCGATGGTTAACTCCTACCAACCTCTCCCCTAGGAGCATGCATCTAATACTTTGCTTCGATAACTAATATACTTTTGCAATAAGTATGTGAGTTCTTTATGACTAATGTTGAGTCCATGGATTATACGCACTCTCACCCTTCCACCTTTGCTAGCCTCTCTAGTACCGCGCAACTTTCGCCGGTGCATTACACCCACCTTCCTCAAAACAGCCACCATATAATTTCCTCAAAACAGCCACCATACCTACCTATTATGGCATTTCCATAGCCATTCCGAGATATATTGCCATGCAACTTCCACCATTCCGTTTTTCATGACACGCACCATCACTTTCATATTGCATATAGAGTCATATTTTGTTCTAGGTATCGAGTTGTAAGTAAATAAAAGTGTGATGATTTCCATTATTAGAGAATTTGTCCCGTGAGAGAAAAGGATGATGGAAACTATGAATCTCTCACAAGTTGGGATGAGTCTCCGGACTTTACAAAAAATAAAAGAGGCCAGCGAAGCCCAAATAATAAAAAAAAGAGGCCAAAGATGCCCACCAAAATAAAAAAATGAGAGAAAGAGAGAAGGGACAATGCTACTATCTTTTTCCACACTTGTTCTTCAAAGTAGCACCATGATATTCATGATAGAGAGTCTCCTATTTTGTCACTTTCATATAACTAGTGGAATTTTTCATCATGTGCACAACCACTTAGTTTTCTTTTTGAGCTTTCATACACTTATAGCTCTAGTGCATTCGTTGCATGGCAATCCCGACTCACTCACATTGATATCTATTTATGGGCATCACCATAGCCCGTTGATACGCCTAGTTGATGTGAGACTATCTTCTCCTTTTTCCTCATTACCTCCACCATATTCTATTCCACCTATAGTGCTATATCCATGGTTCACGCTCATGTATTGCGTGAGAGTTGAAAAGGTTTGAGAACATAAAAGGTGTGAAACAATTGCTTGACTTGTCATCGGGGTTGTGCATGATTTAGATACTTTGTGTGGGGAAAATGGAGCATAGCCAGACCATATGATTTTGTAGGGATAACTTTCTAAGGCCATGTTATTTCGAAAGGACACAATTGCCTTGTTGGTATGCTCGAAGTATTACTATTTTTATGTCAATATTAGACTTTTGTTTTGAATCTTATGGATCTGAATATTCATGCCACAATAAATAATATTACATGGATAAATATGTTAGGTAGCATTCCACATCAAAAATTCTGTTTTTATCATTTACCTACTCGAGGACGAGCAGGAATTAAGCTTGGGGATGCTTGATACGTCTCCAACGTATCTATAATTTTTGATTGTTCCATGCTATTATATTATCTGTTTTGGATGTTTTATATGCATTAATATGCTATTTTATATTATTTTTGGGACTAACCTATTAATCTAGAGCCTATTGCCAGTTTCTGTTTTTTTCCATGTTTTTGAGTATTGCAGATAAGGAATATTAAACGGAGTCCAAACGGAATAAAATCTTCGGAATGATTTTTCTTGGACCAGAAGAAACCCAGCAGACTTGGAGATGAAGGCAGGAGACCTGTCGTGGCGTCACAAGCCACCAGGGTGCGCCCTAGGGGGGGCGCGCCCCCCTGGCTTGTGGCCCCACGGCAGCCCTCCTAACCCTATTCTTCGGCCTATAAATTCCCAAATATTCCCTGGATACTAAAAAGAGCCACGAAAATACTTTTCCGCCGTCGGAAGCCTCTGTTCCCATGAGATCCAATCTTGAAGCCTTTACCGGTAATCTGCCGGAGGGGGAATCGATCACGGAGGGCGTCTACATCAACTCCATTGCCCCTCCGATGATGCGTGAGTAGTTCACCACAGACCTTCGGGTCCATAGCTAGTAGCTAGATTGCTTCTTCTCTCTCTTTGTTCTTCAATACCATGTTCTTCATGATCTTCATGGAGATCTACCCGATGTAATACTCTTTTGCGGTGTGTTTGTCGAGATCCGATGAATTGTGGGTTTATGATCAGCTTATCTATGAATATTATTTGAATCTTCTCTAAATTCTTATATGCATGATTTCATATCTTTGCAAGTCTCTTCGAGTTATTGGTTTGGTTTGGCCAATTAGATTGGTAATTCTTGCAATGGGAGAAGTGCTTAGTTTTGGGTTCAATCTTGCGGTGTCCTCACCCAGTGACAAAGTAGGGGTAGCGAGGCACGTATTGTATTGTTGCCATCGAGGATAAAAGGATGGGGTTTTCATCATATTGCTTGAGTTTATCCCTCTACATCATGTCATCTTACTTAATGCGTTACTCTGTTCTTCATGAACTTAATACTCTAGATGCAGGCAGGAGTCGGTCGATGTGTGGAGTAATAGTAGTAGATGCAGAATCGTTTCGGTCTACTTGACACGGACGTGATGCCTATATGCATAATCATTGCCTTGGATATCTTCATAATTATTCACTTTTCTATCAATTGCTCGACAGTAATTTGTTCACCCACCGTCTTAATTTCCTTCATGAGAGAAGCCTCTAGTGAAACCTATGGCCCCCGGGTCTATTTTCCATATTATACTTTCATATCTATAAACCAAAAATACCAAAAATACTTAGCTGCAATCTTTTTTACTTTTGTTTTACTTTTCGTTTTAGCAATCCTATCTATCTATCTCTATCAGATCTCATCCTTGCAAGTAACCGTGAAGGGATTTACAACCCCTTTATAGCGTTGGGTGCAAGTGTTTGATTATTTGTGTAGGTACATCTATTGGGGACTTGCTTGTATCTCCTACGGGATTCATACCTTGGTTCTCAACAACTGAGGGAAATACTTATCTACTTTGCTGCATCACCCTTTCCTCTTCAAGGGAAAACCAACGCATGCTCAAGAAGTAGCACGTATCACCTGAGAACCCCCCCCCTTGATGCTCAAGTGGCGCTCTGCGTCGGCAGGGCCCGATCTCAAGCAGACCTCGACCGCCGTTGGGGCGTCCGGATCACCGAACGACACCAAAGGGGCGAGGCCTCGGCCGCCATTGGGGCGTCCGGATCACCAGGACGAGATGAAGGGGCGCGGAGCTACGCGATCGGTGAGGCTCCTGAGGCGCGTTGCTCAGGAGTCCCCCTTGACGCTCAAGTGACTTCCTTACCTTTCCACGAGCTACCGCTTCGGGAGGCGCCTGGGCCTCCCGAGGTTCCCTGATGTCATGCCGGGCCGTGGCCGGAGCCCCCGAGCGGGAGTTGACTGTTTAAGTGATGAGTGCCCCCGAGGCGACAGGCCCTTGCCGGCCTGCTCCGAGAGCCCACGAGGAGGGGCCAAAGTGCGCCGGCCATACTTGGCAAGGTGTCAATCCAAAAGGAAAAAATACTTTGAGACCAGAAAGAGGAATCGCAAAGAGAGAAAAGTTCCCGCCCCTTTTCAAAATAGAGTCACGAAATCTTCAACTTCATTTCAAAAAACGGCAATACGAACACAAAAAGAAGCAAGCAACAGCCGCGTCCGGCACCTAAGTTAGTCTTCGCCTTCGTCTTCCCCCAGCGCGGAGCGTAGGACATCCACGTTGCGTGGGCATAGCCATTGGAGGGCAGTGTTGTCCGCCAGCGCGGAGCATGGGGCTTCCACTTGGGCGTGGGATGGAACCCCTCCACGTCCTCGGGGGGCTCCGGGCGTATACAGCCCACTCATTATTACGTGAGAGTATCACGGCCGAAGATAGCTGGGCAAGCCCCCAGGCGCACGGCCTAGGTGCTCCCAACTCAGTTTAGAGCCATCCCACGCATTACTGCGCGGTTGCGCGCCTCTACAGCCCAAACCTGTGTGCATTGCTCCCCGCGTAGGCGTGGGATTGCACTCCCGCGGCCCAAACATGAGCGCAATGCACCCAGCGCACCTGCAGAGGTGTTGTGTCGGCGAAGCCGCCTCGTGAAGTGTCGCAGCGCCGGCCGGACCCCGGCTTGCGGGCCTCATGAGGCCCCGCCTCCCGAGGGCCACTCCGGTGCCCCCGTTGCCGCGAGTGGCCTGCATTGCTTGTACCCTCCCGATTCCCCAAGCGGTCGCTCCTGAGGCCCTGGGCTCGGCTGTGCGCTGCTTGCTCGTGGGGGCGGCGGTTGCATCGCGCCCCCTCGCTTCCTGGGACGCCCCCCCCTTCCTCGCTTGCATAAACCTGGCCTGGTGCTCCCTCCGTGGAAGCCCCATGCCCGGCTTGGGGAGAGCGCCCGGGGCACCTCCTTATTCCGGGAGGGTGCCAGCATCCGCAGAGGGCGCCTGATCCTCCGCGCCCTCCACAGGTATGACGTAGCTTGGAACGTAGGGCTCCGCATAGAGGCTTTGGCCCCCTCCTGAGTCGTCCTCGCGCGCCCCAAGGGCAGTCTCCCCGGGTGGCGGGACGAAATCATCCTGGGCACATGGGCCACAAACTCGCCTGCGGCGGGCCTCCGCCCAAAGTTGCCTGGCTCTGCCGCCGCCATGGGGTGGGCCGCGCATGTCTTGCCATGGGTTGCCTCCCTGATTTTCCATCGCACCTCCATTACGGTTACCTGCCTGGCCAGAAGTCTGAGCCGCCTGCTCCCTGCGCCAGTTGGCGCGCTCCCGCCGGGACGAGCTAGGCTGCCAGTGATCCATTTGGGTGTGGGCGCGTACATCAAGGTGCGCACGGGGCACCCCAACACCTCCTTCGTAGGCACTACCAGCGGGACCGGGCGGCGCTCCGAAGCGGGTCACCGGGATCCGGAGAAGGAGAAGCACGGCGTGCGGCGGGCCTTGCTCGGGCTCGCCCAGGGGTGGAGCTGGTGCGCCGTCCACAGGTGGGGCGACGGGCACGGCGAGCGAGCCCCCAGCGCCCAGCGCCGGTGGTCGCGAAAGAAGGTGGGGGACCCAGGCCCTCTTTGCGACGGCGACCAGCTCGGCGATGTGGTCGGCCCAGGCATCGAGGCCCCCGTGCGTAGAGCGGTGGCAAAGCATCTCACTTCCCATCAGGAGCGAGTCATGCGCGTTGAGGTCTCCCACGTGGGTGCAGCGTGATGCCGGTCCCGTGGGCGCCGCTCGTCTGCCGTGCGCCTGGCCGGCACGAGCGGCGTCGGTGGTGGAAACGACGCTGGTGGCCTGGTAATGACCGCCCAGCATCGCACTACCGTGGCGCGGGTCTTGGGTGACAGTGGCGAGGTTGGCGGAGGCGGGTCCTCCGAGATCGGAAGGAGCCTGTCGGGCGTTGGCCATTGGCGCGACCGGGCGGAGAAGAAGCGAAGCTTGCTGAAGACTCTGGCACGCCCCCTACCTGGCGTGCCAAATGTCGGATTTCGGGCTCCGCAAAACCCTAAGGAATTCGAACCCAGCGGCGTGTGCAAAGATCTCCAACAGCTTCACCCCCACAATGCCCAAAACACGATAACCATGCTCGATGGCGAGGAAGATGATGGCACACATGAGTTTACCCAGGTTCGGGCCGCTGCGAAGCGTCAAACCCTACTCCTGCCTTTGGTCGATTGCCTAGCGAGGAGGTTTGCGGATGAACTAGTACAGTGGTGTGTTTGCGGGGTGGTTGCTCCTTCTCTTCTACAGAGCAGCCTAGCCTCTATTTATAGCGGCCCGGGTCCTCTTCCCTTATCGCAATGGCAGGAAGGGATCCCACAACGGCCAAATTCAAGGGGGACAGGAGGTACACCCTATCCTGATGAAAGGTGGTCTTCGCCTGCAAAGTGGTTGGTGGTGATGCAGTGGTGGGCTTGATGATGACGTCCGTCCTGCGGGGCTTGGGGTCTTGGTCTTGTTGCACTGAAGTGGAAACCTTTGGGGGCGCTTTGGGAACTTGCGTGCGTCCCTACCTCCTTTGCACCAAAGGGGAAACTGTCCCCTCTGGCGCACTGGCGCCCGCCTGGCCTGGCTGTCGTCACCCTTGGCCTCCTGAGGCGTAGCGTTGCATAGAGATCTCCGCCGCTCGGGAGGAGGCCTGGGGAGGCCTATCTCCCTACGGGTTTTGGCGTTGTTTCCCTCGTGAGCTCGGGGTCTCGCGAGGGCCTTGTGTCGAGTGAAGCCGCGCCGGGCCTCACTTGGTCATCGAGGTGGGCCACGCCTTGGGCCAGAGGCAGGCAAGTCTGGGTACCCTGGTATCCAGAACGCCGACAACTAAAACAAAAACTAATTGGAGCAATGGAGGAGTCACATACCAAGTAGCAATCCCTCCAAACTATTTCAGAAACGGAGCTTCGAGCAAAGAGATCGAAATCCGTGGGTTTGAGAGCAAGAACACGAAAATGGTGGCTGTGGTGATTTTTTGCTGGAGGTAGGTGATAATGTGGGCTAAAGAGATAAGTGAGGGGGCCCACGTGGGGGCCACAACCCACCAGGGCGTGCCTGGGGATGCTGGTGCGCCCTGGTGTCTTGTGGGCACCAGGTGCACCCCCTCTGGTTTTATTTGCACCAAAAATTCATCAATATTCGAAAAAAAAATCGTGTTAAACTTTCAGGGCATTCTGAGAATTTTTATTTTTGGGTCATTTTTTATTGCACGGAGAAAACAGAAAACATGATAAACATGGCATTTTATTTTATTTGACTAACTAAAACAGAAAATAAAAGGTGGGAGCAGAGAGTTGTGCTTACTAGATTCATCGACGTCATACCTCTCAAAAATGATTCATTAATAAGGTTGATCAAGTCTTATTAACAACCACTTCCGATTAGCATGAAACCGAAGAACTTTCGTAAAACACGAAGTTACCTCAATGGGGATGCGCATATCCCCAACAATAAGTATATCATATTTCTTTTTGACAGTAGGTAGAGGTAATTGAAAACTTCCAATAGTGATGGTCGGAGATTCTTTAATAAAATTTATACCGTTCACATGGAATTGTTTCTTCGAAAATTGCACCGTGTGCTCATTACCATTAATATGAAAAGTGACTTTGCTTTTATTGCAATCAATAACAGCCCCTGCAGTATTCAAAAAGGGTCTACCAAGGATAATCGACATGTTGTCATCCTCGGGCATCTCAAGAATAACAAAGTCCGTTAAGATAGTAACATTTGCAACAACAACGGGCACATCCTCACAAATACCAATAAGTATGGTTGTTGACTTGTCAGCCATTTGCACTGATATCTCAGTAGGTGTGAGTTTATTCAAATCAAGTCTTTTATATAAGGAGAAAGGCATAACACTAACACCGTCTCCCAAATCACACAAAGCAGTTTTGACATAGTTTCTTTTGATGGAGCAAGGTATAGTTGGTATTCCAGGATCTCCAAGTTTTTTAGGTACTCCGTCCTTAAAATAATAATTTGCAAGCATGGTGGAGATTTCAGCTTTAGGTATTTTTCTTTTATTTGTGATGATGTCTTTCATATACTTTGCATAAGGGGCCATCTTCAAAATATCGGTTAAACGGGTACGCAAAAAGACTGACCTAATCATCTCAGCAAAGTGCTCAAATTCTTCATCATCCTTTTTCTTAGATGGCTTAGGTGGAAACGGCATAGGTTTTCTGAATCCATGGCTCTCTTTCTTTACCATGTTTCCTAGCCACAAAGTCTCTCTTATCATAACATTTATTTGTAGGTTGTGGGTTATCAAGATCAGGAGCAGGCTCTATTTCAACATCATTATCTAGTTTTTTATCATTACTAGGTTGAGCATCATCGTGAACATCATCATTATCATTTTCATTATCACTAGGTGAATGTTCACTACCAGATTGAGTTTCAGCATCGGAAATAGAGACATCATTATTATCAGGAGGTTTTTTTGTCTCAGGTTCACTAGAGGTATGCAAAGCCCTATCATTTTTGTTTTTGTTTTTCTTCTTAGAAGGACTAGGTGCATCAGGATTAATTCTCTGAGAATCTTGTTCAGTTCTCTTAGGATGACCCTCAGGATAAAGTGGTTCTTGGGTCATTCTACCTCCTCTAGTTACTACTCTAGCAGAAAAATCATGCATATTATTATTCATTTCATCAAGCAATTCTTTTTGAGACTTAGCAACTTGTTCTAACTGAGTTTGAACCATAGATGCATGCTTTCCTACATCTCTAACATCATTACTAATTCTAAATAGCAAGTCACTCAAGCGAGCAATCATATCAGAATTGTATTTCAATTGTTTCAGAACATGAGCATTGAAATGATCTTGCTTCATAATATAGTTGTCAAACTCATATAAGCATTGACTAGGATGTTTATTGTGAGGAATGTCACTTTCATTAAACTTTAATAAAGAATTTACCTCTACCACCTATGGAGGTGGGGGTGTAACAACGCCATGTATTTCTTCAATAGGTGGCAAATTCTTAACATCCTCGGCTTTAATACCTTTTTCCTTCATAGATTTCTTTGCCTCTTGCATATCTTCAAGACTGAGAAATAAGATACCCCTCTTCTTCGGAGTGGGTTTAGGTGGTGGTTCGGGGAGATTCCAATCATCATAATTCTTCGATATGTTATTCAATAATTCCTCAGCTTGTTCAACAGTTCGTTCCCTGAAAACACAACCAGCACAACTATCTAGGAAGTCCCTAGAAGTATCGGTTAGTCCATTATAAAATATATCAAGTATTTCATTTTTCTTGAGAGGATGATCAGGCAAAGCATTAAGCAACTAGAGAAGCCTCCCCCAAGCTTGTGGGGGACTCTCTTCTTCAATTTGCACAAAATTAAATATTTCCTGTAAGGCAGCTTGTTTCTTATGAGTAGGAAAAAAAATTCAGAGAAGTAGTAGATCATATCCTAGGGACTACGCACACAACCAGGAGCAAGAGTATTGTACCATGTCTTAGCATCACCCTTTAATGAGAACGGAAATAACTTAAGCATATAACAGTAGCGAATCTTCTCATCATGAGCAAAGAGGGTGGCTATATCATTCAGCTTAGTAAGGTGTGCCACTACAGTTTCAGTTTCATAGCCATGGAAAGGATCAGATTCAACCAAAGTAATTAACTCTGGGTCGACAGAGAACTCATAATCCTTATCAGTAAAAAAGATAGCTGAAGTAGAAAACTTAGGATCACATTTCATTCTAGCTTTCAAAGTATTTTCCTTATGCTTGCATAGCAATTTCTTAAGATCGTCTCTATCCTTGCAAGAAAGAATTTCTCTAGTTATCTCCTCGTCCATAACATAACCTTCAGGTATCTTAGGGATTTCAAATTATGAGAGCTAGGACTAATAGGAGTTTCATAGTCATCATCAGTTTCATAAGCTTCATCAGTTTCAGCAATCTCATCAATTTCAGTAGTTTCATTCTCTTTAGCTCTAGCAATTTGTTCATCAAGAAATTCTACTAGTGGCACATTATCATCAAGCATGGTATTAGCATCATCAATAGCATAATTCATAGCAGAGGTAGCTTCATCAATAACTTGCGACATATCAGGATTACTAGCATGTGGTGGTGTTGCAAACTTACTCATAACAAAAGGTGAATCAAGTGCAGATTGTGATGGCAGTTCCTTACCTCCCCTTGTAGTAGAGGGAAAAATCTTCGTCTTAGTATCCTTCAGATTCTTCATAGTGATAAATTGATATAAATCCCAAGTGACTCAACAAATATTGCTATGCTCCCAAGCAACGGCGCCAGAAAAAGGTCTTGATAACCCACAAGTGTAGGGGATCGCAACAGTTTTCGAGGGTAGAGTATTCAACCCAAATTTATAGATTCGACACAAGGGGAGCCAAAGAATACTTGAGAGTATTAGCAGTTGAGTTGTCAATTCAACCACCCTTGGAGATTAAATATCTGTAGCAGAGTGATCAGTAGCACAGTAATATGATAGTTTGATAGCAGTAGTGACAGTAACAGTAGCAGTAACAGTAGAAGCAATAGTTTTCTAGCAGTTGGAACAACCGCAATACTAATAGTAACTTAACAAGGACAATAAGTGGAAAGGTCGTAGGCACTGGATCAGTAACTCGTTGGATGATATTCGTCATCTAACAGTCATAACCTAGGGCGATACAGAACTAGCTCCAGTCCATCAATGTATTCCGTAACTAGTCATACGTGCTTATCGAAAAGAACTTGCATGACATCCTTTGTCCTACCCTCCCGTGGTAGCGGGGTCCATAAGGAAACTAAGGGATATTAAGGCCTCCTTTTAATAGAGAACCGGAACAAAGCATTAACACATGGTGAATACATGAACTCCTCAAACTACGGTCATCACCGCGGAGTATCCCAAATATTGTCACTATGGGGTTGACGGATCATAACACGTAATAGGTGCATATTACTAGGCAAGATCGGATCAAGAACATAGATATAGAGATGATAACATAAACGGTTCAGATCTAAAATCATGGCACTCAGGCCCTAGTGACAAGCATTAGGCATAGCAAAGTCATAGCAACATCAATCTCAGAACATAGTGGATACTAGGGATCAAGCCCTAACAAAACTAACTCGATTACATGATGAATCTCATCCAACTCCTCACCGACCAGCAAGCCTACAAAGGAATTACTCACTCCCGGTGGGGAGCATCATGGAATTAGCAATGGAGAAAGGTTGGTGATGACGAAGACCGAAGATTCCCCTCTCTGGAGCCCCAAACGGGCTCCTGATCTGGCCTCCCGATGAAGAACAGGAGGTGGCGGCTGCTCCGTATCATAAAACGCAATGAAACTTTATCTCTGATTTTTTCTCTGAAAATAGGAATTTATAGTGGCAGAATTAGGGCAAATGGGGCCACGAGGTGGGCACAACCCACCAGGGCGCGCCCAGGGGGCCTGGCGCACCCTGGTGGTGATGCTCACCCTGGCCCCCCTCTTCGGTGGATTCTGGCTCCAATAATCCTCATTTATTCTGTAATAATTCTCCAAAAAGTTTCATTCCATTCCGAGAACTTTTATTTCTGCACAAAAACAACACCATGGTAGTTCTGCGGAAAACAGCGTTAGTCCGGGTTAGTTCCATTCAAATCATGCAAATTAGAGTCCAAAACAAGGGCAAAATAGTGAGGAAAAGTCGATACGTTGGAGACGTATCACGTGGCCTCGCGAGGGCTCTTGGTGGTGATGAACTTGTCCCGATTCAACCTCCCCTCTACGATGGGAGCTCGTCCCTATTTATAGGGGCCACGGTCCTCTTCCCCTGTCGCACAGGCAGGAAGGGATCCCACAGTGGCCAAATTTGAAAGGGGACAAGAGGTACATCCTATCCTAGCTAAAGGTGGTCTTTTCCTGCAAATCTTCTGGGCATGATGCAGCGGTGGGCTCGGCGATGACGTCCTGCCGAGCTCGTGGTCTCGGTCCTTTTGCACCGGGAAGGAAACCTTTGGGGGTTCCTTGGGAGCCCGCGGACGTCCTTGCCTCCTTAGCACCAAAGAGGAATCTGTCCTCCCTCTACGCCCACTGGCGCCCGCCTAGCTTAGCCATCAGAACCCACGTCACCCTGGCCACACGAGGCCGGGTACTTGCATAGGATTCTCCGCTCCTCGGGAGGCGGCCTGAAGGGATGCCACTCCTCCGGAGGTCTTGGCATTGTCCTCCTCGCGAGGCGGGGGCTCTCGCGAGGGCCTTGACTTGGGGGCCTTGTTGCAGGGCCGTACCGGGCCTTCGTGGTGGGCCACGCGCTAGGCCGCAGGCAGGCATGTCTGGGTACCCCCGATCGCAGAACGCCGACAAAGGCGGTTGCAGAGCGCGACGCCTTCCCCTCCCTTGAACTCGAACTTCGCAAGTCGCTGCGCTCCATCTACAGGGGAGGATTCTGGGAGCCTCTGGAGACCCCCGAAGCCAGCTACGCAGGGCTCTCCTTCAAGCTTGCTGAGGTGCTCGAAGGCACTTCCACCAGGGTGGACACCATTTTGGAGGACGAGTGCCGCGATGTTCTTGCCACGGCCATGACGCGGGTCTTCAGCCAGCTCTACCTCCAGGAGCCCGGCTTTAGCTTTGATGTGCTGCTTGTCCCGGTTGCTCCTGCATCCCGCACCGCTGCGGAAGCGGCCGTGAAGGGCCCGGTGGATGCGTTGGTGGAGAAGTTCACCTGCATCGCCACCGCCAAGCCTCGGCGGCGGAAGCAAGCGGTGGTGACGATGGTGGCAGCGACGTTGACGATGAGCTTGCCGTGGCTGGGGCAGTTGGCGATGTCGGCCATGGCGATGGCGGCCCTTCCTCCTAGATCTTACCCTTCAACATTTACGGTGCCTCGTGAAGGCGTGAGACTTTGAATTCGCAAGACATTCAGTGCCTGTAATAATTGCTTGAATTTCCTTGGATTTCGTGATTTCCTCTGGTACTTTGTTTCCTTCCCGCTTGCTTTTGTGCTCTGCGTCGGCAGGGCCTAATCCCGTGCATACCTCGACCGCTGGGGCGTCCGGATCGCCAGGACGAGACAAAGGGGCGAGGGGCTATGTGACAAGTTAGGCCCCTAAGTCGCGATGCTCAGGGGTCCCCCTTGACGTGCGAGCGGCATCCGTGAGGTGAGTTCGTACCTTTTCTGGCCAGCTCTTACCTGGGAGGGACGCGAGAAGACCAGGTGCCAGAACCTGGTGAGGCAGCTCATGCCAGGCCTGTCTTGAGCGTAGCCCCCGGCCAGCCCCCTCGCGCATGCATCCCAGGGGAACGCTGCGTGACGGGGCTGTGCGAAGAGTCGGGAGGCCATCTTGAGGTTGGTGCAACCGCTAGGACACCCTCAGTTGTTTATCCCCCAGCGTGGAGCATGGGGCTTCCACTGGGCGTGGGCACAGTCGCTGAGCGACAGTGTCGTCCGCCAGCGCGGAGCATGGGGCTTCCACTTCGGCGTGGGAATGGAGCTCTGTGTTAGAGTCTCCGGGCATGTACAACCCAATAAGTTCGCAATCGTGGCTTGCACGGCTGAACTGGGAGGTGTATCTGGGCACCCGTGAGCCAGCGCGGGACTCACGAGGCCCTACCTCAAAGGCGGGTTGCGCCTGAATTTTTATAGCGCGGGGCGCGCTCGTAAGACCAGTGGGGTGCGGTTAACCTGTGCCGAATGAGTCTCCGGAGGCCATCGCATGAGAAGGCCAAACACCAACGACCCCAGGAGGTGACGTGTGCGGAGCCAGGCCGCCAGACAGAGCTCAGCCGTTGGGTTTATCGACGCAGCAGGGACAGACCCGAGCACAGACGTCGTGCCCAGTCTTCTCATGCGACAAACCAGAGGAAAAAACACCCAGCGCGTGGCTCCCGTGACGGCGAAGCGCCGAACAGCGGTTATTGGAACCGGGCTGCGCGCCCTGACTCACCCACACTCGATTAGCTCATGCGAGGACAAGCACCAAGGGCCTCGGCGTGGTGACGTACACGGGGCTGGCATGCGAGACAGAGCTCAGCCGCTTGGATTTATCAACGCTGCAGGGACGGACCCGAGCACAGACGTCGTGCGAGCCCTTAATCATGAGGCAGTCGAGGGCGGGGTTGTAAGGGCGCGGCGACATTCATGGTGACGAAGCACTGGGCATGTAGTTGGAATACTTAGGGAATTCATTAAATGCAGAATCAGTCTGGTGCATGCGCAAAACGATACAGCTGCGGGGGTGGGCCCTAGCAGCTTGAGGATAGTGCAGCCCGATGTGCGCCCTCAATTGAACAAACCAAAAGTCACCTGGCATCGGTGCTGCTGAAGCGTTGGGGTGGTTGTCGAAGCTGGATCATCGCGAGCTTGGGTGCTCCGGAGGCTCGAGGTGCTCGCGAGGGTCTGGGATCTCCGGGAGATCCACGCGGCGTCGGGCCTCATGAGACGCGTGGGCGGCCTGCATGAGGCGCTGGTACGTAGCGCCCGTGTTCATGACGCCAAAGGGCATCCGGATGTAGTTGCGGGGGTAGACCCCACTACGGCCGATGCGCGACGGCCAGAAGAGGTCCTGGGATGTGGCCCTGTTGAGGCCCGGGAAGTCGACGCAGACGTGCAGCCTACCGCCCGCTTCTGGGGGGGGCAGCTGCACTGGGTGGTGTGGGGCGACGCTCGCCGTGCATGGCCAGCGCCTCCTGAAGCTCCTCGATCGCGTTGGTGATGAACTCTCTTGTTCCTGGTGTCTCAAACCTTGCTCCTTGCTTGTGGGGGCGTGCATCGAAACATGCCTCCGTGTGGTGCCCGAGCACCTCTCCCGTCGCGCCGGTCAGGTCGGTAGCTTTCCAGGTGGAAGCCCCCGAGCCTGTCCTGAGGGAGACGCCGGGTGCGCCTTCCTATGCGAGAGGGAGAGGCTCCCCAGCAGCGGACGCGGGACCTGAGATGCCAGCCGCGGAGGACCCAGCCCCCTGGCGGCTCTTGGGGAGGAGCTGCTTCTGCTTCTTGCGGGTGTCCTCAGGAGGCAAGACGTCGCCCTCGCCGTCAGAGTTTTCGGCTGCCGCGGCCTGGTAGGCACGATTGAGGGAGCAGACTGCATCCTTCTCGTCGCAGGCGACCATGATGACGCCGCTGTGCACTGGCATCTTGAGGTCGTTGTAGCCATGGTGGACTATCGCCATGAACTTGGCGAGGGCAGGGTACCCAAGGATGGCATTTTATGGGAGGCCGATGTGAGCAACGTCGAAGTCGATGGGCTCGGTGCGGTAGTTGTCGCGCCTTCCGAAGGTGACTGGGAGGCGCACCTGCCCCAGCGCCGTGGTAGTGCCATCAGTCACTCCTGAGAAGGGCCATGTCGGCATGAGCTGGTCATAGGGCACCTGGAGCATCTCGAATGTCTCGACAGAGATAACATTGAGCCCAGCGCCACCGTCGATGAGGGTCTTGGTGATGACGGGTGAGCAGAGCAGAGGGAGCGCGCCCGCGGTGGCTGAGCACTTGAGTTGGTCCTTGGAATCGAAGGTGATGGCCCACTTCGACCACTTGAGGGGTCGCATGGCCTCGAGCTTCGGGAGAGCGGCATTCACCACGCGAGAGAACTGCTTGAAGATGCAGTGTGAGGCTAGGGCTTGAGCCCCACCTCGGATGCAGGCTACCGCATGGGGCTCCTCGAGCCCCCAGCCCCATCGTCATGCCGGTCGTCTTCGTTCCTCATTGGTGGCGGCGGCAGCGGAGGAAGGCCGGCCCTGTCCCGAGGACGGGCCTCCCGGGGTTGGTCGCGCCAAGTTCCGTCACGAGGCTCGTCACGCCAACGGTCATCGCGAGGCTGGTCGCGCCAGTCCTTGTAACACCCCAAAAATTTAATCATGTTTTATTAATTAAAATTTTGCCAGGAATACTTATTTTCCATTTTCAGGATTTTTCTATGGATTTCAGAGCCACTCTTTTCCTCTGAATTACAAAATTCTTCCCTCTTATTTGAAACTTTGGAATAACATTGTTGGACTTGAATGTTTCACTAAAGCATTTTATTTCATTTAGTAAGACCAGTGGAATTATTTTTATAATAAAAACTTGCCAAGTTTTAATTCTTTTAATAGCATTTTCATTCTTTTAAAGGCATGAGTTGCACTAAAACTACTTCATAAGTTCTTTTAAAAATTCCATAAAAATTTGTAGATGACATTAGAAGCCCCTCGATCACTTTTATGCAAAAACATAGCCATGTGTTTTGTAAATTTCGAGAAAATCATCATGTTCTACATTCTGGTCCAGTTTGGCATTTTGTACTACAACCCCATTTTAGTTTTCTCTAATGGCCTTGAGATCTTTCCTGCTTGTAGTTAACCCTATAAAACTATTAAGTCCAAGAGTTTAGACCCATTGTAGTATTTTAAGCCCATGGAATAATGCCTTGTAGTTTCTGTCCAGAAATGGTTTTCTCAAAAACTTGCACTAGGAAGTTTTTGATTTTGCCAGTATGATCTTGCCATAATGTTGTGGACCTAAAGAGACCCCAATCTAGTAATTTTGGTGACCAGAATATATTCCTAGATAGCCCTAGCATTCCGTCGAGCACCTGGTGTGCATGAACAGAATTGGCATGTTTGTGAGCTTGCATTGTGAACTTGCCCTATTTGCCAAACCAGCATGTCTACGGTGTCTATAGAATCCCCACTAATAGACTTGTTAAGTTCTATCCCCATCCACAGCCCCTAGCTCACGCTGGCATTTCGTCGAGCGCCTGGCGCGCGTGTCCAGAGTGCGGCCAGAGCGCACGTTTTGCACGCGCGCGCAACCGAACCGCCATGCTCGCCTAATCCTGCCCCTGGTCTTTGCTCGCCCGCAGAGCCGTCCCCGACCCCTCCCAGCTGCTGAAGCCGCCCCTTGGCGCCGTGCAGCACCGCCGTCAGAAGCCATTAGCGGCTAGCCCACGGCCGCGTCCTCGCTCTGCCATGGCCGGCGCCGCCCGAGCCACCCCAGTGCGCCAGCTACCCCTTGAGCAGTTCCTTCTCATCCGCTCGCCCTGCCGGACCCCGCCAGCCATCGCCACGCAACCCCCTTGCTACAAAACGCTGGTTCGCCGATCCTATCCACGGTCGTTGGAGAAAACCGATCCCGGCGCTATAAGTAGCACGGCAGCGAGGCTCGGCGCATTCCAAAATCATCCCCTGCTGCGTACCAAGCCCCTGCAGCAGCCAGAACGACCGGAGGTGGCTGTCCTCCACAACTCCAGTCGTCTCTGCCGTCGCCGACCTGCGCTCAAATCCCGAGCAAGCAGTGGACCTCCCTCGCGGATTTCTTGGCCAAACGACTCCCTGAGCCCCCTTAAACCCATTCCCAAATCCAATTTAGCCTAGCAACCACTAGATACCGGAGCCCTTTCCAGCCGCACCACCCGACCGCCATGGTTGATGCCCTGCTCGCATTTGAGCTTTCCGGCTCAAGTGAATGGCACCCACAGAAGCGCCGTGTCTCCCTGAGCCCACCGGTGACCATGGTATCGCGAATGGTGGTGTGAGGCGCTCGGAATCGTCGCCGGAGCCCCTCTCTATTGCTGCCCAGACGCGCGCCGGGGAGGGAGACGAACCCGACAGGTGGCCCCCACCTGTCGGTGAGCCTACCCAGCCGCGGGTGACGCAACCCCTCCAGCGCATTTTCCGTCGAAGGAAGCGCCCTTGCGTGTTTACGCTTTCACCTTCGGTAAGCGTACTTCGGCCGATGCGTTTTCTTTTAAAGGTTTCATTTAAAATCAGAACTTTGACTAAACTTTGACTGGGCATATCTTTTTACATCTAACTCCAAATTAATTGATTCTTTTTCCTACCTCTATCAAATTTCACCTAGTTTATTTTAAGATTTATTTCAAAAATATTTAAGACAACTTTTTGTACTATTTTTGAATTGCGTGTTGATTCGAATATTTTCAAAATAGGAAATGGAGAGAGAAGAAAACTTTCAAAAGTTTTGTGATACACCCTACCTCTCCACACATTAAAGGCAAGCATTCTGAACCCTTGGTATAATATTTGTTGTGTGACGAATAAAGCTACAACACTAATTCAGGAATACTTATTTTCCATTTTCATCGGCAAGAACGAGGTGGATCATATTGACCGTCGGCAAGAACGAGGCGGCTGATGCGTTGTCAAGACTGAGCTCTCAGAGTAAGCCGGTGCCGCCTAACGTTTTCTTGGATGTGTTATATCATCCATCCGTTAAGATACCTTCAGAGGAGGATCTGGCCGTACCTGACCCGGAGGGGCAACTGGTGGCGGCTCTGCATGCTATCCCTGACTGGACGCTACCTTACTTAGCGTACTTGACTCGCGGCGAGTTACCCGAGGACGAGACCTTGGAAAGACAAATCATCAGGCGATCTAAATCCATGACTATCATCAATGGCGAGTTACACAAGCGCAGTGTCACTGGTGTTTTCCAGCGTTGCGTTTCTCCTGAAGAGGGTAAGGAGATCTGAAATGAAATTCACGCCGGCGATTGTGGCCATCATGCCGGCTCAAAATCTTTGGTGGCTAATGCTTTCCGGCATGGTTTCTTTTGGCTGACGGCTCATAAGGACGCAGAAAACTTGGTCATCAAGTGCGATGGATGTCAGAAGTTCGGGCGACGTGCTCATGTGCCGGCTTAGGAATTGCGGATGATTCCAATTACCTGGCCGTTTGTAGTCTGGGGGCTTGATATGGTCGGGCCCTTCAAGAGATCTAAAGACAAGAAGACCCACCTTTTGGTGGCGGTGGATAAGTTTACCAAGTGGGTTGAGGCTGAGCCGGTCGGCAAGTGTGACGCGGCTATGGCGGTTCAGTTTGTCAAAAAATTGATCTACCATTTTGGTTACCCTCTGGCACAAGCCTATCCAAGGGGGCTATGCAGACGTTCTGTGAAAGTGAGCACATCCGGCTTGACGTCTCTGCTGTTGCTCATCCACAATCCAATGGTCAGGCGGAGCGTGCTAACCAGGAGATCTTGAGAGGCATCAAGCCCCGGCTTATGGTTCCTCTGCAGCGAACGCCGGGTTGTTGGGTAGAAGAGTTGCCATCAGTTTTAAGGAGCATCAGAACTACTCCCAACAGGTCAACATGCTATACGCCTTTGTTCATGGTTTATGGCGCAGAAGCCGTGTTACCAAGTGATATACGTCATGACTCGCCGAGGGTGGCGGCTTACGTTGAGACAGATAATGAGACAGCGCGTCAGGACGCGTTAGATGCTTTGGATGAAGAGCGTGTTCTGGCGGCGGCTCGATCGACGATTTATCAGCAAGACCTGCGTCGCTATCATAGCCGCAGAGTTAAGACCCGGACGTTTCAGGAAGGCGACTTGGTGTTGCGTCTAATTCAAGATCAGATGGATGCGCACAAGCTATCTCCTCCATGGGAAGGACCTTTTGTGGTTAGCAGAAACCTCAACAATGGGTCATACTATCTCATTGACATACGAGACGAGTCACACTCTCCTGGGCAGGAGACCCACCGGCCATGGAATATCGCTCATCTACGACCTTACTATACTTGAGTCATCAACTCCCCCCATTGTACATCATCATTGTATATATCACTTATATATATAATAAAAGTTGGCATCCCTGCAAGCCCGGGCCTCTGCCGTTTTGCGTATCTCGGATTGTGCAAAGATGGATACAACCACAAGGTCATTTGGGGGCTTCCAACCCACCAGGGTTTAGCTTACACACCCTCTTGATCGGCTCTTCAGCCACTGTAAGGCCGGGTTATATACCCAAAAAAGTTGACTCCGTCAACAAGGTCAATTGGGGGCTTCCAACCCGCCGGGTTTAGCTTACACACCCTCTTGATCGGCTCTTCAGCCACCGCAAGTTTGAGTTAAACCTGCCTGTATGCTGCTGCTGCTCCGCCAGGTGACCCGTCGAATTCTTACCAGTTAATCTCGATTAGAGACCCTGAGTTGTTCAAACATATTTGACAGTCACTCTCTCTAGAGACCCTGTACTGGTCAAGGTTAAACCGGCGGCTCTTGTCACGTGAGGGCCGGCTTATGGAAGCGAGGATCAACTCACCCATCTGCTGCCGACTCTCCGCTATGTGGCCCGTTCGTACTCTTAAACAGTTACTCTTTTAAAAAGACCTTGCACTGTTTAAAGGTTCAAACGACGGATTTATGTCATGTGAGAGGTAGCTTATGGGCCTGGAGGTACTCATGCCCTGCTGCGTCTCTCTCTGGTTCGTTGCGCTATTATCAGTTAATCTCGCCTAGAGACCCTGAGCCGTTCAAAGGAATTGACGGTCACTCTCGCTAGAGACCCTGTACTGTTAAGAGTTCAAGTAGCGAGTCCACCCAGAAGAACCGGCATATGAGTTTTCGAAAAAGCAAGGTCATGAAAGATTTAACATCTCCGGGTTGTGCTTTTTCAAGCCGCCCTCACAGCAATACAGAACATATTCTGTCTTGTTTGTTTTGCAGGGTTTATCTCCTAAGATGAGCCGCCGTGAAATCTGATATTATGAGTAGAACACAAGACAGACAAGCATGCATCAGTTGTGCAAAGATTCACACGTGTGTGGTGGCACGGCTCAGGCAAACAAATTTTTCTATGCCTATTACAAACTCCCCAGGGAGCCCAAAATACCACGGACTTAAAGTTTTTGTACACTGCCTGCCTTGGCGGGTCAAGAAGCCAGGTTATAAGTTTCAGAAGCAAGTGATCAACTCGATGTCGGGTCATCCTGCGCCGGGTCTTCGACCTCTTCGATCTGAAGATTGTCCATATCCTAGTTGCAGTTTGCTAAAGCTTCAAACTGAACCTCGTCAAAGAGGGGGGATGGGTCAATTTCATGAGCAAAGAGTTGCTTACGGCGTGCAGGAGTCAAGTCCCTGGCTTCGAAGGTTGGGCAGCGCAGTCGTTTGCTGTCCGCACCGTAAGCCGCCTGGTAGGTAGTTAGATCAACTTCATCCGCCAGTGTTGATGCGAGCACTCTGGAGTCCTTCATACACTTGGCATAGTCAGCTTTTGTGAAATCTGAGCCGTCGTCTTTCTTGGACGGAAAGCCATCCATCATCTCTTCTGCAGTCAGTTCAGGGGCAAAGGCCAAAGACCGACTTAGCGCGGCCATTGCTCCCTTCCTGGCGGCTGATCGTTTGAGCTCTTCGATTTGCTTAGGCAGAGTTGATAAGAGTTCTATTACTCCCTTCATGAATTTGGGGATGCTTTCTTCATTGAGCATTGCTTTGATGGTGCAAAGGGTCCCACAGTATAGTTGTTCTGCCAAGGAATATACTGCTTTTAACTTCAACAAGCTGTCTGAAGATAGTTGGCAGCTTCTTTGACCTGCAAGGAAAGATTTGGTGTTATAAGCCACCCGTACCGTTTTTAAACAAGGCAAGGAAATTTGCTAAGTATTCAGTGCTTACCAAAGATAGCAGAAGTCATCCTAGAGATATGGCGCTTGAGGGTTTGCAGCTCATCTGACACAAGCTTGAGTTGCTGGTCAGCATCGTTTGCGCGCTTGGTCAGGGCGGCTTGGGTAGACTCAGCACTCTTTTTGAAGGTATCAAAGTCAGCCTGCACCTTCTCAAGCTCCTTAACGGCAATCCGCCATTTTTCTTTTGCCTCAGACCGGGCGGTTTGTTGCGCAGCAAGGCTTTCTTTTACGCCGGTCAGATTAGACTCGGCCGCGTCCAAGGCTTCCTGTATTATACAAAAAACAAAACAGGTCAGGAGGTTTAAGTTGTCAGGATGAGATATTCGTATATGATTGATTAAGCTATTATTCTACAAGTCTCAAGCAGGTTGCAAGCAATATACTTGACACTTGGGGGCTAATGTCTGTGTTTTCTGTCCAAGTCTACAATAAAGTTCTGGCTCATCTTCGTAAAAATAAGCCGGCACTTGGGGGCTACACACTGCGCTCTCCAAGTCTACAATGAAGTTCTGGCTCATCTTCGTAAAGATAAGCCGGCACTTGGGGGCTACGCACGGCGCTTTCCAAGTTTGCAGTGAAGTTCCGGCTCATCATTTTTATACTGACCCGGACTTGGGGGCTACCCTTGATCTACTCTTCAACTAAGTACCGGCTTAATATATATATTAACCCGATACTTGGGGGCTACAAGCTAGGCAATTTGAATTATGACAAGGATTGGAAGACCCGGTCTACTATTTGCAATATTAAACTAGCTCTTGGGGGCTACATAAGGGTATAAGGAAGAGCAAGAGAAGACTACCTCATATTTTTTCTTCATCAGACCAACAAGTTTGAGCTCCATGTTCCGGCTTGTGGAGAGACGGTTCAGATAACCAGCATGTAACTCATCTGCAGTTAACTTCTCCAGCACGGGGAATTCAAAATCAAGTTTCTCAGGCGAGGAAGCTTCAGCCTTGCTGGTGTGTTTTGTCAGTACATGAGGCTCGGGAGATTGATAGCCCATCCCAGTGATGATAACGTCTGGTAGAACTGTGTCTTCGACGGTTGTTGAAGGACTGGGCGGCTTAGGATTGGCACTTGGAGGACTTTCAGTTGCCATGTCATGATCAGCCGGCTCAGAAGGCTGATGAGTATCGTCAGGTGCATCTTTCATAACGTCAGTGGGCACAACATGGGTTGAAGGGGAGTCCGGCTTAGCAATCTCCGGCTCTTGGGTACTAGGAGCAGCGGTAGACCCGCCGGTCTTCCTTCGTTTTGCTTGAGCCCTGGAAGACAGAAGATTATTACATCAAGAACAAGGATGGTAAAAAGGTATGATGCAGATACAAAGATACGCACTCCGGGTTGATCTTCAGAGGTGGCAGCTTAGTCGCAGTGGAATCACCAGATGAAGGGGGCGTTTCCTGAAAGCAGTTAAGACAATAAAAAGCAGAATAAGGTTACAAGGCAAGACAATTAAAAATTGGATTTAGATAAAAGAGTACCTCAGCAGGCCGTTTCCGAGGAGCCGGAGAGTTTGGCAAGCCGGTTAAAAGCTCTTCAGAGCCAGTGCTCCGAGTCTGACGTCTGGAGTTATGCTGTTTCTTTTTCAAAAGAAAATCGGGGTCTAAATAAGCGAGAGGATGAGAAAATGGGACTTTCCGGATGACCCGCCATATTTGCTCTGGTGGAAGGATTTCTGAGTCAGAAGAAATGTAAGTTACCTCAGGGGCATCTGCATGGCTTGTCTCTGTTTCCTCCTGTGAATAATTATCGTCAATAAGTTGCATAAAGAGACGGCCAAGAGAGTCAGGTTCTACCTCCGAGTCATTAAGCTCAGGCGGTTCTTGAGCGGCAGTTTTCTTCTTCTGGACGCGGGTTTTACCCACCTTAGGTTTCCTCACAGGAGGATTATACTTCTTCTTCCAGAAAGAAGAGTCGGCCTATACATAAGCCGCCAACAAAGGTTAAAAGGAGCAAGACAAAAAGTAAAAACAAGTTTGACCAATTTTGTGGAAAAGGGTTTTCTTACGGTTGGAGTTGGGTTCTTAACGCAGAAAGGTTTCAGCCCAACTTTGTTGCAAACCGCTTGCTTTTCGCCAAGAAGTCCTTTGACGGAGGAGTTGATGTCTTGTTCGGTCAGAGGGGTGGTATTGAAGCAGAGAGGGTCATTGGGCTCACCCGTGAATTGGTGCATGAGCCGGTCACGCCGGCTCAGTGGCAAGATTTTCCAGCTAACCCAGCAGCGGGTTAAGTCGATGCCAGTCAAGCCGTTGGCCATTAAGGCCCTGATCTTCGCGAAAGCCGGAGCATATTTCGCTCGCTCTGCGGCGGACATCCGGTCTGGGAGTTCTCCGGTGTTGCAAAGCCGGGTAGGACGGTAACCCGGCAGTGGATTCTCTTCTTCAGGAGAAGTGTCCTTGCAGTAAAACCAAGTCTTGTTCCAATCCTTGGGGTGACTTGGTAAGATAGCTTCTGGGTAGGGCAAATCTCTTCTTCTCTGGATGGAAACGCCGCCAAGCTCCAAACTTGGTCCAGCCGCCACTTCAGTTTGGCGGTTGACGTAATGGTAATCACGGAAGAGGTCAACAGACGGCTCTTCTTGCGGGTAAACTTCACATAAGACTTGAAACTGACACATGTTGGTGACAGAGTTTCGGCCTATATCTTGAGGGTGAAGCTTGAAAAAATGAAGAATGTCCCGGAAATTTTTTGACCCGGGCGGGCTGAATCCACGAAGGAGGTGATCAGTGAACACGACAACTTCTCCCTCCTTAGGTTTAGGTCTTGACTCTGGCCCTGGAACCCGCCAATGTATAACATCCTGAGCCGGCAGGATACCCGATTCTACGAAATCAAGTAAGAGTTGTTCGGTGACTACAGAGCTGACCCAATCGCAGGACGAGGGTGCTCTCGACATAATGGCGGATCAAATTGTGAGAAAGCGCAGAGTGTGGCGGGTTAGAAAAATATTAACTAGTCAAGGCAGCTGTGGTCAACATAATGGTGAGGTGTTAAGCCGCCGAAGTGTTTTCATCAGAGAGCCGCCAATGCAAAGGCGGGTTAGATGGACAAGGCGATGCTAGAAATAATGTTAAGTGTGGGCAAACAGATTTCACATATTACGACCGTGGCTGCAAGATCTACAGGCGAAGGAAAAATGAAAAATATTCATGACCTAGAAACGGCAGTGGAAGCACAGGTGGTCAGCATGCGAAGAAGATTGGTATGCAGATCTAAAACAAGCGGGCATTGATATTAAAAGGATGACCGCAACGGATAGACAGCGCTATGGATTTCAAGGGGATACTTGATGGTCTGCATTACGAAGAACAGTGAAGAACACTAGAGGAACCCGATGAAATCGGGAGATCCTAATGGAGATAACTACGGATTGTACGAGGGCCAAGAACGATACCTTGCGGATGCGGACAGGCCGGCGAAGCTCTGAACCGAGTCAGGTCGATTGAGCGGCCGGCATTGGGGACGACGGCGAGGTCCAATCAGGTGCGGCAGAGCTCCGGAGGTGCGGCTGTTTGAAGGAGGAAGAAGAAGACATGGCGGCAGAGAGAGGAAAGGGGGCCCTTTCATATCCCTATTTAATAGATGGGATGGCAACAGTGCGCGCGAAAATCAAGGAAGCACAGTGATGATTGACCAAGGAGGGCGCCTCGATTTTCGGGCCGACCATTCAATGAGAGGATCCGTTGCAAACGTCACATAATCTTTTTAGTATATTCGGCATGATGTCACGGCGGGTTATGAGTTTTCTTTTCAGGTGACAAAAATGTGAGACTCGCCGCCAAGTGAGTTTAAAGATTGACATGAACAGGCTCAAGGCAACCTGGGGCCTAATGTTGGGGATATAACCCCGTGGTAAGACCCGCCCAGGAGGGGTCAGGTCATACCTGGCGGCTCATAACCAAGACCGTTAAGGTGGGCCGGAAGATGAAGGACAGGCCGCATGGCGGCTTACCAGGCAGGCCAAGACAGGCCCAGAGACAGAAGATGGTGTAAGACCTAGGCGGTTAAGCCGCCCGGAGACGGCTTGCTCAAGGAGGCAAGGCGACTAGAAACAGGATTGACTACGTTCTATGACTCGGTTAGGACTCGTGTAACCCAGGGCCTCGACCTCTTATATAAAGGTGAGACCCTTGGGCGGCGTAGACAGAAACCAATCAATCGAGAACTAGGTCAAGCGAATCTGCTCCCTTGTAATCGATACTCCAATCAATACAACACAAGCAGGACGTAGGCTTTTACCTCTTCTTGAGGTGCCGAACCTGGGTAAACTCGTGTCCCTCGTCTCGACCAACCCCTTTGAGTCCACCACCTTAGCGATGGCCTCGAACCTAAGTCTTCGGACATCTGCCGTGACAAAACCACGACAGAAACTGTGAAAGATACCTGTTGTGCTAATCATGCAGGGAACACATAAACCTCCTGAGTCAACCATAGACCGAGTCTTGTTCTAGTAACCCCCATGGTTGTTTTGTACTACCACTTGTCCCTGCCGTAGGTAGGGTACGATTCAGTAAGTTGTCAACCCCTTTCTTGGCACACACCGTACAGAGAGGCCATGGTGGAAGATACCGGGTGCATCAGGTAGGCATGCCACCTGGTCCGGGGGCATGGATGTTTCCGGTTGGCACCCCTTAGTAGCGCGCGGTATAAATTTGATCCCATGCAAATCGAGGTTGTAGCCTCCCCACTTAGAGTTTTGCTTAACGAGTGTCATGGGTGATTCCAGGCACCGGTAAGTTAAGCTGGTGTGTGCGGATCAGGTGTGTTTTCAATTCAAAGACCGTAAGCGAAATTAGTCCCGGTGGACTAAAGAAATCCGTTACTTGTGGGTAAAGAGTACACCCTCTGTAGAGTTTACATCTATTCGAATAGCCGTGTCCATAGTTAAGGACTACAGTCTTGGATGGGTCGAGTGTCGGTCTTAGTGTCGGTCTTCGGAGGAAAACTTCTAAACCAGAATATTGATCATGACGTGTGACGAATGATGATTGTGATTATTATTATTGTGGATTAACCATTTATATTGTTGAATTATTGAGTATCCCTGGGATGGTTCTACCTCCTGAATACTCATTGTGATTATTATTATATAAGCCCTTTATGTGGCGTCGCACAGACGCCCGACTATGGCATGCATGTTGTTTGCTTTTTAAGCCCTTTATGTGGTGTCGCTGAGACGCCCGACTGTGGCATGCTGATTATTTATTTTCCCTATAAGTCCTTTATGTGGCGTCGCTCAGACGCCCGATTGTGGCATGCTTGTTATTTATTTTCCTTATATGCCCTTTAGGTGGTGTCGCTCAGACGTCCGACTGTGGCACGCATGTTATTTATTTTTCTTCTAAGCCCTTTATCTGGCGTCGCTCAGACGCCCGACTGAGGCATGCTTTGTATTGTTATCCTTTCGAGGCGTCGCTTTAGACACCCGATAGGTTTATTTTATTTTTATTCTCTGATTGCTTATTCTAGTTTAATATTAATGACCTGCTTGCATGCATCATGAATTTTATTTCATGACTGACTAAGTGATCGTGGATTATTTCAGTGCATGATTATCACCTGCTATATTATACCTGTTTTCATGATGTTTGCGAGTACATTCAAAGTACTCACTGGCTTGTCCCTGGCTATTGTCTTGGCCAGATTTCATGCTTGAAGAGGAGTGAAATGACGACAGCCCCGGAACCTAGACAACGAAGATAGCAGCCACGCGAAGATAGGAGTTATCCAGGTCAGCTGTTCCTGTGGGAAATGGAGTCCCATAGACGTTGATGATCCGCAAACCGCTTCCGCCATCAACCACTAGAAACTTTTATTGTACTCATAGACCACAATGGTCTTGTACTTCAGATTTTGTATTTTGTTTGGAATTTCTGTATCAAGAATGTGCCTCACCAGCTAACAGTAATCCTGGGGTTGGTGAGCACAAGGACCATTTCCTGGGAAATTAATATCCTGGAAAACCGGTCCTAGCAACCTTGGTATCAGAGCCAGGCTGACCATTGGCTAATTCTATCTTAGCCGGGTCAATAAACCTAGGTTAACCCACCCACCAGACCTTACCATAACCACAGCCAAGCCTATCCTATGCTATAGCCCACATTGACCTCGACAGCTTTTGGCAGTCGGTGCCCAACCTGTCAGACCAGCCCAGTAGGTCACACGCCCATGACCGACACCTGAGTTGTTCCATTCGCAAGTGTGCGAAGGAAGACTCAGTTTTGTTTATATAAAGGAAACATTTGCCCAACCCAGCACACCACAGCCACATATCCATAACCAAGCCAAGATGCCTGGTGCCATTGTTCATAATGGAACCACTGCGACCGACCTTGGAGGTTTTGTGACCATCCTCGCCAACCTCACCCATCGTACCTTTGCGTTAGAAGAGCCCCCAGAATATACTGTGTTCCAGGAGCACACGAGTGATGCCATTCATCACTTTTGGGGCCACGGTGCACATTTTCGGCAGGGGTATCTCGCCAGAACACCCTTATTAGTTCACCGGAAGGACAACTTCCCACGAGCCGCAAGCCATCCAGCTAGCAGCTCGAGAGGCTATAGTTCAACTCCGACATCTGTCGCCAAGAGTTAACTGCCACTCGTTCTACTACTACCCCTGCCGTGAAGGATATAGTGGCTCGCCCCAAGTCGCCAACGGAGACCATGAGGCAGACCCCACCTTGTTGCATCTTGTGCGCTACTTAAGAGCACAAGAGGCGTTGTTTGATCAGGTCACCCTTGATCTGGTTACAACTCACAGAGAACTCGCTCGCCGAGCCCCGACAAGAAGGGAAGCCGTGCCCGATGCCGACAACCCAGTCGTGCTATTCGGACAACCGATAGAGTCATCAAGGCCTGCCCCTGCAACCGAGCGTAATATATTGGTATCATCGGAGGAGCTTCATCGCCTCTTGGGGACGTACTCCAATGAGATTGTGACCACGAACCCCCGCGGTGGTCATCATCGCTACCACGACCCCGCAACTTCGCACCCTAACCCAGTCAACCCCAGCGATGAAGCCCAAGGAGAAGCCTCGACATCCGCAAGGCACGCTCGTCTAGATATGAACGAAGTAGACTAAGCCACTCGAGTAGTGCCGAATCTTAGTATTACTACGCCATGTAATAGTGTGATAGTGTGTCGCCAATAATAAATTGCAGGCTGCTTGTATGCCATTATATTTAATAGTACTACAAGTAACCACGCATAAATAATTTTGGCGTCTGGTCACATATTTAATTCTGAGGGTAGCTACCATAAGACCACCCAACCGGCAACCATAGTAATACGTTGCATTTTACGATATATATATATATATATATATATATATATATGTATGTATGTATGTATGTATGTTTGTATCTGTGACATTTACCCCGACCACAAGAGAACAGAACCGACAGTTAATATTGCCCCCACACCGCAATATGTCATCCAACCCAGATGCCATACATGAGGCCACTCCGTGACCTTACCAAGCATCCCTCACCCTGTGCACAGCCTTCACAGCCTTTTTTTTCAGGTCGCACCTTGGGATTCATATAAAGAACCCAGATGCAACCCCGTGGAATTTTATTAAAATAATTGTGGGATTTTAACCGCAGTACCATGGGTTCTCCCCACCCATCCGGGTACAAGCTGTTCAAATCGAGGGTCATTTTTATCTCCTCGAAATATTGGACAGTCAGGCACACCCCGCAGGTAGACCCAAACCAAGACCCTACGGAAGTTCCCTTCATCAGGAAATCTATGCCCACTCCAGTAATGGCCATAGAGATTGCTGCTTATGGAGTAGTTACCCGACTTCAATTCATGGCGCCCTATGCCAGTGAACGTGGGTATTATTATTTCCCCAAATAGTGCAGCAGCCATAGAAGCCGCATCCTTTCCCTACATCGGAGCAGAGAAAGATCCGACGCTAATTAAGTTGGTGCACTATGTCATCGCTCGAGAACGCTTGACCCAGCAAGAGCTAGGATTTTCTCCAGACCCTTACTGTATAAAACACTAGTTGCCATTAGCAGACCCCTGAGGCCAGACTAAGAGAGACGCATTTTGTGAGTCCTCCATCCGCTCCCCAGTAGACGAAGGATATATCCCACTGTAGGGAATAATTACTCATGAACTATAGCTTATTACCTGAACCGTCAGCGCCTTAGTTGTATTAGTTTGTGCAGCATTTGACTGCTTGTTGTGATATATGTGCTGTGTTTTAAAATTTTCTGTATGAGTTTATTGTGTTGGTTACAGTTGTTTGCTGTGATTTGAAAAATCGATTGTTTTTATTATAGAAAATTTCATAGTAAGGTTTTTCTTAAAAGACCACTGCGATGAAAAATGTTTTCAAACAAAAATTTAATTTGCATGCCCTCGCGTTATACGACTCACAGGATGCGTACACTAAATACAAGACCGCGCGTTCATTTATCACCTAATCGATTACCTCGCTAGTACACCACAAATGCACATTAGTCAGCGATTTTACTGTGACCCCGTCCTATCGTGTGTGTGGAATATTTGTTTTTCATGTTACGATTGCCGTGTGGTACGAATGATATCTTTGCAAAATACGTCCTTAGCAAATCTCGAGGACGAGATTTTTCTTAAGGGGGGTAGTGTTGTAACACCCCAAAAATTTAATCATGTTTTATTAATTAAAATTTTACCAGGAATACTTATTTTCTATTTTCTAGATTTTTCTATGGATTTCAGAGCCACTCTTTTCCTCTGAATTACAAAATTCTTCCCTCTTATCTGAAACTTTGGAATAACATTGTTAGACTTGAATGTTTCACTAAGGCATTTTATTTCATTTAGTAAGACCAGTGGAATTATTTTTATAATAAAAACATGCCAAGTTTTAATTCTTTTAATAGCATTTTCATTCTTTTAAAGGCATGAGTTGCACTACAACTACTTCATAAGTTCTTTTAAAAATTCCATAAAAATTTGTAGATGACATTAGAAGCCCCTGGATCACTTTTATGCAAAAACCCAGCCATGTGTTTTGTAAATTTTGAGCAAATCAGCCTCTTCTTCATTCTGGTCCAGTTTGGCATTTTGTATTACAACCCCATTTTATTTTTCTCTAATGGCCTTGAGATCTTTCCTGCTTGTAGTTAACCCTATAAAACTATTAAGTCCAGGATTTTAGACCCATTGCAGTATTTTAAGCCCATGGAATAATGCCCTGTAGTTTCTGTCCAGAAATGGTTTTCTCAAAAACTTGCACTAGGAAGTTTTTGATTTTGCCAGTATGATCTTGCCATAATGTTGTGGACCTAAAGAGACCCCAATCTGGTAATTTTGGTGACCAGAATATATTCCTAGATAGCCCTAGCATTCTGTCGAGCACCTGGTGTGCATGAACAGAATTGACATGTTCTTGAGCTTGCATTGTGAACTTGCCCTATTTGCCAAACCAGCATGTCTACGGTGTCTATAGAATCCCCACTAATAGACCTATTAAGTTCTATCCCCATCCACAGCCCCTAGCTCATGCTGGCATTTCGTCGAGCGCCTGGCGCGGGTGACCAGAGCGTGGCCAGAGCGCAAGTTTTGCACGCGCACGCAACCGAACCTCCGCGCTTGCCTAATCCTGCCCTTGGCCTTTGCTCGCCCGCAGAGCCGTCCCCGACCCGTCCCAGCTGCTGAAGCCGCTCCCTAGCGCCGTGCAGCACCGCCGTCAGAAGCCTTTGGAGGCTAGCCCGCGGCCGCGTCCTTGCTCTGCCATGGCCGGCGCCGCCCGAGCCACCCCAGCGCGCCAGCTGCCCCTTGAGCAGTTTGTTCTCATCCGCTCTCCCTGCAGGACCCAGCCAGCCATCGCCACGCACCCCCCCCCCCCCGCCTTACTACAGAACGGCGTTTCGCCGATCCTATCCGCGGTCGTCAGAGAAAACCGACCTCCCGGCGCTATAAGTAGCACGGCAGCGAGGCTCGGCGCATTCCAAAATCATCCCCTCCTGCGTAGCAAGCCCCTGCAGCAGCCAGAACGACCGGAGGTGGCCGTCCTCCTCAACTCCGGACATCTCTGACGTCGCCGACCCGCGCTCAAATCCCGGGCAAGCACTGGACCTCCCTCGCAGATTTCTTGGCCAAACGACTCCCTAAGCCCCCTTAAACACATTCCCAAACCCAATTTAGCCTAGCAACCACTAGATACCTGAGCCCTTTCCAGCCGCACCACCCGACCACCATGGTTGATGCCCTGCTCTCATTTGAGCTTTCCGGCACAAGTGAATGCCACCCACAGAAGCGCCGTGTCTCCCTGAGCCCACCGGTGACCATGGCATCGTGAATGGTGGTGTGAGCCGCTGGGAATCGTCGCCGGAGCCCCTCTCTATTGCTGCCCAGATGCGCGCAGGGGAGGGAGATGAACCCGATAGGTGTCCCCCACCTGTCGGTGAGCCTGCCCAGCCACGGGTGACGGAACCCCCTCCAACGCATTTTCCGTCAGAGGAAACGCCCTTGCGTGTTTACGCTTTCACCTTCGGTAAGCGTACTTCGGCCGATGCGTTTTCTTTTAAAGGTTTTATTTAAAATCAGAACTTTGACTAAACTTTGACTGGGCATATCTTTTTAAATAAAACTCCAAATTAATTGATTCTGTTTCCTACCTCTCTCAAATTTCACATAGTTTATTTTAAGATTTATTTCAAAAATATTTAAGACAACTTTTGTACTATTTTTGAATTGCGTGTTGATTCGAATATTTTGAAAATAGGAAATGGAGAGAGAAGAAAACTTTCAAAAGTTTTGTGATACACCCTACCTCTCCACACATTAAAGGCAAGCATTCTGAACCCTTGGTATAATATTTGTTGTGTGACGAATAAAGCTACAACACTAAGTTGACATTATGTGCGTGTTATTTCATGTGAAGGTGTGATCATGCTTGCAAGTGCATGATGAGAAATTCTTGCTATTAAACTTGAGATGCTTATGGCAGCAATCCCCACCTTGTGCCACCCCTGCCTACCGGAAGGAATCCGGGATAAGTCTCTGTCTCGGGTAGACATGAGCTTGGTGCTGACATCTCGATGGAGCGAGAATGGTCAGTGAGGCATGAAGGGGTGTGATGAGTGGTGATTCTGTTTGGAAACTGTGAAAGATATCTATTATGCTAATCATGCAGGGAACACATAAACATCCTTATTCGACCATAGATCGAGTCTTGTTCCAGTAACCCCCATGCTTGTTTTGTACTACCACTTGTCCCTGCCGCAGGCAGGGTACGGCTCAGTGAGTTGTCAACCCCTTTCTCGGCACACACCGTACAGAGAGGCCATGGTGGAAGATACCGGGTGCATCCGGTAGGCATGCCACCTGGTCCGGGGGCATGGGTGTTTCCGGTTGGGATGGAGAGGGGGGCACCCCTTAGTAGCGCGCGGTATAAATTTGATCCCATGCTAATCGAGGTTGTAGCCTCCCCACTTAGAGTTTTGTTAATGAGTGACGTGGGTGATTCCAGGCACCGGTAAGTTAAGCTGGTGTGCGCGGGTCAGGTGTGTTTTCAATTCAAAGACCGTAAGTGAAATTAGTCCCGGTGGACTAAACAAATCCGTTACTTGTGGGTAATGACTACACCCTCTGCAGAGTTTACATCTATTCGAATAGCCGTGTCCGTGGTTAAGGACTACAGTTTGGGATGGAACGAGTGTCGGTCTTCGGAGGAAAACTTCTAAACCAGAATATTGATCATGACGTGTGATGAATGATGATTGTGATTATTATTATTGTGGATTAACCAGTTATATTGTTGAATTGTTGAGTATCCCTGGGATGGTTCTACCTCCTGAATACTCATTGTGATTATTATTATATAAGCCCTTTATGTGGCGTCGCACAGATGCCCGACTATGGCATGCATGTTGTTTGCTTTTTAAGCCCTTTATGTGGTGTCGCTGAGACGCCCGATTGTGGCATGCTGATTATTTATTTTCCCTATAAGCCCTTTATGTGGCGTCGCTCAGACGCCCAACTGTGGCATGCTTGTTATTTATTTTCCTTATATGCCCTTTAGGTGGCGTCGCTCAGACGTCCGACTGTGGCATGCATGTTATTTATTTTTCTTCTAAGCCCTTTATGTGGCGTCGCTCAGACGCCCGACTAAGGCATGCGTTATATTATTATCCTTTCGAGGCGTTGCTTCAGACACCAGATCGGTTTATGTTATTTTTATTCTCTGATTGCTTATTCCGGTTTAATATGAATGACCTGCTTGCGTGCATCATGAATTTTATTTTGTGATTGACTAAGTGATCGTGGATTATTTCAGTGCATGATTATCACCTACTATATTATACCTGTTTTCATGATGTTTGCGAGTACTTTCAAAGTACTCACTGGCTTGTCCCTGGCTATTGTCTTGGCCAGATTTCATGCTTGGAGAGGAGTGAAATGACGACAGCCCCGGAACCTAGGCAACGAAGATAGCAGCCACGCGAAGATAGGAGTTATCCAGGTCAGTTGTTCCTGTGGGAAATGGAGTCCCATAGACTCTGATGATCCGCAAACCGCTTCCGCCATCAACCACTAGAAACTTTTTTGTACTCATAGACCACAATGGTCTTGTACTTCAGATTTTGTATTTAGCTTAGAATTTCTGTATCAAGAATGTCCCTCACCAGCTAACAGTAATCCTGGGGTTGGTGAGCACAAGGAACATTTGCTGGGAAATTAATATCCTGGAAAACCGGTCCTGACAGTCCTGTCGTGAGTCTTGGTTGTCCCGACGGCCTTCGCTACGGCCTCCTCCACGGCCGTAACCACGGCCACTGCACTCGGGGCGGTGACCGAGGCGCTCATCATGGAGCTCCCTGAGCTCTTGGCAGTCGTTGGTGCTATGGGTGTTGGTCTAGTGGAAGACACAGAACGGGCGGTTGCTCTTGAGGGGTTCTTCCTGGTCTCGACCACGCTTTGCCTCGGGCTCGGCGGACAGAACGGTGGGGTTCTTGCATTTTGCCTCCTTGGCCTTGGCCTTCTTGTCCTCAAGGTCTTCCTCCGGAAGATCACTGAGGGAAAGTCGGCCCGCCTCGGCCTTCGCGCACTTGTTCGCCAGGTTGAACATCTCCAGAGCAGAGCACAGGTCGTCGTGGATGGCGAGCTCCTCTCTCATCCTGAGGTCCCTAACGCCATCGGTGAATGCCAAGAAAATGGCTTCATCCGATGCCTTCGGAATCTTGAGGCGGACGCTCGTGAAGCGTTGTATGTACTTGTGCAGGGTCTCTCCCTCCTGCTGCTTCACGCGCCGCAGGTCGCTACCACCGGGGGGCGGTCTCGGGTGCCCTGGAAGTTGGCAGTGAAACGCTCGCGGTGTTCGTCCTAGGAGGAGATCGATTCCTTCGGGAGGTTGAGGAGCCAGGAGCGTGTGCCATTCTTCAGAGCCATGAGGAGCCTGTTCGCCATGACCTTCTCACCACCGCCTGCCGCCTCGATGCTCAGCGAGTACAGCGTGTGGAACTCTGCTGGGTCGGTGGTGCCGTCGTAGCACGGAGGGAGGTCCGGCTTGAACTTGCTGGGCCAGACGACGCGGCGCAGCTCCGAGGTGAAGGCACGGCAGGACGCTTCGCTCTCAGGCACAGCGTGGGCGGGAGGAGCCTGGTCTTGACGTTCGTCCGCCGCAACCTCCAGCGGCACACGGTCTTGATGCTGGCGCTACTGCGGGCGGAGCGCACACGCGTCACCTTGCGGCCATGGCACCACCTGGCAGCCCACCTCGTCTCGTGCGCGCACCGGCGCCACGCGTGGCTGGACGCGGGGGCACGCTTCGCGCTTGGGCTCGAGGTCGGCGCTTTGCAGGGACGGAGGAGGAGGCGCGCCATGGGCCATGTCGCCTGCCTGGAAGGGCTGGGGATGAAACGAGTGGGAGGGCACCGGGGCTTCGCTGGCGGCGTCGACGAGCTTGGCGATGCGGCCAAGCCAGTTTTCGGAGTGGTCGTTGGTGGGGCGGTAGCGCAGCAGCTCGCGCGCCATGAGCAGCGCAGTCGGTACGTTCGACGGTCCACAGCGGGAGTGGGAGGACGACGTCGTGGCGGGAACATGGGATGGAGTGGTGGTGTAGCTGTCGCGCTGCACGGAGGGTGGCAGCGACGAGTCCTGCTGCTCTTGGGCAGCCGGGCCGGTGGCAGCACTGGCTGCCAGAGAGATGGAGCGGCGCGGGGCGCCGCGGCCCACGGGCGCCGTCTGTGCGACGCGAGCGGCTCGGCGCTCGGCACGAACTCAGCGAGCATCGGCCATGGGAGCGACGGAGCTGAGACGGGGTGAAACCGGAGGAAGATTTCGACACGCCCCTACCTGGCGCGCCAAATGTCGAAATCGGGGCTCCCATAAACCCAACAAGGTTGGAACACAGGGGCATGTGCGAAGATCTCAACCGGGTCGGAGTCCCAAGCCTGTCACCCTACGGCCTAGCTGCGTCGAGTAAGTTTGAGCGAGGAAGAGGGCGTACCCAGAGATTTACCCAGGTTCGGGCCACCTTGCGGTGTAAAACCCTACTCCTGCTTTGTGGTGGATTGGCCTCCTGAGGAGGCTAAGGATGAACTAGTACAGTGGTTCGGTGGCCTCTCGAAGGCCCTGGCTGATGATGAACCCCCTCTCCGAGGTGGGAGCTCGTCCCTCTTTATAGGGGCCACGGTCCTCTTCCCTTATCGCACATGCGGGAAGGGATCCCACAACGGTCAAATTTGAAAGGGGACAAGAAGTACATCCTATCCTGACTAAAGGTGGTCTTAACCTGCAAAGCTTCCGGATGTGACGCAGCGGTGGGCTCGGCGATGACATCCGTCTCGCCGAGCTCGTGGTCTTGGTCCACTTACACTACGAAGGAATCCTTTGGGGGGTTCCTTGGGAACCCGCGTACGTCCTTGCTCCCCTATCACGAAAGAGGAAACAATCCTTCTTTTGTGCCTGCTAGCGCCCGTCGGGCTCCGTCGTCAGAACCCACGTCACCCCGGCCTCATAAGGCCGGGTGCTTGCATAGGAATCTCCGCTCCTCGGGAGGCAGCCTGGGGGATGCCACTTCTCCGGAGGTCTTGGTGTTGCTCTCCTCACGAGGCGGGGGCTCCCGCGATGGCCTTAGCTTGGGAGGCTTGTTGTTGGGCCATACCGAGCCTCCGTGGTGGGCCACGCGCTCGGCCGCAGGCAGGCAGGTCTGGGTACACCCGATCCCAGAACGCCGACAAAGGCGCCCCAGCGGCGGACGCGGGAACTGAGACGCCAGCGGCGGAGGTCCCAGCCCCCTGGCGGCTCTTAGGGAGGACCTATTTCTGCTTCTTGCGGGTGTCCTCGGGAGGCAAGACGTCGCCCTCATCGTCAGAGTTTTCGGCCGCCGCGTCCTGGTAGGCGCGCTCGAGGGAGCAAACTGCATCCTTCTCGTCGCAGGCGACCGTGATGACGCCGCTGCACCCTGGCATCTTGAGGATGTTGTAGCCATGGTGGACTGCCGCCAAGAACTTGGCGAGGGCATGGTACCCAAGGATGGCGTTGTACGGGAGGCCGATGTGAGCAACGTCGAAGTCGATGACCTCAGTGCGGTAGTTGTCGTGCCTCCTGAAGGTGACTGGGAGGCGCACCTGCCCCAGCGGCATGGTGGTGCCGTGAGTCACTCCTGAGAAGGGCCTGTCGGCATGAGCTGGTCATAGGGCACCTGGAGCATCTCGAAAGTCTCGACAGAGAGAACATTGAGCCCAGCGCCGTGGTCGTTGAGGATCTTGGTGACGAGGACATTGCTGATGACGGGTGCGCAGAGCAGAGGGAGCGCGCTCGCGGCGGCTGAGCACTTGAGTTGGTCCTTGGAGTCGAAGGTGATGGCCCACTTCGACCACTTGAGGGGTCGCATGGCCTCGAGCTTCAGGAGGGCGGCGTTCACCTCGTGAGAGAACTGCTTGAAAATGCGATGTGAGGCTGGGGCTTGAACCCCTCCCAGGATGCAGGCAACTGCCCGGGGTTCCTGGAAGCCCCCAGCCCCGTCATCCCGCCGGTCGTCTTCGTTCCTCCTTGGTGGCTACGGCAACGGAGGGAGGCCGGCCCTGTCCCGAGGACGGGCCTCCCGGGGTTCATCGCACCAGGGTCCGTCACGAGGCTCGCCACGCCAGCGGTCATCGCTTGGCTGGTCGCGCCAGTCCTGCCGTGAGTCACGGTTGTCCCAATGGCCTCCGCTGCGGCCTCCTCCATGGCCGTAGTCATGGCCACCGCGCTCGGGGCAGCGACCGAGGCGCTCGTCACGGAGCTCCCTGAGCTCTTGGCAGTCGCTGGTGCTATGGGTGTTGGTGTACTGGAAAACGCAGAACGGGCGGTTGCTCTTGAGGGGTTCTTCCTGGTCTCGTCCGCACTTTGCCTCGGGCTCGGCTGCCAGAACGGTGGGGTTCTTGCATTTTGCCTCCTTGGCCTTGGCCTTCTTGTCCTCAAGGTCTGCCTCCGGAAGCTCACGGAGGGAAAGTCGACCCGCCTCGGCCTTCGCGCACTTGTTTGCCAGGTTGAACATCTCCAGAGCAGAGCACAGGTCGTCCTGGATGGCGAGCTCCTCTCTCATCCTGAGGTCCAGAACGCCATCGGTGAATGCCGAGATGATGGATTCATACGACGCCTTCGGAATCTTGAGGCGGACGCTCGTGAAGCGTTGTATGTACTTGTGCAGGCTCTCTCCCTCCTGCTGCTTCACGCGCCGCAGGTCGCTCACTACCGGGGGGAGGTCCCGGGTCCCCTGGAAGTTGGCGGTGAAGCGCTCGCGAAGTTCGTCGCACGAGGAGATCGATTCCTTCGGGAGGTTGAGGAGCCAGGAGCGTGCACCATCCTTTAGAGCCATGAGGAACCAGTTCGCCATGACCGCTTCATCGCCGCCAGCCGCCTCGATGCTTAGCGAGTAGAGCTGGAGGAACTCTGCTGGGTCGACGGTGCCGTTGTAGCGTGGAGGGAGGTCCGGCTTGAACTTGCTGGGCCAGACGACGCGGCGCATCTCCGAGGTGAAGGCACGGCAGGCCGCTTCGCTCTCAGGCACAGCGTGGACGGGAGGAGACTGGTCTTGATGTCCGTCCGCCGCAACCTCTAGCGGCACACGGTCTTGATGCTGGCGCTGCTACGGGCGGAGCGGACGCGGCACCACCTTGCAGCTCACCTCATCTCGTGCACGCGCCGGCGCCGCGCGTGGCTGGACGCGGGGGCGCGCTTCGCGCCTGGGCTCGAGGTTGGCGCTTTGCAGGGACGGAGGAGGAGGCGTGCCGTGGGCCTTGTCGCCCGCCTAGAAGGGCTGGGGACGAGCGAGTGGGAGGGCGCCGGGGCTTCGCCGGCGGCGTCGACGAGCTCGGCGATGCGGCCAAGCCAGTTTTCATAGCGGTCGTTGGTGGGGCGGTAGTGCAGCAGCTTGCGCGCCATGAGCAGCGTAGTCGGTACGTTCGCCGGTCCACGGCGGGAGTGGGAGGACGACGCCGTGGCGGGAACAGGGGATGGAGTGGCAGTGTAGCCGTCGCGCTGCACGGAGGGGGCAGCGACAAGTCCTGCTGCTCTTGGGTTGCCGGGCCGGTGGCAGCGTTGGCTGCCAGAGAGATGGAGCGGCGCGGGGCGCTCCGGCCCACGGGCGCCGTCTGTGCGACGCGAGCGGCTCGGCGCTCGGCACGAACTCGGCGGGTGTCGGCCATGGGAGCGACGGAGGAAGATTTCGACACGCCCCTACCTGGCGCGCCAAATGTCGGAATCGGGGCTCCGATAGACCCAACAAGGTTCGAACACTGGCGCGTGTGCGAAGATCTCAACCGAGTCGGAGTCCCAAGCCTGTCACCCTATGGCCTAGCTGTGTCGAGTAAGATTGAGAGAGGAAGAGGACGGACCCAGAGATTTACCCAGGTTCGGGCCACCTTGCGGTGTAAAACCCTACTCCTGCTTTGTGGTGGATTGGCCTCCTGAGGAGGCTGAGGATGAACTAGTACAGTGGTTTGGTGGCCTCTCGAAGGCCCTGGCTAATGATGAACCCCCTCTCGAAGGTGGGAGCTCGTCCCTTTTTATAGGGCCACGGTCCTCTTCCCTTATCACACAGGCGGGAAGGGATCCCACAATGGCCAAATTTGAAAGGGGACAAGAAGTACATCCTATCCTGACTAAAGGTGGTCTTCGCCTGCAAAGCTTCCGGGTGTGACGCAGTGGAGGGCTCGGATGTCGGCGCTCTGGGAACGGGGGTACCCAGACCTGCCTGCCTGCTGGCTAGGGCGTGGCCCACTTCGACAGCCTGGTACGGCCCGGCGTGGCAGCGCGCAAGACAAGGCCCTCGTGAGAGCCCCACCCTCGCGAGGGGGACGACACGAAGACCCCCGGAGGGAGGAGGCCTCTCCAGGCTCCCTCCCGAGGGGCATAGATCTCTATGCAGCGCTCGGTCCCGAGGGGCGCCAGCGGGCATAGAAGAAGCAGTTTCCTCTTTGGTGCAAAGGAGACAAGGACGTACGCGGGTTCCCAAGGTGTCCCCCCAAAGGTTTCCATTCCGGCACAACAAGACCAATACCACAAGCCCTGCAGGACGGACGTCATCGTTGAGCCCACCTCTGCATCACTACCAGCTACTTTGCAGGCGAAGACCACCTTTCGTCAGGATAAGGTCTCCTTCTCCCCCTTTGAAATTGGCGCTGTGGGATCCCTCCCCGCCTGTGCGATAAGGGGAGAGGACCCGGGCCACTATAAATAGAGGCTAGGCTGCGCTGTAGAGGAGGACGGATCAGAAACCACCCGAGCGCCCTCGCGAGGTTGCTCACCACTGTACCTGTTCATCCACAAACCTCCTCGTGAGGCAATCCACCCAAAGCAGGAGTAGGGTTTTACACTTCGCAGCGGCCCGAACCTGGGTAAATCCGCGTGTTAGTCTTCCTCCCCGTGATTGAGTGAGTTCGATTCGGTTGGGCTACGGAGCCGTGAGTTTGAAGCCGAAGTTGTTGGGATCTTCGCACACGCCCCTGAGTTGGAACCTCTTTGTGTTTTGCGGAGCCCTAAATCCGACATTTGGCTCGCCAGGTAGGGGCGTGTAGGAATCCTTCTGCAAGCTTCGCTCCATCTCAGCTCCACCGCTTCGATGGCCGACGACCGTCAAGTTTTCCTCGGCCCCGGCGGTTCCACCCTCACCAACCTTGCTGCCACCTCTCATGACGCGCGCCCTGGCGGCTCGGTGCTGGGCGGTCGTTACCAGGCCACTAGCGTCGTCGCCACCGTCGTCCCTTCTCGTGCCGGCCAGGCGCCTCCGGGCTCCGCACGCCGGCCGCTGCGGTAGAGCGCTCGCCTCGTGGCACCGCCCATGGGACCGCCATCACCCTATGTCCACGTGGGAGATATGAACGCGCATGACGCACTGCTGATGGCAAGTGAGCTGCTTCGTCATCGCCCGACGGACGGGGGCTTCGACGCCTGGGCCGATCACATCGCCGAGCTGGTTGTCGTCGCAAGGAGGGCCTGGGGCCCGCGCTTCCCCTGTCGACCCCCGACGATGGGCGCCGGGGGCTCACCCGCCGCACAGTCCCCTTCACCGACTGACAGCACGCCCAGCCCATGCCCGGGAGGGCACGAGCAAGGCCCGCCCCACGCAGTCCTCCTTCTCCTCCGGGTCGCGGTGACCGGCTTCGAGACACCGCCCGGCCCCGCTGGTGGTACATATGAAGAAGGTGACGGGACGCTCCGCACGCACCTCAACGTGCGCGCTCATGACCCGGTGGACCACCGGCAGCCTGGGTCATCCCGGCACGAGCGAGCCAACCGGCGCAGGGACCAGGCGGCTCAAGCCTCTGAGCAAGCAGGTAACCGCAACGGAGGCGTGGTGAATGACCACGGAGGCAGCCCTCGCCAAGACACGCGCGCCCAACCTCGCGTCGACGGCAGTGGCAAGCAACTTCGGGCGGAGGCTCGGCGCAGGAGGTTCTGTGGACCGTGCAGCCCGGACGGCGTCGCCTCGCCACGCGGGGAGGCTGACCGTGGTGCGCACGGAGATGGCTCAGGAGGAAGCCGAGGCCTTTACATGGAGGATTATGTTCCGAGCAGCATCGTAGCTGTGGACGGCACCGTGGGTCACACACCCGCCGCTGGTGCCAGCGTCCTCCCAGAGTAGGGGGGTGTCCCGGACGCCCTCTTCAAGCCGGGCCAGGGGGCTTCCACTAAGGGGGCACCGGGCACAGTTGATGCTAGAAAGGGGGCGTCCCGAAATGCGCGGGGGCGCGGCGCGTGCACCGCCCCTGCGAGCAAGCAACGCGCAATTGGGCCCCCTGGGCCGCAGGAGCCACCGCCAGGGGATCGGCAGGACACAAGCAGCGCGGGCCACGCGCGGCTCTGGGGGCGCCGGCTCGGCCCTCAGGAGGCAGTGCCTCGCGAGGCCTCCGGGTCGTGGCCTGCCGGCGCCCCGATGCCTCATGAGGCGGCTTCACCGACACAACACCCCTATGGTTACGCGGGGTGCATTGCGCTCATGTTTGGGCCGCGGGAGTGCAATCCCGCAGCTACGCGGGGAGCAGTGCACTCATGTTTGGGCTGTAGGGGCGCGCAACCGTGTAGAAATGCGCGGGATGGCTCGTGACCGACTTGGGAGCACCTAGGCCTTGCGCCTGGAGGTTCGCCCAGCTATCTTCAACCGTGACACTCTCACGTAACAATGAGTGGGTTGTATACGCCCGGAGCCCCCCGAGGAGGCGGAGGGGTTCCCACCGACACCCAAGTGCAAGCCCCATGCTCCGTGCTGGCGGACAACACTGTCCTCCAATGACTATGCCCACGCCTAGTGGAAACCCTACGCTCCGCGCTGGGGGGAAGACGAAGACGAAGATTAGCCTAGGTGCCGGACGCGGCTGTTCCTTGCTCCTTTTTGTATTCGAATTGCCACTTTTTGGAATGAAACTCGAAGTTTCGCAACCTTATTTGAAAAAGGGGTGGGAATTTTTTCTCCTTGCAATCTTTTTGATCTTGAAGTCTCGAGTTCTGAATTGACACCTGTCAATCTCCCCCTCACGCGCCCCGCGAGCGGGGGCTACACGGGCACGGTGTGCACACCTTGCCAAGGCCTTGGCATCCTGGTCCTCACACGGCGCTCTCGAGCGAGCCGACAGGCGCATGCTACCTCAGAGGCACCCATCTCCTGGCTTTGCTAAGCATCGCGACTCAGCATACCAGCGATGATCGACCCTCGTTCGGGGGCTCCAGCCACGGCTTGGCGCGCCATCATAGACCCTCTGGAGGCTCGAGCACCTCTCGAGGCAGGAGCTGGCAAGGCAAGGTAAGGGAGCCGCTTGAGCGTTAAGGGGAACTCCTGAGCAACGCGACTCAGGAGCCTCACTGGTCACGTAGCCCCTCGCCCCTTGGTCCCGTCCTGGTGATCCGGACGCCCCAACGGCGGTCGAGGTATGCGCGGGATTGGGCCCTACCAACGCAAAGCACCACAAGGGCTCCCGAACCGCCTCGCTCGCAAGGAAGAAGACCCCCCTGGCGAGATCCCCGAGCTCCCCAGGCACTCTAGCCGCACCTCACAACGCACGAGCTCGCCACGGCCCGCCAAGCTAAGTACCCCAGCCGTAATGAGCAGGAATTTTTTGATTTAATGGCAACCCAAATATTGGGGCATGAGACGGGAACGCTAACGTGAAAGTGCAGGCGCTACGGTTTACTGCGTGCCCCCTGTAACGCCCAAGATGCGATCATATCCTTATTTTGGCACGTGGGCCTCGATAGGGATAGAAGCGCATCTCGTCGTTTCGCAAGAATGGATATCATTACAAGTACATGTATAGAAGAGATGAGTATACGGAATTGGCTTACACTCACCACAAGCAACATCAAAATCACATCAATACAACAACATATCCAAACATCATACTAAAGAGCAGGGTCCGACTATGGACAAAAACAAACAATAAAATGACATCCATCCTTGCTATCCCAGGCTGCCGTCCTGGAACCCATCCTATGATCGATGATGAAGAAGAAGAACTCCAAATCAAACAAAGCATCGCTCTCACGTCAAAGCATCGCATTACCTGTACCTGCAACTGTTGTTGTAGTAATCTGTGAGCCACAGGGACTCAGCAATCTCATTTCCAAGGGTATCAAGACTATTAAAGCTTAATGGGTGAGGTATGGTTAAGTGGTGAGGCTGCAGCAAGCGACTAAGCATTTATTTGAGTGGCTAACTTACGAGTACAAGAGTAAAGGGGATGATTGTCGCATAAACGGACCTAAACTAGTAATGATCTCTAAGAGATCCTGAACAACTACTTACGAACAAACATAACCCCACCGTGTTCTCTCTCGGTTCAGAAATTCACGAGAAGAGACAGTCATGGTTACGCACACAGTTTGTGTATTTTAATTGAGTTTACTTTAAGTTTGCTATGACCGGGTGTTAAACTAAGTTTCCAAGTTGCCACGTAACCGCGGGCATGGCTTTCCGAAAGATTTACCCTGCAGGGGTGCTCCAACTCATCCATCACAAACTAACCACACGCCGCGGGAATAACCTCGACCACGAATCCCATGATTTCCTAGGCAATTCCATTGGAAAACCTCAACCTCGAGATAGCCCGAAGTATTCTCGGAATTCCTCGCACAAGACGTTCGAGAAAGGTAAAACAAATCCAGCAAGGCCTCCCGGTGAGCCAGATCCGCATCTAGAGCCGTGCGCTCTCTATCTACGGGCATCATCCGTCTATGCGAAGTGGACGGTAGCCTAAAAATGCCTCGAGTTGCCCCGAGGTGGAACCTCCGACTTCTAGGTAGGTGGACCAACACTCATGAGGAGCACTGGCCCGGGTTGTTGATTAAAGATCTACGGGTGCCGGCTGGTCCCTATGCAATTTTATTAGTTATTAGGCAAATGGTAAAACCAATGTTGGGCCTTGCCAGACGAGTTTTATCCCAAAACGAAAATCAAGGGGGTCCCCATAACAACCCCGAGCATGTTAGGAGCGCAAAATATGGAACATAACACCGGTACTCGGAACTAGTGCGGCAAAAGTGGAACACCGGGCAAAAAGCCAAGCCTTCCACCTTTTACCAAGTATATATGTGCATTAAATTAAATAGCAATAATATTGTGATATAACAAAAAGGATATCCATGTTGGCACATGGAAACATTGCACCTGCAACTAGCAACGCTATAAGAAGGGTTGAGCAAGCAGTAACATAGCCAAACAAGGGTTTGCTGGGATGTGGAGGGGTTAGAGGCTTGTCATGGCAATTTAGGAGGCTTGACATACAAGTGGTAGGTAGCGAGACAAGCGATAGAAACGAGACATCTAGCATGGCAATGATAGTAATGGTATCCAGGGAAATGATCATCTTGCCCGAGATCCCGCATGGGAAGAACGAATCCGTGAAGTAGACGAACCAACGTAGTCGAACGAATCCTCACACTCCGAACGCTTTCGGAACTCTATCGAGAAGAAGCAATCCGGAAACAACAATCAACACACGATAAACACCACAACTTATGCATGACATGATTCACAAACAAATATGATGCATGTCAAGTTTAAATATGCAAGACATGGCAAATCACAACAATTGATTACTACACATTAAGTGAAGTTCAATATGCAACGGGTTGCATATTGACGAAATTTCACGTTCGAATCATTTAGTTCACTCTCGTTTGTTTACACGGCAAGTTTAATGTTGTTAACATGGCAAGAGGTGAAGGACAATGAAATTACACTATCTAGGCATTTTAATTGAGGTCAGAAACAACATATAGTATTTCCGAACCGACCCCATAAACAAATTATGAATTCTGTCCAGATCTGTATTAAGCATATTTTATACTTATTAAACAGTAAAATAAAGCGTTCCATGAGATTCTACACATTTTTCTAAGCAAGTTACATGTGTAGAACATTTTAAACGAAGCTACGGTTAATTAGTTATGAAATAAATCATTTTAACATGGCATTAATGCAAATTTAGATAAACAACAAGTCTAAACATTTTTAACTTGGAGGAAAGTTGGATATGGTGAAACTACATAAAATTTTACCCATTTAACATATATAAATCATTTACAGTGGGGCCATGTACCAAAAGCTATGCATATTCAAAGTTGCAACAATTTAACCAATTATGCCATTTATATCATGATGCATTTTTCAAACAAAGATAGCAACATGCTAGCAATTTTTCAACATGGAAGAAATTGCTACCAGCGAGTAGTTCAGAAGATGTAGATCAAAATTCATACACGCCACAATTTTGTAAGATGCCTAGAATAAATGTTATGTCAATTAAAAAAATATGCTAAATGTGTCGAAAAGAAAAAAACACAAACAGATGGGACGTGGTGAAATTGGCAAAGTGTGGAAGATGAACTATGAGGATGACGTGTGGGACCAGGTGTAAGTTTGTGTGGGCAAAAAAATCAAAAGAGAGGCAAAAAGGGACAAGCTGGGTTTTGAACCCAGGACCCCATCTACTAGGATTAGCTGCGCTAGCCATTTGGATGGATCAGACTTAGCGATGGAAAAGGTGCTCGGCCTTATATGATACAGGAACAAGATGATACTCTGAAACGCCAAAAGATTAATCACAAAGAAACTACGCAAGCGTGGGGATTTGATCCCTGGTCTCTGGGGTAGGAACAAGGGGTGCCAACAACTGGACTACATAACAGTTTGTGATCCGAAAGGGGCTGTCTGAAGATGAACCAGCACTGATCGAATCTGAAGCAAACCGAAACAACGAACAGAGATAGCTTACTCTATGGCCGTGGCTGATCATGCATGCTCGGTCGTCCAACAGGACATCGGCCGCAGTTGGGAGGCAGTGCGTGGCTGTGTGAAGTGTTGTTGTGTGCATGTGCTATGTGGCTAGAGTTCAGCAGGGAGCCGAGGCACAAGCTTTGAGTTTTGCTCCCATGGAAGCCATGACGAACAGGTTTCAGTCAACAGACGGAAATAGGCTGGGCGAGGCCCATGCGCGTGTACTCGCGAGCGCAGGCGTACGATGCGTTTGTGGTGCGCGCAAGTGAACCACGTGGCTGCTGCTGCGGGCATGCGCGTGCAAGGCTGCGGAAGCAGAAGAAGGAGCTCGAGGACGAGCTCGTGTTCGTCTCGGTGGCTACGGTGCGGGGCCTGGCGAGGCCCTGGGGCGTGAGCTGCGGGTGCTGAGGCGAGTGTGTAGGAGTGCTATGGCATATATGCAGCAACGAGCAGAGCGAAGCAACAACACAAGCACAGACTTGAACTCGCGGCCATCCATGGCGGACGAACCCGAGCTGCGTGGATGGGCGACTACGGCGATGGAAAGGGCGGGGAGGTGTGGCTGCTCACCGAGGGTGCGTTGCTGGCGACGAAAGCTTGGAGAGCCGACGGAGACGGCGTGGGGACGCGCTGACCACCGGTGTCCATGAAGTAGATGAAGCAGAGGAGGAAGACACGGTCCAGGAGGTCGATCCCGTGCGTTGGGGTCGTTCGCGTTGCGGAGGAAGAAGGAGGACGTGGAGGCGGTGCTTCGTACGGCGTCGGAGGCCTCGAGGTGGAGCTTCTCAGGCGGAGCTCAAGCTTGAGATCCCCCTATTGATGGCGACGGTGGAGCCTGGGTGTCTCTTACCTTGGCGGCGGGAGAGGGAGGAGAAGGGGAAAAATGGAAAGAGGAGGAGCCTAGGGTTCGGGAGGCAGGTCTTATAGGGCACTAGGGACGCCTCCGACCGTCAAATCAGAGGAGGTGCTGACGTGTCCCCGCTGGATGTGCAGCCGTAGAGAGGAGGAAGACGGTGAACAGAGCTGGCGCTGGATGATGGGCTTGGTGGGCTGATAGTGAACAGGTAAGATAGGTGGGCTTCTCTCTCTCATTCATTTTCTTTCTTCTATTTCCGTTTATTACAAACAGAACTTGAAGAAAAGAAAACTCAAGGGTTTAGAAGACGGGTTGTTGAGATATAAGAATATATATAGAACCCTGGAACTAAGTCCAATGTTATAAAAATGGTTTTGGGAATTTATAGACAGGAAATTTGAACAAGTTTGAATTTAGTTCAAACTTGGTTAAATTCCCAGTCCAACCAAAAGGTGTACAACTCGGCTGAAAATTGGAGAGGTTAGTCCTGGCATGATCAAAGAATTAATGGAAAATATTGAACATTTTTCTGGACCGGAAAAATATCACTTAATGTAAATGGGTGAATTGAAAGAAAGAGGCTAGTGTTGGGGTTATGGACAGAAATTTTAATGGCTGACGCAACACATTAGATGTGATTTATGGGCATATTTGGAACATTTAATTGAGCAACTACAATGTGACTCAATCAAATAAAAATGTATAGGGAAACAAACGGAAAGTTGCCCTATATGGACTTTGCAACTTGGATGCAGTGAGGATGACGTGGAGTTTGAAGTTGAACATGGACTTAATGGAATGATCAAAGGAGGAGGAAGAAGTAGAAGCAACCACATGATAAAAAAACGAGCACAACAATATGATATAGATGATGCATGATGCATGATGCATTCCGACAAACAAATAATTAACGTGGCGGTCACGACAAACATGGAAAGCATCTGGAGCGTCGGTCTCGGGCTGTTACACCCCCGTGGGGCCTCCTGTGGCTCCGGATACAGGAATGACGGCGCAAGGGAGGGAGTTCGGCTTCTCTAAGCATCGCCGCTAAAACCTCGGCTTTGGAGCGGCACGCGTCCCCTTAGAAGTGCCCACCTCGTGAGGTCCCGGCGGGCTGCTATCGTTGGACGCTGTACGATACCCCCGCGGACCCCCCGAGGAGCACCAGGCGCGGCGCAACGACACAGCGAGGCAAGCGAAGGCGTGAAGGGGTGTGCGGAGGCACACCAACGATGACGCAAAACCCCGCGGAAGAGATGAGGACGCGCCGCACAAAACAAGCAATCGACGGTTCACAAAAAAAGACGAGGTATAACACAAAAGTTTAACGCCCCCAGGGGCCAGGTGTTTCTTGATGCAACAGGAACCAGAAGGAAGAGAACAAGGGAAGTTCAGGCGGAGGAGGCGTTGTCCCCATCGTGACCCCCGCCAGCCACGGCGCCGGAGTCGCCGCCCTCTTCGGAGGAAGGCTCCTAGACGAACCGCTCCACCAGGGACTCCACCTGCCTGAGCACCTCATCCCTGAGGGGCCTCCGGAGCTCCTCGGGCACCGGCTCCATCCAGGGCCGGCCCTGGTGTATGGCCGGAGGGGCGACGGCCCAGGGCCCAGGCCGGAGGGGGGCCCATGATGTAGTATACACATATAGTATAGCCCAGCAAAATATACATAAGAATTTTTTTTACGAGAAATAGGCCCATCAGGTACAGGAGTTAGGTGGCAATTAGCGAAGCGTCGCGCCGGACGCAACTCGCAAGGCAGGGCTGCTCGTTTCGCTTGTGAAACAAATCAATCTGAAGATCTCAATCTCATCGTTTCGCTTGCCTTCGTCTGCGACTCTTCGTCCTCTCGTCGACCGTCGCCCATCGGCCTGTCGCTTGGCGCCTCGGCCGCCGTCGCCACTGCGGCTGCGCGCGGCAGTCCGGCAACCCGGCCATCCGGCATCCGGCAATACGTTATACGTATGTGAGCGCAGGACGGTATGTATCCATGTTCCTGATCCATCCCTCAATTTCAGTAGTTTCTTTTATTCGTTAGTACGTATTCAACAATTCATTCATGATCCATCCTCCAATTACAGTGTGCACGAAGTTTCAAATTTTTAATGTATAATTTTCTAATTCAATCTTTCACAGTATGTATTCAACCATCCTAATTTTTTGTCATTTTGTGTACATGTCTAGGGTTTCAATCATCCGATGTATAAATTGCTAATTTTTTGTATCCTCTTTTCTTCATAATTTTAGGACATTAGCCTGCCATGTTGCCTAAGAAACATTTGTCGGGTGCTGAAAAATGGAGAAAAAAGAAACGCCCGAAAAAACTTTATTTGAAGCACTAAAGTATTATTGTTGTCGATGGAGTCAGCCACATTTGGTTCTTATTTGAGGTAAACATGTCATGTTAGTTTTATTTTGCTATCTTTTTAGTATTTCTCTCGTAATATGGCATTGTCCAACAATTATTATAGTCAATGTATCACACACACGCATACATATATATGGTCTTAGGACATAGGGGCCCATGTCGTCGAGTTCGCCAAGGGCCTCCCGAAACACAGGGCCGGCCCTGGCTCCATCACGCAGGAGAGATCAAGCTCTGGGACGTGGCGGCGCAAGTTGGAGAAGACGCGCGTCAGCACGATGTCCAGAAGGTCGCGCGCGCTGGACTCGTTGTCTTCGTCCACCCGGGAGACGCCAGTCTCCAGCCCCTCCACCACCTTGCCGAAGAAGTTGAGATAACCCCCGTCGCCGTGTGCGCATGGCAGCGCGGGGGCTTCCCCGACGAACCGGCTAACTGCACCGACCGCACGGCGGGCGATGTCCAGATACTGCTTGGCGCGATGCGCCTCCAGCATCCTCGCGTGTGCCGCCTCGTCCTTGGAGGCTTGCACGGCGTTGGATGCTCCCTCGATCTTGGCCTGGAGGGATGCCAGCTCTGCCTTGGCATCCTCCTCACCTCTGAGCGCGGCCTGGAGGGCGGCCTCGGCGCCCGCTAACTGGGCCTTGAGCGCATCCACCTCCTCCTGAAGTTCGTCGAGCTTGTGCCTCTTGGGCGCGGGCGCCCTGAGAGGAGGAGGCAATCAGGTCCGGCATGTCGGGAATGGTTCACAAGAAAAGGAGGAGGTCGACAGAACACTCACTCGTCGGTTACGGTCCAGCGCCGGCGTGCCTGGGCCGACCTCGAAGGCCCCCCGCCGCTGCCTCGAGAGGCCGGTGGTGGAGCAGGAGACCCCGGGCGCCTCCCCGCGCCTGCTGCACTTCCCCCAGACGCCATGGAAGGGAAGGAAAGAGAAGAGGATGATATCTCAGGAAGGATGGGAAGCGAGAGGGCGTGCCAGGATGGCATGAACCCCCGGGCGAGGCGAGTTTATAGGCGCAACCGCTGTCCATGAGGCGTCGTGGGGAGTGGAGGCGGCGCGTACTCCCCAGGCGCCAAATGCCCGGCTCGACCGGCATGCCGCCCTGCTTCACGTCGCCTCGCCTACCCTCGTCGGGTCACATCCGCGTGGGTCGAGGGGAGAGAAGACACAAGGAGACGGCCACATTCAAGGAAGGGCAATGATGGCCAGCCCGTTCGTGTCAGCTTGACTCGGGGCGGTTCCCGAAGTCTTCGAGAAGTGGAGGCATCCACATCTCGTTACGTGCCACGCATCAGGCTGGGCCCGCAGGCAATTGGGGCCTGCGGCGCTCGGGTCTACTCCTTCAGCTTCGCCCCGAAGCCAACCCAAGTGCGCCTTGGGCCCGGGGGCTACTGTCGGCGCTCTAGGAACGGGGGTACCCAGACCTGCCTGCCTGCGGGCCAGGGCGTGGCCCACTTCGACAGCCTGGTATGGCCCGGCGCATCAGCGCGCAAGACAAGGCCCTCGTGAGAGCCCCACCCTCGCGAGGGGGACGACGCCAAGACCCCCGGAGGGAGGAGGCCTCTCCAGGCTCCCTTCCGAGGGGCGGAGATCTCTATGCAGCGCTCGGCCTCGAGAGGCTGAGGTGACGCCAGCCGGGCCAGGCGGGCGCCAGCGGGCACAGAAGAAGCAGTTTCCTCTTTGGTGCAAAGGAGGCAAGGACGTACGCGGGTTCCCAAGGTGCCACCCAAAGGTTTCCATTCCGGCGCAACAAGACCAAGACCACAAGCCCTGCAGGACGGACGTCATCGTCGAGCCCACCTCTGCATCACTACCAGCTAGTTTGCAGGCGAAGACCACCTTTCATCAGGATAAGGTGTACTCCTTGTGCCCCTTTGAAATTGGCGTTGTGGGATCCCTTCCCGCCTGTGCGATAAGGGGAGAGGACCCGGGCCACTATAAATAGAGGCTAGGCTGCGCCGTAGAGGAGGACGGATCAGAAACCACCCGAGCGCCCTCGCGAGGTTGCTCACCACTATACCAGTTCATCCACAAACCTCCTCGTGAGGCAATCCACCCAAAGCAGGAGTAGGGTTTTACGCTTCGCAGCGGCTCGAACCTGGGTAAATCCACGTGATAGTCTTTCTCCCCGTGATTGAGTGAGTTCGATTCGGCTCGGCTATGGAGCCGTGAGGTTGAAGCCGAGGCTGTTGGGATCTTCGCACACGCCCCTGAGTTCGAACCTCTTTGGGTTTTGCGGAGCCCTAAATCCGACATCGGCGATGACATCCGTCCTGCCGAGCTCGTGGTCTTGGTCCTCTTGCACTAGGAAGGAAACCTTTGGGGGGTTCCTTGGGAACCCCCATACGTCCTTGCCTCCTTATCACGAAAGAGGAAACGGTCCTCCTTCTGCGCCTGCTGGCGCCCGCCTGGCTGTGCCATCAGAACCCACGTCACCCCGACCTCATGAGGCCGGGTACTTGCATAGGAATCTCTGCTCCTCGGGAGGCAGCCTGGGGGGATGCCACTTCTCCGGAGGTCTTGGTGTTGCTCTCCTCGTGAGGCGGGGGCTCTTGCGAAGGCCTTAGCTTGTGGGGCTTGTTGCTGGGCCATATCGGGCCGCCGTGGTAGGCCACGCGCTGGGCCGCAGGCAGGCAGGTCTGGGTACCCCCGATCCCAGAACGCCGACACTATATGTGTGTGCTCTATGGCAAAACAGGATTTTCCCTCACAAACATCTCAGCTTTGAAGGTATGAAAGATCTTCCTAGTTTTGATCAAGCCCTCGATTGTCTTCGGGATGTTGGACTGTTGCCGTTTGTTACTGGCCATGAAGACTAGAATGAAAAACTCATTCTCCAGTTCTATGCAACTCTCCACATCCATGGCTTCGGAAGAGACCTGAATACATGGAAGATGGACTTCATGATTCGTGTTGAACATATCACTGCTTCTGCCTTGGAATTCTTCCCTGCAACACCACTTGCTGCCTTAGGCGAAGACTTACATCCGAGGTCTGCGTCCTATGCTAAAGCCACCCGAAGCATTTTCCAAATGCCACAGCCCAACATGACTGCCATGCTCACGTTGATGGAGCCCTTGGCCCAAGATGCAGATTTGCCCACATTTTTCTTTGTTGATGATCTTCAATATCTGCCGAAGACAATCTATCACATTCTTCGACACACCATATGGCCAATCAAAGGGCATTCTTCATCATGCAAGCTACAAGGGGCTCTAAAGACTTTGATCTACAACACTATATATGGAATCAGGTTCAATCTTCAGGATTTATTCCTTCGCAACCTGGCAACTAATGGCATTAATTTGTTTGAACCAAAAAGCTATGTACCATGGATCATGCGCTTCATCAAGCATAGAACCAACACCAGGTATCTGCCTTCTGCATGCAGTCATGGCATATATCTTCCTGATGTGGAAGTCATTCATGCAGACATTTACCCATCCAAGAGAAAAAAAAACATCATGGAAGGCACCGGTGGCACTTCTGATGATGAAGGGCTTCACCTTCCTTCTGATCCAACCAGAGCAAGGTTGATAGGCTCAATTCGCCTCCCTCAGCCAAGCGTCACTGCCACTGAAGCCACTGCTAGCACCTTGCCTCGTCGTCGTCAACCCAGAAGAGAGCGTGCCATGACCGATCGAGAACTTCTTGTCTCGCTTTTCCAGAAGCAGGATCGGCATCATGAGTGGACTCGAAGACAAATGCATTCTATGGTGCAAGACATCAACCGTATTTGCAACCTCACCACCAAGAATGCCTTCGTGGCTCATGAAACAAGCCGTCGCTCCTGGAAGACATTGACTATGTTGTCTCCATAAAATGATCTTCGTGAGGATGGATTCACACAATTCTTCCAGTTTGGTGCTCCTCCTCCTCGCACGGAGAAATGGCGTCAGACTCCCTCCCTCAAAGTCAGTGATTACTCTTCTTCCGCACCATCAGTCAATGTCAGGCTTGCCAATGATGAAGATGACGATGCCACCTCTCCGCCTGCACCAACTGCGAGACGCGGCACTGCACCAAGCTCATCTGCACCAACAAACACCGACCCTACTGCGCCAACGTCTTCGACTCCTGCTGGGAACGTGTAGTGCTAAATGTCTTCATCCTTTTTGGTCATTCGATGACAAAGGGGGAGAAGCATTGGGATGATAGTCTTCAAACGGGTCTATATGGGCTGGGTGTTGCTATTTTGTTAAGTTTACAACTCCCATTCTGAACCTTTCCTATTTTGGGTTGTAAAACTTAAGTCCTGATGGACGTCTGCACACTTTATGTTTACCGTACTTTTGGCGCTACTTCAAGTTTTTATCATACGCACCCGAAGCCATTCTGCAGGCGCCCATTTTTCATTATGCATTTCATTATCTTCAAAATATCACTTAAATGCATAGTGATTGGATTCCAATATATAGGGGGAGATCTCCACAAATCAATACCTGTCATGTGCTTTTTGCACTTCAAGCAAAATCTTCATAAGCACATCTTCAGGGGGAGCTCTCTATATCTTGCAATCATAATCTCCAAGTATTTATTCTCATATATTTTATCCCCGTTGAAAACTTCAACCAGTTTTTCATCAATCACCAATAAGGGGGAGATTGTAAGTGCATCTAGTGCCACCCTTACTGGTTTTGGAGTATTGAAAACAAATGTGGTTGAGGGGCTAATGTGTTTGTGAGAGTTCACAGGTTAACACAGATAGAAGTCCCTGGAGATTCGGTTTAACCGTCAAAGACGACCCCTAAAAATGTCCAAAGACATTGATGATGGCCGAAGCCATTGGTGGTTCGCGAAGATAATCGCTTGAAGATAATGAAACGCGAAGACGAAGTCTTTTGGTTGTTTTTTCCTTCTCTCCTGAGTCATAGGAACCACCGTACTGTTAAGTGGGGTCGATGTGATCGAAGTCAGATGCCGACATGATGCTCAACCCATACCTATGTCTTCAATTGAAGACAATGAGAGGAAATCTCTTCCATAGTTGGTTGAGTCAGCATTACTTGTGGCCCAAGCAATGTTGTCGCGTGTGTTTGAAATCTGACCGTTGGGACACGTGTCGGCTGGCCATTGACCCAGGGTCATTTCGGTCATATCAGGTCGGGTTGCCTATTCGCTATAAATAGCCCACCCCCTCCACCATAAGTAGGTGGCTGCTTAGAGAGAGATACGGTTGTTGTCGTTTTGGAGGAACCCACCTCGAAGCCTTTGAGAGAGAACTATCCTGAGAGGATAAACCCAAACACCTAGAGCTAGAGTGTTTGAGCATCACTGAAGTCGTTCTGTTCTGAGTGAACTGAAGACTTATTACACTTGAAGACTGTCTTCCAGACGGTTAGGCGTCAGGGTCTAAAGCATCCAAGAGTCATTGTGGATTGCCGGGACCAAGTTTGTATGGGTTTCGGAAGTCTCCCCTGAAGACATACCTGAGTGATTGGGCGCTGTCTAAGTGACTTTGGATCAAGAGGAACAAGGTGAAGACGAGGTCTTCTGAGTTCAATCTTAGCCTCCCTAACTAGACATACTGTTGTCACAGCAACTAGAACTGGTCCAACAAATCTTGTGTCTTTGTCAAGCAACTAGTTCTATCTTTCACTCTCTTACTTTATATACGGCACTGTGAAGCCATTGCTTGTTCATCTTAGCTCGAAGAGATTCATCGAAGACATTCCTTAACCTATCATTTATCTTCACCACCTAAGGTTATCTTCGATACATCTTAGTGTGCATGATGATTATGTTAAACCTACTTGAATGTCTTTGCTCTATTTCATGCCTTTCCTAAATCCTTGATTGATATCCCTACCTGATCATGTATCACTGCCACTTACTTTGAATACATTTACTGTTTTGAAGCTTTTCATAAAAATTGCCTATTCACCCCCCCACTAGTCGATAACTAGCACTTTCATTGATCCCCTATACTTGTGGGTCATCAAGACTCTTTTCTGGCACCGTTGCCGAGGAGTGAAGAGCCTTTGGTGAGTGGAATTTGGTAAGGAAACATTTTCGGTATGTGCTGAAATATATTATTGCTTGTTACTCTGGATGATAATCCTTTGAAAGGTTTGTTTGGGGTATCTTCACCTTGAATGGAAGTGGAAAAAGCCACTCCCCAACCTACTGAACTTTCTAAAAACATTTATTATGAGATTCCTTCGGATATGTTAGAGAAATTGTTAGCTAATCCTTATGCAGGAGATGGAACAACTCATCCTGATTTGCACTTGATATATAGATGAGATTTGTGGACTATTTAAGCTTGCAGGTTTATTCGAGGATAAAGTCAACAAGAAGGTTTTCCCTTTATCTTTGAACGGAAAGGCATTGATTTGGTATAGGCTATTGGATGACGTTGGAACATGGGACTGGAATTGGTTGAAGCAGGAATTTCACTAGAAATTTTATCCTATGCATCTAGTTCATCGTGACCGGAATTTTATATATAGTATTTGGCCTCGCGAAGGAGAAAGCATCGCTCAAGCTTGGGGAGTCTTAAATATATGATGCACACTTGCCCCAATCATGAGCTCTCAAGATAAATAATTCTACAAAACTTTTATGCTCGACTTTCTTCTGATGATCAATTAATGCTCGATTCTTCTTCTACTAGTTCCTTCCCGAAGAGAAATATTGGATTCAAATGGGATCTTTTGGAAAGAATTAAATGCAACTGTGAAGATTAGGAGCTCGATGAAAGTAAAGAGTCAGTATAAAACTTGAGTTTGATTGTGTTAAATCTTTTATGGAAACTGATACCTTTCATAAGTTTAGAAATAAATATGGGCTTGACTCTGAGATTGTAGCTTCTTTATGTGAATCATTTTCTACTCATGTTAATCTCCCTAAGGAGACACTACTGGGAAAGGGCTTATAGGTGAATCCCAATAAGTGCGGGCATGGCAAGGCACCCGCCACTACTAATTTTGGAAGCCAGCAGTGGCGGGTACTATGGCGTCCTTGCCAAAGCCATAGACTTAGCAGTGGTGAGCACGTACACGACCTCGCCCATAGGTGACCCATTCCAAATCTTATCCTATGATGAAACACAGTAGCGAAGGGCCATGGTGTTTGCCCGCCACTATTGCTCCTATCAGTTGTGGCAGGCACTCTATCGGACCCACCACAGCTAATTGGTCATAACTTTTGTTGGCTGGGGCCCCAGGAGGTCATTTAAGGAGTGGCGGGCCACATTCACTGACCACCATAGCTTGTTACCATACGTGTGGTGGGCCCCTTACCCCGCCTGCTACTCGTAGTACCATCACGCGGGCGGTTCAATTATCACACAAAACCGTTCTCCCCGCGCCGTCTCTCCCCCCCTCAAATCTCGTCCGAGTCACCGCCGCGCCACTCGGTGCCATCGCTCCTTGCCGCCACGCGCAACCCTTGTCACCATGTTGCCCCTCGCCGCCGCGTGCGCCCTCGCCGCCACCATGCCCCTTGTCACCGTGTCGCCCCTCGCCGCCACGCGCACCCTCTTTGCCGCCTTGCCCCTCGTCTCCCCTCGCCCCAGCGCCCCTTGTTGCCGCCGTGCCCCTCTTTGCGCTGCCGCGGGCGCGCATGGCCTCCTCCTCCATCACCGGAGGAGGCATCTCATCAGTGGCGAAACCGCCGAGCTCCACCCCAATGGCTAGCGGTGCGGACATGTCCCCCTCCCACGCCAACATTTCAAATTTTCTTTCATTTTTTAACTAACATCCATTGTAGTATTGTTGGCTTATATTTGCAAATATCGACATGGGTGCCAATGTTTTGGTGAAACGTCGATTCATTTCCGTTTCATTGAATTTCTACACTCGTTATGTCCTCTTGTTAGCAAAGGTCATGTCGGATTTTTCTTTCATTTTTAACTAGGATCCATTGTAGTATCGTTGGCTTATATTTGAAGGTATCGACATGACTGCCAATGTTTTGGCGAAACGTCGATTCATTTCCGTTTCGCCAAATTTTGGCACTCGTTATGTCCTCTTGTTAGCAAAGGTCATGTAAATTTTTCTTTCATTTGTTAACTAGGATCCATTGTAGTATCGTTGCCTTACATTTGCAACTATTGACATGAGTGCCAATGTTTTGGCGAAACATTGATTCATTTCCATTTTGCCGAATATCTGGCACTTGTTATGTCCTCTTGTTAGCAAAGGTCATGTCGAAATTTTCTTTCATTTTTAACTAGAATTCATTGTATAATTGAATTTCTTGCACTGGTTATGTCATCTTTTTAGCAAAGGTCATGTCAAAATTTTCTTTCATTTTTTTATGCATCATGACTCATAATTGCATACTAAATTTTAGCAAACCCAACAAATGCATTCCGGAGAAGCAACTTCTATGGACCCCATAGCTCAGCGTCGTAAAAAGGGTAGAAAGCGAAAGAAGAAATCGGCCAATGAACCTACCGCCAGTAAGGCACCAGGAGAAGATGTGGCGAATGTTTCTGTCAGTCGGTGCTTCATGAGAATGTTTAAGCCCGGTGAACCGATGTTGCCACAACACAAGTTGAGTGCACTAAGTGTTGAAAATTCAGCTTCTACACAAAGACATAATAGCTAGGTCAGGAAAGGGTGAGATGTATTACACCGCCAATGTTATAGAGGGCCTTGGATTAGTCAACAAGTACCCTGCAGATAAAATATATCTTGGATTTGATAGTGCGGTCAACGACAATATTTTCTATGTGGACGTAATCAAGCCGTCTTTAATGAGGGTTTGGTCGCTTTGGCATGCTACAAATCCATTACTCTAGAATGAGGAAGTTCGCTTCCTTGATCCGTATCTCATGCATTGGGCCAATGTGGGTTCTGATAAAGGCCAATGTCTTATGACGAATTACCTCCACAAGGCCATTCTTCATAGTCCTCGGCACAAGCACAAGTTTATCGTGCCTTACTTCGAAACGTAAGTTCATTTCTTTTTGGTTGCACATATACACCTAGGTACTTTGATGTCAATCTCATTAATGTTGCATTGTTCAATTGTTTTGCGCAACAATGAACACTGGATCGTCATCGCACTGATGCCCAGGGACGGCCGAGCTTATTTCTTTGATTCCAGGAGAGACCCTAAGAAGACATGGACTGATCTGAAGAAAGTTCTCAATGCTGCTCTTCTTATGTGTCATAAGTCCGACCATAAGAACATTTCGCATTCGCAATACAAATTTAACACTAGCTTTTGTTGCCGACAACAACCAAAAGGCGAAAGCATGCACATGTATGGCTAATATGCCATGGTCTTGATGGATGACTATGTGCGTGCAGGACCACTGTTAAGAAGTGATTCAATGTTGATAAATGGTCCAAAGACAATGAGAAGGAAGTTAAGCTAGCTCACTCTTGGACAGAGCACGAGCGCCTTCAGAGAGTACTCACGAATATCATCAATCGCTATGTAGTGAGGGATGAGGGGATGTTCTACTCCGGGGCAGAGAGTCAAGAAGAACGAGACATGAGAATGAATCATCAACATGGCGATATACATGCTCCTTTCTAGTTTAGTAAACCGTGAAAAATATTAAACTGTGTCATGACACAATGATTGTTACCTTGTGATCTCTACTTTATGTGTATGAGTGTCATATGTTTATATATTAACCTTGTGATCTTTTCTATATGTATATATTTTGAATGTTATTGTCTGCTAAAAATAACAGATGGGACCGCCAAAATTTGTGGGAGGGGGTCTCTACGGTGGACATGCAGAAGCACTCTCTATGGATATGGAAAAAGTATCGGGCAGAGCACCTCAAGGAAGGGATGTTAGCTTGGGTTATATGTGTTCCAATGTCCCATTGTTCTCTCCCAGCGATTGAGAAGATTGCGGAGAGGCGGTTCAATGACGTCATAGTGTGCATCCTTGTGGAGGCAACCCCGGATGAGAGGCTGAGGACCTGGCCAGGTATGAGTCCAACCACCATACCCGCGCCCGCTGAGGTTGTGCAATGGGCTCTTCGAGAGGTCAAATCTCCAATTCCAGAGCAAGCGGGCCGTTGGTCCCCGTTCATTCCATCAAGTACCAATTCATGTAGTATGTGCGGCTTCTACTAACGGTCTACGTCTTGAATATCGGCCGACACTCTTTTCACTCATATAAATTCTTATTAATTATTGCAATGCACTTGTTATATTTTATAACTACTACTTTTCATTAATCTGAAATCATTGTAATGTGGTGTGTGTATGTGGATCAAGGTTCAAACCAGAATTTATGTATCAAATGCAATATGATGATATGAGACAGGTGCAATATGATGTAATTTATAATTCAATCATGTCGGCTTGTAACAATAGCAGTGGCGAGCGGTTGAAAATGACGACCACATCAGCGTGCTAATCCTGTAGCGGGCAACACCGATGGCTGTGACGGGTACGTCCAATAGCCCGCCACTGCTCCTGGCCTAATAGTGGTGGGCGGGTGCCCGTCACTAATGGTGTTCTAGAAGTGGCGGGAGGTCAGTGGCGGGCGGCCCTGAGAGCCTTGCCCAACACTGCTGGCCTTTTCCCACCCGCCACTGCTAGGCATTCCTCCAGTAGTGAGAATTGGTTTAAATATCATCCACCCATTGAAGAATTGTTAGAGGAACCTATTACTGCTAAAGAAGAAACTATTATCTATAATGTTGACCCAGTTGTGCCCACTACTTACATTGCGAAACCACCTTTTCTTGTTAGGATTAAGGAGTATGCTAAGGCTACAACTGTGGTTAATAAAAGCAATGTTACAACACCTAAATCTTCTGAACAAATAAATGTAGAACCTAATGTTGATAATATAGATGGGCAGGTTATTTACTTTTGCAATGAGGCTGCTAGAATCGCAAAACCTACTAGAAACGAACATGATGTGCTAGATAAGAATAAACCCGTTGTTGGCATGCCTGTTGTTTCTGTTAAAATTGGAGATCATTGCTATCATGGTTTGTGTCAAACGGGTGGTAGCATGAGTGCTATTCCTTTTACCTTATATCAAGAAATTATGAATGATACACCCAATGATATGGAATTCATCGATGTTACTATTAAACTTGCAAATATAGATACTATTTCACCACTTTGGATTGTTAGAGATGTTGAAGTCTTGTGTGGCAAAATTAAGTACCCCATTGATTTCTTAGTACTTGGTGCACTATAAGATAATTTTTGTCCCATTATATTTGGTAGACCCTTCTTGAGCACCGTTAATGGTGAAATTGATTGTGTTAAAGAATGAATTTGATTTCTCTAAGTTTGGTAGACAACCACCTGAGAAAGAATTATCTAGTAAAGATGAAATTATTGGTCTTGCTTCTATTGTCGTGCCTACTACCGATCCATTAGCACGATATTTGCTAGACCATGAAAATGATATGCATATGAATTAAAGGAATGAAATATATGAAATGTTCTTTAAGCAAACACCTATTCTTAAACACAATTTGCATGTTGACATTCTAGAAGATCCACGCCCACCTATGGGAGATCCCGTGTTTGAGTTAAAGAAATTACCTAATACATTGAAATATGCTTATCTTGATGAAAAGAAGATATATCCTATTATTATTAGTGGTAACCTTTCAGAGCATGAAGAAAAGAGATTACTTAAGACTCTGAGGAAGCACCGAGCTCCTATAGGATATACCCTTGATGATCTTAAGGGCATTGGTCCCAATCTATGTCAGCATAAGATTAATATGGAACTGGGTGCTAAACCTGTCGTTGATCATCAACGCAATATGAATCCTAAAATGAAGGAAGTGGTAAGAACTGAAATATTAAAGCTTCTGGAGGCAGATATAATCTATCCCATAGCTCATAGTAGATGGGTAAGCCATGTTCATTGTGTTCCTAAGAAAGGAGGTATAACTGTTGTTCCTAATGATAAAAATGAACTTATACCACAAAGGATTGTAACTGGTTATAGGATGGTAATTGATTTCAGGAAATTAAACAAATCCTCTAGAAAAGATCATTATCCCTTGCCTTTTATTGATCAAATGTTGGAAAGACTATCTAAACATACACACTTTTTGTTTCCTTGATGGATATTCTATTTTTTCTCAAATACCCGTGTCAAAAGAAAACCAAGAGAAAACTACTTTCACATGTCCGTTTGGAACTCATGCTTATAGACGTATGCCTTTTGGTTTATGTAATGCACATACTACCTTTCAAAGATGTATGACTACTATATTCACTGATTTTTGTGAAAAGATTGTTGAGGTATTCATGGATGATTTTTCCATTTACGGGACTTGTCGTGGTTTTGCTAACCCGGCAGATGTCCTCGTAATAGGACTTAGGTGTGAGGCCATCGCCGCTTGGTGGCAACCCGAAGGGGTTAAACGAGAGAGAGTCGGGTTTACCCAGGTTCGGCCCCTCCTATGGAGGTAATAGCCTACATCCTGCTTTGCGTGTATTTGATGGATAGATCTCGATTACAAGGGTGCGAAATCGCTAACCTAGCTATCGAGAGGTTGTAACTTGATTCTCTCGGCCCTAGGGGCCTGCCTTTATATACAGGTCAAGCCCTAGGGTTTACAATAGAGTCCGGGTCATATCATGACCCGTGACCCATGACATCTCTAACTTATCTTGCATCTTATGGAAACTTAACCGGTGTATTTAGCTTCATGGGCTTTCAGCCGCCGTCTTCAGGTGTCGTGCTATCCGGCATCTTGGTCAGCCGCCACCTTACTTATCTTGTACTCAGGACATGGCCCATTTAAACTTGGTTGCAGAGTTGTTGATATGTTTAACCCGGCCCAGTATGGCGGGTTACACCATGGAGTTATATGCCCAACATTAGGCCCCAAATTGATTTGAATTTGTTCATGTCAATAGATCTTTCCTTCCTGTGGCGGTTCATCTTTGGATTGGTATCTTCTACAGATTTCATAACGCCGGCTTGTTCTGCTCCCACACTTGTCATTTTCCCAACGTTCATTTATTGCGACGTCATTTGTCGTCAATCTGGAAAAACAATAATGACATCATGGCGAATCTGGTCATATTTGTTTATCCCGAAAATCAAGGCGTTTCTGTATCCCAAAATTTACTGTATTCCCTCGATTGTCGCGCCTGTCAGTTGCCTCTTCAGGCTCCTTCCCCTTAAATATTTACCGAAAGGCCCTGGATTCACTTTCCACTTCTTCTCTTTGCTTCTCCTTCTTCCTCGAGTCCGGAAGCTCCTCGTGCCACCGCCGCAGCTTCCTCATCCCGACAATCTCCCTCGAGGTCACCGCGGTGTCTCCTCTTCGTCAGTCAATTCCTTTGCGTGCTTCCGCCTCTCTCAGCGACCGCTCGAGTAAGTTATCTTTCTTCTGACCTAGATCCATTATAGCACCCCGAGGTTCTTAGAGTTCTTCGGCAACCTTTCTCCAGTTCATCACCATTGCTAACTCTGCGAGTGGATCTTCGCGAACGTAATCACCAAAGTGGAGCGATAGAGACACCAACTCTGTTTCGTGTATGACATGTTTTAATCCTTCCTAGTATTAGATGAATCGTACTGTCACTGCTTCCATGCCCTCTTACTAGGGCTAGCGAATATTCTCGCCTTTCTGAACTATTCTTAGATCCAACATTGGCGCGGCCTCGGGAGAAACCTGTTTGTCTCATACTTAGCAAAATTCCCAAGAACCTCTTGTCTTAGCACAAGTCGCCCTTACTTCTGCCGGCTTAATAATTGTAACCCGTCATACATTTAAGCCATTGTATAGGCTCTGGTTCTTTACTAGACTCGCCCTTTATTGCAAATACTTAGATCAGTTTACTTGAACCATTTACTTAAGCCGCCCTCTTTTACTTTATCCAGGCGACTCATTATGTCGGAGTCAAAAGCCTGCAACTGGGTGGCGACTCAAGTTTCTGATGTTCACTTAAAGGATTATGAGGAACATGGGTTTCTGCCGCCTCAGAATGTGGTTGGCTGGCGAGTCGTCCTTGGAGAGGAGATCCCAAACCCCCAGGAGGGAGAAGTGGTGATATTTTTGGATCACCTACAGAGGGGGTTTTCACCTCCCGGGTCGAAATTCTTCCGGGACGTCTTACACTTTTTCAATCTCCATCCTCAAGACTTGGCCCCCAACTCCATAACGAACCTTTCCCAGTTCCAAGTATTTTGCGAGGTGTATCTTCAGACGGAACCCACTATCTCCCTCTTCAGGGAGTTTTTCTATTTGCACCGGCAAACAGAGTGCGAGGACGGTCCCGGCTTAGAACTTGGCGGGGTTTCGATCCAAAGGCGGAAGGATGTCCTTTTTCCTGCTGCCACCTTACCAAGCCACCCTAAAGGCTGGAACAAGACTTGGTTTTATTGCCGAAACACCGCGCCTGCTGCTGAAAATCCCTTGTCGGGTTATAGGCCCAACCACCTTCCCATGGATCTTGAGCTTCTGGGTTGGGCTCCTCCAAAGGAACTGTCGGGGTATACAAACAGGGGTGTTCGTTTCCCCTGACTAGTGCACGGACAGATAGCCTCTGGCCTCCGCGGGCGAAACCCTTTGGGAAGGCCACAACGCTGCCAAGCAAGAATTCGAAAACCAGCGCTCGACAGCATCAACCTACAGAAGGCCAAGAAAACGCCAGCAACACCAGCACGACGGCCCAGGAGGGGCCCAAGACGCGCCAGCCATGCCCCTGGAGGCTGTCGGGGATCAAAGCACTCACGTCTCCAGAAGACCCGGCAAGACGTCCCCCGATAGGCGTGAGCTAACCAGCCACCACTCCACCGCATCGCTACATCAGTCACTTATCGATGCGGTGTCGAGCCCTCAAGCGGCAAATCAGCTCTCTCTAAGCACGTGGCGGCATACCGGAATGCAAGTTATGCCCAGTTGACACCCGCCCTACAGCGTGTCAGGACCATAAGCAACGGCTAGCCAAGCGGTGGCAAGAGCCTGCCGGGGATGCACCCCCGAGCGCCACCTAGACTAGTAATCATGGTATTTCGTCATAAATGCCAGAGTTAGGTATGATAGCCCTGCTAAGCTATCTAATCGATAGATAATGTCTATTTTGCGATTGTGGTAACCCCTTGCACTATAAAAGGAGGCCCAAGGAAACCTAGCTAAGGATTCGGACTCCTGGGACACTTGTACTCGCGTAGTAGCTCACCCCGACAGTAGCTCTTGCCGGGGTTGAGTGCCACATGTTCTTCGTGTTCCTTTGATCAATCGACCAAAAGCAAGAGTAGGGTTTTACGCTTACCAGCGGCCCGAACCTGGGTAAAATGCCTGTGCCCTGATTGTTGCGCCGTCTCATGTTCTCTGCTCTTTGTGCAACGTGACCCCCCCTTGCCGAACCACAAAGGGGCCTCTGGTCCCATAGGTGATCGTGAGCATCCGTGCCCCGACAGGAACGCTACCAACACACCCATGTTTATCCAAAGTTGAGGGTTCTGCTAGCCAACGGGTTGACTGGGGTCGACTTAACCCGGTGTTGGGTATCTTGGAGGATTCTGCCGTTAAGTCGGCGCAGTGGCTTAATGTGTACTTACTCTGGCGACTTGAATGACGCTCAACGGTACAACAATTCTTCCTTGGAGGCCGGCAAAATAAACCGGATTGTGAAGAAGCTGCTAGGTGAAAACCAGGAGACTTGCAGCAAGGACGGGTTGAAACCTTTCTACGCCCTGAACCCGGCTCCTCCGGTATAAAACGTTTTAAGATCTTAATCCGGCTTTTTGAACAAACTTTGAGCCTTTGCTTCCTTGGTCTGAATGTTTGATTTTGCAGGCTACCTCATCTTTATGGAATCAGAAACGCACCAAGACCGTGGATAACAAGTCCAAAGCCACCCTGAGCAAGGAGAAGAATAAGGCGACTGGAGAAGGACCGTCTCATATGGACGAAATAGCCGCCACTCATACCCGTTCAGAGGTAAAAATAATCTTTTTGTTTATATTTCATTGAATTTATCTGATGCCTTTCCCTCTTAGGGTGATGTCGAAACTAGCCGTGCAGGTAATGTTGAGATAATTTCTATCTCTTCCGACTCAGAACCTTCGCCACCGTTGAAAACAAGGCGGGCTGTTCGGAAAGTAGGATTTTCTCACCCGGACGCTCATCTAGATCCATACTTTATTTTGAAGAAAAACCCAGCACCAGTCTAGGCGTCAGACCCGAAGTGGAAGTGGTGATCTCGTCGAGGGCTTACCTGATAAATCAGTCGCCCGGAAACGACCAGCCAAGGTACTTGATATTCCAAATTTCCAAGGAAGTTCTGATTTGATGTGTCAACGTTTGATTCCTATGCCTTGGTTAATCAGGAGTCGCCGCCTTCGTCGGACGACTCAACTGCGTCCAAGCTGGCGCCCTTTGTCATCAATCATGGGTAAATTCCTCATCAATTCATCTGTTTGAGTAAACTATTGTTTTTTCCCATTCTTCTTATTATACTCTTTAACTTGGCAGGGCCAAAGCCAAGAAAAGGAAGACTGACGGGTCTTCTGTTAACCCGGAGGCCCCTGAGCCGAAGCTTCCTGATCCCGCGGCTCATGAAATCCATGTTGATCATCCTGAAGACCCTCAGGAAATCCAAAATGATTTACCTCCTCCATCCTAGCCAATCAACACTGATGCCGTAACTGCTGAAGCTACATCAGCAGTTAACCTTGACCCGCCTAATCCTTCAGTAACAAACAAAGATACCTCTGAAGTTATTATTACTGGGATGGGTTATACTGCTCCTGAGATTTCCAAGGTGTTAACAAAGATTGTTGCTAAGGATGAAGCAGTACTGCAAGAAAAAGGGAAGACCAAGTTGGAGCTTCCAAATTATGAGAATTTTAGTGTTGAAGATCTTCATGCTACATGTTTGGACCGCCTGGCTACAAGCCGTGAGATGGAAATCGGCCTTGTTAGCATGATGAAAAATAAATACGAGGTATGTTCTCCTTTATATGTTCTCATCATATATCCTTTTGTAGCCCCAAGACCCAGTTGTCTTTCTAAGATAAACTGGGTTTTGAGAATGTTTGATTAACTCAACCAGTAGCCCCCAAGGGCCGGCTCATCTCCTTTGAGATGAGTCGCATCTTTGTAATAACTTTGAAGAACTTCAACCTGTAGCCCCCAAGGGCCGGCTCATCTCCTTGAGATGAGTCGGGTCTTTGTAATAACTTTGAAGAACCTCGAACTGTAGCCCCCAAGGGCCGGCTCATCTCCTTGAGATGAGTCGGGTTTTGTTCACATCTTCATTGTCAAAAAGAGCTAAGATGCATTAGCCCCCAAGTGCCAAAAATATTGCTTTGCAATTTGCTTGGGACTTGATATAGACTTTATTTATGATGCAGGAAGCTTCAAAAATAGTCGAATCCAGCGTGGCCGGTCTAAAAAAAGACCTAGAAAAAGGGTAGACTTCCCAGGCAGAAATTGAGGAAAAACTGCGCCTCTCGTTGATCGAGCTGGAAAACACCAAGTCAGGGTTTTTAAAAGATAACAAATCCTTTGAAGTTGAAAAGGCCACTTTACTGAAGCGTGCAGAAGATGTTGAGTGCCGGCTCAAACCCATCACTGAGGAGTTGTCCGGGTTAAAACGACACATTGCCCACATAGCTCAAGCTATTTTTGGTAAGTGTACATAGCCTCTTGTCTTCTTGAAATATAGTCATAATGCGCCCGGTGACTCATGCATTGATTCTATTTTGCAGGCCCCCGGACTAGCAGTTTTTATGATAACTGACTGCTCATGCTCAAGGTTGTTTATTCTCTGACGGAGCAACTCTACGCTGGGAGTCATCTTGCAATCAAGGCGACAATGGGGGATAAGCAGCCCTTAAAGTACATCAAGAACGTATTGGAAAATCTTTCCATTATCCCTCAGCACATTCCAGACTTAAAAAGATCAGCCGCCCGATCTGGCGCGATATATGCATTGAGCCGGGCTTTAGATTATGGAGAGGAGCTTGATCAAGCTGAGCTAGCAAAGGGTTTCCCCGAATTTAAAAATGACGGTTCAGAATTCTCCCAGGAGGATTACGCGGCCTGTGTTAAGGATGCCCAAATTCTGTCGACTCAGCTGGTTTCTGAGATGAAACTGAGGAGCTATCAAGCAGCTTATAGCGCCAATCATACTCGGATTCCACCACCTGATTTGATAATAAAGAGTCTGGCTCCTAAACGGCGCGAGTACGCCTTTGCCCCTGAAGTTGACCCGTCTCCAATTCTTGATGATGAAGTTGTGTTCCAGGCTTTATCTTACTGCAACTGGGACACGGATAACCTTCAAATACAGGATCCAAAAGACCAATCGGCGGATAACTCGGAGGCGTCTCACGCGCAAGATTAGCCGCCATTGAACCGGATGATGTTGTCGGCGATTTAAACTTCCTCAACTGTTTCCTTGTCAACTTAAGCCCCCGAGTATGGGTGGAAAAACAATTTGTGGCTTCCTTAAGCATGTAATAGGGATAGCTGAAAACTATTGTCGTGCCATCGTGCACGTTTTTGTACTTTTGACGCAAGATACTTATCTGTTGTTTCACCACTCCGTCCGTGTAGTCTTTCTATTGACGGGCTTTTTGATAAGTTTGAGCTAGACAAAATGATCCGGCCCTTGATCTTCTTGATTTCAACAATCTATTTTTCTTTCAACAATGTTGAGGATTGTAGGATAGCTTGTCAATTGCTTGCTCACGCATACTCAATTGTTCAACCCGGTCCTTGATGCATGGGCCGGTAATAACCTTGAACCTGAAACTTGCTATAATAAACAAGCCAAATAAAACAATATTTATAAGCGGGCTCAATGAGTCTTGGCTGAAATTGATGTCCAAGTTTGAGGCCCTTTGTTAGCCTCTTTTAAGTAATAACATAATTTTGCGCTGTCATGCAGCCGATAACCTGGATATTTCATACACAACCGGTAATGAAAAACAGGGTCGTGCCCAAAATATTTTTATGTGACGAGTTTCAGCACATAGTACTCGTGTTGGGGACTGTTTCTCGAAGGTTAAAGGTAGACCCCTTTGAAGGCACTTTTGATGGTTCTAGCCATGGTACAAAGGACGTGATAATACACGATCATAATGCTGAGTTATTCTGCCGGCTTTCGAGACTCGACAGGTAGAGACCGGCTTTCGATGCTCGGGTCTTGCTTCAATGAAGCGGGTATGATAACCCAAGGTTTATCCTAGCTTTCCGTATGCCAGCTTGATGTCTACTACGCAAACTTCTTCTTGTAGACTCGTGTTGGGCCTCCAAGCGCAGAGTTTTGTAGGACAGTAGCAAATTTCCCTCAAGTGGATGACCTAAGGTTTATCAATCCATGGGAGGCGTAGGATGAAGATGGTCTCTCTCAAACAACCCTGCAACCAAATAACAAAGAGTCTCTTGTGTCCCCAACACACCCAATACAATGGTAAATTGTATAGGTGCACTAATTCGGCGAAGAGATGGTGATACAAGTGTAATATGGATGGTAGATATAGGTTTTTGTAATCTGAAAATATAAAAACAGCAAGGTAGCAAGTAACAAAAGTGAGCAAAAACGGTATTGCAATGCTTGAAAACAAGGCCTAGGGTTCATACTTTCACTAGTGCAAGTTCTCTCAACAATACTGACATAGTTGAATCATATGTAAATCCCTCACGTGCGACAAAGAGTTCACTCCAAAGTCACAAATAGCGGAGAACAAAGGAAGAAATTATTGTAGGGTACGAAACCACCTCAAAGTTATCTTTTCCGATCAATCATATGAGCTATCCCTATAGGTGTCACAAACAGCCCTAGAGTTCGTACTAAAATAACACCTTAAGATACACATCAACCAAAACCCTAATGTCACCTAGATACTCCAATTTCACCACGAGTACCCATGGGCTTGATTATACGATATGCATCACACAATTTCAGATTAATCATGTTCAATCCAACACAAAGAACTTCAAAGAGTGCCCCAAAGTTTCTACCGGAGAGTCAAGACGAAAACATGTGCCAACCCCTATGCATAGATTCCCAAGGTCACGGAACCCGCAAGTTGATCACCAAAACATACATCAAGTGGATCAATAGAACATCCCATTGTCACTGGAGAGGGAAACCATCACCGGAGGCCATCTTCATCATTCCTATAAATACCAACTACCCGGTTGGTTTTTCGTGGCTACAGAGGCTTGCGGCGACGGAACTCCCGATCTAGGTTTCTTTCTGGGGGTTTTGGTATTTATAGGAATTTTTTGCGTCGGTCTCATGTCAAGGGGACTCCCGAGGGGCCCACAAGCTAGGGGGGCGCGCCCTAGGGGGGCGCCCCCTAGGCTTGTGGCTGCCTCAGGACTCCTCTCCAGTATCTTTTTGCTCCAGTATTTTTTATATTTTCCAAAAATATTCTCCGTAAATTTTCAGCCCATTCCGAGAACTTTTATTTCTGCACAAAAAAACGACACCATGGTAGTTCTGCTGAAAACAGCGTCAGTCCGGGTTAGTTCTAATAAAATCGTACCAAAATCATATAAAATTATTGTAAACATGGCATGAATACTTCATAAATTATAGATACGTTGGAGACGTATCAGCATCCCCAATCTTAATTCCTGCTCATCCTCGAGTAGGTAAATGATAAAAGAAATAATTTATGAAGTGTGAATGCTAGCAAGTGCACAAGTTTGATCAATTCCAATCACTTTTTCTAGCATCAATATAAACCATAAACAGTATCTCATCTCATAAAACTTCTCATGATCAAGTAACAAGCTATTCACATGTTAAAGTATAGACCAGAAAGTTTCTTGAAAACTAACAAACCATATTCCTAGTCATCGAACAATTGCAATTCATCTTATTTTCAGGAAGGGTCTATGTAAGAGCTTTGATTTAGCAAATTCCACATACTCAACTATCATATAGTCTTCCATGATTATTGACACTCAAAGCTTATTTTTAGAACAAATAGCATCCATCGAACACAGAGAAAGATAGGGGCTTAATGTTTCGCCTCCCAACTTATTTATCATATAGATAATTGTCAGCAATAATAATTCATGATCAAATATATTTGTGTGGATATATATGTCTAGATCATTCCCCAACACATGACGCTTGCCAAGAGAAAAAGGCGAAATATAGGGAGTGGTGAAGATCACCATGACTCTTGCATAAAGGTAAGTACTAGAAAGTAAAAGATAGGCCCTTCGCAGATGGAAGCAGAGGTTGTCATGCGCTTTTTGTTTTTGGATGTGCAACCCTTAATGCAAAGGAACATCACGTTGTATTGCCCTTTGTGATAGCAACCTTTATTATGCAGTCCGTCGCTTTTATTTCTTTACCATCACAAGTTCGTACAACGCTTATTTTCCCTTACAATAAAAGATCATACATATTTAGGAGCATTTTTTATTGCTTTTTGCACCGATGACAACTTACTTGAAGGATCTTACTCAATCCATAGGTAGGTATAGTGGACTCTCATGGCAAAACTGGTTTAAGGGTGTTTGGATGTACAAGTAGTATTTCTACTTGGTGCGGAAGTTTTGGCTAGTATGAGGTGGAAGCAAGCACCACATGTTGGAGGATCCATAACAATATAACTTCTATACAAATATACGCAAACATAACTCATTAAGTTGTCTTCCTTGTCCAATTTTAACTAATTTGCTCGAGTTTGAAAATAATTAAAGAGCTCACAATCATAGAAGATGTCCAAGATAGTATATTTATATGTGGAATCTCTCTTCCTTCAATATTCTTTCATGAATTGTTCAAGTGACCAATGCGGTGTTTGCTAACTTTCAATAAATTTTACCACCTATACTTATTATGTGTGAAGTCATTACTCCCCATGGGATAAGTATATGAAGCATATTTAATTTCAGATTTATGATATTCAATTCATTCAACCATTTACTCATAGGATATAAGTGAAGCACGAGAGCGAATGACAAACTACTCCAAAAAGATATAAGTGAAGATCAATGCGTAGTCAACAATTAAATAACTATGTGAAGACTCTCTCATCTAAGAATTTCAGATCTTAGGTACTTTATTCAAACAGCAAAACAAGTTAAAATGACATTCCAAGGATAGCACGTATCATGTGAAGAAGCAAAAACTTAGGTTCAACCGATACTAACCGATAATTGTTGAAGAAGAAAGGTGGGATGCGTAGAATCCCCAAGCTTAGATGCATGAGACTTCCTGAAATATTTACTTGGGGTGACTTGGGCATCCCCAATCTTGAGCTTTTGTATCTCGTTCAATCCTCTCATATCCCGGTTTCACCTATTCTCAAAAACTTCATCAACACAAAACTTGAAAAGAACTCGTGAGATAGGTTAGTGCACATAATAATAAGTCAACTCTTTATGTACTGCCAAGACAAGTTGCACAATAATTTTCAAACATCATCTACTGTTTACTATCATTTCCACAATTTATATCTACCAATATAGGCTATGGAAACTAGAGGATAAGTAGATAACAAAACTATGACAGCAATCTGTCCAAACAGAACAGTCTGTAGCAATTTATGAAAGCAGTGTACTTCCGTAACTCAAAAAATTACCAAAAATTTAGGACATGCTAAATAATTTATATGACAACACTGTGTAAAAATTTCAGAAACGTTCCACGTTCCAGTAAAATAGGAAAATTCAAACACTACAGCAAAAGTTTCTGTTTTTACACAGCACACATCAAAACATGCAATGCAAGCATCCTAAGACAATTCTTGGAAATTTTTATTGAAAAACAAGATTATAAATAACACCTAATAGAGAAAAACAAAATAATATGATGCTCCAAGCAAAACTCATATTATGTGACGAATAAAAATATAGCTCCAAGTAAGATATATCGATAGTGTTGAAGACGAAAAAGGGGATGCCTTCCGGGGCATCCCCAAGCTTAGGCGCTTGAGTCTTCCATGGATATTAACTTGGGGGTGCCTTGGGCATCCCCAATCGTAGGTTCTTGTCACTCCTTATTCTCCTCATATCGGTGTCTCACCCAAAACTTGAAAACTTCAATCACACAAAACTTAACGGAACTTCGTGAGAAGGGTTAGTGTAATAAAGATAAATCATTCACTTAGGTACTGTCAAGACAAGATTCATAATTGTTCCCACATGATACCTACTGTATTATATCATTACCATAATTTATACCACTAAATATAAGCTATGAGAACACTAAAACAAGCAAACTATGCATGCAAAACAGAATCTGTCAAAAATAGAACAGTCTGTGAAGATCTGTAGTATAGCCATACTTCCCTGTCTTTAAAAATTCTGAAAAATTAGGACAACCTGAATAATTTGTATATGAAGACATTGTAAAAAATTCAGATCATTATCACCCTCCAGTAAAAAATGAAAATTCCTGTACTGGAGTCAAAAGTTTCTGTTTTGGTTCAGCATCAATTCTACTCATCTTGTGAGTCATCCCAAAGGCTTTACTTGGCACTTTATTGAAATAAAAGGCACAAAACATGATTACTACAGTAGCTTAATCATGTGAACACACAAAAACAGAAAGTAAAAGTGTTGGGTTGTCTCCCAACAAGCGCTTTTCTTTAATGCCTTTTAGCTAGGCATGATGATTTCAATGATGCTCATATAAGAATAGTAGTTGAAACATGCAAAAGAGCATCATGAATCTCATGGAAAGCACATTTAAGTCTAACCCACTTCCGATGCATAGGGATTTGTGAGCAAACAATTTATGGGAGCAAGAATCAACTAGCATAGGAAGGCAAAACAAGCATAACTTCAAAACTTTGAACACATAGAGAGGAAACTTGATATTATTGCAATTCCTACAAGCATATGTTCCTCCCTCATAATAATTTTCAGTAGCATCATGAAGGAATTTCACAACATAAATATCACATAAAGCATTATCTTCATGATCTACAAGCATAGAAATTTTGTCACCACATAAGCAATTTTCTTCTCATTCATAATAGTGGGAGCAAACTCAACAAAATAACTATCATGAGATACTTGATTGACATAACCACTTTGAATATTAAAATCATGATGACAAGTTTCATGATTACTATCACTCTTTATAGCATACGTGTCATCACAATAATCATCATAGATAGGAGGCATGCCATCATCATAATAATTTTGCTCATCAAAACTTGGGGGACTAAAAATATCATATTCATCAAACATAGCATCCCCAAGCTTGTGGCTTTGTATATCATTAGCATCATGAATATTCAGAGAATTCATACTAGCAATATTGCAATCATGCTCATCATTCAAGGAATTCTCATTAAGTATTTTCATAAATTCTTCGTCTACCAATTGAGCACAATTTTCCAAACCATCATTTTCACGAAAGACATTAAAAAGACGAACCAATTGATGCAACCTAAACTCCATTTTTTGTAGTTTTCTTTTATAAAACCAACCTAGTGAAAAACAAGAAACTAAAAGATTTAATTGCAAGATATAAAGATATACCTTCAAGCACTCACCTCCCCGGCAACGGTGCCAGAAAAGAGCTTGATGTCTACTATGCAACCTTCTTCTTGTAGACTCGTGTTGGGCCTCCAAGCACAGAGTTTTGTAGGACAGTAGCAAATTTCCCTCAAGTGGATGACCTAAGGTTTATCAATCCGTGGGTGGCATAGGATGAAGATGGTCTCTCTCAAACAACCCTGCAACCAAATAACAAAGAGTCTCTTGTGTCCCCAACACACCCAATACAATGGTAAATTGTATAGGTGCACTAATTCGGCGAAGAGATGGTGATACAAGTGTAATATGGATGGTAGATATAGGTTTTTGTAATCTGAAAATATAAAAACAGCAAGGTAGCAAGTAACAAAAGTGAGCAAAAACGGTATTGCAATGCTTGAAAACAAGGCCTAGGGTTCATACTTTCACTAGTGCAAGTTCTCTCAACAATACTGACATAGTTGAATCATATGTAAATCCCTCACGTGCGACAAAGAGTTCACTCCAAAGTCACAAATAGCGGAGAACAAACGAAGAAATTATTGTAGGGTACAAAACCACCTCAAAGTTATCTTTTCCGATCAATCTTATGAGCTATCCCTATAAGTGTCACGAACAACCCTAGAATTCATACTAAAATAACACCTTAAGATACACATCAACCAAAACCCTAATGTCACCTAGATACTCCAATGTCACCATGAGTACCCATGGGCTTGATTATACGATATGCATCACACAATGTCAGATTCATCATGTTCAATCCAACACAAAGAACTTCAAAGAGTGCCCCAAAGTTTCTACCGGAGAGTCAAGACGAAAACATGTGCCAACCCCTATGCATAGATTCCCAAGGTCACAGAACCCGCAAGTTGATCACCAAAACATACATCAAGTGGATCAATAGAACATCCCATTGTCACTGGAGAGGGAAACCATCACCGGAGGCCATCTTCATCATTCCTATAAATACCAACTACCCGGTGCCCTTTGTTTCGGAAAATAAAGACTCAAACTCAACTTGTAGGTTGAAAACGACAAAATATGCCGTCTTTATTTATACTCGAACCATAAAGAAGTATATACAGAAGTCTGCAAGGGGGGAAGAAACTACAAAAATGAGTCAGCAGAGCTAATTTCGATAAGGCCACTGGTGTTCCAGGGCCGGCTTATTTCCCTCTTGGAGACATAAAATTTCTTCTTTGATACCCTCCAGAGTACGAATTTTATTCAGGGATTCAGGGGCTAGTGATACTAACCGTTATTCAACTGCTTGGGATTACTTTGAAATCCTCCTTGGTTATTATGTTGATTGCTCTGGCCAGGATGTTGCCCATTGCCAGGATTTCCCTGATGTTGAAAACCAGCCCCCAGGCCACCTTGTGACCCGTCAGGTCCATGTTGACCCGGGTGACCTCCACCATTGCCTCCTGAGTTATTCTGGAAAGCATGGCTACAGAACTCTTGCATGATATAACAATTCTCCCAAGAGTGGCTAGCCGGCTTATCTTGGGTGCTGTGCTTAGGGCAAGGTGCTTTAAGTGCTTCCTCATAATTGCGAGGTTTATTCCCATTGTAAGCTCCTCCGGGTCGACCATTTCGGCGCTGGTTCTTGAAGCCTGTATTACTATTGGCCACAAAGTATGACCCGCCGTCCGGTTGCTTCCGCTTATTATTTGGGCCCCCTGGTTGCCTCCTGGACAGTGCAGACCTTTCCCTCCTTCAGCTTTTTTGCCTTTGGAGGTCTTGTCCTCGTCCGAGCCGGGATCCTTCGTGCTATCTGACTCTGCATATCTGGTGAGGACGTCCATCAAGTCACCCATGTCTTGCACCTTTCTCTTGAGCCGTCCGAGCTTCTGGACTAAAGGCTAGAAGTGACAGTTCTTTTCCAATATTAGGACTGCCTGAGCCGCCGTGATGCTGTCCGACGAGTGGATGATTTCCGCGAACCGGCGAGTCCAATGGTGAGCCGACTCATCTCCTCGTTGAACGTGATGTTGTAGATCTACTATCGTCATAGGCTTCTTGCAGGTTCCTTGGAAATTCTTGATGAATCGCTCTTTCAGATCAGTCCATGTGTTGATGGAGTTAGGCGGCAAGTTTTTCAACCATGTCTGAGCAGGTCCTTCCAACATCATGGTTAAGTATTTAGCACACACAGCGTCGCTGACATCCAGCATGTCCATTGCCAACTCATAACTCTCAATCCAAGACGCCGGCTCAAGATCTGTTGTGTAGTTTGGCACCTTACGACACCCCTTGAAATCTTTGGGCATGCGCTCTGCGCGGAGTGCCAGGGATAAGCATGGTATACCAATTGTCCTACTGTTGGACCCAGCACCCAAACTCACCGGTTGAGGGTGACACTACTGGATCACCCGTGCTGCCGCTTCTGCTTCTGCTTGTTGTGCACCTCTCGCAGCGTCAACAACTGCCTGGGCGTCTGATGGCATGTGACGGGTTGGAGAGACCTGAAGCTGCTGTCTTCGCCCACAGCTAAAAACAGCCGGGGACTCCACATGACGGCCTTTGCTAGCGTAGGGAGTGGAATGCATCCGATCCCGGCTGTATGAGTACTGTGCCTGTTGTACCACAGTAGTCTTTAGCATCTCAATGGCGTTCCTAGCTTCAACATCAAGAGGAGAGTTTCCGTCAATGGGCAATCCTTCCAAATTCCGGGTTGCAGCCAACATGTTGTCAACAGGATTGGAGAAGTGACCCCACAGCGTCTGAAATCGCCGAGGCGGGGATTGAGACGGCGGGGGTTGAGCTGGTTCCTCTTGTCGATTCCCGGGTTGCTGAACAGTTGCTGGTGTCTGTTGTGGGGTGTTAAAAAGTTGTTGTGGCTCAAGATTTGGAGGGAGCCCATGGTGGCGTCTTCTCTCATAAACCGCCTCTGATGCCTCTCTCTGAACTCCTAATCGCCAGGCCTCGGCCTTAAGGCGCTCCGTCTCTTGATGTATACGAGCCTGGAAATCCGCCATCCGTGCATTTTCAGCATCAATTTCCTTCTGTACCTCAATTATTTGACTATGCAATTTGGTTAGCTCCACATTGCGCTCTTCCTGATTTTCCGCAGTGACCGGAGTATCCACGAGTTTCGCCATGTTGGCCATGAGATCAGTCATGGCTTGAGCCGACGTTTTAGTTGACCCACTAGAACCTCCAATTGCGGCTAGATCTGGAACCGTCGTGGCCCCCGCCATGTAGACGGTGACTTGTCGAGGCGACTCATTGTATTCTTCAGGGGCTTCGGTCTCTAATGAGCCCCCAAGTCTGCCATCATAAAGAGGGTAGATTGACTCCGTATCTCCTGTAGATGATGTGCCATCCGAATTGACGAGGACGTCGCCGCTAGAGGCCGGCTCACCCGAAAGGCTAACCCCTTGCGTGAAGCCGACGAACACATGGCGAAGATCGCCCTGGCGTTGATTGGATCGGGTACTCCGAGCCGGCTCGTCGATGTCGATGTAAATGTCCGACACGGAAGTTGCTAAACCGATATCTCCCGTGGGATCTTGAAGCCCACGTCCGATCGGGTCGTCCTTAATGCTCCAAGCCGGCTCGTAGATCTTGTCACGGTGGCTCTTGACCATCTGGTTCACCGCAAACTTCCCGAATCCTGATTGGATCCCCTTCGAAAACTCAACTCCACCGGGCGAGAGCCCCACGGTGGGCGCCAACTGTCATGGTTTTGCCAACCCGGCATATGTCCTCGTAACAGGACTTAGGTGTGAGGCCATCGCCGCTTGGTGGCGACTCAAAGGGGTTAAACGAGACAGAGGGAGTCGGGTTTACCCAGGTTCGGCCCCTCCCATGGAGGTAATAGCCTACGTCCTGCTTTGCGTGTATTAGATGGATAGATCTCGATTACAAGGGTGCGGAATTGCTAACCTAGCTATCGAGAGGTTGTAACTTGAGTCTCTCGGCCCTAGGGGCCTGCCTTTATATACAGGTCAATCCCTAGGGTTTACAATAGAGTCCGGGTCATATCATGACTCGTGATCCATGACATCTCTAACTTATCTTGCATCTTAAGGAAACTTAACCGGCGTCTTTAGCTTCATGTTCTTTGAGCCACCATCTTCAGGTGTCGGGCCGCTCGGCGTCTTGGTCAGCCGCCACTTTACTTATCTTGTACTCAGGACACGGCCCATTTAAACTTGGTTGCAGAGTTGTTGATATGTTTAACCCGGCCCAGTATGGCGGGTTACACCATGGAGTTATATCCCCGACATGACTTCTTTTCGTGATTGCTTAAGCAACCTTGATCGAGTTTTGCAGAGATGTGAAGAAACTAATCTTGTCTTGAATTGGGAGAAGTGCCGCTTTATGGTGAATGTAGGTATAGTACTTGGGCATAAAATTTATGAACGAGCTATTGAAGTAGACAAAGCTAAGGTTGATGCAATACAGAAAATGCCATGTCCTAAAGATGTTAAAGGTAAAGGAAGCATCCTTGGTCATGCTGGTTTCTATAGGCGTTTCATTAAATATTTCTCAAAGATTTCCAGGTCATTAACTAATCTTCTTCAAAAAGATATTTCGTTTGTTTTTTATGATGATTGTGTAGAAGCTTTTGAAATACTTAAGAACGCCTTAATTTATGCACCTATTGTTCAATCACCTGATTGGAATTTACCTTTTGAAATTATGTGTGATGCTAGTGATTATACTGTAGGTGTTGTTCTAGGGCAAAGAGTAGAAAAGAAATTGAATGTTATTCATTATGCTAGTAAGACTCTAGACAGTGCTGATATGTCCATTCTGCATCATGATTTCTTATTGATGTTTATATTATTCTTGTCCATGATTCCCTGTTATCATACAGTTATTATGCTCTTTCTCTCTGAATATGCAAGGTACATCACAAAGAGGGAAATATCTGGTTACTGGAATTTTGGACTGAAAACCGAGGAAAAGGCAAAAAAATCACAAGACTCCAAATGAACTGAAACTTCACAAAGAATTTTTATGGAATATTTAAGAATTTCTGGGCCAAAAATATACCAGAGGGGGGCCACCTGCTGGCCACAAGCCAACAAGGCGCGACCACCCCCCAAGCCGTGCCCTGATGGCTTGTGCGGCCCCTGCAGGTCTCTTGACGCCCCTTTTCTCCTATATGGTGTGTTTTACCCTAGAAAAAAATTATAGGCAACCTTTCGGGACAAAGCGCCGCCGTCTCTAGGCGGAAACCTGGGCAGAGGCCCTTTTGCACTCTGGCAGTCAGGTTCTGCCGAGGAAATTCCACTCCGGGAGGGGGAGATCGAAGCCATCGTCATCACCAACGCTTCCTCATTCGTGGGTGGACCAATCTTCATCAACATATTCACCAGCACCATCTCATCTCCAACCCTAGTCCATCTCTTGTATTCAATCTTTGCCTGAAAACCTCAGATTGGTACATGTGGGTTACTAGCTGTGTTGATTACATTTTGTAGTTGATGCTTGTTGGATTACTTGGTGGAAGATATTATGTTCTGATCCTTAATCAATATTATTATACCTCTGATCTTGAACAAGTTGATGAGGTGTGAGTAGTTACTATTGTTCCTGAGGACATGGGAGAAGTCTTGTTATAAGTAATCATATGAAGTTGGTATTCGCTCGATATTTTGATGATATGTATGTTGTTACTTCTCTTAGTGGTGTCATGTGAACGTCGACTACATGACGTCACCATGTTATGGGCCTAAGGGAAGTCATTGTGTAGTAACAAGTAGATGATGGGTTGCTAGAATGACAGAAGCTTAAACCCCAGTTTATGCGTTGCTTCATAAGGGGCTGATTTGGATCCACATGTTTCATGCTATGGTTAGATTTATCTTAATTCTTCTTTCATAGTTGCGGATGCTTGCGAGAGATCAAATTATCAAATTAGCAAACGCGAATCAACTCAACATGATGAACATGACTAGATTGAAATTCCCATGTGTCCTCGGGAGCGCTTGCTTAATATAAGAGTACTTTTGTGCCTGTCCTTTGCTATGAAAAGGATTGGGCTACCTTGCTGCACCTTTGTTACTATTGTCACTCGTTACTTGTTACGAATTATCTTTCTACAAAACTATCTACTATTGTTACTTACAGCAATTGTAGAGAATACCTTCCTAAAAACTGTTTGTCATTTCCTTCTGCTCCTCATTCGGTTCGACACTCTTACTTATAGAAAGGACTACGATTGATCCCCTATACTTGTGGGTCATCAAGACTATTTTTTGGTGCCGTTGCTGGGGAGTGAAGCGCCTTTGGTAAGTGGAATTGGTAAGGAAACATTTTCTATACATGCTGAAATTTACTATTGCTTGTCGCTATGAACGGTCACCCTTTGAGTGGCTTTTTCGGGGCATCTTCGCCTCGAACTAAAGATGAGGAAATTGTTCCTCAACCTACTGAACCTATGACGTGGCTTGACACTGTGTCGGTATTTCCCCAAAGAGGAAGGGATGATGCAGTACAACGACGGTAAGTATTTCCCTCGGTTATGAAAGCAAGGTATCGAACCAGTAGCAGGATCACCACCACTACGTAAACAGCACCTGCACACAAAGAACAAATACTTGCAACCCGACGCGAAAGAGAGGTTGTCAATATCTCTACGGTAAAAAGATAGATTAGGTAGTGATAGATTGGAGAGATAGATCTCTCAAGAACACAAAATAAAAGAGGCAAATAAAAAGTGCAGCAAGGTATATTTGGGTTTTTGGAATAATAGATTTGAAAATAAAAGCGGCAAAAAGATAGATCGGAAAGCAATATGTTGGAAAAGTAGACCCGGGGGGCGTGGGTTTCACTAGTGGCTTCTCTCATGAGTATAGCACACGATGTGTGAACAAATTACTGTTGGGCAATTGATAGAAGATCAAATAATCATGACGATATCCAAGGCGATGATCATTATATAGGCAGCACGTCCAAGATTAGTAGACCGAAACGATTATGCATCTACTACTATTACTCCACACATCGACCGCTATCCAGCATGCATCAAGTGTATTAAGTTCATGGAAAAACGGAGTAATGCAATAAGAACGGTGACATGATGTAGACAAGATCTATTCATGTAGGAATAGACCCCATCTTGTTATCCTTAATAGAAACGATACATGCATGGCTCGCTGCCCCTTCTGTCACTGGGAGAGGACACCGCAAGATCGAACCTATCACAAAGCACCTCTTCCCATGGCAAGAAAAATCGATCTAGTTGGCCTAACTAAACCAAAGATTCGAAGAAGAAATACGAGGCTATAAGTAATCATGCATATAAGAAATCAAAGAAGACTCAAATAATATTCATGGATAGAAACTGATGATGAACTCAAAATTCATCAGATCCCAACAAACACACCGCAAAAGTTTACATCAACTAGATCTCCAAGAGACCATTGTATTGAGAATAAAAAGAGAGAGAGGAAGCCATCTAGCTACTGCCTACGAACCCGTAGGTCTATGGTGGACTACTCATGCATCATCGGAGAGGCACCAATGAGGATGATGAACCCCTCTGTGATGGTGTTAGATTGGATCTCAAGGTTCTGGAACTTGCGGCGGCTAAATGTGTTTTTCGTTGACTCCCTTAGGGTTTCTAGAATATTTGGGAATTTATAGGGGTCAGAGGCTGTGGAGAGGGGTCCCGAGGAGGGCACAACCCATCACGGCGCGCCCGGGGCCTCTGGCATGCCTTGGTGGGTTGTGGTCTCCTCGACCCTCCCCTCTGGCACTTCTTTGGCCCACTGGATGTCTTCTGGCCCAAAAAAAATCTCCAAAAAGTGTCGTTGCGATTGGACCCCATTTGGTACTGATATTCTGCAAAGTAAAAAACAAGCAAAAACAGCAACTGGCACTTTGGCACCATGTCAATAGGTTAGTCCCAAAAAATGATATAAAGTTTCTATAAAATGATTGTAAAACATCCAAGAATGATAATATAACAGCATGGAACAAGCAAAAATTATATATACGTTGGAGACGTATCAGCATCCCCAAGCTTAATTCCTACTCGTCCTCGAGTAGGTAAATGATAAAAACAGAATTTTTGATGCGGAATGCTGCCTAACATGTTCATCACATATTCTTTTCTTTTGTAGCATGGACATTTGGACTTTTAGATGGTTCAAAGAAATAGTCTAGTTTTGACATAATGACTTCAATACTCAAGCATGCCAACAAGCAACCATGTCTTTCAAAATATCAACACTAAAGAAAGTTATCCCTGGCCCATCATGCTCAATCATTGATCCATTCATGAAACACACTCAAATATTAACTATACCCAATGCTCAAGTACGATCATAGTGCCCCCTAGTTGGTGCTTTATAAGAGAAGATGGAGAATCAAAGTAAAAAATAAAATTGCATAAAGTAAATAGATAGGCCCTTCGCAGAGGGAAATAGGGATTTGTAGAGGTGCCAGAGCTCAAAGTTTTAAATTGAGAGAGAATTTTTTTTTGAGTGGCATGCCTTTCGTGTCAATGAAAACGACAAAGTAGTTCACAATACTTTCCATGCTAGATATATCATAGGCGGTTCCCAAACAGAAAATAAACTTTATTCCTTTTTCCACCATTCTTTCACAATCCATGGCTGGCCATATCCACGATTGCCTTCCATACCAACACTTTCCAAGGAATTTATTATTTGACAACATAAAGTAAATTTTTTGTTTTTCATTTTGGGACTGGGCATCCCTATTACCGCCGTACTCTCGTGCAATGACAAGTGAATAAGCACTCATCTTGAGAATAACACATCTAGCATGGAAAAATATTGGACACCCCCTACCGTTTCATGAGCGGTACGAGCACACAAATTTGCTTAGAACTGCATGGAAATACCGCATATAGGTAGGTATGGTGGACTCATAAGGCAAAACTGGGTTTAAGGATTTTGGATGCACAAGTAGTATTTCTAGTTAGTACAAGTGGAGGCTAGTAAATAGATTGAGAAGCAACCAACCAAGAATCGAAAATTCATATAAACAAGCATTGAGCATAACTGACACCGAATAATGCACCATAAGTAGGATGTAATTTCATTGCATAACTATTGACTTTCGTACTTGCATAGGGAATCACAAACCTTAACACCAATATTCTTACTAAAGCATAATTACTCACTAACATGACTCACATATTACTATCATCATGTCTCAAAACTATTACAAGGAATCAAGTTTAATTTGTCCAATGATCTTCATGAAAGTTTTTATTATACCCTCCTTATCTATCACTTTGGGACTAGTTTCATATATTGTCATTGCTTTTGACAAGCTCAAACAAATTTAATTGAAGAACATGAGCATAAAAGTTTCATCTCTCAAAATAGTATAAGTGAAGCATGAGAGGATTTCTTCAAAATTTACTAACTCTCAAATTAATCTAAGTGAAGCATGAGAGTATTTCTTCAAAATTTACTAACTCTCAAACTAATCTAAGTGAAGCAATGAGAGGATTTCTTTAAAATTTACTAACTCTCAAATTAATCTAAGTGAAGCATGAGCGTATTTCTTCAAAAATTCCCAAGCACACCGTGCTCAAAAAGATATAAGTGAAGCACTAGAGCAATTCCATAGCTCAAAAAATTTAAGTGAAGCATGTAGAGCAATTCTAACAAATCATAGCATAATTTTGGCTCTCTCAAATAGGTGTGTCCAGCAAGGATACTGGTAACAAACTAAAAAGCAAAGCAAGCAAAGACTCAAATGATACAAGACGCTCCAAGCAAAACTCATGATACGTGACGAATAAAAATATAGCTCCAGTAAAATACCGATGGTCGTTAGAAGAAAGAGGGGATGCCACTCGGGGCATCCCCAAGCTTAGTTCCTTGTTTCTCTTTGGATATATATTGGGGGTGCTGTAGCATCCCCAAGCTTAGGCTCTTTTCACTCCTTATTCCTTCATCCATCGTGATCTCACCCAAAACTTGAAAACTTCAATCACACAAAACTCAACAAAATCTCCGTGAGATCCGTTAGTATAATAAAGCAAATCACTACTTTAAGTACTATTGTAAACCCATTCAAATTTTATTATTGCATTATACGTACTGTATTTTAACTTTACCATGGCTTATACCCTTCAATACAACCCATAGATTCATCAAAACAAGCACACAATGCAATGAAAGCAGAATCTATCTTAAACAGAACAGTCAGTAGTAATCTGTACTCTAACCATACTTCTGTAAATCTTAAATTTCTTCAAAATTAGGACAATGTAAATAATTTGTATAGCAATACTGTGTTAAAATTTCAGCTCAATATCATGCTCCAGTAAAAAATGAAAATTCGCGCACTAGAAGCAAAGTTTCTGTTTCATATTCAGCATTGTTTCTACTCATCTTATGAATCATCCTAAAGGCTTTACTTGGCACAAACACTAAATAAAACATAAAAACACAATCATAACAGAGGCATAATTGTGTCAACACTCAAAAACAGAAAGAAAAAGATGGAAATAAATTTATTCATTGGATTGCCTCCCAACAAGCGCTATCGTTTTACGCCCCTAACTAGGCATAACACATAGATTCAAGTATTGTCATCTTTGGTTTGCAACTCTTCAATCACACAACTAGATTTCTTCAAGAATTTAGCATGCATACTCTCAATGACAACACTTCTAGGAAAAAGACCAAAAAATTCATTCTTGTAAATAGGGTCTCTTACTATTTCAACAAAATCGGGATGAATACTAATCATTTTAAGATCTCCCTTGTGGCTACTAGATGTAGCACCTTTGTTCTTAGTAACTTGTGTGGTCTTGCAAATTTTTATGGGAGTTTTTTCAATAGTTTTAATAGAATAAAAAGCCGAACCCAAGTTACTAAAAAATTCTTCCAACTTATCAATCCGGTAAGGACTCGCTTCTATCCTTTGATTAACTACAATTTCCTTTTCCTTTAACAATTTGAAGGCATCTCCCGCTTTAGACTCAATTTTATTAGCAAGATTATGAATTTTCTTATCCAAATTTTCAAGGTGTTTTTTGGTAATCATCTTCTTTTCAATAACATCTAGCCTCTTCATAACATGTTCGAGAGTTAAAGTTGTTTCATTGATCGTAAGAGATGGTGATCCCACTAAACTTCCCATAGCATTAAAAGCGTACAAAGATGGACACATCAAGAAATTCCAACCGGTAATCGTATCAAGGACAAATCTATACCAAGTGGTGATGCCCACATAAAAACTGCGAAGGAGAACAACGGTAGACTGCTTATGAATAGATCTATTATGAGCATTGCAAATCCTATACCAAGCATCTTTTAGGCTCTCCCCTCCCCTTTGCTTAAAATTAAGAACTTCATCCTCGGGAGTACACGCAATAGAGGAAGAACTAGCCGTAACGACAAAGTAGGTGGACAAGAGATCTGACGAGAAAAATGCAAATGAAAAAGAGGACGAATAAAACGGCAAATTTGGTTAAGTGGGGGAGAGGAAAACGAGAGGCAAATGGCAAATAATTTAATTGCAAGGAGATGAGATTTGTGATTAGGAACCTGGTAGATGATGATGGTGTCTCCTCGGCGCCAGAGATTGGCATGTAGAAGAAACCGCTTCCTCCCTGGCAACAGCGCCTGTTAGGGATATAACCTCGTGGTATAACCTGCCCAGGTGGGGCCGGGTTAGGAAGTTGGCGACTTAGCAATAAGGCCTTAAACAGGCCTGAATACCAAGGCAAGCCTGGAGGTGACTTACAAGGGACCCGGAGGCATAAGCCGCCCGGAGATGGCTTGCCAGAGAAGGCAAGGCGACTTAGAGACAAGGTCGGTTACGAGGTGTAACCCGGCCCGGACTCTTGTAAGCCCAGGGCCTCGACCTGTGTATATAAAGGCGAGTTCCCTAGGAGGCTAAGGGTAAGAAACTATTGATCGAGAGCTAGGTCAAGCGAATCCGCTCCCTTGTAATCGATACCCAATCAATACAACACAAAGCAGGACGTAGGCCTTTACGTGCTTCGTGAGGGGCCGAACCTGGGTAAACTCGTGTCTTTCGTCCCGACCAACCCCTTCGAGCTATTCACCATAGCGCTGGCCTCACCCCTAAGTCCTTTCACTAGGACATCTGCCGTGACAAAACCATGATAGTTGGCGCCCACCGTAGAAATTCCTTTGACGTGGCTTGAGACTGCGTTGGTATTTCCCTAAAGAGGAAGGGGTGATGCAGCACAACGACAGTAAGTATTTCCCTAAGTTATGAAACAAAGGTATCGAACCAGTAGGGGGATCACCACCACTACGTAAACAGCACCTGCACACAAAGAACAAATACTTGCAAACCAACGCGAAAGAGAGGTTGTCAATCTATCTACGGTAAAAAGATATATTAGGTAGTGATAGATTGGAGAGATAGATCTCTCAAGAACACAAAATAAAAGAGGCAAATAAAAAGTGCAGCAAGGTATTTTTGGGTTTTTGGAATAATAGATCTGAAAACAAAAGCGGCAAAAAGATAGATCGGAAAGCAATATGTTGGAAAAGTAGACCCGGGGGCCGTAGGTTTCACTAGTGGCTTCTCTCATGAGTATAGCACACGATGGGTGAACAAATTACTATTGGACAATTGATAGAAGATCAAATAATCATGACGATATCCAAGGCGATGATCATTATATAGGCATCACGTCCAAGATTAGTAGACCAAAATGATTCTGCATCTACTACTATTACTCCACACATCGACCGCTATCCATCATGCATCTAGTGTATTAAGTTCATGGAAAAATGGAGTAATGTAATAAGAACGGTGACATGATGTAGACAAGATATATTCATGTAGGAATAGACCACATCTTGTTATCCTTAATAGCAACGATATAGGCGTCCCTCGCTGCCCCTTCTATCACTGGGAGAGGACACCGCAAGATCGAACCCATCACAAAGCACCTCTTCCCATGGCAAGAAAAATCAATCTAGTTGGCCTAACTAAAACAAAGATTCGAAGAAGAAATACGAGGCGATAAGTAAGCATGCATATAAGAGATCAAAGAAGACTCAAATAATATTCATGGGTAGAAACTGATCATGAACTCAAAATTCATCGGATCCCAACAAACACACCGCAAAAGTTTAGATCAAATATATCTCCAAGAAACCATTGTATTGAGAATCAAAAGAGAGAGAGGAAGCCATCTAGCTACTGCCTACGGACCCGTAGGTCTATGGTGGACTACTCACGCATCATCGGAGAGGCACCAATGAGGATGATGAACCCCTCCGTGATGGTGTTAGATTGGATCTCGACGTTCTGGAACTTGCGGCGGCTGGATGTGTTTTTCGTCGACTCCCTTAGGGTTTCTAGAATATTTGGGAATTTATAGGCATCAGAGGCGGTGGAGAGGGGTCCCGAGGAGGGCACAACCCATCAGGGCGCGCCCGCAGCCTCTGGCGCCCTGGTGGGTTGTGGTCTCCCGACCCTCCCCTCTGGCACTTCTTTGGCCCACTGGATTTCTTCTGGCCCAAAAAAATCTCCAAAACATTTCATCGCGATTGGACTCCGTTTGGTACTGATATTCTGCGAAGTAAAAACAAGCAAAAACAACAACTGGCACTTCAGCACTATGTCAATAGGTTAGTCCCAAAAAATGATATAAAGTTGCTATAAAATGATTGTAAAACATCCAAGAATGATAATATAACAACATGGAACAAGCAAAAATTATAGATACGTTGGAGACGTATCAACCTACTGAAAATATTTATTATGATATTCCTTAGGGTATGCTTGAAAAACTGTTATCCAATACATATGATGGAATGACTCATCCTGATTACCATTTGATATTTGTCGATGAAGTTCGTGGATTATTTCAGCTTGCAGGGTTGTCTGGAGACAAAGTTAAGAAGAAAGTTTTCCCTTTATCTTTGGAGGGAAAGGCATTAATGTGGTATAGGCTATTGGACGATATTGGATCATGGGACTGGAATTGCTTGAAGTTGGAATTTCATCAGAAGTTTTATTCTATGCATCTAGTCGATCGTGATCGGAATTTTATTTATAATTGTTGGCCTCGTGAAGGAGAAAGTATCGCCCAAGATTGGGGGAGGCTTAAATATATGATGCACACCTGCCGCAACCACGAGCTCTCAATAAAAATGATTATACATAAATTTTATGCTAGGCTTTCTCATGATGACCAACTGCTACTCGATTCTTCTTCTACTGGTTCCTTTATGAATAGGACTATTTAATTCAAATGGGATCTTTTGGAAAGAATTAAATGCAACTATGAAGATTGGGAACTCGACAAAGTAAAGAGTCAGGTATAAAGCTTAAGTTTGATTGTGTTAAATCTTTTATGGAAACCAATGCTTTTTATAAGTTTAGCAATAAATATGGCCTTGACTCTGAGATAGTAGCTTCTTTCTGTGAATCATTTGCTACTCATGTTGATCTCCCTAAGGAGAAGTGATTTAAATATCATCCACCAATTCAGAAACTATTAGACAAACCCGTTTAAATTAAGAAGGAAGAAATGATTATTAATCATGTTGATCCTATAGTTCCCACTGCTTACGTTGAGAAACCTCCGTTCCCTGTTAGAATAAAGGAACATGCTAAAGCTACAACTGTGGTTAATAAAAGTCATGTTAGGACACCTACACCTTCTGAACAAATAAATGTTGAGCCCAAAGTTGCTATGGTTAAAGATCTTCTAGTTGATAAGATTGATGGTCAAGTTATTTACTTCTGTGGTGAAGCTTCTAGAATTGCAAAACCTGCTAGAAACGCGCAGGATGAGCTACATAAAAATAAACATGTGGTTGCCATGCCTGTTGTTTCAGTTAAAATTGGAGATCATTGTTATCATGGCACTAGTGCTAGTGTTAGTGCTATAGCTTTTACCTTATATCAAAAAATTATGTCAAGTGGGTGACATTGGTGCTAGTGTTAGTGCTATAGCTTTTACCTTATATCAAGAAATTATGAATGACATAGCACCATCTAAGCTTGAAGACATTGATGTTACTATTAAACTTGCAAACAGAGATACTATTACACCACTTGGGATTGTTAGAGATGTCGAAGTCTTGTGTGAAAAAATTAAGTACCCAACTGACTTTAGTACTCGGTTCAAAACAAGATAAGTTTTGTCCCATTATATTTGCTAGACCTTTCTTGAATACTGTTAATGCTGAAATTAATTGTGTTACTGAGAAGGTTAAAGTAAGCTTTGGTGATGCGTCTCATGAATTTAATTTCACCAAGTTTGGTGGACAACCACATGAGAAAGAATTACCTAGTAAGGATGAAATAATTGGTCTTGATTATATTTCCGTACCTCCTACCGATCCGTTGGAACAATATTTACTAGACCATGAAAATGACATGCATATGAATGAAAGAAATGAAATAGATGACATATTTCTTAAACAAACACCTATTCTTAAACACAACTTACCAGTTGATATTTTAGGGGATACTCCTCCACCCAAGGGAGATCTCGTGTTTGAGCTAAAGACTTTACCTGATACTTTGAAATATGCTTACCTTGAGGAAAAGAAGATATATCATGTTATTATCAGTGCTAACCTTTCAGAGCATGAAGAAAGAAGATTACTTAAAACTCTAAAGAAGCACAGAGCTGCTATCGGATATACTCTCTATGATCTTAAGGGCATAAGCCCTACTCTATGTCAACACAAGATTAATATGGAACCGGACGCTAAACCAGTCGTTGACCGCCAGCATCGTCTCAATCCAAAGATGAAGGAGGTGGTAAGAACCGAGATATTGAAACTTCTGGAAGCATGTATAATTTATCCTATTGCTGATAGTAGATGGGTAATTCATGTTCATTGTGTCCCTAAGAAAGGCGGTATAACTGTTGTACCTAATGAGGAAAATGATCTTATTCCACAAAGAATAGTAACTGGTTATAGGATGGTGATTGATTTCATGAAATTAAATAAAGCTACTAGGAAACATCATTACCCTTTGCCTTTTATCGATCAAATGCTAGAAAGATTATCTAAGCACACACACTTTTGTTTTCTTGATGGATACTCTGGTTTTTCTCAAATACTTGTGTTAAAAGAGGAACGAGATAAAACTACCTTTACTTGCCCTTTTGGTTTATGCAATGCACCTGCTACCTTTCAAAGATGTATGACTGCTATATTCTTTGATTTTTGTGAAAAGATTGTTGAGTTATTCATGGATGATTTTTCCGTTTATGGGACTTCTTTTGATGATTTCTTGAGCAACCTCGATCGTGTTTTGCAGAGATGTTAAGAAACTACTCTTGTCTTGAATTGGGAGAAGTGCCATTTTATGGTGAATGACGGCATAGTGCTTGGGCATAAAATTTCTGAACGAAGTATTGAAGTGGACAAAGCTAAAGTTGATGCAATTGAGAAAATGCCATGCCCAAAAGATATCAAAGGTATAAGAAGTTTCCCTGGTCATGCTGGTTTCTATAGGCGTTTCATCAAAGTTTTTTCAAAGATTTCTAGGCCGTTAACTAATCTTCTTCAAAAGGGTATTCCCTTTGTTTTTGATGATGATTGTGTAGAAGCTTTTGAAGTACTTAAGAAAGCTTTGATTTCTGCACCCATTTTCAACCACCTGATTGGAACCTACCATTTGAAATTATGTGCGATGCTAGTGATTATGTTGTTGGTGCTATTCAAGGGCAAAGAGTAGACAAGAAATTGAATGTTATTCATTATGCTACTAAAACCCTAGACGCTGCTCAAAGAAATTATGCCAGTACTGAGAAGGAATTTTTGGCAGTTGTTTTTGCGTGTAATAAGTTTAGACCTTATATTGTTGATTCCAAAGTAACTATTCACACTGATCATACTGCTATTAAATACCTTATGGAAAACAAAGATGCTAAACCTAGACTTATTAGGTGGGTACTTTTACTTCAAGAGTTTGATTTGCATATCGTTGATAAAAAGGGAGCTGAAAACCCTGTAGCAGATAACTTGACTAGGATGGAAAATGTTCTTGATGACCCACTGCATATTGACGATAATTTTCATGATGAGAAACTCGCTACTATAAATACTTCGTGTAACACTCCTATGTATGCTGATTATCCTAATTATATTGTTGCTAAATATATTCCACCTAGATTCACCTATCAAGAAAAGAAAAAATTATTTTATGATTTACGACATTACTTTTGGGATGACCCACATCGTTATAAAGAGGGAGTGGATTGTGTTATTAGACGTTGTATAACTGAGCATGAACAGGAACATATTTTAAGGATGTGTCATTCCAAGGCCTACGGAGGACACCACGCCGGTGACAGAACTGCACACAAGGTATTATAATCTGGTTTCTATTGGCCTACCCTTTTTAAAGATGCTCGTAAGTATCTCCTTTCATGTGATGAATGCCAAAGAGTTGGTAACAGTGGTAAACGTCAGGAAATGCCTATGAACTATTCACTTGCCATTGAACCATTTGATGTTTGGGGTTTTGACTTCATGGGACCTTTTTCCTTCCTCAAATGGGTATACTCATATTTTAGTCGTTGGTGATTATGTTACTAAATGGGTAGAGGCTATTCCAACTAGTAGTGTTGATCATAACACTTCTATTAAAATGCTTAAGGACATTATTTTTCTGAGGTTTGGGGTCCCTAGATATTTAATGACTGATGGTGGTTCACATTTTATTCATGGTGCTTTCCGTAAACTTCTAGCTAAATATGATGTTAACCATAGAATTGCATCACCTTACCATCCTCAGTCTAGTGGCCAAGTTGAATTGAGCAATCGAGAAATAAAATTAATTTTTCAAAAGACTGTCAATAGATCCAGGAAGAATTGGTCTAAGAAACTAGATGATTCTTTATGGACTTATAGAACCGCTTATAAGAACCCCATGGGGATGTCCCCATATAAAATGGTATATGGAAAAGCTTTTCATTTACCTCTGGAGTTAGAATATAAGGCTTATTGGGCAATTAAAGAACTTAATTACGATTTTAAACTTGCCGGAGAAAAGAGGTTATTTGATATTAGCTCACTAGATGAATGGAGGACACAAGCCTATGAAAATGCTAAATTGTTTAGAGAAAAGGTTAAAAGATGGCATGACAAAACGATTCAAAAACGGGAATTCAATGTAGGAGACCTTGTGCTTTTGTACAATTCTTGTTTCATATTTTTTTCAGGAAAACTCTTATCCAAATGGGAAGGCCCATATGTTGTCGAGGAGGTCTATCGCTCCGGTGCTATAAAAATTAATAACTTCAAAGGCAAAAACCCGAGAGTGGTAAATGGGCAAAGAATCAAGCATTATATTTTAGGTACACCCATTAATGAAGAGACTAATATCATCCAAGTTATAACACCGGAGGAACACATAAGGGAGACCTTCCAGAACACTCCAGAAACTTGAAAAGGGGTAGGTATGTGGTATGGTAAGTAAACCGACTCCAAAAATTCCAATAAAATATTTTTTGTTGGTTTTGGTATTTTAGAAAAATTACAAAAATAAAAGGAGTCAGGGGGACCCACGAAGGAGGCACAAGCCAACAGGGCGCGGCCCTCCCTAGGGCGCGCCCTGATGGCTTGTGGGGCCCTCTTGCGCCTCCCGGACTCCGATTTCTTCCCGAGCACGTATTCCGACCTGGAAAAATCATTATATAAACTCCCGTATGTTTTGACCACCGCATCACGATTTTCTCCTCTGTTCTTGTTTCGAGCTGTTTTTCTGACAGATCTAGATCGTCATGACTTCACCAAGCTCTCTCAGGGACAAGTTCTTCGAGAAGGTCATCAACCCCTACCTGCCGGAGGTGATGAGGCACCCTCGAGCCATTGAGATGCGTGAGGGGGTGCTCCATATCGGAGATGTTCAAGGTCCCAAGAAGGAGGGAAGTGAGAAGGCCAGGCTTGCAGCGGTGGAGCAGGAGATTTTCAAGTGCCAAGGGATGGTTGAACGTGGTTTGAGTGCTAACCACTCTATGATCACGGATTTCATCCGAGAAAACAAGCTGGACACAAGGAAAGTGGGAGAGGTTCTTTTCAAGCTTCAAGAGCGGATCGAGCATCTCCAAGATCAAATCTATGAACTTCAAAGCCAAAACTATGAGTATGATTCTAGGTTTAAAAGGTGAGCCTCGTTGCCGATTTCAGGATTCCCGCTACAAGATCTCCTTCCTATGATGGGGAGCATATGCCTTGGATGATGGAAGGCATCACTACTTCATCACCACCACCATCACCCAAGGAGGACGCTTGAGTACATGGGTATGGGCATCCCCCTTTGGCTTGTTCCAAGCTTGGGGGAGGTGCCCCGGTATCATATCACCATCACTTTTACCACCATTACCTATTTTAGTTCGATCCTTAGATTTTCGTGATTTAGAGAAATAAAGTTTGAGATTTGCTTTGCTTAGGATTTTGCTTTGAGATCTACCTATCCTTGTAACCGAGTATGAGAGTTATATAATAAAGATTAGTTGAGTTCGTATGCTTTATTCTCTTGCACCAATCATCATAGCATGGCAATAAAAATAATAGGAAATATCATATGCTTATCTCATGAGGGGCAATGACTTCACATAGAAAATAGGTATAAGAAATAAAAGTTGTTGAAAACCAACAAACATATCATTAGTAATTGATATAATCTATGCAAAAGTATGATAGAGAAGAGGAGACTTACATATGAATATACTATCTTGGACACCTTTTATGATTGTGAGCCCCCATCAAATACTATATAATGATCGAGTGTCGATGTTAGACATGGAAGACAACATAATGATCATGATTGTTTACATTTGCATAGAAGTTATATTGTTTTGGATCCCTCAACATGTTATGCTTGCCTTAGATCTTTTGCTAGCCAAAACTTTTTCCGCACTAAGTAGAAATACTACTTGTGCATCCATAACCCTTTAAACCCAGTTTCTCGCCATGAGAGTCCACCATACATACCTATGGGTTGAATAAGATCCTTCAAGTAAGTTGTCATCGGTGCACAAAGCAATAAAAATTGCCAATAAATATGTATGATCCTTTATTGTAATGGAAAATAAGCTTTGTACGATCCTGTGATAGCGAAGAAATGAAAGTGACAGAGTGCATAATAAACTTCACTATCACAAGGGGCAATATAAAGTGATGTTTCTTTGCATTAAGAGATTGTACATCCTAGACAAATAAAAGTGCATGACAACCTCTGCGTCCCTCTGCGAATGGCTTATCTTTTACATTGTTACAAAAGTTTATTTTGGTGAAAGAATAAACAATATTCTTCCTTATTTCCACCTACCAACTCCCTAGTCAGTAAGCATTATGTGTTGAGGAAAGATCCAAACAAATATATCCAGTTGAATGTAGGTGATCATAACTCATTATTGTTGACATTATCCTTGAGGTAAATGAGTTGGATGGCGATAATAAAGGTTCCATCTTCGTTTGTGTCCGACGGGAACATTAGCTCCAAAAATATTCAATGAGTGTCAACAATCATAGAAGGCTACATGATAGTTGAGTATGTGAACTTGCTAGAAACGAAAGCTCTTACATAGACTCTTCTCTTGACTATGACAGTCATGATTATTTCAATGAATAATGTCATTGTTTCTCGGTTTCCAATGAATTTTATGCTTCATACCACTTCATTTGTGATTAGATTGTTACTTGTTTATGATAAGCTATATGATGAAAAAAATACAGCTATGTTAAAATTCATGATGCTTTCATGCCCGTATTCTGTTTTTATCGACTTCTCTCTCTCAAATCATGTGGTCATTATTCCCGAGCTCGGCTTTCGCTTGAGGAAAAGCAAGGTCTAAGCTTGGGGAGTTGATATGTCCATTCTGCATCATGACACTACTGCAGGATGCTGCTAACGTGACACATCAATCAGAGACCCTTCGACGAAACTGTGTGCAATGCATGAATCACAAACGGTATAGTTCAAGCTCCGTCGCTAATGGCACGAACTGTGTGCGAAGGCGGATCCATCAAATACGATTCAGAACGTTGTTGCGTGTGTGATCTACGGCAGATAGTTTGTTCTTATGAACCGTTTGTGATTAGCGAAGATAACAGAAACGGTTGCACAGATCCAGATGTGTGCGATAGTGGGCACACAGTTCATCACTAGAAACTCTATGTGATAATATAGCAGAACACAAACGATTCAGTATACCAAAATGTGTGCGATATAGGGCACATAGTTCACTACATAAACTACGTGCGATGATATAGCAGAACACAAACGATTCAGCATAACAAGATGTGTGCGATAGAGGGCAAACAGGTTAGTAATCACAATCGTGTGCGAACACAAGAAATAACACAAACAATTGGTGTTAATAACCTGTGTGTGTTGTGGGAAAACGGTTGCTGGTATACAATTTGTCAGCGATTGATGAAATCATCACCAACGGGTTTCGTATTTTTGTCCGTGTGTACTGTGATTTGCTCTGTCTGCACAACATCTATGCTGCCTACACAAATGACAGATCAAGATGTGTGCGACAGACGGCATACTGTGCGCTCGGATGAAATGTCCGAGCCAAAATAACACAAACAATTGGGCGTAACAAGATGTGTGTGATGCCCAACAAACAGGTCAGTAATCTAAATTGTGTGGAAAGACAGAAAATAACACAGATAGATAATAACACAGACGATTCGTGGTAATAAGCACCTGATTCGGAAAGTGATATCACAAATTTTCGTTCGCACTCCTACATAATCGACTAAAGAACATAATAGCGACATTACATATCAGCAAGGTTCAGAAAACAGCAAAATGGAAACAGCTACTCGTCATCGTTGTTGCGGGGCTGGCCTATTGGTTTGCCAATGTAGAAATAGCTTCTGCACTTATGCAACATCCTCTCTATGGAAGTAGGATCCGCTTTCGGGTCGGCGATGAACATATTCTTGAACGCTTCATAGGCCCGTACTTTCCTCTGCTCATACCCCATCATGGTAGCTCCGGTCTCATGGAAAATCCCGTCCACGGCCAAATGCCTGTGTATGGCCCACTTACGATGGAGATATTGAAAGCGGGCATAAACAACATAGTCAAGAGCTGCGCGTTGTGCTAGAGCGGTAGGAGACTGCAGTAAGGAGTCTTCTGCCCTTATCGAGGCCAAATCCACGTGAGCCGGCAAGGCAACGGCAAACTGGTCGGCGGATGATGCCCTTTCGAAGGCCACAGCCGCGCATTTCGTGTATAGAACCGCGCTTGCCCGCAACCGATCTGATGTAACCTTAATCTCTTCCGCTATTGCCGCCAAGGCCTCCGGATCCTCAGTAGCGCGTACTGCTGCCAAGGCCTCAGGATCCTCAGCAGCGCGTACCTTCCTCAACCGCGCGCTCCTCCGCAGAGGGGTCCTCCGCACGGATGACATGTCTAATGTTGAGGATTTTGTGGAGGCGAGGACAGTGGGGAGAAGAAGAACAGATTTGGGGGTGCGAGAGGGGAAAGAGACGGTGGAGAGTGAAGAGTGGTGATATTTATTTATGACCCTATACACGATTGCAGACAGTTGCTATATGTGTTCCGTGTGCGATTATGTGTGCATGGAAAAGAACTCAAAGACTGTGAAAATGCTTCCCGCGCAAGAGCACGCGCCAGCCACAGCGGTAAATTATAAAATGATAAAATCCCCAACCCCCTTGGCAGCAGCTAGCTATAAATAACCATAGCGATGGCCGGTGGTGGCGAGTCAATGATCCCCAGGCTAGTTGCCACACACACCATCAAACCCCCAATGGCCGACGACAGGATGGAGTCGGGCGACGGCGGAATCGAGGCTACATGCGCGATGGTCGGCTTGAGGATCGACTACCATGCCGCTACCTCTCCCGACGACAGCCAGAGGAGGCAGGAATCATGACATGAGCAAGCCAAGAAGTTAGCCAGGGTCATCTTGAAAGCAGCTAGCGATCGCCAGCGGGCGATATTGTCAGTTCGGCGCAGAGTGCGCCGGATGGTGCGGGCGCCGGAGCAGGAACCGCGACGCCGCAAGGACAACTGCGTCAGTGGCCGCCGCACGAGGTGCAGGCTTATGTCCCAGATGGAGGAGGACGCAGCTCCGGACGCCGGGGGAGGACTTGCGGCCATTGCTGCAGAATTGGCGATGGCCAGGGTCTCGTCGGCCGCCGCCGTCGAGGCTGACCCTTCCTCAGTCGATCAAGGTGTAGGTCATCGACTTGGTGACCTCCTATCCTCTTGAGCCAAGGAATGACACGATATCGATGGACGATGGCAACTATGCGTGCTGGGTCGGCGATAGGGGCAGTAGCACTTTTGTGCACACGCAGTTCATATGTATTATATTGATGTAAAATTAATAGCGAGCTAATTTTTTGTAAATTACTCCGCCAACTATGCACTGTACCACTTTGAGTAGGTAAATGCTCGATTGAATTGCTAATGCCTAATTTGTGCTTGCACTATGGACACAACGGTTGCATTCATCGGTGGCAGCCAGCTGCGACAGGCGTCGTCGAGCTTGAAGATTTGGTCGGGCTGAGGTCGAGAACGAGCAAGTATACAACAATGCGAATGAGGAAGAAGGGGGAGAGGGTCGGGGACTCGTGGTAGAGGGTCCGCGTAGGAAACGGTTCGTAAACATGAACCGTGTGTGATTACTGCCATTAAAGTTTTTGTTGGGACCTTAATTTAGTTACGAACTAAAACACCAACTACAGTATACGGGTGTGACGGGAGAAGTTTGGATTGCCGTTCGATCGCGGTGCATCCTACGGTGCACATGCGCGGTCCGTGTGGCTGGTGTTCTGGCCAATCAGAACACACCACAGAATGGGGTGAACGCACACAGCATGCAAAGTAACTGTTTGCCCAAACAAATCACAAAGTTTCAAGGGAAACCCATATTTCCTTGGTCGTTTCTCCATTATTATTTTCTACTATCAACATACCCACTAGAATGCAACGTGTCCAAAATTCACATTCTTTCATGCTCGTTTACCATACTTAGTCTTTTTTATGCACTTTTCTAGGCATTTACTGCTTATAATTCAAGTTTGAACGTTTTATTCATGAAAAGGTGTTCAAAACATGTTATCTCATGTGGTTCCCAGGCATGACCTCAATACGATTCGGCAAAAATTTGAGGAGGTATATATGGATAATGTCATGACAGACACTCTTCATATACCGGACCATCACCTATGGAGTTTCATGGCTCGGAGAGCGAAAATCACCATGTTTTCAAGGGGAACCCATATTTCCTTGGTCCTTTCAACTTGATTTATTTTCTACGATCAACATACCCACTAGAATGCACCATGTCCAAATTTCACAATTTGCATGCTCATTTACCGTATTTGGTCCCTTTTGTGTACTTTCTAGGTCCTTTGTGCTTATAATTCAGGTTAGAACCCTCTGTACATGAAAAGGCATTCAAAAAGGACTCGAAAATTCGTAATAGTGTCATTGAATAAGTTCTCATGTATTTTATAGGAAACTAATACAATTTTAGAGGATATGTGTGGGAAGAGGCAACCAGAGATGTGTCGTTTATTTGTTTTGTAACTATAGAAAAAATGGAAAACATGCCTGAAGAACATGTTATCTCGTGTGGTGCCCGGGCATGACCTCAATATGATCCGGTAAAAATTTGAGGAGGTATGGATAATGTCGTGATAGACACTCTTCATAAACCGGACCATCACCTATGGAGTTTCATGGTTCGGGGAGCAAAAATCGCCATGTTTTCTAGGGGAACCCATATTTTTCCTTGGTCCTTTCAACTAGATATATTTTATATGATCAACATGCCCATTAGAATAATGCACCATGTCCAAATTTCACAATTTTCAGGCTCGTTTATCGTATTTGGTCCCTTTTGTGTACTTTCTAGGTCCTATGTGCTTATAATTCAGGCTAGAACGTTCTGTACATGAAAAGGCGTTCAAAAAGGACTCAAAAATTTGTAATTGTGTCGTTGAATAAGTTTTCATGTATTTTATAGGAAACTAGTACAATTTTAAAGGATGTGTGTGGGAAGAGGCAACCAGAGATGTGTCGTTTATTTATTTTTGTAACTCTAGAAAAATAGAAAACATGCTTGAAGAACATGTTCTCTCGTGTGGTGCCCGGGCATGACCTCAATATGATTCGGTAAAAACTTGAGGAGGTATGGATAATGTCGTGATAGACACTCTTCATAAACCGGACCATCACCTATGGAGTTTCATGCTTCGGGGAGCGAAAATCGCCATGTTTTCAAGGGGAACCCATATTTTTCCTTGGTCCTTTCAACTAGATTTATTTTCTATGATCAACATGCCCACTAGAATAATGCAGCATGTCCAAATTTCACAATTTTAAGGCTCGTTTATCGTATTTGGTCCCTTTTGTGTACTTTCTAGGTCCTTTGTGCTTATAATTCAGGTCAGATTGTTTTGAACATGAAAAGGCGTTCAAAAAGGACTAGAAAATTCGTAATTGTGTCGTTGCATAAGTTTTCATGTATTTTATAGGAAACTAATACAATTTGAAAGGATATATATTTGTGGGAAGAGGCAACCAGAGATGTGTTGTTTATTTATTTCGTAACTCTAGAAAAATGGAAAACATGCTTGAAGAACATGTTATCTCGTGTGGTGCCCGGGCATGACCTCAATACGATTCAGTAAAAATTTGAGGAGGTATATATGGATAATGTCGTGATAGACAATCTTCATATACCAGACCATCACCTATGGAGTTTCATGGCCCGGACAGAGAAAATCGCCATGTTTTGAAGGGGAACCCATATTTCCTTGGTCCTTTCAACTAGATTTATTTTTTATGATCAACATACCCACTAGAATGCATCATGTCCAGATTTGACAATTTTCAGGCTCGTTTATCGTATTTGGTCCCTTTTATGTACTTTCTAGGTCCTTTGTGCTTATAATTCAGGTTAGAACGTTATGTACATGAAAAGACGTTCAAAAAGGACTCGAAAAATCGTAATTGTGTCATTGAATAAGTTTTCATGTATTTTATAGGAAACTAATACAATTTTAAAGGATATGTGTGGGAAGAGGCAACCAGAGATGTGTCGTTTATTTATTTTGTAAGTCTAGAAAAATGGAAAACATGCTTGAAGAACATGTTATCTCGTGTGGTGCCCGGGCATGACCTCAATATGATTCGGTAAAAAATTGAGGAGGTATGGATAATGTCTTGATGGACACTCTTCATAAACCGGACCATCACCTATGGAGTTTCATGGTTCGGGGAGCGAAAATTGCCATGTTTTCTAGGGGAACCCATATTTCCTTGGTCCTTTCAACTTGATTTATTTTCTACGATCAACATACCCACTAGAATGCACCATGTCCAAATTTCACAATTTTCAGGCTCGTTTATCGTATTTAGTCCCTTTTGTGTATTTTCTAGGCCTTTTGTGTTTATAATACATCTTTAATGACAAACGTTTTCTTACAACAAACCGTTTGCAAAGCGTCAGATTGCACGAGAGAGAGAGAAGACTTGAATTTTTTCCGACGCGGGATCACCAATTTTCTCTTTTCTCGCACACGGGTATTTGATGCGCTTCACCTCCAAATTTTCAATAGGCGCGCGATTTCAGTAGTTATTCCTCCCACCCCATACCCACCCATCACATTTCCCCCCTATCCCCACCGCCCCTCTCTCCCCCCGCTCTAACTGCAGCCCAAACCGCCACCACCGCCGCAACCAAATCTACGTTCTGCACCAGTCTCGCTCGTCGATCTAGTGAGGTAACCTCCGATCTCCATCAACGCCCCGGCCCGATAGCTCAGATGGAGCATGCAAACCACCCTCACGCCTCCACATCCCCACCCCCTATCGCCGAGCATCCCCGCGTAAGCCCAACCACATATCACACGGATGTCGAGGAGCAGGTCATGGTGGTCGATGACGTGGTGAACACTATGCGTGCCGACCAGGAGGAACACCTCGCCACCGACGCCGCCAACTTGGTGCGGGCTCTGGCCTTGATGAAATCCCCAAGCAATGACCCCCCGGGACTTACCAAGTATGAACTGTCCAGTTCATTTTTACGAATACCAGTATAGCAATGTTTAACCGTGTCAATTTCAGTATCAACGGTACACGTTGCCATGGTAGGTTTTATGTACTCTATAGTCAACACGTCCGTTATTCATTTCAGTAATGCGTAGTGTGTTGTTCAAGTATGAACTGTGCAGTTCAATTTTACCAATACCAGTTACAAACTTACAATGCCTATGCTAGGTTGCTATTAAGCCTGCTGTAGTGAACAGTTATATCCATTATTTATGTTGTCCATTCGGTACTATGCTACTCTTCGCAAAGAAGATATCACTGGAGATGATGTCCTTCAATTACCATTAGATATTTTTGGTGCATGTTAACCCTGTTGTACTTGACATGCCTTTCCTTGTACTTACGCAGTTTCATAATGCATGACGATGTTGTTTACCATCGAGGTTAGTCACATCCCAATATCTTATAGTATTTTACATCATTTGTTCAGTTGCAGTTTAGCTTCTAACATTTACTTGTTGCTTGTAGGTGCATATGTTAGCGGTACTTATCCACATTGCGACCAGCAGGAACACCTAGCCACCGACTTTGTGCGAGCTCTAGCCGAGTTGAAGTACCCGAGCAACTACCCCTCGGGATTTACCAAGTATGAACTAGCTCGTGATGTTTAACTATGTCAGTTTCTGTTTCACTGGTACAAGTTTTAATGAGTATGTTAGGTTGTCTGAACTCTGAAGTTAACACATCCAGTTTAATTTCACCAATACCTGTCCCTTTGTTACCGTGCTACTCCTCGCAATGAAAATATCACCGGAGATATTGTCGTTTAGTTAAAATTTGCTATTTTTGGTGGATGTTAACCCCATTGTATTTAACATGCCTTTCTATGTGCTTATGTAGGGCTACGATGCGTGATGCTGTTGTTTACCATCGAGGTTAGTCACCTCCCATTTTGTTATAATATTTTACATCATTTGTGCAATTGCGGCTTATGTTCTAACATTTAATTGTTGCTTGTAGGTACATATATCAGCGGTACTGATTCACGCTTCGACCCCCTTTGCATATGGGGCAATGAGATAAACATGAACAAGCATCAAGTGAGGAAACTAAGAAAAAATGTTAGGCAGAAGAGACATCTGATTGGAATTAAACTCTTTATTTATACTTTATCCAAGACATCAGGAAACTTTAGGATGGTAAGTAATCTGTTGCCTTCTTTTCCAGCCCAGAACAAGTTACTCTATTGGACATGAATACCTGAAAGTTGTCTCTTTTCAGTGGTTTCCGAAGGAATTTACTCAAGATTACCTAGCAAACTACCTGACCGATGTGGAGGCAACGAAGGCTATAGTATATGATTCATGCTACCATGATAACGGTCTAGAAGTCTTCCTGAAGGCGGTGTAGGATGGACGGGCGATCATCACAAGGGGTTGGACAAAAGTTGTGCGCACCTTTGGCATGGTGGAGGGCACATTATGGGTATTCCGCTTCTTCAACACCATCGACAGCCAAAAGCATTTACAATTCTCTCTTCACCTTTACCGCCTCTAGTACTATATATTGTGGTTCATCATATTTAATCTTCTACCGAACTATGTAACCATGGAACATGTACTGAGCTTTTGATTTATGCATTGACTGTTGAACCATTGTAATTAGGGTATGTATTGATGGATGTGAAATCCATATTTCATAACTAAACATTTGAAATTTCCAATTCTAATAATAAATTAACAAAAATAAGCTATTAGGTAATAAATTACAGTGCACACAGCTAGAACGATTAACCGTGTGCGATGGTATCATATGTCCCACACGATTGTTTGAATAATAGTGTGTGTGATTATCATCTTTACAACACATGGTCGCATATTTTGCGCGTGTGGGATGCGCGCACTGTCACACACGCGTTTGCACGCTGTAACCGTGTGCACTTGCCGTTAATAGCACAAACGGTTACGAACCTGCGTGCGTGTGTAATGTAGGACGATCAAGAGACGGTTGACATACGTTTCGCGTGTGCGATTCGAATAGGTATCGCACACGAATATATATGTGCCATCGTCTCGGATGTGTGCTTGACCACAAACGTAGCATCAAAGTGTGGCCTGTGGGATAGGCTACGACTTTGCATACGTTTACGTTAGGTGAATCGTCAGCAGGCGCTCGCACCATTGCAGACGATGTTTCGGTGTCGTGTGGGATGACCCCACCCCTATCGCCCACACATGCAAGGCGACGGTTCCGAACTACATCGCGAAAAGGGGTTAAAACCGTTTGTATAGCATGTAACGATACCAGTGTGATTTCTTATTGATATTTATATTATTCTTGTCCATGATTCCCTATTACCATACAATTCTTATGCCCTTTATCTCTGAATATGCAAGGTACATCACATAGAGGGAAATATCTGGAAACTAGAATTTTGGACTGAAAACCGTGGAAAAGGAAGAAAAATCACAAGACTCCAAATGACCTGAAACTTCATGGAGAATTTTTATGGAATATTTAAGAATTTCTGGGCCAAAAATATACTAGAGGGGGCCACCTGCTGGCCACAAGCCAACAGGGCGCGACCACCCCCCGGTTCGCGCCCTGATGGCTTGTGGGGCCCCTACAGGCCTCCTATCGGTGCACTAGGACAGGGGTGTCCAGTAACCCTGACTTATGCACAGGCAGTGGTAGCACAACCCATCAATACAAGTGCAAACCAAGCAAGCATCCAAGACCCAGACTCCGCGGCAGCAACCTACAAAAGGCCAAGCAACACCAGCAAGACCAACACAACAACCCAAGAGGGGCCCAGTGCGTGCCAGCCGCGTCCCCGGTGCCTGCCGGGGACCAAGGCGTGCGCATCTTCAAGAAGGCCCGGCAAGCCATCCCCCGGCAGGCGCGAGCCAACCGGCCACTACTCCACCGCATCGCAACACAAGTCGCTTGTCGATGCGGTGTCGAGCCCTCAGGTGGCTAAGTCGCTCTTGCTAAGCACGTGGCGACGCACCGAAAGACAGATTATGCCCAGTTGACACCCGTCCAGCGGCGTGTCAAGACACTAAGCAACAGCCAGCTAAGCGGTGGTAAAAGCGTGCCGGGGATGCACCCTCGCGTGCCACCTAGACTAGAAATCATGGTATTTTGTCCTAAATGCTAGAGTTAGGTATGATAGCTCTGTTAGCTATCTAATCGCTACATAATGACTGTTTTGCCATTGTGGTTGCCCCTTGCCCTATAAAAGGAGGCCCAAGCCAACCTAGCTCAAGATTCGGACCTTTGGAGACCTGTACTCACGTAGCAGATCTCCCCGACGGCAACCCTTGTCGGGATTGAGCATTGTGTGTTCTTCGTGTTCCTCTGATCAATCCACCAAAAGCAGGAGTAGGGTTTTACGCTTCACAGCGGCCCGAACCTGGGTAAAAACATCAGCGTCCCGATCGCCGTGCTGCCTCATGGTCTCCGCTCTTTGTGCAACGTGCCCCCCATAGGTGATCGTGTGCATCCGTGCCCCGGCATCTTTGTTGCGCCAGGTAGGGGGAGCGCGTCGTTTGTGCGAACCCAAGTTCGTGAGCAGCAAATCGATCTTCAGCATCATCTTCTTCATCCATGGCTCCCAAGAAGAAGACCGGCGTGACTGCGCATCCCTCCACTTCAAATGCTCCCTCGCATGCAGTCGCGGGCACCATTGGCACCGCGACACCTGCGAGTGAGGCGGGCATCGTGGGCGATGCGGCTGGCGCAGGCGGCGCCACCATCGTATCCCCCGCGGCCGAGGTTGGAGCGGGGAACACCGGAGAAGAGCAGCAACAACAACAACATCCTGGCGAGCACGCCCCTGGTGCCGCTGGCGGAGGGAACGACCAGTATCCACCTCCCCGTCGCGTGGATGGTCGCGGCTGCCACGGCGGCGCTTGATCCGGAGCAAGCCGTGATCCCCCATCTGCACCCGTCACTAGCGCGGCTACTGGGCGTACTCCTCGTCCAGAACAAGACGGAGCACCGAGCGGGGCCGCGAACCCGCGAACTCGGCCTCCCCAACATCAGGCCGCCCCTGCGAGCGGTGCACTGCGACAGGGACGCGACGATGCCCCTCTTGGTTCCACCAGGAGCCGGGCGACGTCGCGGTCCGCCTCTTTCGCCATGCCAGACACGGCATCGGAAGCAATGGCGCGAGCCCAGATGCTGCTAAACTTCCCGCCGGCGGCTGATAAGATGGATGAGTGGAGAGCTACCATCCAGAGTTTGATATCCTTCGTCGACGCCAACAAATCTCAGCATACAGAGCCATCGCGGTGCACGCATACGGCAACGGCGGCCCAGGCCGGCGATCGTGTCGAGGGGGCCACACCAACGGTGCAGTCCCCTCCGCGACAACAGGCCCAGAGGCAGCCACGACAAGCTCCACATGCAAACGAGCCCGACGAGGCATCTATGGTCTCGTCTGGCTCGCACAATCACCGGGAACAGCGGCATGTCCTGAACGACCGGCGAAGGGAAGATGCGCGCATCACGATAGAGCGGCGCCGAGAAGCACACCGCCAATCTGATAAGCGCAACGGCCCAGACGCTAGCGACCCCACGCCCAGTGTTGGCGGGTACCTGCCTTATGAGGTTGGGTGCCCTGCCTTCACTCGCGAGTTGCAACAGGTCCGTTGGCCATCGGCCCGAGCCTTCAAGCCTGAGCCGACGGAGAAATACGATGGGAAACTAAACTCGGCAGAGTTCCTAGGCATCTACATGATCGTCGTTCAAGCCGCCGGAGGAAGGGATGAGATGGTACTCGCCAATTCTTTCCCTTTCGCACTCAAGCCAAATGTGAGATCATGGCTGATGCACCTGTCGGAAAACTCTATCTCGTCGTGGGCTGATCTGTGCAACGAGTTCATCGACGCCTTCATAGGTGGCCACCAGGAGCCAGGACAGCCCGGTGATCTGCAAGTCCTACCACAGAAGGAAGGAGAGACCCTGCAGAAATACATCCAGAGGTTCAGCCGAGTGCACCGTAGCATCCCGGAGATACACCCTGCAGCTGTGATTGCCGCGTTCCATTCGAACGTGCGCAATAGGAGGATGCGGGCAAAGATGAATGTGAAACTCCCCAAGACCGTCGATGAGTTGTACACGATGGCAGACATGTGTGCTCGTGCTGAGGAAGGAAGGCGACTCCCCGGAGAGGAGGCTGGCGTCGAAGTCGACTCAGACGACGACGACGACGCCCCCGGCTCAAAAAGGAAGCACGAAAGACGTAACAAGAAGTGTAAAGGGAACGCGGTGTTGGTTGTGGAGAGTTTTGGTAATCTCACTGCCGGCAAGAAGGCCAAGGCCGAGACCCCCGGCAAGGGAGCTTCCGCGTGCGCTGATTGCCATGAGGCCGCAGCAGTAGAGAGAACTTGGAAGTCCGACGGGTTGTACTGCAAAATCCACCGCACTAAGGGCCATGATCTCCAAGAATGCCGCCAAGTTGAGCAGCTTGTCGAGAAGCAGAAGGCAGAGTACGAGAAGCATGACAAAGAGAAGGGCAAGACGTTACTGCCGGGAAGGGTCGTGGTGACAGAGGAGGCTGCCGCAGCAAGGCTCCACAGCAGAAGGAAAGGTCACCTAGAAGCCGTGAGAAGAAAGAAACAGAGGATATGAGTGAGGATGAGGATGACGAGGAGGATTCCAGTGATCGAGAATCCCAGAAGGAAACCGATGCCATGTGTGTTGATGGGGGTGCGTCTTTGCATTCCTCTCACCGATAGCTCAAGCAATGGGCGCGTGAGGTCAATGCTGTGGAACCAGCTGCAGAGTCCAAAAGGCCACTCAAATGGTCTCGCACGCCTATCATCTTTGATGAAGAGGACCATCCTGATCGAACTACTGCGGTCGAATGTTTGCCATTGTTGCTCTCCCCAACAATCCGCAACCTCAAGGTCACCAAGATGATAGTTGACGGCGGGGCAGGATTGAACTTAATCTACCCAAAAGTGGTTGAAAGGCTACACATCCCTGATGGAGAGCTCAAGGCTACAGGTACATTCCAAGGAGTCAACCCCGGCAGAAGCCGACCTAAGGGAAAGATAACTTTGCCTGTGACGTTTGGCGGGGAGTTGAACTACCGGACCGAGAAGGTGGTGTTCGACGTGGTTGAGCTTCCCCTGCCTTACAACGGAATTCTTGGTCGTCTAGCTCTGGCAAAATTCATGGCGGCATCCCACTATGCTTACAACACTTTGAAGATGCTAGGGCCCATTGGAATCATCTCCATCCCATCTGACAAGAAGGATGCAGTCATATGCGTGGACAAGATGTATCGAGACGCGGTAGCAACTGAAGTCGCGGAAGTGCCAGCTCCCGCCAAGGGATCAAGGAAAGAGAAGAAGTCTAGCAGAGATGCCGGCAAGGACTCCGGAAAGCGTGCCTCTACGGATTGCGCTGCACCCATCGAGGACCCGCCGGAGAGTTCCACTAGCAAGAGAGCTAAGGTCACCTATCCTGAGACAAAGAAGATCCCGGCAGGGCAGGATGGCACTGGTGGCACGTTCACCATCAGCGCCACCCTTATTGACAAATAGGAAAGCGCGCACGTTGCCTTCCTACGGGCGAATGTCGATGTGTTTGCTTGGCAACCATCTGACATCCCCGGTGTTCCCAGGGAGGTGATTGAGCACCACCTTGCTGTCTGCCCTCATGTCAGGCCCGTCAACCAAAAGGTTAGGTAGCAAGCTTTGGAGCGGCAGCAGTTCATTGCCGAAGAAATCAAGAAGCTTGAAGCAGCTGGTTTGGTCAGAGGAGTGTTGCATCCAACTTGGTTAGCCAACCCGGTGGTGGTGCACAAGGCGAATGGGAAATGGAGGCTTTGCATAGATTTCACTGATTCGAACAAAGCATGCCCGAAGGACCTTGCCGCGCATCGACCAGATTGTTGATTCCACTTCCGAGTGCGATTTGCTTTCCTTCTTGGACGCGTACTCCGGATACCACCAGAATTTCATGACCAAGGAAGATGAGGAAAAGACCGCGTTCATAACTCCGTGCGGCACATACTGCTTTGTACGAATGGCCTTCGTGTTAAAGAGCGCTAGTTCTACCTTTGCCGGAGCCGTGCAGATTGGATTTGGACCTCAATTGCACAGAAACGTGGAAGCTTACATGGATGATATAGTCGTCAAGACCAAGGATGAAGCAACTCTCATACAAGACTTGGAAGAGACTTTTGCAAACTTGCGCAAGATCAATTTGAAACTCAACCCTGAGAAGTGTGTGTTTGGCGTCCAATCCGGCAAGCTACTTGGGTTCTTTGTGTCTCAGTGGGGAATAGAAGCCAATCCCGACAAGATCAAAGCAATTGAGCAGATACAAGCGCCCAAGACCATCAAGGATATCAGACGTTTGACCGGATGCATTGCCGTGTTGAGTAGCTTCATCTCCAAATCCGCTGAACGCACCTTGTCGTTCTTCAAGATTCTGAAGAAGGCTGGCCCGATGAAGTGGACCCCGGAAGCAGAGGCAGCACTGCAGACTCTAAAACCTTACCTTTCTTCCGCTCCCACCTTGGTCGCTCCTAAACCACAAGAGCCGTTGCTGCTGTACTTGGCGGCAACGAATCAAGTGGTTAGTGCAGCCCTGGTGGCGCAGTGAGAAGTGGATGAAGGTGCAGCCGCTGCGGCTGATGCTGCCGGGGACAAAATCGAAGCATCCACGGCAAAAGCCAGTGCAGACCCAGGGGAACCTCAGCAAGCTAGCGAAGACAATTCCAAGGAAGTGGCAAAGAAGAGAGTGGTGCAGCGGCCAGTGTACTTTGTCAGCTCCTTGTTGCAGGGGGCTAGGTCAAGGTACTCTGGAGTGCAAAAGCTGATCTTCGGCCTCATCATGACCTCAAGGAAGCTGCGCCACTACTTCCAAGCCCATGAGATCTCGGTTGTCACTGGCTTTCCGCTACAGCGTATATTGAGGAACCCCGAAGCCACTGGGAGGATAGTTGAGTGGGCACTAGAGCTGTCAAGTTTCGGGTTGAAGTATGAGAGCACTTCTACGGTTCAAAGCAGGGCATTGGCGGAGTTCATTGCAGAATGGACACCCACGCCAGACGAAGAGGTTTTAGAAACAATCCTCCCCGGCAAAGAAGCACCCAAGGATTGGATCATGTACTTTGACGGTGCTTTCTCGCTCCAGGGTGCCGGAGCAGGCGTGCTCCTCGTCGCCCCCACCGAAGAGCACCTTGATGTCTACTATGCAACCTTCTTCTTGTAGACTCGTGTTGGGCCTCCAAGCGCAGAGTTTTGTAGGACAGTAGCAAATTTCCCTCAAGTGGATGACCTAAGGTTTATCAATCCGTGGGAGGCGTAGGATGAAGATGGTCTCTCTCAAACAACCCTACAACCAAATAACAAAGAGTCTCTTGTGTCCCCAACACACCCAATACAATGGTAAATTGTATAGGTGCACTAGTTCGGCGAAGAGATGGTGATACAAGTGTAATATGGATGGTAGATATAGGTTTTTGTAATCTGAAAATATAAAAACAGCATGGTAGCAAGTAACAAAAGTGAGAAAAAACGGTATTGCAATGCTTGAAAACAAGGCCTAGGGTTCATACTTTCACTAGTGCAAGTTCTCTCAACAACACTAACATAGTTGAATCATATGTAAATCCCTCACGTGCGACAAAGAGTTCACTCCAAAGTCACAAATAGCGGAGAACAAACGAAGAAATTATTGTAGGGTACGAAACCACCTCAAAGTTATCTTTTCTGATCAATCTTATGAGCTATCCCTATAAGTGTCACGAATAGCCCCAGAGTTCATACTAAAATAACACCTTAAGATACACATCAACCAAAACCCTAATGTCACCTAGATACCCCAATGTCACCTCGAGTACCCGTGGGTTTGATTATACGATATGCATCACATAATTTCAGATTCATCATGTTCAATCCAACACAAAGAACTTCAAAGAGTGCCCCAAAGTTTCTACCGGAGAGTCAAGACGAAAACATGTGCCAACCCCTATGCATAGATTCCCAAGGTCACGGAACCCGCAAGTTGATCACCAAAACATACATCAAGTAGATCAATAGAACATCCCATTGTCACCACAGATATCCCATCACAAGAGATACATCAAGTGTTCTCAAATCCTTAAAGATTCAATCTGATAAGAAAACTTCAAAGGGAAAACTCAATTCATCACAAGAAGATAGAGAGGGGAAAACTCCATATGATTCATCTATATTAATAAAGCTCACGGTACATCAAGATCGTGTCATCTCAAGAACACGAGAGAGAGAGATCAAACACATAGCTACTGGTACATACCCTCAGCCCCGAGGGTGAACTACTCCCTCCTCGTCATGGAGACCGCCGGGATGATGAAGATGGCCTCCGGTGATGGTTTCCCCCTCCGGCAGGGTGCCGGAACGGGCTCCCGATTGGTTTTTCGTGGCTCTGGAGGCTTGCGGCGGCGGAACTCCCGATCTCGGTTTGTTTCTGGGGGTTTCTCTATTTATAGGAATTTTTGGCGGCAGAAACAAGTCCAGGGGGGCCACGAAGCGGCGACAAGCCAACAGGGCGCGCCCTAGGGGCTTGTGGCTCCCTCGTGGCTCTTCTGGCCCAACTCCGATGCTCCGTGGGTCTCTTCTGGTCCATAAAAAATCACCGTAAATTTTTATTCCGTTTGGACTCCGTTTGATATTCCTTTTCGGTAAAACTCAAAAACAAGGAAAAAACAGAAACTGGCACTTGGCTCTGGGTTAATAGGTTAGTCCCAAAAATAATATAAAGTTGTAGTAAAATGATTGTAAAACATCCAAGAATGATAATATAATCAGCATGGGACAAGCAAAAATTATAGATACGTTGGAGACGTATCACACCTCAAGTATGTGGTTCAGATGCACTTCCCCCTGGAGGAAGCCACCAACAACACCGCTGAATATGAGGGACTCCTTGCCGGACTCAGAATCGCAGTGGAGTTGGGAATCAAGAGACTGATCATCCGAGGGGACTCACAGCTCATGGTGAAACAAGTCAACAAAGATTATCAGAGCCTGTTGATGGAAGCATACGTGGAAGAAGTGACGAAACTGGAGGAGCGCTTTGATGGGTTGGAAGCAGAGCATGTGCCCCGTGAAGAAAACATAATCGCTGATCACCTATCGAAGTGCGCCGCAAAGAAGCTCCATGTGGAACCAGGGACTTTTGTCCTCCACCTCACCCAACCATCAGTATCCCCGTCAGCGATGGCCAGGAAAAGAAGAAAGCTGAACTCCGGCAAGCATTTCCCGGTAGAGCTTCCCAAAGCCGCTGGTAGAGAGGCTGCCAGGGGAAATCCCGTTTTGGTTGGTGAGCAGCTCCCTCCTGCAGAACCTTAGGTTCTTGCGGTCGAGGTAAGTGCTCCCATGAACGAGGAGATGCCTTTAGTCCTCGTTGTCGAGCCGCGGGCTCCAGCCTGGGCGCAGCATATAGTCCATTTCCTCCAAACTGGAGAACTCCCTGAAGAGCAAAAAGAGGCCGAAAAAGTAGCCCGTCGGTCAAGTATGTACAAGTTTGTCGATGACACTGTCGGATTTCGGGCTCCGTAAAACCCTCAAGGTTCGAACACAGGGGCGTGTGCGAAGCTTCCTTGCGGCCTCGCCCTACTTAGCTCGCTACCCGATGGTGACTATGGCAAACTCGCACGATGACGAGGAAGAAGATGAACACGGTGGTTTACCTAGGTTAAGGCCGCTGCGAAGCGTAATACCCTACTCCTTCTTTGGTGGATTGCCTCTCGGGGAGGTGTGGTGGATGAAATACTACAGTGGTTTCGAGCCTCGCGAGGGTGCTCGAGTGGAGTTCTTGGCTCTCTGCCTTGTCCTGCGTTGCTGGGTTCGTGCCCCCTCTACGGTGTGGCCTAGCCTCTATATATAGCAGTGGCCCGGGTCCTCTTCTCTTATCACAATGGCGGGAAGGGATCCCACAACGGCCAAATTTGAAGGGGGACAGGAGTACATCCCCGCCCTGTCCAAAGGTGGTCTTTGCCTGCAAAGTAGCTGTCGACGATGCAGAGGTGGGCTCGGCGATGACATCCGTCCTGCGGGGCTCGTGGTCGTGGTCTCGTTGCACCAGAATGGAAACCTTTGGGGGATGCTTTGCGAACCCGCGTACGTCCTTGCTCCCTTTGCACCAAAGGGGAAACTGCTCCGCCTGGCGCGCTGGCGCCCGCCTGTCCTTCCTTGCGTTATCTTTGACTCCTGAGGCCGGGTTATGCATAGAGATCTTCGCCGCTCCGGAGGGGGCCTGAGGAGGCCTACCTCCTGCTGGTCTTGGCGCTGTTCTCCCTCGCGAGCCTGGGGTCCTTGCGAGGGCCTTGCCTTGTGTGGGGTCTTGCCAGGCCGTGCCTGGCTGACGAAGTGGGCCATGCCCTGGGCCGCAGGCAGGCAGGTCTGGGTACCCCCATTCCCAGAACGCTGACAGTAGCCCCCGGGCCCAAGGCACGCTCGAGACGGCTTCTGGGCGAAGCCTTGAGGACGGCCCGAAGCGCCGCTGGCCCCAAACGCATGCGGGCCAGGCTTTGCACGCGTCGAACGCATGGGCGGTGACGCCCCCGCTCCCCGAGGGCATCAAGGACCGCCCCAAGTCGAACTGATGTGACGCCCGTGTGCAACGCTAACCATCATTGCCCTTCCTTGAATGCTGCCACCGCCTCGGGCCTCTACTCCTCGGGCCACGCGGATGCGACATATCAATCGGTAGGGGAGGCGACATGACGGTACTGCGCTGATCAAACCGCTCCGCGGCGCCCAAGAGGCGCACGACGCTCGCTCTCCCACGACGCCCCGAGGCTGCAGTTACGCCTATAAATCTGCCCCGCCCCTGTTAAGGGGGGAAATTGCAGTCTCGAGGTGCCTTCTTGCTTCCTTTGCTCCGCAGAGAAAGCCCTCTCCTCTTGACAGCTTCTCTTCTCCCATGGCGTCTGGAGGGCACGATGCAGGCACAGGGAAGCGTGCTGCACCGCCGGCCCCCTCACCCTCCTCCGGAGGCAGCGGCAGGGGGGCCTCGGGGTCGGCGCAAGTTCGCCGGCGCTGGGCCATGATCGATGAGTGAGTACTCTGCCGCCGTCCTCCCTAGTCGTTTTGTCCAGTGCTCCGAGCATGATCCTCTCCTCCTCCCAGGGTGCCTGCGGCCAAGAAGCGTAGGCTCGGCGAGCTCCAAGAGGAGACGGAGGACCTGCAGGCCCAGCTGGTGACTGCCAAGGCCGCCTTCCAAGCCGCCCTCAGGGGTGAAGCGGAAGCCAAGGCAGAGCTGGCGTCCCTCCAGGCCCAGGTTTAGGAGGCGGCCGACGCCGTGCAGGCCGCCCAGGACGAGGCGGCGCACACCAAGATGCTGGAGTCCCAGCGCACTAAGCAGTATCTTGACATCGCCCGCCACGCGACCAGTGCGGTGAGCCAGTTTGTCGGGGATGCCTCCGCACTGCTATGCGCGCACGGCGACGGGGGCTATCTCGACCTCTTCCGGAGGGTGGTGGAGGTGCTGGAGGCCGGCGTCTCCCGTGTGAACGCGGACAACGAGTCCGACGTGCGTGACCTCCTGGTCCTCGCCCTGACCTTCGTCTTCTCCAACTTGCGCCGCCACGCCCCGCAGCTCGACCTCCGGCGTGTCGTGGAGCGGGTGCCTGACGAGCTCCAGCGCTCCCTTCGGGACGAGGTGCACCCGCACGTGGAGTCCCTGGTGGAGCGGTTCATCCAGGTGCCTGCCTCCAGCAGGGAGGACGACTCCGACTCCGAGGCGGCCGGCGGCGTGGGTGGCGATGGCGACTCCTCCCCCTAGGCATCACCTGTTTCCCTTCCATGGTCCATGTAATACTTCGAGAAGAACTCGTCCCCGGGGGCGTTAATATTTTGCATGTTACCTTTGCCTTCTTATTTTTCTTCTCTCGAACTCGCCAATTGCTTGCTTGCCGCAACGTGTCTTGGTTTCCTTGTGCGGGGCTCGGCGCTGCTGCCGACGCGGCTTGGTGGTGACGGCTGGCAGGGCCCTCGTGAGGTCTCCTCTCCTGAGGGGCGGCTCATGGCCGTCGAGCCCCGGGTCCTTGGCGTCGTTGCTCGTCGAGCCAGAATTCCTTCCTTCGCGCCGTCCCTCCAGGCGCCCGGGACCGCACGGTCTTCCAGGGTGGCACACTGTAGACCATAGTACCTGCATTCTGGCGTCAGTGCGCGCAACCTCTATCCCGTATTCAGGCCGCCATTGGGTCAGGGGGGCCGCGCTCGGTTCGGTAGTGTACTTACCTTGTCGGCCAGTGACGATTTCGTGCGCCGCGTGGTGCGGCCGGGTTGCCCAGATAGTCTGTGACTCCGCCCTGGGCGCTTCTTCCTTGCAAGTGGAGTAGGTGGGGAGCCCTTTCGGCACTCTATGTCTGCAGGCCCCGGTCCCGCACATTTCCCTACCAACGTAGTGTACGACCGGATCACCAGGACGCAACCACGAGGTGAGGCCTCAACACCCCCGATGCCGATCGGATCACCAAGGATGACATCGAGGGGCGAGTGGCTATATGACTGGTATGGCTCCTGAGGCGCGTTGCTCAGGAGCCCCCTTTGACGCTCAAGCAGCTCTACGTCGGCAGGTCCTAGTCCCGCATATTTCCCTACCACCGTAGTGTACGACCGGATCACCAAGGACGCAACTACGAGGTGAGGCCTCGACACTCTCGATGCCGACCGGATCACCAAGGACAACATCGAGGGGCGAGTGGCTTTATGACTGGTAAGGCTCCTGAGGCGCGCTGCTCAGGAGCCCCCTTTAACGCTCGAGCGACCCCCATTCCGCCCTGCTGGGTACTGCCTCATGAGGCACTGGATCCTTCTGAGACCCCATGATGTGGTGCCGTGCTGCGGTCGGAGCCCCCGAGCGGGGGACGACTGCCCAAAGATGCAAGTCCCTGAGGCGAAACGGCCTTGCTATCCAGCTCCGAGGTGCCTCGGGGTGGGCCGGAGCGCACGGCCCCTTGTGAAACACAAATCCAGAAAAAGAGAACTCAAGACCGGTAAAATGAGAGAGCAATGAGAGAAAAGTTCCCACCCCTTTTTCTTTTAAATATAAAGTTCTGAAGTCCTCAGACTTCATTGCAAAAAGTGGTGATTCGAACACAAAAAGAAGCAAGCAACCGCCGCGTTCGGCACCTAGGCTAGTCTTCGCCTTCGTCTTCCCCCAGCGCTGAGCGTAGGACATCCACGTTGCATGGGCATAGCCATTGGAGGGCAGTGTTGAATTGTCCGCCAGCGCGGAGCATGGGGCTTCCACATTGCGTGGGAGGAAACCCCTCCGCGTCCTCGGGGGGCTCCGGGCGTATACAGCCCACTCATTATTACGTGAGAGTGTCACGGCCGTAGATAGCTGGGCAAGCCCCCGGGCGCACGGCCCGGTTGCTCCCAACTCCGTCAAGAGCCATCCTGTGCATTTCTGCTCGGTTGCGTGCCTCTATGACCCAAACCCGAACGCATTGCTCCCCGCGTAGCCGCAGGATTGCGCTCCCGCGGCCCAAACATGAGCGCAACGCATCCGGCGCAGTCATAGAGGTGTTTTGTCGATGAAGTTGCCCCGAGAGCCTCATGAGGCCCAGCCTCCCGAGGCTGCGCCGGTGTTCCCGCTGCCGCCCCCCAGGCCATCACTCCTGAGGCCCGGGGGCTCGGCTCGGTGTTGCTTGCTTGCGTGGGCGACGGCTTACGCCGCGCCCTGCGGTCCCGGGGGCGCCCTCCCTCTTTCTCCCACTCGCGTCGTCTAGGCTCGGTGCTCCGTCGGGGGAGCCCCCGGGCCCGGCTCGGGGCGGACGCCCGGGGCTCTCCCTACTCTTGGGGGGCGTTGGCGCCTGAAGCAGACGCCTGATCCACCCCTCCGTCCGGAAGCACGACATAGCATGGTACATAGGGCTCCACATAAGGACCTGGTTCTCCTCCTGAGCCGTCCGGCGGGGCACCGGGAACGGCCCCTGCGGGCGGCGGGGGGGCACCGCCCTACACGCGCAGGCCGCAGACCCTCCTACGACGAGCCTCAGAGCGAAGTTGCTTACCTCTGCCACCGCCGTTGGGTGAGCCGCGCGTCTCCTGACGTGGGTTGCTTCCTCGGTGATCCGACGCGCCCTCGTCGTTCTTGATTGTTTGTCCAGACGCCTACGCCGCTTGCTCCCTGCGCAGGATGGCACGCTCCCGCCTGGTCAATCCAGGCTGTTGAAGGTCCACTGGGTCACGGAGGCGCGTGTTAGTGCGCGCGTGGGGCGCCCCGTTGTTTCCTCCGCGCATTCGGTCATCATGGCCGGGCTGCACCCCAAAACTGGTCACCGGAATCCGAAGGAGAAGGAGCACGGCGTGCGGCGGTCCCCGCTTGGGTTCTCCCAGGGCTGGAGGGGGCACGCCGTCGGTGGGCTGGGGGACAGGTGCTGGGAGCGAGCCCCCGGCGCTTGAAGAAGAGTGAGGAGCCACGGCCCTCCGCACGACGGTGACCAGCTCTGCGACGTGGTCGGCCCATGCGTCGAAGCCCCCGTGCGTCGGATGGTGGCGGAGCATCTCGCTTGCCAGCAGCAGTGCATCGTGCACATCGAGGTCCCCCACGTAGGTGTGGTGCGACGCTGGGGCTGAGGGCACCGCCCGCCCGCCGTGAGTTTGGGCGGCACGAGGGGCGGTGACGGCGGAGGCGATACTGGCGGCTTGATACTGACCGCCCAGCAAAATGCCACTGGGGCGTGGGTCTCCCGCAGCAGCGGGGGGGGGGGGGGGGGGTCGATGGGAGCTGAACCGCCGCGGCCGGGGGAAGCTTGCTGGGTGCCGGCCATCGGAGCGGTGGAGCGGAGGAAGAGCGAGGCTTGAAGAAGACTCTGACACGCCCCCTACCTGGCGCGCCAAATGTCGGATTTTGGGCTCCGCAAAACCCTTAAGGTTCAAACACAGGGGTGTGTGCGAAGCTTCCTTGCGGCCTCGCCCTACTTAGCTCGCTACCCGATGGTGACTATGGCAAACTCGCACGATGACGAGGAAGAAGATGAACACGGTGGTTTACCCAGGTTCGGGCCGCTGTGAAGCGTAATACCCTACTCCTGCTTTGGTGGATTGCCTCTCGAGGAGGTGTGGTCGATGAACTAGTACAGTGGTTTCGAGCCTCGCGAGGGTGCTCGAGTGGAGTTCTTGGCTCTCTGCCTTGTCCTGCGTTGCTGGGTTCGTGCCCCCTCTACGGTGTGGCCTAGCCTCTATATATAGCAGTGGCCCGGGTCCTCTTCTCTTATCACAATGGCGGGAAGGGATCCCACAACGGCCAAATTTGAAGGGGGACAGGAGTACATCCCCGCCCTGTCCAAAGGTGGTCTTCGCCTGCAAAGTAGCTGTCGACGATGCAGAGGTGGGCTCGGCGATGACATCCGTCCTGCGGGGCTCGTGGTCGTGGTCTCGTTGCACCAGAATAGAAACCTTTGGGGGATGCTTTGGGAACCCGCGTACGTCCTTGCTCCCTTTGCACCAACTGCTCCTCCTGGCGCGTTGGTGCCCGCCTGTCCTTCCTTGCGTCATCTTTGACTCCTGAGGCCGGGTTATGCATAGAGATCTCCGCCGCTCCGGAGGGGGCCTGAGGAGGCCTACCCCCTGCTGGTCTTGGCGCTGTTCTCCCTCGCGAGCCTTGGGTCCTCGCGAGGGCCTTGCCTTGTGTGGGGTCTCGCCGGGCCGTGCCTATCTGACGAAGTGGGCCATGCCCTGGGCCACAGGCAGGCAGGTCTGGGTACCCCCCTTCCCAGAACGCCGACAGACACCTTGTACAGAAGACGACCGAACGGTGTGAAATTGTGCTGCATCTGCCGGGAGGATGGACTAAAGCTGTTGGCGGAGATTCACGGAGGCGTATGTGGCTCTCACATTGGATCTAGAGCTCTTGCAGGAAAAGCCTTCTGGCAGGGTTTCTATTAGCCTACTGCCCTCCAAGATGCAACTGAGCTGGTCACCAATTGCGAAGCCTGTCAGTTCCATTCCAAAAACATCCATCAACCAGCGCAAGCTCTCCAGACGATCCCAGTATCCTGGCCATTCTCGATCTGGGGGCTCGATATCTTGGGCCCCTTTGCCCACGCTGTCGGGGGCTTTGAATTCTTGTTCATAGCAATCGACAAGTTCACAAAGTGGCCTGAGGTGGAGCCAGTGAGGAAGGTGACCGCGCAGTCAGCTATCAAGTTCATGAAAGGACTGGTGTGCCGTTTTGGAGTGCCCAACAGGGTGCTCACCGACAACGGCACCCAGTTCACGAGCCGCGCCTTCATGCAATACATCCAAACCCTTGGAAGTAAGGTCTCCTTCACCTCTGTTGCACACCCAAGAAGCAATGGGCAAGTCCAGAGGATGAATGCGGAAGTGCTGCGAGGGCTCAAGACAAGGACTTTCGATAGACTGCGGAGAAGCGGCAAGCGCTAGATAGATGAGCTGCCGGTGGTTCTTTGGTCCCTCAGAACGACACCGAATCGAGCTACCGGCCAGACGCCCTTCTCCCTAGTGTATGAGGCGGAAGTAGTGCTCCCCACGGAACTCATGTATGGGTCACTTCGAGTACTTGCCTACGACAAAGTAGAGCAAGAGCAGCTACGGCATGACGATGCCATGCTCCTCAAGGAACATCGTCTCCGGGCTGTTGTGTGTGCTGCACGCTACCAGCAAGCCCTGCGCCGCTATCATAGCCGCGGGGTCCATGCTCGGAGCCTTGAGGAAGGTGACCTTGTCCTTAGGCGCGTTCAGTCCACCAAGGGTACCAACAAGTTGACGCCGAAGTGGGAAGGCCCTTACCGGGTAGCATTAGTCACCAGACCTGGCGCAGTCCGTCTGGAGACCGAAGATGGCACCAAGGTGCTTAACTCATGGAATATTGAGCATCTTCGTAAGTCAACCAGTGAGGCGTGGCTACCGGGCTCAGTCCCTGGCAGCCACCTTTTGTACAAGCCTTGCCAAAGTTGCATGTAACCCTTTGTACAAAGCCAGGCGCAGACCCTGTGCAACAATAATAAAGCTAGGCATTGCATCATATCATTGCATTGCACGTTCGTTATGCATTTTTTATGATTGAAATATCATCGCCTATTCAAGTTCTAGAGATTTGCTAGAGTACTTGTTGAGCCTATAATCCTTGTTGCCGCATTCTCTCGTCGAGGGATAGAGGACTTTTGCTCTACGTGTTTGACTGCCAGGAAAACATAGAAGGAGGGCAAAAGGAGAAGGACGGTGGCCCAGCGTACTCTGGACAGGGATACTGCTTGAAAAGATAAGTCTGACCGCATATCCCAAGTTTTATGATTGTTTGCTCCCTTAAAGGAAACCCTTTGCTCCCTTTTCGGATGTGTTCTGTGGAGTCCCCCACGTGGTGAAAACCCTTGTCGGGATGAGCCGTCCCCCAGTTCATGATACTTACCATCCCCTGGGGGCGCGCTGATACCGACGAGGAGCCCTGTCGGGGAACAACGCCAGCCTGCTGCCGGGGGCTCGCTCACCCTTTGGCGCTCGTGGATAGTAGTGACCCGACAAGTGGTTCCGTGTGGCAAGGACAAACACACTGACACAGTAGAAATAAAGGGGGAAAAGGATAGTACTCAAGGAAAAGAGATAACATTCATTCATTTGTTGCTACAAAATGGATCAAGATACATCAAAGAGCTCCTACCTAATAAATTTTTATTTGACCTTCTCCCCTAGGAGCAAGCTACAAAAACAAAAAGGGCGGAAGGGAGACCCAAGAAGAAGCCCAGCCTGACCCCGTCAAGGCTGTCAGGGAGCGGCTCGGCGGGACCACCGGCAAGGAAGGTGAAGCCGAAGTCCACGAGCCTGCCAAGGTCCAGCTGAGAAGGAGAGGCGGTGCAAAAGTCAAGAACCCCTGGCAAATCGCTCTGCCGGGGGAAAGGGGGGGAACTCGCTGGCGATGATGGTGCGGCCGGCGGTCAGTTTGAGCCCAGGTCGACGTACTTCGACTTGACGGCCTGGAGCTCGCTGTCGCCATCTTCACCGACACTGTCCTCCTCATCGCTATCGCTCGAGGAGGAGCTTTCGTCATCACTCAAGCTCTCTTCACAGCAGCCGAGACGAGCGCCCGAACGCCCATAGATCTTGATGGAGAGTGTGTCGGCGTCCACCAGCTTGAAGCGGAAGACGTACCCGCCCGTGAAGTTATGGGCGCATGTGAAGGTCTTCCACCCGCGCCTAAGGAACATGACGCGGGGCGCCGGATACTCAACGTCAGCCCGCTTTGCGCCATTGCAACAGCCGTGCACGTGCAACCACATCGCGTGCGGCTTGTCGACCTCCATCACCCTAGCGAAAGGACGGGGGAGTCGCAACCGGCTACGTGGAGGGCCACGCAGCCCGACGACGAACTCCAGCGCCGTGATTTCAGTATGACCCGCTGTTGGCGAAGACACCGCCACCAGAGGAGGGTCGGAGGCGGCGCTCCGCCTCCCCTAGCCGGGAGCCCCACGCTGGCCCTGGCCTCTTCCGGCTCTCCAGCCGCGCGCGCTGGAACCGCCTCCCGTCGCCGCGGCTGAAGCAGTGGCATGATCTCGAAGGGAAGCTCTCGTCGCCCCAGAGGAAGTTGAGTGCCGCCCTCGCCCCCTCGTCATGGCGAGAAATAGCGCACCCGAAGGCGAACCAGAAGAGGAGGACAAGCAACGTGGACTTGGGAATAAGGAGGAGATGGAGATGGATGAGCATCGCCGCCGTGACCCCCTAATTTATAGGGGAGAGCACGGGGGCTGGCTCTCCCCTGCTCTAGAGCGGCCGCCCATCTCCACCGATCCCACTACCCACGACTCACGGGCGAACAAGTAACCGCCCCCATTACTCCAATCCATGGCGGTGCAGTTTCTACCATGCGCAAACCTTTAAGTCACGCGCACCCGCCGCAAGCTCCCCGCAATGCATGTGGCGCACGTGGCGGAAACGGCCTGAGGTAGTGGGTCATTGCTGACTAGTAAATTGGCGGTTACTCCCCCACATTGCGCGCCTGTGTATAAATTTTGGGCCTGACCCAACGGCACCAGGCAAGTGCATGTCGGCCAGACCCCGGGGCTCCTGTCGGTGCACTAGGACAGAGGTGTCCAGTACCCTTGACTTATGCACAGGCAGTGGTAGCACAACCCATCAATACAAGTGCAAACCAAGCAATCATCCAAGACCCAGACTCGGGCAGCAGCAACCTACAAAAGGCCAAGCAATGCCGGCAAGACCAACACAACAGCCCAGGAGGGTCCCTGGGCGTGTCAGCCGCGTCCCCGGTGCGTGCCGGGGACCAAGGCATGCGCATCTTCAAGAAGGCCCGGCAAGCCATCCCCCGGCAGGCGCGAGCCAACCGGCCACCGCTCCACCGCATCGCAACGCCAGTCGCTTGTCGATGCGGTGTCGAGCCCTCAGGTGGCTAAGTGGCTCTCGCTAGGCACATGGCGACGCACCAAAAGACAGGTTATGCCCAGTTAACATCCGTCTAGAGGCGTGTCAAGACACTAAGCAACAGCCAGCTAAGCGGTGGTAAGAGCCTGCCGGGGATGCGCCCCCGCACGCCACCTAGACTAGCACTCATGGTATTTTGTCCTAAATGCCAGAGTTAGGTATGATAGTTCTGTTAGCGATCTAATCGCTAGATAATGACTGTTTTGCCATTGTGGTTGCCCCTTGCCCTGTAAAAGGAGGCCCAAGGCAACCTAGCTCAAGATTCGGACCTTTGGACACTTGTACTCACATAGAAGTTCTCCCCGACGGCAACCCTTGCCGAGATTGAGCGATGTGTGTTCTTCGTGTTCCTCTGATCAATCCACCAAAAGCAGGAGTAGGGTTTTACGCTTCACAGCGGCCCGAACCTGGGTAAAAACATCAGCGTCCCGACTGCCGTGCTACCTCATGGTCTCCGCTCTTTGTGCAACGTGGCCCCCCTTGCCGAACCACAAAGGGGCCTCTGGTCCCATAGGTGATCGTGTGCATCCATGCCCCGACACCTCCTGACGCCCCTCTTCTCCTATATGGTGTGTTTTACCCTAGAAAAAATCATAAGCAACCTTTCGGGACAAAGTGCCGCCGTCTCGAGGCGGAAACCTGGGTAGAGGCCCTTTTGCACTCCGGCAGTCAGATTCTCCCGAGGAAATTCCTCTTCGGGAGGGGGAGATCAAAGCCATCGTCATCACCAACACTTCCACCTTCGTGGGAGGACCAATCTTCACCAACATCTTCACCAGCACCATCTCATCTCCAACCCTAGTTCATCTCTTGTATTCAATCTTTGCCTCAAAACCTCAGATTGGTACCTGGGGGTTACTAGTTGTGTTGATTACATCTTGTAGTTGATGCTTGTTGGATTACTTGGTCAAAGATATTATGTTCAGATCCTTAATCAATATTATTATAATCTGATCTTGAACATGTTGATGAGGTGTGACTAGTTACTATTGTTCCTGAGGACATGGGAGAAGTCTTGTTATAAGTAATCATGTGAAGTTGGTATTCGTTCGATATTTTGATGATATGTATGTTGTTACTTCTCTTAGTGGTGTCATGTGAACGTCGACTACATGACACTTCACCATGTTATGGGCCTAAGGGAAGTCATTGTGGAGTAACAAGTAGATGATGGGTTGCTAGAGTGACAGAAGCTTAAACCCAAGTTTATGTGTTGCTTCATAAGGGGCTGATTTGGATCCACATGTTTCATGCTATGGTTAGATTTATCTTAATTCTTCTTTCGTAGTTGCGGATGCTTGTGAGAGAGGGTAATCATAAGTAGGTTGTTAGTTCAAGTAAGAACAGCACCTTAGCACCAGTCCACCCACATATCAAATTATCAAAGTAGCGGACGCGAATCAACCCAACATGATGAACATGACTAGACAGAAATTCCCATGTGTCGTGGTTTTTGTCAACCCGACAGATGTCCTCATAAAAGGACTTAGGTGTAAGGTCGTCGCCGCTAGGTGGTGACTCGAAGGGGTTGAACGAGAGAGAGAGAGAGAGAGAGAGAGAGAGTTGGGTTTACCCAGGTTCGGCCCCTCCGATGGAGGTAATAGCCTACGTCGTGCTTTGTGTGTATTTGATAGATAGATCTCGATTACAAGGGTGCGGAATCGCCAACCTAGCTATCGAGAGATTGTAACTTATGTCTTCCACTCCTAGGGGCCTACATTTATATACAGGTCAAGCCCTAGGGTTTACAATAGAGTCCGGGTCATATCGTGTCCCGTAACCTACAATGTCTCTAACTTGCCTTGCGTCTTAGGGAAATCCGGCCGGCGTCTTCAGCTTTGTGGGCCTTGAGACGCCATCTCCAAGTGTTGGGCCGCCTGGCGACTCTAGTCATCCACCGCCTCGCTTGCCTCGTCTTCATGACACGGCCCATGTTGAACTTGGTCATAAAGCTATCAATATGTTAACCCGGCCCAGTAGGGCGGGTTACACCATGGAGTTATATACCCGACATTAGGCCCCAGATTGATTTGAATCCGGTCATGTCAATTTCTCGTCTCTTCCTTTGGCGGCTCATCCTTGGATTTGTGTTTTCCACGAATTTCATAACGCCGGCTTGTAATGCTTCCAGACTTGTCATTTCTCTAATACCTGTCATTTAATGACATCATCCTTGCTGACCGTTCTTTTTCAAAGTCATCATAACGCATCCCTTCGAAAACTGCGCCAAATCTAGGTAGACACGAGAATCGAGCGCGCTCATAGCCACAAATTTACCGCGGTCGTTTCATTTTTCTTGGTGCTGCTTCACTTTCTTCTCGTTATAAATAAGCCCACTGAGCTCCACAGTAACTTTTTCCCATCATCTTCTTCCTCTTTCTTCTCCATTGGCCGAGCACCGTCAGAGCTCCCGAAGCGACTCTGAGGTCTTCGACTCCATCACCGATGTCATTGGGCCTTCTTGCGACTGTCAAAGCGAACATGATCATCTTCGTCTCTGCTTCGACGCCATCCGGTATGAATCCCCTCCATTTAGGGTTCGACGCTTTCGGTGTTCTTGTCGTTTTCATCGTGTTCATCCGAAACTTTGTTTGTAGATCCACATACTAGTCACTCATTGCTGCGTATTCTTAGAATGATCTCTGCTCTATTTTCCTCATAAGTAGATCTAAAATGAGCCATCTAGGGTTATCCTTTGAAACACCGTGGTTTCGGTTGTTCCGTCAGCTAGAACATATATCTCACTGTTTTTCCTCGCTTAATTAGATCCGCCTGTAGGGAAATTTTCATAGAAACTTGTTTGTGACCCAACGTTTTTGCTAAGTGTTGGGGATGTCCCTTTGGCCTTCTCAAATTTCACCGGCTCATAACAATACTTTAGTATAGGCGACTTATAATCCGCTCCGGCTTATTTTCCTCATTACTCTTGTAGCCGTTGCATAACTCGCCATGGCTCCGAAAAACTCCAAAGTTTGTAACTGGGCCAAGACCAAAGAGTCCAGGCTTACCTTGGATAACCTCGTGAACTAAGGTTTCTTGCCAGCTCGAAAGATTATAAAATGGCGGTCTCCCGAAGAAGCGTCGTTCCCACAACCACGGCTAGGGGAGGTTGTGATCTTTACTAATCATTTGCGCAGAGGCTTCCATCCCCCTGGCTCAAAATTCTTTAGGGACCTCTTGCATTTTTTCAAGCTCAGGCCTCAAGACATTGGTCCAAATTTTATGACCAATATTTGTCAGTTTCAAGTACAATGTGAAGTATACCTTCAGGTTGAGCCGTTCGTGACTCTGTTTAGGGAGTTCTTTTACCTTAACCGCCAAACGGAGGAAAAGAATGGTGCTTCCTGTGAGCTTGGTGGCATCTCTATCCAGAAGAGAAAGAAAGGCGCCTTCCCAGAATCAAAACTGGCAAGTCACCCGAAGGGGTGGAACAAAACCTGGTTCTACTACAGAAACACTGCACCTGAAGGAGAAAATACATTGTCGGTTTTCAGATTGGAAAGGCTTAGCGGTAAAGTGGAATTTCCGGGTTGGCCAACTAACGAAGAGAGGGCTCCTTTAGCGCCTCTTCATGCAAAGTTAAGAGCTCTCACTGCACATGGCCTGACCGGGATAGATTTGATTCGCTGCTGGTTAAAGTGGTGGATCCAATCCGTCAGTTTGAGGGACGGCTTGATGTGTGAATATTCAGGTGCCTAATGATCCTCAGCGGTTTTCTCGAGAAAATCTTTCTGATGACCCTCTTATCAAAGAGACAAAGAGATTCTTCTCTGACTCGAAAGAGTTATGCAGCATCACCGGCTTGGGCCCATGTAACACCCTGGTTTTCGCTCCTGTTTTTTTTTCCTTTGCGGGATTTGACTCCCGTCTTTTTTCTCGGTGTTATCGGATTTCTCTAGCTCTTGGGTATGTGAAGATGGTCATCTAGCCTTGCCTTCCCTAGCCAACCAGAGATTCTCCCCAGACCAACCTTGCCACCCAAGATCTTTGCTCAGGGCTTTGCCATCGAAACCCTGCCTTACGAGTTGCCGGAAGGGAAACCCTGATCCTTCCAGTTACAAAGGAACCCCAATTTCCTTTAATCTGCCGACTCCCAAACTTTTCCCACAGATCATCCTTCATCTATAAACCCTGGATATGCAAAAATACTGTCAAGTCATTTGCAATATTTTTCATTTATAATTAATTCCTTTTTTGCCAGTTAAAGGAATTAAATCCAGGAAAATATATATCCATCTCCAAAGTTCATAAAAACTTGTGGAGATATTCTTTGTGATCATATTGAGCTCCCATAAAAATAGTGGCCATAATTAAATAGGAGAAATTGCATTTTCCTATTTAATTTCAATATTGCATTTTGGGCACTTTCTAAAGGAACTACCATTTTGGTAGCCAGGAAAAATCCCAAATAAATTGTGGAGCTTCTCATATCCATATATTCCCCATTTCCATCAATAACCCAAGTTCCACAGTTCAAGTTTTGAGCACAATATCAATTTGCAATTTCTGTCCAGTTGGGAAAATTGCAAAGGAAGTGCTTGAACCCTTGATCTATTTGAGCTGAAATTTTTCATGGTGGTTAACATTGCCAAATCACTCATGGATACCAAAAATCAGCTCAATTAATCTATCCATTCTTCCACAGAAATTTTCCTAAGTTTCTGGCCATTTGGAAGCTCTGTGAAGGAAGTACCACTTTGGCATTCCCAAATGGTATGAAACTTTTACAGTGGCTTCAAATGTTCAAATCCCTCACCTCCTCCAAATTTCAGCCCAATTCAGTTAGCTATTTTTGCCCAGCATCATAATCTTCCTTTTTGTCCAGTTTGCCAATTTGTAAAGGAAGTGGTAGCTACATTGATCTAATTGAGGTGAAATCTTGTGTACAGAATTTCATCAGTAGATCATGGCTCCACCCCAAATATTAGCCATTTTCACCAAGCCAGTCTCCCTCAAATTATCTCAAACACCTTGCTGTCAGAAACCTCTTCAGCAAGTTTCTATCACCCCAGAGCTATCCAGATGATTCCATCCATATCTCTCATCTGTATGATCAGTAAACACCGCGTTGGACAAGATGGGTCATCCAGGGAAGTACCAGAGCGTGTGTTGGCGTGGTGACCACGCGGCGGCCACGCAAGAACGGTGCTCTGGGCACTGACCGAGTCCGGTCGCCTCGACCAGTTAGCCACGGCTTGTCTCCGCAGTGGCCGAGTGCCCCCTCTCCAGCTCCTTCCCCTCCGTCCTCTTCTCCGTCGCGCCGCGACGAGCACTCTGCTCTGCCATTGTGCCCGCACGTGCGCCGCCGTATCCGGATGAAACCGAGGCTTCCCGAGCACCAGATAGCCTCCACTGCTCGCCTGTGTCACTCCCCGACGCCGGTCTCCAGCCTGAGCCGTCGCCTCCAAGCTCCAGGACGCCGGCCAGCTCATCTCCGCGGCCGAGGTTATCCTCGACGGCGCCCGGCTATTTATAGCCCTCCCCGACCATTCCCGAGCTCGTCAACCTCCTCCTCTCTCTCTCTGGAGCACCCTCGCACCCGCGCCCGGCCGAATCCCCTGCCGGAGCCCGGCAATTTAGCCAGAGCTCGCCCACGGCCTCCGGCTCCAATCCCCATGGCCGAGCACCTCCACGCAGCATCTAGCCAACTGCTGGAAGCGCCGCACCCTTTCGGCCTCTCCCATGCCCTCGCTCAGCCGCCCCGGCCACCGGAGCACCCCCCCACAGCGACCGGAGCCGCCGCCCTCGGCCGTGCCATGGAGCCCCATCTCCGGCCGTCCCCAACTGCGCCCGAAACCTCCTCTGGACGGGGCGTTCGCCGGCGCACCCGCCCGTCTGCTCACCGGCCAGAGAAGCTCACCGGAGCGCCCGGGCCTCGCTGGAGCCGGAGCTTCGTGTCGCCGCGTCGGGAAGGAGGGGAGGAAAGGAGGAAGAAGGAGAGGGAGGAGAGAGAAGGCGCTGTGGGGCCCGGCTGTCGGCGAGAGGAGGCCCGCCAGCTCAGATAAGTGGACGCGCCCCGAGTAGGAATACGTTTTCCCTGCTAGGAAACGTATTCTAATCCAGTGTGCGACCGGCCAGGCTCTCAGGGACTTGGTTGTGAATATTATTTTTGCAGATCAGTCCCTGGCAGTCAAACCCCTCTAACTTTTTGCTCGTAGCTCCGATTGAGGTGATTCCAAAGCCCACATCTTCGTCTCGTCGAGCCCGTTCTTTTGGCATCACTTTCACCATGTGTTCCCACAGTGTAAATGACCATTTTGCCTTTGCCCTTCTATCGGCCCCTTCCGAGAGGGAACGGTTTCCGGCGATCATTTCCGCAGGCTTTCCGCTCCTTCTCCCGGTGGATCCTTCACTCCCAGGCAAGCCGACCATCTGATATATGCCCCAAAGCATTGCTTTGTGTTATTCTTGCATGTTTAATTAGTAATTATGCATGTGATAGAAACAATTAAACCGCTGTTAGATTGTATTTACTGTTTACATTACTTGCATAGTTTGCTATGTAGTTTACTTAAGTGCATAGTTATTGCCACCTCAACTTGTTGTGATACGTAACCCTGCTTGCTAAGTGATGGCTAAAGCTAAACTTAGTCGGTTGATCTAGAGTCACCTGTCTGGGCTTATTCGTGCAGCCACATTTGCTGGTATGGGACGGCCTTGACTTGGTCTGATCGCGTGCTCTTTCACCGATACCTCTAGACAGGGAAGGTTATGCGCGCGTGCTACCCTGGCCCGGTAGGCGGCGATAACCTTGTGAGCCCAGTTGATTGTTTAACCCGGGAGTCCCCGTTTCGGATAGTTTGTGTGGCCACGACGGTGGCAGGTGTCATGAGGACACAGGGGCCACCCAGGGCAGGACTCCGGGGGAGGATGAATGCCGGTGGTACGATGGGAGAGTCACGGGTCAGGCAGGTTTCGTTGGGGCAACGTTGGTCCACCCGAATGGGATCACGAGGCCAGGTGCTTCATGGTGTGGGTAAAGTGCGCAACCTCTGCAGAGTGAAAATCTATTCGAATAGCCGCGTCCACGGAATTGGACAGCCCGTCCAGACCTCACTAGATGGTCAACCGTAATAATAATAATAATGATGGAAGAACTCGTCTTGCATAGACATCAGATGATGTCAGGTATATGATATGTTAGCCATGGGATGGCTATAAGAGGAATGGTCGGATGACTACATGATTCGGATTGGACTTGGATCAGATTCAGATTGGATCATGAGAATATTCGGGGTATAAATTGTTTACTTAGTACGCTTTACCCTATCGTGGTTACTTTAGTAGTTATCTTACTGGATAATCCTGTTATATCATGATATTTAGTTCTGCTAGATAAGTATGATATGCCATGATAATTAATGTTGCTCTAATAACAAATGCATGCTTGAATGCCATGGATTGCATTGCTTGGTGTATATGTTAGTTTGGTTTGCTTGCGAGTACATTCAAAAGTACTCGGCGGCCTTTAACATGGCCAGGTTCACATAAGGATTCGTCGTCCATCGTCGAGGAGTCGGAGCGTTCGTGGGCTAGAAGAGTAACCCAGTCAGATCCTTGTGGATTGGAGCCGCACCAAGACCATGCTGCCTTAGATAGAGCTTTTCCGTTGCCATCACTCTTGTAATATATCCCATGTAAGACTCATATATCCATTAATAAAAATGCCTGTGTTCATGATACTTGTTGTAAACACGCATGCCAGAGTGATTTCCTGGGCTGGTATGCGTGGCGACCGTCTGGCTACAGTAGTAATCAGGCGGGGCGCCACAGCCCATTCTACCTTCTCAATCCGCCGCCTCAGGTATTGATCATTTTCATTGTCTTTTTTCGGTGTTATCTTTAACTCGCCATTAAATTATCATATACTCCATGTATTTTCAGGCGGATTCAAACTTTTGGAAAGTTGCACCTCAAGTCTATGTTCCTTCTATGGGTAAAAAGAATGCCCCAGTCTCCGTGTCATCTTCAGAGGAGGAATCTGAGGTAGAACTTGACTCTCTCGGCCGCCTGTTTAATGAGCTTGCTGACGCACATTCTTACCAGGGCGACTCGGAATTTAGCCAAGCTAGCGAAACTGAGGTAACTCCAATTTCCCCCAGTCCTTCGGAAACGTTTGTTCCCCGAAAACCAAGACAAATTGTTCGGAAGGTTAAATTATCACACCCAGAAGCTCATTTGGCTCCTGATTTTCTTTTGAAGAAAACACAATTTGCCGACTCATCAAAGCGCAAAACCCGGGATGACAAAGACCCTAGTTTATCTCATGCGCCGCCGGCTCGTAAACCATGCCTTGAGGTTCCCCAAAGCCCAACCGATTCTTGTCCTAGAGCCGGTTTGTTTAAACAACCTCTCAGTCCTTCAAATTCCCTTTATCAGGACTCTCCTTCGTCATCAGGCGACTCAAGTGCGTCACAGCTTCCGCCTTTCAACGTTAATCGCGGGTAAACTTCTATTTTTGCAATATTGCCTTATGTCTTTCTTTGTTTTGATCCCAACTTATAATAACTTTTGTTGTACCGACAATCCACAGAGCCAAAGCCGTTGTGTCCAAACGAGCAGGCGGGTCATCCTCTGGGACAGCAGACCAAGATGCGTCAATTCTTTTGAAGACAACTTCAATGGCTGACCCTTCTGTTGAAAAGGAGCCTGATTTGAGGGTAGAGCCGGCAGCTGCCACTGAGATGTCCGGACCAGATGAGCCGGTTTTTATGGATGCTCCTCCTAAGATTGAATCATCGTTTGGCTGCAACACTTCGGATGTTGTGTTTGTTAAAGAAGGTTTCCAAGCCCCAACTGCTTCCACCTCGTTGGCAAAAACCGCGAGTAAAGATGAACCAGTGACTTTGGACAAGGGAAAAGCCAAGGTGGAATTCCCAGAATTGTCTGTACTTGGTGTTGAAGATCTATATCAGCAGTATTTGACCCAGCTATCTTAGAGCTAGGAAATTGAAAAGAGCATGATAAACGCTCTGAAGGACAAATATGAGGTAATCTTCTGCTTTTACCATTATCCTGTATACTGTCATTAGCTTCCAAAGACCAGCATGTTATGACAAGCTGGTTTTATAAAATAGCTAAATCTTGTTAGTAATGGTGTAGCCCCCAAGGACCGACTCGTCTTCTTGAGATGAATCGGGTCTTGAAAATTAAAGAAATTCGACCTGTAGCCCCCAAGGGCCGACTCATCTTCTTGAGATGAGTCGGGTCTTAAGGATTGAAGAAATTCGACCTGTATCCCTCAAGGGCCGACTCATCTTCTTGAGATGAGTTGGGTCTTAAGGATTAAAGAAATTCGACCTGTAGCCCCCAAGGGCCGACTCATCTTCTTGAGATGAGTCGGGTCTTAAAGATGGAAGAAATTTGACCTGTAGCCCCCAAGGGCCGACTCATCTTATTGAGATGAGTCGGGTCTTAAAGGTTGAAGAAATTCGACCTGTAGCCCCCAAGGGCCGACTCATCTTCTTGAGATGAATCAGGTCTTCTCCATATCTTAATTTCGAAAGAACTGATATGCATTAGCCCCCAAGTGTCAAGGATATTGCTTGCAATCTTCTTGGGACTTGTAGAAATAGTTCTTGATCCTTCTTGCTCGTCTATCAGGGATATGTTGAAGACGCTGAGTCTGTTGCTGTGAGACTGCAGAAACGGCTCAAGGAAGAAAAAGGATTGAAAACTGAAGCCGAGTCCATGGCGGCTCATTTTGAAAATTATGCACGTCAGGCAAATGAACGCTTGGAACAGGCCATAAAGTTGTTTGAGGCAGAAAAGTCTATCTTGAGAAAACATGCGGAAAAGATTGAGAAGAACTTCGGCCCCGTGAAGGAAAAGTATGCCACTCTCGTGAAACAGATCAACGAAATGTTGACAGCAATCTTTGGTATGTGTTCCGTTCCGCTTTGTCAATATGCCGGCTTATGATCCTTGCGACAACTTATTGTACCTTCTTTTGCTTACAGGGCAAAAAAACATAACCTTGTAGAGCTGCCAATTGTGAAGCTGAAAACCATTTTCATGTACGTGGAGCAACTGTTTACAGGCTCTGTTTATTCCATCATGGCCATAAAGAACCTGAAGCACCCGCCAAGAAATATCAAGGTTATGCTAAAGCAACTCTCTACCATGCCTCAATGGGTGGCTGAAACCCGAAAGTTGGCGGCTCGAGGAGGGGCGAATACGGCGCTTTCTCGAGCCAAAGCGTATCTACCAGAATTGGACGTGGAGCTCCTAAAAGGCGGCTTCCCGGAATTTAAACTCGACGGCTCTGCATTCACTCGTGCAGATTACGCAAAGTGCCTCACGAAGACCCGGCCATTGGCGTCCTTGATAGCTGAGGAGGTGGATCTTTCAAAATATCATCTTGCGTACACCATCGACAATGAGCGTGTTAACGCGCCCAAGGACGAGCCGTCTGACTTGGTGCCTCCTCGCCGTAAGACAACTTTTGCTCCTGACATTGATGCGCCAGCTCTTGTTGAAGGGATAGCAAATTTTGAATCTTTGATCTCCATTCGATGGCAACAGAAAGGCCAGCAGGTTGATGATGACGAGTCGGCGGGGTCAGATCCAGAGGCAGCTGATGATAGAGCATGAATACACCTCACAAGCTAGACGAATCGTCCCTATAGAGCGAGCCCCCTGGAGTAAGAGACTTTGAAGAATTATGTGGCCTCCATTGTGAGCCTATAATAGGAGTAGTATTCTCCATAACTTTGAATTTGCTCTGTCGTGCCATCGTGCACATTGGCGCCTTTTGTTAGTGTTGAACTCTAATTTGACAAGCTTCTTGTTAATATGCTTATGCCACTCTTTTATTGTCTGTTCCTAGACTTTCCTTGCTTGGTGCTTGATGAATTTTGTCTATAAAGCAAGTCAGGAATAAGACGGCAAGATAACTTGGTTTTCGAAACTAAATTCGATCGAATTCTCCTTCAATGATATTGAAGAATGATGATCCAGAAACTGGTCATGATATGAGCTCAGTTGTGTAACCTGGACATTTGAATATAAGCCGGTAGTAAGGGTAATATTGTACCTGAAAATACGAGTGTGTGTATATATATATATATATATATATATATATTTCTCTTTAAATAAGCTGGCTCAGTGAGACTCGGAACAAGGAGACTGGCTTTCGAGGCGCAAGTCTTGCTTCAATGAAGCGGGTATAATAACCCATAGTTTATCCTAGCTTTCTGTAAGCCGGCTCTCACATGACTCAAGCCAATGTTTTAACCTTAAAAGTTCAGGGTCCAAAAGGATTAACTTTTCAAGAGTACATGGGGTCATCTGATCGGAGTCGCATCAAGCATACAGGCAGGTTTAACCATATGTTGATGGCATTTTTTTTGCCGGGTCAAGAGGGTGAGAAAGCTAAACTCGATGAGTTGGAAGCCCCCAAGTGACCTATGTTACAAACAATAAAGACTCATGCTCAATTTATAGGCTGGAATGACGGAGACCCCGATTTTCGGGGGTGTCGGCTTTATTATATTTGAACATAAAGAAGTATATACAGAATTTTGCAGAGGGGGAGAAATAACTACAAAAGGGTGAGCCGGTGGCTCCTAAGTGTAATAAGGCCGTAGGTGTGTGATATTCCAGGGTCGGGTTGATTCCTCCTCAGAAGTGTATGAACCTCACTACAGGAATCAGCTAATTTGTCGTCTGGCAAGTACAGACGGCAAAGAGCAAAATACAGACGGCAAAGAGTTTGCCGTCAGCCGACTGATGGCAAAAATAGACGGCAAAGCTAAAGTCGGCAAATGTTACTTTGCTGTCAGCTTTTTGTCGGGCAGACAGCAAAGATTTTGCCGTCAGCCAATTCTAAATTTGCCGTTTGCTGCAAAAATGACAGACGGCAAAGCACGCGGTCTTTGCCGTCAGCCAAAACATGTTGTTTGCCGTCATCTGAACTAAACTACAGATGGCAAAGATTGGTTTTCAACTTTTTTTCAAAATGACGTCGGTGCAGAGCATCTGGCTGGACACATGAACATAAAAAAGACAAGAAGGTTCGGCTCACGAAGAAAGGGGAATGGCACGGCCGGACACATGAACATCATATAAGACATGATGGTTTGCTGCCTTCCATTCTGGAGTTACATAGAAATTACAGAGTTGTCCTGAAAATTTACACAAAGGACCCTAGAAAGGAAAAATGGAAAGCAATCAAGTCCTTCTCAACCGCTGCAACCGCTACTTCGCCGTCGGCAGTCCTTCTCACCCGAGACAAAACCACAGGACTCCACTGCCCTGCTTGCCGCGCTGCTACCCCGGCCCTACTCGTCGCACCACTGCACAGCCGCGCTCCCCCATGCCGCTCGCCCGACCCTTGTCTCCGCATCACCGCCCGGCTGTGCTCGCTGGTTCCTGGAGAGAGAGAGGGGCACCGCCGCGTGCTAGTGCAGCGTCGAGTGTCTGACGCCGAAGGGAGGAGATCCTCCGTAGTGGCCGTCGACGCGCTGCGTCCATAGCCGATGCCCGAGGGGAGAGCCGCCGTGCGCCCGCGCTATGTAGTCAACGGCGGAGGGAGTAGCCATTGCACGCCGAGCTCACAGCCTGCGCGTCCGCCATGCTCGCCGCCGACGCATCCGCCATGCTCGCCGCCCAAGCATCCTCCATGCTCGTCGCCCGCTAGGCTGGCCGCCCGAGCATCCCCCATGCTCGCCGCCCGAGCGTCACCCAAGGTCGTCGCCAGCATGGAAGCTCTGCTTGCTGCACTCCTGCGCGGCCGCCATTCTTGCCGGTCGCCGCACGGGATGCTCGCCACCTGCGCCGGCAGTGGTGTGCATGGATGTGGCTGTGTGGTGTGCGTGGGTGCGTGGGTGGGGTGGGGTGTGTGTTAATTAATTAGTGAGTGAGTGGATAGTGGGGCTGGAGGTGTGGGTGAGTCCGTGAGTGGGTGTGTCAGGATGGGTAGGGCTGCATGGCTTTGGAGGGGCTGCCACGTCAACGATCCGTGGGATCGATCCGCGTGGTGTGCTTCTTCTTTGCCGTCTGTGTTTTTTCTACAGATGGCAAAGTATGTCTTTGCCGTCTGTGTTTTTATTACAGATGGCAAAGAGCATATTTTGTCGTCTGTAAATAAAAACACAGACGGCAAAGATTTTGCCGTCTGTGTTTTTATTTACAGACGACAAAGTATGCTCATTGCCGCCTGTAATAAAAAAAACAGACGGCAAAGTATGTTTTGCCGTTAGTTTTTATTTGCCGTCTGCTGATGACGGCAAACCCTTTCTTTGCCGTCTGCCCGAGGAAAAGCTGACGGCAAATTAGCTGTTTCTCGTAGTGCCTTCTTGTAAGTCGACCAGGTAATATGAACCATTATTGAGGTTTCGACTGATGACGAAAGGACCCTCCCAAGGCGGGGAGAGCTTGTGCATCCCCGTTTGGTCTTGAATCAGATGGAGAACTAAGTCGCCTTCTTGAAAAGTGCGACTTCGGACTCTACGGCTGTGATAACGACATAGGTCTTGCTAGTATATTGTAGATCTGGCTGCTGCTAAGTCACGCTCCTCCTCCGGGGCGTCCAGGGAATCTTGGCGTGCTTGCTCATTATCTGCCTCGACATAGGCAGTCACCCGAGGCGAGTCATGACGGATATCACTTGGGAGAACCGCCTCATCTATGTAAACCAAGAAGAAAGGAGTGTATCATGTGGATCTATTTGGCGTTGTTCGAATACTCCAAAGTACTGAAGGGAGTTCTTCAACCCAACAACCCAGCATGAGCTCAAGGGGCACCATGAGCCGGGGTTTGATTCATCTCAAGATCTCATGGTTGGCTCTTTCAACTTGTCCATTGGACTGCGGATGCGCCACTGCTGCTAAATCGAGCTGGATGTGCTCTTGTTGGCAGAATAGTTCCATGGCTCCCTTGGACAGATTGGTACCATTATCAGTAATGATGCTGTGAGGGTAACCAAAACGGAAAATCAGCTTCTTTAAAAATTTGACCGCAGTTTCTGCATCGCAATTGCTGACCGGCTCTGCTTCAACCCATTTAGTGAACTTATCAACCGCCACTAATAAGTGGGTCTTCTTGTCAGAAGATGGCTTGAACGGACCAACCATATCTAGCCCCCAGACCGCAAACGGCCAGGTAATTGGGATCATACGCAACTCCTGAGCCGGTACATGAGCCTGTCGACCAAACTTTTGGCACCCGTCACACTTGCGCACAATCTCCTCAGCGTCGGCATGAGCCGTTAGCCAATAAAATCCATGTCGGAAAGCTTTGGCCACCAGTGATCGTGAGCCGGCATGATGTCCGCAATCGCCAAGATGAATTTCATTAAGTATTTCCTGGCTTTCCTCAGGCGAAACACACCGTTGAAACACGCCAGTGCTGCTTCGATGATGTAACTCGCCATTGACGATTGTCATTGACTTTGACCGCCGGATGATTTGACGAGCATCTACTTCCTCTTCTGGGAGTTCCCCTCGGGTCAGGTAAGCCAAATACGGCACAGTCCAATCAGGGGTGATATGTAGAGCTGCCACCAAGTGTGCCTCTGGGTCAGGGATATCTAGGTCCTCTTCAGATGGTAATTTGACTGATGGATTGTGAAGGACGTCCAGAAAAACGTTAGGCGGCACCGGCTTTCTCTGTGAGCCAAGTCTAGACAAAGCATCAGCCGCCTCATTGACCGGCGATCTATATGATCGACTTGGTAACCTTGGAAATGACCCGCCACATTAGAGGCCGCTCGTCGGTAAGCCGCCATAAGAGGGTCCTTAGAATCCCAAGTCCGTGAAACTTGCTGAGCCACTAGATCTGAGTCGCCCAGACATCTGACCCGGCTAAGGTTCATCTCTTTGGCTATTCTGAGCCCATGTCGGAGGGCTTCGTACTCAGCTGCATTGTTAGTACACGGGAACATGAGCCGTAAGACATAACAAAATGTGTCACCTTTTGGAGAAGACAGTACGACCCCAGCCCCCGAGCCCTCCAGCTGTCTAGACTCGTCAAAGTGTATAGTCTAGTATGTGTTATCTGGCCTATCTTCCGGAATATGTATCTCCATCCAATCGTTGATGAAATCGACCAACGCCTGGGACTTGATAGCGGTTCGGGGCATGTACTTCAAGTGGTGGTCGCCAAGCTCAATAGCCCACTTGGCAACCCTACCCGTGGCCTCCCGGTTTTGTATGATGTCACCGAGAGGCACCGAACTGACCACGGTGATTGGGTGTTCCTGGAAATAATGCTTCAATTTCCGGCTCGCCATGAAGATCCCGAAGTCCAGTTTCTACCAATGCGGGTACCGCTGCTTGGACAGGGTCAAAACTTCGCTGACAAAATAAACCGGATGTTGGACCGGATATTCCTTTCCTTCCTCTTTCCGCTCAACCACAACTGCAACGCTTACCACCTTGGAGTTGGCAGCGATGTACAGGAGCATAGGCTCTTTCTCCGTGGGAGTAGCCAAGACGGGCGGGTTAACAAGTTGTTGCTTGAGTGCTTCAAAGGCTTTGCCAGCTTCGTCCGTCCACTTAAAGTCGCATGATTTCTTCAACAACTGGTAGAAGGGGATCGCCTTTTTTCCCAAGCGGCTTATAAACTGGCTTAAGGCCGCGATGTGGCCGGCGAGCCGCTGAACTTGATTTACGTTTGCCGGCTCGGACAACGACGTCACCGCCTTGATCTTGTCCGGGTTGGCCTCGATGCCCCGCTCAGAGACCAGGACCCTAGTAGCTTGCCCGCAGGAATGCCAAAGACACACTTAGCCGGGTTAAGTTTCATCTCGTATACTCGAAGGTTGTCAAAGGTCTCCTTGATGTCATCTAAGAGCGCCTCTTTCTTCTGAGATTTCACCACAATGTCATCAACGTAGGCATGAATGTTACGCCCAATCCGCAGGAACGCCCAATCTGATAAGTCGCCCCGGCGCTCTTGAGCCCAAAAGGCATGGACACATAGAAGAAAGCTCCGAAGGGAGTGATGAAAGTCGTCTTCTCTTGGTCCTCAACAGCCATCTTGATCTGATGATACCCAGAGTACGCATCCAAGAAGCATAAACGTTCGCAACCCGCCGTAGAATCAATGATCTGATCAATACGCGGAAGGGCGAAAGGATCCTTGGGACAGGCTTTGTTGAGATCTGTGTAGTCGACACACATGCGCCAAGTGCCATTCTTTTTCAAAACAAGCACCGGGTTAGCCAACCACTTAGGATGAAAATCTTCTACGATGAACCCGGCAGCTAGGAGCCGGGCCACTTCTTCTCCAATGGCCTTACGCCTCTCCTCATTAAAACGACGGAGGTACTGACGCACTGACTTCATCTTGGGATCTACATTAAGGTGGTGCTCAACAAGTTCTCTCGGGACTCCAGGAATGTCAGATGGCTTCCATGCAAAGATGTCCTAGTTCTCACGGATGAACTTGATGTGCGCGCTTTCCTATTTGGGATCCAAACCGGTCTCAATAGTGAACTGTTTGGATGAATCGCCTGGCGTGAAGTCGATCTGCTTCGTATCCTCGGCCGGCTTAAATTTAAGCATAGGCTCCGACTCATGTCAGCTAGGTCAACATTGGCTGTGTAGAACTTCAATTCCTCTGCCATGCAGGCAGACTCGGCATAAGCCGCATCACCTTCCTCGCATTCCTGAGCTATCTTCCGGTTCCCGTCCATAGTTATGGTGCCTTTGAGTCCTGGCATCTTGAGCTTGAGGTAGACGTAGAACGGGCGGGCCATGAAACGAGCGTAAGCTGGCCGCCCAAAGAGAGCATGATAAGGGCTCTTTATTTTAACAACTTCGAACATCAAAGTCTCGCATCTGTAGTTGAACTCATCTCCGAAGGCCACATCGAGATTAATCCGCCCGATCGGATAAGCAGACTTTCCAGGGACGATCCCATGAAAAACTGTCGTTGAAGGAAGCAACGTGCTCTCCGACAGATTCATTTGGCGAAAGGTCTCATAATATAATATGTTTATGCTGCTGCCTCCATCCATGAGAACCTTGGACAGAGTATATCCGCCAACTTGAGGTGCCACCACCAAAGCTAAGCCGCCCGGATTGTCAACCCAGGGGGGTGATCCTCCCTGCTCTAGGTGATCGCGTGTTCGGACCAGTTTAGGTACCTGGGGACCGCCGGCTCAGCCATGTTGACGGCCCTACTCTTGACCATGTTGTCCAGCTTGCAGGTATTGGTGGTGAACACATGGTATTGACCACAATTTAGCTGCTTTGGATTTTCCTAAAAAATACCTTGACTATCATGCTGCTGGAGTTCCGTTCCTGAGTCGCCGTGCGCCTTCTCAGAGCCGCCAGATGCTCCAGACGCGAGCGATGCTTGCGCCGCCGTGCTTACCATAGCATGAGTTGAGGCCTGCAGGGGGAGATCATGACGTTCCTCGTGGGCCTCCGCTCCAAACGAGCCCCCAAGCTCAGCATCCGAATTGATGACGATCGCTCCTTCGACGGCTGGCTCGTCCAAAGAACCGGCCTGCCGAGAGGGCCTGACCACGTCGTGACTTCGGCCGGCTTGATGCCGGCTGGATTGAGTACACCGAGCCGGCTCGATGATGTTGGTGCAGATGTCCGGCTCGGGCACCGTCGCGCTGATCTTGCCGATGAAGACTTGGATCTTGCCAAAGGGGACCCAGTATCCGTACTCAATCGAGTCAGCCTCGGGGCCCCAGCCAGAGTCGTCGATGTAGATCTTGCCGCGGCGGCTCTTGGTCATACGACCGACCGCGTAACTCTCGAACCCTGGAAGGGCTCCCTTTGAGAACTCAACTCCACCGGGCGAGGGACCCACGATGGGCGCCAATTGTCGTGGTTTTGTCAACCTGGCAGATGTCCTCGTAAAAGGACTTAAGTGTGAGGCCATCGCCGCTAGGTGGCGACTCGAAGGGGTTGAACGAGAGAGAGAGTCGGGTTTACCCAGGTTCGGCCCCTCCGATGGAGGTAATAGCCTACGTCCTGCTTTGTGTGTATTTCATAGATAGATCTTGATTACAAGGGTGCGGAATCGCCAACCTAGCTATCGAGAGATTGTAACTTAAGTCTTCCGGTCCTAGGGGCCTGCCTTTATATATAGGTCAAGCCCTAGGGTTTACAATAGAGTCCGGGTCATATCGTGTCCCATAACCTACAATGTATCTAACTTGCCTTGCGTCTTAGGGAAATCCGGCCGGCGTCTTCAACTTCGTGGGCCTTGAGCCGCCATCTTCAAGTGTTGGGCCGCCTAGCGACTCTAGTCAGCCACCGCCTCGCTTGCCTCGTCTTCATGACACGGACCATCTTGCCCTTGGTCATAAAGTTGTCAATATGTTAACCCAGCCCAGTAGGGCGGGTTACACAGTGGAGTTATATCCCCGATACCATGCGTCCTCGGGAGCGCTTGCTTAATATAAGAGTACTTTTGGGTCTGACCTTTGCTATGAAAAGGATTGGACTACCTTGTTACACCTTTGTTACTATTGTCACTCGGTACTTGTTACGAATTATAATGCTACAAAACTATCTACTATTGTTACTTACATCACTTGCAGAGAATACCTTGCTGAAAACCGCTTGTCATTTCCTTTTGCTCCTCGTTCGGTTCGACACTCTTACTTATCAAAAGGACTACAATTGATCCACTATACTTGTGGATCATCATGTGCTCAAAGAAAGTATGCTACTACCGTGAAGGAATTTTTAGTTGTTGTGTTTGCATGTGATAAGTTTAGACCTTATATTGTTGATTCCAAAGTTACTATTCACACTGATCATGTTGCTCTCAAATATCTGATGGCTAAGAAAGATTCTTAGCCTAGACTAATTAGGTGGGTGCTTTTACTTCAAGAGTTTGATTTGCATATTGTTGATAGAAATGGAGTTGAGGATCCTGTAGCAGATAACTTGTCTAGGATGGAAAATGTTCTTGATAACCCACTGCCTATTGATGATAATTTTCCTGATGAGCAGTTAGTTGTTATAAATGCTTCCCGTAATACTCCTTGGTATGCATATTATGCTAGTTACATTGTTGCTAAATATAAACCACCAAGTTTCACCTACCAACAAAAGAAAAAAATTCTTCTTTGTTTTAAGACATTACTTTTGGGATGCTACACATCTATATAAAGAGGGAGTAGATGGTGTTATTAGACATTGTGTACCTGCGCATCAACAGGAATAGATCCTACGGAAGTGTCATTTCGATGCCTACAGAGGGCACCACGCTGGTGACAGAACTGCACACAAGGTATTACAGTCCTGGTTTTATTGGTCTACTCTCTTCAAAGATGTACGTAAGTTTGTCCTTTCTTGTGATGAATGTCAAAGGATTGGTAACATTGGTAGACGTCAGGAAATTCCTATGAATTACTCACTTGCCATTGAACCATTTGACGTTTGGGGTTTTGATTATATGGGACCTTTTCCTTCCTATAAGGGGTACACTTATATTTTAGTTGCTATTGATTACGTTACTAAGTGGGTAGAAGCTATTCCAACTAGTAGTGTTGATCACAACACTTCTATTAAAATGCTTAAAGAAGTTATTTTCTCGAGGTTTAGAGTCCCTAGATATTTAATGACTTATGGTGGTTCACACTTTATTCATGGAGCTTTCGGTAAACTTCTAGCAAAATATGATGTTAACCATAGGATTGCATCACCTTATCATCCTCAGTCTAGCGGTCAAGTTGAATTGAGTAACCGAGAAATAAAATTGATCTTCCAAAAGATTGTTAATAGATCTAGAAAGAATTGGTCTAAGAAACTTGATGATGCATTGTGGGCTTATAGAACTGCTTATAAAAATCCCATGGGAATGTCCCCGTATAAAATGGTCTATGGAAAGGCATGTCACTTACCTCTTGAGTTAGAACATAAAGCTTATTGGCAAATTAAAGAACTTAACTATGATTTCAAACTTGCCGGTGAGAAGAGGTTATTTTGTATTATCTCTCTAGATGAATGGAGGACACAAGCCTATGAAAATGCCAAGTTGTTCAAAGAAAAAGTTAAAAAATGGCATGACAACAGAATCCAAAAACGAGAATTTAAAATTGGTGATCTAGTTCTTTTGTACAATTCTCATTTTAGATTTTTTGCAGCAAAACTTCTCTCCAAATGGGAAGGACCATATATCGTTGAAGAAGTTTATCGCACCAGAGCTATTAAGATCAACAAGGCCTGAAATCTCTTTTTCAGTCAATAAAATATGTGAATATTTGCATGCACCAAATACTGTCCATTGGACTACAGTAAAAGAATTATAGGATATGTCAAGTACACTATGAATTCAGGATTAGCCAATAGAAAGGCATCCTCAACTATTTTGGGTGCCTTTTCAGATGAAGAATCGGCAGGTGATAGTGATGAAAGAAGGTCAATAGATGGTTTTGCAGTTTACCTTGGTCCAAATTTAATATCCTGGAGTGCCAGAAAATAGGCCACTGTTTTAGATCAAGTACAGAAGCAGAATATAAATCTCTAGCTAATGCAACTGCAGAAATCGGTTGGGTACAGTCACTTTTAAAAGAACTCGAAGTGTTCACAAGACAAATTCCATGTCTTTGGTGTGGCAATCTTGGAGCTACTTATCTATTTGCTAATCATGTATTCTATACACGAAATAAGGACATTGAGATTAACTATCACTTTGTCAGGGAAAGAGTAGCAAGCAAACTCCTTGATATAAGTTTTGTTTCTTGAAAGGATCAGATTGTTGATGGTTTTACAAAGAGATTACCTGTAAGAGACTTGGAAAAATTCAGGTGCAATCTCACCTAGACCAAGGTGTGATTGAGAGGGGTTGTTAGAATATTGTTAGAGATAGAATTGAGGTAATCGGTTAGCTGAGATATAAAGCTAAACTGAACTCTAGTTGTTTAGATTTGCATCTAATATCTATCTTCTTGTACCGCAAGTCTTGTAACAAATCCTCTATGTAAATGCCGTGATCAAGGGTTGTGCTGATCCTATATAAACATGAAACCAGTGGCGTACTACTGTAGGTAGAAACGCTTACGAAACTTCACAAACTACAACAGATAATTAGATGGTTATTCTACATCATAATGAGTTAGTCCCACCAGATGAGATACACGTGTTTTATGATTATTAATGGAAATTATATATATGGGCTAATCTACACCATAATAACTCGGCCCCACCAGATTAATGGCTATAATTTCTAATTAATATGGGATTTTTTAGGGAGTCTCTGAGTAGTATAAGTATAGATAATGCTGAGGGCACAAATCTGAGAGTGGTTAATGGGCAAAAAAATAAATGTTATATCTCAGGTATGCCCATTAATGTTGAAACTAATATTATTCAAGTGATGACACCGGAAGAACACATAAGAGAGACCATCCGGAACACTCCAGGATCCTAAAAAGGGGTAGGTATGTGATATGGTAAGTAAACTGACTCCAAAAATTCCATAAAAATTATTTCTATCAGTTTTGGAATATTAGAAAAATTACAAAAATAAAAATCATCCGAGGGGACCCACGAGGGAGTCCTAAGCTAACAGGGTGCGGCCACCCCCTGGGCGCGCCCTGATGGCTTTGGAGCCCCACGTGTGCCTCCCCAACTCTGTTTTCTTCCTGGACACGTATCCTGACTTAGAAAAATTCATTATATATACTTCCGTATGTTTTGACCACCGCATCACAAGTTTCTCCTCTGTTCTTGTTTTGGGCTATTTTTCTGGCAGATTTAGAAGCAATACGTGATCGCAAGATTCAGCAGGGAGAGCTATGTCTCAGATCCCATCGCCAATCCCCAAGTTTATGGGGATATTGATCCTTATGGGTGGTCAATCGAGGAAGAGGAGGAGGCGGATCTAAAAAGCATCGAATCTTCAAGTGATGATGAAGAAGAAGATGTACCTCTACCTCAACCCGAATATATGCTTGTGGAATTCAAAAAGTCGAGCTTGCCAGACAAGGTTACACCTTCCAATACTCGATTTACCCCTTATTGTCATACGCATGTAGATACTACCGTTGCCTCCACTAGTAAAACCCATCCTTTGATGGAAGGGGCAATGACCGTCACCAACAAACTTCGGAAGGAGAACCTAGACCTTAAGCAAGAGGTTGATAAACTTAAGGAGGAGATTTATGCCCTAAAGAGCATCATTGCCAAGAGGATCACTTCATCACCACCATCACGCAAGAAGGACACTTGAGTACATGGGTATGGGCACCACCCTTAGCTTGTTTGAAGCATGGGGGAGGTGCACCGGTATCGAATCACCATCACTTTTTACCATTATCATCTATTTTAGTTCGATCCTTAGCTATTTCGTGATCTAGAGGAATAAAAGTTTAGTATTGATTTTCTTAGAGTGCTTGCTTCGTGATATCTATCCCTATAACTGAGTGCAAGAGTTATATAATAAAGATTAGTTTGAGTTTGTTGCTTTACTCTCATACATCAATCATAGCAATGAAATAAAAGAAATAAAAAGATCATATGCTAATACCATGGGGAGTAATGACTTCACATAAAAAGAAGTGTGCTTGATAAAAGTTGTTGGGAGTTAACAAACATAGTGTTAGTCATTGATAAAATCCATGCAAAATTATGAAAGAGAAGAGGAGATTCACATACAAATATACTATCTTCGACATCTTTTATGATTGTGAGCCCCCATCAAATATTTTTTACATGATCGCATAGTTGATGTTGGACAAGGGAGACAACATAATGAGTTATGTTTGTTTATATTCCCATAGAAGTTATATTGCCATGGATCCTCTAACATGTGGTGCTTGTCTAGGATCTTTTCCTAGCACAAAAATTTGCACTAAGTAGAGATACTACTTGTGCATCCATAACCCATAAACCTAATTTCTTGTCGTGAGACTCCATCATACCTACCTAGGGATTGAATAAGATCCTTCAAGTAAGTTGTCATCGGTGCATAAAGCAATAAAAATTGCTCCTAAATATGTATCATCTTTTATTTAAAGGGAAAATAAACTTTGTACGATCTTGTGATGGCAAAGAAAAAAGTGACGGACTGCATAATAAAGGTTTCTATCACAAGGGGCAATATAAAATGACGTTCCTTTCCATTAAGAGTTTGCACATCCCAAAAATAAAAGCGCATTACAACCTCTACTTCCCTCTGCGAAGGGCCTATCTTTTACTTTTCTATATTTACTTTTATGCAGGAATCAATAATGTACATCCCTATAACATCTTATTAACTCTTTAGTGGAAAGCATCATGTGTTGGGGAAAGATCCAAGCATATATATCCAGTTGGATGTAGATGATCATGAGTCATTATTTTTGACATTGTCCTTGAGGTAAATAAGTTGGGTGGTGAAAATAATTATGCCCCTATCTTCCTATGTGCCTGACGGAAACATTTGCTCCAAAAATATCCATTGAGTGTCAGCAATCATAGAAGATTGAATGATAGTTGAGTATGTGAACTTGCTAAAATGGAAGCTCTTACATAGACTCTTCTCTAAAATATGATGAACTGTGATTGTCTCAATGACTAAGAACATAGTTTGTTGGTTGTCAATAAAGTTTATGCTCCATACTTCAATATTTGTGGATAGATTGTTACTTGTTTATGAGAAGTTATATGATGGAAACTTGTTGCTATGATAATATTCATGATGCTTGCATGTCCGTATTTTGTTTTTATCGACACCTCTCTCTCTCGCTCTAATTATGTGGTCATTATTATCGAGTTCGGCTTTCGCTTGAGGACAAGCGAGGTCTAAGCTTGGGGGAGTTGATACGTCCATTTTGCATCATGATACTATTGGGGAACGTTGCATGGGAAACAAAAAAATTCCTATGAACACCCAATATCTATCTATGGAGATGCCAAACAACGAGAGGAGAGAGTGTGTATAGTATGCGGTTGATGTAGTCGTACTCTTCACGATCCAATTTGATCCAGCACTGAACGAACGACCCCTCCGCATTCAGCACACGTGCAGCTCGGTGACGTCTCCTCCTTCTTGATTCAGCAAGCAAGAGAGAATAAGTATATGGGATCTCGACCAACACGACGGCTTGGTGGAGATGGTGGTGAAGTAGTGTCGGCAGGGCTTCGTTGCGCGCTACCGGAACTAGGAATGGAGGAGCAACGGAGCAACGGGAGAGAGGGAGGCGCCAAGGGGCTGGTGTGTCCTCTTGGGGGCGCCCCCCCCCCCTCTATATATAGGTGGAGGGCCGTGGTGGCCAGCCCTCCAAGCCCTAGGGCTGGTGCACCAAGGGGGAGGAGTTGGATTCCTAGTCCAATTCCCTCCTTTCCATACATAGGTAGACTTTCCACCTTTCCCGGCCGCATGGGCCTTAAGGGACTTGTGCGACTGGCCCAATAAGGTCAGGGCGCCTCCCCACATCCCATGATGACCCTTGGGACATGGTGGAACCCTTGGTGGACTTCCGGACTCCTCTGGAAGTCTCCGGAACTTCTGGAAGCTTCCTGGTACAACCGGAAAAACCCGAAACTTTTCCTATAGCCAAAATATGACTTCCCACATATAAATCTTTACCCCGAGACCATTCCGGAGCTCCTTGTGACTTCCGGGATCTCATACGGGACTCCGAACAACATTCGGTTACCAACGTACATATCCCAATACTACTCTAGCGTCACCGAACGTTAAGCGTGCAGACCCTATAGGCTAGAGAATCATGTAGACATGACCTAGACACCTCTTTGGTCAATAACCAATAGTAGGACCTCGATGCCCATACTGATTCCTAAATATTCCACGAAGATCTTTATCTGTCGAACCACAATGTCAAGGATTCACTCAATCTCGTATGTAGTTCCCTTTGTCTATCGGTATGTTACTTGCCCGAGATTCGATCGTCGGTATCTCATACCTAGTTCAATCTCGTTACCGGCAAGTCTCTTTACTCGTCCATAATACAAGATCTCGTGACTAACTCCTTAGTCACATTGCTTGCAAGCTTTTTGTGATGTTGTATTATCGAGAGGGCCCAGAGATACATGTCCGTCATATGGAATGACAAATCCCAGTCTCTATCCATGCCAACCCAACAGGCATCCTTGGAGATACCTGTAGAGCACATTTATGATCACCCAGTTACAAAGCGATGTTTGATAGCACACAAGGTATTCCTCCGGTGTCAGGGAGTTGCATGATCTTATGGTCTTAGGAACAGATACTTGACATGAAGAAAGCAGTAGCAATAAACTAAGTGATACGATCAAATGCTATTCTTATGGTTGGCTCTTGTCCATCACATCATTCTCCTAGTGATGTGATCTCGTTATCAAATGATAGCTCATGTCCATGGTTAGGAAACCTTAACCATCTTTGATCAACGAGCTAGTCTAGTAGAGGCTCACTAGGGACACGGTGTTGTCTATGTATCCACACATGTATCTGACTTTCCAATCAATATAATTCTAGCATGGATAATAGACGATTAACATGAACAAGGAAATATGATAATAACCAATGTATTACTACCTTTAGGGCTCATTTCCAACAGATTTCTTATTAATATTTATATTATTCTTGGTCATTATTTCATTCTATGATACAATTCTAATGCATTTCGTCTGTTAATTTGCATGATCCAACACAAAGAGGGAAATTGCCGGAAACTGGAATTCTGGACCTGAAAGCCATAAAAGGCTTGAAATTTTATGGACTCCAAATGACCTGAAACTTCATGAGGATTTTTTGTGGAATATACCTGAATTTTTGGAGCTAAGAACAACCAGAGGGGGGCCACCTCTGGTTCCCAAGCCAACAGGGCGCGGCCACCCCCTTTGGGCGCGTCCTCATGGCTTGGGAGGCCCACAGGCAGGCTTTGGTCCCCCTCTTCTGCTATATGAAGGGTTTTGACCTAGAAAAAATCAAGAGGATACTTTCGGGACGAAGCGCCACCGTCTCGAGCCGGGAACCTGGGCAGACGCCCTTTTGCTCTCGGGCATAGAGATTCTACCGCGGAAACTTCCCTCCGGGAGAGGGAAATCAAAGCCATCGTCATCACCAACGCTTCCTCCTTCGTGGGAGGACCAATCTTCATCAACATCTTCACCAGCACCATCTCATCTCAAACCCTAGTTCGTCTCTTGTATTCAATCGTTGTCTCAAAACCTTAGATTGGTACATGGGGCTTGCTAGTAGTGTTGATTACATCTTGTAGTTGATGCTTGTTGGTTTACTTGCTGAAAGATAATATGTTCAGATCCTTTTTCATATTCACTATACTTCTGATCATGAACATGGTGATGATTTGTGAGTAGTTACTTTTGTTCTCGAGGACATGGGAGAAGTCTTATTATAAGTAATCATGTGAAGTTGGTGTTCGGTCGATATTTTTATGATATGTTGTTGCTTCCTTTAGTGGTGTCTCGTGAACGTCGACTACATGACACTTCACCGTACTTTGGGCCTTAGGGAAGGCATTGTGGATTAATAAGTAGATGATGGGTTGCGAGAGTGACAAAAGCTTAAACCCTAGTTTATGCGTTATTCCATAAGGGTTGATTTGGATCTATATGTTTCATGCTATGGTTAGATTTCTTAATTCTTCTTTCGTAGTTGCGGATTCTTGAGAGAGGGGATAATCATAAGTAGGTTGTTAGTTCAAGTAAGAACAACACCTAAGCACCGGTCCACCCACATATCAAATTATCAAAGTAATGAACGCGAATCAACTAAACATGATGAACGTGACTAGACGGAAATTCTCATGTGTCCTCGAGAGCACCTTGCTTCATATAAGAGAACTTTCAGGCATGTCCTTTGCTATAAAAAGGATTGGGCTACCTTGTTGCACACTTGCTACATTTGTTACATGTTACTTGTTATGAATTATCTTGCTACAAAACTATCTATCACTGTTACTTACAACACTTGTAGAGAATACCTTGCTGAAAACTGCTTGTCATTTCCTTCTGCTCCTCGTTGGGTACGACACTCTTACTTATCGAAAGGACTATGATTGATCTCGTATACTTGTGGTTCATCAGGACCCCGGCTCGAAGAACCTCTCAACAACCTCTTAAGCATATTTGTTTTTCGCTAAATTTTTTTGAAATTTTTAGTCCCTCGAAATAAAAGTGAAAAAAACTCAATAAATTGATAGCAACTACTCCCACAAGTGCCTAGAGGTCATATCATGCATCAAAACTACTTTGAAGCATACAAATATGACATGGAAGCTCATATAAATGGTCACCAACAACATCAAAATTTGCAAAATATAAAACACTAGAACAAATTAAAACTAAATGAAGCAATGGAGGGTTCACATACCAAGGAGCAATTCCTCAGAATAGTTTCGGAAACGGAGTTCCGAGCAAAGAGATCAAAAATCACTCGAAAATGAGGAAGACCATGGGCTAGGAGGCAATGGTGATTTTTTATGGAGGTAGGAGAAGGTTGTGGGCATGGGAACCAAGTGAGTGGGTCCTTGTAGGACCCACAAGCTCCGTGGGCGTGCCCTAGGGGGTGGGCACCCTCTGAGCTTGTAGCTCATAGGTGCACCTCATGGGGTGTGTTCAGTGCCAAAAAATCTTATGTATTCTAGAAAAAATCATACTAAATTTTCAGGACATTCCGAGAAATTTTATTGTTGGGACATTTTTTATTGCATGGAAAATTCAGAAAACAAGGGAAATATAAAATTCTACTTTATTAAAATATTAAATAACAGAAAATAAAACTTGGGATGCAGTAGGTTGTGCTTAATAAATTTATCGACCACGTGCTTCTCAAAAAGAATCTATTAATAGGATTGATCAAGTCTTATTAACAAACCATTTTCGAGTGACATGAAACCAATTTTTTTTCGTACAACACTAAGTTATCTTAATGGGGATGTGCATCTCTCAACAATAAGAATTTTGTATTTCTTGTTGATAGTAGGAAGAGGAAATTTAAAACCTCCAATAGTAATTGTAGCAATTTGATCAATGGAATTGATATTATTTATCAAAGCTTGTTTCTTCAGAAAGTGCACTGTGTGTTGTTTACCATTGACATGAAATGTAACCTTGCTTTTATTGCAATCAAAAACAGCCCCTGCATTATTTAAAAAGGGTCTACCAAGGATAATCGACATGTTGTCGTCCTCGGGGATCTCAAGAATAATAAAGTCCGTTAAGATAGTAACATTTGCAACCACAACAAGGACATCCTCACAAATTCCAATGGCTATAGGAGTGGATTTATCAGCCATTTGCAAAGATATTTCAGTAGGTGTAAGCTTATTCAAATCAAGTCTTTTATATAATGAGAAATGCATAACACTAACACCGGCTCCTAGATCACATAAATTAGTTTTAACATAACTTCGTTTAATGGAGCAAGGTATCGTGGGTATCCGAGGATCTCCCAATTTCTTAGGCACTCCACCATCAAAAGAATAATTAACAATCATGGTGGAAATCTCAGCTTCAGGTATCTTTCTTTAATTAGTAATAATGTCTTTCATATATTTAGCCTAAGGAGGCATTTTCAAAATATCCGTCAAACGTGTTCGTAAAAAGACAGGTCTAAGAATTTCAACAAAGCGCTCAAAATCTTCCTCCTACTTATTTTTAGAAGGCTTACGAGTGAATGGCATGGGTTTCTGAACCCATGGCTTTCTTTCTCTACCATGTTTTCTAGCAATGAAATCCCTCTTATCATATTGTTTATTCTTAGGATGTGGGTTATCAAGATCAACAAGAGGTTTTATTTCCACATCATTATCAGGTTCTTTATCATTATCTGGTTGAGCATCTACATGAACATCATCATTATCATTATCACTAGGTGGATATTCACTACCATATTGTATCTCAGCAACAGAAAAAGAAACAACATTATGATTTTCAGTGGGTTTTTCTATCACAGGTTCTCTAGAAGCATGCTATGTCCTATCACGTTTGCTTTCCTTTTTCATTTTAGATGGACTAGGTGCATCAGAATTAATAATTTGAGAATCCTGCTCAACCCTACTAGAGGTTCATGGGTCATTTTCTCCATCATAGATTTTTCTTTCAGCTTACATAGCATTTTTTTAAATCATCTCTATCATTACAAGCAAGAAAGTCTCTAGCTATCTCCCCATCCATAACATGACCATGAGGTACTTCAGGCATAACAACTCTAGTAGGAGAGCTAGGCATAATAGGTGAATCAAATTTTCATCAATTTCAGCATTATCAATTTCACTAGCTTTAGCAATATGAGCATTGATACGTATCCAATGTATCTATAATTGATGAAGTATTCATGCCATATTTACAACAATTTTATATGGTTTTGGTATGATTTGCATGGAACTAACCCGGACTGACGCTGTTTTCTGCAGAGCTACCGTGGTGTTGTTTTTTGTGTAGAAATAAAAGTTCTCCAAATGCAACGACACTTTTTAACGATTTTTTGGAACAAAAGAGGCACTAAAAGCTTCATGGGAGGGACAGAAGATCCATGACGTGGCCATAACCCACCAGGGCGCGCCAGCCCCCTCTGGCACGCCCTGGTGTCTTGTGGGCCCCTCGTGGCCCATCTTTGCGTGAAACCGACGCCCTAAAATCTTATATATTCAGAAACCCCCAGAAATAACCCTAGATCAGAAGTTCCGCCGCCGCAAGCCTATGTAGCCACGAAAAACCAATCTAGACCCCGTTCGGGCACCCTCCAGAGGGGGAAATCATCACCGGGGGCCATCTTCATCATCCCTATGGTCTCCATGGTGAGGAGGGAGTAGTCCACCCTCGGGGCTGAGGGTTTGTACCAGTAGCTATGTGTTTAATCTCTCTCTCTCTCTCGTGTTCTTGATTTGGCATGATCTTGATGTATCGCGGGCTTTGTTAATATGGTTGGATCATATGGTGTTTTCCCCTCTCTATCTTGTTGTGATGAATTGAGTTTTCCCTTTGAGATTTTGTTATTACCGGATTGAATACTTTTATGGATTTGAGAGCACTTGATCTATGTCTTGGCACTCAACTCACGGATTCCCGAGGTGACATTGGCGTAATCTATGCATAGGGGTTGATGCACGTTTTCATCCTACTTTCTCCGATAGAAATCTTGGGGCACTCTTTGAGGTTCTTTGTGTTGGATTGAGTATTATGAATCTGAAATTGTTTGATGCGTATCGTATAATTAACTGATGGATACTTGTGGTGACATTGGAGTATCTAGGTGACATTAGAGTTGGTTGATGCGTATCATATGGTGTTATTTTAGTACGAACTCATAGATAGATCAATCGAAAAGGATAACTTGGTGTTATTTTAGTACGAACTCTTGGATAGATCGATCGGAAAGGATAACTTTAAGGTGGTTTCGTACCCTACAAACAATTTCTTCTTATGTTCTCCACTAGAAAAGAACTTTGGCGTGATTCTTCGTTGTACGTTGAGGGATGGTTATGTGATCCAATTATATTAGCATTGTTGAGAGATTGCACTAGCGAAAGTACGGACCCTAGGCCTTGTTTTCAAGCATTGCAATACCATTTATGCTCACTTTTGTTACTTGCTACCATGCTGTTTTCTATTGTTACTATTACAAATATCAATATCTACTATCATTACTACACTTTTATCACCATCTCTTCGCCGAACTAGTGCACCTATACAATTTACCACTGTATTTGGTGTGTTGGGGACACAAGAGACTTTTTATTATTTGGTTGCAGGGTTGTTTGAGAGAGACCATCTTCATCCTACGCCTCCCACGGATTGATAAACCTTAGGTCATCCACTTGAGGTAAATTTGCAACTGTCCTACAAAACTATGTGCTTGGAGGCCCAACATGAGTCTACAAGAACAGGTTGTGTAGTAGACATCAAGCTCTTTTCTGGCGCCGTTGCCGGAGAGGTGAGTTCTTGAAGGTATATCTTTAGATCTTGCAATTGAATCTTTTAGTTTCTTGTTTTATCACTAGTTTGGTTTTATAAAAGAAAACTACAAAAAAATGGAGTTTAGGTTGCATCATTTGTATCGTCTTTATAATGTCTTTCATGAAAATAAGGTTTCAGAAAATTGTGCTCAATTGGTAGAGGAAGAAATTATGAAAATACTTAATGAGAATTCCTTGAATGATGAGCATGATTGCAATGTTGCTAATATGAATTCTATGAATATCCATGATGCTAATGATATGCAAAGCCACAAGCTTGGGGATGCTATGTTTGATGAAGATGATATTTTTAGTCCCCCAAGTTTTGATGAGCAAATTTATTATTATGATAGCATGCCTCCTATCTATGATAATTATGATGATGACATGTATGTTATAAATAATAATTATAACTATGAAATTTGTCATCATTATTTTAATTTTCAATTTGGTTATGTCAATCATGTATCTCATGATAGTTATTTTGTTGAGTTTACTCCCACTACAATGAGTGAGAAGAAAATTGCTTATGTGGAGAGTAATAAATTTTCTATGCTTGTAGATCATGAAAAGGATGCTTTATGTGATAGTTAATTGTGGAATTCCTTCATGATGCTACTAAAACTTATTATGAGGGAGGAACATATGCTTGTAGGAATTGCAATAATATCAAGTTTCCTCTCTATGTGTTGAAAATCTTGAAGATATGCTTGTTTTGCCTTCCTATGCTAGTTGATTCTTTCTCCCATAAATTGTTTGCTCACAAAATCCCTATGCATAGGAAATGGGTTAGACTAGAATGTGCTTGTCATGAGATTCATGATGCTCTCCTGCATGTTTCAAATACTATTCCTATGTGAGCATCATTGAAATCATCATGCCTAGCTAAAAGGCATTAAAGAAAAGCGCTTGTTGGGAGACAACCCAGCACTTTTCCTTTCTGTTTTTGTGTTTTCACATGATTAAGATACTGTAGTAATCATGTTTTGTGCCTTTTATTTCAATAATGTGCCAAGTAAAGCCTTTGGGATAGTATGGATACTTGTTGATTTGATTCTGTGCAAAAATAGAAACTTTTGCCTCCAGTAAAGAATTTCTCTGATTTTACTGCAGCGTCAAAAAATTCTGAAATTTTTAGACAGTATTTATATGAAAATTATTTAATTTTTCCAAATTTTTCAGAAACTTTAGAGACAGGGAAATATGGTTATACTACAGATCTTGACAGACTGTTCTGTTTTTGACAGATTCTGTTTTGCATGCATAGTTTGCTTGTTTTAGTGTTCCCATCGCTTATATTCAGTGATATAAATTATGTGACTGGTAGAATACAGTATGTATTATGTTATAACAATTATGAATCTTGTCTTTACAGTACCTAAGTGAATGATCTGTATTTACTATACTAACCCATCTCACGAAGTTCCGTTAAGTTTTGTGTGATTGAAGTTTTCAAGTTTTGGGTGAGACACCGATATGAGGATAATAAGGAGTGACAAGACCCTAAGGATGGGTATGCCCAAGGCACCCCCAAGGTAATATCCAAGGAAGACTCAAGCGCCTAAGCTTGGGGATGCCCCGGAAGGCATCCCCTCTTTCGTCTTCAACATTATCGGTATATCTTACTTAGAGCTATATTTTTATTCGTCACATAATATGTGCTTTGCTTGGATTGTCATTATATCTTGTTATTTTCCGTGAGGTGTTATTTATAATCTTGGTTTTAAAATAAAAGTTCCAAGAATTGCCTTAGGATGCTTGCATTGCATGTTTGATGTGTGTTGTGTAAAAGTAGAAACTTTAATTTTCATATTTTACTGGAACGTGGAAAGTTTCTAAAAATTTTACACAGTGTTTTCATATAAATTCTTTATCACATCCTAAATTTTCAGAATTTTTTGAGTTATAGAAGTACACTGTTTTCATAAATTGCTACAAACTGTTCTATTTGGACAAATTGATGTCATAGTTTTGTTATCTACTTATCCTATGGCATGATCTTGATGTATCGCGGGCTTTGTTAATATAGTTAGATCATATGGTGTTTTCCCATCTCTATCTTGTTGTGATGAATTGAGTTTTCCCTTTGAGATTTTGTTATTACTGGATTGAATACTTTTATTAATTTGAGAGCACTTGATCTATGTCTTGGCACTCAACTCGCGGATTCCCGATGTGACATTGGGGTAATCTATATGTAGGGGTTGATGCACGTTTTCGTCCTGCTTTCTCCGGTAGAAATCTTGGGGCACTCTTTGAGATTCTTTGTGTTGGATTGAGTATTATGAATCTGAAATTGTTTGATGCGCATCGTATAATTAACTCATGGATACTTGTGGTGACATCGGAGTATCTAGGTGACATTAGAGTTGGTTGATGCGTATCAAATGATGTTATTTTAGTACGAACTCTTAGATAGATCGATCGGAAAGGATAACTTGGTGTTATTTTAGTACAAACTCTTGGATAGATCGATCGGAAAGGATAACTTTAAGGTGATTTCGTACCCTACAAATAATTTATTCTTATGTTCTCCGCTATATAAGAACTTTGGAGTGATTCTTCGCTGCACATTGAGGGATGGTTATGTGATCCAATTATATTAGCATTGTTGAGAGATTGCACTAGCGAAAGTACGGACCCTAGGCCTTGTTTTCAAGCATTGCAATACCGTTTATGCTCACTTTTGTTACTTGCTACCTTGCTGTTTTTTATTGTTACTATTACAAAAATCAATATATACTATCATCACTACACTTGTATCACCATCTCTTCGCCGAACTAGTGCACCTATACAATTTACCAGTGTATTTGGTGTGTTGGGGACACAAGAGACCTTTTATTATTTGGTTGCAGGGTTTTTTGAGAGAGACCATCTTCATCCTATGCCTCCCACGGATTGATAAACCTTAGGTCATCCACTTGAGGGAAATTTGCTATTGTCCTACAAAACTCTGCGCTTGGAGGCCCAACACGAGTCTACAAGAAGAAGTTGTGTAATAGACATCAAGCTCTTTTCTGGCGCCGTTGCCGGGGAGGTGAGTGCTTGAAGGTATATCTTTAGATCTTGCAATTGAATCTTTTAGTTTCTTGTTTTATCACTAGTTTGGTTTTATAAAAGAAAACTACAAAAAAATGGAGTTTAGTTGCATTATTTGTATCGTCTTTATAATGTCTTTCGTGAAAATAAGGATTCGAAAAATTGTGCTCAATTGGTAGAGAAAAAATTATGAAAATACTTAATGAGAATTCCTTGAATGATGAGCATGATTGCAATGTTGCTTGTATGAATTATCTGAATATCCATGATGCTAATGATATGCAAAGCCACAAGCTTGGGGATGCTATGTTTGATGAAGATGATATTTTTAGTCCCCCAAGTTTTGATGAGCAAATTTATTATGATGATGGCATGCCTCCTATCTATGATAATTATGATGACGACATGTATGTTATAAAGAATAATTATAACTATGAAACTTTTCATCATGATTTTATTTTTCAATTTGGTTATGTCAATCATGTATCTCATGATAGTTATTTTGTTGAGTTTGCTCCCACTACAATGAGTGAGAAGAAAATTGCTTATCTAGAGAGTAATAAATTTTCTATGATTTTAGATCATGAAAAGGATGCTTTATGTGATAGTTAATTGTGGAATTCCTTCATGATGCTACTAAAAATTATTATGAGGGAGGAACATAAGCTTGTAGGAATTGCAATAATATCAAGTTTCCTCTCTATGTGTTGAAAATCTTGAAGATATGCTTGTTTTGCCTTCCTATGCTAGTTGATTCTTGCTCCCATAAATTGTTTGCACACAAATCCCTATGCATAGGAAGTGGGTTAGACTTGAATGTGCTTTTCATGAGTTTCATGATGCCCTCTTGCATGTTTCAAATATTATTCCTATGTGAGCATCATTGAAATCATCATGCCTAGCTAAAAGGCATTAAAGAAAAGCGCTTTTTGGGAGACAACCCAACACATTTCCTTTCTGTTTTTGTGTTTTCACATGATTAATATACTGTAGTAATCATGTTTTGTGCCTTTTATTTCAATAATGTGCCAAGTAAAGCCTTTGGGATAGTATGGATAATTGTTGATTTGATTCTGTGCAAAAACAGAAACTTTTGCCTCCAATAAAGAATTTCTCTAATTTTACAGCAGTGTCAAAAAATTCTTAAATTTTTACACAGTATTTATATGCAAATTATTTAATTTTTCCTATTTATTCAGAATTTTTAGAGACCGAGAAATATGGTTATACTACAGATCTTGACAGAGTGTTCTGTTTTTGAAAGATTCTGTTCTGCATGCATAGTTTGCTTGTTTTAGTGTTCCCATAGCTTCTATTCAGTGATATAAATTATGTGAATGGTAGAATACAGTATTTATTATGTTAGAACAATTATGAATCTTGTCTTGACAATACCTAAGTGAATGATCTATATTTACTATACTAACCCATCTCACGAAGTTCCGTTAAGTTTTGTGTGATTGAAGTTTTCAAGTTTTGGGTGAGACACCGATATGAGGAGAATAAGGAGTGATAAGACCCTAAGCTTGGGGATGCCCAAGGCACTCCCAAGGTAATATCCAAGGAAGACTCAAGCGCCTAAGCTTGGGGATGCCCCGGCAGGCATCCCCTCTTTCATCTTCAATAATATCGGTATATCTTACTTAGAGCTATAGTTTTATTCGTCACATAATATGTGATTTGCTTGGATCGTCATTATTGTTGGGGAACGTTGCATGGGAAACAAAAAATTTCCTACGCACACGCAAGATCTATCCATGGTGATGAGCATCTACGAGAGGGAGAGTGGATCTACATACCCTTGTAGATCGCTTAGCGGGAAGCGTTAAGAAACGCGGTTGATGTAGTCGAACGTCTTCGCGGTCCAAATCGCAGGCCGTCCCGCGATCCAATCATGATCTAGCACCGAACGGACGGCACCTCCGCGTTCAGCACACGTACAGCTCGATGACGATCTCCGCCTTCTTGATCCAGCAAGAGGGGGGAGAGGTAGATGAGATCTCCAGCAGCACGACAGCGTGGTGGTGGTGATGGTGGAGTTATCCCGACAGGGCTTCGCCTAAGCACTACCAGAATCTATTTGGTGGAGGAACTAGAGAATAGAGAACTAGCACGTGGTCGTGGGTTTTGGGGCTCTATTCCTCTAGTATATATAGGAGGGATAGGGAGGAGCAAGCCTCCCTAGGGTTTCCCCTAGGGGTCGGCCGAACCAGGGCAGGGAGGAGTCCAATCCACTTCCTACTAGGAAGTGGATTCATATTAGGAAGGAGTCATATTCCTTCCTATCTCCACCTTTTTTCCTCTTGGGCATATGGGCCCTTATGGGCTCAGTTCCCCAGCACACTAGGGGCTGGTGCGCCACCTCTTGGGCCCATGTGGCCCCCCGGGGTGGGTGGGCCCCACCCGGTGGACCCCCGGAACCCATTCGTCACCCCCGGTACACTACCGGAAATACCTGGAACTTTTCCGGAACCCAACTACCACTTTCCTATATATAAATCTTTACCTCCGAACCATTCCGGAGCTCCTCGTGACTTCCGGGATCTCATCCAGAACTCCGAACAACCTTCGGTCACCAACACATATATCTCAATACTACCGAAACGTCACTGAACGTTAAGTGTGCAGACCCTGCGGGTTCGAGAACTATGTAGACATGACCGAGACACCTCTACGGTCAATAACCAATAGCGGGACCTGGATGCCCATATTAGTTCCTACATATTCTATGAAGATCTTTATCAGTTGAACCTCTATGTCAAGGATTCAGTTAATCCCGTATGCTGTTCCCTTTGTTCTTCGGTATGTTACTTGCCCGAGATTCGATCGTCGGTATCTCTATACCTAGTTCAATCTCGTTATCGGCAAGTCTCTTTACTCGTTCCATAATACAATATCCCGTGGCTAAATCTTTAGTCACTTTGCTTGCAAGGCTTATTGTGATGTTGTATTACCGAGTGGGTCCTGAGATACCTCTCCGTCACACGGAGTAACACATCCCAGTCTTGATCCATGCCCACTCAACAGACACCCTCGGAGATACCTATAGAGCATCTTTATAGTCACCCAGTTACATTGCGACGTTTGATACACACAAGGTATTCCTCCGGTGTCAGTGAGTTGCATGATCTCATGGTCATAGGAACAGATACTTGACATGCAGAAAACTATATCAATAAACTGACACGATCATATGCTACTTTCATAGTTTGGGTCTTGTCCATCACATCATTCTCCTAATGACGTGTTCCCGTTATCAAATGACATCTCATGTCTATGGCCAGGAAACCTTGACCATCTTTGATCAACGAGCTAGTCTACTAGAGGCATACTAGGGACACAGTGTTGTCTATGTACCCACACATGTATTTGAGTTTCCAATCAATACAATTATAGCATGGATAATAAACGATTATCGTGAACAGAAATATAATAATAACCACTTTATTATTGCCTCTAGGGCATATTTCCAACGGTCTCCCACTTGCACTAGAGTCAATAATCTAGCTCACATCACTATGTGATTTACATTGTAATGAATCTAACACCCATATAGTTCTGGTGTTGATCATAATTAGCCCTTGGAAGAGGTTTAGTCAACGGGTCTGCGACATTCAGATCCGTGTGTACTTTGCAAATATTTATGTCCTCCTCCTTGATGTAATCACGGATGGAATTGAAGCGTTGCTTTATGTGTCTGGTCCCCTTGTGAAACCTTGGTTCCTTGGCCAGAGCAATGGCACCAGTGTTATCACAGAACAGAGTCATTGGATCTAGTGCACTAGGCACTACTGCAAGATCTGTCATGAACTCCTTCATCCAGACACCTTCCTTCGCCACCTTTGAGGCAGCGATGTACTCCGCTTCGCATGTAGAATCAGCTACCACGCTCTACTTGGAATTGCACCAGCTTACCGCTCCCCCATTGAGAATAAATATGTATCCGGTTTGAGACTTAGAGTCATCCGGATCAGTGTCAAAGCTTGCATCGACGTAACCCTTTACGACGAGCTCTTGATCACCTCCACAAACAAGAAACATGTCCTTAGTCCTTTTCAGGTACTTCAGGATATTCTTGACCGCCGTCCAGTGTTCCATTCCTGGATCACTTTGAAACTTTCCGGCCATACTTATGGCAAGGCTGACATCTGGTCTTGTGCACAGCATTGCATACATGATAGAGCATATGGCTGAAGCATAGGGGACGACACTCATCTTTTCTCTATCCTCTGCAGTCACTGGGCATTGAGTCTTACTCAACTTCACACCTTGCCACACAGGCAAGAACCCTTTCTTGGACTGATCCATTTTGAACTTCTTCAAAACTTTGTCAAGGTATGTGCTCTGTGAAAGTCCTATTAAGCGTCTCGGTCTATCTCTATAGATTTTGATGCTTGATATGAAAGCAGCTTATCCTAGGTCCTTCATTGAAAAACTCTTGTTCAAATATTCCTTCACGCTCTCCAAAAGTTCTATATTGTTTCCAATCAGCAATATGTCATCCACATATAATATTAGAAATGCTATAGAGCTCCCACTCACTTTCTTGTAAATACAAGCTTCTCCGTAAACTTGTATAAACTCTGAACGCTTTGGTCACCTCATCAAAGCGAAGATTCCAACTCGTAGATGCTTGCACCAGTCCATAAATGGATCGCTGGAGTTTGCAAACTTTGTCAGCATTCTCTGGATCGACAAAACCTTCCGGTTGTATCATATACAACTCTTCCTTAAGGAAACCATTAAGGAACGCTGTTTTGACATCCATCTGCCAAATTTCATAATCGAAAAATGCAGCTATTGCCAACATGATTCTGACGGACTTCAGCATCGCTACGGGTGAGAAGGTCTCATCGTAGTCAACACCTTGAACTTGTGAAAAACCCTTTGCCACAAGTCGAGCTTTATAGACGGTGACATTACCGTCCGCGTCCGTCTTCTTCTTAAAGATCCATTTGTTCTGAATGGCCTTTCGCCCTTCAGGTAATACTTCCAAAGTCCATACTTTGTTTTCATACATGGATCCCATCTCGGATTTCATGGCCTCTAACCATTTCTCAAAATTTGGGCCCATCATCGCTTCTCCATAGCTCGTAGGTTCATCGTTGTCCAACAACATGACCTCTAAGACAGGGTCCGTACCACTCAGGAGAAGTACGCATCCTTGTCGGCCTACGAGGTTCGATAGCAACTTGATCCAAAGCTTCATGATCATCATCATTAACTTCTTCTTCAACTGTTGTAGGCTCCATAGAAACATCTTTCTGCGCTGCGTTACTCTCTGGTTGAAGCAAAGGTTCAATAACCTCATCAAGTTCTATTTTCCTCCCACCTAATTCTTTCGAGAGAAACTCTTTCTCGATAAATGACCCGTTCTTAGCGACAAACACTTTGCCTTCGGATCTGAGATAGAAGGTATACCCAACCGTCTCTTTTGGGTATCCTATGAAGACGCATTTCTCCGCTTTGGGTTCCAGCTTTTCAGGCTGAAGCTTTTTGACATAAGCATCACATCCCCAAACTTTAAGAAATGACAACTTTGGTTTCTTGCCAAACCACAGTTCATAAGGCGTCGTCTCAACGGATTTCGATGGTGCCCTATTTAAAGTGAATGCAGCTGTCTCTAATGCATAACCCCAAAACGATAGTGGCAAATCGGCAAGAGACATCATAGAACGCACCATATCCAATAAGGTTCGATTACGACGTTCGGACACACAATTATGCTGTGGTTTTCTAGGCGGTGTCAATTGTGAAACAATTCCACATTGTCTTAAGTGACTGCCAAACTCATAACTCAGATATTCTCCTCCTCGATCAGATCGTAGGAATTTAATCTTCATGTTACGATGATTCTCAACTTCACTCTGAAATTGCTTGAACTTTTCAAACGTTTCAGACTTGTGTTTCATTAAGTAAATATACCCATATCTACTTAAGTCATCAGTGAAAGTGATAAAATAACGATATCCACCGCGCGCCTCAATGCTCATCGGACCGCACACATCAGTATGTATGATTTCCAACAAGTCACTTGCCCATTCCATAGTTCCAGAGAACGGGGTCTTAGTCATCTTGCCCATGAGGCATGGTTCACATGTGTCAAGTGATTCAAAATCAAGTGACTCCAAAAGTTCATCAGCATGGAGCTTCTTCATGCGTTTTACACCAATATGACCTAAGCGGCAGTGCCACAAGAAAGTGGTGCTATCATTATCAACTCTACATATTTTGGCATCAATGTTATGAACATGTGTATCATCACTATCGAGATTCAATAAGAATAAACCCCTTACTATGGGTGCATGACCATAAAAGATATTACTCATATAAATAGAACAACGATTATTCTCTAATTTAAATGAGTAACAATCTCACAATAAACAAGATCCAGATATAATGTTCATGCTTAACGCAGGCACTAAATAACAATTATTCAGGTTCATCACTAATCTCGATGGTAATCGAAGAGCAAGCGTGCCGACGGCGATCACATCAACCTTGGAACCATTTCCCACGCGCATCGTCACTTCGTCCTTTGCCAGTCTCCGTCTATTCCGTAGTTCCTACTTTGAGTTGCAAATATGAGCAACCGAACCGGTATCAAATACCCAGGCACTACAACGAGAGTTGGTAAGGTACACATCAATAACATGTATATTGTCGGGGATATTACCCCGCGGTATAACCCGGCCTGAAGTATGACCTGGCCGGGACTTGGCGACTCACTGGTGACCCGGCTGAGCCTGGCGGCTCATCGGTGACCCGGCAGACGGGTCAGACGAACGACAAGACCCAACGGCCTAGAAGGCGGCTCCGCTGGGGAGGGCCGACTCATGTTATGGCGGGCCGGCTCACAGAGAAGGCACAAGGAAAGGAAAGACTCCCTCATAAAGGAAACAACACCCGGATTAGGATTCAAGAGAGACTAGTCCTAATCCTACTCCTAGTAGGACTCTACATGTAAACCTACCCCTTCAACCTATATAAGGAGGGGTAAGGCGCCCTAAGAGGGACAAGTTCAAGTCATTAGAGATAGACAGATTAGAGGCTCTCGAGATTAGAGGTAGCGATTCCGCACCCTTGTAAACGAGATCGTCATCATCATCAATATAGACACAAAGTAGGACGTAGCCTTTTACCTCCATCGGAGGGGCCGAACTAGGGTAAACTCGTGTCTCTCGATTCCGACCAACCCCTCTCAAGCCACCACATAGTTGCGATGGCCTCACACCTAAATTCTCTCACGAGGACATCTTGCCGTGACCAAACCACGATAGTTGGCGCCCACCATGGGGTAGTGATGGTGGTGTTGTGTTCTTGGAGGGAGCTCTTCAAGGATCATGAAGTTCGCGATCGATCGGATGAAGAAGAACTAGCACGGATCAATCGCGCACGATAACATGTCGTGGGACCACCGTGGAGCAGCGTGAAAGTAGATTCAGATTTTGATGGGTTCAATATTCGTTATAAAAGAAAAGACATCAACAAACGACGGAGACTCGTCGTACCAATACTTGGGGACTCGACATCAACATTGCATTGCGCGTGGTTGAAAGAAACATCATCTTCCTGGCGTGCAGTGCAAACAGTATATACAATACACAGACGGGAACGATTAGGATTTCGCGTTTCGTGCGTCGCTTCCGACAGAAGATCGATTTCCACAGTTGTTGCCACAAGTCACCGAAACCGACCGAAATTCTGCTACAGCCGCCGTATCTCGCGCCATATGAATTCATATCGACACGCGTGTGAGCTGGGCAAGGGTCAAGGACCGAGACAGTTAGATAATGCAATCTACTAAGCCGTTGCTGCTTTTGATAGTACTATTGTACTACATTTAGTACACATGTGTGCACACGCGTCACATCAACAACAGACATGCGGCGATGGACAGAGTAGCAATCAACTCATTCAAGGGAGAAGGCCAACACCAACTAGCACTCAACATCAAATCTCCCAAGCAAACAGTAGTACTACATCAATACTACACCCTCCGTTCCACAATGTAGTGCGCCCGCGCTTCCCGAAATCTAAGTTTGACCATGAATTTGACCAGCGAGACCGATTGCGGCGGGAGCAAAAACTATACCATTGAATTCGTATTTTTGATACGAATTCAGTGGTATAGTTTTTACCCCCGCCGCAATCGGTCACGTTGGTTAAATTCATGGTCAAAGTTCAAGCTCGGAAACCGAGGACGCACTACATTATGGAACGGAGGGAGTACTACTTTTGCATGGCGTGGCTCCCTAAAAAAAGAAGACCAAAGATCACGAGGAGAAGCAGCTAATTACGCATCCATATGCAATCTTTTGGTAAGCCTCCGTCACGCCTTGAGCAGCAGCCGCACCTTGAGCCACCGTGGTGTCGGCCTCCGCCTCGCCTCGAGCCACAGCATTCGCCGTGCTTCGCCTGGCTCCAGCTCGCCTCGCCTTGAGACGCCACCGCACCGGCCTCTGCCTCGCCTCACCCGGATTCGCCTCGCCTCGCCGCATCGCTCACGGTACTGGCCTCGAACCGGCTCAAGAAAATACCAGATGCCAGAACCATATACGTCTGAGTTCGACTGAGAAAAATACCAAGACAAATTACAAAAGTACAACTATTGTCTGGAAGACGGATACCGAGGAGAAAAAGGAGAGAAATATGCTCTATCCGCGTGTTAGCGAGGAAAGAAAAGAGGCATCAGCCCGCCACATGCGTCGTACGGCCATCAAGGGCCAAGGCATCAAGCCAGTCACCCCCCCCCCCCCCGTGCATGTGCTGCCATGGTTAGCAGTAACGTTGGCCTAAAGAAAAAGGCTGATTTTCTGCATCATTAAAAACAAAAGCTACGCTACATGTGGCGCATCAGAAGGAGTAATCACTATGTGGTCCGGATTCAGTTTGATTTAACACATAAACTATTGGTACATACATTAGGAATACATCACGTCTAGCATTATCCAAACACCAGCGTCCGCATTCATCCGACAAAAATATCAGGTGGTGTTTTCCCTACCTATTTTTTCGTACATATTAATTCCTTCGAGAACAATTACTTTGGCCTGCAATATTTTTACGCAGGACAATTCTTCATTACAAAAGTGACATTATATCACGGAGATGGAGCGCGCACCAGCATCATTCCGCACTGGTGTTTACCCATGTCACATTGCTCAATGGAATCGCGCACCGGCTTACAACACCGCGACCAACTCCCGCGCCCGCACCAAGTTACCGGCCAGCTCTTGTGTCTACATCAAGACGTCGGTGTCACGCCTGCTCACTCAAGCCGCCCAACGGACGCACATGAGCCGCCGCCATGCGGTTCGGTTTACATCGACATGCTGGTGCCGCACCTGCTCACTTAAGCCACCCAACGGACGCTTGTGAGTTGCCATCTGTGCGGTCAAGTCTACATTGACACGCCGGTGTCGTGCTGGCTCGTTCAAGCCGCCCAACCAATACGTGCGAGCCGCCGCCCCCGCGATCCGGTGTACTCCGACAACAATGGAGCAAAAAGGGAAATACCTATCTATTATCAAAGCTTGCGCCAGCTTCCACTCGCGCCGGGTTGCTCAGTGGATAGGCGCATTGGCTTGTTATCCCCACGACCCGGTTTACTTCAAACTATCCAGAGAAACAGGAGAGCTTGCCATGAAGGAAACATCCCTGGAGAAGCTATAATTTGAGCTAGGCCATTATTGAGCCGGCAATTCAAAAGCCACCAGCAAATTAAAAAGAAGAAGGCCCTAGTGGAGCTAGGAGAGCCGGTCTATATGAGAATAAACAAAGCATGGGTCCAGAGGCATATGCACTCAATTTGGCCAAAAGAACATATGATGAGCATCACGAAGATCATCAGCTCGCTACATAGTCTCCAGTTTGGATAAATTCCATCGTTCAGCTGTCCACCTTATGCCGGTTTATGCTACAGTCAAGTATGAAGACTCTCAAGCCGCCTCTTCGAGTCGACTTAAGACTCGGGGGCTACACAGACGTGACTCGGCGGATTCAACCGGGCTCAAAAAAATTCTAGAACCCCGGGTCATTACAAGGAAGATAACCCAGTCCCGGGGGCCGCTGCCTTATTGGCGAAAAATATAAGTCGCCCAAGAGGACGAACCGCCATGATGCGCCGTTCAAACATGGGTGCCCTGCTTTATTGGCGAAAAAATATAAGTCGCCCAAGAGGACGAGCCACCATGATGCGCCATTCAAACATGGGTGCCCTGCTTTATTGGCGAAATAATATAAGTCGCCCAAGAGGACGAGCCGCCATGATGCACCGTTCAAACATGGGTGCCCTGATTTATTGGATCATCATAAAGTCACTTGGGGGCTTCCAACTCAGTGAGTTTAGCTTTCATACCCTCTTGACTGGCTTCCATGCCATATATGAGTTAAACCTGCCTGTTTGCAACTTGCTACTCCACCAGGTGACCCGCCGAACTCTTGACAGTCAATCTTGCAAAGAGACCCTGAACTTGACACTCAATCTCGCAATAAGACCATGGACTTGTCAAGGTTAAAACGGCGGCTCTTGTCACGAGAGAGCCGGCTTATAGTGAGCTAGGATAAACTCACCTGTCCGTTGTAGTCTCTTCGCTATGTGGCCTATTCGTACTCTTAACAGTCAATCTTTTTTAAGACCCTGAACTTGTTAAGGTTAAAACAACGGATTTATGTCACGTGAGAGCCAGCCTACGGGATTAAAAGGCTTTCATGCCAAAGCTTCTTGAAAGCAAAAACCTTGAGTTTTTCAAAAAATAACAAGAGTTGATCTCTTCTGCTTGTGCCTTCAAAGCCGACTTACAAATATTTGAGATATACATGTATATATTCTCTGTTAGTTGTTTTTATCATATACATACATCATCCTGCATTGCATCATGCATCATACATGCATATCAAGCCGGTCATCAAACCGGGTTACATCGTAACCTATGCAGGAACAAATAGACCTTTGATAGCCAAAATGGTCGGATCTTCATCTTGGTTTATCATAACCAGTATTAAATGATTGGGGTTTATCAAGCCAGCTCGGAAGAATTGACTATTCTCGAAGAGCCGCCATATCACATATAATGCCGGGTCATTTAATTACCGGCTCTTGGATTATTTCAACTTGTGCTCTGTAGTAAACTACAACACTTATGGATTTCTCAAACATATATTTGCCGGGTTGCACCGCAACCACGAGCAGGGATTTTTCATTTCAAGGACAAAGGCATTATTCCAGGATATTCGACAAAATACCGGGTTACAACCACGGTCAAGGAATCATTCAACAAATTATGATGAGTTATATTATTCTCACACAGTGCCAAGTCACTGCAGGCATGCGACCCGGCACTTGGGGGCTATAGTATTCAGCTGCTGAAACAGATTGTAAAGGTTCAAATTGAAGACCCGACCCATCACATACTGATGAGCCGGCCCTTGGGGGCTACACATGTGAAATACAAGACACTTCAGTCTATATCTAGCAACTCAGATGACAACCCAGATTTCCCAACATTCAACACCAAGTTCAAAGTCCCATGTTGCTGCAAGCATGCACTATGGCACTTGGGGGCTAATGAAAGTTGTTACATTGTCAACAGGTCCTGTTATCTCAAGGAGATGAGCCGGCCTTTCTATCTTTTTCTAAGTCCTAGCCCAGTATTTTCTTATTGAGTCGGCCCTTGGGGGCTACACATTGCTCCTCAAGTCTATATGATCAGATCTACAAAAAGTTTATGCTCATTATTGCATAATGACCCGGTCCTTGGGGGCTACACTGGCTGAAGTTTTATGAGCATAAGACATTTACAAGTCCCAGGTTGCTGCAGGCAAGACAACCCGGTACTTGGGGGCTACACAATCAAAAGATATTATTGAAAAGCACCAAGTCATCATGGACAAACTCGGAGCTTGGGGGCTATAGGTAATATGGATATAAAAATAGAAGAACACTTTCAAGATGTCAATTGTGAGCGAGACGGGTTCCATTTCTTCATGGAGCTGAAGCATTGAAAAACCGGCTCAATATCACACGGATTTCTTTATTCCCAATAATTTTATCAAGTCAGCTGGAGTCCAGTTGTTTCACCCGGCGTCACCAACAAATCATGACCCCGCATTATCAAAAGATCATAACCCAGTAGAGTCTATCTAAGCAACCCGGCTTCACAAGTTGAGAGTGGTTTAACAATGGACGATTTTCTATTCCCAATCAAAGCAATGGAAAGCCGGCTCAACTTTATATGATTTTCTTATCTCCGATATTTTCATTGAAGCCAAAGCATTGGAGGACGACTCAACGGCATATGGGTGTTTTATTCCCAATATTTTTCAAAGGACGCGGACCTGCAAGATATTTGTGAAGACGGCTCGTTAATATGAAGAAGAAACCCGGATTTTCAAGGAGCTACTTCTTTAAGCCGGCCAGTGGAGCAAGCCGGTCCCTTAACATATTTGTTATTCTTATTTCAGGAGCTTACCATGAATAAAGTCAAGATAACCTGGGGGCTAATGTCGGGGATATTACCCCGCGGTATAACCCGTCTTGAAGTATGACCCGGCTGGGACTTGGCGACTCACTAGTGACCCGGCCGAGCCTGGCGGCTCATTGGTGACCCGGCAGGCGGGTCAGACGAACGACAACACCCAACAGCCCAGAAGGCGGCTCCGCTGGGGAGGGCCGACTCATGTTATGGCGGGCCGGCTCACAGAGAAGGCCCAAGGAAAGGAAAGACTCCCTCATAAAGGAAACAAGACCTGGATTAGGATTCAAGAGAGACTAGTCCTAATCCTACTCCTAGTAGGACTCTACATGTAAACCTACCCCTTTAACATATATAAGGAGGGGTAAGGCGCCCCAAGAGGGACAAGTTCAAGTCATTAGAGATAGACAGATTAGAGGCTCTCGAGATTAGAGGTAGCGATTCCGCACCCTTGTAATCGAGATCGTCATCATCATCAATATAGACACAAAGCAGGACGTAGGCTTTTACCTCCATCGGAGGGGCCGAACCTGGGTAAACTCGCGTCTCTCGATTCCGACCAACCCCTCTCAAGCCACCACATAGTTGCGATGGCCTCACACCTAAGTTCTCTCATGAGGACATCTTGTCGTGAAAAAACCACGACATATATCATATATACCTTGTTTGGTGTTGGCCGCCTTCTTGTCGGCCAGATACTTGGGGCAGTTCCGCTTCCAGTGAAAAGTTCCCTTGCAATGAAAGCACTCAGTTTCCGGCTTGGGTCCAGCCTTGGGTTTCTTCACAGGAGGGGCAACTGCTTTGCCACTCTTCTTGGAGTTACCCTTCTTGCCCTTGCCATTCTTCTTGAAACTAGTGGCTTTATTGACCATCAACACTTGATGCTCCTTCTGAATCTCAAACTCAGCGATTTTTAGCATCACAAACAGCTCGGCGCCTGACTTGTTCATCCCGTGCATGTTATATTTCAACACGAAGATCTTGTAGCTAGGTGGCAGTGATTGAAGAACTCTGTCAGTGATCGCCTCTGGCGGAAGGGGCATCCCCAATTCAGCCAGACGGTTGGAATACCCAGACATTCTGAGTATGTGTTCACTGACAGACCCATTCTCCTCCATCTTGCAAGCATAGAACTTATCGGAGGTCTCATACCTCTCGATCCGGGCATTCTTCTCAAAGATAAACTTCAACTCTTGGAACATCTCATATGCTCCATGATGTTCAAAACGTCTTTGAAGTCCCAGTTCTAAGCCATACAATATTGCACATTGAACTATTGAGTAATCATCAGAACGTGTCTGCCAGGCGTTCACAACGTCTGCAGACTCTACTGGAGCGGGTGGTTCACCGAGCGGTGCATCAAGGACATAAGCCTTTTGGGAAGCCGTGTGGATAATCCTCAGATTACGGGCCCAGTCTAGAAAGTTACTTCCATCATCTTTCAACTTAGCTTTCTCTAGGAACGCATTGAAATTCAGGGGTGCTACTGCGCGAGCCATTGATCTACAACATAAATTTTTTCAAAGACAACTTAGACTATTGTTCAAGATAATGAGTTTAGTTAATCATATTACTTTAAAAACTCCCACTCAAATTGACATCCCTCAGGTCATTCGAGTGTCACATGATCCAAATTCACCAACCTAAGTCCGATCATCACGTGAGATGAGGTGGTTTCAATGGTGAACATCTTCATGTTGATCATATCTACTATATGACTCATGTTCGACCTTTCGGTCTCTTGTGTTCCGAAGCCATGTTTGTACATGCTAGGCTTGTCAAGTTTAACCCGAGTGTTCCGCACATGCAACACTGGCTTGCACCCGTTGTATGTGAACGTAGAGTCTATCACACCCGATCATCACGTGGTGTCTCGAAACGACGAACTTTCACAACGGTGCACACTCGGGAAGAACACAATTTTATCTTGAAATTTTAGTGAGGGATCACCTTATAATGCTACCGTCGTCCTAAGCGAAATAAGATGCATAAAAGGATTAACATCACATGCAAATCATAAGTGACATGATATGGCCATGAACTTGTGCTTTTGATCTCCATCTACAAAGCACCGGCATGATCTCCATCGTCACCGGCATGACACCATGATCTCCATCAATGTGTCGCCATGAGGTTGTCGCGCCAACTGTTGCTTCTACGACTATTGCTAACTCATAGCGATAAAGTAAAGCAAAAATGGCGAAAATAAATTAAAGACAACCCTATGGCTCCTGCCGGTTGCCGTACTCATCGACATGCAAGTCATGATATTCTATACAAAACATGATCATCTCATACATCACATATATCTCATCATGTAATTGGCCATATCACATCACAACATACCCTGCAAAAACAAGTTAGACATCCTCTAATTGTTGTTGCATGTTTTACGTGGCTGCTACGGGCATCTAGCAAGAACGATTCTTACCTACGCAAAAACCACAACGGTGATACACAAATTGCTATTCAACCTTCTCAAGGACTGCCTTTGTCGACTCCGATCCAACTAAAGTGGGAGAGACAGACACCCGCCAGCCATCTTCATGCAACAAAGTCACATGTCAGTTGATGAAACCGGTCTCTCGTAAGCGTACGAGTAAGGTTGGTCCGGGCCGCTTCATCCCACAATACCGCTGAATCAAGAAAAGACCAAGGGAGGAAGCAATATGAGCATCAACGCCCACAAACTCCTTTGTGTTCTACTCGTGATCTCATCTACGCATAGACCTAGCTCATGATGCCACTGTTGGGAACGTTGCATGGGAAACAAAAATTTCCTACGCACATGCAAGATCTATCCATGGTGATGAGCATCTACGAGAGGGAGAGTGGATCTACATACCCTTGTAGATCGCTAAGCGGGAAGCGTTAAGAAACGCGGTTGATGTAGTCGAACATCTTCGCGATCCAAATTGCAAGCCGTCCCGCGATCCAATCATGATCTAGCGCCGAACGGATGGCACCTCCGCGTTCAGCACATGTACAGCTCGATGACGATCTCCGCCTTCTTGATCTAGCAAGAGGGGGCGGAGAGGTAGATGAGATCTCCAGTAGCACGACGGCGTGGTGGTGGTGATGGTGGAGTTATCCCGGCAGGGCTTTGCCTAAGCACTACCAGAATCTATTTGGTGGAGGAACTAGAGAATAGAGAACTAGCACGTGGCCGTGGGTTTTGGGGCTCTATTCCTCTAGTATATATAGGAGGGAAAGGGAGGAGCAAGCCTTCCTAGGGTTTCCCCTAGGGGTCGGCCGAACCAGGGCAAGGAGGAGTCCAATACACTTCCTACTAGGAAGTGGATTCATATTAGGAAGGAGTCCTATTCCTTCCTATCTCCACCTTTTTTTCCTCTTGGGCATATGGGCCCTTATGGGGTCGGTTCCCCTTCCCATTAGGGGATGGTGTGGCACCTCTTGGGCCCATGTGGCCCCCCGGGGTGGGTGGGCCCCACCCGGTGGACCCCCGGAACCCATTCGTCACTCCCGGTACACTACCGGAAATACCCAAAACTTTTCCGGAACCCAAATACCACTTTCCTATATATAAATCTTTACCTCCGGACCATTCCGGAGCTCCTCATGACGTTCGGGATCTCATCCGAGACTCCGAACAACCTTTGGTCACCAACACATATATCTCAATACTACCGAAACATCACCGAACGTTAAGTGTGCAGACCCTGCGGGTTCGAGAACTATGTAGACATGACCGAGACACCTCTACGGTCAATAACCAATAGTGGGACCTGGATGCCCATATTGGTTCCTACATATTCTATGAAGATCTTTATCGGTTGAACCTCTATATCAAGGATTCAGTTAATCCCGTATGTTGTTCCGTTTGTTCTTCGGTATGTTACTTGCCCGAGATTCGATCGTCAGTATCTCTATACCTAGTTCAATCTCGTTATCGGCACGTCTCTTTACTCGTTCCATAATACAATATCCCATGGCTAACTCTTTAGTCACTTTGCTTGCAAGGCTTATGGTGATGTTGTATTACCGAGTGGGTCCTGAGATACCTCTCCGTCACACGGAGTAACAAATCCCAGTCTTGATCCATGCCCACTCAACAGACACCCTCGGAGATACCTGTAGAGCATCTTTATAGTCACCCAGTTACGTTGCGACGTTTGATACACACAAGGTATTCCTCCGGTGTCAGTGAGTTGCATGATCTCATGGTCATAGGAACAAATACTTGACATGCAAAAAACTATAGCAATAAACTGACACGATCATATGCTACGTTCATAGTTTGGGTCTTGTCCATCACATCATTCTCCTAATGACGTGATCCCGTTATCAAATAACATCTCATGTCTATGGCCAGGAAACCTTGACCATCTTTGATCAACGGGCTAGTCTACTAGAGGCATACTAGGGACACAGTGTTGTCTATGTACCCACACATGTATTTGATTTCCAATCAATACAATTATAGCATGGATAATAAACGATTATCGTGAACAAGGAAATATAATAATAACCACTTTATTATTGCCTCTAGGGCATATTTCCAACAATTATATTTTGTTATTTTATGTTAGGTGTTATTTATAATCTTGTTTTTCAATAAGAAGTTCCAAGAATTGCCTTAGGATGCTTGCATTGCATGTTTGATGTGTGTTGTGTAAAAACAGAAACTTTAATTTTCATATTTCACTCGAACGTGGATAGTTTCTGAAATTTTTACACAGTGTTTTCATATAAATTCTTTATCACATCCAAAATTTTCATAACTTTTTGAGTTACAGAAGTACACTGTTTTCATAAATAGCTACAGACTGTTCTGTTTGGACAGATTGTTGTCATAGTTTTGTTATCTACTTATCCTATGGCATGATCTTGATGTATCGCAGGCTTTGTTAATATAGTTGGATCATATGGTGTTTTCCCCTCTCTATCTTGTTGTGATGAATTGAGTTTTCCCTTTGAGATTTCGTTATTACCGGATTGAATACTTTTATGGATTTGAGAGCACTTGGTCTATGTCTTGGCACTCAACTCGTGGATTCCCGAGGTGACATTGGGGTAATCTATTCATAGGGGTTGATGCACGTTTTCGTCCTGCTTTCTCCGGTAGAAATCTTGGGGCACTCTTTGAGGTTCTTTGTGTTGGATTGAGTATTATGAATCTGAAATTGTTTGATGCGTATCGTATAATTAACTCATGGATACTTGTGGTGACATTGGAGTATCTAGGTGACATTAGAGTTGGTTGATGTGTATCATATGGTGTTATTTTAGTACGAACTCTTAGATAGATCGATCGGAAAGGACAACTTGGTGTTATTTTAGTACGAACTCTTGGATAGATCGATCGGAAAGGATAACTTTAAGGTGGTTTCGTACCCTACAAACAATTTCTTCTTATGTTCTTCGCTAGATAAGAACTTTGGAGTGATTCTTCGTTGCACGTTGAGGGATGGTTATGTGATCCAATTATATTAGCATTGTTGAGAGATTGCACTAGCGAAAGTATGGACCCTAGGCCTTGTTTTCAAGCATTGCAATACCGTTTGTGCTCACTTTTGTTACTTTCTACCTTGTTGTTTTTATTGTTACTGTTAGAAAAATCAATATCTACTATCATTACTACACTTGTATCACCATCTCTTCGCTGAACTAGTGCACCTATAGAATTTACCATTGTATTTGGTGTGTTGGGGACACAAGAGACTTTTTATTATTCTGTTGCAGGATTGTTTGAGAGAGACCATCTCCATCCTACGCCTCCCTCGGATTGATAAACCTTAGGTCATCCACTTGAGGGAAATTTGCTACTGTCCTACAAAACTCTGCGCTTGGAGGCCCATCACGAGTCTACAAGAACAAGTTGTGTAGTAGACATCAAGCATCAAGTAGTTCACCTAGTGGCACAGTTCGAGTTTCATCTAGCATAGTAGTAGCATCATCATGAGTTTCATCAAATACATAAGTAGCATCATCAAGTACTTGCGACATATGAGAATGAATAGCAGGTGGCGGTGTCGCAAGCCTACTCAAAGCAGAGGGTGAATCAAGTGAAGAGATAGATGGCAGTTCCTTACCGCCCCCCCCCCTCGTTTTAGAGGGTACAATCTTAGTCCTAGTATCTTTCAGATTCCTCATAGCGACAAATGAAAATCCAAAGTGAACTCAATAAATAGAGTTATGCTCCCTGACAACGGCGCCGAAAAAATGTCTTGATAACCCCCAAGTATATGGGATCGCAACAGTCTTCCTGGGTAGTATTTCACCCAAATTTATTGATTCGACATAAGGGGAGACAAAAATAATTTATTGGTCTTAGCAGTTGCGTTATCAATTGGTACGTCTCCAACGTATCTATAGTTTTTTATTGTTCCATGCTATTATTTTATCGTTCTAGGATACTTTATATGCATTTATATGTTGTTTTATTTTATTTTTTGAGCACTAATCTATTAACCCAGTGCCCAGTGCCCGTTGTTGTTTTTTGCTTGTTTTTGGCCTTCCAGCAAAACTGTACCAAATGAAGTCCAAATGCCACGAAACTTTTTGATGATTTTTTGGGACAAAAATAAGACCTGGAAGCTTCGGAGGGAGACCGGAGGCCACACGAGGTGGCGCCAAGCCAACAGGGCGCGCCCTGATGACTTGGGATCACCTCCTGAAGTCTCCTGACCTAACTCTAAACTCTACAAATTTTTCATAAATCGGGAAAGCCCTATAGAGCCAGCCGAAATACTTTTTCCACCGCCACAAGTCTCTGTTCCACCGTGTGCCCATCTGGCCCTGTTCTGGTGCCCTACCGGAGGGGGGATCGATCATGGAGGGCCTCTACGTAAACCTTGATGCTCCCATGGTGACGTGTTAGTAGTTCACCACATACCTATGGGTCGATAGCTAGTACCTAGATGGCTTTCTCTCTATGATCTTCAATACAAAGTTCACTGCGATTCCTGCGGTGATCTATTCAATGTAATCTTCTTTACGGTGTGTTTGTTGGGATCCGATGAATTGTGGGTTTACGATCAGATCATTCATGAATAATATTTGAGTCTTCTCTGAATTCTTATATGCATGATTGTGATAGCTTCGTATTTCTCTCCGATCTATCAGTTTGGTTTGGCCAACTAGACTGATTTATCTTCAGTGGGAGTGGTGCATTGTGATGGGTTCAATCTTGCGGTGCTCAATCCGAGTGACAAAAAGGGACATGGCACGTATTGTATTGCTTCCATTAAGGATAAAACGACGGGGTTTATTCATATTGATTGGGTTTACTTTCTCTACATCAAGTCATCTTGCCCCAAGCATTACTCTATTATTACTTAATACTCTAGATGCATGCTGGATAGCAGTCGATGGGTGGAGTAATAGTAGTAGATGCAGGCAGGAGTCGGTCTACTTACTTATGGACGTGATGCCTATATACATGATCATTGTCGTGAATAAATACTTCATAACTATGCGCTTTTCAATCAATTGCCCAACAGTAATTTGTCTACACATTGTATGTTTTCTTCGAGAGAGAAGCCTCTAGCGAAAACTATGGGCCCCGAATCTTCATACATATTATTACTAAAACTCCAGAAATATTGCTGCCATTATTTACTTTCTTTTTATTTTCTATTTATATCTATCCAGTTATCAGTATTTAATCCTTGCAAGTAACGAGTTCAAGGGGCTTGACAACCCTCTTGCCCGCGTTGGGTGCAAGTGTTTGATTATGTGTGTGCAGGTGCCGACGAAGGGAGTTTGCATGGTTCTCCTATTGGTTCGATAACCTTGGTTCTCATTAAGGGAAATACTTATCTCTATTGTGATGCATCTTCTCTCCTCTTCGAGGAAAACCCCAACGTAGTTTACAAGTAGCATCAATTCAACCACACCTGGAATTTCTTCCTGCAACAAAGTTGTTAGTAGCACAGTAGCCATAGTAACAGGAACAGTAATAGTAGTGATTGTGTGATTGTAACAACAGTAGCAGCAATAGTAACTTAGCGGAGATCAATATGCGAAAAGCGTAGACATTGGATCGATGATGGATAAGTATATTGGATGACATTCACTACTAGGGAAAAGGCTAACAGTAGCGCGAGAAATAGGACTAGCAGTAGCGCGGGCACCCACGTTACTGCTACGGCGCTACAGCTAACTTGTAGCAGTAGCGCGGGTCAACACGCGCTACTACTATATACAGGCACCAGTAGCGTCTATTTTCAAAGCGCGCTGCTGCTAATAGCTGCAGCGCCTCATTCCAAAATGTGCTACTGATAAGTAGGCACTGCTGCTAAAATGGAACCCCTCGCTACTGCTATAATAGCTGCATTTTCTGAATTTTTTTCTGCTGCCCATTTCCTTTGTATTTGTACAGGTTTTATACAATAGTCTCTAGCATATCATACACATACAAACCTAAACATATCATACACATACAAATAGTCTCCTAAAATCATGTCATCATCATAATCATCATCCAACACAAATGATGTCTCTCGTCATCATCTCGAAATAGCGATACAAGTTATGACATGTCTCGAATACATGCAACTACATCGTCATCCATCTAAACGATGATATAGAAGAGAAGAGCTATCACTATGAGTAAGAGAGGAATTATGCAGTACATGAGGTGCCGGTTCCGATTCGTCTCTCGTGCTAGCGTCCACCTCAAGTAACTAGCTTCCGCCTCTCTTCTGTTGTCAAACCCTTTCTGGCTGCCGCCCGGGAAGCGATACACTTGGGCCTGACACTCTGGCCACTCGTCGTACACTCCCAAAACCCTCCCTATGTACACGGCATAGCACTGCTTCTTCGCCATCAAATATCTATGTACTTGTTAGAGGTGCATCTTCATCAAGGGAATCAACAAAAATATGCAACATAATATTATTGAGCAACACAAAAAGAAAGGGTGTTAGCAAATAGATGCAACATATATAGTAAACATAATTAATCAACGCAGGTTCATCGTACCCAAACTAATTAACTAGAGGTACGCAGGTCATCATGTAGCCAAACTAACAAACTAGCGTTACGCAAGTTTGACATGGACCGTTGACATCACAAAGTTTCATCGCTACATAAAGTACCAGTTCAACCGACACATCATCATCATCGGCATCATCAATCATTACTGGAAGTTCCATCCATCCAGATCATCGAGGATGCACCCTAGCTTCTTGAACGGCGTCAGGTCCTGACGTTGCATGCCTATGCGAGTTCGGACATCAGCTCGCGATATAGGGCCGTGGTGGAACAACCCCTTCTCTTCGACGACTTCTTTCATGATGATAATTGCAATGTCCCTCTGGATGCGAAAGAAGTCATCTCTGATTTTATAATATGGTTCTTCTCCTAAGGATTCTGCCCATTTTTGGTGATCATCGTTTATGGTCATCATGCGAAGCTGTTGGTGATCCCTTCTGAACTCCATCATGAGATGGATGAGGTAGAATCCATCATTATGGCTTGATGTTGGTTGATGCATGCAACAGAAGGTAGTTTTATGCGAGAAACCCGGCATGTTCTTCCTTTGTTTCCTTATCTCCAGGTGGCCACCCCTCATGCTGAAGCCGTGAAGAGCATCATCCAGAATATCCATTATGTGGGTGTAGTCCTTCTTGTCATGGTTTCTGGACGCGTTGAAATACACTGCGTGGGAGACTCGCGGAAAAAGAACGATAAGGACGGCACGCCCGTTGCTGCGGGAAAAAGAAAACACCTCAAATTATTCTCCATATGAGCGAGAAGGAATGGTTGAAATGTACGAAAGGGTTGTCCGTCAATGACTTACATTGGATGATAAGGTAGGAGAACCGTTTCCTTGTCCTTATTCATTATCATGAAGTTTTCGATGTACTCCCTAGCAGCTTTACGCTCAAAGTCGCCGAGGCTCAAGAAGGACTCGTGCATGTAGTATGGATCCGCCACACAGATTTACAAGATTTGTTCTCTCCTGATGGCATAGCTCATATGTAGCAAAAAAGGCGGACAATTGTAAAATCGAGCCGCCTCGTGAGAAACATCTTAGAGATATAATCAAACCGTAGGAAGAACACCTCCACGGGTAGTCTGTCGACGTAGCACTTCCCCGCAGGCACACGAACCGCATATAGCGGATATCCTGGATCCTGCGAGGTGAGAAGGCTTATCTCAGTCGAGAGCACATGGTCATGCAGTCTCCTGAGATCCCTGATATGCCCTCTAGCGGACCCGGCGATAGCATCGGCTCGCCTGTGACATGGATCATCGCCGCACCTTTGACCGGTACACGGTCTGCAAAATTGGTCGGCGGGGCTGACTGGCTACTAGAAGCTTTGACAGCTGCTTTGGCGGCAGCAGAGCCTTTCCTCGGTGGTCTCTTACTCTCCTTTTTCTTGGGTTGACCTTCTTGACCCTTCCTTAACCTCGCCACCAGTGTTGTCGGGCTAAGCACTATACGACCCTCGGCTAGTTGACCCTGCGTTGAGGCGGCATCTGGAGGCGTGTCCTATGAGGATTGTATGAAGAGAGGCTTCTTGCAATCAACCCTAGGACATTCCTGCCCGGGCACATCATCCATCTCCTCATGATCCTCATGCTGGCAGCCCAAGTCATATGGTTGGCTCATCAATTCTACGTCCTCATAGCAGGCGCCTGTATTGAGCCACCGCATAGGGTCCTCCTCCTCCATCTCATCATCCATTCTTTGTTCTACGGGGGCGATTACGTCATCCACTATTGGATCCCCTTCCTCGCGTCGTCCGCCGCTCTCACCCGGCACTACAGACGTTGGTAATTGCGTAGGTGGGGTGGTGGTGTTCATACCTGCTTGCTGATGTGTAGTTATTGGTGTGCTCTCGGCCACCTCCAGACGAAGAAGATCCTTCGGCCACAGCAACATCCAACCCTTGCAGTCTCCTAGCCGCATCGGGGTCTCGTCCTCCTCTCCCTCGAGCTGTACTGGAGGAGGCAAATCCTCGTGGCCCGCTTTCACACTCGACAAGTTAACCCTGAAGTTGCCAACGGGGATCGGCCGGCCGTGGAATGTGAGTTCCAAGGGCTTCGTTATCACTGCCTTTCCCACGTCCACCTTCTGGCCTTTGATCACGTAGAGTACGGTGCATGGGGTTTCGTCGGCCTGCAAAGACATGTCTACGGCGTAAAACATCCAAAAGGCAATGAAAATGGAAGATTATACATATATGTTGGTGCGACGTGTAATTACCATGAGGGCGTCGAGGTCAGCTAAAGACGAAGCCCCGCCTAGCATGCCAGAGACAGAGGACGGGCTGCTATGAGCGGGTGCGGGTGTGGGTGTGGGTGCGGGAGTAGGTGCGGTTGCGAGAGCAGGTGATGCGGTTGTGATGTTCACCGAGTTGCTCCCGACGAAGCTGGGCATGGGAAAATCATGTGCCGTCTTGTGTGGATTTTCCTTGTTCCAGTTGATGACAGCTGGGACCAAGTTAGTAGCGAAATCATCTCTGCAGGCAGCTACAGCTGCAGCGACTGCCTGCCGGACCAACTCATCTTGGGCCTGAGCTACTTTTTCCTCGTCCTCAGCTGCTTTTTTCTCTAACGCAAGCTTCACCCTCTTGCCGATGTCCGCCTGACTGAAGAACTTCTTTTTCTGCTTCTTGGCCTCCGGGCCCTCGTTGTAATAGAACTTCCATGTGGCGCCGTCTCCGACACCGTGCACACGTCCATATTGCGGACGCTGGTCCAAAGGGAGTTCCTTCAGTTCGTTCAAGGCCCATTTGAGAGGGGTGTCCCACTTGGGCCTCATCGACGAAGAGTCGCTTTCGGCCGCAAGCCTGTGGTGCTTCTCCTGCAAAAGGAATGTGAACCGTTTACGAATATGTAGTCGACTTGATCAGAAGCTAAATGTAAGGTGGTAAAAGAATAATTACCAGTATTCTAACCAATTTCCTCGTGATCGGGTCCGTGTAAAAAACCTTTGTTTCATTGTCCCACTTGTACCGGGCACTGATGAAGTCATGCTCCAACTGGTCGGTGAACTGCGCGAAGGGGTCTGGGATCCCTGCGGCTTCACGTTCCGCATCCTCCTTATCCCATATGGGCCTTTTGCCAAGGTAGCCACGGCTTCCGAGGCGTTGGTTCCCCATGTTCCTTTGCTGAAGCTCCTTGTATTTCTCAGACTTAGCCTTGGCTACGTCAGTAGCACAAGTGGCCTTGAACTTTTCGAACTCCTCTTCTATAAGTGTCGGATTCTCCTCCAAAATCTTGGATAGGGGTTCATCAGCCTCAATAGCTCTTTTCACCCTCCCTTTCCAGGAGGCCAAATCATTGCTGAACATGCCCATGGCGTGGTTGTTAATCTTTTTCATGGCAGGATCTTTCCACAGGTCTTCTATTGCCTCATCCCGACCGGGGAACTAGAATCACTTATGCAGCTTCGTTAGGAGCAACTGCTCCATATTTGGCTTACTCCTTAAGTCATTGTCGTTGATGCTCGCGGTTTCCCGTAGGATGCATCCGACTTGGTTCCCGTAGCACTTGCGAACTTCAACCGGCTCTAATGGCTCAAATTTACCAGCGTGCATATTTGTGACCAGCAGTCTTCTGATGCCGAGTTTGTTAGGTTTTCGTGTCCTCTTCTTTTGCTTCTTCTTTTCATTAGCGGATTCGGCGTCGGTACCTTCCGCGCCAGTCTCAGCGCCGCTATCGGTGTCGGTGCCATCGGTGTCGATGTCGACGTCATTATCATCATCATGGCCCTGCAAACCTTGACTGTGCTGACTAGACAAAAAGTCGAGGTAATCATGTTCACGGTCATATTATATGCCGTCTGCAGCATGGTCAGAAGCCCCGGTTTCTTCGTTGTTCAACATGTTTCCTACAATTAAGTCTGCTCGTTCAATTCTTAAACTCTAATAAAATGAGTAATGACATAAAAAAAGGTCTATGGTTTGCCGGAATGTCGTTTCATTCCCGTCGTAGCAATTCCCGGACACTTGATATGCCTACTTTCTAGCACAAGTCATGTCGAAATTCACGGGAAATTTCGGCATGACCTTTGCTAAAAAGTGGACATATCGAGCGCCTGGAAATCGCCGAAACGGAAATGAATCAACATTCCGGCAAAACATAGGCCGTAATTTTCCCTGCAAATAACCATCATTTTCCAAATATCACATGTCAAAATCACATGTCCACATATCACATGTACTGTCCACTTCAAATTTGTATATAACAGGAGGAAAAATATAGAACTTGAAGAAAAATGCCCTAGAGTACTAGCACATCATCATCCATCATCAACCTCATATAGGGTTCATATATACCCTAGAGCATTCTAGGATATTTTTTTGAATTTGATCCTAGGGTTCATACACTCCAAATTTGAATTCTAGGACTTTTTTTGAGTTTGATGCTAAGGTTCACACTCCAAATTTTAGTACTAGGAAGTTTTAATCCTGGGGTTCAGACTGTCCTAATTTGAACCGGCCTAATTAACTACCTAATTTGATGATGATGAGGAAGAGGTCGTCACCTCGGGCGTCGACAGAGGTAGGTTGGAGCGGCCAAGGGCGTGGCGTCGGGTCGGGAGGGGGGGCTCGGGTGACAGTGAGGGAGGGGCTCGATGGTGAGGGAGGGGGCACGGCATCAGGGTCAGGGCTCGGGGGTCGGCGATGGCGAGGAAGGCGGCGTCGAGACGATGGCAACGGTGGCAGCGTCGAGACGATGGTGACGGCGGCGCTCGGGGGAGAGGGAGTGATGAGAGGGAGAGAGGGGATCGAATGGAGAGAGGGAGATGGTTGGGGTAGACTATGTAAGAATAGCAGTAGCGCGTTTTACCGAAACGCGCTATAGCTATGTGAATAGGAGTAGCGGGTTTCTGTAAAACGCGATATAGCTAAGACAATAACCGTAGCGCGTTTCTGAAAAGCGCGCTATAGCTAAATCAGTAGCCATATCGCGTTTCTGGAAAACGCGCTACTGGTAGTTTTTTCCCTTTTATTTTTCTTTTTTCCTTTCTCCTTTTTCTTTTCTTTCTACTTTCCTTTTTTGCTATTGTTTTTTAATTTGCATTTTCATTTTTTCCTTTCTCCTTCTTCGTTTTCTTTTCATTTTCTTTTCTTTTCTTTTCTTTTCCGAGAGACGACGTGACGACCGAGCCGGAAGCATGCATGTGCATGGTGGGAAGAAGAGAAGGGGAAATATCTATAAGGCGATATATATTACATTATTTGACCGATAACGGTTTCTTAGCGTCGACGTCTTCGTTTTTGAGTGAGCTTCTTTCCCTTCTTGTTCGTTCCCGAATAATTGAGCCCCTCGTTGTGACCTTTCCTTTTCCATGGAGTGCGATCCTTCTTAAGTAATGTAGTATTGATTCTTCTTCTGACGTATGCTTCATCGTCATCGTCATCTTCCCTCATCGGGTTGCCGTACTGGTCGTAGTCTTCCTTGTTGGCGACTCCATCCATTCCGATGATGTTCCTTTTGCCTCTCCTCACGACAACACGGCTGGGATTGCTTTCGTCGGTTATGAAGAAGCATTGTGTCACGTGCTTAGCGTGTACCCATGGCCCATTTTTTGCGTTGGCGTTTACAGTATCACTCTTGGCGTCGGGTATAGACATGGTAGTGAAATACCGGTTTTCTTTTTGAACATTCTTAGCCCATCTGACACGGAACATCGTCGCACTGTGCAGTCCAGAGTAGTTAAGCTCCCAGATCTCCTCGACCCTTCCATAGAATCTTTCAGGTGCGGCTATGTCGCCGGTCATGCATTCCATCGTCACCCCTAAGTTCTGAAAATCATTGTTTTTATCTTTGGCCTCCGTGTAGAACGTGTATCCGTTGATATCGTATGCCTGATAGGTCATGCGGGGCCATGTGCTAAGGCGTAGTGTCACGAAAGGATCTACCATGTTTAGGTGATGTAGCACTACTAAGTTTGCTATGTCAAAGTCGTTGCGTCGATCCGAGTAACCCACATGCATTTCCCTGCGACCGTTAGAGTGACCTTCTCCTTCGAGCCTCCCACTTCTTAATGGGCAAACCAACAACAGGGTCTCCGCCATATATATAATTCTTGCAGAAAGAGATGTACTCTTGGGTCAGATAGCCCTGGACGATGCTTCCATCCGGACGGGACATGTTACGAACAAATCCTTTGATGACCCCATTCATCCTCTCGAACGGCATCAAGTTGTGCAGGAATGTCGGTCCCAGGTCTATTATGTCATCCACAATGTGGACACACAGATGCACCATGACATCAAAGAACATGGGCGGGAAGTACATCTCAAGCTCATTTAGTATCATAGCGATCTCTTCCTGTAGCCTTCGGAGCTGCTTCACACTGATCGACTTTTGAGAGATAACGTCGAAAAAGTTGCAGAGACCAATAAGCGTGTCACGGACGTGCTTGTCCATTATCCCTCTTAGGGCAATGGGTAGTATCTGCACCATCATCACATGACAGTCATGAGACTTCATCCTGCTGAACCTTTTCTTCTTCGTGTCTAGAAATCTGCTTATCTTCCCACAGTAACCAGAACTAACTTTGATTCCGGTAAGGCACTTGAAGAATTAATCGATCTCCTTCGGACTTAAGGTAAAGCAAGAAGGGGGGCAATAATTATCTTCCTTCTTGTTCACTTTTTCCCCTTGTACTCCGTCTCCATCTCCTCTGACTTTTTACGGGGCGGCATGTGGAGATCTGCCCTGATTTTCAAATCTCCCAAGTCTCTTCTTGCCTTTGGCCCATCCATGGTCTTATTCGGCATGTTCACCAGTGTCGCAAGCAAGCTCTCAAGGACGTTCTTCGTGATATGCATTTGATCAAGGCAATGAGGTGTGTCGAGTTTGGGCCAGTACTCCAAGTCTGAGAAAACAAACCTTGTTTTCCATACCTTCAGCAGCGGCTCCGACGCCTTTTTCATCCTCTTTCCCAGCGCGGGGCACTGTTCCCAGTTTTTCAACAGCTCATCGATTTCGGTGCCACTCCGCTTACGTGGAGGTCCTCGATGCTCAGCCTCACCATTGAATAGATCTCCACGGGTCGTCCTGCGCGAGCCATCTTCGATGCCCCATGTACACGATTTTCCCAGACCCGCCATCTTTTGTTGACGTTAGCTGCTAAGACGTTGTATCATCCATGCACCGCGTGCATCCGCAATATCAGTGGCACACCTGTCCTGCGACATATCCGTAACCGAGATAGTCGTGCACTGTCGTCATCAGCATGGCTCTCATATAGAAATACTCGCCTTTGCTAGTGTCCCATGTCTTGGCCGGTGTTTTCCATAACGTGTCTAACTCCTCTTGAAGTAGCCTGAGATACAGATTAATATTATTTCCCGATTGTTTCGGCCCTTGAATCAGAATGCTCATGTGTATGTATTTTGACTTCATGCACAACCAGGGGGAGGTTGTACATCCATACAAACACGGGCCATGTGCTATGGTTGGTGTTCTGGTGGCCAAACAGATTCATGCCATCGGTACTCGCACCAAGCACGATGTTCCTTGCATCAGCTGCGAAATTTTGATATTCGGCGTTGAACGCTCACCACTGGCTTGCATCCGCGAGGTGTCTCAGCTTTGGATCATCTCCATCATCGGTTTTCCTATCCGCGTGCCAACGCATGAGCTTTGCTTCCTTAGGATCTATGAAATAATGTTGCAGACAGGGAGTGATCGGTAAGTACCATACAACTTTCTAGGGAGATTTCTTTTCGGCCTTCTTGTATCGAGAAGCATTGCAAACCGGGCAGCTGGTTTTTTCCGCGTACTCCTTCCGATAAATGACGCAATCGTTGATGCATGCATGGTATCTGATGTACGGCAGACCAAGAGGGCACACGATCTTCTTGGCCTCATCGACACTAGCAGGACATAGATTCCCCGCGGGAAGAACCTTCTTTAGGTACTTGAGAAGCTCATCGAGGCTTATGTCAGTCCATTTGTTTTTAGCCTTCGTCTTTAGAAGATCGAGCGTGAAACTCAAGCAGGTCACCTCGGGATCACAACCATCATACAATGGAGTGTTCGAGTCTACCTCCATTTGCTCCAGCTTGGCCTCCTCTCTAGAAGCAGCTCTGTCGGTACTCGTCTCCTTGCGAAGCAGGTCTCGAACATGAGGGTCCCGCACGATTGAACTTAGTAGCGACGAAGGCTGCGGCGTGTCCACGTCTTCTATGCCGACATGTCCGGCCTCTTCTCCGCCGTCATGTCCAGCCTCTTCTCCGCTGCCATGTCCGGCCACTTCTCCGCCGCCATTGTCGGCCATCTCTTCGTCTGGACCCATGTCGTCATTGGCTGCATCGTCGGCATCATCATCTTCAATTATCCACCGAGTATAGCCATCCATGAAACCAATCATGGGCAAGTGCGCCTTCAAATGACCATGCTCATAGGGGTCGAGCCAAACTCCTCCTTTGCATCTTCGACACAGACATAAGATCTCTCTCCAGTTATTTTCATTCATGTCCTGCACCACCGATCGCAACCACCTTTCCACCATTGTTCCACTGACCATCATGAATGCCTGCGCGGTAATAATAAGCAAATTCATTATAAAAATGCATGCATGCATCAAAGTCATACAAAAATTCGGCATGGCCTTCCCTAAAAATAGGACATATAGAGTTTGACATTTCGGCAAAACATAGGCAACTCAAGCACAATTCGGCGGCAACTCATGCCACACGCACAATTATAGGTCAATATATCGCACACACACAAATATTTCCATTCTTGCAAAGCACAAATTTTCACTCACCTATCTCAAGATAGAGATCGATGGAGCACGGTGATGAGGTCGATCCGTGTGTCTCCACACACACCTACCTACCTAGCTAGCTAGTGATCAAAAGTGGACAAAGATTACTTCTTGGCATGGCTAGATCTAGTTAGGGAGGTAGATAGGTCACTTCATTAAATAGGTAGATCTATCTAGCTAGTTGGGGAAGGATATGTCTCTAACTAATGGAGGGGGAGGAAAAGTGGGGAAAAGAGAAAGGGGTTGCATTAATGGAGGTGGTTTAGTAGTTAGCGGCATTAACGAGAGAGAAAGAGAGCTAGAAGAAAGAGAGTAATGGGGGAGGAGAAGAAGTAGTGTGGAAGAAGCAAAGTGAGGGAGAGAGGAGGGGGAGGGGAAAGTGAAGGGAGAGAGGAGAAGGGAGGGGGAAAGGGGGGAGAAGTTGGCAACCTGTGCCTTAGCAGTAGCGCGGGCGAGGAAAATGCGCTACTGATAAACGGTTAGCAGTAGCGCCAGGATATGGGAACCTCTACACTAAGGGGGGCCCACAATGTGGCACATCACAACTTTAGTTGCAGCGACGGGGCTGCCACACGTGCTACTACAAACGCTTCGCTTCCACCGGGATGCGCTACTACTCTTATAAGCCTGGTAACCCCGGTGTGGTTCGCATAGCCGTGGCGTGTTTTGTGAGGGACGCGCTACTTCTAATGATATAGCAGTAGCACCCTTGCAACTACCACGCTACTGCAACTTAGTTGTAGCGCCGTCAGTAAAAGCTGAGGGATCACTAGAAGAGTGTCTAGAGGGGGGTGAATAGACTACTAGCAGGAATTTAAAACCTAACCTTTTCCCAATTTAATTGGTTGGCAGATTTTAGCAATTATAGCAAGTTAGAAAGTCTAGCACACCCTACATATGCATGTCAACAAATATGGCAGCGGAAAGTAAACACATTGCTCATGAAGTAAAGAGATGAGATAGGAAGATCAAACGCAATTTGTAGACGCAAAGATTTTTCCCGTGGTTCCAATAGGTGGTGCTATCGTACGTCCACGTTTATGGAGTCTTCAACCCATGGAGGGTAACGGTCGCGAGAGTCCACGGAGGGCTCCACCCATAAGGGTCCACGAAGTAGCAACCTTGACTATTCCATAACGGCTTCCGTCCACGAAGGACTAGCCTCACTATGGGTAGATCTTCACGAAGTAGGCGATCTCCTTGCCCTTACAAACTTCTTGGTTCAACTCCACAACACGAAGTAGGAGGCTCCCAAGCGACACCTAACCAATCTAGGAGGCACCACCCTCCAAAAGGTAATAGGCTCGGTAATGACGATGAACTCCTTGCTCTTGTGCTTCAAGATGATAGACTCCTCAACACACAATCACTCTCTCATAGATTTGGCTTGGTGGAAGAGATTGGATTGGTGCAAAGCAACTTGGGGAGGCTAGAGATCAAGATTCATATGGTTGGAATGGAATGGCATGATCTCAACACATGAGTAGGTCACTCTCTCTCAGAAAATATGATGGGGCAAGTATGGAATAGTTCTGAGTGCTTCTCTTTCGAGTAGGTGGTGGTGAAGGGGTATATATAGGAATCTCCAAAAATCCAGCCGTTACACCTTAAGTGACCAACTCGGTGACACCGATGTGTGAATCTCGGTGGTACCGAGTTGCTCCAAAGGTAGCAACTTTTGAATCTCAGTGAGACCGATATATAAAACTCGGTTGCACCGATTAGGTGACCAATGGTCAGATTGCCAAACTCGGTGATGCAGATTCAACAAACTCGGTCAGACCAATTTTGTGAAATTGAGTAACAGAAAGTTGGCAACCCAAACTCGGTGGCACCGAAGCAGAATCGGTTGCACCAAAAGGTTAGGGTTTGGCTTAGGTCTGTCTGAGTTTGGGAATCGGTGGCACCGAGTGGAAAGTGTTGGTTGCACCGATTTTGGATATTTAACTTTGGACAGACTTTTGTGGAAGAGCTTGTGGGTGTTTTTGGTGACTATCACTTGTGCACGTATGAGCATTTTGTTCACCAACAATACCTTACCCCCTTTTAATAGTATTGGCTTTCCTATGGACTCAAAGTGATTTCTCACAAAGTAAAATGTAGAGTCCTCTTGCTTGAAGCTTTGCCAATCCATTTCCTTGTATCTTGGGGTTTCTCCACACAATCCTTTTGCCAACCCATCTCTCTCTATGGACTTTCACCTGAAATACACTAGGTAGAAATTAGTCCAAGAGACAATGTATGTTGTCATGAATTATCAAAACCACCAAGGGAGCATGTTGTGCTTTCAATCTCCCCCTTTTTGGTAATTGATGACAACATACAATCAAAGCTTCAAATAAATATACGCATGGATATAATGAAGACTTTGAGAGACACATGACTTATACTTGCTCCCCCTAAATGTGTGCAATCCCTTTAAAGGATAGTTGCTTTGGAATGCATGGACACACATATGGTTGAAGGGATGATATGAGTCATGTGTATCTTGGCCATATGCATCAATTATATATATAAATGAGATGTATCCTTGTCCAAGACTTCACTCTTGCAAACAATATGTGCAAGAAGCAAGAGATCATCTTGATCAAAGATATGATGCATAAACTTACCTTGAGTTCTTGAGCATTCTAGTAGTAGAAACACACTTGAGAAAACAATGTTAGGAAACACAAGAGTATTCTACCAATCAAAAAGGCAATAGAACTCAAAAGTACCAAGATATGGAGAACATATAGAAGATAGTATTCCTTAAGATTGATATGTCTCCAAGATCATTTAGAGTTTTCTCCCCTTAGATATGAAAATAGTAGATCATCCTCTCCCCCTGAATCTTAGCATGTAGATATTGGGATTGGATAGGGTGAGAAAAGTCTAACATGAGTAGTCAAATGAAATAAACATATTTATCTCCAAACATATTTTTCTCCCCCTACTTTGGTATTCTCCCCTTGTCTATATAAGTAAAGGCATTGATATTCTCCTCTCCCCCTTGATTATATCTCCCCCTTTGCATAAGCATGTATCTCCCCCTTTAGCATTGAAGCTTTGGTATTTCTCCCCCTTTGGCATTAATTCCCAAAAAGGTCATATACAGGGTCAGACACACGGATCATGGTTTAAAAAAAAGGATCCTTGAGAACACGGGTCATTGAATGTAGGTTTCATGGAATTAAGAATCATAGATAGTATTAAAAAGTGAGGGAATCATGGAAAATAATTTCTCTCCCTTTGGCTGATCTGAGATCTTGTAAGACTTCTCCTCCTTTGAGTTAGGGATCCTTGAATAAAGTTTCTCCCCCTAAGTTTTTTTTAATAAGAAGGGATCATCGAAGAATTGAAAAATATCATAATAGAATCACTAGAGAAATAAAGACTTGCAATTTTGAACATAAATGAGAGAAGAAATCCAATCGGTGGCTCCGAGACAAACAAATCGATGGTACCGAGATACTGTAATGCAGCTCTTCTGCTAATTCGGTAGTACCGAGTTATTTGTATCGGCGGCTCCAAGGCTAAAACAGAAACTTGGCAATGTTTGGAAACTTGCAAACAATATTCAGAAAACCTTTAACAAAGTGTCAAAAGAAATTTTCAAATAAAACGCAAAAGCTTTTACAAAAGGATATCAACTAGAGAAGATTTGAGTGGTTCTAAGAAATCTTGCAAAATAGAGAATGAACCATCCAAAATTCTTGTCTAGATGATGGGCGGTGACTAGGTCACCTATATTAGAGTATATTGACATAGGAGCCAAGCAAGAATACTTGATCATAGGTCATACTCAACGTTAAGCTCAAAATGGGGTTACCATTTTTCGATTAAGCATTTTAATGTCTTCATATCACTTGAGTTGCTTTAGCTCATGACTTGGAGTAAAGCCTTTTCAAGGATATGAGTACATACCTTAGGGTGATGTTGATGACGTGGCTTGTAGGTGAACTTGTTGAGGATGCTCGAGGTTGATGATGATCATCTTGAGTTGGGAGCAATCCTTCTTGTTTTGGTACATTTGTCACCTACATAGGTTAGTCAAGCAAGGAAGAACAATATATATCCTTTTGACATGATACCAATTGAGATTTAGCAAATATGATCACATCAAGTATATGTCAAGGATATGGTTGAGTTGTCTTCTTCCTTCCTTCATCAAAATGGGTTGTGGATACTTGGTCATGACAAGATTGCTTATGATTGGAGTTGGTGGCAATCTTGTGGAATGAAGTTCTTCCAAGTACCTACAAAATGTTAGGTGCAATACAAGGGAGCATAGAAATCCATGGTATAAGATATCATGTTAAGAGTATCATGGAAGTATCAAGTAAGCTCATGCCCTTGCATGCAACCGAGTGAGTCTAGCTCAAGTTTGAAGCATCAATGATGTTCAACTCACTCCTCAAGTGACAAAACGTTTTCTCATCAAGTGGCTTAGTAAATATATCGGCCAATTGCTTGTTAGTGAGAACATGCTTAAGATCAATATCTCCTTTGGCAACATGATCACGAATGAAATGATGTCGAACTTGAATATGCTTAGTTCGAGAGTGTTGCACAGGATTATGACCAATTTTGATAGCACTTTCATTGTCACAAAGTAATGGAACATTTTTAACATGGATTCCATAATCCTTAAGCGTTTGTGTCATCCATAGTAATTGTGCACAACACGATCCGGCAGCAATATACTCAGCTTCGGCAGTAGATAGAGATACCGAGTTTTGTTTCTTGGAGGACCAAGATACAAGAGATCTACCAAGAAATTTACAAGTACCCGAGGTGGATTTTCTATCAACCTTGTCACCGGCATAGTCCGAATCGGAATAGCCAACAAGGTTAAAGGAAGATCCCTTGGGATACCAAATGCCAAAGTTTGGTGTTTGTATCAAATATCTCACAATACGTTTCACGGCCAAAAGATGACACTCTTTAGGTGCAACTTGATATCTAGCACACATGCAAACACTAAGCATAATATCGGGACGGGAGGCACATAGATATAGCAATGATCCAATCATAGATCGATAAACTTTTTGATCAACCGGTTTGTCCTCCTTGGTAAGATCAACATGTCCACTAGTAGGCATAGGAGTTTTCATACCTTTGCACTCTTGCATGTTGAACTTCTTGATCAAGTCCTTGGTATACTTGGTTTGAGAGATGAAAGTTCCTTCTCTCGTTTGCTTGATTTGCAAACCAAGAAAGAATTTCAGCTCACACATCATGGACATCTCATACTTCTCGGACATCAACCTTCCAAATCTTTCACTAAATTGTGGGTTAGTAGATCCAAAGATAATATCATCCACATAGATTTGGCACAAATAATTCACCATTAACTCTCTTAGTGAATAAGGTTGCATCAATTTTATCAATTTCAAAACCTTTTTCAATGAGAAACTTCGTTAAGCATTTGTACCAAGCACGAGGGGCTTGCTTAAGACCATAAAGTGCTTTACGAAGCTTGTAAACATGATTAGGTTTCTTAGGATTCACAAAACCAGGTGGTTGCTTAACATAGACTTCTTCTTCAATCTCGCCATTTAAAAATGAGCTTTTAATATCCATTTGATAAAGCGTGATATCATGGTGATTGGCATAAGCAAGAAGAATGCGAATAGCTTCAAGTCTAGCGACGGGGGCGTAGGTCTCACCGTAGTCCATACCTTCGACTTGTGTATATCCTTGGGCTACGAGACGTGCCTTGTTGCGTACGACTTGACCGTCTTCGTCTTGCTTGTTCCGAAACACCCATTTGGTTCCGATGATATTGTGCTCGTCCTCGGGCTTCTCCACGAGTGTCCACACTTCGTTCCTCTCGAAGTTGTGAAGCTCTTCATGCATTGCATTCACCCAATCCGGGTCTTCAAGAGCTTGTTCTACCTTCAAGGGTTCAATGCTAGAGATGAAAGAATAATGCTCACAAAAGTTAGCTAGGCAAGTTTTAGAGCGAGTGATTCTCCCGGTTTGTATGTCGCCAAAGATTTGGTTTAGAGGATGGTTCTTGGTCACTCTTGCTCGAACTCAGGGTAGCTTAGGCTTGTTGGGTGGTGGAGCTTCTTCTTCATCATCATCTCCTTCGTCTTCGTTGTTGTTGAAGGTGTCATTTCCTTGAGGTGGTGGTGAAGGAGGTTGTGGTGGATCTTCATGATGTACTTCCTCCTCTTCATCATCTTGTCGTGTACCGCTTGTGGATGCCTCCATGTCGTGTTGAGGTTCACCTTGACGTGAAATAGGGGCTTCCACTTGAGTTGACGAAGTACTTTCCTTCACCTCCATGGGACGAATCTTGCCAATGGACAAGTCTTGGATAGCTTCCGAAGGGTCTTTATCACCTACATCATTTGGCAATTGTTCGACTTGCGAACCATTAGATTCATCAAACTTCACATCTACCGTCTCTTCAACTTTTCGAGTGAAGTTGTTGTAGACACGGTAAGTGTGAGAGTTCGATCCATTACCAAGTAGGAATCCTTCATGAGATTTAGGAGCAAATTTAGTGCGACGATGCTTATCAAGAATGTAGCACTTTGAGCCGAATACCCGAAAGTATCCAACTTGGGGTTTGTTACCGGTGAGTAGCTCGTATGCCGTTTTACCGAGAAGCTTGTGCAAGTAGAGTCAGTTCGTGGCATGACATGCTGTTTCCACGGCTTCTGCCCAAAAGTGTCTTGACGTCTTGTATTCGTCAAGCATCGTTCTTGCCATCTCAATAAGCATCTGGTTCTTCCTCTCAACAACTCCATTTTGTTGAGGTGTGTACGTAGCCGAGAACTCATGTGAGACACCTTCTTCGTCAAGAAAGGTATCCACATGGGTGTTCTTGAACTCCGATCCGTTATCGCTCCGAACCTTCTTGATCTTCACTTCAAACTGATTTTGCGCTTTGCGAACGAAGTTCTTGAAGATCTTTTGTACCTGCGACTTATCATCAAGAAAGAATACCCACGTAAATCTGGAAAAAACATCAACTATAACTAGACCATAGGAGTTTCCACCGAGGCACTTGTAAGCATTGGGACCAAAAAGATCCATGTGTAGTAACTCGAGTGGTCTCCTAGTAGTCATGATATTCTTAACGGGATGACTTCCACCTACTTGCTTTCCAGCTTGACAAGCACTACAAAGTCTATCTTTGTCAAAGATAACATCTTTAACACCAAGTATATGATCATCTTTGATAAGCTTGTCTAAGTTACGCATGCCAACATGTCCTAGTCTTCTATGCCAAAGCCAACCTTTAGAAGATTTTGCAATAAGGCAAGTACGAGGTTTGGATCTCTTAGTGAAATCGACAATGTATAGATCACCTCTACGGAAACCGGTAAAGACCATGTTATGATTATCTTGACGAAACACTTGGCAATCTACTTTCGTGAATAGCACATTAAAACCAAAGTCGGCAAGTCTAGATACGAAAAGAAGATTGTAGCCAAGAGATTCAACAAGCATAACATTTTGAATAGAGCTATCATGGGATATGGCCACCTTACCAAGACCAAGTACCTTACCCTTGGAGTTGTCTCCAAATGTTGCGTACCTTCGCGGTCCATGGTTTGGTGTGATCTCTTCAAACATTTCTCTATCTCCGATCATATGATCGGTACATCCACTATCGAGAATCCACTCTTTTCCTCCGGACATGTAATCCTTGAAGTTTTCCATGAGACTTAGATTCTTCATGATCTTCTCATATTCGATGTCGAACAGCTCATCTTCATCATAGTAACCATGTTCCACATCGTCATTATCAAGTGGGAAATCCTCGTCACAAAGAACAAGAGATTTGTTAGGGTTGTGATCATGACAATGTTCAAACTTGTGAATTCGAATGGCTTCTACAATGATGTTGTTGATGGTTATGACATCTCCTTTAGCACGCATGAGGTCTCTAAGCTCAAATAGATAGTCATCAAACTTGGGATCACTAGGCGTCATTTTGTGAAAGGCAATAGTTTTATGAAGAATTTCATCAAGATTACTCAATGAATAACTTGGATATCGTTTCTCCAAGTCATTCCACAAAGTATAAGCACATTCAAAATTCTTCATTTGATTAAGCACATTTCTAGGCAATGCTCTAACGATGAGATTAACAGTTCTAAGATTGCATAGCATATCAATTTCCTCTTCGTGTGTGGGATGTAAAGGATCAATGGGAGGTACATAGGGGCTCTTAACATACTTGCTCAATTGAAATTCATTAAATAGCTCAAGCATCAAAGTTTTCCATTGACTATAGTACTCTCCATCAAGAATGGGCACTCTACAACTCAAACTCCCTATACTAGACACATCCATCTTCCTCCACGGTGATTAAATCGAAGCAATGGAGACCAATGCTCTGATACCAATTGAGGGATCACTAGAAGAGTGTCTAGAGGGGGGGGTGAATAGACTACTAGCAGGAATTTAAAACCTAACATTTTCCCAAGTTAATTGGTTGGCAGATTTTAGCAATTATAGCAAGTTAGCAAGTCTAGCACACCCTACATATGCATGTCAACAAATATGGCAGCGGAAAGTAAACACATTGCACATGAAGTAAAGAGATGAGATAGGAAGATCAAATGCAATTTGTAAACGCAAAGATTTTTCCCGTGGTTCCGATAGGTGGTGCTATCGTACGTCCACGTTTATGGAGTCTTCAACCCATGGAGGGTAACGGTCGCGAGAGTCCACGGAGGGCTCCACCCATAAGGGTCCACGAAGTAGCAACCTTGACTATTCCATAACGGCTTCCGTCCACGAAGGACTAGCCTCACTATGGGTAGATCTTCACGAAGTAGGCGATCTTCTTGCCCTTACAAACTTCTTGGTTCAACTCCACAACACGAAGTAGGAGGCTCCCAAGCGACACCTAACCAATCTAGGAGGCACCACCCTCCAAAAGGTAATAGGCTCGGTAATGACGATGAACTCCTTGCTCTTGTGCTTCAAGATGATAGACTCCTCAACACACAATCACTCTCTCATAGATTTGGCTTGGTGGAAGAGATTGGATTGGTGGAAAGCAACTTGGGGAGGCTGGAGATCAATTTTCATATGGTTGGAATGGAATGGCATGATCTCAACACATGAGTAGGTGGCTCTCTCTCAGAAAATATGATGGGGCAAGTATGGAATAGTTCTGAGTGCTTCTCTTTTGAGTAGGTGGTGGTGAAGGGGTATATATAGGCATCTCCAAAAATCCAACCGTTACACCTTAAGTGCCAACTCGGTGACACCGATGTGTGAATGTCGGTGGTACCGAGTTGCTCCAAAGGTAGCAACTTTTGAATCTCGGTGAGACCGATATATAAATCTCGGTTGCACCGATTAGGTGACCAACGGTCAGATTGCCAAACTCGGTGACGCCGATTCAACAAACTCGGTCGGACCGATTTTGTGAAATTGGGTAACAGAAAGTTGGCAACCCAAACTCGGTGGCACCGAAGCAGAATTGGTTGCACCGAAAGGTTAGGGTTTGGCTTAGGTTTGTCTGAGTTTGGGAATCGGTGGCACCGAGTGGAAAGTGTTGGTTGCACCGATTTTGGATATTTGACTTTGGACAGACTTTTGTGGAAGAGCTTGTGGGTGTTTTTGGTGACTATCACTTGTGCACGTATGAGCATTTTGTTCACCAACAATACCTTACCCCTTTTTAATAGTATTGGCTTTCCTATGGACTCAAAGTGATTTCTCACAAAGTAAAATGTAGAGTCCTCTTGCTTGAAGCTTTGCCAATCCATTTCCTTGCATCTTGGGGTTTCTCCACACAATCCTTTTGCCAACCCATCTCTCTCTATGGACTTTCACCTGAAATACACTAGGTAGAAATATTAGTCCAAGAGACAATGTATGTTGTCATGAATTATCAAAACCACCAAGGGAGCATGTTGTGCTTTCAAAAGCGCGCTACTGATAAGGTTCTGTGTATAAGCTTTCTCCTAGTAGTGATTCATCATGTAACAGTTATACACTAGAGCGACACAGAACTAGCTCCAATTCATCAATGTAATGTATGCATGTATTCCGTATATAGTCATACGTGCTTATAGTGAGAACTTGCATGACATCCTTTGTCTTACCCTCCTGTGGTAGCGGGGTCCATAAAGAAATCTAAGGGATATTAAGGACTCCTTTTAATAGACAACCGGAACAAAGCATTAACACATGGTCAATACATGAACTCCTCATACTACGGTCATCACCGGAGATGATCCCAATTATTGTAACCTTGGGGTCTATGGATCAAGACACGTAATAGATGCATACAACTTGCAAGATAGGATCCAAATCACTCTTATATTCATGAAAACATAATAGGTTTAGATCTGAAATCATGGCACTCGGGCCCTAGTGACAAGCATTAAGCATAGCAAAGTCATAGCAACATCAATCTCAGAACATAGTGGATACTAGGATCAAGCCCTATGAAAATAACTCGATTACATGACAAAGCTCATCCAATCCCATTAGGATCCAGCAAGCCTACAAAGGGATTGCTCACTCCCGGTGATGAGCATCATGGAATTATTGATGGAGAAGGGTTGGTGATGACGACGGCGACGAATCCGCCTCTCTGAGCCCCCACGGACTCCAGATCAGCCCTTTCGAGGAAGAACAGGAGGTGGCGGAGGCTCCGTCTCGTAAAACATGATGAAAATTTCTCTCTATTTTTTCTCCACGAAACAAAACTTATATATTCTAAAAATAATCTCCGTAACTTTTCAGCTCAATCCGAGAACTTTTATTTCTGCACAAAAACAACATCATGGTAGTTCTGCTTAAAACATCATCAGTCCAAGTTAGTTTCATTCAAATCATGCAAATTTGAGCCCAAAACAAGAGCAAAACTGTTTGGAAAAGTTGATACGTTTGGGACGTATCACAGCGACGCAGGGTCAGGGAGTGGTCAGTCTCGCGCTTGTCACTTGCCCAATGGCGGCGCATGACGACCTCATGCTCGTCCTCAGCAGCAGGTGTTGAGTTAGGGAAGGATAAAGTCAAGTTAGGTGGGGTTGGAGAAGCAGGACGATGTACTAAGAAAGAAGAAGAAGGGGTTTTGGGCATACCAAGTTGGTCATCTAGGGGCTCTTCATCCTCGTCCTCCATAGCCATGGCCTCGAAGGAGTTTTCCATGAGGACGTCGTCGGAGAAGGTGACGGCGTCATCATCAGAACTGATGTCAACGACGCCATTGTCGGGGTCGTGGGCGGGCATGTGGGACTCATGGAAGAGTGGAGACGTGTCGGTGACGCGGGCGTCGTCCACTTGGCGTCCTGAGGTTGGCGAGGGAGGGGGCACGTAGTCGTCCTGGTGGTGGATACCATTGCATGTGCAGACCTGGGTGTTGTTGGCCCACATCCCATGGATGTGCGGGATGTGCTCCGGCTCAGCGTCAGCGTGGTCACCATCCAAGGGGACGGGGAGGCCGCCAATGAGAGCCCAAGTCTTGATGATTGCAAGGCGAATGTCGATGACCTACGCTGGAGGAAGACGCAGAACGCATCTGTCGGGGAGGCTTGCCGCGGACTCGACTTGGACGAAGGCGCGCATGGTGGTGAGGTCTCCTGGGTGAAGGTAGCAGCGATTAACGCATCACAGGAACCCAAGGTGGCCAAACACAAAGTTGCCTCCCTGGGGGTGCCACAGCTCGAGCGGGTATCCGACGGTGTCAATCTCGACGAGGCGGTCATAGGTAGAAGTGCACCGATTGTCCGTATCTTCGGGGCGGAGGAGCTCCACCACCTCTTCCCTGCCTTTGTCGGTGTCGAAGACAAGCAACGCGGAGCAGCCGGAGGCTATCGCGAAGTGAAACTCCGCCGATGGCACGCGAGAGTCGAAAAGGTGGCGGAGGAAGTCGTGCGGCTCCACCATGTTAGTGTTGAGGTCGGCAAACGCAAAGTTGTTGACGTCGTGCACCAGGCCATGCGGGACAAAGATGTTCGGGACGTGAGTAGGGGAGGCGTCGACGGGAGGGAGCCCGCCCCGCACACCAGCGGCAGCAGACGAAGCCGTGGTCGCGCAACGAGCCGGGGTGGTGTTGTTGTTGATGGAGGGAGAGAGAGCACAGGTGGTGGGGAGGCACGTTGGGAGGCTGGAGCAGAGTCGCCGTCTGTCGATAGCACGCCGTGGAGCGAGGCGGAGAAGGTGACCGCGGGCGAGGCGGGTGGCGGGGCAGAGAGGTCGTCAAGGTCGACTTTCAACTACCATATGATCCATACGACGACTACTATATTGTTTACATGTACTAGTACAAATGCCCGTGCGTTGCAACGGGCGATAAAATTAGTTAAAATTTATCCTTATAACATTTTTTAATAATTAATTGATTTTCTATGACTAACAATTTCATTCGTAATTTTTTGCACTATTTGTGCTTGGACCAAACATAAGGACTTGTTATACACAACACACACAATCTCAGAAAAATATGAGAAATACCTAAAAAGATGATGATAATATTTCTCAAAAAAATGAGAATAATAAGATTTAATATCGACTTGAGATGATAGGAATATTAATATGTAATAATTCGAACTAAGTTTTCATCAATGTTTGTAAAAACTTCGTAAGATTGAACCTGAATTAAATCCTGGCTAAAAAAATGTATTTGCTGAAAATAAAATTGTTTTTGTTTGAGTAACCATAAAATAGGAAAACAAAAGATAAAAAAAGAAACTCATTTAAGAGCCACCCCCGGCCATCTTTATTTAAGCCCACTAAAGAGCCAGCACATCACCAACGCCAGCCTCTTCTGGGTAAAAAATAAGAAAAACAAAACGTTATCCTCTTCCATTGCTCTCTCCGCCTCCTCGATGGGGAACAGCTGCTCACCTGGGAGCTTCCTGTACAATCTCCTCTGCCTCAGCTCGCCGCCCGCCGCTTCACAGACCAGTGTCGCCACCTTGCTGCCGCCCCGGCGAGCCTCCCGCTAGCCTCCGTTGGCCTCTCCATTCTCCCCCGTGCCTGGTTGCCCTCCGCCTCGCTTTCTTCCGTCCCCGCAGCCCCGCGCCATCAAGTGCCGACACCGGCGAGCCACTTCCCTTTGGGTGATGCGGTGCTCCAACGCCGGCCTCAATGTTGCTCTTGTTGCTTGAACTGACGACGGCGTCTGCGTCCTTCGCCGGTCGCCATGGAGAGGAAGGAGGCCGACTACAGGAACCTTGTAAGCACTCCGCCGCCCCCATTCGATTCGCCTTCGTTTGGGGCCGTGTACCTGACTGATTTGGCGAGCGGCGGTCGCGTGCAGGACGAGAGGTACCTGCGCCAGCAGTACAGTGACATCTACTTCACCCGTCTCCACCACATGCGCACCCTCCTCCACGCCCTCGTCCCCTCCCGGAAGCTGTACAATGTCCTTTGGGGCATGAGCTGCTACCTTGTCTGTGCTTGTGACGGGCCAGCTGGTGCTAGGATTAGGCGCGCCCAGTGGCCTCGGCTTCAATTTTTGACTGGTTAGTCCTCGTTTTTGCTCAACTCTTTTGTGGCATATGAGTAGAATTCAGTTTTGAGCAGTTAATTTTACTCAGAGACATATACGTTTCATTTTGATCCAGATCCGTCACGGGGCGCGCTTGCGGGGCGGCTGGCGCTGGGCTCGCTCCTGGGCTCCGCCGCCCTGCTCGGCTGCCACGGTGCGGCACTCGCGGTGGCCGAGGACTCCATCAAGGCGTCCGGGTTCGGGCTGCGGGTGGCGGCGTCGCTGCGGAGCCTCGGCTGGCCCGACGACGCCGTCGTCTTCACACTGGCCACATTGCCGGTGCTCGAGCTGCGGGGAGCGATTTCGGCCGGGTACTGGATGCGCCTTCACCCCGTCCGGCTGACCGTGCTGGCAGTTTTGGGGTATATTTCTTATCTCTAGTGTCAATGCTTAATTTGAGTAGATTTAGTGTTAGTTCCTAAGGTGTTTGGCAGTTTTAACTGTATGATGAAGTTAATTGACTTTGTAGTAGATCACATTTTGTATTAAACCTGAAGGATCAGAACAACCCCAAAGGGCAACACAGTAAATCAATTTGTGTTGCTGCCCTTTGACACACAAGTTTAAACGGCGGATAAGTCATCTGTTGCAAAACGATATCTATCCTAAAATACAAAGTAAGTGAATATTAATATATGACTCATTTTAGTTAGTGTGTGGAACTGAGGTTGCCACTTAACTGATGGCCATCTCCAACACAACTTTGTTATTTATTGTCTGTTTTTGCTCAGGATAATTGGTAGTTTACTATTTGTGCATTGCTAAGGTTCAGAGATAGTGACACTTGATCTTGAATATTGATGTAGACGACATATCTAAGAATCTAGAACTTTGAGCACACATTAGTTAATGGTCTGACAGGTAGAAGTGAATCAGCAAATTTCAAACCAGTGTTAGTAGCAAACCAAAATTATCAGCTTCGTCTTCACATAGTAGGTTTATATCAGTCTGATTGATACAACAATCCAGAGGCACAGTATCATAGGAAAAAGGACTTGCAAATTGCAAATGGAAGTACACATGCTCAGATGTGCTTAATTTGCACATATAGTTTGTACAAACATAATGGAGATCATCATGTGATCAAAATTTAATCCATGTAGTAATTGGACACATCATAAAGAATTAACCATGAATGAGTTAGTGATTGAAAACATGAAGACATGCTCCTTCAAGATGATGAAGTAGTTCTGAATTCTAACTCCGAAGTTGATAGTTGGATTGTTCTGTAGAATCAATCGTTCTGTAGAAGTGAAGCAATGAATTTAAGGTTAGAAAATTAGCAATGCAATGTGAAACTTAAACGTGTAAGTTGATAGTAAATGAACCTACAAATTTTGTAAAAAAAATTCAAAGGTTGGACTACCTATTTGGTGAGGACTTCTGTGTAGACAATATTTTTTGTGTACGCCCCATTTGTACCGATTGTCTTCCCCGTCTTCTTCTTCTTCTTTTGTTCCCCTTTGTGTTTGTGTCTCCTGTAGTAATCTTCTTATTCTCCTCCTTGTTCTCATCATGTGTTCCCGTTAGTACCTTTATGTTTGATGTTGCGGTCGCTCTAGAAAGAGCGACATATAGTTGCCCATGTGAGAAAACCGGTTCAGGCAGGTAGGCGCCGACATTTGGTATTGTTTGACCTTGTGATTTGTTTATTGTCATTGCAAAACTTAACCTCACTGGAAATTGTTTCCTCTTGAAATTGAACGGGAACATGTCGTCGTCATATGGGCATAATGGTATACGAGGCAAGAAAACTCGCATTCCAGAGTGCTGCCCTACAACAATCTCTGCATCAATTGCATTTTTCTGGAATCCACGTACGACCAATCTTGTGCCATTGCAGAGTCCATTAGCAGGGTCGATGTTCCTCAGTAGTATGATTGGACAATTTATTTTGAGCTTTAGCATATGTGGAGGCAGTCCGTTTGGGGTGAGGGTGTTTAGGAATTCCGGTGGATAGTAGTTATGTGGGTCGTCTTCTACAGAATCGAAGCTGTGGTACACCATCTCCTCTCCTTTGAACCGATCAATCATTTTTAGGTTGATCCTGTCTACGGAGTCATTCCTTGTGGATAAAATTGCTCTTGATGTGATGTACTTTGGATCTTTTAGGGAAGCATCGTCTGTTTTGTAGATACTATCGATGAGTCTATCCAGGCCATTAACATCTGTCTTATTTGGCACGCATATACTTGTAGGTAGAAGTATTTCACCATCATCATTTGTCTCCTTGGTTCCGTTTCCAATGCGTAGTAGGTATTCTGCGAACCATTTGTCGTTTTGAGCCCTCATGTTGTGCACAAGCTTCAATTGACGCATGGAATTCCAGAGCTCGGACCTGCGTAGTGATGCGTCTACTATCTGGGCTCTTGTTCCCTTTCGGACAACAGGTAGCACTTGCCTAAAGTCTCCTCCAAATACGATTGTTTTTCCACCGAATGGAAGATCTGGTTTGTCCATTATGTCCCGCATGCTTTTGTCTAGCGCCTCCACTGTTTGCCTCTTAGTCATAGATGCTTCGTCCCATATTATTAGTGATGCTGCTTGTAGTAGTTTGGCTGTACCACTTTGCTTTGTGAATCCACAAATAGCTCCATCGTCTATTTTTAGTGGAATCTTAAATCTCGAGTGTGATGTCCTTCCTCCGGGCATTATGGAAGCAGCAACTCCGGAAGTGGCCATCGCCACAGCAATCTTGCCTTGTCCGCGTATTGTCGCCAAGAGCGCTCTGTAAAGAAAAGTTTTCCCTGTGCCTCCCGGTCCATCGACAAAGAACATGCCTCCTCTTTGGCGGTCAATTGTGTGTAAGATTTCATCATAGGCCTTCCTCTGCTCGTTGTTTAGGTTTCTATGTAAAGATGCGTCTTCCGGGTCCACCTCGATCGAGGTCTCCTCGATGATCTCCCTAGGTATGTCGTTTGTCGTCTCATGTTGTTTCTCAATCTCTGGAAGAGGAAACGATTTTATGTCTTTTCCCATTGAGTGCAACATGTCTCGGATATTTCTAAGCACCATCTGTTCGACTGTGTGCTTGCATTTGCAGTTTCTGCTGTAGTCTTCTGACATTGACTCGAGGTGTTTGTTCCAAAGGCTACGGACGTCGCTGGGCTCGCAAAACACCAGGATTGTCGCGAACAGCCTTCGTAGTGATGATGGCATTCGAAACAACTCCGCTTCTGTCATGCAGTCATCCAATGTGTTGTCTGCCTCAATAAGCCCCCGTTTTTCTGCAGCTTCACGGAAGGTTGGCATTAGTTGTCCTTCGACTGTTCTTAGGTCTTCGTAGCTGGTGGCGCCTGTCACGTGGTTTAGGAGAACTCGAAGATAGTATCGTTCTCCTTCAGCTGGGTGTGCTGAGACGATTCTGCCAACCTGGAACAGAGCGGCTCGTTTTCTCTCTTGCCAAAACTTGCCGCGTGTTTGCCAAGTATAATATTCCGGAAAGTCTCTGTATAATATGCCTCGTCCTTTCTCATGTAATCTGTTTGCTTCAAAGTACGCTGTCAACATTGATATTTCTGTGCCTTCACGGTCGATAACACTATTTATTTTTTCTTTGCCATGATATGAAACCATGTGCATATTTGGGAGATGTAGCTGTAGTTGCAAGACTGGTGGGTGCATTTTGCTTAGTTCGAAGCCATATATTCTCCACAATGCTTCTGGTGGTGTCACCCAACGTGCGTCTCGGTATTGTTGAATCTCGTCAATTTCAGCTTCATCTACTTTGTCAGTTATAGATACAGATGCTCGGTCATGACCCTTGTAGATGTACTTGAACAGGTACTTAACAGCTTTAATGCTTGAGCATATCTCAACATTTATGTGGCAGTTGAACATCCTTAACAGATAGGGGTTGTAAGGAACCACCCACCTGTTATCCAGTTTGCAATTTCGGACCGTTTCACTCCGACCGTCATTGCGTCTCCTATATATTGGGTAGGAGTCCTTGCCTTGAATCGTAGTTTCGGTAAATGGCCTTGGATAATTGTTCTTGCATGATGGACGATTCTTTGTGCATGGACATAATTTATTCAATGCACCACAAGGACCATGCATCATATGTTTGATTACCATTTTGTATAACTCTGGGTACTTGTGCTTGTTAGGGAGCTCAGCGGAGATGATTCTGTCATACTGTTCTGGACATGTGTACTTATATTTTGTGGTCATGATCAGCAAAAAGTGAGCATGGGGCAATCCCCTCTTTTGGAACTCCACAACATATGTATGTGCCTTAACCTTTCCGAGAATGGCCTTCTGAAATAGTTGCTTTTTCATTTCTTCTAGCTTCGCCCTGAAAACACGAACTACAATATCTGGGCGATCTTGTGGTGTCTGTCCGGATTGTAGTTCACGTGTGATCTCATCCCAATTGGGGTTGTAGGTCATTGTGAGGAATATGTCTGGCTTTCCATATTTTCTAACTAAAGCCATAGCATCTAGATACCGTCGAAGTCTATCTCGTGGTCCTCCAATAAATGATGATGCAAGTACTCTCCGTTTTCCGACTGCATTTCCCTTTTCTTCTCCAGCTTGAATGCTGTCTAGAAGGCCTTGGTATAGATCTGCCCTTATTTCCTTTTGATGATGCCAGATGTAATCTAGTCTGGAGCTTTCAATCTTGATGTATGTATCTACAGCAAACTGTTGGAAAATCCGTCCGCCATGCAATATTGGGTTGAATATGTTTGGTCGTGTATGGAATTTATAGCAATAGTATTCTCTCATGGTTACCCACAGGCCATTGACTGAATCTGTGCAAATATTGGAACATGAAAAGTTAGTTGCATATGTAGTAGTGTGACATATATGAAAAATTGAATTTTGAATAAAACAATATTTGAAAATTTACCTGGTTCATCATCACTATTGTTATCATCAGCATCGACAGCTTCCTCTCGTGTATTCTTCTTTGGGATTTTCCTATGCCAACCTAGTTCAGCTCTTGGAAAGAATAGAGGATACGACAATGGATCATAACACCCATAATATGATCGAATGTGCTCTATTTCGTTGTTGTTGCCATGTAGTATTACATTCTTGTCATAAGTATCTCTTCTTTCATTTCCCTCAATCCACACTGCAGCTACCTCCGAATTGATTGGTGTGTTGTAAGTTCTCTGGTCCAATCTTTGGTCAAGGTTCAGTATGAGTCTGTAGTCCTCAAGGTTTTGGGCTTGTCCCAAACTCCTAAACTGCTGAGAGTATGGGTTATCACGTAGAATGTCGGTTATTATTCAAATCACCTGCTTGTCTTGCTCGTACGTTTCCTCGCGGCAACGGCGGTACCGATGCTCCAAGCTTGGATCATCATCGTAGAAATATAGCTCGAGATGCTTTGGATCTGACTGACTGTTACCGAATGAGTGTATATTATGGTAGATTTGACCATGTGCTCGAAACGTGTATATACCAGCTGTTCGTATGTCAGTTGTGTCTTTGTCAAGGTTACAGTATAACGTAGTAAATGAGAAGTGTCCATTGAAAAATCTTATATTGTTCCGAAAATGTCTTGCATTAGAGTCATTGCTTGTCCAAAGTCTCCTTAGTTCAGGTGGTGTATCTGGATTGGCTAGTCTTATCTTTCCTTTTCTGCAGCATAAACCCTTAGTTTCATACTTGAATTTTGTTGCATGGCAGAAGCTGCAATTTGGTACAGTTTTGAGCACGTGTGTCTTCTTTGGTATGTTGCTATAGACGAAATCATACGGGTCGGGGTTGTGAAATTCATCATCTTCTGTGATTTCGATTTCGTCTTCTCTTCCCCATTCTGGTTTGATTTGTAGCATCAAAAAATTAATAAAGAGGTAATATAATGATGCAAATATATTTAAATTGTATTGAGCATACCTTGTCCCGAGAACATGTATTCATACTCGTTTGTGTCTTCTTCAAATATGACTTTATCATTACCGTCATCCTCATTGTAAATTGATTGTGTTGGTGCATCTACCACTTTGATGATTGAATCTGGCTCATCATTACCTGTGTAGGGATTTTTGATTGTTATACACACGCACATAGATATATGTATAGATATAATTTTTGTATTGCATAATAGTATATACGGTATTGATCATCTTACCGTGATCATCATTATATAATGACTGTATTCGTGCATTTACTTCTTTGATTGTTGGCAACATTGAAGAGGGGATGTCTTGCCACGAAGCTACATTAGTATGATCGTTATCATAGAATGTTTGTGTTGGGGCATCCGTTTCTTTGATGCTTGGAAACATTGATGAGGGGATGTCTGTCCAGAAAATATGGTTAGTTGTACAGACATATGTATATCTATTTTGAATGAGAGTAGAGTATTACCGTAAATCATGTCTTCTGGTTGCTGTAGATGTTCTGTGTCATCGTCGTCGGTTTCCGACATGGATGCGTTTTCAGAAGCAGTTTTCTTCTGTCTTGTCGTGAATTCTTTGTTACGACGGTGTAGCAATCTTTGTCTTTTTCCTGGCGTCACATGTTTTTTGTGTTTTACAGGAAAGGAAGAAGTACTAACTTCCTGTTCGGTTGCGATATACGCAGGGTTCTCCATCGCAATTGAGTCTTTGCTTGCTGTATTGCGCTTCAGCTCATTTATACTTTCTATTCTAGCTTTCTTTTGTGTTGGCTGCATATTTGCATATATTTGCCTATGTTGGGCGCATATTTTTTCTTTCTTTTGTTGATAGGCTTCACGGCGCTTTTTGAGTTTTTCCTGTTTTTTTTCATCGGTCATCTGTGCATTCTGCTCTGCTAATTTTTCTCTCTGTTTTTGATAGGCTTCACGGCGTTTTTTGAGTGTCCCCTGCTTCTTTTCTTCGTTCATCTGTGCATAACTCTCTCTGTCTCTTTTCCTTCTTTGTTCTTTAGCATCCATTACCAAAGACTGTCGGAAATGCCTGCCTGCATGATAGTTTTCAAGTATAAGAAATTGTTATTTATTTATTTTCCAAACAACTCTGATCTTATCAAGTGAAATGCAAACAAAGGAATTATAAATTTCTTGTGGGAAAAATCCTTGAGGCTGTTCATATTGTATTGATATTGTTTGCACTCCCTTTTCAATTCCCTACAAGTCTGAATTGTTATTTTCAGTATCATTGACCAATGATCTGTTGCACATGTGTGATCAGGGTGTAGGGGCATACAGGTGAGTTGAGCAGCGCGCACGGACAGAGCAAACAACCCAGATGGACTGAAAACCTGAAGTATATAAGGTACAGAAACAATATAGATAGAAGAATGAAGCATGTTCCTTTACTGAGTACACAGTAGGGTGGATGTTTCTGCTGGATGCAAATTTGTCTACTTGGTTACAGATAAGAAAAGTACCTGATATAAACTTGCTTGCCAAACAGCTTACTTCCTTGCCAAACAACTTACTTCAACTGAAGGTAGCTCACAAGGCACGTGTGAAGCTGACTCTAGTTAATTGAAGCAAAGACTTGGGATTGTGTAAGAATAAACGTGGACATAGGTGTGTATTTGTAGTACCAACTGTACCTATCTCAAGTCCTATCTCAAGTAGGTTTCAGACTCTTGTAGCTATCTTAGTAGGATTGGGATTCCACTTTCCAGCTCCCGTGTATTACCTTTTTGGTGTTATTTTGATGCTGAGTCGGACAAGGTTTAGAGGTTTAGATCTGCCTATATAGAGAAATTTAAAAAAAAAGAGGCGCTGGTGCTGGTATCGAACCCGAGACCTCCTGGTGGCGTTCGTGGTGCTGGACCTCTAGTTACTTTTTATTAAACAAAAAAGATATGTACCTGTGTAATTGAGTTGGATAGCACATCCGGTGAAATATTCCATAAATTTGACCATAAACAAACCACATGAAGAACTGTCTTTTTGAATTGGCTTTTGTAATTGTTCTGTGATCTTTCATTCAGTAAGATCAATGTCTTTCCAATTGTCGCTAATCAAGTTTTGACTTTTAAGAAGGTCCAAATGAAATTGTACTCCTCGTAGCTAAAAAAACAATTAATGCTCAGAAATTGTACACATTAACAAAGTATGACTTTATGTCATTTACATGTAGGATTAAAATTGGTGTAGTAACTAACCATAATAAAGAGATCATCTCGATCAAACTTCCAGCACAATGAGTCGAGTACTTGAATCTCTCGCTTTTTTGTATTCACGACAGCTAAATACCAATGTGTGTTGCCCGTATTTATTGGAAGTTCAATCTGTAACAAAAATAATTAGGAAAATAAAAAATAAAAAATGTATGAAACCTAGAACATGAAAATTATGGATATGGACATTACCATGTCATGCTTCATATTTTTTTTGACAATATCCGTCATAAACTTACTATCTTCTTGTATTCCAAGGTTGCCATCTCGTCTTAACAGTGAGGTAACAAAAGGACTCTCAAAATATACTGTACTATCATTCTGGACTTGTATTTGGTCCTTTATACAACATATATATGCGTTGATCACCTATAATAAAAAAATTCAAAAAATACATTACTAATAAATATTAGTGATTGGAATTTTATTTCATGTTTGAGCAAGGGTACTTACATCATCATTTACCCATTCTTTTTCATCTAGCAGGCACATCAATTGATTTTGTAAGACAGAACTTCCATCTATCTTAACAAGTAATTGTTTTCTGAAAGATGATTCTATTGCTAGATGAGCACATTCATCATTGTTGGTCAGTGCATAATCTGCAAAAAGTCAAATAATTTAAGAATTTATTAAATATGAAAGTAGACATAATAAATCAAACAAATACCTTGTGGGAGATAATCATATAAAACCGATGTCACTGTCGAGCTAGTTGTGGATGGAGGTGATGCCAATGTATCATGATCTATGTTATTATCCGGTTCTGGCACAATTGATTCAAAACATTCAGAAACTGAAGTAGATGTTGACATAGGTGTTGGCTCCTCAACACCTGAATCAGAAATTTTTGCTTTTTTTGAAGGGCGGTTATCGAATTTATCAAAATCGTCTACAATGGTCAATTCAGTGATGCCATCATTTTTCTGCAATAACAACAAAATTCAAGTTAAACGTCCAATTTTGAAATCATATAACAATATTGAAAAGCTAATTATAGGCTGCACAAGACACCTGAGTATGTTCAAACTGTCTACATCACTGCCAGATTGCATATTCTGTCTACCAACGTATCTCTAATGCATAACACCATAATTCAGGACCTTTAATCTTTGTATCGGAGGATATGTTGATTGGCATGGGCTGCAATTATAATAACAAAAATCATATAGATGCAGGAATCTATAATTGGTAGGCTCTCGTATTAGCGCATACAGAGCACGGCGTGGCTGCTGGGACGCCGGCGAACAGGATAGGCACAGAAGAGCTAGCAGGCGGCGCGGTGGAGTGGTGATGGCTACACGTGCTTGTGGTTGTGGTGCTGGGGCGAGGCAGGGCGGCAAGAAAAATAGCTAGCAGCCAAGCGTTAACGGGTCAGGTGATCGGTCGTGGCTGGCTGTTGGGTGCAGGGGAGTAGAGCTGGCACGGCGGGGAAGACATATTTGATGCAATGAAGTGCAGGTTGCCAGATAACCAAAAACTCTGATTTCAATTCTTTGTGCACGTACCTCGAGCATAGTCGGCGAAGGCGAACTGATTCTGTCGGACTACCGGCGAAGGCGAACTGATTCTGTCGGACGGCGTCTTGCTTTCCGGCGAAGTTGGCGGAGGCGACAGTGTGCGGACTACCAGCGAAGGCGAACTGATTCTGTCGGACGGCGTCTTGCTTTCCGGCGAAGTCGGCGGAGGCGACAGTGTGCGAACTGCCGGCGAAGGCGAACTGATTATGTCGGACGGCGTCTTGCTTTCCGGCGAAGTCGGCGGAGACGACATTGTGTGGACTTGAGGTGAACAATTACGTGGATTTTCGGTCGAGCCTTTCATCTTATAACAGCCAATTTTGGGTGAAATCCTGATCGGGATACTCATGACTCCGTATTTGAGTTGTTCTCGTATACAAACAGACGCACGCGTTAAAGGAAAATTCAGCCCAATAGTCCAACTGTCGTACGTGATCTAGCTGCCGTACCTGATGTTGCCGCTCGTACAGCGTCGTACGTGATGTAGCTGCCATACATGATGTTACGTGATGTTGCCGCTCGTACGGACAGACCGCCGTACGTGATCAAAACTAACCGGAAAAAAATCTAATCGCGGGACGAAACCAAAAATATCACCTTGATTTATTAGTATATATACTAGCACAAATGCCCGTGCGTTGCAACGGGAGAGAAAATATCCCACATCCCTATGCTAATAGGCATGTCTCAAGGATCCCTCCATCCGCGTCCTCTATTTCAACATGGTGCCAACACACCAACAGTGGTTGCAGTGTTCATCTCATCACAACAGTGGCCCGGTTTGCCGGCGGTTCTGTTAGGGACCGGACCAGCCTCGGACCATGTCCACCCTGAGTTGGACGGCGTGACATCCTATCTACAATGACACCAAGTCCAGTTCGATTACATGTACTTGGTGATCAGCCGCCGGCGGTGCCGCTCAGAAGGCCTCTCACTCGAACTCGGCCATCTCCTCGCAGAAAAATCAAGAGATGGGAGACGTGGGGGAGAGGGCATATAACGTCTAAGGCTTATACGGGAGCGGACCGGGAGGAATTTGTGATTTGGAGGAGCACAATTGCTGGGCGTCGCGCATCGTTTTTTACGTATCCGAACGAAACCAGAACGCATCGTTTTTACGTATCCGGCAGAAGCGTATTATGACGGTGAGCGGACAGAAGCAATAGCCGCTTTATTATTTGGTAAAGATAGCAAACATGGTCGTGCGTTGCAATGACGAAAAACCATCACATGGACCTAATTCGATAAGCATGACTCAAGCGTCCCCCTCACATGTCCACGTCTTCCATTTCAACACGGCACCCCATTCATGTTGTCTTTTTCCCCTCCCCCTATGTAACTGCAATTAATGACAATACAATAAAAGCTAAAGTAACAATTAAAAACACATTAAGATATGCAAAAGTTGAAAAGTTTATGAAATAAATAAATAATCAATTGATTCCAAATTATAGTTCACTTCAAAAATAAGAAAAATCAATTAAGCATGAAGAATCATATTTTTCTAACAAAGAAAATAGGAAGACTTGTGCTGCCGGGATCTACCTAAATGATAGAAAAAAAATAAGCATTAACATAGTCTAAAATTCTAAGAAGGCAATGTTTGAAGTGCACATGATTTACTGCACTGGTTTGCCGGAAAATTATGTATTTTTTTACAACGGCAGGAGAAACTCAGAGACCAAAACCCGGGAAAAGACAAATCAGTAGCATGAATACAAATGTGTGTAGACTCAAGTTGAATCTACCATAGCATATACATTTTCATTGCGATCAATAATGCAACCATACGCGGTAGTTAAAATCAGTTGAAGATGAAAATCTCTTTTATTTCACCCGGATGAACTTTGCTCTTGCGTACAGCCGTACACCGCATACTGCGGACGACACACATCCTGGTGGGGTCGCCCACTTGCCCAGCCTTATCTCCTCCAGTGGATCACGAGATCCACTAAAAAGTTCCACCGAGTTCGATCCCGTTTTTCCTCCCCCACAGCCTGCTGCTACTCAAGCTCACCCGCTGTTGCGCCAGTTCCACACACGGGTGCTGCATGCCGACGCTTTATCGTGGTGATGGTCCACGACTGCCGGCGTTGTTGACTCAGTGTTGCCGGTGCGGCGACGTGACCCTCGTCGGCGCCGCTCGTGCGCTGCGCTGCTGTGCGGCCCGGCGGTGGCCGCCGGTGCTCCGATGCATTGCAGCGTTCGACTGTTGCTGGCGCTGTGACGCGGCGGCCGTCGTCGGCTGCTGGTGCTGCAACGCAGTCCTTGCCGGCGCTGCTATGCGACACTCGCGACACTGCGCTGATTCTGCTGCAACGGAGTCGGGGTTTGGTGCTTCAGGGGCCGCCGGTGACAGGTCGCACAGCACATTTCTTCTCCTTCTTCATGTCTCCTCCTCACCTGCACTTTTCTTTTTGCCTTGGTTATGCAGGGAGCACGCAAGGAGCCTCGCCACTGCCGCCGGCACCCGGACGTCGTCGCGCCGCTGCTGCCGGCACCTCCGAGTTCGCCGGGCGCTGAGGCCCTTCCTCCCCTGCGTCCGGCACCGCCACTCTCTGGCTTGCCTCCAAGCGGATCCAGCTGCCCTCGACCGTTCTCGACCTCGTCTAGCCATTTTTGACGCGCCACCGCTGGATCCGTCTCCATCGCACCGGATCCGTCCGGATCCAGCTGCCCTCGACCGTCCCCGGCCTCGTCTACTCCTCCCCGTCGCCGGATCCGTCCGGATCCAGCTGCCCTCGACCGTGTCCCCGGCCTCGTCTGCTCCTCCTGTCGCCGGATTTGATGCGCCGCCATCCCCGTTCCCCTTCTGATTATCCTCACCTCTGTTTCTTGATTTCTGTGGTCGCTTGTTGAATAAACAATTTGTACCTATATGAACCGGTGAGATTAGGTGTAATTAAGCGATGTGGTATTATTACTTAGCCACATCATATAATTTTTTCGGCATGATCCTAACAAGGCAAGGAGAAAGCCCATCAGAACATGAGGTCCAGTACGGGGGCGGCGTGAAGGATGCGGCACGAATCTGAAATACGAAACGTTTTCTTTTTCACATATATACTGGACTGCGGGTTAATTACTTAAAACCACAGGGGGCTTTTTGCAAAAAGTGCACGACGACGGACAACCAGAAACCCAATTCTCTTTATTATTAGGTAAAGATATATATATATATATATATATATAATATAATATAATATAATATATATATATATACTAGCAAAATGGCCCGTGCGTTGCAACGGGAAAAAATCATAATCTCCAACGGCCATGACCATATTTTGTTGCATCACCGAGATACACTATCACTCTCAATTTTTTGAAATCATGAACAATTTTTTAAATCATGGACTTTTTTTATACTCGTGAACATATTTGAAATCATAAACCTTTTTCAAATTCGGTAACACTTTTAAAAAAATTCGGTAACACTTTTAAAAAATTCGGTAACACTAGTACAAATGCCCGTGCGTTGCACCGGGCGAAAAATTGAAACCTGCTTCAATTGCTATTATGCAACACTTTTTAATCTAATTTTTGCAAACGCCAGAAATAATATTACACTGAGCATTTCTTTTTGGACCATGAAATTTGGACGTACCCTAACAATATTCGTCATGACCTATTTCAGCTCTGCACTTTCATTTCATCGGATGAAATAGTAGTTGTGTATGGAATAGTCTTCAATCAATTTTACTTTTTATTGTTCAGAAAACACGATTTTTTTTATTTGGAGGTGTTTTTTTAATAAAAAATCAAGAATGTTTTTTAAAAGAGAATCATTTTTATGTTTTTTTTGAAATATTATATTTGCTTTGTAAAAAATTTGCAATGTTTTTTCTGCTTATACATCCCACGGCCAGTTAAGCAGGCTACAATCTGAAGCCCAAAGCGGGAAAGCACTGAGAGCAGCCCACCCGTCATCCGACAGCATCCATACTTCAGTTCACTCCACAGACGACACGAACCAGCCAGTCGGCCGATTCCCAATTCTCTAACATAGTTGACGCATGACGGCGGCGCCAGCCGACGACTCCAGCCCTCAACTGGCCGGTGGGAGGAGCAGGATCCATACTTCAGTTCGCTTCTCCCCTGCTCGGCTACTCCCTACCTAGGTGCCGACGGCACCACCAGGGCTGCAGGGCACCAGCCACAAGCAAGCAATAGAAATCAAGATCAATCTGTGTAGACATGTACTAAGTTGGCTTTACTTTTTTCTGTCTGTGCGTCCAAACTCTGAAAGTTGGGTAGTACGTACAGTACTTTATATTAGACTGTTTTCCTCTTGTACGTCCGATCTAGTAATCCGTCTCCTTTTTAGTTTGTGATCAGTAGTAATCCGTGAAGGACGCAAACAACATCAAATGGTCAAACACATCTCTCAGCTGCTTCCAAGCGCATGTGTTCTCGTCGTCCTCAGAGCCGCCGGAGCGTGTTTGCCTTGAACGCGAACGTGAGCTTACGGTTTCGTCGACATCTACTTTATGTTTTGGAGAATATCATTGTCATTTAATCAAGGCTAGAATCTGAAGATTGACTGAAGAACATAGCATAAATAAACTTGACTATGTAAATAGATCAATAAGTTGTCTGGTGGTAAATCTAAACCCCAAGACCAGTGATACCGACAGCACACACAAACCAGCCAGGTCATTATATGTCAAAACTGTACATTAGTAAGGTCTTGGACCTTGTACAAACAGGGTGAAACAGAGCATCATCCAGCGGAAGCAACACACAAACCAGGAGGAGCAGCATAGTTCATATCTTCAGATTGAGGGGAACATATGTGTGGAAATAAAATAATAAGAGCACTGCAACTGCTAGTAAACAACATGATAATTTCAACCAATACATAGGACCACCATCAAGCACAGAATACTGTTAAAGAGTACTCCCTCCGTAAAGTAATATAGGACGTTTTAGATTACTAAAGTAGTGATCTAAAACGTCTTATATTACTTTACAGGGGTAGTACATGTCTAGATTTCGTTATAAGCTAGAAACTAAAAGTCATTTACAGCCAACTATATGTAGTTGACCCAACTGGTCTATATCCAATGAATTATAAGGCACCCTTTCATTTGCTAGATATATAAAACTACCACCAGGGATGCCAGCCAACAGAGAAGCTTCTTTTTTCAGAAATAGCACGCACGTCCTGTTTTAGCAGATTGAAGTTAGCATGACCAAGTAATCAATCTTGAAAAAATAATTTGTCATTATGAAATCTTACAAACCGTACTATTTTACATACCAGTTTTACATTGGATTTTCCTGATACAACTGGTGAATTCAAGTACATAGAGTCATGGATGTTACTGCATAAAGTAAATTGATCCAAGGTCAGAGAACCATGATATGCATCATGCGACAGTACCATTGTTCAAAGGAGACAAAAAATATTGCAATCCAGTATGTAGATGGCAAAAGCATAGAGTTAGAAAGTACCAATACATATGTTTCGAAACTAAGTTACTAATAAGATGAGAAAGCTAGGATGCATGTTAAAAAATTCGATATGCTGCAATAATGTGTTCTGGTCACCCATGTACATTACTGAAGATTGTCCACCTAGTTTGCAAGAGCAGGTAATAAATTGTTGTTTGTCGAAGTGCTAAACACTCCACTACATGTTTTGAGCAGCAAGACAGGACTATATAGATACTCTTCAATTAAAGGGAGTCCATTGAACATCAGAAATTCAGTGAACTCATCCCATACATCTGGTTTTAGGAATTTAGTCTGCTGCTGTCAAGTACAAATTGAATCCATCTATGTAGGAGCCCATGATATGTTGCTTGTCAGCCAAATATAATCTACTGTCGTCAACAGCTAAATTCTGAACAAATACTTCTGGTGAGCTTAGAATCAATTAAGCTATTGGAGATTGATAATGTAGTGTCAAGATTTTAACAGAGAAAGCATCATTGTACTGGTAATGAAGGGGAAAGGCATCAAAGAGAACACCTACAGAAGGATTAATGGAACCTGACTACTGGTCCCTTCTTTTGTTTTTAATGATTAAGCTTAAGTACACGAGCTATGTAGAAAAAACACTATAACTACTTACGAATCCAGTGAACCTCTATCAAGATAAATCACACTGTAGGTGTTGGCATCTATGATCATTCCCCTATTAATATTCTGCAACTCTGATCACACATATAAGATAAGCTTTTTGTTCACATACTAACAAAAGTGTAGCTTCTATGAATCTACTTCAAGCACTACAGACTTGAATCAATTTTCAGAATTGAATTAACGTGCACAAAATTAAGAGCTGCCTATAGTAAGGTGTCATCTCTATTCTTGAGGTCCAATTAACAGCACACCAGCAATAAACTTAAGCAGCATGTATAACAAATTATGCAGTTTGCATGCGTTCCTAGCAATATCATGTAAATGCAGGGTGTCTTGCACTAATATATGAGAACTGAGGGGGGAAACATACAGTCTGCACGTCGGTGTCATCGAGCGTTATTGGTGGCATGTCCGAGAGCCGAACCTCTTTGGCCTCCAACTGAGTTCGATCCGATGCCTTTGGCACCTGCACGCGCACACACAGTAGACATCAAAACCAGGCCAAATCAAACCAAGCTCACACCAACCTCTAACTCTACATGAGGGCAATCTATGGTGATGTTGTAACTAATTAATCTGGGGTCGAAGGATAGAACATGACCATGACAAACACCATGATAGTATTTTAAAGCAATGTATACAAGCTATCATGATTCATGCACCTAATTATCTCAGAGCAATCCAAATAAACTTGACATATTAAAAGCAGTAAAGCTTCCATGGCATGTAGAAACAAAGCATATTGCTGGATCAACAATACAACACCTACAGTATATGCTTGATTTTGGTTTGGATTCAGAAAATCTGTACGCTGTTTGTAATTCAGGAATTCATGCACCTAATTATTTCAGAGCAATCCAAATAAACTTGTCATATTAACAGCAACAAAGCTTCCATGGGATGCAGAAACAGAGCATGTTGCTGGATCAACAGTACAACAACCTACATTATATGCTTGATTTTCGTTTGGATTCAGAAAATCTGTATCCAAAGAATGACATAAATGAATCATACGGATTCCAACGTACATAATGAATGCCGATGCGCAAACCACGGGCGGTAAGAACCTCATACTACCAGATTCTTAACAAGAGTAAAACACACTGTCAGTACATTAACTTGGCACAACAGAAACCGACCAATTTCAAAAGTGAAACCTACTGATGCATAGCAAAGCATATGTACAAATGCTCCAGAAATTGTTTTCCCCTGTCTCGGAGATGTAGGGACCCTCACCGTCCATGTCGCACAGGACATGTGCACAAAGAACAGTGTTGCTGCTTGGTTACTACTACACATCTATACATAGAACACAAAGAACAAAGGCTGCTGCTAAAAAAGGAAAAACCATCAGACTTGTCAGTGTGGCAAAATTTGTACCCTAGACAGAGGATTGCTAATAACCTACTGGTGTTTGAAAACTCTCAGCATCATCTTGCAACTTGCTGAATCAGATATACACCCTCCCTATATAAATTTTCAGAAAATACTCCTTGAATCTAGTCATAGCAAATATAAGAGGTCTAAAGACTTGCAGAACCAAAATATAGAGGCAATACTGAACATCTACTGAACCAATATGAACAAACCAACAACAACTCCAGTACAAACTTCAGATCTAAAGAGTAACTTAAATTAATCATCAGTATGTGCACTACCGAGGAAGACCATACAGTTTTGCTGATTAAAAAAATAACCATACAAAGACCATGCTGCCATTTTCCAGTATATATAATGTCCAGTAAAATGGGAACACGGGTATGCGAGCAGTAAACTGAAGAACGTAAAACGTCCAAGTGAAATTTTCAGCCTGATGTAATCAATATTCTTGAAGACGATATGCAAAACTTAAAAAACCAAAGAAAAACGGGCATCATATAACTCTTGTCAATTGGTTAAACAAGTGAACTAAACATTTAGGAATGCTAGAACTATTGTTGCAGAAACTGAACTTATCATTCTCTTCATTTTTTGTTCAAACTCTTATGCCATTGCTGATGCATAAGCCTTGTGCATCATTTTAACTAAATATCACTGCCTTGCTAAATAAGAATAGTATTTATTATGGTGAAAGAGTAATGAAAAACTGGACTTGTGCTAATGGGAGAGATAGAGAGCAGATGGGGATTGCTTGCCCTATCTTGGTGCAGCAGAGGCGTCATCCGAGGCGAGGAGGTGCTGCTGGCTAGGGTTCCTCCCTGCTGACCTGCATGAGAAGGGAAGCAAACGAGATGAGGAAGGGACGGGAAGGGGAGGGGATGGGAGAGGATAAAACCTTGAGGAGCTGAAGGTCCATGGCGTCCTTCACATCTCCGTGAAGAAGACCTTGACGGCGACGACCGTGGTGGATGGGGAACTCCCATGGCGTGCATCTGTAGCAGAGATATGAAGAGAAGGTGAGGTGTAGGGGTGGTGGATCCCGACCAGGAAGGAAGAGGGACGAACCTGGGGCCGCCGGAGACGCGCCGGTGAAGCCCTGCCCGAAACCCTAGCCATGGGGATGGGGTTGCGAGCGGGCGGTAGAGGCCAAGAGCGGAGAATCTGGCCGGAGGGGAGGGAGGTGCGGACCGTGCGGAGCTTGTGGGCGTGTTGCGCGGCGCCGGAGCTCGCCGGAAGCTGTCGGCGTGGGTGGTGGTGGCGGCAGCGAGGAATTGGGGGCGAGAGGGAGAGGAGGCGAGCCCGTGCTCCTCCTATGGTCGTGTTTTTTTTCCTTTCCACAAATCTGCTCGGACCGCGGGTTGAATAATCCAAATGACAGGGTGTTTTGTGAAAAAATGAAACGTTTTCCCCGATCCACTTAAACCGGGACTGCGGGTTGATTTCTCGGAAACAGAGGGGCTTTTTCGCAAAAATGCCGACGACGTACGACAGAAGCGGTAGCTGCTTTATTATTAGGGAGAGAGGTAAAGATAAAGATATATATATATATAATATAATATAATATATATATATATATACTAGCAAAATGGCCCGTGCGTTGCAACGGGAAAAAAATCATAATCTCCAACGGCCATGACCATATTTTGTTGCATCACCGAGATACACTATCACTCTCAATTTTTTGAAATCATGAACAATTTTTTAAATCATGGACTTTTTTTATACTCGTGAACATATTTGAAATCATAAACCTTTTTCAAATTCGGTAACACTTTTAAAAAAACTCGAACATTTTCTAAAATTACGAACAATTTTTCAATTAGTGAACATTTTATACTATTTTCAAACATTTTTTCAAAATTGTGAACATTTTTTTTAAACAATTTTCTTGAATCGGCGAACATTTCTAGAATTGATGAATCACACGCCCTTTTGCCGCCTCTCGACAACAACCGGTGCATGTCAGGAAACCATGCACTTCCACTTGGCCCTGAACCCACAGAAGTCCATGGTGTTGCTGTAGATGATCGCCACGATGACGCCGCACGACCTCGATGGCGATGGAGCCGAAGCCAGAGTAGGCGAATTGTATGGGGTTGCCCTCTGCTATTTGCAAACATATATTCCGCTTCTTAACTCAAATGGGAGCACGTTGAACTCGAGCGACGCCGGTGTTAGTTGCAAATAGAAACAGTTTATATAATGTTGGGAAAAGCCAGAAACAACTTATATTGGGACAACCAAAAATAGTTGCTAGCAGTTGAGTTTAGGAACAAAATATGTTTACACGCTATATACAATAACCATGGATTAAAATAAAGTGTGTACATTCCACTGCATCCATAACCAGATATAACCTAGAACATCTGTAGCATACAAAAAGAGACATAATTTAGCTCTAATTCTGCAGATTGAAGATTGCTACATTGCGGTCAACAGTGCCAATGGCCATTAGAGGATAACTAAGTGAGAGGGCATAGCAGGGCTCGGGAAGTTGCTGAACATGTGCTGGTTGAACCTGTTGAAGGTCCCAGTACCTTCATTAACAGAAGGTTACAGGAAAGATACTGGTAGCAATCATGTTAGTAAATATGTTTTGCAGGTCCATTGTGTTCGTATGTATGTCAGCATTAGGTAAACAAAGTTCATATTCATACAACACGATTGTTTACAAAATATCTAAGTGGGCATTGAATCAATATTTCATTAATCTGCTTTTATGATCCAATAAATCACACATGGAATGCAATACTGGACAGCACCACATTGAGTCACAACTAATTATATAAGAATCAATGTAACTTGAGGTTTTGCGTACATTTGATTGCCTCAAAGTCTTACCCAGCTCCCACTGACAAGAAGATTCATCTAAGAAATCCAGGCAAGTTCTATGATCGTGCCTCATGCCCTGACAAGGCCATGGGCAGTCCGCCAGAGCAACGACCACGTCTTAACCACTTTGTCACAACCTGCCGAGAATCTGCACTAACCTGTGAAACATGGATATCCGTGAAATTAACTAAAAGAGAGTGCAGAAAAGAATCATGAGGTTCAGCTAAGAATTAAGATAGGTATGTGAATGTTAGTGAGGAGTCAAAACTAAGAAACCTTTCAGATATGTATCTTCTGAAGCAACATAGTCCTTGGCTACTGGTTCACTCGTCCCTGGACTATTAGCTCATGCGCTTTTCTGGTAAAACGCCCCACTTAATGTAACAATACTTTCTGGCCTGCAACCATGTCATTCATTGAGTTGTGGATTATTATCAGTAAAACTGTCGAGAACAACAGCGAGAACAGAAGCATTAGCTTACCACTTGGTAGAACAATATGCATTCTGCCAAACTTTTCGCGCACCGAATAAAATTGGGATCAAAGTTATTTGTGACGTGTTGAAGGGAACTGGACGCGCGCCATGGAAAACTGGGCACTCAATGGACTTTGGCAAGCCATTTGTTTTCACATTGGGTGCACGCATGGTCCTTGCTGGGCATGCTCATGTGTTGCTAGTGTTGGCCCTTTCTCAGAAGCGGAAAGATTCCTCTCTGCTGATTGTTTTGCTCCTGTAACAGTGGATGACTTTTCATTTGCAGCTGCTTGTAATGCATGAAGTTTTTCAAGTAGCTCCTGTAGAAAAAATTAAGTAACAACTTAATGATGCAAACAGATGAAAACTTAGGGCAAAATAAATGCAAAGACAACAGAATGCCACGATCCATTTAAGAAAAAAAATATGAAAAATATGGGAAGTCCTAACTCAGCATGCTATAGTTATCTATAATTAACCTACTCCATCACAAAAATTACCTGTCGATCTTGCTCAATTAATTCTACCACCTTCAAATACTCTTCAGTTGCCATAGTTGATGTAACAATTAGACCATTTGAAGATCTTTATGTTCTCCGTTCAAAACATAAACTTGATCATCTGTGTATCTCCATTTAGCAAGGAAGTCCTCAAAGATTGGTCGAAGGTCAGGCCCAGAACCTTCTGCCATTAGTATGGTAGACCTATATGGAATATATGTGTCAATCATACAGAAAGGAGGAACTACGAAGTAAAACCAAGAACACATGATAATTCTATGTAACAGATACCCTATCAGGAAAACCTTCATCGGTATTGATGCCACTAAACCATACATAGCTTTAAGCTGAACAAACATCTCAGTTGGCCTAGAATAGTTAGCATATGTGTTAAACATATATTAAAATAAAAACCAGGTACCAAAAATTATGCAAATGTTCTACACAATAATAACGAATGTCTATATCATCAGTATTTTAAGGACGTCATGATATAGCATAAAATGGCTTTTCATAAGCATCCATATAAAAATAGCTGAATAAAGAACTTTCTATTCATATATATCATCTTCATTTGCCCGTTCCTAAAAACAAAGAAGATTTCTCTGAAGGTGGTCTGAACTCTGTAAACCTGAATCAACTCATGTGCAATATGTGATAGTGCAAATGGAGAGGCAGTACAAGCCTGGATCTTTATCCTGCTGTATAAAACATGAAGGTGCACAACATCCAATTCTGAAAAAGTGGTAGTGGTCTTCCTCGTTGAATCCATAACAAACCAACTAACTTGGCTGCATACAAGCTTGTATAGATGGACAAATATGATGTTGGATGGCTAGGTCCAGAATCATATAAAATCAGTTCATCGGAATAAAGCAGGATCCCGTCGGCGCTGCCGACGATGCCGAAGCGGCTGAAGTCAATTTTCTTCCATTCTTCCTGCATCTCTACCCAAAATCGCGTACCCTTCTCGATCAAATCCATGTGGCGTGGCGTGGCAGGAGGCGGCGGCGCGGCCGGCGGCACGCGGTGAGGCGGGGCGTGGCGTGGCAGGAGGCCGCAGCGCGCTGGAGTGGAGATTGGGTCGTACGGGCGGCTGTGTTATTTTTTCTGTTTGTTCTCGCCCATATCCGTTTGACTTATCAGGAACCCTCAAACCAGTGTTTGCAAAAAGTGTAGTGAAAACTTAAATTGCTGAAATTAAATTCGTCGTATAGCTGGAACCCTAAATCACTTTTTTGCTTCAGGGCTGAAAATCAAATCCCCTCAATTTCAAACGAAATTTAGGACTTGTCTAAAAACAAAGAAGATTTCTTTTATGAGTCCTTCAGCACCATATCATCAATACAGGAAAGATCTGTAAATTACCAAGGGAAGAATCATGAAGTAGACCTATAGTTTGACCAGCTAGTTCTCAATTTCACGAACGAAAAACATTAAATATTGGTACAAGCATCCAAGTGCACAAGAAAATACCTCACGGCAGAAGATTCATGCTAGAATCGGCATCCATGCTAGAATCGGCCGGTGTTGAAGCAGTGCAGTGCAGGATGGGATTTGTGGCTGCCTCGACCCTCCTCCCTAACCTGCAGCAGTGGCAATGCTCCTCACCAACCGAGCTTCAGGTCAAGTCAGAAACTTTACCCGTCCACCCGGATAGAGCAGGGGGAGGCCGGCGGACGGGCGGATTGGCGCGGGAGGCTTGATGGTGGCCGGATCCGGGCCGCGGCGGAGCGGAGGATGCGGATCCGGGCAGGGGCGGCCGGATCCCGCCGGAGTCGTGGCCGGAGGCGGCGGCGCGACTTCCGGCGAAGCTCGGGGCGGCTATGGCGGCGCTGTAATGAGAGGGGGGGAGAGATGGTGAGAGGGAGGGAGGAAGGAGAGGGAGGAGGAGAATGCGGGGGCGGCGACGTGACCTGGTCGCGGCGGCGGTGATCTCCGGTGAGGACGACCGGCCGGCGAGGGGGCGGAGGAAGGCGGGGTTGGGGCGAGCGCCTGGGGCGGAGGAGACATGGACAGAATGGATAGGAGGAAGCGGAGGACAGCGGATTGAATTGAAAAGACAACAGGGTTTTTTTTGTAAAATTGAAACGTTTTTTCAGAGTGCCACTAAAACAGGGAGCGCGGGTTGATTTCATGTAAACTGAGGGGCTTTTTTGCAAAAGTGGCGACGACGGACGACAGAAGCGATCGCCGCTTTATTATTAGGGGATATATATATATATATATATATATATATATATATATATATATATATATATATATATATATATATATATATATACTCTATTCATCACCCAGGGTGCAGAATAAGTTATTCTTCACCCGAGATAATCTTACGATCAATTTATTAATAAATTACATTTGGAATACAAATAGTTACATTTATATTGATTCACTACGTAAAATTCGACATAAGAAAACAAAAATATAAGTCACACGATTATAAAATTGAATTTATTGTACATTTTACACTATTTTTCTATGTGTGCAATTTTACGTGACATAAAATATTTTTTACGGTGATTATATATTTTCTTACGGTCTCTTTTTACGTTTGAAACAAGACAAAATTTACGAAACGTAAATTACGGCGCATTGATGTCAAAATAGAGGGGGGTGAAGAATAATTATTCCTCACCCAGGGTGACGAATAGCGCGACCCTATATATATATATATATATATATATATATATATATATATATATATATATATATATATATATATATATATATATACACACACACACTAGCAAAATGCCAGTGCGTTGCAACGGAGGACAAATGTTCTCTCATATTTCTTGTATTAGAGCACAACATTTAAAATGTGATAATCAAACAGCACATATGTGGTAGAAATATAAGAACTTACAAAAATTCTAAAGCATGGATGGTCATCCGCTTATCCTCATAAGCTTAGGCTAGCCGACCTAACAAATTCAACCAGCCGACTTTAGAATTGCATTTTCCGTGAACACTAAATTCAGACTCCAAAATATTAGTTTTTTGTCCTCAACTCCAAAATCGCAACAATAACTAACTACAAATTATTTAAGTGTATGAAAATCAATCATTAAATCAGCAAAACAATGTGTCATAAAAAGTCAAATACATATGCTTCACAAACTAAAATGCATGTAGAAGGAAATTACTGGCCTCATCATGAATTCACGATCATCTTTTGACTCCATGAAGTTGTCTGCTTGTGTGCTTTCGCGGCGGCTGGGTGCAGTATATTTGTGTGTGTGTGTTTTTTATAGTTTTTTTTTTTGCGTGCTGCAGGGAAGAACATAAGACCCAAGCACAACACATAGCAGGCCCATGTAGGACCCGAGGTCACCTATAGGCCCAACACACCCCACCCAGCAGCGGTTCATCTTTTTTCCTAACCTAGCCCACGCACGAGGGGAGACCCTCGATCGACACGGCTCCCTCATCCTCTCGATCCCTCCCCTCACGCGCCGCCAGCACCAGGGAAGGTCTCACCTCCCGTGCGCACACGACCCCGGCTGACGACTGGCCTGTCTTCCAGTGCGCACGCGCTCCTCCGCCTACACCACGCTGACGATCTCCAAGCTCCAAGACCGGCCGTGGCAGCCGCCGTGCGAGCTCCTCCTCGCCCAAGTGAGGATCCAACCGCAGCTGCACCGGACCACCGCTTATATTTATCCGATCGATGGCCCCGATAGTTAATTCCTTCCTGATGTGTTGCTCGCTGCAAGTCACCTCCTTCATTCTCTTTCTCTATTGTCAGTTGATTTCCATGGTTTATGAATTGCCGGGATTTAATTTAGAAGATCGAGGTGGGATTATCCGTTCCAGTATGCGCGACCGAGGTGGGATTATCCGTTCCGGTATGCGCGAGAGGAAAGCGTGGTTGCCGGCGCATGAGGCCCAACCTGGCCCACGAAGCCACCGCGTAGCACTTTAAAAAAAAGTAGATGACGGTGAACCCGACGAAAGCAATAGCCATTTTATTATTACTAGCACAAATGCCCGTGCGTTGCAACGGGATAAAACACTGATCCCTATGAATCAGAGTAGGCCAGTGCGAGGAACTGTGAAAAAATGATCGCGGATGAGAAAGAAATGATGAATCATTTGAGGATCATGGTGTGAGCTTAGTACATGGGGTACGACAAGTAAATTAATTTGACTGGTAAATATTAACTTTAGATTTTTAGTTATATTGCGAGGTGGTGACAAATTCACTTCTAAAGAAAAAAAATACGTTGAGATGACATGAGATCGAGGCAAATGTACTACACACTCGACCCATCCTGATGCAGTTGAGTTCGCTCGATCGCCTCCTCTCTCTCCTCACACCCGATGACTTCAATGCGAAGCGGTGAACACCACCGGCTCCCAAATCGCGGAAGGATGACATTATATCTGGCCATGGGCAGCCCGGCCCGGTCGGCCCGGCCCGACCCGACCCAAAAAAGCCCGAGCCGGCCCGGCCCGACCTTGCCCACGGGCCGGGCTCGGGCCTAGATTTTGAGCCCGGTGGCCGGGCCGGTCCCAGGCCCGAGAAAACACGATTTTACGCCTACGTCGGGCCGGGCTTAGGCCCAAAAAATAGGCCCGACGGCTTGGCCGGGCCGGGCTCGGGTCTGGGTTTTTAGCACCAGGCTTTTTTAGGCCCGGCCCGAGGCCTGGCCCGGCCCGAGATATGGCCAGGTATAGATGACATGAAGATACCAGTCTTGTCGTTCCCACTGACAACTCACTCAAGGGCTAGCCGCGTGCTGGTGCTCCAAATCTTCTACCGGAAGCTTCCATGTCCACCGCAGTCGATGCTCACACAATCACATGTGTGCGACTGTCGCTAGGGCTGCTTCGCTATGGGCAAACGGTTAAACATATACTTTTCTTAACTACAACATTTAAGTAATAGAAGCACAATCTACGATCCCAAATTCTCTAGAAATACTAATTATGCATAAGAGTACAACTTTCTGCAAATCAATACAATCTCCAAAAACTAAATAGCCGCTTCTTCTCTGTATACACACAGAAAATAGCTAAGTACAAATTCTTCACAGAGAATGCACATTGGTATTTTTGGATAAACAAATACTTATAATGGCACATCCGATATACTCACATAAGATGATTCTAGGCAGCTAATTGTCTAGCCAAACAATGAAACATTGTACATAATTCATGAAAATCAGAAGTATTTATTGATGAACTAAGAGGGATCATCATGTACTATTTTCCAATTAAGAATTTTAGTAAAATAAAAAGAGCTTCCGATGGAGGAGAAAAACTAATTGGCCGTGCCAGATGATTAGTATCTAGGCCAGGGTTATCGGTGCGGTGTTTAGGGGACATCAAAGATTAATGACGGTCAAGGTCAATGACACGTGTCCGATCATGGCATCCTACATTTTTTTTGCGGGGAATCATGGCATCCTACATGCAGTATCGTATACGACGGTGCGTGCTTTTTTTGTAGTGTGCAGCATATGCTAATCTTGTTTTCTCAGCTCACGTTTGTTTTCTGAAGCGGCTGGTTGATATTACAGAGAACTTGAAAACGTATACAAACTGATGGAAATCAGTTTTATAGGACGAGGTGGGACTATTGACAAAAAAATATGCACACATCATATAAAAGGCCTTTGTGTATTTTTTGCGGCCTTTGTAAGCTGATGCTGGCGGCCTCACGTCTAAAACAAAGGGTGACGTCCAACTGAGCTAGCTATTACGGCTATATAGTTAAGGGAGGCTGTCTCTATTTACGTATCAAAGGAAAGGGAAGGGAGGATACGTCCTGGCCAGCTTGCCACGCCTCGGCCAACTTGCTCCCTCGCATTGACGCACTTGGCTGGTCGCCCGCCATCACGTGCTAGCTAGTCTCATCCATTGGCCGTCAGCAAGTGGAATCCTGAGCGTCCTCACGTGCGCTGGCCAGCAGCGCATCAACATGGTATCATTAGCAGCGTTGTCAGGCCGAACTTGGACTGGCACAATTAGAACACGAAAAATAAAGAGAAATAATTCTGACTTTACTAAAAAAGACTTTGGTGGCGGTCGAGTAGACTTGATCGGCGATCGTCGGCGTCCAGGCCGACGAGCTGACAGATACAGATGCGAGCGTTGCCTGAACTGGACAGGAGACGACGCGGGCCGGATATGCTGGCAAGGACAGTGCCGGTGCCCATGATGAGGAGCAGGGGTAAAGGCGAGCAACTTCACCCAATTGCTCTTGATCGATCTCAAAGTATAAGTGCTAATTACGTGATGCTCAGACCTTTCATGTAGAAGCACATAAAAAAGAACTACTGGTTCCTCATGCATCATCGTTGGATTCTTCACGCGAACATCACATCGTCTCCGCAACTCCAATTGGCCATGGTTGTCTGCTAGACCGGTGGATCTTCGGAAGCAGCGGCGGCGGGCGCGGGCAGCACTTCGCGTCCTCCTTGGATGAGGCGGCTTACACGGCCGCGCGAGCAGCTGCTCATATCAGGAGACATCAAATTTGGCGGCGGCTGTCGTGCGCAATGAAGCCGGTATCTGGTGATCTAGATGAAGCCGCCTTCACGTGATACACCTCCTCTCGTCGTCTTTCTTAAGTCGATATTTATGGGAGGGGTTAAGGCAAGGCGGCAACCGGCAAGAGATGCCGAGTCAGAGTCCAACTAAGAGTCCGTGTAATACGGAACTCTGAGAGACGGACGGGATTCATTATGTGGGCGCAACATATGGGCCGGCCATATTTCAAATACGTGACCGGATGAAATCGAATAGCTTACTCACGGGAAGAAGCGTATTGTGACGGTGAACCCACGGAGTCAATCCGTGCTTTATTATTAGGGAAAGATTAGGGTAAAAAATCAATGATGACGGTGAACCCACGGAGTCAATCCGTGCTTTATTATTAGGGAAAGATTATTATTATTAGAAGGCGTAAACTCACGGGAAGAAGCGTATTGTGACGGTGAACCCACGGAGTCAATCCATGCTTTATTATTAGGGAAAGACTAGCAAAAATGCCCGTGCGTTGCAACGGGTGATAAATCTTTATATGCCTCTAGCCCGTAATACATAAACCACATTTGGTGATTAGTTCTCTTCACGACATGTACGAGGAGGGCTTCTGCACTTGGTGAGTGTTTTGACGAGCTAACGCGCCCTCACGTCCAATGAAATGTACAAGATATGCCGATGTTTTCCATTTAATTATGGTTGACAGTGCCATATTAGCGGCACGTGATATTTTATTTTCTCCCGTTGCAACGCACGCATATGTTATGTATGCCTTGAAGTCGCGCGTAAGAAGGTCTAGGATGCACACTTGGATGGTGAGTACATGTACAATGTTGATTGTGCAACTAACCTTTTTTTGTTCATCCTTAGCACGAACGGGCAATTTTGCTAGTCAACCTGTTTCTTTGCATTTTTTTGGATCAAGCAGATTTAAATGAGTCCAGGAAAAATATGGACACATCACATAGTCTATGCAAGCCCTCTATTCTTTTCTGTATTTTCTGTTTGCTTTGTCAAATGTTAAAGGAAGAAAATAACAGAGGAAGAGAGGGCCACCAGAAGGCCGGCCCATTTGTACAAAAGGCCCAGTATCCACTTTCCTTATAAACCTAGAGCCAGCCCCGATTCCCTCACTTGTATCCGGTTTTCTTTGGCGTTCCTTCCTTGTTCCACAAGATTTATTCGCCACTGATTCTCGAGTTCCTTCCTTATTATCTCCTCACCCTTTGCTAATTGATTTCGCACACAACTTCCTGACATGGAGAAAACTCAAAGCGTATATAAATTGCAAGAATTTACTGTAAGGAGGCAAGGTGGGACTAAAATTTGACTGATTTTTCATATTTTGTATCATGCATATATTGACTGGTTTATTAAATGTGTACCCACGTTCAGACGCATCTTTAATCAAGGAAGCAAGGCCCTGGCTGCATGCGTGGGCCGGTCGCTCCAGGCTACGCAAGCCCCGTGCAATGATTAAATAAATATTGTACTTTTCACTTTGTCACAAACAAGGCATGGTTCAGTTGGCTAGCCGGTCAAGCTTTGTTGGGCTCTTTTTTCTGCCGACACGAGTTCGACTCTAGGCAGGCACGAAACATTTATATTTATGACGGCGAGTGCACGCAGTGCTCTCAGCCTATGAGGCTCCTCTGTTTTTCTGTTCTGACGCCCGGTATGGTCATCGCCTCCCCTGGACCTACCTCTGGAGGCTCCCTCGTGACCACGCCACGCGGACGACTCAAGGAATAGCGCCTCTCGACGTCCTTGTTCAATCTCGGATAGGAAATCGAGGACATTAGGTTGGTTTTATAGCATCTCGTGTGTGGTTTCCTATCTGTATACAACTTGGACAGTGACGGATAGGTGCGAACACACAAAGAACAGACACGGGCAACGACGGAAGAACGAGACGAATGCAGGTTGAGCTTGTGCATGCCACTGCAGCCCACGTAGGGAAATTGTAGGACGTTGAACTTGTGCATGTTGCCGCCGCCGTTGCTGGTTGTGTTTGCTCAGTATGAACGGCACACACACAGCGCTCTTTGTTGTTTCAGGGGATACCATTAAGTCAAATTGGTTTCGGCACATGCCTGATAATTCTTGGAGGGTGCCAGAATCGTTCTGGAAACTTTCTGGAATTTTCCGGTATGAAAACCGGAAATGTTCCGGAGCTGCCGGAACCGCTTCAGATGCTTTTCGCAGATGAAAATCACTAAACCGGAATTGTTCCGGATCGCATTGAAAATTATTTTAGTGGGTACTGGAAATGTTCTAAGCCCACATAAATATTTTCAGTTCGAACAGACGCTGAAAAATGTCGTCATGAATAGTGAAAAGCACTTTTTGGGCTGATTTGCAAATGGGGTTTTTCTTCTAGAAGAAAACCACTTTTGGTGAGAGATAAATGTGTGTGAAAGGTGGTGCCCCCCCCCCCAAAGGGGGCAGCACCAAATTTCGTCCATAGGTGGTGGCGAGGGCCCCCTTGGGGTTTCCTTCCACCTCATGGTGGATATGTTCTACACACCCTTATGTGGCATTTGGGTGAAAAGATCTTAAGCCCCTTTTGGTCTTTTTACCCCTTGCCTCCACCCCTTGGCTTTCCTATAAATAGGAGGTGAGGGGGCTGCCCAAAGATCATCCCTTGCTCTCATACACATGCTATGCTTTGCTAGCTCTCTCTCTCCCTCCCACGAAAAGAGTTTTTCGTAGAGCCGAAAGGCTGTCTGGGTTCCGGCAGGAACTAGCTCTGGACGGCGAAGCCCTGCCGGATAGCTGACACCGTATGTGTGCAACCCCGTAGAGAGATTGTAGTTTCGATCTTTTGCCCGAAGGGCTGTTCGAGTTACCGTTCGAGTTTCCGGCGTCCTCCCGAAGGGCTGTCCGGGTTACTGTTCGGGTTCCGAGGGTCCTCCCGAAGGGCTGTCCGCGACATCGTCCTGGGGACTGTCCGACCGCCTCCCGAAGGGCTGTCCGGAGTGGGAGTACATCCTTGCGGTTGGGAGGTTGTAAATCCTAGCTGCAGGGATCTGCACCGACGATCTACACCAACTCTTCTTCCGCCGCGTTTCGAGTTGGTACGGATCAGATCAAACCTTGTATGCAGTCTCCATAGTGATCCTGGGCGTGCTCGCTGTACCGATTTTTTTTGTTTTCTGTCGCGTTCCCCAACATTGCCATCCCTGTAACTAAAGTTGCCATCCCCCAGGGTACCTAAAGTGTCATCCCGCAGGTAACTAACGTAGGTGTGCCATGACGTGTGGGCAGATTTGCTTCATGCCACACGCGCAGGGTGGGAATGAGTAGTAGTTGTTGGGCGTGTGGCACGAAGTAGTTGCGCCCACACATGTGGGCAGTTCTCATGTTCGCCCACACATGACCCGTGTGGGATGCTTCCTGATTATGCCACACAAAGCGTGTGGGCGCATGTCTATGATGCCACACGTGTGATGAATATCGAGACCCGGGTGAATTATTTTTGTTCCGAATAACATAAATAAATTATTGCATAATTCTTATAAGAAATCACCTCACGAATATACATGTTTGTAATATTTTTGGTTGTATCCAAGATAGCCATGTCATCATCACAGGGCCGCCCTCCAGGGGGGAGCCCGCGTCCTCCCGCAACATCTCACGATGGCGACGCGCGTGGCCGCGCCGCCATCGTGTCCGCAAAGCCGCACGGGCCGTGCCACCCCTATGCCCGCAAGACGCACGAGCTGCGCCCAAGAACTCCACCGCGTAGCCGAGATCGCGCGCGCGCACGAGCTGCCCGACGAGCGCGCGGCCAGCCGCCTCCATCTCCCCGTCGCGGACGCGCAACGATTGGATCTGGGCCGCGCAGATCTCCCAACACGCCACGCTCCACCGGCAAGGGCTAGCGCCCCGCCGCCGCCTTCCTTGGGGCCTGCCCGGACTTTGCCGGTGGGCGCCCTCTGGCAGTGGCGAGGCGGGCGGAAGGAAGGGGGGAGAAGGTGGCGGCACTAGGTCCCCCCCCCCCCCCCCCCCCCCCCCCCCCCCGCCGTGTCGCCAGAGCGAGGCGACACGGGGTTCGGGTGGCAATCTCCGGGGTGTGGGCAGACTTGTCTACTTTGAGATTGCCATGTGTGTACTGTGTGTTGTACAACCAGTGCAAGACAAGAATCCTATATAGTCCTAAAAATCCTATATAGTTATGCTATAAAGCCCCATTGGTGCATCAATGTAACTAATATATAGTAGTCAACATGAAAAATGCCACATAATTCTTAGAGCAGTGCCCTTTTACAAAAGGCGAGGACAATCAGTCAACAGTTCGCATAACACATGACAGTAGCTTGTGGTATGACACTTCATTTGGGAGTTATTGGGGCCAAAGCAGGTGGCATATTCAACGTGGCATCATTCGCCCGATGAAAACCACATGTGCAAACACCTCATGCTCTCGTGCTTGACTTTGTCTTCTAGTCACATAAAGTTTTTCTTCAAATGGTGTTGAAAAGAACGGTGAATTTGGAATAGAGTTACACACAAGAGGCAGAAAACTGAAAAACTCACCACCAGCTGCTACTCCCAGATTGTCGCTTGCTTCAACCGCCCCGTTCTCAATCAGTCGTCCCGGACTCGTGGATAGTCCGAAGAAAAAGAGTTGTGCGCTCCCCTGCCGCTGTTGGATTAGGCAAGCCACAAGCATCGAATGCCTGCTGATGGTCTTCTGGTCGATGACTTGTACCGCCGCCTAGAGAACGAGGAGGAGGCAGACTGGCAGAGGCCAGCAGGCTGCAGCAGAGCAGATGCATGAAAACCTAAATATAAGACTTTGTAGAGATTTCAATATAAATTACATACATATCAAAATGAGTGGATCTTATTTTAAAATATGCCTATATACATCCGTATGTAGTGCATATTGAAATCTTTAAAAAGACTTATATTTAGAAATGGAAGGAGTACATTAAAAAAGAAATGCAAGTAAATAAATGTGGACCAATCCTTGACAGAGGCGATGGGCATGAACTCACCGGTTGTGCCGGATCCGCCAGCCCCGGTGTCACCTGGGTTCTCATCTCCCTCCGCAAAGGCATTGGAGTCGGCCTCCTCCTTGCTCACCTCGTTATCCCCTCTGTCGGACTCCGCACGCTCCGGCATCAGGCGCAGCGGGTGCGGCCCGTCGTTTGTCTGCTGGCTTCAGTACAGTTGCAGTCGGAGGCAGCGTGAGGCAAAGGATATACGGAAGGAGGAAGGAAAAAGCTAAAATAAAATGGCGAGCAGGAACGTATAGACGGCGCTGGAAGGTCCCGACAGTAGGGCTGGTTGCCAAACCACCACTCCTTGAGCTTGGCGTTCGTTATGTCGTTGATACGGCGGGCGATCTCGGCAGGCTGCAGCTCGCCGGTCGACGTCCGGCAGGGGTCGAGCCGGCCGCACATTTCACCGATCATGTGCGACCGGTGCTGGAGCGGCTGCACCCGGCATGCGATGAATGCCGCGACGAAGTCCGTCTCGACGAGCTGCTCGTCGGCCATCAATTTCCCCAGTCGGCCGCAGATGGCGTTAACCTCCGGCTTTGTCGGCTTCGAGTCGTGGCCCTAGTACAGCTTCGCAGCCATCGCGACGTTGTTGAAAACAGGGAGGTCGATGTGGTCGACGGCCAGGTCAATGTTCATCACATAGAAGAACGTCTACTGCCACTTCTTGGCTGACTCGACGAGGGGGAGGCGCAGAAAGCCACCAGTTACCCGGACGTACACCGCGGCCGTCTTGCAGCCGGACATCTCACGGCCAACCATCTGGGGCCGGAGGTAGAACATCTGGCCCCAGAGATCCATCCTCGGCAAGATCCCCATGTAGCCCTCGCAGTGGGACACAAAGCTTGAGAGTTGAAGAACGGAGTTGGCGTCGAGGTGGTGCGGCTGCAACCCGAAGAAGTTGAGGTAGCGTCGGAAGAAACTGCTCGCGGGGAGGCGGAACCCGCGGGAGAAATGTGCGGCAAATACCAGGTGTTCGCCGTCGTGCGGTTCCGGAACTATTTTGCCCCCGACGGCGCGGACGACGACCTCTGTCGCCGGTGGGATCTTCCACGCCCGGCGCGGGCGCTCGATATGCTCCTCCGTGGTGGTGGAGCCCTCCCACGAGCCCTTCGGCCCGGCCATCTCCGGGTGCGGCGAGCGCATCGACGTGGCGGCGGCGGCACAGAGAAAGTTGCCGAGGTCCCCCAGTGGGGAAGTGCACGGCAGACCGGCGTCGGCCTCGTGCGGCACGACGGCAAGGTATCTTTGGGCACGTGGAGAAGACGAAGAAGGGGGGCGGAGTGAGCACTAGCCAGGTATGGACTGCCCCAGATGCTCTTCTCCCCCCCCCCCCCCCCCGTCTAAATTCGGAGTCGTGAAGGTAGTGGTATCGTTTGCGCCCACGATCCCCACTCCCCCGCAATAAACAGCCGCAGTAAGGCATCATGGAAGCGGAACCGTCGGGTCGCGTCGCAGTGGATCCCGTGCGTGGGCCGAGGTCTAGAGGGCCAGGCCTGTGCGATGTCTCGTTGCGCGTAGCGTGGCAGGGCCCAACCCTACCTCCGAGCCACATGTGGCGCGAGGCTGGCCCGTGGTTCTACGCAAATCAACGTGCCTGCAGTCTTGAGCCGACCGAGGCGGTCCAACTTCATCTTCGGCTGCGCGTCGGCCGAGCCAGCCATAGGCAGCTGGCGCCCCTGGCCTCTGGCCAGTCCCCGGTTGGGCGATCTTCGCCAGCCGGACCCGTTTTCGCCAACATCATATGTCCGTCACCAAGCGGGTGACATCGGGGGGAACTTGTGGAGGCCCTCCGCTCGAAGACCTCAGGACCTCAACAACTTCAAGGGATACTGTCGGGGGGGATGACCCCCAAGTAGGCTCAAGGAGGCAAGTCAAGATTTTGAACATTCGGGATGGCTCAACTCCCTCGGTCGGCTCCCCCTGTTGGAGACCGGCTCCCCCCACTGCAGGCCGATTGGATGGGGCCGACCACCTGGTGCCGGCTGGCGATGGCCGGCAGCCAGCGGGGTTAGCGCCTGTCAAATCCAACCACACCAAGTACATGGACAAGACACCCCCACGATGTGTGGCATGGCTACAGTGTTGCCGGTACCGCTGACTACGACGGGGCGGTCCGGCACTGTAGAAGTGTCGTGCTACCTACTCTGTGACGCCGTAACCTATGGGCTATGGTGCCAAGCAACCGGCGGGCCCCATGGCCGACAAGACCCGGCAGCCAGCGGGCCCCACGACCGACATGACCCCACAGCCGGCAGGCCCCACTTGAGGCCAGAGACACCGACATTAGCGTCCCACCCCACTTTCTCATGCATTTTGCAACCTGGGAGGCCCAAGTATAAGGCCTCCCAGGAGCCCCCTAGAGGGGAGACTGGCCATTTGATCATTGAGACCCACACACAAGAAGGACAACAAAACCCTCATCTTCATCCTCTGATACAGCTCCAGAAGCAACCATGTACACCGTGTGATCATTAGTGATATCCTTGCAGGAGTAGGGGTGTTACCTCCGTACGAGGGCCTCGAACCTGGGTATGTCTATGTGTCCATCATTGCTTGTGCTCACACTCGAATCCGGACACCGTCGGCCCCTAACGACTCGATAAGCCACTCCATGACATCTGCCGTAGATATACCACGACAACCCATTAGGCCCCGGGGCCTTCAAGTCGCCAATGTTGAAGACAACCTTTTCAACATCATCAACGAAGAAAGGAGCTAATGGGAAATCATTCATCTGATTTGTGACTTTGCTCTGCACTTTTTCTAAAATGCTAGGATGTGTGTATTGAACTTCACACGAAAAAATATGAGCAAAGTAGTTCTGTATGTGTGTATTTAGTTCGGGTATACCTTCCAGCCAATCGCCCCCTTCATCCTTTAATCGTTTGACATAATTCTTCTTCCTTCCAGCTGATGCAAAGGCCTGAAAAAAATGTCATGTTTTTATCGCCACTCTTAAGCCAGGTCGCGCGCGACCTCTTCCGAGCTTGAATTTCCTCAAGCTCAAACAAGTACTCGATGAGCTCCGCCAATTCCTTTCTTCGTTGTCATCATTCATCGAACCGATCACAACATTTTCTAGTTCCCTCTGAGCCTTCCTCAATCTTTTCCTTGGTTTCTTTAGAACACGTCAAACCTAGGTCTGCTTAAACTCTTGACCAAGCCTCTAGGACCGTGTCATTAAAGCTTTTTTCACATAACCATGTTGCCTCAAATCTCCTGGCACGCACATCATTCGCTGCGGGTACACGCTGAGTGTAATACTCTGTATCCACGAAAATAGGGAGATGAGATAGCCTGTTGGAAAGCCTGCATATATTGTACCGGGGTGGGTTACCTCCATCCTTCTCACGTTGGTACTGAATTTCATTCATATCACCCAATACAATCCATGGAAGACTATGATTTTGATGGAGTTACCTCATGCGGTTCCACGTCATGTGTTTATTTTTCCACCGAAACTCCCCATACATCCCTGTCAAATGCTACACCACATTATTTGCTTTAATCGTAACATCAATGAACATAGGGTCAAGCTCTAGCCTGCACACCCTAGTGTTAGTATTCCAAAACAGCAACAAACCTCCCTTCCTACCATCATTAGGGCACTCATACGTCCAACGTATCTATTCTTTCAAACACTTTTGATCTTGTTTTAAATTCTAATTTTCATTATTTAAATGAAACTAATCCGGACTGACATTGTTTTCAGCAGAACTATCATAGTGTTGTTTTTGTGCAGAAATAAAAGTTTTCGGAATTCGACGAAACTTTTTGGAGATTTTTTATGGAATATATAAAAAATACTGGAACGAAGATCCACAGGAGGGGACCACCAGTTGCCTTGTGAGCAACAGGGCGCGCCCATATGCCTTATGGAGCCCACGTGGCTCCGCTGACCCTAATCTCAAGCCTATAAATTCCTATTCCCCGAGAAAAAAAAGAAGTTTCATAGCGTTTTACGAGACGGAGCCGCCGCCACCTCATGTTCTTCCTCGGGAGGGCTGATCTAGAGTCTGTTTGGGGCTCTGGAGAGGGGGATTCGCCGCCGTCGTCATCACCAACCCTTCTCCATCAACAATTTCATTATGCTCACCACAGGTAGTGAGTAATTCCTTTGTAGGTTTGCTGAAAGGTGAGAGGATTGGATGAGATTTCTCATGTAATCGAGTTATTTTGATAGGGCTTGATCCCTAGTATCCACGATGTTCTGAGATTGATGTTGTTATGATTTTGCTATGCTTAATGCTCGTCACTAGGGTCCGAGTGCCATGATTTCAGATCTGAACCTATTATTGTTTCATGGATATGAGAGTCTTTTGGATCCTGTCTTGCAAGTTGTATGCACCTATTATGTGTTATGATCCCCATACCCCAAGGTGACAATAATTGGGATTCTTTCCAATGATTACCGTAGTTTGAGGAGTTCATGTATTCACTATGTGTTAATGCTTTGTTTCGGTTCTCTATTAAAAGGAGACCTTAGTATCCCGTAGATTTCCTTATGGACCCTACTGCCACGGGAGGGTAGGACAACATATTTCATGCAAGTTCTTTATGAGCGCGTATGACTATATACAGAATACATGCCTACATTACATTGATGAATTGGAGCTAGTTTTGTGTCGCTCTAGTGTGTAACTATTACGTATATGATGAACGTCATCCAATATGCTTATCCATCACCGATCCAATGCCTACGCTTTACGCATATTGATTTCCGCTAAGTTACTATTGCTGCTGCTACTGTTACAATAACTATAAAACTGTTACTGTTACTATTCCTATTACTATTTTTGCTATGCTACTAAAACGTTGCTGCAGAAAGAAATCCAAGGTGTGGTTGAATTGACAACTCAATTGCTAATACCAATAAATATTGTTTGGTTTCCCTTGTGTCGAATCAATAAATTTGGGTGAAATACTACGCTCGAAAACTGTTGTGATCCCCTATACTTGTGGGTTATCAAGTAATTTTTCTGGCGCCGTTGCCGGGGAGCATAGCTCTATTTATTGAGTTCACTTTGGATATTCAATTGTCACTATGAAGAATCTGAAAGACGAGGGCAGGTAAGGAACTGCCTTCTAGCTCTGTACTTGATTCACCTTCTGTTTTGAGTAGGTTTGCGATGCCACCACTTGATGTTCGTTCTAATATGTCGCAAGTACTTGATGATGCTACTTCTGAATTTTATGAAACTCATGATGGTGCTACTACTATGCTAGATGAAACTGAAACTATGCCACTAGGTGAACTACTTGATGCTCATATTGGTAAAGCTATAGAAATTGATAATTCTGATGAAAACTATGATTCACCTATTATGCCTAGCTCTCCTACTAGAGTTGTTATGGATGGGGATATAGTTAGAGACTTTCTTGCTTGTAATGATAGAGATGATTTAAAGAAATTGCTATGTAAGCTGAAAGAAAAATCTATGATGGAGAAAATGAAATATATCCTAAATTTGCTACTTCTCCTATATGTGTTACTGATAAGGACTACGAATTCTCTATTGATCCTGAGTTAATTACTTTAGTAGAATATGATCCTTTTCAAGGTTACAAAACTGAAACCGGTGTGGCACACCTTACCAAATTTGCATGATATTGCCACCTTGTTCGCTCATGAGGAAAAGATTCGTTACTTTTATATACTTAAGCTTTTTTTCCTTTCTCACTAAAGGGTGATGCTAAGAAGTGGTTTCACACACTTGCTCCTGGCTGTGTGCGTAGTCCCCAGGATATGATATATTACTTCTCTGAAAAATAGTTTCCTGCTTATCAGAGACAAGATGATTTATAGGAAATATATAACTTTGTGCAAATTAAAGAAGAGAATCTTCCTCAAGCTTGGGGTGGTTTCTCCAACTACTTAAAGCTTTGCCTGATCATCCTCTTAAGAAAAATGAAATACTTGATATCTCCTATAATGGACTAACTAAAGCTTCTAGGGACTACCTAGATAGTTGTGCTGGTTGTGTTTTCAGGGAACGAACCAATGGATAGGCTGAAGAAGTATTGAATAATATTTTAAAGAATGCTAATGATTGGACACTTCCTGAACCACCACCGGAACCTATTCAAAAGAAGAGAGGTATTCTATTCCTCAGTCCAGAAGATATGCAAGAAGCTAAGAGATCTATGAAAAAAGGTATTAAATCTAAAAATGTCAAGAATTTACCGCCTGTTGAAGAAATACATGGACTGGATGTCTCTACACAGGTAGTAGAGGTAAATTCTATCTGTAGATTTGATGAAAGTGATATACCTTACACTAAGACTCCTAGTCATTGCATGGATGAATTTGATAATTACATTGTTAAGCAAGAACATTTTAATATGTATGTTAATGATCAATTACAACGGAATGCCATGATGATCGACCGCTTGAGTGACTTGATGTATAGAATTACTAATGATATTAAAGGTTTAGGTAAGCATTCATCCATGGTCTGCACTCAATTAGAACATGTTGATAAGTCACAAAATGATTTGCTTACTGAAATGAATGATCATGCTGTTAGAGTTATGACTACAGTGGGTAAAATGACCCAGGAACCTCTCTATCCCGAGGGGCATCCTAAAAGGGTTGAGCAGGATTCACAAATTATTAATTCTGATGCACCTAGTCCATCTAAAAAGGAAAAGAAAAAGAAAAATGGTAAGACTTTGCATGCTTCTAGTGAACCCGTGATAGAAAAACCTTCTGAGAATCATAATGATGTTTCTATTTGTGATGCTGAGACACAATCTGGTAACGAACATCCACCTAGTGATAATGATAATGAATATGTTCATGTTGATGCTCAACCAGATAATGATAAAGAACGTGATAATGATATAGAAATAGAACCTGTTCTTGATCTTGATAACCCGCCTCCTAAAAATAAAGGATATGATAAAAGAGATTTAATTGTTAGAAAATATGGTAAAGAAAGAGAACCATGGGTTCAGAAACCCATGCCTTTTCCTACTAAGCCTCCGGAAAATAAGGATGAGGAAGACTTCGAGCGCTTTGCTGAAATGCTTAGACCTGTCTTTTAGCGCACTGGCTTGACTGATATTTTGAAAAAGCCTCCATATGATAAGTATATGAAAGATATTGTCACAAATAAGAGAAAAAAATACATGAGCTGAAATTTCCACCATGCTTGCAAATTATTCTTTTAAGAGTGGAGTACCTAAGAACTAGGAGATCCAGGAATACCTACTATACCATGCTCCATTAAAAGAAGTTATGTTAAAACTGCCTTATGTGATTTGGGAGCCGGTGTTAGTCTTATGCCTTTCTCTTTATATAGAAGAATTGATTTGAATAAGTTGACACCTAACGAAATCTCTTTGCAAATGGCTGATAAATCAACTGGCATACCTATCGATATTTGTGAGGATGTGCGTATTGTAGTTGCAAATGTTACTATCTTAACAGACTTTGTTATTCTTGATATGCCCGAGGACGACAACATGTCGATTATCCTTGGTAGACCCTTTTTGAATACTGCAGGGGCTGTTATTGACTTCAACAAAAGCAAGGTCACTTTTTATACTAGATGATACCCCGCACGTTTTTGCGGGAATATTTTGGAATATAATTTAATGTGATTCATTGTATGAAACATGAATATTTAAAGAAATAATATAAAAACTAAAAATTAAAATACATATAATTTATTATGTTTGATTATTATATAGTTGTAAAATGCTTATTAAATATAAATATCATAATAGAATGAAGATTCCCATGTATGTTTGCATGTTGAGATTGTTTTATTTTCATGCATGTTTCATTACGAAGTGCCATGCTTGCATGTTGAGAGATATATGATAGTGGGGTGGGCCTTTTTTCATGCATGTTGTGTGATGATGTGGCATGCTTGCATTTTGAAAGAAATAGTTAGTGGGGGCTAGCTATTTAGATATAGAAGATTAATGGTAATGAGCATACGATACACTTTTTGAAGAAACAAAGTTCGGTGAATAGTATCGACATTATTGAAAAAAGTGCTACACTCACTATTGGAGGTTTTAAATTCCCTCTTCCTACTATCAAAAAGAAATATGAACTCTTATTGTTGGGGAGATGCATATCCCCATTGAGTTAACCTAGTGTTATATGAAGATTCTTCGATTTCATGTTACTCGGAAATGGTTTGTTAATAAGACTTGATCAACCTTATTAATGGATTCTTTTTGAGGGGCATGTGGTCTATGAATTTAGTAAACACAACCTTCTGTAATCTTAGTTTGCTCTCTGTTATTTGTAGTTTAATAAAATAAAATGCCATGATTATCCTGTTTTCTGAATTACCCGTGCAATAAAAATGACCCAAAACAAAAAGTGCTCAGAATGTCGTAAAATTTCCGCATGATTTTTTCTGGAATATTTAAGAATTTTTGGAACTAAACACATCCGGGGGGGGGGGGGTGTGTGCACCTGTTGCTCACAAGGCAACAGGGAGCGACCACCCCCCGTGGGCGCGCCAAGATGCCTTGTGGGTCCCACGGGACCTCACTCACTTAGTACTTCAGCCCACTTCATCTCTTACCTCTAGAAAAAAATTCCTGGTTGCTCTCTCTCTCTCGTGTTCTTGCTCCCAAACCTGAGATTTTTGATCTCTTAGCTCATAGCTCCGTGTCTGAAACTATTTTGAGGGATTGCACCTTGGTATGTGACTCCTCCACTGCTCCAATTAGTTTTTGCTTTAGTGGATTATATTTTGCATATTTTACTGCTCTTGGTGCTACTGAAAATGAGCTTGCATGTTGAATTCTTTGAGTTCCAAGTAGTTTGAATGCTTGATATAGCCTCTAGGCATCCATATGAGTAGTTTCTATCAATCTTATAAAGTTCTGTTGACATAATTTTGTGGTCCAAAAATTTCAGAAATTCGTTTTTAGGAAAATTAGCTTCTTTCGGAGAGGTTCTTCGATCCGGAGTTCCAAGGGAATCGTTTGGGATGCCCAAGACAATGACCTCAACATTCTGCGTAGGATGGAGGTTCAGCCATGCGAGCAGCCACACAATGCCTTCATGAACAAAGACGGGTTTCACCAAGAGTTCATGCAATTCATTGCAAATGCTAGGTGATACTGGTGATCTGCGTTGGGTTTTCCCCAGAAGTGGAGGGAATGATGCAGCACATTATAGATAAGTATTTCCCTTAGTGAGAACCAAGGTTATCGAACTAATAGGAGGACCATGCAATTTACCGTCTTTAGCGCCTACACACAAAAGAGCACACACTTGCACCCAACGCGGGCAAGAGGATTGTCAATCCCCTTGAACTCGTTACTTGCAAGTAATAAGTAGTGTAGATGCATAGTTTGATAAATATAAAATAGATAATAAATAAAAGGTAAATAATGGCAGCAAGGTATTGAGAGCGTTTGTAAATATATTTGTGAATAGACCCAGGGGCCATAGTTTTTGCAAGAGGCTTCTCTCTCGAAGAAAGCATACGGTGGGTAAACTAATTACTGTTGGGCAGTTGATTGAAAAGCGCATAGTTATGCAATGTTTATTCATGGCAATGATCATTACATATAGGCATCATGTCCGCGAGCAAGTAGACCAACTCCTGCCTACATCTGCTACTATGACTCCACCCATCGACCGCTATCCAACATGCATCTAGAGTATTAAGTGAAAAAAGAGTAATGCTTGGAGAATAATGACATGATGTAGACAAAGTAAATCCAATTAATATGAATCATCCGCATCGTTTTACCTTTAGTGGTAGCAATACAATGCGTGTCATGTGCCTTTCTAACATTGGGATTGAGCACCGCAAGATTGAACCCACTACAACACACCTCTCCCGCTGAAGATAAATCAATCTAGTTAGCCAAACCAAACCAAAAGACCTCGTGAGGGCTGCTCGTACGTCAAGGGGGACCCCTGAGCATCGCGACTCAAGGGCCTCACTGGTCTCGTAGCCCCTCACCCCTTGGCACCGTCCTGGTGATCCGGACGCCCCAACGGCGGTTGAGGTATGCGCGGGACCGGGCCCTGCCGACGCAGAGCGCTACAGCAAGCAGGAAGGAAACAAAGCGAGGAAATAAAACCTCACAGCTTAGTAGTCATTACAAGCATTAAAATGTCTCCGAAAATGCGAACAAGTCTAACGCGTCCACGAGGCACGATGAACATTACAGGAGAAGACCCAAGAAAAGAAGCTAGGAGGAGCTGGCACCACCGCTCGCCCCAGCCGCGGGGAGCTCGTCGTCGACATCGCTGTCGCTTTCATCATCGTCACCAACCCTCACAGCTGTAGGAGGAGGTGAGGGAATGGCGACGCAGGCGAACTTCTTCATCAGCGCCTTCACGGCGCCCTCCACGGCTATCGCCGTGGCGGCGTAAACCCCAGGATCAACCGGGCGAATCACAGAGCCGAAGTCGAAACTCGGCTCGCGAAGGTAGAGGTGGCTGAAGACGCGCGTCGCGGCCGCGGAGAAGAGGTCGCGGCACTCACTCTCCAAGACGTTCTCCACCTCGGCGAGCTTTGAAGAGAGCCCCGCGAAGCCGCTCTCAGGAGCTACTAGGGGTTCTGCAAATCCCCCCCGGCAGATGGACTGCAACGCCTGGCGAAGCCTGAGCTCGACGGAGGGGAGAGCGTCGAGATCTACAGCCTTCTTCTCCTCGGCCGCGGCAAGGGTCTTCTCCCTGGAGTCGAGACGAGCCTTCTCTGCAGCCACTTCCTCCTTCAACCTGTCCAGCTGCTTGCGCTCCGCGACTTGCTCGGCTGCCGCCTTGGACAGCGCGGAGTCACGGTCGGCAAGCTTGGCCTCGCAGGTCGTGAGGTCTTCCTCCCGCTGACGAAGCCGCTCCGCGAGCGCGGTCCTCTCCTCCCGAAGAGGCTTCAGGCGGACCTCTGCCTCGTCGCGGCGCTTCACGACAGACGCTGCATCGGCCAGCGCCGCATCGCGGACTGTCTGGGCAGACGCAGCCTCCTTCCTGCTCTCAGCCGCGGTGGCCTCGGCTTGGCTCCAAACCGCCACGGCTGAGGCGTCAGACTAGAGCCACCCAGAAAGAAGACCCAAGCGCTCCCTTGCGAGGCGACCGTCGGCACCCCCGAGGGCGTCTCGGACCTGATCCAAGACGGCATAGGCCCCGTCCAGGGCGCCTGACTCGACTGGAGGGCCACGAGTTGGTGGCACCAGGGCCCAGTCCAGAGATGGCGCCTGCGCGGTGGCAGGAGCCACCTCCAGAGGGGCAGGAGCATGGAGAGCAGAAGACACCGGTGGCTGCACCACTACCACAGATGAGGCAGGGACGGACGGCCATATACCCAGCTGGCCCTCGGGGGCTGGCCCCTCGGGCAGTGGCACGGACGCGCCCCCAAGGGCGGAAGCAGCCTATCAAACGGGCATCGGGGGCTCCGTGGCCACGACAAGGAGAGTCGCTCCACGAGCCTCCTCGCCCGCGACGTCCGGCGCCTCATCAGGCGTCGGCAAGGCACCAGGAACGGGTGTCACATCGGAAGACGCCCTCGGCTTGACGCCGGTCTTCTTCTTCTTCGCCTTCGGCACATCGGCGCTCCTGATTGTTGAGCAAAGAAGGGACCATCAGCATATAAACCACCGAAAGGCGGCCAGAAACCAAGAAGGACTACTTTCTCCTCGATGTCGACCCACTTCCTCTTCCTTTCCACCTCGGCGAAGGCGGGGATGCCCCCGTACTTCTCCGGGGAGGCGCCGCCGCATGAAGGAGCAGTGGAACCGCTCGTAAGGGCCACGGCCGGCAAGGTCGCACTAGCCCTAGACGCGTCCGCCTCACCTACAAGCTGCGGCTCGGGCAGGGGCGAGGCGGGCGCTTTGGCCACCTTGCCGGCACGAGCTGGTGCTCCGGAGGAGGCCCGGCCTCGCGCTTCCTCGGGGTCACCCGGCAAGCGGATCGTGCAGCCCGAGGTGTGGGCCCTGGCCCCTTGAGGACCCTGGTGAGTCGCGGAGGACTTGCAATAGGGGGCTCGTCGGCGTCGTCATCATCGAAGCCGCGGAGAAGCGCACTCCGTGACGGAGGAGACACTTCCTCCGGATCGTCATCCGCTGTCTCCTCCGAGTCTTCTTCATCTGCGGTGTCGTCGGACGACACCGCCACTGGGGCGCCAGGGCACTCGGCCGGGGAGAGCCCCAGCTCGTCGAAGATGGGCATCACGGCAACCAGATCGGCCTTGTCGTCGTGGCAGTATAGCGGAGCTTAGGCCTCAGGAAGGTCCCCGGGGTCGCCGTTGAGCAGGGTCGCCATAACCCTGTTCAACTCCTCGGAGGTCAGGCGCGTAGTGCGGAGCCTCATGTCATCACCACCAGCCTAGTAGTCCCACATGGGCCTCGAGTGAGACTGGAGGGGCCCCAGGCATTGCGCCAGGAACTCCTTCACTATCATTCCCCCTCTCAACTTCCTGGCGCTGATGTCTCGAAAGATCCGCTCCAGGACGGGCTTGACCCGGGGGTCGGAGAGCTTCGCGGAGCTCCACGCAGGAGTCTTCTCCGGCAGCCCCTTCGGAAGCTCCACGCGAGGGTTGTCGCTCTTGAGATCCAAGAAGACCTAGCGGTGCCTAAAGTTCTCCACCTTCTTCCCTGCCTTAAAGAGCATGTTCCCGCTCTGGACTGCGACGAAGGAGACGCATGCCGACCACTGAGCGCCGTCATGAAGCCGCAAGCTGAAGAAATGGCGGAACAGGGCCACCGAAGGCTTCACGCCCACGAAGGCCTCGCAGTAGAAGGCGAAGACGGACAGGAGCAAGATGGAGTTGGGTTGAAGATGGAGAGCCTGGATCCCGTAGTGCTTGAGGACGGCGGTGAAGAACGCAGAGAAGGGCGGAACGAGCCCGGAGAAGACACTGTGGAGGAAGAAAGGGTAGGCCGACTTGGCCAGGCGGTGCCTCTCCACGGAGCCGCACCATATCAAGGTCCGCCCCCGATCGTTGGTGTCATCCGCCGTCGACGGAAGCACCGGGGCGAGGTCCCCGTCCTTGGCTATAGTGGACGCCGAGAGTGCCGGCGAGATGGGAGCGGAAGCTGAGCTCTGAGCTTCAGGTTTCGACTTGCCGGCGGGAGCCATCGAGAAGCCTTTGGGGCCGAGGAAGCAAGAAGTGAGACGGTGCGGTGCTGAGATCTGGAGAGGTTCTCACAAAGGATGGAGATCTCGAAGGAGGAGCAGGAGCGCAGAAGAGGAAAGCAATAATGGCTCAACGCTGGACGTCAGGCTTTTGTCGGTTCGGGCAGTTGCCGAAGAGACACGGGAGCGGGGACGCCCGCGTCCAGCCGCGCACCGCACGCCAAACCTGGCCCGCTGGCAATAAGGGCCTGCGGCGCTCCGGGCCATCTTCTTCGGCTTCCCCTCGATGCCAACTCGAGCGCGCCTTGGGCCCGGGGGCTACTGTCGACGTTCTGGATACCGGGGTACCCAGACTTGCCTGCCTGCGGCCCAGGGCATGGCCCACTTAACGGTCTGTATGGCCCTGCGTGGCTTCACTCAAGACAAGACCCTCGCGAGAGTCCCACCCTCACGAGGAGGACAACGCCAAGGCACCCGAAAGGGGGAGGCCTCCCCAGACCCCCTCCTGAGTGGCGGAGATCTCTATGCAATGCTCGGCCTCGGGAGGTCAAGGGTGACGCCAGCCAGGCCAGGCGGGCGCCAGCGCGCCAGAGGGGACAGTTTGCTCTTTGTTGCAAAGGAGACAAGGACGAGCGCAGGTTCCCGAGGCGCCCCACCAAAGGTTTCCATTCCGGTGCAACGAGACCAGGCCAGCGAGCGCGGCAGGACGGATGTCACCAGCGAGCCCACTACCGCGTCACCACCACCTACTTTGCAGGCGAAGACCACCTTTCGTCAGGATAAGATGTACCTCCCGTCCCCTTTCAAATTTGGCTGTTGTGGGATCCCTTCCTGCCATTGCGATAAGGGAAGAGGACCCAAGCCGCTATAAATAGAGGCTAGGCTGCCCTGTAGAAGGGGGATCCGAGGCCACTCGAACGCACTCGTGAGACAACACACCACTGTACTAGTTCATCCACAATCCTCCTCGTGAGGCAATCCACCAAAAGCAGGAGTAGGGTTTTACGCTTCGCAGCGGCCCGAACCTGGGTAAATTCTCGTGTGCTATCTTCTTCCTCGCCATCGAGCGGGGTTATCGTGTTGTGAGCTTGGAGGGGGCGAAGTTGTTGGGGATCTTCGCACACGCCCCTGGGTTCGAACTTCTTAGGGTTTTTGCGGAGCCCGAAATTCGACAACTTTGTAAGATTGTTAGCAACTACTCCCAAGCATGCATAGAGGCCATATTGAGCATTCAAACTACTTAGAACTCTAAGAATTCAACATGCAATCCCATCTACAGCAGCACCAAGAGTAGCTAATTACTCTAAAAATAACCCACTAAAACAAAAACATATTGGAGCAATGGAGGAGTCACATACCAAGTAGCAATCCCTCCAAACAGCTTCAGAAACGGAGCTTCGAGCAAAGAGATCAAAATCCACGGGTTTGAGAGCAAGAACACGAGAATGGTGGCTGTGGGGATTTTTTTCTGGAGGTAGGGGATGATGTGGGCTAAAGAGATAAGTGAGAGGGCCCATGTGGGGGCCACAACCCACCAGGGCGCGCGTGGGGGTGCTGCCACGCCCTAGTGTCTGGCGGGCACCAGGTGCACCCCCCTCTTGTATTATTTGCACCAAAAATTCATAAGTATTTGGAAAAAAATCATGTTAAATTTTCAAGGCATTCTGAGAATTTTTATTTTTGGGTCATTTTTTATTGCACGGAGAGAACAAAAAATACGATAAACATGGCATTTTATTTCATTCAACTAACTAAAACAGAAAATAAAAAGTGGGAGCAAAAAGTTGTGCTTACTAGATTCATCGACTTCATACCTTTCAAAAATGATTCATTAATAAGGTTGATCAAGTCTTATTAACAACCACTTCCGATTAGCATGAAACCGAAGAACTTTCGTAAAACACTAAGTTACCTCAATGGGGATGTGCATATCCCCAACAATAAGTATATCATATTTCTTTTTGGAAGTAGGTAGAGGTAATTGAAAATTTCCAATAGTGATGGTCGGAGATTCTTCAATAACATTTATACCATTCACTTGGAATTGTTTCTTCGGAAAGTGCACCATATGCTCATTACCATTGATATGAAAAGTGACTTTGCTTTTATTGCAATCAATAACAGCCCATGCAGTATTTAAAAAGGGTCTACCAAGGATAATCTACATGTTGTCGTCCTCGGGCATCTCGAGAATAACAAAGTCCGTTAAGATAGTAACATTAGCAACAACAATGGGTACATCTTCACAAATACCGATAGGTATGGCTGTTGATTTGTCAGCCATTTGCAATGATATCTCGGTAGGCATGAGTTTATTCAAATCAAGTCTTTTATATAAGGAGAAAGGCATAACACTAACACCGGCTCCCAAATCACACAAAGCAGTTTTGACATAGTTTCTTTTAATGGAGCAAGGTATAGTTGGTATTCCCGGATCTCCGAGTTTCTTAGGTACTCCATCCTTAAAAGAATAATTAGCAAGCATGGTGGAGATTTCAGCTTCAGGTATCTTTCTTTTATTTGTGATGATGTCTTTCATATACTTTGCATAAGGGGCCATCTTCAAAATATCAGTTAAGCGGGTACGCAAAAAGACTGGCCTAATCATTTCAGCAAAGCCCTCAAATTCTCCATCATCCTTTTTCTTAGATGACTTAGGTGGAAATGGCATGGGTTTCTGAACCCATGGCTCTCTTTCTTTACCATGTTTCCTAGCCACAAAGTCTCTTTTATCTTACCGTTTATTTTTAGGTTGTGGGTTATCAAGATCAGGAGCAGGCTCTATTTCAACATCATTATCTAGTTCTTTATCATTACTAGGTTGAGCATCATCGTGAACATCATCATTATCATTATCATTATCACTAGGTGAATGTTCACTACCAGACTGAGTTTCAGCATCAGAAATAGAGATATCATTACTATTAGGAGGTTTTTGTGTCTCAGGTTCACTAGAGGTATACAAAGTCCTATCATTTTTCTTTTTATTTTTCTTCTTAGAAGGACTAGATGCATCAGGATTAATTCTCTGAGAGTCTTGTTCAATTCTTTTAGGATGAACTTCAGGATAAAGTGGTTCTTGGGTCATTCTACCTCCTCTGGTTACTACTCTAGCAGCAAAATCATGCATATTATTATTCATTTCATCAAGCAATTCTTTTTGAGACTTAGCAACTTGTTCTAATTGAGTTTGAACCATAGAGGCATGCTTTCCTACACCTCTAACATCGTTACTGATTCTAAATAGCAAGTCACTCAAGCGAGCAATCATATCAGAATTGTATTTCAATTGTTTCAGAACATGGGCATTGAAATGATCTTGCTTCATAATATAGTTGTCAAACTCATATAAGCATTGACTAGGATGTTTATTGTGAGGAAATGTCACTTTCATTAAACTTTAATAAAGAATTTACCTCTACCACCTGTGGAGGTGGTGGTGTGTCAAGTCCATGTATTTCTTCAATAGGTAGCAAATTCTTAACATCCTCAGCTTTAATACCGTTTTCCTTCATAGATTTCTTTGCCTCTTGCATATCTTTAGGACTGAGAAATAAGATACCCCTCTTCTTCGGAGTGGGTTTAGGCGGTGGTTCAGGAAGAGTCCAATCATCATAATTTTTCAATATATTATTCAATAATTCCTCAGCTTGTTCAACAGTTCGTTCCCTGAAAACACAACCAGCACAACTATCTAGGAAGTCCCTAGAAGCATCGGTTAGTCCATTATAAAAGATAATAAGTATTTCATTTTTCTTGAGAGGATGATCAGGCAAAGCATTAAGCAATTGGAGAAGCCTCCCCCAAGCTTGTGGGAGACTCTCTTCTTCAATTTGCACAAAGTTAAATATTTCCTGTAAGGCAGCTTGTTTCTTATGAGCAGGAAAATAGTTTTTAGAGAAGTAGTAGATCATATCCTGGGGACTACGCACACAACCAGGAGTAAGGGTATTGTACCATGTCTTAGCATCACCCTTTAATGAGAACGGAAATAACTTAAGGATACAATAGTAGCGAATCTTCTCATCATGAGCAAAGAGGGTGGCTATATCATTCAGCTTAGTAAGGTGTGCCACTACAGTTTTAGTTTCATAGCCATGGAAAGGATCAGATTCAACCAAAGTAATTAACTCTGGGTCGACAGAGAACTCGGAATCCTTATCGGTAACAAAGATAGGTGAAGTAGCAAACTTAGGATCACATTTCATTTTAGCATTCAAAGTCTTCTCCTTATACTTGCGTAGCAATTTCTTAAGATCATTTCTATCCTTGCAAGAAAGAATTTCTCTAGTTATCTCTTCGTCCATAACATAACCTTCAGGTATCTTAGGCATTTCAAACTTAGGAGAGCTAGGACTAGTAGGTGTTTCATAGTCATCATCAGTTTCATAGGTTTCATCAGTTTCAGCAATCTCATCAGTTTCAGTAGTTTCATTCTCTTTAGCTTGAGCAATTTGTTCATCAAGAAATTCTCCTAGTGGCACGTTATCATCAAGCATGGTACTAGCATCATCATAAGCATAATTCATAGCAGAGGTAGAATCATCGATAACTTGCGACATATCAGGATTACTAGCATGTGGTGGTGTTGCAAGCTTACTTATAACAGAAGGTGAATCAAGTGCAGAGCTAGATGGCAGTTCCTTACCTCCCCTCGTCTTAGAGGATCCTTCAGATTCTTCATAGTGATAAGTTGATATAAATCCCAAGTGACTCAACAAATATTGCTATGCTCCCCGGCAACGGCGCCAGAAAAAGGTCTTGATAACCCACAAGTATAGGGGATCGCAACAGTTTTTGAGGGTAGAGTATTCAACCCAAATTTATAGATTCGACACAAGGGGAGCCAAAGAATACTTGAGAGTATCAGCAGTTGAGTTGTCAATTCAACCATACCTAGAGATTAAATATCTCCAGCAAGGTGATCAGTAGCACAGCAATATGATAGTTTGATAGCAGTAGTGACAGTAACAGTAGCGGTAACAATAGTAGCAATAGTTTTGTAGCAGTTGGAACAGTAGCATCAGCAATAGTAACTTAGCAAGAACAATAAGTGCAAAGCTCGTAACCACTGGATCGGTAACTCGTTGGATGATATTCGTCATGTAACAGTCATAACCTAGGGCGATACAGAACTAGCTCAGTTCATCAATGTAATGTAGGCATGTATTCCGTAAATAGTCATACGTGCTTATGGAAAAGAACTTGCATGACATCTTTTGTCCTACCCTCTCGTGGCAGCGGGGTCCGTAAGGAAACTAAGGGATATTAAAGCCTCCTTTTAATAGAGAACCGGAACAAAGCATTAACACATGGTGAATACATGAACTCCTGAAACTACGGTCATCACCGCGAAGTATCCCAAATATTATCACTATGGGGTTGACGGATCATAACACGTAATAGGTGCATATGACTAGACAAGATCGGATCAAGAACATAGACATAGATATGATAACATAAACGGTTCATATCTGAAATCATGGCACTCGGGCCCTAGTGACAAGCATTAGGCATAGCAAAGTCATAGCAACATTAATCTCAAAACATAATGGATACTAGTGATCAAGCCCTAACAAAACTAACTCGATTACATGATGAATTTCATCCAACATCAATCTCCGTATCGTAAAACGCGATGAAACTTTCTCTCTGATTTTTTTCTCCAAAAATATGAATTTATAGTGGCGGAATTAGGCTCAGTGGGGCCACGAGGTGGGCACAACCCACCAGGTCGCGCCCAGGGGGCCTGGCACGCCCTGGTGGGTGCTGGCCACCCAGGCCCCCCTCTTCGGTGGATTTTGGCTCCAATAATTCACATATATTCTGTAATAATTCTCTATAAAGTTTTGTTCCATTCCGAGATCTTTTATTTCTGCACAAAAACAACACCATGGTAGTTCTGCCGAAAACAGCGTCAATCCGGGTTAGTTCCATTCAAATCATGCAAATTAGAGTCCAAAACAAGGGCAAAAGGGTGAGGAAAAGTAGATATGTTGGAGACGTATCAGATACTGACCGCCCCCTGTCGCTCCATGAGCGGTCCAGGCACACAAAACAGATGTTCATTTGAAATTTAAGAGGTGGCACATGCAAATTTACTTGGAACGACAGGGTAATACTGCATATAGGTAGATATAGTGGACTCATCCGGGATAACTTTGGTTTAAGGATTTTGATGCACAAGTAGTATTCCCACTAAGTACAGGTGAAGGCTAACAATTAGGTTGAGAAGCGGCAGCTAGAGAGCGAAAATGGTCATGAACATGCATTATGAATGTCGGATTTCGGGCTCCGCAAAACCCAAAGAGGTTCGAACTCAGGGGCGTGTGCGAAGATCTTCACCAGCTTCGACCTCAAGCTCACAACTTCACAGCCTAGCCTGACGAGCTCACTCAGTTGCGGGGAAGGAGATTAGCACACGAGGATTTACCCAGATTCGGGCCGCTGCGAAGCGTAAAACCCTACTCCTGCCTTTTGGTGGATTGCCTCATGAGGAGGTTTGTGGATGAACTAGTACAGTCATGAGCAACCTCGCGGGGGTGCTCGGGTGGTGTTCGATCTGTCCTCCTCTTCGGAGCAGCCTAGCCTCTATTTATAGTGGCCCGGGTCCTCTTCCCTTATCGCAATGGCGGGAAGGGATCCCACAACGGCCAAATTTGAAGGGGGACAAGGAGTACACCTTATCCTGACGAAAGGTGGTCTTTGCCTGCAAAGTAGCCGGTGGTGATGCAGAGGTGGGCTCGGCGATGACGTCCGTCCTGCGGGGCTCGTGGTCTTGGTCTCGTTGCGCCGGAATGGAAACCTTTGGGGGGTGCCTTGGGAACCTGCGTACGTCTTTGCCTCCTTTGCACCAAAGAGGAAACTGTCTCCTCTACGCGCACTGGTGCTCGCCTGGCCTGGCTTGCGTCACTCCCGACCTCCCAAGGCTGAGTGCTGCATAGGGATCTCCGCCCCTCGGGAGGCGACCTAGGGAGGCCTCCTCCCTTCGAGGGTCTTGGCGTCGCCACCCTCGCGAGCGTGGGGCTCTCGCGAGGGCCTTGTCTTGCGTGAGGCCGCGCTGGGCCGTGCTTGGCTGTTGAAGTGGGCCGCGCCCTGGGCCACAGGCTTGGCAGGTCTGGGTACCCCCGTTCCCAGTACGCCGACAATGAATAATCAACATTGAATACTAGCATGAGTAGGATATGGACACCATGAACATAAATATCGTGAGGGCTATGTTGGTTTTGATTCAACTACATGCGTGAACATGTGCCAAGTCAAGCCACTTGAAACAGTCAGAGGAGGATACCATATCATCATACTACATCACAATCATTTTAATGCATGTTGACATCCAAGATAAATCATTATCCACTCCTAGCTACTTAAGCATGGCATGAGCAACTATAATCTCTAATTGTCATTGCAAATATGTTTGATCATAATATGTTGAATCATGGATACTAGGTTAAAGATATTTACAAAAACAAAAACAAGCCGAGTTCATACCTGCTTCTCTCTGCCACAGTCACTTCATCAAATATCGTCATTATTGCCTTTCACTTGCAGGACCGAATGATATGAAAATAATAATAGTGCAGGAGTTCCATGGACTAAGCTTGAATCTGCAAACATTTTATTCAAGAGGAGAAGACAAAGTAATATGGGCTCTTTGTTAGATCAATTGCATATGAGAGCCACTCAACATTTTCATCGTGGTCTTCTCCTTGGTACGACTAAAATAAAAGGAAAAGAATTTCAGAGAAACACACTGAAATATTTTTTGAGTTTTTGTTTTTTCTTAAAGAAAGGAAATTAAAAAGGGAAAAACAAAAATGAGAAAAACTATTTACACGGGAGAGATCCCAACAAATAAAAGAAGAGACGAGAAATCTTTTTGGGTTTTCTTTTGATACTACAATTAATTTAAACTAGAAAGAAAAACCGAAAAGAAGCAAGAAATATTTTTGGATTTTCTCAAGTTTTTTCAAACACGCAAGAAGAAAGCGAGAAAATAAATCTAGCATGGATTATACAATGAAGAAGTGTAGACATCGACAACTGGAATGAAATGTGTAAGCATGAATATAATGTCGGTGGAAATACGTACTCCCGAAAGCTTAGGCTTTTGGCCTAGCTTGGTAATCACCATCCATAATAGCCATCCGGTCCTAAGTTGAAGTGCGGTGGCGATAGCACCTAAGCGTCTCACTCCTAGGGCTCCTCCTCGGCCGCTGCCAGGTTGTTCCGGTAGGCTGTAATGTCCTCTGGCATGATCCTGTATCCATTCCTGGCAGTAGAATCAAACAAAGCAGGTGCAGGCAATGGGATAACATCACGGGTAACCACGCTGAATACTAAGTTGTAGCGAATGTTATGAAAAGAATTAGCTGCATCAATAAATTGATGATCCTCCAATGCCTTGTGATCTAGATAAACTTGGGACAAGGGATAATCATGTGGGCGAAACTGAACATTAAAGTGTCTCGCTAAGCGAGTAGCATAAATACCACCATGTATCTTGCCCTTAGTGTTGGAAATATGCCCTAGAGGCAATAATAAAGTGGTTATTATTATATTTCCTTGTTCATGATAATCGTTTATTATCCATGCTATAATTGTATTGATTGGAAACTCAATTGCATGTGTGGATACATAGACAACACTGTGTCCCTAGTATGCCTCTAGTAGACTAGCTTGTTGATCAAAGATGGTCAAGGTTTCCTGGCCATAGAAATGAGATGTCATTTGATAACGAGATCACATCATTAGGAGAATGATGTGATGGACAAGACCCAAACTATGAACGTAGCATATGATCGTGTCAGTTTATTGGTATTGTTTTCTGCATGTCAAGTATATGTTCCTATGACCATGAGATCATGCAACTCACTGACACCGGAGGAATACCTTGTGTGTATCAAATGTCGCAACGTAACTGGGTGACTATAAAGATGCTCTACAGGTATCTCCGAGGGTGTCTGTTGAGTTGGCATGGATCAAGACTGGGATTTGTTACTCCGTGTGACGGAGAGGTATCTCAGGGCCCACTCGGTAATACAACATCACAATAAGCCTTGCAAGCAAAGTGACTAAAGAGTTAGCCACGGGATCTTGTATTACAGAACGAGTAAAGAGACTTGCCGATAACGAGACTGAATTAGGTATAGAGATACCGACGATCGAATCTCAGGCAAGTAACATACCGAAGAACAAAGGGAACATCATACGGGATTAACTGAATCCTCGACATAGAGGTTCAACCGATAAAGATCTTCATAGAATATGTAGGAGCCAATATGGACATCCAGGTCCCACTATTGGTTATTAACCGTAGAGGTGTCTCGGTCAAGTCTGCATAGTTCTCGAACCCGCAGGGTTTGCACACTTAAGGTTCGATGACGTTTCGGTATAGTTGAGTTATGTATGTTGGTGACCGAAGGTTGTTCGGGGTCTCGGATGAGATTCTGGACGTCACGAGGAGCTCCGGAATGGTCCGGAGATAAAGATTGATATATAGGGAGTCCCGTTTTGGTCACCGAAAAAGTTTCGGGTAATTCCTGTAATGTACCGGGGGTGCCGGGAGGGTTCCGGAGGGCCATCGGGAGGGGACACTCACGCCGGGAGGCCACGTGGGCCTTAGGGGTGGCGCACGAGACCTTAGTGGGCTTGACAAGCCAGCCCCTAAGGGCCCATGCGGCTAGGGTGAGGGGAAAGGAAAAAACCCCAAGTGGGGAAGGGAAACTCCAAGTAGGAAAGGAATCCTACTTGGAGTAGGATTGGAGGTGGACTCCTCCACCTCCTCCTGGTTCGGCCGACTCCTAGGGGAAACCCTAGGGGCGCCAGCCCCTCCCCTCCCTCCTATATATTCTAGAGGGGAGAGAGGGCCAAGACACCCAAGCTACGGTGCAGCCCTCTCTCCCCAATAGATCGTCTCCTCTAGTTTTCGGCGGTGCTTATGCGAAGCCCCGCCGGAATAGTTCCACCACCATCGCCGCCACGCCGTCGCGCTGCCAGAGAACTCATCTACCTCTCTGCTCCCTCTTGCTGGATCAAGAAGGCGGAGATCGTCATCGAGCCGTACGTGTGCTGAACGCGGAGGTGCCGTCCGTTCGGCGCTAGATCGGGACGGATCGTGGGACGGCTGCGATTTGGATCGCAAAGACGTTCGACTACATCAACCGTGTTTCTTAACGCTTCACGCTTAGCAATCTACATGGGTATGTAGATCCACTCTCCCTCTCGTAGATGCTCATCACCATGGATAGATCTTGCGTGTGCGTAGGAATTTTTTTTGTTTCCCATGCAACGTTCCCCAACAGTGGCATCATGAGCTAGGTCTATGCGTAGATGAGATCACGAGTAGAACACAAAGGAGTTTGTGGGTGTTGATGCTCAGATTGCTTCCTCCCTTGGTCTTTTCTTGATTCAGCGGTATTGTGGGATGAAGCGGCCCAGACCAACCTTACTCGTATGCTTACGAGAGACCGGTTCCATTAACTGACATGTGACTTTGTTGCATAAAGATGGCTGGCGGGTGTCTGTCTCTCCCACTTTAGTTGGATCGGATTCGACAAAGGCGGTCCTTGAGAAGGTTGAATAGCAATTTGTGTATCACCGTTGTGGTTTTTGCGTAGGTAAGAATCGTTCTTTCTAGATACCCGTAGCAGCCACGTAAAACATGCAACAATAATTAGAGGACGTCTAACTTGTTTTTGCAGGGTATGTTGTGATGTGATACGGCCAATTACATGATGAGATATATGTGACGTATGAGATGATCATGTTTTGTATAGAATATCACGACTTGCATGTCGATGAGTACGACAACCGACAGGAGCCATAGGGTTGTCTTTAATTTATTTTTGCCATTTTGCTTTACTTTATCGCTATGAGTTAGCAATAGTCGTAGAAGAAACAGTTGGCACGACAACCTCATGGCGACACGTTGATGGAGATCAAGATGATGGAGATCATGGTGTCATGCCGGTGACGATGGAGATCATGCTGGTGCTTTGGAGATGGAGATCAAAAGCGCAAGTTCATGGCCATATCATGTCACTTATGATTTGCATGTGATGTTAATCCTTTTATGCATCTTATTTTGCTTAGGACGACGGTAGCATTATAAGGTGATCCCTCACTAAATTTTCAAGATAAAATTGTGTTCTCCCCGAGTGTGCACCGTTGCGAAAGTTCGTCATTTCGAGACACCACGTGATGATCGGGTGTGATAGACTCTACGTTCGCATACAATGGGTGCAAGCCAGTGTTGCACGTGCGGAACACTCGGGTTAAACTTAACGAGCCTAGCATGTACAGACATGGCCTCGGAACACAAGAGACCGAAAGGTCGAACATGAGTCATATAGTAGATATGATCAACATGAAGATATTCACCATTGAAACCACCTCATCTCATGTGATGATCGGACTTGAGTTGGTGAATTTGGATCATGTGACACTCGAATGACCAGAGGGATGTCAATTTGAGTGGGAGTTTTTTAAGTTATATGATTAAATAAACTCATTATCTTGAACAATAGTCTAAGTTGTCTTTGCAAAATTTAGGTTGTAGATCAATGGCTCACGCAGTAGCACCCCTGAATTTCAATGCGTTCCTAGAGAAAGCTAAGTTGAAAGATGATGGAAGTAACTGTGTAGACTGGGCCCGTAATCTAAGGATTATCCTTACGGCTTCCCAAAAGGCTTATGTCCTTGATGCACCGCTTGATGAACCACCCGCTCCAGTAGAGTCTGCAGACGTTGCGAACGCCTGGCAGACATGTTCTGATGATTACTCAATAGTTCAATGTGCAATGTTGTATGGCTTAGAACCGGGACTTCAAAGACGTTTTAAATGTCATGGAGCATATGGTATGTTCCAAGAGTTGAAGTTTATCTTTCAGAAGAATGCCCGGATCGAGAGGTATGAGACCTCCGATAAGTTCTATGCTTGCAAGATGGAGGAGAACGGATCTGTCAGTGAACACATACTCAAAATGTCTGGGTATTCCACCCATCTGGCTGAATTGGGGATGCCCCTTCCGCCAGAGGCGATCACTGACAGAGTTCTTCAATCACTGCCACCTAGCTACAAGAGCTTCGTGTTGAACTATAACATGCACGGGATGAACAAGTCAGTCGCCGAGCTGTTTGCGATGTTGAAAGTCGCTGAGTCTGAGATTCAGAAGGAGCATCAAGTGTTGATGGTCAATAAAACCACTAGTTTCAAAAAGAATGGCAAGGGTAAAAAGGGTAACTCCAAGAAGAGTGGCAAAGCAGTTGCCCCTCCCGTGAAGAAACCCAAGGCTGGACCCAAGCCAGAAACTGAGTGCTTTCATTGCAAGGGAACTGGTCACTGGAAGCGGAACTGCCCCAAGTACCTGGCTGACAAGAAGGCGGCCAACACCAAACAAGGTATATATGATATACATGTTATTGATGTGTACCTTACCAACTCTCGTAGTAGTACCTGGGTATTTGATACCGGTTCGGTTGCTCACATTTGCAACTCAAAATAGGAACTGCAGAATAGACGGAGGCTGGCAAAGGACGAAGTGACGATGCGCGTGGGAAATGGTTCCAAGGTTGATGTGATCGCTGTCGGCACGCTCGCTCTTCGATTACCATCGGGATTAGTGATGAACCCGAATAATTGTTATTTAGTGCCTCCGTTGAGCATGAACATTATATATGGATCTTGTTTATTGCGAGACGGTTACTCATTTAAATCAGAGAATATTTGTTGTTCTATTTTTATGAGTAATATCTCTTATGGTCATGCACCCAATGTGAGGGGTTTATTCTTATTGAATCTCCATAGTGATGATACACATGTTCATAACATTGATGCCAAAGGATGTAGAATTAATAATGATAGCACCACTTTTTTGTGGCACTGCCGCTTAGGTCATATTGGTGTAAAACGCATGAAGAAGCTCCATGCTGATGGACTTTTGGAGTCACTTGATTTTGAATCACTTGACACATGTGAACCATGCCTCATGGGCAAGATGACTAAAACCCCGTTCTCTGGAACAATGGAACGGGCAAGTGACTTGTTGGAAATCATACATACTGATGTGTGCGGTCCGATGAGCATTGAGGCACGCGGTGGTTATCGTTACTTTCTCATCTTCACTGATGACTTAAGTAGATATGGGTATATTTACTTAATGAAACACAAGTCTGAAACGTTTGAAAAGTTCAAGAAATTTCAGAGTGAAGTTGAGAATCATCGTAACAAGAAGATTAAATTCCTATGATCTGATCGGGGAGGAGAGTATCTGAGTTATGAGTTTGGCAGTCACTTAAGACAATGTGGAATTGTTTCACAATTAACACCGCCTGGAACACCACAGCGTAATGGTGTGTCCGAACGTCGTAATCGAACTGTAACAGCCCAAGAGCATTCCTTCCATATTTGTAACATTTGTCATGTGTGGACCTCCATGTTTTGCCATTGTGTGTTGAGTTAATAAAATCGCTTCATGTTATTTTGCATCATGGCATCATGTTCATCATCTCTTGTTTGCATTATATGTTGTTGTGCCATGTTAAGTGTGAGTGTGTGCTTGTGGTGTTGGTGTGCATGGGGGTATGTGCCATCTTGGTGTGAAACTATTTCTCTAAAACTATGCCCATCTCTCCTCTTTCAAATAAATGCATTATGTGATGAATTCACTTGCTTGTTCACCTCATTAAAAATGTTGCACCTCTTGCAAATATTCTGTTTAGATTTGTTAGTAAGCTCTCATTCTTGTCTGTGTTTAATTGCCTTGTGTATCTTGCAAATGCAGATTCCAATAATAAATATATGTGAACTATTTATTTGCTCTAAAAATGCTCAAACCATTTTTAATAAATAGGGCATGTTTTTTGTGATTCCAAACATATTTTCTTTTCCCCCAAAACTCATCTCTCTTTTCTCTGTGATTTATTTGCAATATGGGGTTTTATAAAATAGAAAAACCTTTTCTTCTGTGCGGAGAGAGAGAAGCCAGCATGTTGGGCCTCTCCTGGCCCAACAGCAGCGAGCCCAGCGGCCTCCCGCAGCCTAGCCAGCCAGCAGATGCGTTCGTCGTCGTCCTCCTGTACGGCTCACCATCCCGAGCGCCACGTCGACGTCCCGATTGATTTGACGGCCGACGGCCGCCCTATCTCCCTTTATATGATGTCCCCGGTGCCCTACGGTTTCCCCTCGACCCATTCTGTCCCTCTCATTCCCTCTCTGCCGTCAGGTAAGGCTAGCCACTCCACGTCTACGCCTTGCTCTCCATGCTCCGGCCGAGCTCGTGCTCGTGCTCGGGGTAACCCCTCTGCATTGTATTCTTCCTCCCCAACGGCGTGGATCGACACCCCGGAGTCCCTGCCATCTTCTCCATCTACGTACGCAACGCCAGCAACTCCGGAGCTCCCTCACCGTCGCCGTTTTCTTCGTTGTGTTTGGATCCGAGGTGCACCGGCCTTCTGTCGACCATGGCATCATCTCCATCGTCCCTACTGGCATAGCTTCATGTCCTAGGTGAGATAGGTACATCCCTCTTCCATCCTACTCCTATTCGTGGCTAGATGATCCGCGTAGGAGACAATAGGATCGTGTCAACTTCACGCTCTCCGTGCTCCAGCCATAGATACAGTGTACGCGTACTATTTTTTTGCATTTTTGTTGTTGCTCCCCGCGCGGCCTGTAGTTGTCCATCGTGCGTAGACCTTTAGAGCACACCCCCCGCAGCGCCTCGCTGCGCTCAGCTCCCTGCCTTGCGCATCATCGCCGTTGCCCGAGCCGAGCAAGAGCTCGAGCTCGAGCACCAAAGCCATCCCCATCCCCTACGCCATGCAGCCGCTCCGCGGCCGGGAACCGAGTGCCCCATCCATTTTGCACCCCCGCCGGGGCTCCGCTTCTCCGGTGGTCGCCTCCCGTGATCGTCGGGGCGCTTTTGTTTTCTCTGCCGCGAGGAAAGAAGAAGCCAGCCTCCTGCTGGGAATAGACCAAGTGGTCTCGTGCCCCTTCATGTCAAGTGAACCCACCTAGCTCAGCTGGTTAGCCCTGTGCTCCACATCCAGGCGGTCCGGGGTTCGAAACCCAGGCTCTTTTTTTTCTTTTTTTTTCTTGTGTTCTGACGTTCGAGTCCCACATGTCATCCTCTTGGGACCCTAGTGTGCATGCCAAGTGGCCCCTTGTTTTTTTTTCATTATTGTTTTGTGTTTTTTTCCAGTGTTTCAATGATTTTCCATTTAAGGAAATATTTCCAGATTTGTCCTTTTCCAAATCTGTCAGTTATTCTAGGACATGCCAAAATTGGCATATGACTTGTTATTAAGTGAATATGTCATTTTTAATGCATTTGTGGGAGTTTTGTCTACAGTAATATAGGCTTGTGATATATGAATTTGGGGTAGAAAAATTCAATGATTCCAATGGTGGCTTTAGTTTTGTCATTTGAGCAAGTTTGTAAAAATGTCATTTTGTGATATTGTGCCATTTTGTCTTTTTCACATGAATTAATTCTTGCATGATTTGATGAACTTGCCAACATGAAATATGTTCATTTGGGTGTGCTCTAGCCCCTGGTAGTTTTGCTTGCCATGATAGATCATGTCATGAGTGGGATTCTTGATGCCAACATGCCACTGAAATTCTATTTCCACATGCCCAAATAATTCTAAGTGTTGGAATCTGTTATTTTGTTGCCATGTTCGCTAGATGATTCCCATGCATATATTGTTCCTTTGAAGATGGCACCATGATATGAATTGTTGTGCTTGTCATCCTCTGTAGATGTGTGCCAAGATCTTGTGGATTAGACCATTGCATCTTATATAAAACTTGCTGTCAACATGCTATTCTGTTAACAAGTGCCATGTATACCTCTTGTGAATTTCACTAAGTCTGAGAATCTGCTAATTTCAATATGTCATCTTGTGAGGATGGTAGCCATTGACACGTGCATGTTTTCATGTTGCCATAAAGTAAAGAATTGATGTACATGTTCCGCTCTATCACCCTGTCAATTTTCATGCCATGAAAGTTCCTGTAGCATGTATAAAAGTTGCTGTCAAGTTGCTATTATATTAATTCAGATTCTGGAAAACTAGAATTTTCACCAAGTCCCTAAAAACTGATTCAACATGCCTTCTTGTGAGCATATTTGCCATTGATCGATGCTTCCTTTCATGTTGCTGTAGATAGATGATTTGTTAAGCATGCTGTGTACTTCATGCCCATGCCTTGGTTGTGATTTGAATCCTGCTGTAGCTCTGGTTATGAGTGTTGGAAGATGACATGTCGCTGTCTGTGGACAGATTGTGTGTAGAATTGTTTTGTGACTTCTGGGAGCTATTCTCCATTGTTTTGCATGATCTTTGGGTCTATTCTTGATGGATTTCTATTTCCTATCCAGTGGCATCCTTGGAATACCAAGGAATAGCCCATGGCCTCCCTCATCTTGTGTTTTGTCTCCATTAATGTTCGTACCTTGCCGAGAGTGTACCGTGAGCTACGTTACACCGTTTGCAATGTTCTACATATGCATTTGCATCGATTTTGCATGAAGTATCCATATTTTCCATGATCATGCATGTTCAAATAACTAATATTGAGGTTCTGTCTAGAATACTAAAGAACTTAATAATTGCATGGGAAACATGACTAGCATAGGGTTGCCATGTTAAAACTTCAACTTAGTCATGCATCATCTTGTTTGCGCATTGCACTTGCTTGTATGTTTATTTGGTGCTGTTTCTCTTGGGTAGATGCAAGTGTCGAGCCTGAGTACGAGGATCCAGGAGAGTACAACTATGAGAACCCAGCTCTTTGTCCCTTTGAAGAACCAACAGGCAAGATGATCATACCCGGATCCCGACACTATTTTTTCCTTGCTAGACGTCTCGCTTTTACCGTTATGTTTCGTTACCTACCACTTAAACTGTCAGCCTCCTAAATTGCCATGAAAGCCTCTAACCCCTCCACCACCTAGCAAAACACTGATTGGCTATGTTACCGCTGCTCAGCCCTTATCTTATAGCGTTGCTAGTTGCAGGTGCAAGCTTTCCATGTGTCAACATGGATTTTGTTTATATCACTCTATTTATTATTACTTAAATTAATGCACATATATATATCTGGCAACGGTGGAAGGCTTGGCCTTTTGCTTAGTGTTTTGTTTTGCTTGAGCCGCACTAGTTCCGAGTACCGGTGTTATATTCCATATTTTGCGCTCCTAACATGCTCGGGGTTGTTATGGGTACCCCCTTGACCATTCGTTTTAGATTAAAACTTGTCTGGCAAGACCCAACTTTGGTACTACATTTGCTAAACAACTTAATAAAATTGCATAGGGCATAGCTACCCCGTGGATAATTAATCAACCCCCGGGCCAGTGCTCCTCATGAGTGTTGGTCCAACCTAGAGCACTTTGCGGGGCCACCCCAGGGCAATTTGGGTGATTTCTATCAGGCCACCGTACGCGTCGCTTATTCGTCGTGTCCTGAGAACGAGATACGCAGCTCCTATCGGGTTCGTCGACACATCGGGTGGTCTTGCTGGACTTGTTTTACCTTTCTCGAATGTCTTGCGCGAGGAATTCCGATTTTTCTTCGGGCTATCTCGAGGTTGCTGTTTTCCAGTGGAATTGCCTAGGAAGATCACGAGATTCGTGGTCGAGGTTATTCCCGCGGCGTGTGGTTAGTTTATGAAGGATGAGTTGGAGCACCCCTGCAGGGTTAAATCTTTCGGAAAGCTGTGCCCGCGGTTACGTGGCAACTTGGAAATTTGTTTAACACCCGGTAATAGTAAACTTGAAGTAAACTCAATAAAATACACCAACTGTGTGCGTAACCGTGAATGTCTCTGCTCGTGAACATGAACCGAGAGAGAACACGGTGGGGTTATGAGTAACGTAAGTAGGTGTTCAGGATCACTTAGTGATCATGCTAGTTCACGTCTGTTTCTCGTAGGCCACCATATTTACATTCATGTTCTCGTAAGTTAGCCACCAAATACATGCTTAGGTGATTGCTGCAGCCTCACCACTTAACCAATTCCTCACCTATTGGCTTACATAGTTTTGGTACCCGGGTTATGTGATACGTCTCCAACGTATCTATAATTTTTGATTGTTCCATGCTATTATATTATCTGTTTTGGATGTTTTATATGCATTAATATGCTATTTTATATTATTTTTGGGACTAACCTATTAATCTAGAGCCTAGTTCCAGTTTCTGTTTTTTTCCTTGTTTTTGAGTATTGCAGATAAGGAATATTAAACGGAGTCCAAACGGAATAAAATCTTCGGAATAATTTTTCTTGGACCAGAAGCAACCCAGAAGACTTGGAGATGAAGTCAGGAGAGCCGCCGTGTGGCGACAAGCCACAGGGGCGCGCCCTAGGGGGGGGCGCCCCCTGGCTTGTGGCCCCACGGCAGCCCCCCTAACCCTATTCTTCGGCCTATAAATTCACAAATATTCCCTGGATACCAAAAAGAGCCACGAAAATACTTTTCCGCCGCCGGAAGCCTCTGTTCCCATGAGATCCAATCTTGGAGCCTTTTTCGGTAATCTGCCGGAGGGGGAGTCGATCACGGAGGGCATCTACATCAACTCCATTGCCCCTCCGATGATGCGTGAGTAGTTCACCTTAGACCTTCGGGTCCATAGCTAGTAGCTAGATGGCTTCTTCTCTCTCTTTGTTCTTCAATACCATGTTCTTCATGATCTGTGGGTTTATGTTCAGATTATCTATGAATATTATTTGAGTCTTTTCTGAATTCTTATATGCATGATTTCATATCTTTGCAAGTCTCTTCGAGTTATTGGTTTGGATTGGCCAACTAGATTGGTAATTCTTGCAATGGGAGAAGTGCTTAGTTTTGGGTTCAATCTTGCGGTGTCCTCACCCACTGACAAAGTAGGGGTAGCGAGGCACGTATTGTATTGTTGCCATCAAGGATAAAAAGATGGGGTTTTCATCATATTGCTTGAGTTTATCCCTCTACATCATGTCATCTTACCTAATGCGTTACTCTGTTCTTCATGAACTTAATACTCTAGATGCAGGCAGGAGTCGGTCGATGTGAGGAGTAATAGTAGTAGATGCAGAATCGTTTTGGTCTACTTGACACGGACGTGATGCCTATATGCATAATCATTGCCTTGGATATCTTCATAATTATTCGCTTTTCTATCAATTGCTCGACAGTAATTTGTTCACCCACCGTATTATTTGCCTTCATGAGAGAAGCCTCTAGTGAAACCTATGGCCCCCGGGTCTATTTTCCATATTATACTTTCAGATCTAAAACCAAAAATACCAAAAATATCTTGCTGCAATCTTTTTTACTTTAGTTTTACTTTACTTTCAAGCAATCATATCTATATATCTCTATCAGATCTCATCCTTGCAAGTAACCGTGAAGGGATTGACAACCCCTTTATAGCGTTGGGTGCAAGTGTTTGATTATTTGTGTAGGTACACCTATTGGGGTCTTGCTTGTATCTCCTACTGGATTGATACCTTGGTTCTCAACAACTGAGGGAAATACTTATCTACTTTGCTGCATCACCCTTTCCTCTTCAAGGGAAAATCAACGCATGCTCGAGAAGTAGCAAGAAGGATTTCTGGCGCCGCTGCCGGGGAGATCTACATCAAGCCTACCAAGTACCCATCACAAACTCATCTCTTGCATTTACATTATTTGCCTTTTGCCTCTCGTTTTCCTCTCCCCCACTTCACCAATTTGCCGTTTTATTCGCCCTCTTTTCCGTTTGCCTTTTTGCTTGTGTTGCCATGTGCCTTCTATTTGCTTGCATCTTCGCTTGCTAAAAATCTATTGATATGGATCCTCATCCACTTGCTAATCTTTTCAAAAGGCCAAATTACGATGAACCAATTGCTAGTGAGTTGAGTGCACTTGATTATCTCTATGAAGTTTTGTTTGAAAATCATGAATCTGAAAATTGTGATGAAGTGTTGAAAGAAGAAATTTATAAGGTGATTCACGATAGCTCCTTGATTGAAAAGCATGATTGCAATGATGTTACTATAAATTCTATTAATGTCAATTATGCTAATGATATGCAAGGCCACAAGCTTGGGGATGCTATGTTTGATGAAGATGATATTTTTTGTCCCCCAAGTTTTGATGAGAAAATTCATTATGATGATTGCATGCTCATGCATCATGAAAAGAATGATTTATGTTATAGTTATATTGTTTAATTCCTTCATGATGCTACTAAAACTTATTATGAGGGAGTAACATATGCTTGTAGGAATTGCAATAATATCAAGTTTCCTCTCTATGTGTTCAAAGTTTTGAAGTTATGCTTGTTTTGCCTTTCTATGCTAGTTGATTCTTGTTCTCATAAATTGTTTGCTCACAAAATCCCTATGCATAGGAAGTGGGTTAGACTTAAATGTGTTTTTCATGAGATTCATGATGCTCTTTTGCATATTTCAATTACTACTTTTTATGTGAGCATCATTGAAATCGTTATGCCTAGCTAGGGGCGTTAAACAATAGCGCTTATTGGGAGGCAACCCAACTTTATTTTATGTTTTTGTTTTTGCTTCTGTTTTTGAGTGTTTTACACATTATTACCTCTGTAGTAATTGTATTTTCTTGTTTAAATTAGTGTTTGAGCCAAGTAAGACCTTTGGGATGGTCTACGGTGTTTGCAATTTGATTTTGCTGAAAAACAGAAACTTTTGCTCTCAGTCCAGGAATTTAGTAAATTCACTGGAATGTGATTTTGATCTGAAATTTTTACACAAGATTGATATACAAATTTCCCTGATTGTCCTAATTTTTCAGAATTTTTGGAGTTACAGAAGTATTCGAAGTCTATAGATTGCTACAGACTGTTCTGTTTTAGACAGATTCTGTTTTCTATGTGTTGTTTGCTTATTTTGATGTATCTATGGGTTGTATCGGGGGGTATGAACCATGGAGAAGTTAGAATACAGTAGATATTACACCAATATAAATAAATAATGAGTTCACAACAGTACCTAAAGTGGTGATTTATTTTTCTTATACTAACGGATCTCATGAGTTTTCTGTTGAGTTTTGTGTTGTGAAGTTTTCAAGTTTTGGGTAAAGATTTGATGGACTATGGAATAAGGAGTGGCAAGAGCCTAAGCTTGGGGATGCCCAAGGCACCCCAAGCCATATTCAAGGATACCAAAAGGCCTAAGCTTGGGGATGCCCCAGAAGGCATCCCCTCTTTCGTCTTCAATCCATCGGTAAATTTACTTGAGGCTATATTTTTATTCACCACATGATATGTGTTTTGCTTGGAGCGTCTTGTATGATATGAGTCTTTGCTTTTTAGTTTTCCACAATCATCCTTGCTGCACACATCTTTTGAGAGAGACACGCTGAATCGTGAATTTGTTAGAATACTCTATGTGCTTCACTTATATCTTTTGAGCTAGGCAATGTTGCTCTAGTACTTCACTTATATCTTTTTAGAGCACGGTGGTGTTTTATTTTATAGAAATTATTTGAACTCTCGTACCTCACTTATATTATTTTGAGAGTTCCTTAAAACAGCATGGTAATTGGTTTAGGTTGTGAATTTAGTCCTAATATAATGGGCATCCAAGAGGGATATAATAAAAACTTTCATATTAAGTGCATTGGATACTATGAGAAGTTTGATTCCTTGCATATAGTTTTGAGATAATGAAGATCGTAATATGAGAGTCATGCTAGTGAGTAGTTTTGAATTGGAAGAATACTTGTGTTGAAGTTTGTGATTCCCGTAGCATGCACGTATGGTGAACCGTTATGTAACGAAGTCGGAGCATGATTTGTTTAATGATTGTACACCTTTGTGTGAGGGTCGGGAGCGCGCGATGGTTAACTCCTACCAACCTCTCCCCTAGGAGCATGCGTCTAATGCTTTGTTTGATAACTAATAGACTTTTGCAATACGTATGTGAGTTCTTTATGACTAATGTTGAGTCCATGGATTATACGCACTCTCACCTTTTCACCATTGCTAGCCTCTTTAGTACCGCGCAACTTTTGCCGGTACATCAAACCCACCTTCCTCAAAACAGCCACCATATATTTTCCTCAAAACAGCCACCATACCTACCTATTATGGCATTTCCATAGCCATTCCGAGATATATTGCCATGCAACTTCTACCGTTCCATTTTTCATGACATACACCATCACTTTCATATTGCATATAGAGTCATATTTTGTTCTAGGTATCGAGTTGTAATTTTTCTTTTGAGTTATAAGTAAATAAAAGTGTGATAATTTTCATTATTAGAGCATTGATCCCATGAGAGAAAAGGATGATGGAAGCTATGAATCCCTCACAAGTTGGGATGAGTCTACGGACTTTACAAAAAAATAAAAGAGGCCAGCGAAGCCCAAATAAAAAAAAAGAGGCCAAAGATGCCCACCAAAATAAAAAAAAGAAAAAAATGAGAGAAAGAGAGAAGGGACAATTGCTACTATCTTTTTCCACACTTGTGCTTCAAAGTAGCACCATGATCTTCATGATAGAGAGTCTCCTATTTTGTCACTTTCATATAGCTAGTGGAATATTGCACAACCACTTAGTTTTCTTTTTGAGCTTTCATACACTTGTAGCTCTAGTGCACTTGTTGCATGGCAATCCCTACTCACTCACATTGATATCTATTGATGGGCATCTCCATAGCCCGTTGATACGCCTAGTTGATGTGAGACTATCTTCTCCTTTTTCCTTGCAACCTCCACCATATTCTATTCCACCTATAGTGCTATATCCATGGCTCGCGCTCATGTATTGCGTGAGAGTTGAAAAGGTTTGAGAACATTAAAAGTGTGAAACAATTGCTTGGCTTGTTCATCGGGGTTGTGCATGATTTAGATACTTTGTGTGGGGAAGATGGAGCATAGCCAGACCATATGATTTTGTAGGGATAACTTTCTAAGGCCATGTTATTTTGAAAGGACGCAATTGCCTTGTTGGTGTGCTCGAAGTATTACTGTTTTTATGTCAATATTAGACTATTGTTTTGAATCTTATGGATCTGAATATTCGTGCCACAATAAAGAATATTACATGGATAAATATGTTAGGTAGCATTCCACATCAAAAATTCTGTTTTTATCATTTACCTACTCGAGGACGAGCAGGAATTAAGCTTGGGGATGCTTGATACGTCTCCAACGTATCTATAATTTTTGATTGTTTCATGCTATTATATTATCTGTTTAGGATGTTTTATATGCATTAATATGCTATTTTATATTATTTTTGGGACTAACCTATTAATCTAGAGCCTAGTGCTAGTTTCTGTTTTTTCCTTGTTTGAGTATTGTAGATAAGGAATATTAAACGGAGTCCAAACGGAATAAAATCTTCGGAATAATTTTTCTTGGACCAGAAGCAACCCAGAAGACTTGGAGATGAAGTCAGGAGAGCCGCCGTGTGGCGACAAGCCACAGGGGCGCGACCTAGGGGGGGGGCCCTAGCTTGTGGCCCCACGACAGCCCCCCTAACCCTATGCTTCGGCCTATAAATTCACAAATATTCCCTGGATACCAAAAAGAGCCACGAAAATACTTTTCCGCCGCCGGAAGCCTCTGTTCCCGTGAGATCCAATCTTGGAGCCTTTTCCGGTAATCTGTCGGAGAGGGAATCGATCACGGAGGGCATCTACATCAACTCCATTGCCCCTCCGATGATGCGTGAGTACTTCACCTCAAACCTTCGGGTCCATAGCTAGTAGCTAAATGGCTTCTTCTCTCTCTTTGTTCTTCAATACCATGTTCTTCATGATCTTCATGGAGATCTATCCGATGTAATACTCTTTTGCGGTGTGTTTGTCGAGATCCGATGAATTGTGGGTTTATGTTCAGATTATCTATGAATATTATTTGAGTCTTTTCTGAATTCTTATATGCATGATTTCATATCTTTGCAAGTCTCTTCGAGTTATTGGTTTGGTTTGGCCAACTAGATTGGTAATTCTTGCAATGGGAGAAGTGCTTAGTTTTGGGTTCAATCTTGCGGTGTCCTCACCCACTGACAAAGTAGGGGTAGCGAGGCACGTATTGTATTGTTGCCATCAAGGATAAAAAGATGGGGTTTTCATCATATTTCTTGAGTTTATCCCTCTACATCATGTCATCTTACCTAATGCGTTACTCTGTTCTTCATGAACTTAATACTCTAGATGCAGGCAGGAGTCGGTCGATGTGTGGAGTAATAGTAGTAGATGCAGAATCATTTCGGTCTACTTGACACGGACATGATGCCTATATGTATAATCATTGCCTTGGATATCTTCATAATTATTCGCTTTTCTATCAATTGCTCGACAGTAATTTGTTCACCCACTGTATTATTTGCCTTCATGAGAGAAGCCTCTAGTGAAACCTATGGCCCCCGGGTCTATTTTCCATATTATACTTTCAGATCTAAAACCAAAAATACCAAAAATATCTTGCTGCAATCTTTTTACTTTAGTTTTACTTTACTTTCAAGCAATCATATCTATCTATTTCTATCAGATCTCATCCTTGCAAGTAACCGTGAAGGGATTGACAACCCCTTTATAGCGTTGGGTGCAAGTGTTTGATTATTTGTGTAGGTACACCTATTGGGGTCTTGCTTGTATCTCCTACTGGATTGATACCTTGGTTCTCAACAACAGAGGGAAATACTTATCTACTTTGCTGCATCACCCTTTCCTCTTCAAGGGAAAACCAACGCATGCTCGAGAAGTAGCATTATGAGATTGCTGAGTCCCTGTGGTTCACAGATTAGAACAATACATGTACAGGTGTTGACGAGTACGTGTCAGATGACGTGTCGCAGCTCCAGTGGGAGTATGATGAAGAACATGGTCGGATGTATGTTACGTATCCAGACGAGTAGGGAGCTTCGTGATGGTGATCTTGGGATAGCAAGACAGTTTATCATTGCTTCTTTTATCGTTTGTTTTCGTCCGTAGTCGGACCCTGCCTTCGGAATGATGTATGAATAATTTGTGTGGACTTGTAAGATAGCTTGTGGTGAGTGTAAGCCAACTCATATATTCATCTCTTCCTACATGTATGCAATGTTTTACTGTACTTGCAAACGACGAGATGCGCTTCTATCCTCGTCGAGGCCGCAAGCCTTAATAGGGATAGGAACGCATCTTGGGCGTGACACGAACCTTATTGGATATGGTGCGTTCTATGATGTCTCTTGCCGATTTGCCACTATCGTTTTGGGGTTATGCATTAGAGAAAGCTGCATTCACTTTAAATAGGGCACCATCGAAATCCATTGAGATGACGCTATATGAACTGTGGTTTGGCAAGAAGCCAAAGTTGTCGTTTCTTAAAGTTTGGGGATGTGATGCTTATGTCAAAAAGCTTCAGCCTGAAAAGCTGGAACCCAAAGCGGAGAAATGCGTCTTCATAGGATACCCAAAAGAGACAGTTGGGTATACCTTGTATCTCAGATCCGAAGGCAAAGTGTTTGTCGCTAAAAACGGAACATTTCTTGAGAAAGAGTTTCTCTCGAAAGAATTGAGTGGGAGGAAAATAGAACTTGATGAGGTTGTTGAACCTTTACTTCAACCTGAGAGTAGCGCAGCGCAGAAAGATGTTTCTGTAGAGCCTACATCGGTTGAAGAGGAAGTTAATGATGATGATCATGAAGCTTCGGATCAAGTTGCTATCGAACCTTGTAGGTCGACAAGGACGCGTACTGCTCCTGAGTGGTACGGCAACCCTGTCTTAGAGGTCATGTTGTTGGACAACAATGAACCTACGAGCTATGGAGAAGCGATAATGGGCCTGGATTCCGAGAAATGGTTAGATGCCATGAAATCCGAGATGGGATCCATGTATGAAAACAAAGTATGGGCTTTGGAAGAATTACCTGAAGGGCGAAAGGCCATTCAGAACAAATGGATCTTTAAGAAGAAGACGGACGCAGACGGTAATGTCACCGTCTATAAAGCTCGACTTGTGGCAAAAGGTTTTTCACAAGTTCAAGGAGTTGACTACGATGAGACGTTCTCACCCGTAGCGATGCTTAAGTTCGTCAGAATCATTTTAGCAATAGCTGCATTTTTCGATTATGAAATTTGGCAGATGGATGTCAAAACAGCGTTCCTTAACGGTTTCCTTAAGGAAGAGTTGTATATGATGCAACCAGAAGGTTTTGTCGATCCAGAGAATGCTGACAAATTTGGCAAACTCCAGCGATCCATTTATGGAATGGTGCAAGCATCTCGGAGTTGGAATCTTCGCTTTGATGAGGTGATCATAGCGTTCGGGTTTATACAAGTTTATGGAGAAGCTTGTATTTACAAGAAAGTGAGTGGGAGCTCTATAGCGTTTCTAATATTATATGTGGATGACATATTGCTTATTGGAAACAACATAGAAATGTTAGAAAGCGTGAAGGAATATTTGAACAAGAGTTTTTCAATGAAGGACCTAGGAGAAGCTGCTTTCATATTAGGCATCAAGATCTATAGAGATAGATCGAGACGCTTAATAGGACTTCCACAGAGCACATACCTTAACAAAGTTTTGAAGAAGCTCAAAATGGATCAGTCCAAGAAGGGGTTCTTGCCTGTATTGCAAGGTGTAAAGTTGAGTAAGACTCAATGCCCAGTGACTGCAGAAGATAGAGAAACGATGAGTGTCGTCCCCTATGCTTCAGCCATAGGCTCTATCATGTATGCAATGCTGCGCACAAGACCCGATGTCAGCCTTGCCATAAGTATGGCTGGAATGTTTCAAAGTGACCCAGGAATGGAACACTGGATGGCGGTCAAGAATATCCTTAAGTACCTGAAAAGGACTAAGGACATGTTTCTCATTTATGGAGGTGATCAAGAGCTTGTCTCAAAGGGTTACGTCGATGCAACCTTTGACACTGATCCGGATGACTCTAAGTCTCAAACCGGCTATGTATTTATTCTCAATGGGGGTGCGGTAAGCTGGTGCAGTTCCAAGGAGAGCGTGGTAGCTGATTCTACATGCGAAGCGGAGTACATCGCTGCCTCGGAGGCAGCGAAGGAAGGTGTCTGAATGAAGGAGTTCATGACAGATCTTGGAGTAGTGCCCAGTGCACTAAACCCAATGACTCTGTTCTGTGACAACACTGGTGCCATTGCTCTGGCCAAGGAACCAAGGTTTCACAAGAGGACCAGACACATAAAGCGATGTTTCAATTCCATCTGCGATTACATCAAGGAGAAGGACATAAATATTTGCAAAGTGCACACGGATCTGAATGTCGCAAACCCGATGACTAAACCTCTTCCAAGGGCTAAACATGATCAACACCAGAACTGTATGGGTGTTAGATTCATTACAATGTAAATCACATAGTGATGTGAGCTAGATTATTGACTCTAGTGCAAGTGGGAGACTGTTGGAAATATGCCCTAGAGGCAATAATAAAGTGGTTATTATTATATTTCCTTGTTCATGATAATCGTTTATTATCCATGCTATAATTGTATTTATTGAAACTCAATTGCATGTGTGGATACATAGACAACACTGTGTCCCTAGTATGCCTCTAGTAGACTAGCTTGTTGATCAAAGATGGTCAAGGTTTCCTGGCCATATACATGAGATGTCATTTGATAATGGGATCACATCATTAGGAGAATGATGTGATGGACAAGACCCAAACTATGAACGCAGCATATGATCATGTTAGTTTATTGCTATGTTTTCTGCATGTCAAGTATCTGTTCCTATGACCATGAGATCATGCAACTCACTGACATCGGAGGAATACCTTGTGTGTAGCAAACGTCTCAATGTAACTGGGTGACTATAAAGATGCTCTACAGGTATCTCTGGGGGTGTCTGTTGAGTTGGCACGGATCAAGACTGGGATTTGTTACTCCGTGTGACGGAGAGGTATCTCAGGGCCCACTCGGTAATACAACATCTCAATAAGCCTTGCAAGCAAAGTGACTAAAGAGTTAGCCATGGGATCTTGTATTACGGAACGAGTAAAGAGACTTGCCGATAACGAGATTGAACTAGGTATAGAGATACCGATGATCGAATCTCGGGCAAGTAACATACCGAAGAACAAAGGGAACATCATACGGGATTAACTGAATCTTTGACATAGAGGTTCAACCGATAAAGATCTTCGTAGAATATGTAGGAGCCAATATGGACATCCAGGTCCCGCTATTGCTTATTAACTGTAGAGGTGTCTTGGTCATGTCTGCATAGTTCTCGAACCCGCAGGGTCTGCACACTTAATGTTCGGTGACGTTTCGGTATAGTTGAGTTGTGTATGTTGGTGACCGAAGGTTGTTCGGAGTCCCGGATGAGATCCCGGATGTCACGAGGAGCTCCGGAATGGTCCAGAGATAAAGATTGATATATAGGAAGTCCCGTTTTTGTCACCGGAAAAGTTTCGGGTAATTCCGGTAATGTACCGGGGGTGCCGAGAGGGTTATGGAGGGCCATTGGGGGGGGGGATACTCACGCCGGGAGGCCACGTGGGCCTTAGGGGTGGCGCACCATCCCTTAGTGGGCTGGGCAAGCCAGCCCCTAAGGGCCCATGCGGCTAGGGTGAGGGGAAAGGAAAAAACCCCAAGTGGGGAAGGGAAACTCCAAGTAGGAAAGGAATCCTACTTGGAGTAGGATTGGAGGTGGACTCCTCCACCTCCTCCTGGTTCGGCCGACTCCTAGGGGAAACCCTAGGGGCGCCAGCCCCTCCCCTCCCTCCTATATATACTAGAGGGGAGAGAGGGCCAAGACACCCAAGCCACGGTGTAGCCCTCTCTCCCCAATAGATTGTCTACTCTAGTTTTCGGCAGTGCTTAGGCGAAGCCCTGCCAGAATAGTTCCACCACCATCGCCGCCACGCCGTCGCGCTGCCGGAGAACTCATCTACCTATCCGCTCCCTCTTGCTGGATCAAGAAGGCAGAGATCGTCATCGAGCTGTACGTGTGTTGAACGCGAAGGTGTTGTCCGTTCGGCGCTAGATCGGGACGGATCGTGGGACGGCTGCGATTTGGATCGCAAAGACGTTCGACTACATCAACCGCATTTCTTAATGCTTCCCGCTTAGCGATCTACAAGGGTATGTAGATCCACTCTCCCTCTCGTAGATCTCATCACCATGGATAGATCTTGCGTGTGCGTAGGAATTTTTTTTGTTTCCCATGCAACGTTCCCCAACACTTAGTCCTGTTAAGGTGTAGGTGACGTGCAATAATAGCCCCTAAGCTAAAGGTGTGATCATTATGCAGTGCACGGTGTAAAATGGGAAGGTCAGGGGCACTGAGTGCACCGACCTTCTCCCTAGCGGTTAGACACTTCGCGATGAATAAAGCAAAGTAATGCACAGAAGGAAACTGTAAACTGGTGGCAGTGGCATTTGACACACCTCTTTCATCACCCACTGTCAAAGTGAGGAGAAAGTCCTCAAACTCCGCTGGTCTAGGCTCTCTTAATTCCCCATCAGAAGGGATCAAACACATGTCACAAAAGTCAGTGAGCGGTATCTTTCGGGTTTCAGCATATAAATTAAACTGCACCTCACAAGGATTATTTCTACTCAGAAAATGAAAACTTTGCACAAAGGAATTTGTAAGGAGGTGGTGCTAGTAACACTTAGCTGCGACGAAATCGGTCAGCCCAGTATTTGCAACGAATTGGGCAAACTCTTGATGGAACCCGGCCTCCTCCATGAAGGCATTATGCGGCCATTCGCACGGCCGCACCTCCGCCGTTCTCGGAGTGTGGAGGTCATTGTCCGATGATTCCCCAATGACTCCTTTAGCATTCTTCTTGGAGGAAAACTTCCTAAAGAAATCCATCTTATTCCTATAAATAAATTTCTGAAAATTTTAGTCTACACATTTTTTGTCAACAAAACTTCGTAAGATTGATAGCAACCACTCCTAAGGATGCATAGAGGCCATATTAAGCATTCAAACTACTTAGAACTCTAAGAATTCAGCATGCAAGCCCATCTACAGCAGCACCAAGAGTAGCTAATTATTCTAAAAATAAACCATTAAATCAAAAACTAATTGGAGCAATGGAGGAGTCACATACCAAGTAGCAATCGCCCAAAACAGTGTCGGAAACGGAGCTTCGAGCAAAGAGATCGAAATCCGCGGGTTAGAGAGCAAGAACACGAGGGTGAGAGCTATGGTGATTTTTTTTCTGGAGGTAGGAGACGACATGGGCTAAAGGTATAAGTTGACACGAGGTGTCTTGTGGACATCAGGTGCACCCCTCTCTGATGTTATTTGCACCAGAAATTCAGAAATATTCATAAGAAAATCGTGTTAAATTTTCAAGATATTCTGAGTACTTTTATTTTTGGATCATTTTTTATTGCATGCAGAAAACAGAAAACAGGATAAACATGGCATTTTACTTTATTTGACTAAGAAAAATAGAAAACAAAAGGTGGGAGCAGAATATTGTGCCTATTAGATTCATCAACTTCATACCTCTCAAAAATGATCCATTAATAAGGTTGATCAAGTCTTATTAACAACCACTTCCGATTAGCATGAAACCGAAGAACTTTCGTAAAACACTAAGTTACCTCAATGGGGATATGCATATCCCCAACAATAAGTATGTCATATTTCTTTTTGGCAGTAGGTAGAGGTAGTTGAAAACTTCCAATAGTGAGTGTCGGAGATTCTTCAATAACATTTATACCATTCACTTGGAATTGTTTCTTCGGAAAGTGCACCATATGCTCATTACCATTGATATGAAAAGTGAATTTGATTTTATTGCAATCAATAACAGCCCCTGCAGTATTCAAAAAGGGTCTACCAAGGATAATCGACATGTTGTCGTCCTCGGGCATCTCAAGAATAACAAAGTCTGTTAAGATAGTAACATTTGCAACAACAACGGGCACATCCTCACAAATACCGATAGGTATGGCAGTTGATTTTTTAGCCATTTGCAATGATATTTTAGTAGGTGTGAGTTTATTCAAATCAAGTCTTTTATATAAAGAGAAAGGCATAGCACTAACACCAGTTGCCAAATCACAAAAGCAGTTTTGACATAATTTCTTTTAGTGGAGCAATGTATAGTTGGTATTCCAGGATCTCCAAGTTTTTCAGGTACTCCACCCTTAAAATAATAATTAGCAAGCATGGTGGAGATTTCATCTTCAGGTATCTTTCTTTTCTTAGTGATGATGTCTTTCATGTATTTTGCATAAGGGGCCATCTTAAAGATACCAGTTAAGCGGGTACGCAAAAAGACTGACCTAATCATTTCAGCAAAGCGTTCAAATTCTTCATCATCCTTTTTCTTAGATGGTTTAGGTGGAAAGGGCATGGGTTTTTGAACCCATGACTCTCTTTCTTTACCATGTTTTCTAGCCACAAAGTCTCTTTTATCATATCGTTTATTTTTAGGTTGTGGGTTATCAAGATCAACAAAAGGCTCTATTTCAACATCATTATGTGGCTCTTTATCATTGTTCGGCTGAGTATCTTCATGAACATCATCATTATCATTTTCATTATCACTAGGTGAATGTTCATTACTAGATTGAGTTTCCGCATCGGAAATAGAGACATCATTATATTTTGGAGGTTTTTCTATCTCAGGTTCACTAGAGGTATGCAAAGTCCTATCATTTTTCTTTTTCTCTTTCTTTTTAGAAGGACTAGGTGCATCAATGTTAATTCTCTAAGAGTCTTGTTCAATTCTTTTAGCATGACCTTCAGGATAAAGAGGTTCTTGGGTCATTCTACCTCCTCTAGTCACTACTCTAATAGCATGATCATTCATATTATTACTCATTTCATTAAAAAATTCCTTTTGAGATTTAGCAACTTATTCTAGCTGGGTTTGAACCATAGAGGCATGTTTTCCTACACCTCTAACATCATTACTAATTCTAAATAACAAGTCACTCAAGCAAGAAATCACATCAGAATTATATTTCAATTGTTTCAGAACATTTGCATTGAAGTGATATTGTTTCCTAATGTAGTTATCAAACTCATATAAGCATTGACTAGGATGTTTATTGTAAGGGATATCACTTTCATCGAACTTTAATAAAGAATTTACCTCTACCACCTGTTGAGGTGGTGGTGTGTCAAGGCCATGTATTTATTCAATAGGTGGTAAATTCTTAACATCCTCAACTTTAATACCTTTTTCCTTCATACATTTCTTTGCCTCTTGCATATCTTTAGGACTGAGAAATAAGATACCCCTCTTCTTCGGAGTGGGTTTAGGTGGTGGTTCAGGGAGAGTCCAATCATCATAGTTCTTCAATATATTATTAAATAGTTCCTCAGCTTGTTCAATAGTTCGTTCCCTGAAAACACAACCAGCACAACTATCTAGGAAGTCCCTAGAAGCATCAGTTAGTCCATTATATAAGATATCAAGTACTTCATTTTTCTTAAGAGGGTGATCAGGCAAAGAATTAAGCAATTGGAGAAGCCTCCCCCAAGCTTGTGGGAGACTCTCTTATTCAATTTGCACAAAGTTAAATATTTCCTGTAAGGCAGCTTGTTTCTTATGAGCAGGAAAATATTTTTCAGAGAAGTAGTAAATCATATCCTGGGGAATACGCACAAAACAAGGAGCAAGAGTATTGTACCATATATTAGCATCACCCTTTAATGAAACGGAAATAATTTGAGAATATAATAGTAGTGAATCTTCTCATCATGAGCAAAAAGGGTGGCTATTTCATTCAACTTAGTAAGATGTGCCACTATAGTTTCAGTTTCATAGCCATGGAAAGGATCATATTCAACCAAAGCAATTAACTCTGGGTCGATAGAGAATTCATAATCATTATCGGTAACAAAGATAGGTGAAGTAGCAAACTTAAGATCACATTTCATTCTAGCATTCAAAGTCTTTTCTTTATACTTGCATAATAATTTCTTAAGATCATCTCTATCCTTACAAGAAAGGATTTATCTAGCTATCTCCTCATCCATAACGTAACCCTCAGGTATCTTAGGCATTTCAAATCTAGGAGAGCTAGGTCTAATAGGTGTTTCATAGTTCTCAGTTTCAAAGACTTCACCAGTTTCAGTAATCTCATTAGTTTCAATAATTTCATTCTCTTTAGCTCTAGCAATTTGTTCATCAAGAAATTCACCCAGTGGCACATTATAATCAAGCATGGTACTGGCATCATCATAAGCATCATTCATAGCAGAAGTAACATCATCAATATCTTGCGACATATCAGGATTAAAAGCATGTGGTGGTGTTGCAAGTTTATTCATAACTGAAGGTGAATCAAGTACAGAGCTAGATGGCAATTCCTTACCTCCCCTCGTCTTAGAGGGAAAAATCTTGGTTCTTGGATCCTTCAGATTCTTCATAGTGATAAATTGATATAAATCCCAGCTGACTCAACAATTATATCTATGCTCCCCGGCAACGGCGCTAGAAAAAGGTCTTGATAACCCACAAGTATAGGGGATCGCAACAGTTTTCGAGGGTAGAGTATTCAACCCAAATTTATAGATTCGACACAAGGGGAGCCAAAGAATATTTGCAAGTATTAGCAGTTGAGTTGACAATTCAACCACACCTGGAGATTAAATATCTGCAGCAGAGTGATCAGTAGCACAGTAATATGATAGTTTTGATAGCAGTAGTAATAGTAATAATAACGGTAACAGTGATAGGAGTGATTTTGTAGCAAGTGTAACAGTAGCAGTAGCAGTAGCAGTAGTAACTTAGCTAGAACAATATGTGGAAAATTCGTAGGCATTGGATCGGTGAATTCGTTGGATGATATTCATCATATAACGGTCATAACCTAGGCCGACACAGAACTAGCTCCAGTTCATAAATATAATGTAGGCATGTATTCCGTAAATAGTCATACGTGCTTATGGAAAAGAACTTGCATGACATCTTTTGTCCTACCCTCCCGTGGCAGCGGGGTCCATAAGACAACTAAGGGATATTAAGGCCTCCTTTTAATAGAGAACCAGAACAAAGGATTAACACATAGTGAATACATGAACTCCTCAAACTTCGGTCATCACCGGAAAGTATCCCAAATATTTTCACTATGGGGTTTACGGATCATAACACGTAATAGGTGCATATGACTAGCAAGATCGGATCAAGAACATAGATATAATGGTGATAACATAAACGGTTCAGATCTGAAATCATGGCACTCGGGCCCTAGTGACAAGCATTAAGCATGGCAAAGTCATAGAACCTGTTGGAAATATGCCCTAGAGGCAATAATAAAATGGTTATTATTATATTTCCTTGTTCATGATAAATTTTTATTATCCATGCTAAAATTGTATTGATTGGAAACTCAAATACATGTCTGGGTACATAGACAACAATGTGTCCCTAGTAAGCCTCTAGTGGACTAGCTCGTTAATCAAAGATGGCTTGTCATTTGATGATGGGATCACATCATTAGGAGAATGATGTGATGGACAAGACCCAAACTATGAACGTAGCATATGATCGTGTCAGTTTATTGCTATTGTTTTCTGCATGTCAAGTATATGTTCCTATGACCATGAGATCATGTAACTCACTGGCACCGGAGGAGGACCTTGTGTGTATCAAACGTCACAACGTAATTGGGTGACTATAAAGATGCTCTACAGGTATCTCCGAAGGTGTCTGTTGAGTTGACATGGATCAAGACTGAGATTTGGTACTCCGTATGACGGAGAGGTATCTCAGGGCCCACTCGGTAATACAACATCACAATGAGCCTTGCAAGCAAAGTGACTAAGGTGTTAGTCACGGTATCTTGTATTACGGAACGAGTAAAGAGACTTGCCAGTAACGAGATTGAACTAGGTATGGAGATACCGACGATCGAATCTCGGGCAAGTAACATACCGATGAACAAAGGGAACATCGTACGGGATTAACTGAATCCTGCACATAGAGGTTCAACCGATAAAGATCTGCATATAATATGTGGGAACCAATATGGGCATCCAGGTCCCGCTATTGGTTATTGACCATAGAGGTGTCTCAGTCATGTCTGCATAGTTCTCGAACCTTCAGGGTCTACACACTTAATGTTTGGTGACGATATAAGTATAGTCGAGCTATTATGTTGGTGACCGAAGGTTGTTCGGAGTCCCGGATAAGATCTCGGATGTGACGAGGAACTCCGGAATGATCCGGAGGTGAAGATTGATATATAGGATGAAAGGAATCGGAGTCCTTCCGGGGCATACCGGGGAACCGACGGAGTGCCGAAAGGGGTTTCGGGGGTCCCGGCAAGTGTTGAAGGGGCCCCATGGGCCAAGAAGAGGGGCACACCAGCCCACAAGGGGCTGGGCGCCGCGCCCCACCTCAGCCCACTTGGATGGTAGGTGGACCCCACCCCAAGCGCCGCCAGCCACCCCTGCCTTGGGAGGCAAGGCGCCTAGGGGGGCACCCAAACCCTGGCCGCACAACCCCTAGCCGCCGGCCCCTAGGGGGAAACCCTAGGGCGCCCCTCCTCCTCCCTTCCCCCTATATATAGAGAGGTAGAGAGAGGGGCAGCCACATCAGATCGTGCTACGATGCTACCTTCTCTCTCCCTCATAGTTCTTCTCCTCCTCATATCGTGCGGCGAAGCCCTGCTGAGCTGTCACCACCACCACCTCACCACGCTGTTGTGCTACCGGAGGGCTCGGGCTACTACTTCACCATTGCTGGCTGGATGAAGGATGTGAAGGCGTCATCAAGCCGTACGTGTGTTGAACGCGGAGGTGCCGTCCGTTCGGCACTTGATCGTGAGTTCGTGGGTCGGCTTGCGATTTGGATCGCGGAGACGTTCGACTGCATCAACCGCGTTTCTTAACGCTTCCGCTTAGTGATCTACAAGGGTATGTGGATCCGATCTCCCTTCTCGTAGATGCTCATCTCCATGGATAGATCTTGTATGTGCGTAGGAATTTTTTTGTTTCCCATGCAACGTTCCCCAATAGTGGCATCATGAGCTAGGTCTATGCGTAGATGACATCACGAGTAGAAAACAAAGGAGTTTGTGGGCATTGATATTTAGATTGCTTCCCTCCTTAGTTTTTTCTTGATTCAGCGGTATTGTGGGATGAAGTGGCTCGGACCAACCTTACTAGTCCACGTACGAGAGACCGGTTCCATTGACTGACATGTAACTTTGTTGCATAAGATGGCTGGTGGGTGTCTGTCTCTCCCACTTTAGTTGAATCGGATTCGACAAAGGCGGTCCTTGTAGAAGGTGAAATAGCAACTTGTATATCACCGTTGTGGTTTTGCGTAGGAAAGAATCGTTCTTGCTAGATACCCATAGAAGCCACGTAAAACATGCAACAACAAATTAGAGGACATCTAACTTGTTTTTGCAGGGTATGTTGTGATATGATATGGCCAAAGACATGATGTGATATATGTGATGTATGAGATGATCATGTTTTGTAATAGCAAATATCAACTTGCATGTCGATGAGTACGGCAACCGGCAGGAGCCATAGGGCTGTCTTTAATTAATTTGTGTCATTTGCTTTACTTTATCACTATGAGTTAGCAATAGTTGTAGAAGCAATAGTTGGCGCGACAACCTCATGGCAACACGTTGATGGAGATCAAGATGATGGAGATCATGGTGTCATGCCGGCGACGATGCAGATCATGCCGGTGCTTTGGAGATGGAGATCAAAAGCACAAGTTCATGGCCATATCATGTCACTTATGATTTGCATGTGATGTTAATCCTTTTGTGCATCTTATTATGCTTAGGACGACAGTAGCATTATAAGGTGATCCCTCACTAAAATTTCAAGATAAAATTGTGTTCTCCCCGAGTGTGCACCATTGCGAAAGTTCGTCGTTTCGAGACACCACGTGATGATCGGGTGTGATAGACTTTACGTTCGCATACAACGGGTGCAAGCCAGTGTTGCACATGCGGAACACTCGGGTTAAAATTGACGATCCTAGCATGTACAGACATGGCCTCGGAACACAAGAGACTGAAAGGTCGAACATGAGTCATATAGTAGATATGATCAACATGGAGATGTTCACCATTGAAACGACCTCATCTCACGTGATGATCGGACTTGGGTTGGTGAATTTGGATCATGTAGCACTCGGATGACCAGAGGGATGTCAATTTGAGTGGGACTTTTTAACTAATATGATTAACTAAACTCATTATCTTGAACAATAGTCTAAGTTGTCTTTCCAAATTTTATGTTGTAGACCAATGGCTCGCGCAGTAGTTCCCTTGAATTTCAATGCGTTCCTAGAGAAAGCTAAGCTGAAATATGATGGAAGTAACTTTGTAGACTGGGCCCGTAATCTGAGGATTATCCTCACGGCTTCCCAAAAGGCTTATGTCTTTGATGCATCGCTTGGTGAGCCACCCGCTCCAGTGTCGTCCCCAGATGTTGCGAACACCTGGCAGTTGCGTTTGGATGATTACTCAATAGTTCAGTGTGCTATGTTGTATGGCTTAGAGCCGGGACTTCAAAGGTGTTTTGAACGTCATGGAGCATATGAGATGTTCTAGGAGTTGAAGTTTATCTTTGAAAAGAATGCCCAGATCGAGAGGTATGAGACCTTCGATAAGTTCTATGCTTGCAAGATGGAGGAGAACGGGTCTGTTAGTGAGCACATACTCAGAATGTCTGGGTATTCCAACCGTCTGGCTGAGTTGGGAATTGCCCTCCCGCCAGAGGCGATCACTGACAGAGTTCTTCAATCACTACCACCTAGCTACAAGACCTTCGTGTTGAACTATAACATGAAACGGATGAACAAGTCAGTCGCCGAGCTGTTTGCGATGCTGAAAGTCGCTGAGTCTGAAATCCAGAAGGAGCATCAAGTGTTGATGGTCAATAAAACCACTAGTTTCAAGAGAATGGCAAGGGCAAGAAGGGTAACTCCAAGAAGAGTGGCAAAGCAGTTGCCCCTTCCGTGAAGAAACCCAAGGCTGGACCCAAGCCAGAAACTGAGTGCTTTCATTGCAAGGGTATTGGCCACTAGAAGCAAAACTGCCCCAAGTATCTGGCCGACAAGAAGGCGGCCAACACCAAACAAGGTACATATGATATACATGTTATTGATGTGTACCTTACCAGCTCTCATTGTAGTGCCTAGGTATTTGATACCAGTTCGGTTGCTCACATTTGCAACTCAAAACAAGAACTGCGGAATAAACGGAGGCTGTCAAAGGACGAAGTGATGATGCGCGTGGGAAATGGTTCCAAGGTTGATGTGATCGCCGTCGGCACGCTTGCTCTTCGATTACCATCGGGATTAGTGATGAACCTGAATAGTTGTTATTTAGTGTCTGTGTTAAGCATGAACATTATATCTGGATCTTGTTTATTGCGAGACGGTTACTCATTTAAATCAGAGAATAATGGTTGTTCTATTTATATGAGTAATATCTATTATGGTCATGCACCCATTGTGAGGGGTTTGTTCTTATTGAATCTCGATAGTGATGATACACATGTTCATAACATTGATGCCAAAAGATGTAGAGTTGATAATGATAGTACCACTTTCTTGTGGCACTGCCGCTTAGGTCATATTGTTGTAAAACGCATGAAGAAACTCCATGCTGATGGACTTTTGGAGTCACTTGATTTTGAATCACTTGACACATGTGAACGATGCCTCATGGGCAAGATGACTAAGACCCCGTTCTCTGGAACAATGGAACATGCAAGTGCTTATTGGAGATCATACATACTGATGTGTGCAGTCCGATGAGCATTGAGGCGCGTGGTGGATTTTGTTATTTTCTGACCTTCACCGATGACTTAAGTAGATATGGGTATATTTACTTAATGAAACATAAGTCTGAATCGTTTGAAAAGTTCAAGCAATTTCAGAGTGAAGTTGAGAATCATCGTAACAAGAAGATTAAATTCCTACGATCTGATCGAGGAGGAGAATATCTGAGTTATGAGTTTGGCAATCACTTAAGACAATGTGGAATTGTTTCATAGTTAACGCCACCTGGAACACCACAGCGTAATGGTGTGTCTGAACGTCGTAATCTAACCTTATTGGATATGGTGCGGTCTATGATGTCTCTTGCCGATTTGCCACTATCGTTTTGGGGTTATGCATTAGAGACAGCTGCATTCACTTTAAATAGGGCACCATCAAAATCCGTTGAGACGATGCCATATGAACTGTGGTTTGGCAAGAAACCAAAGTCGTCGTTTCTTAAAGTTTGGGGATGCGATGCTTATGTCAAAAAGCTTCAGCCTGAAAAGGTGGAACCCAAGGCGGAGAAATGCGTCTTCATAGGATACCCAAAAGAGACAGTTGGGTACACCTTCTATCTCAGATCCGAAGGCAAAGTGTTTGTCACTAAGAACGGGTCATTTCTCGAGAAAGAGTTTCTCTCAAAAGAATTGAGTGGAAGGAAGATAGAACTTGATGAGGTTGTTAAACCTTCACTTCAAGCAGAGAGTAGCGCAGCGCAGAAAGATGTTTCTGTGGAACCTACATCAGTTGAAGAGGAAGCTAATGATAGTGATCATGAAGCTTCGGATCAAGTTACTATCAAACCTCGTAGGTCGACAAGGGCACGTACTGCTCCTGAGTGGTACGGTAACTCTGTCTTAGAGGTCATGTTGTTGGAAAACGATTAACCTACGAGCTATGGAGAAGCGATGGTGGGCCCAAATTTTGACAAATGGTTAGAGGCCATGAAATCCGAGATAGGATCCATGTATGAAAACAAAGTGTGGACTTTGGAAGTATTACCTGAAGGGCGAAAGGCCATTCAGAATAAATGGATCTTTAAGAGGAAGACGGACGCGGACAGTAATGTCACCGTCTATAAAGCTCGACTTGTGGCAAAGGGTTTTTCACAAGTTCAAGGAATTGACTACGATGAGACTTTCTCTCCCGTAGTGATGCTTAAGTCCACCAGAATCATATTAGCAATAGCTTCATTTTTCGATTATGAAATTTGGAAGATGGATGTCAAAACAACGTTCCTCAACGGTTTCCTTGAGGAAGAGTTGTATATGATGCAACGAGAAGGTTTTGTCGATCCAGAGAATGCTGACAAAGTTTGCAAGCTCCAGCGATCCATTTATGGACTGGTGCAAGCATCTCGGAGTTAGAATAAGCGCTTTGATGAGGTGATCAAAGCGTTTGGGTTTATACAAGTTTATGCAGAAGCTTGTATTTACAAGAAACTGAGTGGGAGCTCTATAGTGTTTCTAATATTATATGTGGATGACATATCGCTGATTAGAAACAATATAGAATTTTTGGAGATCGTAAAGGAATATTTGAACAAGAGTTTTTCAATGAAGGACCTAGGAGAAGCTGCTTTCATATTAGGCATCAAGATCTATAGAGATAGATCAAGACGCTTAATAGGACTTTCACAGAGCACATACCTTGATAAAGTTTTGAAGAAGTTCAAAATGGATTAGTCCAAGAAAGGGTTCTTGCCTGTGTTACAAGGTGTAAAGTTGAGTAAGACTCAATGCCTAGTGACTGCAGAGGATAGAGAAAAGATGAGTGTCATCCCCTATGCTTCTGCGATAGGCTCTATCATGTATGCAATGCTGTGCACAGGACCAGACGTCAGCCTTGCCATAAGTATGTCCGGAAGGTTTCGAAGTAATCCAGGAGTGGATCACTGGACGGTGGTCAAGAATATCCTAAAGTACCTGAAAGGACTAAGGAAATGTTTCTTGTTTATGGAGGTGATCAAGAGCTCGTCATAAAGGGTTACGTCGATTCAAGCTTTGACACTGATCCGGATGACTCTAAGTCTCAAACCAGATACGTATTCATTCTCAACGGAGGAGCGGTAAGCTGGTGCAGTTCCAAGCAAAGCGTCGTAGCTGATTCTACATGCGAAGCGGAGTACATAGCTGCCTCGGAGGCGGCGAAGGAAGGTGTTTGGATGAAGCAGTTCATGACGGATCTTCGAGTAGTGCCCAGTGCACCGAACCCAATGACTCTGTTCTGTGACAACACTGGTGCCATTGCTCTAGCCAAGGAACCAAGGTTTCACAAGAGGACCAGACACATAAAGCGACACTTCAATTCCATCCGCGATTACATCGAGGGAGGAGACATAAATATTTGCAAAGTACACACGAATCAGAATATTGCAGATCCGTTGACTAAGCCTCTTCCACGAGGGAAACATGATCAAAACCAGAACTGTATGGGTGTTAGATTCATTACAATGTAAATCACATAGTGATGTGAGCTAGATTATTGACTCTAGTGCAAGTGGGAGACTGTTGGAAATATGCCCTAGAGGCAATAATAAAATGGTTATTATTATACTTCCTTGTTCATGATAAATGTTTATTATCCATGCTAAAATTGTATTGATTGGAAACTCAAATACATGTGTGGGTACATAGACAACAATGTGTCCCTAGTAAGCCTCTAGTGGACTAGCTCGTTAATCAAAGATGGCCATAGTTTCCTAGCAATGGACAAGAGTTGTCATTTGATGATTGACGTGGCTTGAGACTGCGTCGGTATTTCCCCAAAGAGGAAGGGATGATGCAGCACAGCAATGGTAAGTATTTCCCTCAGTTATGAAACCAAGGTTATCGAACCAGTAGGAGGATCACCACCACTCAATAAGCAGCACCTGCACACAAACAACAAATACTTGCAACCCGACGCGGAAGAGAGGTTGTCAATCTCTCTATGGTAAAACGATAGATTAGGTAGTGATAGATACGAGAGATAGATCTCTCAAGAACACAAAATAAAAAGAGCAAATAAAATATGCAGTAATATGTTTTTGGGTTTTTGGTTTTGTAGATCTAAAAACAAAGATTGCAAAAAGATAGATCGGAAAGCAATATGTTGGAAAAGTAGACCCGGGGGCCATAGGGTTCACTAGTGGCTTCTCTCATGAGTCTAGCCCACGGTGGGTGAACAAAATACTGTTGGGCAATTGATAGAAAATCAAATAGTCATGACGATATCCAAGGTGATGATCATTATATAGGCATCACGTCCAAGATAGGTAGACCAACTCCTGCCTGCATCTACCTCTATTACTCCACACATCGACCGATATCCAGCATGCATCTAGTGTATTACGTTCATGGAAAAACGGAGTAATGCAATAAGAACAATGACATGATGTAGACAAGATCTATTCATGTAGGAATAGACCCCATCTTGTTATCCTTAATAGCAACAATACATGCATGTCTTGCTGCCCCTTCTGTCACTAGGAAAGAACACCGCAAGATCAAACCCATCACAAAGCACCTCTTCCCATGGCAAGAAAAATCGATCTAGTCAGCCTAACTAAACCAAAGATTCAGAGAAGAAATACGAGGCTATAAGTAATCATGCATATAAGAGATCAAAGAAGACTCAAATAATATTCATGGATAGAAACTGATCATGAACTCAAATTCATCGTATCCCAACAAACACACTGCAAAAGTTTACATCAAATAGATCTCCAAGAGACCATTGTATTGAGAATCATAAGAGAGAGAGAGGAAGCCATCTAGCTACTGCCTACGGACCCGTAGGTCTATGGTGGACTACTCACGCATCATCGGAGAGGCACCTATGAGGAAGATGAACCCCTCCGTGATGGTGTTTAGATTGGATCTCAAGGTTCTGGAACTTTCGGTGGCTGGAATTGTGTTTCATCGACTCCCCTAGGGTTTTTGGAATATTTGAGAATTTATAGACATCGGAGGCGGTGGAGAGGGGCCCCGAGGAGGGCACAACCCACCATGGCGCGCCGGGGCCCCCTGGCGAGCCCTGGTGGGTTGTGGTCTCCTCGGCCCACTCCCTCGGCAGTTCTTTGGCCCACTGGGTGTCTTCTGGTCCAGAAAAAATCTCCAAAAAGTTTCGTCGCGATTGGACTCCGTTTGGTATTGATTTTCTGTGAAGTAAAAAACAAGCAAAAACAACAACTAGCACTTTGGCACTATGTCAATAGGTTAGTCACAAAAAATGATATAAAGTTTTTATAAAATGATGGTAAAACATCCAAGAATGATAATATAACAGCATGGAACAAGCAAAAATTATAAATACGTTGGAGACGTATCAGCATCCCCAAGCTTAATTCCTACTCATCCTCAAGTAGGTAAATGATAAAAACAGAATTTTTGATGTGGAATGCTGCCTAACATGTTCATCATATTCTTTTCTTTTGCATAGCATGGACATTTGGACTTGTAAATGATTCAAAGCAATAGTCTAGTTATAGCATAATGACTTCAATACTCAAGCATGTGAACAAGCAACCATGTCTTTCAAAATATCACACTAAAGAAAGTTATCCCTAGCCCATCATGCTCAATCATTGATCCATTCATGAAACACACTCAAATATTAACTATGCCCAATGCTCAAGTACGATCATAGTGCCCCCTAGTTGGTGCTTATAAGAGAAGATGGAGACTCAAAGCAAAAAAATAAAAATTGCATAAAGTAAATAGATAGGCCCTTCGTAGAGGGAAGTAGGGATTTGTAGAGGTGCTAGAGCTCAAGGTTTAAATTGAGAGAGAAAAAATATTTTGGATGGCATGCTTTTCCTGTCGACAAAAACGACAAAGTAGCTCACAATACTTTCCATGCTAGATATATCATAGGCATTTTCCAAACAGAAAATAAAGTTTATTCCTTTTTCCACCAAACTTTCACTTTCCATGGCGGGCCGTATCCACGGTTGCCTTCCATACCAACACTTTCCAAGGAATTTATTATTTGACAATATAAAGTAAATATTTTTTCTTTTTCATTTCGGGAATGGGCATCTCTATTACCGCCGCACTCTCGTGCAATGACAAGTGAATAAACACTCATCTTGAGAATAACACATATAACATGGAAAAATATTGGACACTCCCCACCGTTTCATGAGCGGTACGGGCACACAAATGAGAAAATTTATTTTGAAAATTTAGAGATGGCACATACAAATTTTCTTGGAACGGCATGGAAATACCGCATATAGGTTGGTATAGTCGACTCATAAGGCAAAACTTGGTTTAAGGATTTTGGATGCACAAGTAGTATTTCTACTTAGTACAAATGGAGGCTAGCAAATAGATTGGGAAGCAACCAAACCAAGAAACGAAAATTCACATAAGTGAGCATTGAGCATAACTAACACCGAATAATGCACCATAAGTAGGATATAACTTCATTGCATAACTATTGACTTTCGTGCATGCATAGGGAATCACAAACCTTAACACCAATATCCCTACTAAGCATAATTACTCACTAACATGACTCACATATTAGTATCATCATGTTTCAAAACTATTACAAAGAATCAAGTTTAATTTGTCCAGTGATCTTCATGAAAGTTTTTATTATATCCTCCTTGGATATCTATCACTTTGGGACTAGTTTCATATATTGCCATTGCTTTTTGGCAAGCTCAAACAAATTTAAGTGAAGCACATGAGCATAAAGATTTCATCTCTCAAAATAGTATAAGTGAAGCATGCGAGGGTTTCTTCAAAATTTACCTACTCTCAAATTAATCTAAGTGAAGCATGAGAGTATTTCTACAAAAATTTCCAAGCACACCATGCTCAAAAAGATATAAGTGAAGCACTAGAGCAATTCTATAGCTCAAAAAGTTTAAGTGAAGCACATAGAGAAATTCTAGCAAATGATAGCATGATTTTGGCTCTCTCAAATAGGTGTGTCCAGCAAGGATACAAGTGAAAAACAAACAAGCAAATCAAGCAAAGATACAAGACGCTCCAAGCAAAACTCATGATATGTGACGAATAAAAATATAGCTCCAAGTAAAATACCGATGATCGTTAGAAGAAAGAGGGGATGCCACTCGGGGGCATCCCCAAGCTTGGTTGCTTGTTACTCTTTGGATATATCTTGGGTGTGTGGTAGCATCCCCAATCTTAGGCTTTTATCACTCCTTATTCCTTCATCCATCGTGATCTCACCCAAAACTTGAAAAATTCAATCACACAAAACTCAACAAAATCTTCGTGAGATCCGTTAGTATAATAAAGCAAATCACTACTTTAGGTACTGTTGCAAACCCATTAAAATTTTATTGTTGCATTATACGTACTATATTTTAACTTTACCATGGCTCATACCCTTCAATATAACCCATAGATTCATCAAAACAAGCACACAATGCAATGAAAACAGAATCTGTCTTAAACAGAACATTCTGTAGTAATATGTATTCTAACCATACTTATGTAACTCTAAAAATTCTGAAAAATTAGGACAACGTAAGGAATTTGTATAGAAACACTGTTTCAAAATTTCAGCTTAAGATCACGTTCCAGAAAAAAATTGAAAATTCATATACTGGACGCATAGTTTCTGTTTCAGATTCAGCATCGCTTCTACTCATCCTATGAATCATCCTAAAGGCTTTACTTGGCACAAACACTAAATAAACCATAAAAATACAATCATAACAGGGGAATACTTGTTTTAACACTCAAAAACAGAAAATAAAAAGCAAAAATTTATTTATTCATTGGGTTGCCTCCCAACAAGCGCTATCGTTTTACGCCCCTAGCTAGGCATAACACATAGATTCAAGTATTGTCATCCTTGGTTTTGGATCCATAGGATGCCCTGATGATTGATTCATATGGTGGATTAATTCTTGTTCTAGGGAAGTGTTCCATACCCTTTCTCAAGGGAAATTGGAAACGAATATTGCCTTCTTTCATATCAATCACGACACCTATAGTGCGTAAAAAGGGTCTACCAAGTATAATGGGACAAGACGGATTGCAATCAATATCAAGCACAATAAAATCAATAGGCACATAGTTCCTATTTGCAAGAATAAGAACATCATTAATTCTTCCCAAAGGCTTTTTAATAGTAGAATCCGCCAAGTGAAAATTAAGAGAACATTCTTCAATATTGGTAAGACCAAGCACATCACATAGAGATTTTGGAATCGTGGAAACACTAGCTCCCAAATCACACAAAGCAAAGCACTCATAATTTTTAATCTTGACCTTAATGGTAGGTTCCCACTCATCATGTAATTTTCTAGGAATAGAAATCTCCAACTACAACTTTTCTTCAAAAGATTTCATCATGGCATCAACGATATGTTTAGTAAAAGCTTTATTTTGCTCATAAGCATGGGGTGAATTCAACATGGATTGCAGCAAAGAAATACATTCAATCAAAGAGCAACTATCATAATTAAAGTCTTTGCAATCCGAAATAGTGGGCACATCACTAGTTAAAGTTTTGACCTCTTCAAACCCACTTTTATCAAAATTTTCATCAAGATTTTCACCCTCCAAATTATTGGGACGCCTTCTAGCTAAAGTTGACTCTACTTAAGTCCCTTCATTATCAATTTTAACATTGCTAAACAAGGAATCAATAGAAGAAACACCAAGCACTTTAAGATCTTCATCATTTTTATGAAGGCAATCACTAGAAAACGGTTTTTCTAAGATTTCTCTTTTAGCTCTTTGCATAGCGGTTCTTTTCTTACTTTCATCCATAGAGACATATAAAGCTTTAATAGATTCATCAATATTAGGCACAAAAGCTTCAACTTGAGATTTTCAACATCATGAGAAATTCTATCAATGCTTCTAGACATATCATCAATCTTATTCAACTTTTCTTCTATTGTAGTATTGCAAGTCTTTTGCGCATTGATAAATTCTTTAATATTACTCTCAAGATCAGAGGTGTTCCTATTATTATTGTAGGAAGAATTACCATAGGAATTACCATAATCATTAGAGGAATTTCCAGGAAAAGGCCTAGCATTAAAATTACCTCTATAAGCATTGTTACTGAAATTGTTTCGCAAGATAAAATTCACATCTATGGAATCACTATTTTGCTCAATCAACGTAGACAAAGGCACATCATTAAGATCAATAGGAGCATTTTTACTAGCAACTAATTTCATCAAATAATCAACCTTATCACTCAAAGTACTAATTTCCTCAACCGAATTAACTTTTTTACTAGTAGGTGCTCTTTCGGTATGCCATTGAGAATAATTAGCCATGATATTATCTAGCAATTTAGTAGCTTCACCCAAAGTAATCTCCATAAAAGTTCCACCCGCGGTAGAATCTAAAAGATTTCTAGAGACAAAATTCAATCCCTCATAAATTTTTTGTATGATCATCCAAAGATTTAACCCATGAGTAGGACAATTTCTTAGTATCAAATTCATTCTTTCCCAAGATTGTGCAACATGTTCATGCTCAAGTTGCTTAAAATTCATGATTTGCGTCCTAAGGGAAATAATTTTCGCGGGAGGAAAATACTTAGTGATAAAAGAATCCTTGCACTTATTCCAAGAATCGATACTATTGCGAGGCAAAGAGGAAAACCAAATTTTGCACGACCCCGCAAGGAAAAAGGAAATAGTTTCAACTTGATAATATCATTGTCCACATCTTTTTTATTTTGCATATCACACAACTCTATGAACATGTTTAGATGGGACGCGGCATCCTCATTAGGATTACCGGCAAATTGATCTTTCATGATAAGATTCAACAAAGCGGCATTAATATCACAAGACTCCACCCTAGTGGCGGGAGGAGCAATCGGAGTACTAATAAAATCATTGTAATTAGTATTGGAAAAATCACACAACTTGGTGTTCTCTTGAGTCATCGTGACTACGCAAACAAGATTGCAAGCAAGGAAGAGATCCGACAAGAAAAAGAGCAAACGAAAAAAGAGGGCGAATAAAACAGCAAATTGGTGAAGTGGGGGAGAGGAAAACGAGAGGCAAATGGCAAATAATGTAATTGCAAGGAGATGATATTTGTGATTAGGAACCTGGTAGATGATGATGGAGTCCCCTTGACGCCTACGATAGGCACATAGAATTGACCGCTTCCTCCCCGGCAACGGCGCCAGAAATTCCTTTGACTTGGCTTGAGACTGCGTCGGTATTTCCCCAAAGAGGAAGGGATGATGCAGCACAACGACGGTAAGTATTTCCTTTAGTTATGAAACCAAGGTTATCGAACCAGTAGGAGGATCACCACCACCCAATAAGTAGCACCTGCACACAAACAACAAATACTTGCAACCCGACGCGAAAGAGAGGTTGTCAATCTCTCTACGGTAAAAAGATAGATTAGGTAGTGATAGATAGGAGAGATAGATCTCTCAAGAACACAAAAATAAAAAGAGCAAATAAAATATGCAGCAATATGTTTTTGGGTTTTTGGTTTTGTACATCTGAAAACAAAGATGGCAAAAAGGTTGATCGGAAAGCAATATGTTGGAAAAGTAGACCCGGGGGCCGTAAGGTTCACTAGTGGCTTCTCTCATGAGTATAGCGCACGGTGGGTGAACAAATTACTCTTGGGCAATTGATAGAAAATCGAATAGTAATTAATATATCCAAGGCAATGATCATTATATAGGCATCACGTCCAAGATAGGTAGACCGAGTCCTGCCTGCATCAACCTCTATTACTCCACACATCGACCGCTATCCAGCATGCATCTAGTGTATTAAGTTCATGGAAAAACGGAGTAATGCAATAAGAACGATGACATGATGTAGACAAGATCTATTCATGTAGGAATAGACCTTATCTTGTTATCCTTAATAGCAACGATACATGCGTGTCTTGCTGCCCCTTCTGTTACTGGGAGAGAACACCGCAAGATTGAACCCATCACAAAGCACCTCTTCCCATGGCAAGAAAAATCGATCTAGTCGGCCTAACTAAACCAAAGATTCGGAGAAGAAATACGAGGCTATAAGTAATCATGCATATAAGAGATCAAAGAAGACTCAAATAATATTCATGGATAGAAACTGATCATGAACTCAAAATTCATCGGATCCCAACAAACACACCGCAATAGTTTACATCAAATAGATCTCCAAGAGACCATTGTATCATAAGAGAGAGAGAGAGGAAGCCATCTAGCCACTGCCTACGGACCCATAGGTCTACGGTGGACTACTCACGCATCATCGGAGAGGCACCTATGAGGAAGATGAACCCCTCCATGATGGTGTTTAGATTGGATCTCGAGGTTCTGGTACTTGCGGCGGTTGGAATTATGTTTTGTTGACTCCCCTAGGGTTTTTGGAATATTTGGGAATTTATAGGCATCAGAGGCGGTGGAGAGGGGCCCCGAGGAGGGCACAACCCATCGCCCCGGCGCGCCCTGGTGGGTTGTGGTCTCCTCGGCCCACTCCCCCGGCACTTCTTTGGCCCACTGGGTGTCTTCTGGTCCAGAAAAAATCTCCAAAAAGTTTCATCGCGATTGGACTCCGTTTGGTATTGATTTTCTACGAAGTAAAAAACAAGCAAAAACAACAACTGGCACTTTGGCACGATGTCAATAGGTTAGTCCCAAAAAATGATATAAAGTTGTTATAAAATGATTGTAAAACATCCAAGAATGATAATATAACGGCATGGAACAAGCAAAAATTATAGATACATTGGAGATGTATCAATGATGGGATCACATCATTAGGAAAATGATGTGATGGACAAGATCCAAACTATGAACGTAGCATATGATCGTGTCAGTTTATTGCTATTGTTTTCTACATGTCAAGTATATGTTCCTATGACCATGAGATCATGTAACTCATAGGCACCGGAGAAGTACCTTGTGTGTATCAAATGTCACAACGTAACTGGGAGACTATAAAGATGCTCTACAGGTTTCTCCGAAGGTGTGTGTTGAGTTGACATGGATCAAGACTGGGATTTGTTACTCCATATGACGGAGAGGTATCTCAGGGCCCACTCGGTAATACAACATCACAATGAGCCTTGCAAGCAAAGTGACTAAGGTGTTAGCCACGGGATCTTGTATTACGGAACGAGTAAAGAGACTTGCCGGTAACGAGATTGAACTAGGTATGGAGATAGCGACAATCGAATCTCGGGCAAGTAACATACCGATGAACAAAGGGAACAGCGTACGGGATTAACTGAATCCTTGACATAGAGGTTCAACCGATAAAGATCTTCGTAGAATATGTGGGAACCAATATGGGCATCCAGGTCCCGCTATTGGTTATTGACCGTAGAGGTGTCTCGGTCATGTCTGCATAGTTCTCGAACCCGCAGGGTCTACACACTTAACGTTTGGTGACGATATAAGTATAGTCGAGCTATTATGTTGGTGACCGAAGGTTGTTCGGAGTCCCGAATGAGATCTCAGATGTGACGAGGAACTCCGGAATGGTCCGGAGGTGAAGATTGATATATAGGATGAAAGGAATCGGATTCCGGAAGTGTTCCGGGGCATACCAGGGAACCGACGGAGTGCCGAAAGGGGTTTCAGGGTCCCGGCAAGTGTTGAAGGGGCCCCATGGGCCAAGGAGAGGGGCACACCAGCCCACAAGGGGCTGGGCGTCGCGCCCCACCTCAGCCCACTCGGCTGGGAGGTGGACCCCACCCCTAGCGCCGCCGGCCACCCCTGCCTTGGGAGGCAAGGCGCCTAGGGGGGGGGGCACCCAAACCCTACCCACACCACCCCTAGCTGCCGGCCCCTAGGGGGACACCCTAGTGCGCCCCTCCTCCTCCCTTCCCCTATATAGAGAGAGGTAGAGAGAGGGGCAGCCACACCAGATCGTGCTACGGCGCTGCCCTCTCTCTCCCTCGTAGTTCTTGTCCTCCTCATATCATGCGGCGAAGCCCTGCTGAGCTGTCACCACCACCACCTGACCACGCTGTCGTGCTGCCGGAGGGCTCGGGCTACGACTTCACCATTGCTCGCTGGATCGAGGAGGTGAAGGCATCATCAAGCCGTACGTGTGTTGAACGCGGAGGTGCCGTCCGTTCGGCACTTGATCGTGAGTTCGTGTGTCGGCTTGCGATTTGGATCGCGAAGATGTTCGACTACATCAACCACGTTTCTTAACGCTTCCGCTTAGCGATCTACAAGGGTATGTGGATCCGATCTCCCTTCTCGTAGATGCTTATCTCCATGGATAGATCTTGTATGTGCGTAGGAATTTTTTTGTTTCCCATGCAACGTTCCCCAACAGCAACATCAATCTCAGAACATAGTGGATACTAGGGATCAAGCCCTAACAAAACTAACTCGATTACATGATGAATCACATCCAACTCCTCACCGACCAGCGAGCCTACGAAGAAATCACTCACTGCCGGTGGGGAGCATCATGGAATTGGGCAATGGAGAAGGGTTGATGATGACGAAGAACGAAGATTACCCTCTCCAGAGCCAGAAACGGGCTCCAGATCTGGCCTCCCGATGAAGAACAGGAGGTGGCGGCGGCTCCATCTCTTGAAATGCGATAAAACTTCCTCTCCTATTTTTTCTCCAAAAATAGGAATTTAAGTGCCGGAATTAGGGTCAGTGGGGCCACGAGGTGAGCACAATCCACCAGGGCACGCCAGGGGGGTGGCGCGCCCTCGTGTATCGTGCCCAACCAGGGCACCCCCTCCGGTGGTTCTTGGCTCCAGTATTTTTTATTTATTGTAAAATAATTCTCCAAAAAGTTTTGTCTGATTTTGAGAACTTTTATTTCTGCACAAATACAACACCATGGTAATTCTGCTAAAAACAACGTCAGTCCGGGTTAGTTTCGTTCAAATCATGCAAATTAGAGTCCAAAACAAGAGCAAAAGCGTTAGCAAAAGTAGATCCGACGGAGACGTATCAGGGAGCCAAAGAATATTTATCGGCCTTAGCAGTTGAGTTGTCAATTGAACCACACCTGGGATATCTCTCTGCAGCAAAGATTTAGTAGCACGACAAATAGTAGTAGCAATAGTGACAATGATAGTGATAGCAACAATTATGTAGCAGTTGTGACAGTAGCAACGACAATAGTAACTTAGCAAGATTCAATATGTGAAAAGCGTAGGCATGTGGATTGATGATGGATAACAATTTAGACGACATCAATCATGTAACAGTTACACACTAGGGCGATACATAACTAGCTCCAATTCATCAATGTAATGTAGGAATGTATTCCTTATATAGCCATACGTGCTTGCGATAAGAACTTGTATGCATCTTTTGTCCTACCCTCCCGTGGCAGCGGAGTCCTATTGGAAACTAAGGGATATTAAGGCCTCCTTTTAATAGAGAACTAGAACAAAGCACTAACACATGGTGAATACATGAACTCCTCAAACTACGACAATCACCGGAAAGAATCCCAATTATTGTCACCTTGGGGTATACGGATAAAGACACATATAGGTGCATACACTTGCAAGATCAGATCCAAATCACTCTTATATTCATGAAAACATAATAGGTTCAGATCAGAAATGTGGCACCTCGGCTTAGAGAACCGGATTACCAGTGTTTCCAGCCCAGAGATCATGTCCTCTGGAAACACACAACAACTTGGAACAGAACTGAACTGACTTTATTGACAGATTTCGGGTACAAGCTCATATTTTATAGTGCTAGCGAGGCCAAAGGCACCCTCGGTGCTATGACAGTATCTACATTATCTATAAAACATAGCAGGGCCTTGGAACTACTAAGTACTTCTACGACGCAGCAGAACATCGCGGCAACTCCATCCACAGGGACACTGATGTGGACACATCCTAGTTAGCGTAGCACGAACCATCAGGACCTCCGTCCTCGGCTTCTCCTGCATCTGGCATGATATGCCAGGTGAGTACTTTGAATGTACTCACAAGCTCACGACAACCAAGTAATGCAGCAAGCAATAGCATAGCAAACAACAGGTTAAATTCTTAGGCAATTCACTTACTGTACCGATCATCAACTTACTCTCTTCTGGGTTGTCCCACAACCCACGGAATACTCATAAGCCATCGAGTACTTCCGATCATATGAAGAGTTCTTCCATCATTACTAACGCTGTTATGGTTGACCACCTACTGAGGTCTGGATGGGCTGTCCAATTCCGTGGATGCGGCTATTCGAATAGATTTATCACTCTGCAGAGGTTGCGCACTTTTCCCACACCATGGAGCACTTGACCTCGTCATCCCATTCGGGTGGACCAGCGTTGCTCCAATGAAACCTGCCTGACCCGTGACTCTCTCATCGTACCACCGGCATTCATCCTCCCCCGGAGTCCTACCCTGGGTGGCCCCTGTGTCCTCATGACACCTGCCACCGTCATGGCCAAACAAAACTGTCCCAAACGGGGACGCCGGCACAATACTCAACTGGCTCACAGGGTTATCGCCGCCTACCTGATCAGGGTAGCATGCGCTCATAACCCTCCCTCTTTGGAGGTACCGGTGAAAGAGCACGCGATCAGACCAAGTCAAGGCCGTCCCATACCGGCAAATGTGGTTGCACGGTTAAGCCCGGACAGGTGACTCAAGATCAACCACTAATTTCATCTCAAATATAGTGATTCATCACAATAGGCAACTAAGTATTTAAATTAATTACTATGAATTAACCTATAGCAAATAATTAAGATAATGTATGAAAATATGCAATGCTATTGAAATGCTTCATGAAATGGGTATCATGGCTTGCCTTGCTCTATTGGGTTGTTCAAACACTCCTGGTCTTCAAAATCACCAAAGTTCCCTTCTGAAAATATTTTTAAATTGCAAAGGAAAATGTCACATAATGCATTTTTGTTAACCAGAAATTCTGTGGATAAGAGAAAAATATCAAACATGGACAGATATTAAAGGGTGTCAATACAAACATAATGCAAAAAGAATAAACTGAATTGGAGCTATAGATAAAAAGTTATTGCATGTCAAAGTTCTGGTCAAAATCTGGAATTTAAATAAAAATCAGAAAAACTGACAGGGGCCACGTCGAAAGCGTAAAGTGGAAATACGCTTCCACTCATACCGCTTCGGGCGAGGGCTGGAGTCGCTGACAGGTGGGACCCCGGTCTGTTTAAATAGAGGGAGAGAGAGGCAGGGAGGAGCGGCGGCTCACCGGCGACGCTCACCGGCGATAGGGACGGCGGTGGGGCTAGGATATGGTTGGGATGGATCAGGCGGACGACGGTGATTCTCCCTGTACCCATAGCTCCTCCGGAGGTGGACGGACGGCGTCGCCCCCTTCCTCTCCGGCGGGTGGATGCTTCGGGGGTCGTCGGCAGCGATGACTCCGGCAGCAATCCGGTTGGGCAGGGGCTCAGGAAGGACCAGGGAGACCTGCTGATCTCAATGGCGATCTTAGGTGAGGCTGGGACGGGGTGGAGGCGGCTGGCGACAGAGGGGATTCGAGTGGCGGAGCCTTTGCCGGAGCTGAGGGAGACGAGCTCCCGGCTCTTGCTGGGGCGCACTGGAGGCGATTGGAGGATGGCGAGGAGGGGTGAGGAGCTCGGAGGGGCTGGGCATGGCCTTAAATAGGCAGGAGGCGAAGGCGACCGAGCTCTCTGGAACGGCCATAGCCGCGGCCACGTCGCCGGGGCAAGGACGGCTAGCTGGCTGTCCGGGAGCGGCGACGAGACGGAAGAGGGCAGGGGCATTGAATGGGCGAAGCGACGGCTCGCGAGGAAGATGACGGCCAGCTCACCCACTGTGGCCGCACGGGCACCACAGTGCCCGAGCGCTGTGGCGGCTGCCGAGGGCGATTCCGGCGAGGAGAAGCTGCGGGAGAGGGCTAGGTGGATGGAGGGGACGACGTCGGCACGCGCGGACAAGCTAGGCCACGCGGGGTGGCAGGGACGGGTCATTTCTTGCTCGGGCGCCATGCAGAGTGCGTGCTCTGGCATGCCAGCACCGTGCTCACCACGGGTGCGGCCACCAGGAGGCCACGCAAGCCTGGCGCACCTTGTCCACAGCGTCATCCTTCGACCATCTAGCCTCCCTGTGCCACTGCCTTGACTAGATTCACTCTAGTTTGATGGGTAGCTTCAACTACAGTTCCTGGCAGCAGAATTAAGGAGGTTCTGGAGGAGAGATGAGATGGAGATGAAGCTAGAGGAGATGTCCAGAGTGATCTACTTTGGAAGGACTACAAACTGGCAAAGTTTGAAATAGTTTGAGGCAGATTTGAATGTAGTTCCTATGTAAACTACAATTCTGGACCAGAAACTAAATGAGCTTGTGGCACTCACATAGATGATCTCCTGATGATGAAACTTGGTGGAGGGAAGTTATTTGGTAGTGCACACATACCATCAAATTTTTAAAGCAAGTGTGCATCTCTAGCTAGTACTTCCTTCACAAAGGTTTGGAACAAGCAGAAACTTGTCAGAGTCTTGCTGATGAAAATTTGTACTGGACAAGATGATATTTTTGGATATTGTGGCTAGATAGGATCCCTAGGAGCTTGGGGAATTTATTGAGAATTTTCTGAGATAGGAAAATAGGAGTTGCTTCACAACTGACAAATTCTGACCAGAAATGAAATAATTATTCTGGCCAAAACTTTGCATTGGACAATGGAATATTTTTGAAGATTATGGAATTATATGATCATAAGAAGGTGTGGCAAAAGTTTGGGAATTTATTGATCATCAAAACTATAGGCTGCTTCACAACCCATAGTGATGACATAATTTCCCAAATAAACAAAAGAATTATTAGGAAAAGATTAAATTTTGGAAATTGATCCAAGAGAGAGGTGAGGAAGGGATTTGGCAAGATGAGGTGGGTTTTGGGTTACTTGGGAAAAGATTCAAAGAATCATAGATCCAATTCAACTGAAAAGGTTTGAAAATCAAGCAAATTGCAAATAAAGCCCAAAATGATTTTGAAAAAAAAAAGTTGCCAAAATCAGGGTGTCACAAACCTACCCCCCTTAGAATGAATCTCGTCCTCAAGATTTGGTTGCTCAGGGAACAAGTACGGATATGCAGATCTTAAGAAATCCTCTCTTTCCCAGGTAGCCTCTTCCTCGGTATGGTGCTCCCACAACACCTTGTAAAACTTGATCACCTTACTCCTGGTAGTCCTTTCCATTTCATCCAAGATTCTGACGGGTTTCTCTTCATAGGTCAGATCCTTAGCCAGTTCTAGCTCACTCATATCCGCTTGTTTGATGGGTGGTGCAATGCACTTCCTTAACTGTGATATGTGGAAGACATCGTGCACATTTGATAACTCCGGTGGTAATTCCAACTGATATGCCACTCTGCCTCTTCTAGCAACCACTGGAAAGGGACCGATATATCTTGGTGCAAGATTTCCCCGGGTATGGAATCTCTTCATTCCCTTCATGGGGGTTACTCGGAGGTAAGCATATTCTCCGGGCTCAAAAGTCACTTCCCGGTGTTTTGGGTCATAATAGATCTTTTGATGGGACTTGGCTGCTCGAAGACGTTCCTGAATATCTTTGACCTGCTTCTCAGCCTCGAGCATCAAGTCCGTGCCAAAGATACGGCTATCTCCTGTCTGGGACCAATTCAATGGGGTGTGGCACTTCCGTCCATATAGTGCCTCAAACGGTGACGTCTTCAAACTTGACTGATAACTGTTGTTATAGGAGAATTCCGCATAGGGTAGGCTGTCTTCCCATTTGGGTCCATGGGTGAGAGCACAGGACCGAAGCATATCCTCCAGTATCTGGTTCACTCTTTCGGTCTGCCCATCTGTCTACGGCTGGTATGCCGTGCTATGCTTCAGCATGGTTCCCAAAGCTTGATGCAATCGTATCCAGAATGCTGAAGTGAATAGGGAGCCCCTATCCGAGGTGATAGACTTGGGTACTCCATGAAGCCTGACTATCCGGGACATGTAGAGTTGGGCAAGCTGATTTGCATTAAAAGTGGTCTTTACCGGGATAAAGTGAGCCACTTTTGTGAGTATATCCACAATGACCCAGATAGCATCATTGCCTCTCGTGGACCTGGGTAGTCCAATGATGAAATCCATACATATGTCGTCCCACTTCCACTGGGGAACTGGTAAAGGTTGCAGTAGTCCAGCAGGTTTCTGGTGTTCTGCCTTGACCTTGTTGCAGATGTCACAGTAGGCGACATAGTATGCTATATCCCTTCGCATTCCTGGCCACCAAAATGTCTCTCTCAGATCTTGATACATCTTTGTGCCTCCCGGGTGGATAGAGTATGCGGACTCATCAGCTTCTCTGAGTATCTGCTGTCTCAGGTTATTCTGATCGGGCACACATATCTGCTTCTCAAACCATAAGGTGCCTTGATCATCCACGTGGAAGGACTTGGCCTTCCCTTTCGGAATCAGCTTCTTGATCTCCTTTATGCCTTCATCTGGCTCTTGGGCCTTCTTAATCTCCTCCATAAGCGTTGGGGTAATTTCCAAGGTGTCCGGAGTAATTGGGCCGCATAGCACCATATTAAGCTTAGCGAATTCTTCTTGTAACCGTGGATGGAGACTTCCCATTAGTGCATTCACGGTGCTCTGTTTTCTGCTGAGGGCATTAGCGACCACATTAGCCTTCCCCGGATGATAATTTATTCCAATGTGATAGTCCTTGACTAGTTCAAGCCATCTTCGCTGCCTGAGATTCAGGTCAGGTTGAGTGAAAATATACTTGAGACTCTTGTGGTCCGTGTATATTTCACAACGTTGTCCAATGAGGTAATGCCTCCAAATCTTCAAGGCATGAACCACGGCTGCTAATTCCAAATCATGCGTGGGGTAGTTCTCCTCATGATGTCATAGCTGTCTGGATGCATACGCTACAACCTTTCCTTCTTGCATTAATACGCAGCCGATTCCTCGTCTGGAAGCATCATAGTAAATGTCAAAGCTCTTGTGAATGTCTGGAAGGACTAAGACAGGTGCTGTCGTTAGCCTTGTCTTTAGCTCTAAAAAGCTGCTATCACACTCCGTCGTCCAGACAAACCGTTGATTTTTCTTGAGCAATTCCTTCAGTGGCTTTGCTATTTTGGAGAAGCCTTCTATGAAACGACGGTAATAGCCTGCCAATCCCAGAAAGCTACGTACTTCGGTCACCGAGCCTGGTATCTTCCAGTTCAATACCGCAGTTACTTTATTGGAGTCGACGGCTACTCCTTGTTCTGACAGAATGTGCCCCAGAAATCCTACCTCTTTTAGCCAAAATTCACATTTACTGAACTTGGCATACAGACGATGGGTTCTTAACCTTTCCAGGACGGCACGAAGGTGTTTTTTGTGCTCTTCTTCGTCCTTGGAATATATCAGGATATAATCGATGAACACCACCACGAATTTGTCCAGGAAATCCATGAAGACCTTATTCATCATGCTCATGAAATAAGCTGGAGCATTTGTCAGTCCAAATGACATGACTGTAAACTCATACAGACCATATCGGGTGGTGAAAGCTGTTTTGGGTATATCCTCTTTTCTGTTTTTTAGCTGATGATACCCGGTTCGGAGGTCAATCTTGGAGAATACCCGTGCTCCATTCAGCTGGTCGAACAAGTCGTCAATGCGAGGGAGCAGGTACTTATTCTTGATGGTGACCTCATTTAGCTGGCGATAGTCCACGCACATTCGTAGACTTCCATCCTTCTTCTTGACAAATAGTACGGGTGATCCCTATGGCAAGATGCTTGGGCGAATATACCCTTTTTGCAGCAATTCATCCAACTGCTTCTTTAGTTCCGCCAACTCTGGACCTGACATGTGGTAGTATTTCTTGTAAATTGGAGCAGTACCGGGAACTACTTCGATTGCAAACTCCAATTCCCGGTCGGGTGGCATCCCTGGTAATTCCTCGGGGAATACATCCGGAAATTCGCAAACTACCGGAATCAAGTTCATATCCATGACAGTAGTTTGGTATGTTGGGGAACGTTGCATGGGAAACAAAAATTTTCCTACGCACACACAAGAACTATCCATGGTGATGAGCATCTACGAGAGGGAGAGTGAATCTACATACCCTTGTAGATCGCTAAGCGGAAGCGTTAAGAAACGCGGTTGATGTAGTCGAACGTCTCCGCGATCCAAATCGCAAGTCGACCCTCGATCCGATCACGAACTAGTGCCGAACGGCCGGCACCTCCGCGTTCAACACACGTACGGCTTGATGACGCCTTCACCTCCTCGATCCAGCGAGCGATGATGAAGTAGTAGATGAGTTCCAGCAGCACGACGGCGTGGTGATGGTGGTGAGGAACAATCTCTGCAGGGCTTCGCCAAGCACTACGGAGATTATGACGGGAGAACTAGAGGATTAGGGTTGCCGACACACGGCTTGGGAAATCTTGATGTCTACCATGTGCTAGCCCTGCCCCTCTATTTATATGTTGAGCCTTGGGGTCTAAACTTGGAGTAAAAGCCTCCTCCAGGTCGGTTTTGCCCGCACAAGGTCGGTTTGGCCCGCAGGGAAAGAGTCCAACTCGGATCCCTGCAGTACCGCGCACAAGCGGTAGTACCGCTCACGAGCGGTAGTACCGCTTGAGCGGTAGTACCGCTTCATACAAGCGGTAGTACCGCTTACGCGGTAGTACTGCCTTACCAGCGGTAGTACCGCTTAAGGCAGCAGCAAAACTTCCTTTTGCACTTTCCAATACCTCGTGGGCTTTACCCCTTTGGCCCATATAAAGTGTTGCTGCACCCGAACACTTCGGTAAACATCCGGAACCCCTTCCGGTGAATTCCGGAACCCTTCCGGAGATCAAAACACTATTATCACATATATCAATCTTTACCTCTGGATTCTTCCGGAGATCCTCGTCATGTCCGGGATCTTATCCGGGACTCCGAACAACCTTCGGTCACCAACACAATAGCTCAACTATACTAATCGTCACCAAACGTTAAGTGTGTAGACCCTGCGGGTTCGAGAACTATGTAGACATGACCGAGACACCTCTACGGCCAATAACCAATAGCGGGACCTGGATGCCCATATTGGCTCCTACATATTCTACGAAGATCTTTATCGGTCGAACCTCTATGTCAAGGATTCAGTTAATCCCGTATGCTGTTCCCTTTGTTCTTCGGTTTGTTACTTGCCCGAGATTCGATCGTCGGTATCTCTATACCTAGTTCAATCTCGTTACCGGCAAGTCTCTTTACTCGTTCCGTAATACAAGATCTCGTGGCTAACACTTTAGTCACATTGCTTGCAAGGCTCATTGTGATGTTGTATTACCGAGTGGGCCCTGAGATACCTCTCCGTCATTCGGAGTAACAAATCCCAGTCTTGATCCATGCCAACCCAACAGACACCCTCGGAGATACCTGTAGAGCACCTTTATAGTCACCCAGTTATGTTGCCACGTTTGATACACACAAGGTACTCCTCCGATGTCAGGGAGTTGCATGATCTCATGGTCATAGGAACAGATACTTGACATGCAGAAAACAATAGCAATAAACTGACACGATCATATGCTACGTTCGTAGTTTGGGTCTTGTCCATCACATCATTCTCCTAATGATGTGATCCCGTTATCAAATGACATCTCATGTCTATGGCTAGGAAACCTTAACCATCTTTGATCAACGAGCTAGTTAACTAGAGGCTTACTAGGGACATAGTGTTGTCTATGTACCCACACATGTATTTGAGTTTCCAATCAATACAATTATAGCATGGATAACAAACGATTATCATGAACAAGGAAATATAATAATGTCTAATTTATTATTGCCTCTAGGGCATATTTCCAACAGTCTCCCACTTGCACTAGAGTCAATAATCTAGTTCACATCACTATGTGATTTACATTGTAATGAATCGAACACCCATGCAGTTCTGGTGTTGTTCATGTTTAGCCCTTGGACGAGGTTTAGTCATCGGATCTGCTGTTGGAAATATGCCCTAGAGGCAATAATAAATTGGTTATTATTATATTTCCTTGTTCATGATAATCGTTTATTATCCATGCTATAATTGTATTGATTGGAAACTCTAATACATGTGTGGGTACATAGACAACACTGTGTCCCTAGTAAGCCTCTAGTTGACTAGCTCGTTGATCAAAGATGGTTAAGGTTTCCTAGCCATTGACATGAGATGTCATTTGATAACGGGATCACATCATTAGGAGAATGATGTGATGGACAAGACCCAAACTAAGAACGTTGCATTTGATCGTGTCAGTTTATTGCTATTGTTTTCTGCATGTCAAGTATCTGTTCCTATGACCATGAGATCATGCAACTCCCTGACATCGGAGGAGTACCTTGTGTGTATCAAACGTCGCAACGTAACTGGGTGACTATAAAGGTGCTCTACAGGTATCTCCGAGGGTGTCTGTTGGGTTGGCATGGATCAAGACTGGGATTTGTTACTCCGTGTGACGGAGAGGTATCTCAGGGCCCACTCGGTAATACAACATCACATTGAGCCTTGCAAGCAAAGTGACTAAAGAGTTAGCCACAGGATCTTGTATTACGGAACGAGTAAAGAGACTTGCCGGTAACGAGATTGAACTAGGTATAGTGATACCGACGATCGAATCTCGGGCAAGTAACATACCGAAGAACAAAGGGAACAGCATACGGGATTAACTGAATCCTTGACATAGAGGTTCGACCGATAAAGATCTTCGTAGAATATGTAGGAGCCAATATGGGCATCCAGGTCCCGCTATTGGTTATTGATCGTAGAAGTGTCTCGGTCATGTCTACATAGTTCTCGAACCCGCAGGGTCTACACACTTAACGTTTGGTGACGATTAGTATAATTGAGTTATTATGTTGGTGACCGAAAGTTGTTCGGAGTCTCGGATAAGATCCCGGACATGACGAGGATCTCCGGAATAGTCCGGAGGTAAAGATTGATATATGTGATAATAGTGTTTTGATCTCCGGAAGAGTTCCGGAGTTCACCGGAATGAGTTCCGGAGTTCACCGGAATGGGTTCCGGATGTTTACCGAAGTGTTCGGGTGCAGCAACACTTTATATGGGCCAAAGGGATAAAGCCCACGAGGTATTGGAAAGTGCAAAAAGTAGTTTTGCTGCCGCGTAAGCGGTACTACCGTTTTGTGAAGCGGTACTACCCCCCAAGCGGTACTACCGCTTGTGTGAAGCGGTACTAGCGCCCAAGCGGTACTACCGCTTGTGTAAAGCGGTACTACCGCTTGTGCGCGGTACTGCAGGGATCCGAGTTGCACTCTTTCCCTGCGGGCCAAACCGACCTTGTGCGGGCAAAACCGACCTGGAGGAGGCTTTTACTCCAAGTTTAGACCCCAAGGCTCAACATATAAATAGAGGGGCAGGGCTAGCACACGGGATACATCAAGATTTCCCCAAGCCGTGTGCGGCAGCCCTAACCCTCTAGTTCCTCCGTCATAATCTCCGTAGCGCTTGGCGAAGCCCTGCAGAGATTGTTCCTCACCACCATCACCACGCCGTCGTGCTGCTGGAACTCAACCACTACTTCACCATCGCTCGCTGGATCGAGGAGGTGAAGGCGTCATCAAGCCGTACGTGTGTTGAACGCGGAGGTGCCGTCCGTTCGGCGCTAGTTCGTGATCGGATCGAGGGACGACTTGCGATTTGGATCGCGGAGACGTTCGACTACATCAACCGCGTTTCTCAATGCTTCCGCTTAGCGATCTACAAGGGTATGTAGATTCACTCTCCCTCTCGTAGATGCTCATCACCATGGATAGATCTTGTGTGTGCGTAGGAAATTTTTTGTTTCCCATGCAACGTTCCCTAACAGTGGCATCCGAGCTAGGTCTATGCGTAGATGAGATCTCGAGTAGAACACAAACGAGTTGTGGGCGTGGGTGTATACATATTGCTTGCCGTTACTAGTTGATACTTGATTCGGCGGTATTGTGAGATGAAGCGGCCCGGACCGACATTACGCGTACACTTACGCGAGACAGGTTCCTTCAACTGACATGTAATTTTGTTGCATAAAGATGGCTAGCGGGTATATGTCTCTCTCACTTTAGTTGAATCGATTTCAATGAAGAGGGTTCTTTTAGAAGATCAAAAAGCAATCACTACACCACGTTGTGGTTTTGCGTAGGTAAGAACGGTTCTTGCAAACCCGTAGTAGCCACGTAAAATTTGCAACAACAATTAGAGGACGTCTAACTTGTTTTTGCAGGGTATGTTGTGATGTGATATGGCCAATTACATGATGAGATATATGTGATGTATGAGCTGATCATGTGTTGTATAGAATATCACGACTTGCATGTCGATGAGTACGGCAACTGGCAGGAGCTATAGAGTTGTCTTTAATTATTGTATGACCTGCGTGTCAATCATTAAGTGCTATGTAATGCTTTACTTTATCGCTAAACGTTAGCAATAGTCGTGGAAGCAACAGTCGGCGCGACAACCTTATGGCGACACGTTGATGGAGATCAAGATGATGGAGATCATGGTGTCATGCCGGTGACGATGGAGATCATGCCGGTGCTTTGGAGATGGAGATCAAAAGCACAAGTTCATGGCCATATCATGTCACTTATGATTTGCATGTGATGTTAATCCTTTTATGCATCTTATTTTGCTTAGGACGACGGTAGCATTATAAGGTGATCCCTCACTTAAATTTCAAGATAAATTGTGTTCTCCCCGAGTGTGCACCGTTGCGAAAGTTCGTCGTTTCGAGACACGCCGTGATGATCGGGTGTGATAGACTCCACGTTCACATACAACGGGTGCAAGCCATGTTGCACACGCGGAACACTCGGGTTAAACTTGACGAGCCTAGCATGTACAGACATGGCCTCGGAACACAAGAGACCGAAAGGTCGAACATGAGTCATATAGTAGATATGATCAACATGAAGATGTTCACCATTGAAACCACCTCGACTCACGTGATGATCGGACTTGAGTTGGTGGATTTGGATCATGTTACACTCGAATGACCGGAGGGATGTCAATTTGAGTGGGAGTTTTTAAGTAATATGATTAATTAAACTCATTATCTTGAACAATAGTCTAAGTTGTCTTTGCTATATTTATGTTGTAGATCATGGCTCGCGCAGTAGCACCCCTGAATTTTAATGCGTTCCTAGAGAAAGCTAAGTTGAAAGATGATGGAAGTAACTTTGTGGACTGGGCCCGTAATCTAAGGATTATCCTTACGGCTTCCCAGAAGGCTTATGTCCTTAATGCACCGCTTGGTGATCCACCCGCTCTAGTTGAGTCTCTAGACGTTGTGAACGCCTGGCAGGCTCATTCTGATGATTACTCAATAGTTCAATGTGCAATGTTGTATGGCTTAGAACCGGGACTTCAAAGACGTTTTGAACGTCATGGAGCATATGAGATGTTCCAGGAGTTGAAGTTTATCTTTCAGAAGAATGCCCGGATCGAGAGATATGAGATCTCCGATAAGTTCTATGCTTCAAAGATGGAGGAGAACGGGTCTGTCAGTGATCACGTGCTCAGAATGTCTGGGTACTCCACCCGTCTGGCTGAGTTAGGGATGCCCCTTCCGCCAGAGGCTATCACTGACAGAGTTCTTCAATCATTGCCACCTAGCTACAAGAGCTTCGTGTTGAACTATAACATGCACGGGATGAACAAGTCAGTCGCCGAGCTGTTTGCGATGCTGAAAGCCGCTGAGTCTGAAATTCAGAAGGAGCATCAAGTGTTGATGGTCAATAAAACCACTAGTTTCAAGAAAAATGGCAAGGGTAAGAAGGGTAACTCCAAGAAGAGTGGCAAAGCAGTTGCTCCTCTCGTGAAGAAACCCAAGGCTGGACCCAAACCAGAAACTGTGTGTTTTCATTGCAAGGGAACTGGACACTGGAAGCGGAATTGCCCCAAGTATTTGGCTGACAAGAAGGCGGCCAACAACAAACAAGGTATATATGATATACATGTTATTGATGTGTACCTTACCAACTCTCGTTGTAGTGCCTGGGTATTTGATACCGGTGCGGTTGCTCATATTTGCAACTCAAAACAGGAACTGCGGAATAGACGGAGGCTGGCAAAGGACGAAGTGACGATGCGCGTGGGAAATGGTTCCAAGGTTGATGTGATCGCCGTCGGCACGCTCGCTCTTCGATTACCGTCGGGATTAGTGATGAACCTAAATAAGTGTTATTTGGTGTCTGCGTTAAGCATGAACATTATATCTGGATCTTGTTTATTGCGAGACGGTTACTTATTTAAATCTGAGAATAATGGTTGTTCTATTTATATGAGTAATATCTTTTATGGTCATGCACCCGATGTGAGGGGTTTATTCTTATTGAATCTCGATAGTAATGATACACATGTTCATAACATTGATGCCAAAAGATGTAGAATTGATAATGATAATACCACTTTCTTGTGGCACTACCGTTTAGGTCATATTGGCGTAAAACGCATGAGGAAGCTCCATGCTGATGGACTTTTGGAGTCACTTGATTTTGAATCACTTGACACATGTGAGCCATGCCTCATGGGCAAGATGACTAAAACTCCGTTCTCTGGTACAATGGAACTGGCAAGTGACTTATTGGAAATCATACATACTGATGTGTGTGGTCCGATGAGTATTGAGGCGCGCGGTGGTTATCGTTACTTTCTCACCTTCACTGATGACTTAAGTAGATATGGGTATATTTACTTAATGAAACACAAGTCTGAAACATTTGAAAAGTTCAAACAATTTCAGAGTGAAGTTGAGAATCATCGTAACAAGAAGATTAAATTCCTACGATCTGATCGAGGAGGAGAATATCTGAGTTATGAGTTTGGCAGTCACTTAAGACAGTGTGGAATTGTTTCACAATTGACACCGCCTGGAACACCACAGCGTAATGGTGTGTCCGAACGTCGTAATCGAACCTTATTGGATATGGTGCGATCTATGATGTCTCTTGCCGATTTGCCACTATCGTTTTGGGGTTATGCATTAGAGACAGCTGCATTCACTTTAAATAGGGCACCATCGAAATCCGTTGAGACGACGCCATATGAACTTTGGTTTGGCAAGAAGCCAAAGCTGTCGTTTCTTAAAGTTTGGGGATGTGATGCTTATGTCAAAAAGCTTCAGCCTGAAAAGCTGGAACCCAAAGCGGAGAAATGCGTCTTCATAGGATACCCAAAAGAGACAGTTGGGTATACCTTCTACCTCAGATCCGAAGGCAAAGTGTTTGTCGCTAAAAACGGAACATTTCTTGAGAAAGAGTTTCTCTCGAAAGAATTGAGTGGGAGGAAGATAGAACTTGATGAGGTTGTTGAACCTTTACTTCAACTTGAGAGTAGCGCAGCGCAGAAAGATGTTTCTGTAGAGCCTACATTAGCTGAAGAGGAAGTTAATGATGATGATCATGAAGCTTTGGATCAAGTTGCTATCGAACCTCGTAGGTCGACAAGGACGCGTACTGCTCCCGAGTGGTACGGCAACCCTGTCTTAGAGGTCATGTTGTTAGACAACGATGAACCTACGAGCTATGGAGAAGCGATGATGGGCCCGGATTCCGAGAAGTGGTTAGAGGCCATGAAATCCGAGATGGGATCCATGTATGAAAACAAAGTCTGGACTTTGGAAGTATTACCTGAAGGGCGTAAGGCCATTCAGAACAAATGGATCTTTAAGAGGAAGACAGACGCGGACGGTAATGTCACCGTCTATAAAGCTCGACTTGTGGCAAAGGGTTTTTCACAAGTTCAAGGAGTTGACTACAATGAGACCTTCTCACCCGTAGCGATGCTTAAGTCCGTCAGAATCATGTTAGCAATAGCTGCCTTTTTCGATTATGAAATTTGGCAGATGGATGTCAAAACAGCGTTCCTTAACGGTTACCTTAAGGAAGAGTTGTATATGATGCAACCAGAAGGTTTTGTCGATCCAGAGAATGCTGACAAAGTTTGCAAACTCCAGCGATCCATTTATGGACTGGTGCAAGCATCTCGGAGTTGGAATCTTCGTTTTGATGAGGTGATCAAAGCGTTCGAGTTTATACAAGTTTACGGAGAAGCTTGTATTTACAAGAAAGTGAGTGGGAGCTCTATAGCGTTTCTAATATTATATGTGGATGACATATTACTGATTGGAAACAATATAGAAATGCTGGAAAGCATAAAGGAATATTTGAACAAGAGTTTTTCAATGAAGGACCTAGGAGAAGCTGCTTTCATATTAGGCATCAAGATCTATAGAGATAGATCGAGACGTTTGATAGGACTTTCACAAAGCACATACCTTGACAAAGTTTTGAAGAAGTTCAAAATGGATCAGTCCAAGAAGGGGTTCTTGCCTGTATTGCAAGGTGTGAAGTTGAGTAAGACTCAATGCCCAGTGACTGCAGAAGATAGAGAAAAGATGAGTGTCATCCCCTATGCTTCGGCCATAGGCTCTATCATGTATGCAATGCTGTGCACAAGACCCGATGTCAGCCTTGCCATAAGTATGGTCGGAAGGTTTCAAAGTGATCCAGGAATGGAACACTGGACGGCGGTCAAGAATATCCTGAAGTACCTGAAAAGGACTAAGGACATGTTTCTCGTTTATGGAGGTGATCAAGAGCTCGTCGTAAAGGGTTACGTCGATGCAAGCTTTGACACTGATCCGGATGACTCTAAGTCGCAAACCGGATACGTATTTATTCTTAATGGGGGTGCGGTTAGCTGGTGCAGTTCCAAGCAAAGCGTGGTAGCAGATTCTACATGCGAAGCGGAGTACATCGCTGCCTCGGAGGCGGCGAAGGAAGGTGTCTGGATGAAGGAGTTCATGACAGATCTTGGAGTAGTGCCTAGTGCGCTTAACCCAATGACTCTGTTTTGTGATAATACTGGTGCCATTGCTCTAGCCAAGGAACCAAGATTTCACAAGAGGACCAGACACATAAAGCGACGTTTCAATTCCATCCGCGATTACATCAAGGAGGACGACATAAATATTTGCAAAGTACACACGGATCTAAATGTTGCAGATCCGATGACTAAACCTCTTCCAAGGGCTAAACATGAACAACACCAAAACTGCATGGGTGTTCGATTCATTACAATGTAAATCACATAGTGATGTGAACTAGATTATTGACTCTAGTGCAAGTGGGAGACTGTTGGAAATATGCCCTAGAGGCAATAATAAATTGGTTATTATTATATTTCCTTGTTCATGATAATCGTTTATTATCCATGCTATAATTGTATTGATTGGAAACTCTAATACATGTGTGGGTACATAGACAACACTGTGTCCCTAGTAAGCCTCTAGTTGACTAGCTCGTTGATCAAAGATGGTTAAGGTTTCCTAGCCATTGACATGAGATGTCATTTGATAACGGGATCACATCATTAGGAGAATGATGTGATGGACAAGACCCAAACTAAGAACGTAGCATTTGATCGTGTCAGTTTATTGCTATTGTTTTCTGCATGTCAAGTATCTGTTCCTATGACCATGAGATCATGCAACTCCCTGACATCGGAGGAGTACCTTGTGTGTATCAAACGTCGCAACGTAACTGGGTGACTATAAAGGTGCTCTACAGGTATCTCCGAGGGTGTCTGTTGGGTTGGCATGGATCAAGACTAGGATTTGTTACTCCGTGTGACGGAGAGGTATCTCAGGGCCCACTCGGTAATACAACATCACATTGAGCCTTGCAAGCAAAGTGACTAAAGAGTTAGCCACAGGATCTTGTATTACGGAACGAGTAAAGAGACTTGCCGGTAACGAGATTGAACTAGGTATAGTGATACCGACGATCGAATCTCGGGCAAGTAACATACCGAAGAACAAAGGGAACAGCATACGGGATTAATTGAATCCTTGACATAGAGGTTCGACCGATAAAGATCTTCGTAGAATATGTAGGAGCCAATATGGGCATCCAGGTCCCGCTATTGGTTATTGATCGTAGAAGTGTCTCGGTCATGTCTACATAGTTCTCGAACCCGCAGGGTCTACACACTTAACGTTTGGTGACGATTAGTATAATTGAGTTATTATGTTGGTGACCGAAAGTTGTTCGGAGTCTCGAATAAGATCCCGGACATGACGAGGATCTCCGGAATAGTCCGGAGGTAAAGATTGATATATGTGATAATAGTGTTTTGATCTCCGGAAGAGTTCCGGAGTTCACCGGAATGAGTTCCGGAGTTCACCGGAATGGGTTCCGGATGTTTACCGAAGTGTTCGGGTGCAGCAACACTTTATATGGGCCAAAGGGATAAAGCCCACGAGGTATTGGAAAGTGCAAAAAGTAGTTTTGCTGCCGCGTAAGCGGTACTACCGTTTTGTGAAGCGGTACTACCGCCCAAGCGGTACTACCGCTTGTGTGAAGCGGTACTACCGCTTGTGTAAAGCGGTACTACCGCTTGTGCGCGGTACTGCAGGGATCCGAGTTGGACTCTTTCCCTGCGGGCCAAACCGACCTTGTGCGGGCAAAACCGACCTGGAGGAGGCTTTTACTCCAAGTTTAGACCCCAAGGCTCAACATATAAATAGAGGGGCAGGGCTAGCACACGGGATACATCAAGATTTCCCCAAGCCGTGTGCGGCAACCCTAACCCTCTAGTTCCTCCGTCATAATCTCCGTAGCGCTTGGCGAAGCCTTGCAGAGATTGTTCCTCACCACCATCACCATACCGTCGTGCTGCTGGAACTCAACCACTACTTCACCATCGCTCGCTGGATCGAGGAGGTGAAGGCGTCATCAAGCCGTACGTGTGTTGAACGCGGAGGTGCCGTCCGTTCGGCGCTAGTTCGTGATCGGATCGAGGGACGACTTGCGATTTGGATCGCGGAGACGTTCGACTACATCAACCGCATTTCTCAACGCTTCCGCTTAGCGATCTACAAGGGTATGTAGATTCACTCTCCCTCTCGTAGATGCTCATCACCATGGATAGATCTTGTGTGTGCGTAGGAAAATTTTTGTTTCCCATGCAACGTTCCCCAACATCTGCAACATTTAGATCCGTGTGTACTTTGCAAATATTTATGTCGTCCTCCTTGATGTAATCGCGGATGGAATTGAAACGTCGCTTTATGTGTCTGGTCCTCTTGTGAAATCTTGGTTCCTTGGCTAGAGAAATGGCACCAGTATTATCACAAAACAGAGTCATTGGGTTAAGCGCACTAGGCACTACTCCAAGATCTGTCATGAACTCCTTCATCCAGACACCTTCCTTCGCCGCCTCCGAGGCAGCGATGTACTCCGCTTCGCATGTAGAATCAGCTACCACGCTTTGCTTGGAACTGCACCAGCTAACCGCACCCCCATTAAGAATAAATACGTATCCGGTTTGTGACTTAGAATCATCCGGATCAGTGTCAAAGCTTGCAACGACGTAACCCTTTACGACGAGCTCTTGATCACCTCCATAAACGAGAAACATGTCCTTAGTCCTTTTTAGGTACTTCAGGATATTCTTGGCCGCCGTCCAGTGTTCCATTCCTGGATCACTTTGAAACCTTCCGACCATACTTATGGCAAGGCTGACATCGGGTCTTGTGCACAGCATTGCATACATGATAGAGCCTATGGCTGAAGCATAGGGGATGACACTCATCTTTTCTCTATCTTCTGCAGTCACTGGGCATTGAGTCTTACTCAACTTCACACCTTGCAAAACAGGCAAGAACTCCTTCTTGGACTGATCCATTTTGAACTTCTTCAAAACTTTGTCAAGGTATGTGCTTTGTGAAAGTCCTATTAAGCGTCTCGATCTATCTCTATAGATCTTGATGCCTAATATGAAAGCAGCTTCTCCTAGGTCCTTCATTGAAAAACTCTTGTTCAAATATTCCTTCACGCCTTCCAACATTTCTATATTGTTTCCAATCAGCAATATGTCATCCACATATAATATTAGAAACGCTATAGAGGTCCCACTCACTTTCTTGTAAATACAAGCTTCTCCGTAAACTTGTATAAACTCGAACGCTTTGATCACCTCATCAAAGCGAAGATTCCAACTCCGAGATGCTTGCACCAGTCCATAAATGGATCGCTGGAGTTTGCAAACTTTGTCAGCATTCTCTGGATCGACAAAACCTTCTGGTTGTATCATATACAACTCTTCCTTAAGGAAACCGTTAAGGAACACTGTTTTGACATCCATCTGCCAAATTTCATAATCGAAAAAGGCAGCTATTGCTAACATGATTCTGACGGACTTAAGCATCGCTACGGGTGAGAAGGTCTCATCGTAGTCAACTCCTTGAACTTGTGAAAAACCCTTTGCCACAAGTCGAGCTTTATAGACGGTGACATTACCGTCCGCGTCCGTCTTCCTCTTAAAGATCCATTTGTTCTGAATGGCCTTATGCCCTTCAGGTAATACTTCCAAAGTCCACACTTTGTTTTCATACATGGATCCCATCTCGGATTTCATGGCCTCTAACCACTTCTCGGAATCCAGGCCCATCATCGCTTCTCCATAGCTCGTAGGTTCGTCGTTGTCTAACAACATGACCTCTAAGACAGGGTTGCCGTACCACTCAGGAGCAGTACGCGTCCTTGTCGACCTACGAGGTTCGATAGCAACTTGATCCAAAGCTTCATGATCATCATCATTAACTTCCTCTTCAGCTGTTGTAGGCTCTACAGAAACATCTTTCTGCGCTGCGCTACTTTCAGGTTGAAGTAAAGGTTCAACAACCTCATCAAGTTCTATCTTCCTCCCACTCAATTCTTTCGAGAGAAACTCTTTCTCAAGAAATGTTCCGTTTTTAGCGACAAACACTTTGCCTTCGGATCTGAGGTAGAAGGTATACCCAACTGTCTCTTTTGGGTATCCTATGAATACGCATTTCTCCGCTTTGGGTTCCAGCTTTTCAGGCTGAAGCTTTTTGACATAGGCATCACATCCCCAAACTTTAAGAAACGACAACTTTGGCTTCTTGCCAAACCAAAGTTCATATGGCGTCGTCTCAACGAATTTCGATGGTGCCCTATTTAAAGTGAATGCAGCTGTCTCTAATGCATAACCCCAAAACGATAGTGGCAAATCGGCAAGAGACATCATAGATCGCACCATATCCAATAAGGTTCGATTATGACGTTCGGACACACCATTACGCTGTGGTGTTCCAGGCGGTGTCAATTGTGAAACAATTCCACACTGTCTTAAGTGACTGCCAAACTCATAACTCAGATATTCTCCTCCTCGATCAGATCGTAGGAATTTAATCTTCTTGTTACGATGATTCTCAACTTCACTCTGAAATTGTTTGAACCTTTCAAATGTTTCAGACTTGTGTTTCATTAAGTAAATATACCCATATCTACTTAAGTCATCAGTGAAGGTGAGAAAGTAATGATAACCACCGCGCGCCTCAATACTCATCGGACCGCACACATCAGTATGTATGATTTCCAATAAGTCACTTGCCCGTTCCATTGTTCCAGAGAACGGCGTTTTAGTCATCTTGCCCATGAGGCATGGCTCACATGTGTCAAGTGATTCAAAATCAAGTGACTCCAAAAGTCCATCAGCATGGAGCTTCCTCATGCGTTTTACGCCAATATGACCTAAACGGCAGTGCCACAAGAAAGTGGTATTATCATTATTAATTCTACATCTTTTGGCATCAATGTTATGCACATGTGTATCATTACTATCGAGATTCAATAAGAATAAACCCCTCACATTAGGTGCATGACCATAAAAGATATTACTCATATAAATAGAACAACCATTATTCTATGATTTAAATGAGTAACCGTCTCGCAATAAACAAGATCCAGATATAATGTTCATGCTTAACGCAGGCACTAAATAACAATTATTCAGGTTCATCACTAATCCCGATGGTAATCGAAGAGCGAGCGTTCCGACGGCGATCACATCAACCTTGGAACCATTTCCCACGCGCATCATCACTTCGTCCTTTGCCAGCCTCCGTCTATTCCGCAGTTCCTGTTTTGAGTTGCAAATATGAGCAACCGCACCGGTATCAAATACCCAGGCACTACAACGAGAGTTGGTAAGGTACACATCAATAACATGTATATCATATATATCTTGTTTGTTGTTGGCCGCCTTCTTGTCAGCCAAATACTTGGGGCAGTTTCGCTTCCTGTGTCCAGTTCCCTTGCAATGAAAGCACACAGTTTCTGGTTTGGGTCCAGCCTTGGGTTTCTTCACGAGAGGAGCAACTGCTTTGCCACTCTTCTTGGAGTTACCCTTCTTACCCTTGCCATTTTTCTTGAAACTAGTGGTTTTATTGACCATCAACACTTGATGCTCCTTCTGAATTTCAGACTCAGCGGCTTTCAGCATCGCAAATAGCTCGGCGACTGACTTGTTCATCCCGTGCATGTTATAGTTCAACACGAAGCTCTTGTAGCTAGGTGGCAATGATTGAAGAACTCTGTCAGTGATAGCCTCTGGCGGAAGGGGCATCCCCAATTCAGCCAGACGGGTGGAGTACCCAGACATTCTGAGTACGTGATCACTGATAGACCCGTTCTCCTCCATCTTGCAAGCATAGAACTTATCGGAGATCTCATATCTCTCGATCCGGGCATTCTTCTGAAAGATAAACTTCAACTCCTGGAACATCTCATATGCTCCATGACGTTCAAAACGTCTTTGAAGTCCCGGTTCTAAGCCATACAATATTGCACATTGAACTATTGAGTAATCTTCAGAACAAGCCTGCCAGGCGTTCACAACGTCTAGAGACTCAACTGGAGCGGGTGGATCACCAAGCGGTGCATCAAGGACATAAGCCTTCTGGGAAGCCGTAAGGATAATCCTTAGATTACGGGCCCAGTCCACAAAGTTACTTCCATCATCTTTCAACTTAGCTTTCTCTAGGAACGCATTAAAATTCAGGGGTGCTACTGCGCGAGCCATGATCTACAACATAAATATAGCAAAGACAACTTAGACTATTATTCTAGATAATGAGTTTAGTTAATCATATTACTTAAAAAACTCCCACTCAAATTGACATCCCTCTGGTCATTCGAGTGTAACATGATCCAAATCCACCAACTCAAGTCCGATCATCACGTGAGTTGAGGTGGTTTCAATGGTGAACATCTTCATGTTGATCATATCTACTATATGACTCATGTTCGACCTTTCGGTCTCTTGTGTTCCGAGGCCATGTCTGTACATGCTAGGCTCGTCAAGTTTAACCCGAGTGTTCCGCATGTGCAACACTGGCTTACACCCCTTGTATGTGAACGTAGAGTCTACCACACCCGATCATCACGGCGTGTCTCGAAACGACGAACTTTCGCAACGGTGAACACTCGGGGAGAACACAATTTATCTTGAAATTTAAGTGAGGGATCACCTTATAATGCTACCGTCGTCCTAAGCAAAATAAGATGCATAAAAGGATTAACATCACATGCAAATCATAAGTGACATGATATGGCCATGAACTCGTGCTTTTGATCTCCATCTCCAAAGCACCGGCATGATCTCCATCGTCACCGGCATGACACCATGATCTCCATCATCTTGATCTCGATCAACGTGTCGCCATGAGGTTGTCGTGCCGACTATTGCTTCCACGACTATTGCTAACTCATAGCGATAAAGTAAAGCAAAACGGCAAAAAATAATTAAAGACAACTCTATGGCTCCTGCCAGTTGCCGTACTCATCGACATGCAAGTCGTGATATTCTATACAACACATGATCATCTCATACATCACATATATCCCATCATGTAATTGGCCATATCACATCACAACATACCCTGCAAAAACAAGTTAGACGTCCTCTAATTGTTGTTGCAAATTTTACGTGGCTGCTACGGGTTTGCAAGAACCGTTCTTACCTAAGCAAAACCACAACGTGGTGTAGTGATTGCTTTTTGATCTTCTAAAAGAACCCTCTTCATTGAAATCGATTCAACTAAAGTGAGAGAGACAGACACCCGCTAGCCATCTTTATGCAACGAAGTTACATGTCAGTTGAAGGAACCTGTCTCGCGTAAGCGTACGCGTAATGTCGGTCCGGGCCGCTTCATCTCACAATACCGCCGAATCAAGTATCAACTAGTAACGGCAAGCAATATGTATACACCCACGCCCACAACTCGTTTGTGTTCTACTCGAGATCTCATCTACGCATATACCTAGCTCATGATGCCACTGTTGGGTAACGTTGCATGGGAAACAAAAATTTTCCTACGCACACACAAGATCTATCCGTGGTGATGAGCATCTACGAGAGGGAGAGTGAATCTACATACCCTTGTAGATCGCTAAGCGGAAGCGTTAAGAAACGCGGTTGATGTAGTCGAACATCTCCGCGATCCAAATCGCAAGTCGTCCCTCGATCCGATCACGAACTAGTGCCGAACGGATGGCACCTCCGCGTTCAACACACGTACGGCTTGATGACGCCTTCACCTCCTCGATCCAGCGAGCGATGATGAAGTAGTAGATGAGTTCCGGCAGCACGACGGCGTGGTGATGGTGGTGAGGAACAATCTCTGCAGGGCTTCGCCAAGCACTACGGAGATTATGACGGGAGAACTAGAGGATTAGGGTTGCCGACACACGGCTTGGGAAATCTTGATGTCTCCCGTGTGCTAGCCCTGCCCCTCTATTTATATGTTGAGCCTTGGGGTCTAAACTTGGAGTAAAAGCCTCCTCCAGATCGGTTTTGCCCGCACAAGGTCGGTTTGGCCCGCAGGGAAAGAGTCCAACTCGGATCCCTGCAGTACCGCGCACAAGCGGTAGTACCGCTCACGAGCGGTAGTACCGCTTCATACAAGCGGTAGTACCGCTTACGCGGTAGTACTGCCTTACCAGCGGTAGTACCGCTTAAGGCAGCAGCAAAACTTCCTTTTGCACTTTCCAATACCTCGTGGGCTTTACCCCTTTGGCCCATATAAAGTGTTGCTACACCCGAACACTTCGGTAAACATCCGGAACCCCTTCCGGTGAATTCCGGAACCCTTCCGGAGATCAAAACACTATTATCACATATATCAATCTTTACCTCCGGATTCTTCCGGAGATCCTCGTCATGTCCGGGATCTTATCCGGGACTCCGAACAACCTTCGGTCACCAACACAATAACTCAACTATACTAATCGTCACCAAACGTTAAGTGTGTAGACCCTGCGGGTTCGAGAACTATGTAGACATGACCGAGACACCTCTACAGCCAATAACCAATAGCGGGACCTGGATGCCCATATTGGCTCCTACATATTCTACGAAGATCTTTATCGGTCGAACCTCTATGTCAAGGATTCAGTTAATCCCGTATGCTGTTCCCTTTGTTCTTCGGTATGTTACTTGCCCGAGATTCGATCGTCGGTATCTCTATACCTAGTTCAATCTCGTTACCGACAAGTCTCTTTACTCGTTCCGTAATACAAGATCTCGTGGCTAACACTTTAGTCACATTGCGTGCAAGGCTCATTGTGATGTTGTATTACCGAGTGGGCCCTGAGATACCTCTCTGTCATCTCGTAGTAACAAATCCCAGTCTTGATCCATGCCAACCCAACAGACACCCTCGGAGATACCTTTAGAGCACCTTTATAGTCACCCAGTTACGTTGCGACGTTTGATACACACAAGGTACTCCTCCGATGTCAGGGAGTTGCATGATCTCATGGTCATAGGAACAGATACTTGACATGCAGAAAACAATAGCAATAAACTGACACGATCATATGCTACGTTCGTAGTTTGGGTCTTGTCCGTCACATCATTCTCCTAATGATGTGATCCCGTTATCAAATGACATCTCATGTCTATGGCTAGGAAACCTTAACCATCTTTGATCAACGAGCTAGTTAACTAGAGGCTTACTAGGGACACAGTGTTGTCTATGTACCCACACATGTATTTGAGTTTCCAATCAATACAATTATAGCATGGATAATAAACGATTATCATGAACAAGGAAATGTAATAATAACTAATTTATTATTGCCTCTAGGGCATATTTCCAACATGGTATGCTATTCCCTTCTTCGACATCATCTTGCTGGCAAGGAATTGGACTGTTTGTCCTGCCGGGTTGACTAATGTCACTGTCCTGGTAGCACAGTTGATGCATACCTAATGGGGTGTCAACCAGTCCATCCCCAGTATTATGTCCAATCCCGAAGATTCAATGGCAATGAGTGCGGCTGGAAATTTAACTCCATGTATCGAAATTTCCAGATCTCTATATATCAAATTTGTTCTGAGCAGGGAGCCAGGGGATTGTACCACCATGATTTTATCCAACAGCGAAGGAGAAAATTTGTGCACAGTGGCAAAACTCCGCGAAATAAACGAATGGGAAGCCCTAGAATCAAATAAAATTACTGCAGGTATGTCATTAATAGAAAACATACCGAGGACTACTTCTAGAGCTTCGCTGGCTTCCTCAGCGGAGATATGATGGACGCGTCCATGGCTGAAGTTATGAGCGGGGCGGCGTCCAATAGTGTTGACCTGCGGCTTGACGTTAGAGGATGGCTTCCCGTTGTTGGCGGGGCACTGTTTGGAGTAGTGTCCGCTTTGGCCGCAAGTAAAGCAAGTATTATTGCGGCGGTAGTCCTCTAGCACTGGTTGTTTGCCGAAGGTCTTATTATGGCTCACTGTCTTATTGTTGTTGCCACTGCTCCATGTGGGCTTGTATTTAGATGGACCTGGCTGCCAGGTGCGTTGCTTCTGCGCAAACTGCTCACGGTTGTCCTTCTTGGGTTCAAATTTCCGCTTGCGGTCATCATTCCCGGACTTATGCTCCCTTTCGGCTATGAAATCCTTATTCACCAAGGTCTGGAAGTCCGGAAAGTCCAGCATGCAGAGCTGACAACGGAGAGTGTGGTTCAGTCCTCCTAGGAACCGGTCGATCTTCCTTTCTTCAGTAGACACGTCATGGGTAGAGTACCGTGCCAGATTGTTTAATTTGTTCAGGTACTCTGCCACATACATATTTCCTTGTGTAAGCGCAAGGAACTTCCTTTGCTTTACTTTCATTATGCCTGTGGGAATATGATACGTGCGGAATAGTTCCTTGAACTTCTCCCAGGTAATTTCTTCTTCAGAAGGCCATGTTGCCTTTGTGTTGTCCCACCATATAGCTGCTGGCCCTTCCAGATAGTGAGTGGCAAAAGGAACCTTGTCTGAGTCCTCGCAGCGGGCTATGTCCAGCTTCTTTTCCATGGTTCTTAGCAAATCATCTGCTTCTATAGGATCCACAGCTTGACCGAAGTTGGGTGGCTTAGTGCGCTGGAAGTCAGACAACTTGGAATGTGTTCCATTATGGTTGTGATTCTGACCCACCATAGCCTGCATGCTTTTCAGAAATTCCATAAGATCTTGATTTCTTTTCTCCTCAAACATCCTCATAATCTGATCAGTGGTCGGTGCTTGAGGTGGTGGAGGTGGTAAATCTTCTGGTGGTTGTCCTGCTTGTCTGGCGGATCGACGAACGGGGGTTCCATCACCGCCTTGACTACCACTTCTCTTCATCCTAAATTTTGTTCCCATTGCAAAATACTGAATCGATGAGCAACATCCATAAGGGAAACATAGTCATATGACACCAGAAGGAAAATACGCGAAAAAGGCGAATAAAGCAAACAACATAATTATACAAGATAACCCAACATCATACATGGCAAGCTAGTAGGGGGATATCATGGCTAGACTGCTCATACGGCAGTTGACATATGCAAAGATGCATGCACTACAGCTCAAGCCTCCACTCTAGTGGCGTGGGTGGCATGAACACTGGCAGACTGAAGACTCCTTGTCATCTGATTCTAAGTCGGAGTCGGAACTGATGATATGGATCTCATCCTCCGGATCAAAGGAAACACGACGACGCTGCTGGGACGGTTCTCCTTCCGAGGAAGAAGGAGCACGATGCCTCAGCATCAGAGCAGCTGGAGTGGCTAGGAGTGAGGCCCACTCTGCCGGGGTCTCACAACGGCTACCAGACGAAAAGCCTGGTGGCACAGTAGAGCTAGAAGGAGCCTCAAACCTAGGTGGAGGTGGAACTGGTGGCGGATATATAGGTGGGAAGGTAGGCTGAGGTAGAGGTGGCACTGAAGTCGCGGCTGCAAGTGCCGCCTGGACACGAGACCGCTCCTTAGCCAAGGATATGATCGTACGATAACTGGCGTTCAGATAGCGAGACAGCACATCAGTCGCACGATCACACGCCGGATCAACTAGAGCAAAAATGACTTGCCCTGTCATAGGCGACAGGGTGGGATAGTGGAAGAAACCTGGATGAGTCTGCATCTCGACCTCGTGGAAGCGCAAGTCAGTGAGAGCCTCCATCGCAGCAAACTGGATCGCCAGCTCCGGAGTAGAAGCCGTTCCGCCCTTGGAGGAGCGAGAATAGCTACCAAGGTCCGAGCTTGCGATCAGGAAAGCCTCTGCGTGATACTCATACACCGACTCAGCAAGCTGCTCCTGATACACCTGGTACACTGGATCTTCGCCATGGGAGTACAGTCGAAGCCAGACGTTACGGAGCAGTACTGGAAAGGTGGATGGTGCAGGCTCATGATGATAAAGGTATGGAACTGGTGCCATCTACACTCACAATGCCAACGGTTAGTAAAACAATGAATCATGATGCATGCTATGCAACAATCAAATGCAGCAAGCAATATGCACACTCACAGTCCTACACTAATCGTGGTTCTAGCACGGGTTAACTAGGGTGTCCTACAGTCAGCACGACTCTGATACCAAGCGTTGTGGCACCCCGGCTCAGAGAACCGGATTACCAGTGTTTCCAGCCCAGAGATCATGTCCTCTGGAAACACACAACAACTTGGAACAGAACTAAACTGACTTTATTGATAGATTTCGGGTACAACCTCATATTTTGCAGTGCTAGCGAGGCCAAAGGCACCCTCGATGCTATGACAGTATCTACACTATCTATAAAACATAGCAGGGCCTCGGAACTGCTAAGTACTTCTACGACGCAGCAAAACATCGCGGCAACTCCATCCACAGGGACACTGCTGTGGACACATCCTAGTTAGCGTAGCACGAACCATCAGGACCTCCGTCCTCGGCTTCTCCTGCATCTGGCATGATACGCCAGGTGAGTACTTTGAATGTACTCGCAAGCTCACGACAACCAAGTAATGCAGCAAACAATAGCATAGCAAACAACAGGTTAAATTCTTAGGCAATTCACTTACTATACCGATCATTAACTTACTCTCTTCTGGGTTGTCCCACAACCCTCGGAATACTCATAAGCCATCGAGTACTTCCGATCATACGAAGAGTTCTTCCATCATTACTAACACTGTTACGGTTGACCACCTACTGAGGTCTGGACGGGCTGTCCAATTCCGTGGACGCGGCTATTCGAATAGATTTTTCACTCTGCAGAGGTTGCACACTTTACCCACACCATGGAGCACCTGACCTCGTGATCCCATTTGGGTGGACCAGTGTTGCTCCAACGAAACCTGCCTGACCCGTGACTCTCTCATCGTACCACCGGCATTCATCCTCCCCCGGAGTCCTGCGCTGGGTGGCCCCTGTGTCCTCATGACACTTGCCACCGTCGTGGCCAAACTAAACTGTCCCAAATGGGGACGCCGGCACAATACTCAACTGGCTCACAGGGTTATCGCCGCATACCTGATCAGGGTAGCACGCGCGCATAACCCTCCCTCTTTGGAGGTACCGGTGAAAGAGCACGCGATCAGACCAAGTCAAGGCTGTCCCATACCGGCAAATGTGGTTGCACGGTTAAGCCCGGACAGGTGACTCAAGATCAACCACTAATTTCATCTCAAATATAGTGGTTCATCACAATAGGCAACTAAGTATTTAAATTAATTATTATGAATTAACCTATAGCAAATAATTAAGCATAATGTATGAAAATATGCAATGCTATTGAAATGCTTCATGAAATGGGTATCATGGCTTGCCTTGCTCTGTTGGGTTGTTCAAACACTCCTGGTCTTCAAAATCACCAAAGTTCCCTTCTGAAAATATTTTTAAATTGCAAAGGAAAATGTCACATAATGCATTTTTGTTAACCAGAAATTCTGTGGATAAGAGAAAAATATCAAACTTGGCCAGATATTAAAGGGGGTCAATACAAACATAATGCAAAAAGAATCAACTGAATTGGAGCTGTAGATAAAAAGTTATTGCAGGTCAAAGTTCTGGTCAAAATCTTGAATTTAAATAAAAATCAGAAAAACTGACAGGGGCCACGTCGAAAGCGTTAAGTGGAAATACGCTTCCACTCATACCGCTTCGGGCGAGGGCTGGAGTCGCTGACAGGTGGGACCCCGGTCTGTTTAAACAGAGGGAGAGAGAGGCAGGGAGGAGCGGCGGCTCACCGGCGACGCTCAATGGCGATAGGGACGGCGGCGGGCCTAGGATATGGTTGGGATGGATCGGGCACACGACGGCGATTCTCCCTGTACCCGTAGCTCCTCCGGAGGTGGACGGATGGCGTCGCCCCCTTCCTCTCCGGCGGGTGGATGCTTCGGGGGTCGTCGGCGGCGACGACTCCGGCAGCAATCCGGTTGGGCAGGGGCTCAGGAAGGACCAGGGAGACCTGCCGATCTCGATGGCGATCTCAGGTGAGGCTGGAACGGGGTGGAGGCGGCAGGCGACAGAGGGGATTCGAGCGGCGGAGCCTTTGCCGGAGCTGAGGGAGACGAGCTCTCGGCTCTTGCCGGGGCGCACTGGAGGCGATTGGAGGATGGCGTGGAGGGGTGTGGAGCTCGGAGGGGCTGGGCATGGCCTTAAATAGGCAGGAGGCGAAGGCGACCGAGCTCTCTGGAACGGCCGGAGTCGCGGCCACGTCGCCGGGGCAAGGACGGCTAGTTGGTTGTCCGGGAGCGACGACGAGACGGAAGAGGGCAGGGTTATTGAATGGGCGAAGCGACGGCTCGCGAGGAAGATGACGGCCTGCTCACCCACTGTGGCCGCATGGGCGCCACATTGCCCGAGCGCCGTGGCGGCCACTGAGGGCGATTCCGGCGAGGAGAAGCTGTGGGAGAGGGTTAGGTGGAAGGAGGGACGACGTCGGCACGCGCGGACAAGCTAGGCCATGCGGGGCGGCAGGGATGGGTCATTTCCGGCTCGGGCGCCGTGCAGAGCACGCGCTCTGGCATGCCAGCACCATGCTCACCACGGGTGCGGCCACCAGGAGGCCACGCAAGCCTGGCGCACCTTGTCCACAGCGTCGTCCTTCGACCATCTAGCCTCCCTGTGCCACTGCCTTGACCAGATTCACTCTGGTTTGATGGGTAGCTTCAACTACAGTTCCTGGCAGCAGAATTGAGGAGGTTCTGGAGGAGAGATGAGATGGAGATGAAGCTAGAGGAGATGTCCAGAGTGATCTACTTCGGAAGGACTACAAACTGGCAAAGTTTGAAATAGTTTGAGGCAGATTTGAATGTAGTTCCTATGTAAACTACAATTCTGGACCAGAAACTAAATGAGCTTGTGGCACTCACATAGATGATCTCCTGATGATGAAACTTGGTGGAGGGAAGTTATTTGGTAGTGCACACATACCATAAAATTTTTAAAGCAAGTGTGCACCTCTAGCTAGTACTTCCTTCACAAAGGTTTGGAACAAGCAGAAACTTGTCAGAGTCTTGCTGATGAAAATTTGTACTGGACAAGATGATATTTTTGGATATTGTGGCTATATAGGATCCCTAGGAGCTTGGGGAATTTATTGAGAATTTTCTGAGATAGGAAAATAGGAGTTGCTTCACAACTGACAAATTCTGACCAGAAATGAAATAATTATTCTGGCCAAAACTTTGCATTGGACAATGGAATATTTTTGAAGATTATGGAATTATATGATCATAAGAAGGTGTGGCAAAAGTTTGGGAATTTATTGATCATCAAAACTATAGGCTGCTTCACAACCCATAGTGATGACATAATTTCCCAAATAAACAAAAGAATTATTAGGAAAAGATTAAATATTGGAAATTGATCCAAGAGAGGTGAGGAAGGGTTTTGGCAAGATGAGGTGGGTTTTGGGTTACTTGGGAAAAGATTCAAAGAATCATAGATCCAATTCAACTCAAAAGGTTTGAAAATCAACCAAATTGCAAATAAAGCCCAAAATGATTTTGAAAAGAAAAAGTTGCCAAAATCAGGGTATCACAGGAAATCATGGCACTCAGGCCCTAGTTTCAAGCATTAGGCATAGCAAAGTGATAGCAACATAAATCTCAGAACATAGTGGATACTAGGGACCAAAGCCAATCAAACTTAACTCGACCACATGTTAATCTCATCCAATCCCATCACCGTCTAGCAAGCCTACAAAGGAATTACTCACTCCCAGTGGTGAGCATCACAACGGTGTTGATGAATAAGGGTTAGTGATGACGACGACGACGAATGCCCCTCTTCGGAGCCCCAAACGGACTCCAGATCAGCCCTCCCGTGGAAGAAAATGAGGTGGCGGCGGCGCCGTCTCGTGAAACACGATGAAATCTTCTCTTTTTTCTCTCCGAAGATGTGAATTTATAGGACTGGAATTAGGGTCAAAGGAGCCACGTGGGCCCCACAAGCCATCAAGGCGCGCCCAAGGGTGTGTGTGTGTGTGGGGGGGGGGGGGGGTGAGCGCGCCCTGTTGGCTTGTGGCCCACAGGCAGCCCCCCTCCGGTGGATCTTCGCTCCATACTTCATTATTATTCCAAAAATAATTCACAAAAAGTTTCATCCAATTTCAGGAACTTTTATTTCTGCAAAAAAATAACACCAAGGTAGTTCTGCTAAAAACAACGTCAGTCCGAGTTAGCTCCATTCAAATCATGCAAATTAGAGTCTAAAACCAGAGCAAAAGTGTTTGGAAAAGTAGACACATTTGAGACGTATCAACTCCACCAAGCTTAACTCATTGCTTGTCCTCAAGCAATTCAGTTGATAAACTGAAAGTGATAAAGAAAACTTTTACAAACTCTTCTGTTCTTGTCGTTATACACATGCGTAGCTAGTGTTCAAGTTTTCAACATAAATCATAAATAACCATATCCATGATAATAATTAAACATCATATTCACTCATGGCAATACATAACCAACTAGCGAGCAATAATAAGATATCTCACATGCCAACAATTTTTCAAAACAATCATGATATAATATGATGACATGGTATTTCGCTAGCCCTTTCTGAGACCGCAAAACATAAATGTAGAGCACCTATGAGGTTCAAGCAGCGAATAAACATTATAATTCAGGGTAGAAAAGATCCAGTAATGCTCACATCCAACATTAACTAGACTCAATGCATAAGAATGAAAATAGTGCTCTCCGGTCTGGTGCTTTTAGTAAGAGGGTGATGACTCAACATAAAAGTAAATAGATAGGCCCTTCGCAGAGGGAAGCATTGATTTGCAGAGGTGCCAGAGATCAAGATTTAAAACAGATTGAAATTATAGTTTTTGGGTCGTGCACTTTTCTTGTCAATGTCACGACAAATAATTTCAATATCTTCCATGCTAAACACATTATTGGAGGTTCCCAAGCATAATTGTAAAGTTTACTCCCATCCACCATACATACACAAGCCATGGATGACCGAATCCACCGATGCCCTCAAACATTTCAACTTTCCCGGGAGTTTTCTTTAATTAATTTTGTTTTGTAGGATTGGGCATCCTTTTTACCAGCCTCTCTTGTGCAATGACAGGTGAATAAACGCCCATCTTGAGAATAACCTACTTAGCCTGGAAGATACTAACCGCCCCGTCGCTCCATAAGCGGTACGAGTGCACAAAACAGAAGCTTATTTGAATATCAGAGGTGGCACATGCAAATTTACTTGGAATGGCAGGGTAATATCGTATATAGGTAGGTATGATGGACTCATGTGTAATAACTTGGTTTAAGGATTTTGGATGCACAAGCAGTATTCTCGCTTAGTACAGGTGAAGGCTAGCAATAGATTGATAAGCGACCAGCTAGAGAGCGAAAACGGTCATGATCATGCATTGTGAATAATTAACATTGGACATAGCATGAGTAGGATATGAACACTCTGAATTTAAACATCATGGAGGCTGCACTGGTTTTGAATCAACTACATCTTTGCACATGAGCCAAGTCAAGCCGCTCGAATTACTCAGAGGGAAATACCATACTACCGTACTACATCATAACCATTTTAATGCATGTTGACACATAAGAGAAATCATTATAAACTCCTAGCTATTTAAGCATGGCATGAGAAACAATAATCTCTAATTGTCATCATAAGCATGTTCACTCATGATATACTGAATCAAGATCGAACGAGCTAAACATATTTACAAAAACGGAAAACAAGAAGAGTTCATACCAGCTTCCTTTACCACGATCACTTCATCAAATATCATCATTATTGCCTTTCACTTGCATGACTGAATAATGTGATAATAATAATAGTGCAAGGGTGCCGTGGACTAAGCTGGAATCTGCAAGGCAGTTTTATACAAAGGAGAAGACAAGGTAATATCGGCTCTCTGTTAGATCAACAATAAAGCATATGGGAGCCACTCAACATTTTCATCGTGGTCTTCTCCTTTCATGACTCAATAAAAATAAAAGGAATTCAGAGAAACACACTGAAATATTTTTGGAGTTTTACTTTTTGTCAAGAAAGAAAATAAACAAAGGAAAAACAAGGACGTGCAAAATTAATTACACAGGAAAGCTCCCAACATGCAAAGGAAATCTTTTAGGGTTTCTTTTTAGTACTGCAATTAATCAAACTGGAAAGAAAAACTGAAAAGAAGCGAGAAATATTTTTGTATTTTCAAAGTTTTTCAAACACACAAGAAGAAGACGAAAAAATAAAGTTAACATGGATATACAATGAAAGAGGATGAGCACTGACAATTTATATGAAGTGTGTGAACATGAATGTAATGTTGGTAAGAAATACATACCCCCCCCAAGCTTAGGCATTTGCCTATTAGCTTGGTGATCACCACTGCTGGTCTGGATAATAGTTGAAGTGGTAGCTCATGGATGCATTGCTTGCTGCCTCCTCTACCAAACGAGCGACCTCTACTGCATCATTGTACTCCTGCAGCTCGTCTTCAAAATGATAGTATCTCTGTCGAGTGTGAAAATCAAAGAGAGCGGGCGCAGGCAACATAACAGAGACAAGCTTATAATTATAAAACGTTAAGTTGCACTCATAACCCCTAGGACCGTCCATGATGAAGTCATGATGATGCATGGCTTCAAAGTCCAAATATCTCTCAGGAAACATAGGGTCATTAGGTTGAGGTGACACTCTCAATTTTGCAGCTACACGGGAGGTAGAAATTCCTCCATACAAATCACCACTACCTGCGTTAGCATGTAGCCTCCGGGCAACAATGGCACCGAGGTTATAATGTTTTTCACCAGTCACCGCAGTCTGAATAAGGCTCAAGTCCGCAGCGCACAGTGCACTGCAATCTTGTTTACCTACTACACATTTCTCATTAAATAGTACAAAGTAACGAATGGAGGGGAAATGAATAATTTTTATTCTAGCTTGTGTCACTCCTCTATCCTCTCCAACGCAAAGACTTTCAAGGAACATATTATAATCAGTTGTTTTTGGTTTTTCTAGAGAGCCCCAAATTGGAAGTTTGCATGCATCGGAGAATTCTTGTAGAGTCATACTAAAAGATTTTTCATAAAGATTAAATAACACCCTAGAAGTATGGGGATGATATCAAAATCCATGCGTGAATGAACATGTAAGGTTATAGTGTTGGACACACTTATCTGCAAGGAGTCAGTGAGGCCAGTATTGTAAATATAATGATCAAATTCCTCCTTGATACCTGCACCTCTCATGAACTCATTGCATGGCCAACGACATGATTTGGCATCGGCCATGACTACCAGGCTTGTCCGGGGCTCAACATAAGCTTGTCGTACCGAGCCCTTGCTCGACGACTCACCCAAAGTACGCCTTCTTGAGGAGATCCTCCTGAAGAAACTCATCTCCCTAAGCACAAATTTCTGAAATTTTTGGGCCACAAAATTATGTCAATACACTACTACAGAATGGTCCAAAGACGACACATCAATCAGAGACCCTTCGACGAAACTGTATGCGATGCATGAATCGCAGACGGTATAGTTCAAGCTCCGTCGCTAATGACACAAACTGTGTGCGAAGGTGGATCCATCCAATACGATTCAGAAAGTAGTTGCGTGTGCGATCTACGGCAGACAGTTTGTTCTTATGAACCATTTGTGATTAGCTAAGATAACATAAGCGGTTAGCAAAACTCCATACGTGTGTGAAGTACGACATATAGTTCACTCGGATAAACTTTGTGCGCTGATACAGCAGAGCACAAACGACTCGGCATAACAAGATGTGTGCGATATACAGAAAACAAGTGACTAATGAGAATCGTGTGCGAACACCAGAAATAACCCAAACGATTCATACTGACAAGCTGTGTGTGTTGTGGGCAGACGGTTGCTGCCAAATAATTGTCAGCGATGGATGAAATCATTACCGATACTAAGTTGGGATGTGCCGTTTGCCTGTATTAATATCGCAGACATTTTATTATTTTGATGCGTGTGCCTCCGCATCAGTCCGTCCTCCTCTCTCGTGTCTTGTCACCGCGTTGCCGCCCGAGGATTCCAGTGCACGCTTCGGCACTGCTTTTGGCCACGCGCCCGCTCGATGATCCCGTTCCCGTGCACAACCATGCAGGTTCCCGCGCACAAAACCGTGCTATGACTCTAGCTTCCCGCCCGGCTCGGTGAAATCCCCAATGCTTGCCGGCCTGATATATAAACCCTCACGGCCGGCAACTCCACATTGCCTTCATCCCCCCCGTAGCTTGTCTAGTTTGCTTCTCCCCCAATCGCCAATAGCACTGGCCGTTCGTCGTCGCCCAGCCACTCCGCCAGAGGACAGCTTCACCTGGGAGGCTTCACCGCATCGGCACGACAGTCCTCTGAAGCGTGTAGTGCATGTGGCGTCCCTGGTGGGAGTGCGCATGCCACCAACTACACGCTCCACCACCGCTGCCCGAAGGCAGCTGCTGCCGGTGGACGCCGTGGTCGCCACCACGCTGGCAGCCGCCGGGGCCGCCACCCCACCGTCGTCCGTCTTTGCCACGCCCCCACCGCCAGGCGGCGGGGTCATCACCCGCGCCACCACCGCGGCCCGAATGCGGGAGGTGGAGTCCGCCAAAGGCCCGCCGCCGGGCTTCTGCGTTGCAACCCTTGCACGCTACATCTAATTCCTAGAGAAGGAGGTGGAGCGCCAGGTCGCACACGTGAAGAAGCTCACCGACGCCGTGGCCACAGGAGAAGCTGCAGCGACGGCGCGGAATGCAGAGATCTACGCAGAGTCCCGTTGCTTCGAGGAGGGGCGTCTTGAGCACCAGAGGGTAGCACTGGCAGGCAACGGACACGACTCCACCAATTCGTCAGCAGGCTCCTCCTCCACTTGCTCTTACTGAGCGCGCTCGATTTTGCTGGAAGTAGTACAAAGCCGCTCCGTTGTACTAGTATTTAGGGGCTATTTTGTTCAGTTCATCTAACTATATATATGGTTGAACTGTACCACATACTTTAAATTAGCTTGTATATATAGTTGAACTAGCTATTTCAGTACGTGGTTGGCAACAATTGGGGAAAAGTTTGTTCGGTTCAGCCGTCGAGTTGAAATGTATTGTACAAAGACCAATGCTTAATGTATGAATGGAATCCATGTTTAAAGTGAATTTCAGTTGCAAAATTACACCCTAATTGTGATTTTGTTCCTGCAAAACTTGACAGATGCCTGTGCTACAATGTTGACAAATGCCAGTGTTACTAGATCGAGAGATGCCAATGTTTCCGATTTGACACATGGCAATTTACCCAACATGATAGATGCAAATCTTCCCGGATTGTCTGTACTAGGCACACGGATCATATTCGAGAAACATTTGCGATGACGCATTGCACCAATCCTTCGCGCCAATATTTTGATTTGGCTTACGGGCGAAGGAAAGATAGCTGTCGATCTAGAAACGGGTATTCAACCTAAACCGTTTGTGATGAGTGTTTATTCAGATAAAACTATGATGGTTTTTTGTTTGCTATGTGAATTCAGAGATAAATACTTAGTTCATCAAACCATAGATTTCATTCAGTCAAGCTTTCACTTTACATTCATACAATCGATATACAATATAAAGAAAACTAGCTGCGGAGGCGGCGGCAGCGGCAGCCTCCTGCGATGGCGTTCTCGTGCTTCGGGGCGCAGTTGTACATTTCTTCAAATGAGACCAGAATTTTATGGACTTCACAATCAAAGAGCCGGTCGTCGCACGATCGACGGGAGCAGGGCCAGGGGGCGGCGACTAGCGGCGCTGCGAGAAAGCTGTCGACGACGGCGACCCAATCTGCTAAGGGGGCCATGACAGGTGCACGCGCGCGCATGTGCATGGGCGCGGTGGGTGCAGGCGCGCGCAAGGGGTCGGGCGCCGTGGGTGTGAGCACGCGCACTGGGACTGGCGTGGCCTGTGCAAGGGCGCGCACGAGCACGGGGGCAGGAGGAGGCGCTGGCGCTTGCACGTACACGAGTTTGCGCGGGTCGGCGGGGACCACCCTGACGCCCACGATTTCCAGCGCTGTGATGATGCTGGGCGACCAACCCGTCAATGCCACGGGGATGGTTGCTGGCGCGGGCGCGGTGATGGTTGCTGGCGAGTGCATCGAGGCAGCATTCGCTGCGGCATGCAGCTCTTCCAGGTCCATGTCCATGGCGTTCCATTCGTGTTTATGTTCTATCTCTTTCGGCTCTATGTCAACTTCACCAAACCGGAAGACTAGTGGCATATGATCCTTCTGCACCATGCCATAGGTCTTCGTGGAGGTCTGAAGATGGATGGGAATGTGAGGCGAAGATATATGGAGGATTGTGAGTGAGTGGGCGGTAAAGCCGCCTATTAAATAGTGGCTCAGGCACCATTGATGGATAGGTTGGAAGCGAGGAGGGCGGATACAGAGGTCAAAGGGCTCGCTTCCCGGTGAGCCTTCGACGTACTGCCCGCACGCCTCCCGGTGATCCTGCGCAGCGGAGGCCAGCTCGCACGCCTCCTGTCAACTCAAGCAGCTACTCGCATGGCACCTCCTAAGCCCTAGCCAATAAAAGAGTGCAATGGTTGGCAGCACGTAAGGGCATTAGAACGCCAACGGTTTGAAAATAATGAAAACGTTTGCATGGAAACGTGACAGTTCTTTGTTTCAAAAAGCTTTTGTTCGCTATTAATGACATGAAAAATACCACAACATATTTGTGCTCTATAATGACGCCATGCCGAATTTCTTGAATTTTGTGTGAGTTCTAGATTTACTATAATTTAACGTAATATTCTCAATGTTGGCTCTAAAAGAAAATATATATTAAAAAACGAGTCTTGAATAGGAAAACAAAATGCTATGACGCCTTTATGTGCCATGTTCATGACACCATGCCAAGTTTCATGAATCTTCTGACGAGTTTTTGATTTACATGATTTAAAACCCGAGTTTCTCAATGTTTCTGTGGCCGAGCCAAGACCCTGAGATGTTTGAAATTCATTCACATATCTTGCATAGGACCTAAAGATGCATGCACACTAATATGGTTTTCAACCCATTTTGATGCACTGGACTTTGTGATTGTAGTTCGGATTTGAATTATGCATATTAAATAATGCATATGAAAGTCAATTAATTTATAAAAGGCCAAACGAACCATGTATAATTTCATATTTTGGCACAACACTCTCATTTTGGTATATGTTACCTATAGAAATATTTCAAGACGAGAAGAGGCGGCGAATGTCGAGTTGCCCACGTAAGGTGACACATTCCATATCGAAACAACAAAGCTTCTCGTGAGAAGCTATGGTTTGTGAGGGGCTTGTGCCAAAACTTGTCCCAAATTGGACATTATTTTACCAGGGCACATATGAGCCATGCATGTCATGACACCATGCCAAGTTTAATGAATTTTCTGACTAGTTTTTGATTTTCACGTGATTTAAAACCTGTGTTTCTCAATGTTTGTATGGCCAAGCCAAGACCGCGAGATGTTTGAAATTCATTCCCATATATTGCATGGGATCCTAGAGATGCATGTACACTTATATGGTTTTCAACCCATTTTGATGCACCATACATTGTGAATGTAGTTCAAATTTAAATTATGCACGTTAAATAATGCATATAAAAGTCAATTAATGTATAAAAGGCCAAACGAACAATGTATAATTTCATATTTGGGAACGACACTCATTTTGGTATATGTTGCCTCTAGAAACATATAGTTCAAGATGAGAAGAGGCAGTGGATGTCGACTCGCCCACATAAGGTGACGCATTCCATATCGAAACCACAAAAGCTAGCTTCTCGTGAGTAGCTGAGGTTTGTAAGGGCTTGTGCCAAAACTTGTCCCAAATCAAACAATTTTTCATCAGGGCACATATGAACCATGCCATGACACCATGCCAAGTTTCATGAATTTCTGACGAGTTTTTGATTTATACATGAATGTAAAACCAAGTTTCTCAATGTATGTGGCCGAGCCAAGACCCCGAGATATTTGAAATCCATTCCCATATCTTGCATGGGGCGCAAAGTAGCCATGGACACTTATATGATTTTTCAACCCATTTTGTTGCACCGGACCTTGTGATTTTAGTTCAAATTTTAAGTATCCACATTATATGCCTAGAGAACTCAATTAATGTATGAAAATGAGAAAAGAACCCCGAATAATTCCATATTTTAGCAAGACACTCTTACTGGTCCGAGTTGCCTCTAAAAAAAGTTCATGGCGAGAAGATGAGCAGATGCCGTTTTTCCACGTAAGGTGACGTGTTCCTTATCGAGACCACAAAGATTGCAGTGAGAAGCTCCGGTTTGTAAGGGACTTATGCCTAAAATTGTCCCAAGTTGGACAGTTTTTTTACCATGGCACATATGTGCCATGTCATGACAACATGCCAAGTTTTTAGAATTTATGACGCGTTTTGGATTTATAGTAATTTTAAAACCAAGTTTCTCAACATTTGTTGCCGAGCCAAGATGCCGAGATGTTTGAAGTTCATTCCCATTTCTTGCCCGTGACCTAAACATGAAGCCATGGACACTAATACGATTTTTCACCCCATTTTGATGCACGAACATTGGGACGATAGTTCAAATTTGAATTATACACATTAAATGTCTAGAAAACTCAATTAATTTATAAAAATGCCAAACAGACCCTGAATAATTCCATATTTTAGCACGACACATCTATTGGTCAGTGTTCACTGCAGATAAATCTTATTGCAATCCAAACACCGTCCTTTGTCGAAGTAACCTCGTTTTTTTAAAAACATTTTGAAAATCATGTCTTTCACAAATAGTTCACGTTCATGAATCGTGTGTGATGCAGTACAAAATATCTTGGGGCAATCCTCATAATGCATGGCTTAGGCCGGAAGGTTTGTCGATTGCAGTACACAGCCGGCCAGTTTACCGCACTAACTCCTTAGACCATTTTACTTTTCAATCGTCGCCGGTGAAAGATGGGGACGTGGATCCCCATCGCGAGGGAAACTTCGAAAACCGACTCCGGCCCGAGTGCGGCCGCATCAGCCATGAGGGCGCTCTCAACATGCTTGAATGCGGCCGCTGCCTTCGACAGGGCGGCTGCAGCAATCGAAAGGGCAGCTGCTGCAGCTGAGAGGGCGGCAACAACAACCGTGACGGGGATGGCGAATGGCGAGAACGGCACAGCAGCTGTTAGTTCCTCGGCGGTCGCCGTAGCCCTGATGGCGGACGCCCAGTCCCATCTCAAGGCCGTCCACGCCCATCTCGTGTCGGTCACTACACAAATCACATCTGTTCTCTCTGACACCGGTCGACAACCCACGTCCGTTGAGTTGGTAATCGCTGAGTGTGCTCGAGTAGGCGTCCGTTCGTCGGTGGCCTTCCTAGCCAAGATTGTGGCCGTCCATGCCCGGAGCAATGCCGCCCATGCCCGGCTCATGGCGGCCTTATCCAAAGAGATGGTGGACGAAGACTGCGAGATGCTGGAGTATGTCACAATGGATCCCATGGATCTCCTTTCCCCGAAGGTCATCGAGCAGGAGCTGGTCGTCGAGGGGGAGCTGGTCGTCGAGGAGGCGGCGGAGATTGACGAAGGCCAAGCGGAATATTTGTCTCTGTCTAGAGCGATGTTGTTTTGTTAGAGTAATGTTTAGGTCAACTAACTAATGTTTATTAGTTGCTCAATTAAGTAAGTGCGGGCAGTGCTGTAGGATCTTTTGTATAGTATTCAAATTTGCAAGTGTTTTTAAATTAAGCAATGACGTCGATGACCAATGTAACGAGGGAAATTCGGACCAAAATTTGCCGTCGTATCCCCATTTTCTCTTCCAAATGAACATGAAATGCAAGTATCATGTGCAAGGTAGTATCCGATATCTTACGCCGGAAGCTTGGAGACCAAACTTTCCACGTCTAGTTTCATCACACACAGGATAAACTGTAGGATACGTTTGTGTTGTTGAATATCGCACACAGTTATGGTAAAGGTATTGTGTCCGATGTGACTGTGTGCGCTACTTTTTCACCGCACCGAACGAAATTGTGGGCTGCCGCGCAAATATCTACCTTCCCCGCCCCTCGTACCAACCAAAAGCCACATTTTCCCCTACCCCCCTTCCTTTCCTAAGTTCAAACCTTCACTGCTTTCTTGCAGCACCGCCTCCTCGCCGGCGACGCTCCTTCCCGCTACTCGGCCTCATCCATCTAGTCATAGTCAGGTAATCCACACCTTCCCCGTACCCCTTCCCCCTCCACCCCCTCCTCCTCCATTCCATATGCTTCGACTGCCGGCGCGACACATTCCACCAAAATCACTGGCCCACCCCCCACATAATCACCGCCGAAAGACATGGTGCACACAGTATAGCCAGGATCTGAAGGAGCACCTGGCAGCGGAGAAGCAAATCGCGACCGCACGCGCGGATGAGGCCGCGATGGCTGCCATGCGTGCTGACCCCCAGATCTTGGAGCAGCGCCTAGATGTCGAGGCCACTGTCGACGCCTCACGAGCGGACGCCGCCATGCGGTTGGCTGCTTTGAACAACAACTCGTTGTGTTTTCTCAAGGGCTCCGCTGTTGCCTTCGACGACGACTACGAGTTGTTTTCTTAGCGTGCCTGTGCTTTCCTCAATTCCAGAGCCAGTAGGTTGGTGCCCGGACAGGCTGAGGTAACTAACCACTACGAGGAGGGCACCCACGATGTGGAGGCCTCGCCCTCGTCCAAGCCCACCGTTATCGATATCTCCGACGACGAGGAATATCTTGTTTTTTAAGCTTAAATACTAATGACCTGTGTTCAGCTAGCTACGCCTGTTACGCATGTTTGCTTTACCTGTTGCATGTGCTACTCATGCCTTTCCTTAAGAAATTCTAGTGAAATATGCAATGTAATGCTACTATGCAATCTGACCTTCTACTATGTTCTATTGTGCAATGTGATGCTCAGTTAACTGTTTGGTTCAGTTGTTTTGGTGATCATCTGCAATGTGATGTTCGATTATTGTTGGTACAATTTTGTTTTGTTATGCATGTGAAACATACAATTGTGTCGGATTCGGGCTCCGCAAAACCCAAAAAGGTTCGAACTCAGGGCCGTGTCCGAAGATCCCCACCGGCTTCGTCTCCAAGCTCATGGTTCCATAGCCCAGCCGAACCGAACTTGCTCAATCATGGGGAGGCAGACTAACATGCGGATTTACCCAGGTTCGGGCCACTGCAAAGCTTAAAACCCTACTCCTGATTTGGGTGGATTGCCTCACGAGGAGGTTTGTGGATGAACTGGTAGAGTGGTGAGCAACCTCGCGAGGGCGCTCGGGTGGTTTTGGATCTCCCCTCCTCTACGGCGCAGCCTAGCCTCTATTTATAGTGGCTCGGATCCTCTCCCCTTATCACACAGGCGGGAAGGGATCCCACAACGCCAATTTCAACGGGGGACAAGGAGTACACCTTATCCTGACGCAAGGTGGTCGTTGCCTGCAAAGTAGCTGGTAGTGATGCAGAGGTGGGCTCGACGATGACGTCCGTCCTACAGGGCTTGTGGTCTTGGTCTTGTTGCGCCGGAATGGAAACCTTTGGGGGGACGCCTTTGGAACCCGCGTACGTCCTTGCCTCCTTGGACCAAAGAGGAAACTGCATCTTCTGTGCCCGCTGGCGCCCGCCTGGCACGGCTGGCGTCACCTCAGCCTCTCGAGGCTGAGCGCTGCATAGAGATCTCCGCCCCTCGGGAGGGAGCCTGGTGAGGCCTCCTCCCTCCGGGGTTCTTGGCATCGTCCCCCTCGCGAGGGTGGGGCTCTCACGAGGGCCTTGTCTTGCGCGCTGCCGCGCCGGGCCGTACCAGGCTGTTGAAGTGGGCCACGCCCTGGCCCGTAGGCAGGCAGGTCTGGGTACCCCCGTTCCCAGAGCGCCGACAGTAGTCCCCCGGGCCCAAGGCGCGCTTGGGTTGGCTTCGGGGCGAAGCCGAAGGAGTCGACCCGAGCGCCGCGGGCCCCAATTGCCTGCGGGCCCAGCCTGATGCATGGCGCGTAACGAGACGCGGACGCCTCCACTTCCCGAAGACTTCGGGAACCGCCTCGAGTCAAGCTGACACGAAGCCTGCGCACAGCGCCGGCCATCATATCCCTTCCTTGAATGTAGCCGTCTCCTTGTGTCTTCTCTCCCCTCGACCCATGCGGATGTGACTCGACGAGGGTTGGCGAGGCGACGTGAAGCAGGGCCATCATTACCCGGAATGTGGAGGGATGTCGGCTGGCCTCCACCCGATTATAAATGGGGGGAGGGGGCAGAGCCCCCAGCCCATCTCCACTTCTCGCTTCCCTACTCAAGGCCGCCGCTTCCTCAACCATGACGCTGGTGAGGAGGTTTTCTGCTGCCGAGAAAGGGAAGGCCCGCCAGGAGGGACCGGACCAACAGCCACCCAAGAGGGGCCGAGGACGTCCCCATAAGTATACCGCGGTGTCAACGGCGACGCCCCGGGGGCGCGACCGCACCCCCGTGAGGGCAGGTGCCTCCTTCGGCACAGGCGGAAGCGGCGGCCGTGGCGACCGTGGCCAAGGAGGGTGGCCCATAGCAGGTGCCCGGCCACCGCGCCCGTGGTCCCACACGGCCGATGCGGGCCAGGAGTTCATGGTGTGGGAGGAGAGACCGGTGATCACCTGGCTGCAGCTCCCACGCTTCTTCGCGGAGACGTTGCGGGCCAGCGATCCCGCGAGCCTATGGCTGCAAGCCGATGGTTGTTGTAGCGGCGCGTTGTGGGTGGAGATCGAGGTTGCCCCCGCAGTTTACGCCTTCTTGAGCCGCGGGTGGCAGACCTTCGGAGGGGAGGCTCACGCTCCACCTCAAGCACGACGGCACGGCGACGCTCTTCGTCAGGATTTTCGGGGAGGAAGGCAGGTGCTTGGGGTGCTGCCTAGATGGTGATGGCGGTAGCAGCGATCATCCTCCGGCAACTGACAGCCTTTGCGGCGGCGGCGCCCTTGGAGGTGAGCTTGCCCTAGGCGACGGCCGTCATGCTTCCAGCGGCAGCGACACTTCCTCTGAGGAGAGCCCGAGTGATGACACCTATGACGTGCCACCGCGTCGGCGCGCTCGGACCTCGGGGGGTAGCTGGCCGCGACGGCGCCATACTTCCGCCCAAGAAGCAGCCACGCCGGCGCGCTGCCACGGGCCCGTCAAGGAGGAGGAGGACTCCGGCTGAGCGCGGTTGTGCCGGAGCCAGGGCCTCAGGAGTGGCAGCCCTTGAGGGGGCCACCTTTCACCTTCTTCTTTTCCTTTCCCTGCAATCGAGAACCATGGAGGGCCCCGTGGGGCATGTAATGAATTATGGCGCTTGTGCCTTTAATTTAGCATTTTCATCGCACATCCTGATTCCTGTATTATTGTCAATTGAGACTTCCCACCCGTCGCGATTAGGGTACCTAGCTCGATTCGTCCGCGGCGGGCCTCTATGTCGTGAGGTTCTACCGTGGCACCTGGGGAGCTTGGGGATCTTGCCAGGAGGGTCTTCTTTCTTGCGAGCGAGGCGGTTTGGGAGCCCTCTTGGCGCTCTACGTCGGCAGGGCCCAATCCCGCGCATACCTCGTCCGCCGTTGTGGCGTCCGGATCACCAGGACGAGACCAAGGGGCGAGGGGCTACGTGACCAGTGAGGCTCCTCAGTCGCGTTGCTCAGGAGTCCCCCTTGACGCTCGAGCGGCTCCCATACCTTTCCTTGCCAGTTCCTGTCTCGAGAGGTGTCCGAGCCTCCCGAGGCTCCATGATGGCGCGCCAGGCCATGGCTGGAGCCCCCGAGCGAGGGTCGACTGCCAGGAGATGGATGCCTCTGAGGCAACATGCGCCTTCTGGCTCACTCGAGAGCGCCGTGCGAGGACCAGGATGCCAAGGTCTTGGCGAGGTGTGCACACCATGCCCAGCCCCCGCTCGCGGGGCGCGTGAGGGGGAGACCGACAGGTGTCGATTTAGAAAATAGAACTTCAAGCCAGAAAAGACTGCAAGGAGAAAAATTCCCACCCCTTTTTGAAATAAGGTTGCGAAACTTCGACTTCATTCCAGAAAATGGCAAATTCGAATACAAAAAGAAGCAAAGAACTGCCGCGTCCGGCCCCAAGGCTAGTCTTCGTCTTCCCCCAGCGCGGAGCATAGGGCCTCCACTAGCCGTGGGCATAGTCATTGGAGGACAGTGTTGTCCGCCAGCGCGGAGCATGGGGCTTCCACTTGGGCATGGGTGGGAACCCCTCCGCGTACTCGGGGGGCTCCGGGCGTATACAACCCACTCATTATTACGTGAGAGTGTCACGGGTTGAGCCCAGGGGCGCGCAGGGGGCTCCATGCCTCCGGGACACGGAGCCCACTTCCTGCTCCCAAGCATGATGCGACGAAGTGAGGTCGGCTCCGAACGGGGCCTCGAGCGTGGGGGGAGCCCCCGACGCTCTCCGTGGTGAGGACCCGGTTCGGAACGGGGCCTCAGGCCCCCGAGAGCCCGGAGGCGAATGTCGTCGCTGCAGTGGCGCTGTGGCTCCTCACGCTGCGGGCGAGGCCCGGCGCGAGACCCTTCCATAAAGCGCGAGGCTCGCGCTCGGGACGGTGCCCAGTGCGCCTCATTGGGGTGCCCGGGAGCCTCGTACAGACACTCAACCCTCTGCCCCCAGGCGGACCGGGCCGGACCTAGAGACATGGGTGAGTACGTTTGGGATTCACTGTGTGGGATGCTAAGAACATCTCACACGACTTCCCCAAAATACCTGTTTGTGATGGCCCTTCCAATCGCACATGACATAATTTTTCCTATCGTGTGTGACCGGGAGCAGGCATCGCCAACGGGTTTTCCGTGTCGTGTGGGATAGCCCCCCTATTGCCCCACACATGCAAGGCGACAGTTTGAGTCTACGTCACGGAAAGGGGTTAAAAACCGTTTGTATAGCATGCACCTGCACTAGTGATAACACTTTTCAAGATTGATAGCAACTACTCATATGGGTACCTAGAGGTTATATCAAGCACTCATACTACTTGAAACTCAAAGAATTCAACATGCAAGCTCATTTCCTGTAGCACCAAGTGCAGCAAAATATGAAAAATATATACCACTAAAGAAAAAACTAATTGGGGGAATGAGAGAGTCACATACCAAGGACCAATTCCTCAAAACAGTTTCGGAAACGGAGATTCGAGCAAAGAGATCGAAAATTTCAGTTTTAGGAGGAAGAACACGGGAGAGAGAGAGAGCTAGGGAATTTTTGCTAGAGGAGAGTGATGAAGTGAGCCAAAGGGATAAGTCAGGGGGCCCCTGTGGGCCCCACAAGCCATCAGGGCGCGCCCAGGGGGCTGGGCGCGCCCTGTTGGCTTGTGGCCCACAGGTGCACCTCCCTGATGTATTTTCAGCACTAGAAATTCTTAAATATTCCAGAAAAATTCATGTTATTTTTTTGGCAATCTGAGACTTTTTATTTTTGGGTCATTTTTATTGCACGGGAAAATCAGAAAACAGGATAATCAAGCCATTTTATTTTACTTAACTAAACATAACAGAGGACAAACTTGTGATACAGAGAGTTGTGCATACTAAATTCATCAATCACATGTCTTTCAAAAATGAGCAATTAATAAGGTTGATCAAGCTTATTAATAACCGTTTCCGATTGACATGAGACCGAAGAATTTTCGTATCACACTAAGTTACCTCAATGGGGATTTGCATCTCCCCAATGATAAGATTATAATATTTTTCTTGGCAGTTGGTAGAGGGATTTTAAAACCTCCAATGATAACCATGGCACTAGGCTCAATGACATTAATATTATTAACCAAAGTTTGCTTCTTCGGAAAATGCACAATATGTTGTTTGCCATTGACGTGAAAAGTAACCTTGCTTTTGTTGCAATCAATAACAACCCCTGTAGTATTTAGAAAGGGTCTACCAAGGATGATCGACATGTTGGCGTCCTCTGGCATATCAAGAATAACAAAGTTTGTTAAGATAGTAACATTTGCAACTACAACAGGAACATCCTCGCAAATTCCAATAGGTAAGGTAGTGGATTTATCGTCCATTTGCAAACATATCTTAGTAGGTGTAAGCTTATTCAAATCAAGTCTTTTATATAGTGAGAAAGGCATAACACTAACACCGGCTCCTAAATCACATAAAGCAGTTTTAACATAACTTCTTTTGATAGAGCAAGGTATTGTGGGTATACCCGGATCTCCCAACTTCTTACGTACTCCACCGTCAAAATAAATAATTAGCAAGCATGGTAGCAATTTCAGTTTCAGGTATTTTTCTTTTGTTGGTAATAATATCCTTCATATACTCAACATATGGAGGCAGTTTCAATATATCAGTGAAGGGAGTGTGCAAAAAGAGAGGTCTAATCATTTCAGCAAAGCGTTCAAAATCTTCATCGTCCTTACTTCTAGAAGACTTACGAGGGAACGACATGGGTTTTTGAACCCATGGCTCTCTTTCCCTACCGTATTTCTTAGCAACAAAGTCTCTTTTATCATAGCGTTTATTTTTGGGATGTGGGTTATCAAGATTTTCAGAGGGTTCTATTTCCACATCATTATCATGTTCCTTATTATCATCTGGTTCAGCATCTACGTGAACATATTCATTATTATTATCATTTTCATTATCACTAGGTGCATGTTTACTACCAAAGTGTCTCAGCATCAGAAGCAGAAACATCATTATGGTTCTTAGCAGTTTTTTCTATAATAGGTTCTCTAGAAGCATGCAAGGTCCTATCATTTTTCTTTTTCTTTTTCTTCTTAGATGGACTAGGTGCATCATCATTAATTGTCTGAGAATCCTGTTCAATTCTTTTAGGGTGACCCTCAGGATAAAGAGGTTCCTGAGTTATTCTACCTGCCCTAGTCATTACTCGAACAACATGATCATTCATATTATTATTTATTTCATGAAGCAAATCATTTTGTGACTTGGAAATTTTGTCTAGTTGGGTGTGAACCATACACTGGTGCATTGACGTGCTATACAAACGGTTTTTAACCCCTTTCCGCGACGTAGTTCCAAACCGTCGCCTTGCATGTGTGGGCGATAGGGGGGGGGGTCCATCCCACACGACACCGCAAACCCGTCGGCGATGGTGGCCAACGAACACAAATGATCTGCAAATATAATCGTGTGTGGTGTAGGAACAGATCGGACACATAATCTTTTCGGCCTACGTGTGGGATTTGCGATCAATCACACACGTCCAAGACGAGTGAAACACGTCTAATTGCTCATGGAAAACAAACGGAGTTTGACCTTTGACCGTTTGCGAAACATTACCTAATCCGCACGGGCCATTGTAGACACTGTGTGTGATATCTTCATCATTGCACACGAGATTCTTCTGGGAACCGTGTACCATGTATAACATCATCGGACACATTTCCTGAAAAATGTATGCGTGGGATCGTCTTTGCATCGGGCACAGTTTCCTGTTGGCTCAGTGTGAGATACGGTGCTATCGCAAACGATTGAGTAGCTCCTACGCACACGTACAAGTGTTGCAAACCGTTTGCGATTTCTTATGTATCACCAACGTTTTAGATTATATCTCGTGTGTTTTTCCTGTGGATCACAGGCGGTTGCGCTATGAGTTGCGTGTGCTTTCCATTCTGGACCGCACACGCTTAGTTGCTTGAACCATGTGCACTGAAATTGCCAGGTTATTGTAAAATATCGCATTTAATTCACCCTGCAAATAGCAAATTCGCCACAATATGCAATCGACAAATAGTGTCCACATGAAGAACATTCATCATAATTCGCCACAATATGCAATTGAACGAATAGTATCCACAAGCAGAGGATTCATCATAATTCACGACAATATGAAATTGAGAAAATGCTAGCTAAATTCCACAGCTGTTAAACCGACATATCCAGTACATAATCATAGTGTACGAAATACGAAGACATGATCACATGGAAAATAATGCATCCATGTGTATATGTTTAGCTGATAACACTATATGAATGCGTACTTATTTTTTAGGAGATTTGAATCCAGAAATCTTCGACGTCTTTAGAGGGCTTGATATGGTGTTTCACAAAGAAGGTGCTGATAAATTTCGTAACATACAACAATTCATCGGCGGCGAGAGGTTCAGAAGTCATCGGTGCCAAGATCAGCTGCATGACTTTTTGATCAGAATGCCACATACGTGTGGAGTAGAAGATAGTAATTAAGAAGCAGACTTACTGGATTTATCCTGTCAGCATTGACACCACATTCAGCATATCTGCATAGGTTCATCATGTGTGCACAAACGTAGTATCCACATAGGCTGGTACCTTGTTGTTGCTGAGGACACTGAAATTTTTTGTACAATATTAGTCATGTATTTGTCCTGTTAGGAACGACCTAACCGGTGTAAGTTGTTTCTTCTTTTTTCTATGGAGAGAAATAGTAAGAGGTTTACTTAGAAACTTGAACGTCTGACTAGCATTTTCTGAAAATAACGGATTTCGTTGTCTTACCGAAGAAATGATCACGTGCTGCAGAGGTAGTTGGCGGTCGAACCGATACCCTCCTAAAGTTATGTTCTTTGACAATACACTGGAAATGAAGATGAATTTTAACATCAAAGAATTCAATACCTATCCATGAAATCCTGAAGATGACTCAAATCTTGAGGCGCATTTGACTCTCTGAGAGAATCCATGTAGTAAACTGTGTTGCGTTTTGGAACAATGACCACCAAGATCCAGTGACCTCTACAGTTTAAGAAAACCATGACCGTACGAACTATGTCTAAAACTGAAAGACGATCAATGTATGCGTCGTTGTATATTTATACTTACTCTTCATGATATGGCCACATGAAGAATTCTCCTATCTGTAAGTCGAACAAGATCTTGGCGACAAAATCAATGGAATCTGTGCATGAGTCATTATCTTGTAACAAAACACCATTTGCTAAATTAGGATCTATGAAATATGCATGCACCCTTGTTGTTCTCTACGTCATCAATCTCCTGAGAGGAATATAGTACAGTTAGCTTTTTTGTCATTTACAGCCTTGTATGGAGAAGTTGATCAGAGTTTGTGAAGTACTTACAACATCAAGCATTTGACAAGAGTGGTAGCAAGCTCATCGAAGTTGAAGAAGAGATGAAAGTCCTCGAATTCCACACCGATGGTACCTGGAATGTGAGAGAAATGCCAGTTGTCGTACTACAATTCCACAATGTTATGATCTTCTCCTTTTGACATTATGTCCATGCAATATTTATGTAACTTGCGAAAACTGGAACTGCACTCATCAAAGTATTCGCCAACAAGAAATGGCTGGCCATGCTTGTACTTGCGTGCTTCAAATGGGTCTTCATCAGAACCGGGATTACACGGGTATTTATTGGCCATGCCGTGGTTCTGCTCGAAGAGTCTTTTCTGCTCGAAGAGTCTTCGTAATAGGATGCTCAGGTACTCGACCCTCCTCTGTTTCTGTCATGTGTAATAACAAATTGCCAATTTTACCAGGAAGCTAAACATAAATGCAACAGTCTTTGTAGTACAGGACGCACATTGGCAGTGTTTGAATGAAAACAAATTAATAGTGACAACTATGTACATTCTGCTGTCAAACATTCCAATCTGTTAAAAACTACCGTCTTGCACCATGTTTTTTTCACTAAGTCTGAGAATCTGTTTAGTTCAGATTGCCATGTGGTGTCGATGCTAGCCATGTTTCTGTGCATAATTGGACCTTGCTCGTGCTGAATGAAATGAAGTGCTTCATGTGTTCTATCTTGCAGTAAATTTTCATGCAATGATAACTCATGTCGCATATAGTTTTCTTGCTATCAATATGTCTTCAGATTAAAACTATGACAGTGTCTTAATCACATCCAGAATCAAATAGCACACGGGAAGTCTGAATCACACCTAATATAACAAATGATTTCTAACAACGAGAGTTAGGCTTACCTTCTCTGCACGTCGCAGAAACTTCTTCCCACTGTACCAAGATTCAAAAGCTCGCAACTTTACGGATTGAAATTGATGTTGACCATGAACAGGCAGGTCTTCAGCTACCCTCTCCATTCGTTGGAAGTGATTGTCCTAGGGAGCTACAAGAGAAAGAAATGGTGCAAATGGACCTGCCGCTTTAAAATCCCCAATTCAAAAACAAAACCCTAAGCCTAGTTGAGCCAGAGAGAAGAGAGACGAATACCTGGCTGGTGAGAGATTCGTCGTCGTTGGAGATACCGCTTGAGGGGTCACTCGAGGAAACCATGGCGTGTCCGCGGCGGTCGGATGCTAGAGGGAGAGATGTGGGTGGCGGCGCGGGGGGGGGGGGAGGGGGTGGAGGGGTTGCAGAGGAAATGTGGCCCTTTGGCGGGGGGGGGGAGGGGGAGGCAAATATTTCGGCGATCGGGGAAATTTTTCGCTCTTTGCAGGGAATCTTGGCACGCAAAGATTCATCAGACACGGTCTTTCAACTTTTATCGTGTGTGATGATACAGAACATACAAAAATTCACCCCTCCCCACGTATTCCCTGGTTATAGTGCACATCCACGTCATTGCATAATGTAACATCAACTACTAACTTGGGTATAGAAAATAGCGGACACACATAGCTCACAGTTACTAAACCGAGCAAGTTCACTAAATAATTAAGCTGCTTGAACTACACATAGCTCTTACAAAAGACCGGCTCTCTGAACAAAGGCTATTAGTACTACGCATAATTTTTACAAAGACGCCGACGAGCAGCCGCCCTATGCCTCGCCGCTGTTCGATGAGATGTCGACGACTTGTTCGAGCGACATTCTGCAGGTGCTAGACTCCGCGTCCCCCAGGCTGACTTTGACTACAGCGAAGTGCTCATCCTCGGCGTTGTCCTCGTCATCGGCGTCACCCTCATCTTCGTAGTAGTCGTAGTAGTGGCGCCGCCATAGCTCGCGTTGGTACTCCATCGCCGATTCCCTCGATGTACAAGCGCTTCTCGACCTCCTCCTGAGTCACGCGCAACTCCTCCCAGCAGTCGGCGCTCTCGGATGGCTCCCGCATCTCCAGCTCTCACTCGGAGATCTCGTGCAGAAGGGGCTCCATGGCCTCTACCGCCACATCGTCGGCATTCATCTCGGCATCCACAGCAACCGCCTCTTCGGACGTGTGGTGCATGCTGGATTCCGGCGAAGCTTGGAGTATCTTGGCGTGGGCTTTCTCGTTGATATAGGCCTGGATGGCCTCGACCCAGGCCAGGGCGGCCTCCGCGGCATGGCACGCTGCTCGAGCGCTCTTGGCGTTTGCAGCCGCCGTCGTAGCAGCTGCAGCTGCCGTCTTCGCGGCTACAGACGCCCTTTCGGCCGCCGCAGAAGCCCTGTCAGCCGCCGCAGAGCCCATTTCGGCGGATGCGGCCGCGCTTAAGGCGGATGCGGTTGCGCTCTCGGCCTAGGCGGCCGCGTTCTTGCCAGAGGCGAGAGCGCTCGGGGCCGAGGGGGCGGTCGTACGCACCCTTACGAAGCGTTCCCACGACGTCATTCTTTGCACAGAGGTTTTGTTGGGGAATGGGGGTCGAGGGTGAACGGAATCCGAGCTAGACGAAGCCGACGAAGCTTCCCTTATAAGACATAAATAGATCCGTAAATTTTCATCGCAAACGGTTTCCGTATGGAACCGTGTGTACGCGGTTAACTTTTTGTATCGAATTGTAAAACTATTTTTGGGTACAGCGGTAACGGATATTGTTTTATTTGTAAGAAAAAGATCACTACCGTCAAAATCCACTAACGACATCCTAAAATTAGGAAATATTCGGGGTACAATTGACATTTTTATACATTAAGTTAGTTTGTACAAATTTTACGGCCATAATTCAAAATTGTAACATATGAACATGCAAGATGAAGCAAAAACTGCTGGAAAAATCATATTTATGTACTACTTGCTTCCCAATATATGCCGCTTGCAATAAATTTTAAGGAGTCCCAAATATCTTGGGTAACGGTTTGGACACACGTGCAAGCCTTGGGAATCTAGATTTAAAAATTAAAAAAATAAAAAAAATGCTCTGAAGTACATGATAATAATCTGCATGATTTCCCGACATGGGGCCAAGATGTCGTGGTCAAAGTAACAGCTTGTTCGAGATAAGCTTTGAGACATGCCTCTCACAAAACGTAGAATCACACGAAGGGTCGTGGTTCCGAGAGGGGACATGAGCCTGGTTTGATGACGAGCCACTAGTCATTGTGTCATTTGGCCTACCTTTTCTGAATTCGTTACAATGCACGAATACATCCGGCAACTTGAAATTTGGACAATTTTTGGGGTTCAATGAGCATTTTTGTACATGAAGTTAGTTTCTACATATCTAGTGGCCATAATTCAAAACTAAAACACATGGACGTGTTCAAGATGAAGCAAAAACTGCAGGAAAAAAATCATTTATATATATGTACTAGTGCTTCCGTCTATGTGCCATGTGCAATAAATTTGAAGGAGTTCCAGACATCTTGAGTAATGGTTTGGACACAAGCATTGAGAATAATCTAGGTTTTTAAATTCAAAAAATAAATATAAATGCTATGAAGTACATGAAAATCTGCATGATTTGCCGACATGGGGCCAAGTCGTGGTCAAAGTGACGGCTTGTTCGAGATAAGCTTTGACACATGCCTCTCACAAACCGGAGCACCACGCGCAGGCTCGTATATATAGTTCCGAGAGGGGACGTGGGGTGTTGTGTGATGACGAAACGGATCGCTGCCTCATTCGGCCTAGTTTTTTTTCATCGATGCAATGTACGAATACGACCGTCATCCTAAAATCTGAAAAAAATATGGCATTCAATTGGCAGTTTTATACATGAAGTTAGTTTCCATAAATTTAATGGCCATAGTTCAAAACTGAAACAGATGAACAAGCAAGATAAAGCAAGAACGGCTGGAAAATCATATTTATGTACTACTTGCTTCCGTATATATAGCACATGCAATAAATTTGAAGGAGTTCCAAACATCTTGAGTGACGGTTTTGACACAAAAGCATTGGGAATCTAGGTTTTTAAAGTCAAAAGTTGAAAAATGCGCCAAAGTACATGAAAATATGCATGATTTCCCGACATGGGGCCAAGATGTCATGATCAAAGTAAGGGCTTGTTCGAGATAAGCTTTGACACATGTCAAAGCTGGCAATGCATGCAGGATTAACTGTTACCCGCGTCCCCATGGGTAATTACTCTATTAGGGCACGGGTGCGAGCTTGAATGCCCATCTGGAAGTTGGTGGGTCAAATACCTGACGTACCGAGCATGCATGACAGGGATGAGGATGGGATAGCATTACCCGCCTTACACATGAATTGAAGTACTTACATATGGGCTCTGAAATTAGTAGATCCCACGTAATTTGGGGCCTCGGTCACCCAAATTTACACACATCCCACCCCTTTGGCCCAAAATTCCCTAAGAAATCCCAAACCTAGCCACAACATATTGTTTATTGCATTAAAATACTATTTTTGTACTGAAATACGCGAAGGTTGTTCTTAAATGAATGTGTGAGTTTCCCCATGGTGATAAAGAACTCAGTGGGGACATGGATGGGAAACTTTATCCCCACGCACGGGTACATAAACGGGGACGTGGATGGGAGGGCGGTGATTGGGATGGAGACGGGACTCCAATACTCGCCTAAGAAATCCCCAGCTTTAGACACAAGCCTCTCACAAAACGGAGCATCACACGAAGGCGCGTGGTTCTGAGGGGGAACGCGGGGGCATGTGTGATGACAAACCGCCAGTCACTGTCTCATTCGACCTAGTTTTTTTTCATTGATACAATGCACGAATATGACTGGCATCCTATTTTTTTTAAAAAAAAATGGTATTCTATGTCGGGGTAAACAAACAGGGGTGTTCATTTTCCCCTGACTTGTGCCCGGACAGACGGCCACCGGCGCCCGACATCCACAACCTGCAGAAGGTCAAGCCAACCCGCCAACAATCGAGACCAAGACTCCAGCAAGCTCAAACGCGGTAGCCCAAGCCTAGGCTGCGACGCGCCAAGCACATCCCCGACGGTTGCCGGGGACCAAGACGTACACACCTCCCAGAAGACCCGGCAAGCCACTCCCCGGCAGGCGTGAGCTACCCAACCACTGCTCCACCGCATCGCTACGCCTGCCACTTATCGATGCAGTGTCAAGCACTTAGGCGGCTGATCAGCTCTCGATAAGCACGTGGCGACACATTGGAATGGAAGCTATTCTCGGTTGACACCCGCCCTGCAGCGTGTCAAGATCTTAAGCAACGACCGGCCAAGCGGTGGCAAGAGCTTGCAGGGGATGCACCCCCAAGCGCCACCTAGGCAGGTAATCATGGCATTTTGTCCTAAATGCCAGAGTTAGGTATGATAGCTCTGCTTAGCTATCTAATCGATAGATAATGTCTAGTTTGCCATTGTGGTAAACCCTTGCACTATAAAAGGAGGCCCAAGGCAACCTAGCTCAAGGTTGGCAATTCGAACCCCCGAACACTTGTACTCGCATAGAAGATCTTTCCCCGACAACAGTCCTTGCCGGGGGTTAAGCGCTCTGCGTTCTTCGTGTTCCTCCAATCAATCCACCAAAAAGCAGGAGTAGGGTTTGACGCTTAGCAGCGGCCCGAACCTGGGTAAAACGCGTGTGTTCTAATCGTTGCGCCGTCTCATGCTCTCCGCTCTTCGTGCAATGTGACCCCCCTTGCCGAACCACAAGGGACCTCTGGTCCCATAGGTGATCGTGAGCATCCATGCACCGACATTCTATTGGCAATTTTATACATTAATTTAGTTTATAGAAATTTAATAGCCATATTTCAAAACTGAAACACGTGAACAAGCTAGATGAAGCAAAAACCACTCGAAAATCATATTTATGTACTACTTGCTTACATATATATGCCACGTGCAATAAATTTGAAGGAGTTCCAAACATCTTGAGTGACGGTTTGGACACGAAAGCATTAAGAATCTAGGTTCTAAATTCAAAAATAATGATAGAAAATTCTCTGAATTCCAAAGTACATGAAAATAAGCATGATTTCCTGCCATGGGGCCAAGATGTCATGGTTACTGCTCTCGGACTTGCTTCCGTAACACAAATGGCAGGCATGCATTACATTTCGATAGAAAATGTAAATATTTGACAAAACAAACGGGTCCCACATGATTGGCGCCCTGTTTCGCGTTTCGAGTTTTGGAAACCAATTTTCGCGGTCTATTAATCACACGTGGTCATGCATTGGGAACCGTCGGTGATGTTAATTCACACAGGGTTGTTGAGTAGGAAATCGTCTACAATCACTGCTGGCGTCGATCAAGATTCCAGCCGCCTATAAATGCCGCCCCTCGAGAGGTCATCCCGCCAGCATTCTCTTGTCTCTCTATACCACCCCTCGCACAAAACTCTGCCATGGCGCAGCCGGTCTGTGCACAAGCAAAGGAGGAGGCGCCACCCCGCGAGGACATGGCGAAATACAGCGACGAGGAGGACCCCTTCGCGCCCCCAGACGAGGTCGCGCCAGACCCCCCAACTGAAGATTGGTTTTGGGGCCAGTACGATCTGGCTTTGTGGAAGGTGCTGCTGCTGGCTGAGAGAGCCAGGCAGGTGGCGTTCAAGAAGGAGCGTGCCAGGAACCTCGCGGCCTGGAATGCCCTTAGTGCCAGAAGGGAAAAGGAGGAGCTAGAGCTTTGGCGGGGGGCGAGTCGATGAGCGGTGGAGGTGTACGAAGACGACCGATACCACGCAAGGAAAGCCAGAGGCGCTAAGCGCCTCACCGCTGCGTGGGCGTGGGCCGATAAGCTCGAGCGTGCCACCGCCAAAGAGCTACAGTGGGCGCCCACTGAACTGTCCTGCATGATCGCGCGCCTCCGCCAGCAAGAGGCTGATCGACACGTCGAGCGCTGCGAGGCGGAGGAGGCGGCGAACTCCCTCCGTGTTGGGAAGCCACCGCACACCAGGGAGCTGCTGGCGAGAGGCTGCCATTTTACTGCTCCCCGCTCCAGGAGGGGTTATTATTACTTTAGTTTTTATTCATTATACGTATTAGTTAAGTACTATTATCACGTATATGTGATGATATATGCTGTATATGTATCATGTCTTCAATGAGCTATTCAACAATTAATATATATTATTAGTTTCACATTTCTATCTATTTTCATACTGATTTTCTGACTCTAACTGTTAGCCTTTTACACATATTTAAACATAACAACAGAACATAAATCATTCATACATCGAAACATATCAATATTGTGATTGTTGTCTAGACATTGGGATCGACATCTAAATGATTCAACAAAATAAAACGCGTCCATGACTACACCCTAACCTATGGAAGCTCTTGGTTGTGACTGAACTCGGTCAGGCATTCGTCCATGCGGTTTACACGCTTGCGGTACAACTGTAGCGCGATCCCGAGCTCCAAGCTGGCTTTTTTATTAGAGATTACCATCTAGAGGATGCGACGGCCATTTTCTTCTACTGCTCCCCGCTGGACACCTGGGCCAAGGAGGCGCTCGAGCCTACCGACGAGCCCATTAGCATCGAGGGGGCCACGGACAAGGCGAACGGCGCGACCCATGCGAACGGCGGGGCCGGCATCCGGTGCAAGGACGGTGCGGCCGGGCTCTGGTGCACGTATGGCGCAGACGGCCGCTCCCCATTCCTGGTGAGAAAGAGGGCTACTCACGTGCCTTGGACACCGCTGCAACGTCATGTCGGGTGGGATAGCAGGCAAGCGGGGATGGAACCGCTCTTGCTCTGCCACGCGCCGCGCCTCTCGCTCTACGGCCTTCCATCGGTCTTGCTATGTGATAATCCCCAAGTGCAAGGAATCATCGTAGCAATTTCCAAAGGTGGAAGTGATAAGTATCGAGTGTCGAACCCACAAGGAGCTAAAGGTAAGATCAATATTCTCTCAAGTCCTATCTGCCACTGATACGACTCTACGTACACCGAACGTTTGCTTCCAACTAGAAACGAGAAATAAAACTGCGTTGTGGGTATGAAGAGGATAGCTTTGCATGATATCGGAGAACTAAAATATAAAAATAGGTGCTATTATCATAAAGTTAGAATATATTATAATATATTACAAACAGCGAGTGTGGAATAATGATGGGTCAGTGTGCGGAATTGTCCGAGGCAATTGTTAACAAGATCGGTAATCATTATTTTAATTTTATATGAGGGAGAGGCATAAGCTAACATACTTTCTCTACTTGGATCATATGCACTTATGATTGGAACTCTAGCAAGCATCCGCAACTACTAAAGATCATTAAGGTAAAACCCAACCATAGCATTAAAGCATCAAGTCCCCTTTATCCCATACGCAACAACCCACCTACTCGGGTTTATGCTTCTGTCACTCAAGCAACCCACTATAAGCGAATCATGAACGTATTGCCACACCCTACAGCGGGAATCCTTCACGTGTGCGCGGCACGGAAGGCACAATAGGACAGCACCAAAATAAACATACAACTCAAACCAATCTAGATCATCAATCAACCCAAAGGACAAAAGAAATCTACTCAAAACATCATAGGATGGCAACACATCATTGGATCATAATATGTGGCATAAAGCACCATGTTCAAGTAGGGGATTACAGCAAGGTGCGGGAGAGTGGACCACTGAAAGGAGGTGAGGATGGTGATGAAGAAGGTGATGTTGATGAAGATGATCACCGCGGCGATGGTTCCCCCGATGGCACTTTGGCGCCACCGAGAGAGAGGGGGAGAGGGTCTCCCCCTTGAGCTTCCTCCTCCATGCCCCCCCCCCTAGTTGGGGAAAGGTTCTCCCTCAACTCCTTGGCCTCCATGGCGATGATGGCCCCTCCGTCTTCCTCCTCCATGATATCCGGTGATGGTGACCCCCTCCGGCAGGATGCCGGAGAGGGCCAAGATTGATCTTCCGTGGCTCTGGAGACTTGTGGCGGCGGAACTTTCGTGGCTCTGGAGACTTGCGGCGGTGGTACCCACGTGGGAGACCTCAACACGCATGATGCGCTGCTGATGGAAAGCGAGCTACTGTGCCATCGCCCGACGCACGGGGGCTTCGACGCCTGGGATGACCACATCACCGAGCTGGTCGCCGTCGCAAGGAGGGCCTAGGTCCCGCACCACTCCTCTCGACATCTGACGCTGGGCGCCGGGGGCTTACTCGCCACACCGCTCGCCTCATCAGCCGACAGTGTGCCCGGGCAAACCCGGGCAAGGCCCGCCACACGCCGTGCTCCTTCTACTCCGGATCCCGGTGACCGGCCCCCGGGCGCTGTCGGATTTCGGGCTCCACAAAACCCTTAAGATTCGAACACAGGGGCGTGTGCGAAGATCCCCTGCAGCCTCGCCCTACCTAGCTCGCTACTCGATGGACACAGCAAAGAACTCGCACGATGATGAGTAAGAAGATGAACACGGTATAGTTTTCCCAGGTCCGGGCGGCTGCGAAGCGTAATACCCTACTCCTGCTTTGGTGGATTGCCTCTCGAGGAGGTGTGGTGGATGAACTAGTACAGTGTTTCGGAGCCTCGTGAGGGCGCTCCTGAGGTGTTCTTGGCCCTCTGTTGGTTTGGTGGTGGATGAGTGAATCGTCTGGTTTCAGATCTGCCTCTACGGTGTGGCCTAGCCTCTCTATATAGCGGTGGCCCGGGTCCTCTTCCCTTATCGCATTGGCGGGAAGGGATCCCACAACGGCCAATTTTGAAGGGGGACAGGAGTACATGCCCGCCCTACCCAAAGGCGGTCTTCACCTGCAAAGTAGCTGTCGACCATGCAGAGGTGGGCTCGGCAATGACATCCGTCCTGCGGGGCTCATGGCCATGGTCTTGTTTCACCGGAATGGAAACCTTGGGCGGGTGCTTTGGGAACCCGCGTACGTCCTAGCTCCCTTTGCACCAAAGAGGAAACTGCTCCGCCTGGCGCGCTGGCGCCCGCCTGTCCTTCCTGGCGTCATTCTTACCTCCTGAGGCCGGACTCTGCATAGAGATCTCCGCCGCTTCGGAGGGGGCCTGGGGAGGCCCATCGTGTGCCGGTCTTGACGCTGCTCCTCCTCGCGAGCCTAGGGCCCTCGCGAGGGCCTTCTCCTGAGTGGGGCTGCGCCTAGCCGTGCTGGGTTGATGAAGTGGGCCACGCCCTGGGCCGCAGGCAGGCAGGTCTGGGTACCCCCGTTCCCAGAATGCCGACAGTAGCCCCCGGGCCCAAGGCGCGCTCGAGCTGGCTTCCGGGCGACGCCTTGAGGACGGCCCGAAGTGCCGCGGGCCCCCAAACGCCTGCGGGCCAGGCTTGACACGCGTCGAACGCCTGGGCGGCGACGCCCCCGCACACCGAGGGCGTCAGAAACCGTTCCAGGTCAGATTGACGCGATGCCTGCGCATAGCGCTGGCCATCATTGCCCTTCCTTGAATGCTGCTGCTGCTTCGGGCCACGCGGATGTGACCCTTCAGAGGCCGCACGCCTCCCGGAACGCGAGGGGGCGCCGGGCGGTCCTTGGCTATATATAAGCGGGCGAGGGCGAGAAAGCCCTCACTCATCTTCATCTTCTTTGCCTCCCCATCTCCAATCCGTCGCTCTCCCAGTCATGGCGTCGATGAGGAAGTTCTTTGCTGCTGAGAAGGGAAAGGCCTTCGGGGAGGGTTCTGCCGCTCCGCCACCCAGGAGAGGCCTCGGTCGTCCCCGGAAGCATGCCGCGACGCCAACAGTCGTTCCCGGTGAGCGCGGCCGTGTTCCTACGCGCCCCGGGGTCACCATCGATGGCCACGGTGGGGCGTCGTCCAACGCGGGCGGCCGCAGCGGCCGAGGCGGTGGCGCCTGCGGTGGGAGGTCGTCGGTGGCCACCCGGCCGCCACGCCCGCGGCTCCACTCGGCCGACACGGCCCAGGAGTTCGTGTTGTGGGCGGAGAGGTCGGAGGCCTCTTGGTTTCAGCTTCCGAGCTTCTTTGCGGGGGCGCTATCGGCCTGTGGTTGCAGGCCGACGGTTGCTGCAGCGCGGCGTCGTGGGTGGAAGTCGAGATCACCCCCGGGGGCTATGTGTACCTGAACCGCGGGTGGCAGACGTTTGCCCGCGCCCGTGGTCTGAAGGGGAGGCGCACCCTTCATTTCAAGTTAGACGGAGTGGCGATGCTCTTCGTCAAGATCTTCGGGGGTGAGGGCGAGCGCTTGGGGTGCTGCCCGGAAGACGACGGTCGCGGAGATATTGGAGATGAGCTTGGCCTTCATGACGGGTGGCGCGCCTCCAGCAGCAGTGACACCCCCTCCGAAGGGAGCCCGAGCGACAACAGCGACAACAGCTACGACGCGCCACCACGCCGGCGCGCCCGGACCTCGGGGGGTAGCCAGCTGCCACGCCGGCGCGCCTCCACGGGCCCGTGAAGGAAGAGGAGGACACTGGCTGAGCGCCGGTGCGCCGACGCCGGGGCTCCTGAGGCAGCAGCCCCCGTGGGGCTTTTTCACTTTCTTTCTCCTCCTTTTCTCATGTTCTTGCAATCAAAGAACCAAGGGAGGCCCTGCGGGCGTGTAATGGATTTGGGCGCTTGCCTCTCTTTATCAGCACTTTTGTCATGTGTCCTTTGCATTTTGTTGGTTGAAATTGCCTTCCGGTCGTGGTTAGGATACTTAGCTCGACATGCCCGCGGTAGGCTTCTGGGTTGTGGAGGCGCGGCTGCGGCGCTTGCAGAGTCCGTACATCCGGCGGGCTTCTTCTTCTTGCGAGCAAGGTAGGTTGGGAGCCCTGTCGGCCCTCTATGTCTGCAGGTCCCAGTCCCGCGCATTTCCCTGCCGTCGCAAGGTACGACCAGTTCACCTGGATGCACCTCACAAGGCGAGGCCCCGACAACCATGATGCTGACCGGATCACCAAGGACGACATCAAGGGGCGAGTGGCTTTTCGACCGGTAAGGCTCCTGAGGCGCGGTGCTCAGGAGCCCCCTTCGACACTCAAGCAGCTCTACGTCGGCAGGTCCCAGTCCCGCACATTTCCCCACCACCGTTAGGTACGTCCGGATCACCTGGACGCACTTCACGGGGCAAGGCCTCGACACCCTTGATGCTGACCGGATCACCAAGGACGACATCAAGGGGGGCGAGTGGCCTTATGTCCGGTAAGCCTCCTGAGGCGCGATGCTCAGGATCCCCCTTTGACGCTCGAGCGGCCCCCGAAAATTTTGCTTCCTGCCCCGGGAGGGGCGGGCCTCCCGAGGCTCCGAGTTGACGCTCACGTAGCTCTGCGTCGGCAGGTCCCAGTCCCGCACATTTCCCCACCACCGTTAGGTACGACCGGATCACCAGGACGCACTTCGCGGGGCGAGGCCTCGACACCCTTGGTGCCGACCGGATCACCAAGGATGACATCAAGGGGGTTGAGTGAACTTATGACCGGAAGGCTCCTGAGGCGCGATGCTCAGGAGGCCCCTTTGACGCTCAAGCTGTTCTCAAAGAAAATTTTGTTTCCTACCCCGGGAGGGGCGGGCCTCCCGAGGTTCCAAGATGGCGCGTCGGGCCGTGAATGGAGCCCCCGAGCGAGTATGAGACGACATGCGCCTACTGACTCGTCCGTGAGTACCACGCGAGGATCCGGGCTCCAAGGCCTTGGCGAGGTGTAAGCACCGTGCCCCCCAGCCCCCGCTCGCGGGGTACGAGGGGGAGGGGAGCAGGCGAGTGCTTGACTCGAAGAGAGAGAAACCAACATAAGAAATGGTGATGAAAACAAATCTTTGACCCTTCCCTTTAAAACATGATTTGGAAAAACCACGAGTTTAGTTTCAGAAAAGTTGGCAAATCCAAACACGAGAAAAACAAATAGCGGCCGCGTCCGACACCTAGACTAGTCTTCGTCTTCCCCAAGCGCTGAACGTAGGTCATCCACGTTGCATGGGCATAGCCATTGATGGGCAGTGTTGACTTCTCCGCCAGCGCGGAGCTGTGGCTGCCACGTTGCGTGGGAGTAACCCCTCCGCGTCCTCGGGGGGCTCCGGGCGTATACAGCCCACTCATTATTACGTGAGAGTATGTCACGGGTAGGTCCCGGGGGTGTATAGCGAGCTCCATGCCTCGCGGACACGAAGCCCACTCCCAGCCCCCAGGTTTGTCGTGGCGAAGTAGGGTCTGCTTTGGGCGGGCCCTCGAGCGTAGGGGGAGCCCCTTGCACTCTCCGATGGGAAGACCCGCCCCAGAAGAAGGCCCTGGGCTCCCCGGGCGGTGCCCCAGCACGCCTTGCTGGGGTACCCGAGGTTCCCATGCTGGTACTCGGGGTCCTGCCCCCAGGTCGGGCGAGCCGGGCCTGGGGACATGGGCGAGTACATGATCGCCCGCTGGTGATCGAACGAAACCCGTCCCGGAGACATGGGCGTATGTTCCACCCTCCGTCTCTAGGTGAGCGTCGCGCGCCCCGGAGACCTGGGTGCATGTTCCACCCTTTGTCTCCAGGTTGGGATCATCTCGCCTGGAGACATGGGCATGTGTTCCACCCTCCGTCCCCAAGCGGGGGCCTCCCGGCCCGGGGACGAGGGAGCATGTTCTACCCTCCGTTCCCAGGCAAGTGACCCCGTTACCCAGACCCATACGCCTGCTCAAGGCAGCTCCCTACCAGCGGGCGTGCCTCGCGAAGGTCCCCGCGCCGGGCACCCTCGCGAGGCCAGCCCCGCAAGCCGCCCCCGTGAGGTTGCACATACTTGCCCGCGTGGGGGCTGCCCGCGAAGTCGCGTATGCGCCTCCTGTCGCCGTGGTGGCCGGTGCTACTCCCTTCGTGGCCCGGGCGCGTGTCAACATGGTCGTTGTAGAGTTGCGCGAGCCCCCGGGCGCCGGCGTAGTTGAGCCTCCGGTCCTCCTCCCTGGTCCCGATGAGCGTGCCGAGAGGCGCGAGGCGACGCCCCTCTCGCGTGGCCAGCACCTCCCTCCGGTCTCTGCCGGCGCCTGCAGCCGGCTCCTGTGCCCCTAGCGGCTTGAGCCAGGTCCCCGGTGAGTACGGGACGTCGCGGACGTCCCGGGCGCGCCCGGGGGCGCGCCTGGCCTCATGGATGCGGCGGTCGCGGGTAGCGCGTTGGCGCTATAGCTCGTGCGCCACGAGGAGCGTGACATGTCTGTGCGTTGGGTCTTGGCAGACCCGGAAGTGTGGCGGCGCGGCCCGAACACGAGGAAGGGCCGGGGTGACGGGGCCGTGCCGTGTGGTTGGCGAAGGCGGCAGCACCCAGCGCCCGTTGAGAGTCCTGCCGGTGACGGGGTCCGCTGACGGGGTGGCAGAACGACGCGAGGTGCCAGGGCCGACCGGCGCCGGCCGCGCCACGTGGGCAGCCCGCCGCTCAGCGCGGGCTCGTCGTCCTTTTGCCATGGGTGCGGCGAGCGGAGGCGAGGCGAGGCCTGAGGAAGATTTCGACACGCCCCCTACCTGGCGTGCCAAATGTCGGATTTCGGGCTCCGCAAAACCCTTAAGATTCGAACATAGGGGCGTGTGCGAAGATCCCCTGCAGCCTCGCCCTACCTAGCTCGCTACTCGATGGACACAGCAAAGAACTCGCACGATGACGAGGAAGAAGATGAACACGGTAGTTTACCCAGGTTCGGGCCGCTGCGAAGCGTAATACCCTACTCCTGCTTTGGTGGATTGCCTCTCGAGGAGGTGTGGTGGATGAACTAGTACAGTGTTTCAGGGCCTCGTGAGGGCGCTCCTGAGATGTTCTTGGCCCTCCGTCAGTTTGGTGGTGGATGAGTGAATCGTCTGGTTTTGGATCTGCCTCTACGGTGTGGCCTAGCCTCTATATTTAGCGGTGGGCCGGGTCCTCTTCCCTTATCGCATTGGCGGGAAGGGATCCCACAACGGCCAATTTTGAAGGGGGACATGAGTACATGCCCGCCCTGCCCAAAGGCGGTCTTCGCCTGCAAAGTAGCTGTCGACGATGCAGAGGTGGGCTCGGCGATGACATCCGTCCTGCGGGGCTCGTGGCTGTGGTCTTGTTTCACCGGAATGGAAACCTTGGGCGGGTGCTTCGGGAACCCGCGTATGTCCTTGCTCCCTTTGCACCAAAGAGGAACTGCTCCGCCTGGCGCGCTGGCGCCCGCCTATCCTTCCTTGCGTCATCTTTGACTCCTGAGGCCGGGCTCTGCATAGAGATCTCCGCCGCTCTGGAGGGGGCCTGGGGAGGCCCATCCCGTGCCGGTCTTGACGCTTCTCCTCCTCGCGAGCCTAGGGCCCTCATGAGGCCTTGTCCTGAGTGGGGCCGCGCCTGGCCGTGTTGGGTTGACAAAGTGGGCCACGCCCTGGGCCGCCGGCAGGCAGGTCTGGGTACCCCTGTTCCCAGAACGCCGACAGGCGCCGCCCGGCCCCAGCGGTGGTGCCTTCGAAGAACGTGACGGGACGCTCCGCTCGCGCCTCAACGCGCGCACTCATGTCCCAGTGGACCAACAACAGCCTGGGTCGTCCCGGCGCAAGCGCGCCAACCGGTGCATGGACCAGGTGGCCCAGGCTTACGAGCGGGCAGGTAACCATAGCGGAGGTGCGGAGGATACCTAGGGAGGCAACCCATATCAAGACGTGCGCGTCCAACCTCACGGTGACGGTAGAGGTAAGCAGCTCCGGGCGGAGGCTCGGCGCAGGAGGGTCTATGGGCCGCACGTCCCGAGCGGCGTCGCCTTGCCACCCAGGGAGGCTGACTATGGGGCGCGCGGAGACAGCTCAGGAGGAAGCCAAGGCCTTTACATAGAGGCCGATGTCCCGAGCAGCATCATAGCAACGGACGACGCCGTGGATCGCGTGCCTCCCACAGGTGCCGACATCCCACCAGAGTAGGGAGATGTCCCGGATGCCCTCTCCAAGCCGGGCCTGGGGGCTTCCACTGAGGGAGCACCGGGCCAGGTTTGTGCAAGCGAGGAGATGTCCCGGGATGCGCGGGGGCGCGGTGCAGCCACCGTCCTCGCGAGCAAGCAGCACGCAGCCGAGCCCTCTGGGCCGCAGGAGCAACCGTCTAGGCGGATCGGCAGGATACAAGCGGCGCGGGCCACGCGCGGCTACGGGGGCGCTGGCGCGGTCCTCAGGAGGCAGGGCCTCGCGAGGCCTTGGGGACGTGGCTTGGCCGGCGCCCCGACGCATCTCCAGGCGGCTTCACCGACACAACACCCCTACGGCAACGCTGGGTGCATTGCGCTCATGTTGGGGCCACGGGAGCGCAATCCTGCGGCTACGCGGGGAGCAATGCGCTCATGTTTGGGCTGTAGGGGCGCGCAACCACGCTGAAATGCGCGGGATGGATCATGACTGAGTTGGGAGCACCTAGGCCTTGCGCCCGGGGGCTTGCCCAGCTATCTTCGACTGTGACACTCTCACGTAATAATGAGTGGGCTGTATACGCACGGAGCCCCCCGAGGACGCGGAGGGGTTCCAACCCACGCCCAAGTGGAAGCCCCATGCTCCGTGCTGGCGGACAACACTGTCCTCCAATGACTATGCCCACGCAAGGTGGATGCCCTATGCTCTGCGCTCGGGGAAGACGAAGACTAGCCTAGGTGCCAGACGCGGCTGTTCTTTGCTTTTCTTTAATTCGAATTTGCCATTTGTTTGAATGAAACTCGAGGCCCTATGATCAATGTGTCATGTGTGCATATCTAATTTTTCAATTGGCTTCTGTATTTACTAGTGATGGATGTAATTGTATATTCAGGAGGATGATGGTTGGGGGAAAAAGAGGAAGCTGGACCTTACTGGGTTCAAGGACCCGTACGATCCAGGGTATGGTGACGACGAAGAGTATGAGGTAAGCCTACTTGAAATTTAGATTGTTCATTTAGTTCCTTTGACATGGTGTATATGAATATATAATGTATTAATGTAATTCATTCGTGTGTGCAGTATGTCTCTAGAGAATATGTGGATGTGGACGACGGCAACTTCGCGTCCTTCAAAGCGAAGGAAGAGGAGAAGATCAGGGCCAAGGGAGCTGATTACTACTACAAAAGCAAGACCAACACTTGGCGCTGCCCCTACTGCACCACCAAGCCAAAGCCAAAGTCTGGCCGCTTCGTTTACCTTCTAGCTCATGCAGAAGATGTAGCCAACCACGGCGAGGACTACAAGATCAGGGGGAAGCATGGTGCCCTTGCGAAAGTCCTGACTCCCCTTCCCAAGTGATGTGATGATGTTAATTACTTTTGGTTGTTTGGTGAACTTTGTGTGTGAACTATCTATGGATGGTATGGTACTATGATGGTATATATGGGTATCTATATTGGGTATTTATGATGTTTTTTAAATTTGTGATGATGTTTTTAAAATTTGTGATGATGTTTTTTAAATTTGTCTGCTATCTATATTGGGTATTTGTGTGAACTATCTATGGATGGTATGGTACTATGCTGTTTCAGTGTTGCTTCACTAATCAGACATGCTGCAAAGAATAAGAAAAAATAGCAAATAGTCCATCATATGAATGAAGATGTAATGATTTTTTGTAATAAAGGAGTATGTTTATTAATCAAATGCATGCTTTTTCCCACCATGTCTCATTATCCGATGTTTTGAACTGACATTCCACAGTATAGTATAAATTCAAAAAAATGCAAAAAAATAAATAAAACCTTGGCAACCTATCTATGTTTGTGCAGGAGATCATGTGTGCAAAATTTGAGGTGATTTAGAGGAGGTCAAAGAAATTTGAATTTGAGAAATGTGCTCCAAATGAGCTCCCAGGCTAGGGTAAACAACCCCATTTGTAATCAAGTTTTTTTGGACCTACTCTAAATGAGCCAAATGTTTTTTATTAACACTTATTCAATCTATATAGTGTAGATTCGAAGTCTCACTATTTTTTGAATTAATCTTCATATTTTTACATTTTCTTTTGAAAAAATATGCTTTAATATAAAAACTATTAAAAACACGTTTAGAATATGAAAATGGAAAACTAAGTTCAGATCCTTCTTATTCACTTTGAAATAAAGCTTTGGTGATTTTTTTGATTTTTTAAATTTTTTCAAAAACAGAAGGTAACCCTACCTCCTCTCCTTGAACTCTATGAAATGTTGTACGTGATAGCTCATATGTGTGAAGGTTTTTTCATGAAAATGACCATAGACCAAGTTTATGATTTTTGGTTGGTAACATGTCACATAAGACAACATTGTGCACAGGTTATATATTTTTTGATTTTTTAAATTAATGGTGCTCATTTGACCTCGATCGTGCCAGCTAGTTTTTTTTTTATAAATGTCCGTATACCAAGTTTAGTATTTTTCCTCGTTAGTGTGTCTTGTAAAACGACGAACGGCGAAGGTTTCATATTTTTTTGATTTTTTTAAATTAGTTATGCTCAGTCAAAGCCTTGGAAACCCCGTTGACCAGCTCAAAACCCCTAAAAACCCCTCCCAACCCTAGCTCCGAACGTCAGCCGTCCGATCATATAGACGGCTCCGCATCGTTGGATCGTGGGGCGATCCGCGAGAGGCGATCCTATTGGTTGTGCTCGGCTGCTCGCCCACCATTGACTCCGCGAAAAAAACGTAGTTATTGGGCCCAAAAGGAAACCAAGCTCTGGTTGGGCCGTCGAATTGCGTCGTTTTTTTGCATCGTTTGCTCTGTTTTTAGTGAACGTGCTGGCTCTGTCTTTTTGCATCGTTTGAAATTACACAACAATTTGTTCAATACAAATGCAAAATGACCAAATTTATAAGGGCCAAATTTATTTTTATCATGCAAAATGGCCACAAAATATTCAAAAATTTATAAGGTTTTATTATTATTTTTGCATTTTTTGGAGCACATTTCTCAAATTCAAATTTCTTTGGAGCACATTTTTTTTGCTCTGTTATTGGAATATTTGATAAAATGATGGACTATTTGCTCTCCATCGTTGGATCGTTGGACGGCTCTGCATCGTTGGATCGCTGGATCACCCACTCGCCCGGCTCCCCGTCATTATCCATAGACGGCTATTTAAGCCGGAGGGCGTCCCTCAGCCCTAGATCATCCGCCTGCACCCTCTCCTCGCCGGCACCCGAGCACTCCCCTCTCCGAGCCCATCAGCCATGCCACCATGCCGCCAGTACTACACAGTCGAACACCGTCTCTTCCTCCTTCGGCAGGCCCAAATCCGGAGGCAAGCGAGGCTACCTATGGAACCGGAGGAGGATTTTGAGGAGGGGTCGGAGATGGGGGAGGAGGAGCCAGAGGAGGCGCCGCCGCAGCCGGAGGAGGAGGTGCTGCCGCAGGAGCCGGAGGAGGAGGCACCGCCGCGGCATCCGGAGGAGGAGGCGCCGCCGCAGGGGCCGGAGGAGGAGGTGCCGCCGGAGGAGCCGGAAGTGGAGGCACCGCCGGTCTACTATCTGTGGCCCGACCAGGTGGTGATCGTCAACTCCATCCGGTCGGAGCAGGCCCGATGTCTTCGTCAGCAGCAGATGGAGGCAGCGCGGGCGGCGTAGGAGGAGGCGCAGGCGGAATAGGCTCCCGCGCAGGCGGATTAGACTCCGACGCAGGCGGATCAAGCCATCTCCGACAACGAAGACGCGTAGTGCACTACGTAGTATGTAGGATATATATTGTATGCTGCTATTATGCTCTCTGAGCTTTATTTCTAGGGTTCCCTTATTTGTATGTCGTGTTATATAATGTTTTATGTAAGAACTATCTATCTATGTTAAGAACTATTCTATGCTTCAAATTGTATGCTTTTGTACATGGAGGGAGTGACATATGGGTGGGTAAAAAAGGTCGTCGAAGCTCGCCCGTAGTACTGCACCCTGGCCTCGTTCTGTGGCACCTGGAAGGTGGAGACGCGTGCGAGAAGAGAGGAACCAGCGGCAGCGACTGTTGCTACGTTCGTGGCGGCGCATCGGCGCATGCAGGCAGGCTAGCTGGATCACGTGGTATGCATAGCAGGCTTGCTGGCGGCGCACGTCGATCGGTATGCCCTAGAATTTAATTGCCATGCTGAATTGATGATGCGGAGGTCAAAGGCTGAGATGGTGTGAACTGTGAATCGATCGAGGAGGCACGTGCGAGAAGAGATGAACCGGCAGCAGCGACAGTCGCTGTGTCCGTGGCGGCTCACAGGAAGGCTGCATCCGTGGCGGCTCACAGGAAGGCTGCGTCCGTGGCGGCTCGCATCGGCGCATGCAGGAAGGCTAGCTGGATCATGTCGCGCATGCATAGCAGGCTTATCGTGGCGGTGTGCATCAGCGCATGGACGCGGGCATTTAATTCAACGGCCCAAACGAAATCACGGCCCAACGGTCCAACCAGCACCACCGTCCAACGGGCGACACAGTCCAGCGCGGCCCCACACGTCAGAATGGTCGAAGGAGGGCGACACAGTCCAAACACGGCCTCACTTGGCAGGTCCAACGGGCGACACAGTCCAACGCAGCCCCACATGCCAGAGTTAACTGTCAAGCCATTGACCCGACGGCATCCCCCCGTGTGACGATTTCTGAGGGTTTCGGACTAAGGAATGGGGAAAAGTGAGCAAAATTTAAGAGCGTGGGGATGAATGAGTACAACTAAGGAACCAGGGGCACAGAAATAAAAATCCCTTTGAAAAAAAGGGGGCGGGAATTTTTCTCCTTGTAGCTTTTTATCTTGAAGTTTCTTTCTTCGGGTTAACACCTGCCAGCCTCTCCCTCTCGCGCCCAGCGAGCGGGGGCTACCGGCACGGTGCGCACACCTCGCCAAGGCCTTGGTGCCCTGGTCCTCGCGTGGCGCTTTCGAGTGAGCTAGCAGGCGTGTGTCGGCTCACCCTCGCTCGGGGGCTCCGCCGCGGCCCGGCGCGCTATCTTGGAGCCTCTAGAGGCTCGCACCTCTTGAAGCAGGAACCGGCAAGAAAAGGTATGGGAGACGCTCGAGCGTCAAGGGGGACTCCTAAGCAACGAGGAGCCTCACTGGTCACGTAGCCCCTCACCCCTTGGTCTCGTCCTGGAGATCCGGACGCCCCAACGGTGGTCGAGGTATGCGCGGGATTGGGCCCCGCCGACGTAGAGCGCCGCTCGAGCGTCAAGGGGGACTCCTGAGCAACGCGACTTAGGAGCCTCGCTGGTCACGTAGCTCCTCGCTCCTTGGTCTCGTCCTGGTGATTCGGACGCCCCTACGGCGGTCGAGGTATGCGCGGGATTGGGCCCCGCCGACGTAGAGTGCCGAAAGGGCTCCCAAACTGCCTCTCTCGCAGGAAAGAGGAACCCCCCAAGACCCCCAAGCTCCCAAGGTGCCACTGCCAGACCTCACGACGCAGAGGCCCGCTGCGGACGCATCAAGCTAAGTACCCTAATCACGACCAGCTAGAAGTATTAATTTACAGTAACACCGGGATCGGGATACATGATGAGAGCGCTAAAGTAAGGGCGCAAGCGTCAGAATTCATTACACACCCAGAGGGGACCTCCATGATTTCTTTTTGATTACATGGAAAGGAAAGGAAGAAGAAGGCGAAGGAGCCCCCCTTCGGGGGCTGCCACTCCTGAGGCCCTGACTCCGGCGCGCCTACGCTCAGTCGGAGTCCTGCTCCTCCTTGACGGGACCATGGTGGCACGCCGGCGTAGCCGCTTCCCGAGCGGGAGAACGGCACCGTCGCGGTTGGCTACCCCCCGAAGTCCGAGCGCGCCGACGCGGTGGTGCGTCGTAGCTGTCGTCGCTCGGACTCTGTTCAGAGGAGGTGACGCTGCCGCTAGAAGCATGACGGCCGTCGCCAAGGACAGGCTCACTTCCAAGGTCGCCGCCGCCGTCGCCCTCAGGGCAGCACCCCAAGCGCCTGCCGTACTCCCCGAAGATCTTGACAAAAAGCGTCGCGGCACCGTCGTGCTTGAAGTGGAGCGTGAGCCTCCCCTCCAGGCCGTGGGCACGGGCGAAGGTCTGCCTCCCGCGGCTCGAGAAGGCATAGCCAGTAGGGGTAACCTCGACCTCCACCCACAGCATGCCGCTACAACAACCATCGGCTTGCATCCACAGACCTACGGGCTCGTTGGCCCGTAGCATCTCCGCGAAGAAGCGCGGGAGCTGCAACCAGGTGATCGCCGGCCTCTCCACCAGCACCAGGAACTCCTAGCCAGTATCGGCCATGTGGGCCCGCGGGCGTGGTGTCCGAGTACCTACTGCGGTTCTCCCTCCTTGGCCACGGCCGCCGCGCCCAGCGCCTCCTCCTGCGCCAGCGGAGGCACCAGCCCTCGCGGAGGTATGGCCGCGCCCACGGGGCGCCGCCGTCGGAGCCACGGTATACTTGCAAGGACAGCCCCGGCTCCTCTTAGGAGGCTGCTAGCCCGGCCCCTCCTGGCAGGCTTTCCCCTTCTCGTCAGCAGAAAACCTCCTCACCGGCATCATGATCGAGGAGATGGAGGACGAAAGCGGGGAGCGAGAAGTAGGAATGGGCTGGGGGCTCCGTCCCCTCTGCCCATTTATAGCCGGGTGAAGGCCAACCGGCACCTCTCCCCATCCCGGGCAATGATGGCCCTGCGACGCGCGCCGGTTGCTGGTCAGCCGGAGTGGTTGTCGAGGCACCGTGGGGAAGAGGAGGCGTCCGTGCCTTGTTACTTGCCATACGACAGGCTAGGCTCGCAGGCGATTGGGGCCCGTGGCGCTTCGGGCCATCTTCTTCAGCTTCACCCCGAAGCCAACCCAAGCGCACCTTGGGCCCGGGGGCTGTTGTCGCCGTTCTGGGAACGGGGGTACCCAGACCTGCCAAGCCTGCGGCCCAGGGCGTGGCCCACTTCAACAGCCAAGCATGGCCTAGTGCGGCCTCACGCAAGACAAGACCCTCGCGAGAGCCCCGCGCTCGCGAGGGGGACGACGCCAAGACCCTCGGAGGGAGGAGGCCTCCCCAGGTTGCCTCCCGAGGGGCGGAGATCCCTATATAGCGCTCAGCCTCAGGAGGTCGGGAGTAACGCAAGCCACGCCAAGCGTGCACCAGCGCGCGCAGAGGAGACAATTTCCTCTTTGGTGCAAAGGAGGCAAAGACGTACGCAGGTTCCCAAGGCACCCCAAAGTTTTCCATTCCGGCACAACGAGACCAAGACCACGAGCCCCGCAGGACGGATGTCATCGCCGAGCCCACCTCTGCATCACCACCGGCTACTTTGCAGGAGAAGACCACATTTTGTTAGGATAAGGTGTACTCCTTGTCCCCCTTCAAATTTGGCCGTTGTGGGATCCCTTCTCACCATTGCGATAAGGGAAGAGGACCCGGACCACTATAAATAGAGGCTAGGCTGCTCCGAAGAAGGAGACAGATCGAACATCACCCGAGCACCCCCGCGAGGTTGCTCACCACTGTACTAGTTCATCCAAAAACCTCCTCGAGAGGCAATCCACCAAAAGGCAGGAGTAGGGTTTTATGCTTCGCAGCAGCCCGAACCTGGTTAAATCCTCGTGTGCTAATCTCCTTCGCCGCAACTGAGTGAGCTCGTCTGGCTAGGTTGTGAAGTTCTGAGCTTGAGGTCGAAGCTGGTGGAGATCTTCGCACACGCCTGTGAGTTCGAACCTCTTTGGGTTTTGCGGAGCCCGAAATCCGACAATAACCTTCACGTATATCAGGCAATTCATATCTATTAGGAGAGCGAGGTGTAACAAGTGATTCAAAATCTTCATTAGTTTCAGCATTTTCAAGTTCCCTAGCTTTAGCAATATGAGCATCAAGTAATTCATTCACTGACATAGTTTTAGTTTCATCATGTATAGCAGTAGTATCATCATTAATTTCAGAAGTAGCATCATCAAGTTCATGCGATGTATAAAAATGAGCAGAGGGTGGTGGTGTAACATGCTGATTCAAAATAGTAGGTGAATCAAAAGCAGAGCTAGATGGCAGTTCCTTACCTCCTCTCGTGCGAGAGGGAACGATCTTAGTTCGAGTATATTTCAGATTCTTCATAGTGGAATTTGATGTCCTCAAGTTAACACAATAAATAAATCTATGCTACCCGGTAACGGCGCCCGAAAAAGGTCTTGATAACCCACAAGTATAGGGGATTGCAACAATCTTCGTGGGTAGTATTTCACCCTAATTTATTGATTCGACACAAGGGGAGCCAAACAATATTTATCATCCTTAGCAGTTGAGTTGTCAATTCAACCACACCTGGGATATGTCTCTGCAGCAAAGATTTAGTAGCATGACAAATAGTAGTAGCAATAGTAACAGTAACAGTGATAGCAACAATTATGTAGCAGTTGTGACAGTAGCAGCGACAATTGTAACTTAGCAAGATTCGATATGTGAAAGACATAGGCACGTGGATAGGTGATGGATAATGATTTAGATGACATCAATCATGTAACAGTTACACACTAGGGTGACATAGAACTAGCTCCAATTCATCAATGTAATGTAGGCATGTATTCCGTATATAGTCATACGTGCTTGCGATAAGAACTTGTATGACATCTTTTTACCTACCCTCTTGTGGCAGCAGGGTCCTATTGGAAACTAAGGAATATTAAGGCCTCCTATTATTAGAAAACCAGAACAAAGCATTAACACATGGTGAATACATGAACTCCTCAAATTACTACAATCACCAGAAAGAATCCCAATTATTGTCACCTTGGGGTATGCGGATCAAGACACGTAATAGGTGCATACAACTTGCAAGATCGGATCAAAACCACTCTTATATTCATGAAAACATGATAGGTACAGATCTGAAATCATGGCACTCGGGCCCTAGTGACAAGCATTAAGCATAACAAAGTCATAGCAACATCAATCTCAGAACATAGTGGATACCAGGGATCAAGCCCTGTCAAACTTAACTCGATTACATGATTAATCTCAACCAATCCTGTCGGGAATATACCCCATGGGTATAACCCGCCTAGGTTATAACTCGGGCTCTACTAAGATGGACCATATGGAAGATGTCCATGAGAAGTACAAGGCCCAGATAGGCGGCTCATTGTGTGGGTCGGCTCATCAACGTCGTCCAGATGGCCGGCTTGAACGTGAAGACATAGTAAATCCTTTTTCTCTTGAGGAGCAAGGAAAGGAGGAGTTAGATTAGGTCACTGGCTCTTTTACGACCCAAACTCTATTGTAAGTTCAAGGCCTCCAGATATATATAAAGGGGAGCCCTTGAACTTAGAAAGAAAAGGTAAGAAACAAGCAAACCCTCGAGAACTAGGATAGCGATTCTGCACCCTTGTAATCGAGATCATCATCAATACACACAAAGCAGGACGTAGGGTATTACCTCCATCGGAGGGGCCGAACCTGGGTAAACCCATCTCTCAATTTCCCGGTCAACCCCTTTGAGTCGCCACCTAGCGACGATGGCCTCATACTCAAGTTCTCCTAAGAAGACATCTACCGTGACAAAACCACGACAGTTGGCACCCACCGTGGGGCCCTCGCCTGATGGAGCTGAGTTCTCGAAGGGAGCCCTTCCAGGGTTCGGGAGATTCGTAGTTGGTCAAATGACCAAAAGCCGCCGCGGCAACCTCTACTTCGACGATTCAGGCTAGGGCCCCGAGGCCGACTTAATCGAGTACGGGTACTGGGTCCCCTTCGGCAAGATCCTCGTCTTCATCGGCAAAATGGGTGCATTAGTGCCCGAGTCAGACATCTGCACCAACATCATCTCGGCGCGCCCAACCCGTCCGGCGTCAAGATGGCCGGCGTCACGTCTTTGTCGGCTTCACACAGGGAGTCAGCCTCTCGGATGAGCCGGCGGGCAGCATGGATACCCTCGTCAACTCTGATGGTGAGTCTTCCATGGGAGACACCGAATCGATCCGTCCCATTTATGATGGTGGACTTGGGGGCTCTTTGGAAACAAAAGCTCCTAAAGAGTCACCTGAGCTGCCTCGTTAGGTCACTATCTACATGGCGGGAATCGCAGCAGCCCAAGACCCGACGTCGGCAGGCGCAGTTGGCGGCTCTGACGGATCAGGCAAAATGCCGGCTCATGCCATGATAGATCTGATGGTCGAGATGGCAAAGCTGGCCGGGATGCCCGTCACTGCGGAAAACCAGGAGGAGCGTAACACGGAGTTAGTAAAACTTCACGAGCAGATGACCAAGGTGCTGGAGGAAATTGACGTCGAAAACGCTCGGATGGCGGAAATACAGAGTCGTATCCACAATGAGTCGGAGCGCCCGAAGGCCGAGGCTTGGCAGTTAGGGCTTCGTCAAGACGCCTGACGTGGCTTGAGACTGCGTCGGTGTTTCCCCAAAGAGGAAGAGATGATGCAGCATAGCTACAGTAAGTATTTCCCTTAGTGATGAAACCAAGATAATCGAACTAGTAGGAGAACCACGCTACACTATGTAAACATTATCTGCACACAAAGAACAAATACTTGCAACCCAACGCGTAAGAGAGGTTGTCAATCTCTCCACGGTAAAAAGATAGATTAGGTTGTATGAGATTGGATAAATAGGTAGCACAAGAACACAAAGTAAAAGAGGCAAATAAAGAGTGCAGCAAGGTATGTTTGGGTTTTTGGAATAATAGATCTAAAAACAAAAGAGGAAAAAGATAGATCCGAAAGCAATATGTTGAAAGAATAGACCCGGGGGCCGTAGGTTTCGCTAGTGGCTTCTCTCATGAGTATACCACACGGTGGTTAAACAAATTACTGTTGGGAAATTTATGAAGATCAAATAATCATGACGATATCCAAGGCGATGATCAATATATAGGCATCCCGTCCAAGAGTAGTAGACCGAAACGATTCTGCATCTACTACTATTACTCCACACATCGACCGCTATCCAGCATGCATCTGGTGTATTAAGTTCATGGAGAAACAGAGTAATGTAATAAGAACGATGACATGATGTAGACAAGATCTATTCATGTAGGAATAGACCCCATCTTGTTATCCTTAATAGCAACGATACATGTGTGCCTCGCTGCCCGTTCTGTCACTGGGAGAGGACACCGCAAGATCGAACCCATCACAAAGCACCTCTTCCGATGGCAAGAAAAATCGATCTAGTTGGCCTAACTAAACCAAAGATTCGAAGAAGAAATATGAGGCTATAAATAATGATGCATATAAGAGATCAAAGAAGACTCAAGTAATATTCATGGATAGAAACTGATCATGAACTCAAAATTCATCGGATCGCAACAAACACACCGCAAAAAGTTATTACATCAAATAGATCTCCAAGAGACCATTGTATTGAGAATCAAAAGAGAGAGAGGAAGTCATCTAGTTACTGCCTACGGACCCGTAGGTTCACGCATCATCGGAGAGGCACCAATGAGGATAATGAACCCCTTCGTGATGGTGTTAGATTGGATCTCGCGATTCTGGAACTTGCGGCGGCTGGAAGTGTATTTCGTCGACTCCTCTAGGGTTTCTGGAATTTCTGGGAATTTATAGAGCTGAGAGGCGGTGGAGGAGACCTTCGTGGTCCCCACAACCCATCAGGGCGCGCCGGGGGCCTCTGGCGTGCCCTGGTTTCTTGTGGGCCCCACGGGCTCCATGGCTCACAAGTTGTCTTCTGGTCCAAAAAAAACTCCAAAAAGTTTCGCAACGATTGGACTCCGTTTGGTACTGATATTCTACGAAGTAAAAACAAGCAAAAAACAACAACTGGCACTGGGCACTATGTCAATAGGTTAGTCCCAAAAAATGATATAACTTTGCTATAAAATGATTGTAAAACATCCAAGAATGATAATATAATAGCGTGGAACAATCAAAAACTCCGTTTGGTACTGATATTCTGCGAAGTAAAAACATGCAAAAAATTGCAACTGGCACTGGGCACTATGTCAATAGGTTAGTCCCAAAAAATGATATAACATTGCTATAAAATGATTGTAAAACATCCAAGAATGATAATATAACAACATGGAACAATAAAAAATTATAGATACGTTTTAGACGTATCAACGCCTCTGAGGCGGTTTATCAGAGGAGACACCAGAGTCGGCGGCCATTGAATCTCGAGCCGTCCTAGTTATTCCCCACTCCATAGCAGACGCCAGGGGACGAACAATGATGACCCACAAGTATAGGGGATCAATCATAGTCCTTTCGATAAGTAAGAGTGTCAAACCCAACGAGGAGTAGAATGAAATGACAAGCGGTTTTCAGCAATGTAATTTCTGCAAGCACTGAAATTGTAGGTAACAAATAGTTTGATAGCAAGATAATTGATAATGAGCAAGTAGCGGTAACGGTAAATAAAGTGCAGCAAGGTAGCCCAATCCTTTTGTGGCAAAGGACATGCCAGAACAGTTTCTAGTAATAGGCAAAGTGTTCTTGAGGATACATAGGAGTTTCATCTACTCACTTTTATCATGTTGGTTTGATTCGTGTTCGCTACTTTGATAATTTTATATGTGGGTGGACCGGTGCTTGGGTTCTATTCTTACTTGAACAACCTCCCACTTATGATTAACCCCCTCGCAAGCATCCACAACTACGAGAAAAGTGTTAAGATAAAATCTAACCATAGCATTAAATGTTTGGATCCAAATCAACCCCTTACGAAGTAGCACATAAACTAGGGTTTAAGCTTTTGTCACTCTAGCAACCCATCATCTAATAACTACTCCACAATGCATTCTCTTAGGCCCAAGAATGGTGAAGTGTCATGTAGTCGACGTTAACATGACACCACTAAGGGAATCACAACATACACATCATCAAAATATCGAAGACATATCAAATTCACATGATTACTTGCGACATGACTTCTCCCGTGACCTCAAGAACAAAGGTAACTACTCACAAATAATAATCATGCTCAAGATCAGAAGGGTATTGAATAGCATAATGGATCTGAACATATAATCTTGCACCAAATAAACCATATAGTAATCAACTACAAGATGTAATCAACACTACTAGTCACCCATAGGTACCAATCTGAGGTTCCGGTACAAAGATTGAACACAAGAGATGAACTAGGGTTTGAGAGGAGATGGTGTTGTTGAAGATGTTGATGAAGATTGGCCTCCCAAAGATGAGAGAGGTGCTGGTGATGATGATGGCTTCGATTTCCCCCTCCAGGAGGGAAGTTCCCCCGGCGGAATCGCTCCGCCGGAGGGCAAAAGTGCTCCTACCCATTGTCATGCCCAAGATGCGATCCTATCCTTATTTTGGCATGAGGGCCTCTACAGGGATAGAAGCACATCTCATCATTTCGCAAGAATGGATATCATTACAAGTACATGTAAAGAAGAGATGAGTATATGGAATTGGCTTACACTCGCCACAAGCTACATCAATATCACATCAATACAATAACATAACAATCACCATACAGAAGAGCAGGGTCCGGCTACGGACGAAATCAAACGATAAAATGACATCCATCCTTGCTATCCCAGGCTGCCGCTTGGAACCCATCCAAGATCGATGAAGAAGAAGAACTCCAAATCAAACAAACATCGCGCTCACGTCAAAGCATCACATTACCTGTACCTGCAACTGTTGTTGTAGTAATCTGTGAGCCACGGGGACTCAGCAATCTCATCTCCAAGGGTATCAAGAGTATTCAAAATTAATGGGTGAGGTATGGTTAAGTGGTGAGGCTGCAGCAAGCACTAAGCATTTATTTGAGTGGGTAACTTATGAGTTCAAGAATAAAGGTGGAAGATTGTCGTGTAAACAAACGTGATCTAGTAATGATCTCTAAGAGATCCTGAACACCTACTTACGTCAAAATTAACCCCACCGTGTTCTCTCTCGGATAAGGACTCACGAGAAGAGACAGTCATGGTTACGCACATGGTTGGTGTATTTTATTTGAGATTACTTCAAGTTTGCTATGACCAGGTGATAAACAAAGTTTCCAAGTTGCCACGTAACCGCGGGCACGGCTGTCCAAAAGATTTAACCCTGCAGGGGTGCTCCAACTCATCCATCACAAACTAACCACACGCCGCGTTGGAGTTCCTCAACCCGGAATCACCCTTAGTATTTGCGGAATCCCGATGGAAAATCTCAACTTCGAGATAGCCCGAAGTGTCGTCGAAATCCCGCGCACAAGACATTCGAGAAAGGTAAAACAAATCCAGCAAGGCCGCCCGACATGCCGACAATCCCGATAGGAGCCGCGTATCTCGTTCTCAGGGCACAACCGGATGGGTCACACTACGAGTCAAACCAAACCTCAAGTTTCCCCGTGGTGGCCCCGTAGTCTGCCCATTTGGGACCAACACCATCAGCACTGGCCCCCCCTGTATTATGTTGATTAATCCGCGGGTAGCGCTATCTCCCTATGCATTACTATCGGTGTTCAGTATTATTATGTTGAGCAAATGTAGTACCAATGTTGGGCCTTGCCAGACAAGTTTTATCCTAAAACGAAAATCAAGGGGGTACCCATAACAACCCCGTACATTTCAAATCATGAATGCAAAATGCATGAAAATGACAACCACAAACATTTCAAATCATGAATGCAGCAAGATATTATGATACTACATGAAAATCTAAGCAAGTTACATATATGGCATGCCCAAAACGGAGCTACGGTTCAACCACAACAACCAACACAAGTTTTAGTTGAAATCTGTCCAAAACAGCAACATAGCATATTGCACGCACGAAAACAACAAGATACAAGATTCTAAAATGCACAAACTAAGCATGGGGCAGTAGCATATAATACACACTTCATTTCATCTTCACATATCATACTCAAAAGAGTCATGGATCCCATGGTACGAAGCTCACAACATGGCAACAAAATATAGCAGATTAGGACTTAGTGAAAATAACAGGTTTTTGCATAGCAGATTTTCATGAAGGCATATTGGCAGCAGTAAAACTATATGCTACAGGGCATATATTGGCATGAAACTTAACATCATGGTAGTAGACATGATGCACTACAATTCATTCCATGGTGGCAAGGTCTAATTATGCATAGAAGTGTGGCTAGCATGATCACAACATGGCATTATGAAGAAAACAGATTCTCAGACTTGGTGAAAATTAGACTAGACATGTGCAGCAGTTTTTAATAGATTGACATATCAAACAGCAGAATTAATTATGATGCTAAACCTATTCATGCAAACTATTGGCATAACATGATAGGCAACAACATGCTTAACAAAAGACTCCTTGGTGGCAATCACAAAAGACTCCTAGATCAATAGCAAATCACATGACAACATGGCAACAAAATAACAGTTTTCAGACTTAGAAATATTTTGGACCCTCAAAACAGCAGTATTTTATGGCATGTTGGCAACAAGAAAAATCACACCTAAACATGCATTTCTATGGCAACCAAAAAGACCAGGGCCTAGCACACATGTCCAAGGGCATATCTCATGTTTGCAACTATTCCAAAATATGCATGGATTAAATCACACAAAAAAGACAAAAGGGCATCATGGCAAAAATAACATGCACACAAATTGCTCAAATGCCAAAACTAATGCACAGTTAAATTCTATGGATTTTTCTACCACAAAATCATATATAATATGTGGGTTTTCATATTAACAAAAAATGACACAACATTTATGCGAGATTAGGACATAAACCGTTTTAGCAAGCTATGTATGCAAAATAAATGCAACCAACACACCAAATATTTTTAGCATGCATGAAAAAGGCATATAACAATGCTAGACATTTACATATTAGGTTTGTTTAATTCGGATGCACGCTTAAATATAGATGCGCAATGCAATGCATGACATTTATGCAAAATACAAGAAAACAACATGTCAAACATTTTAAATATTTATAAAAGTGGGACAAAATTAATCTACACAAAATTCTACACATTTTTCATATATAAAATGTTTTAATCCGGTGCACGGTTATTTAATTATGAGCATATAAAAGCATGCAATTTTCTGCAATTTTATAATTCACTCGAAAAATGATAAATCGCAGCAGGAAAAAAAAAACACTACGCGGCCGAAAGCTGCTCTGGGCCGAAACGGAGATCTGAGCGCAACTTAATATACATCGCAGCGAGCGGGGTTTGAGGGCATCACCTCATGGGCTTCGGCCCATGGAGCAGAGAAGGCCGGGGAGCTAGCGAGACGGTGGGCTGGGCCTTGGGCTCGGCCTGGTCAACGTGGGGGAGCTATGCCGGCCCACGCGGCGAACAGGGGAGCTGGCGCTCGCCTCGTCCCTGTCCTCCCGACTGCTCGCAGGGAGGGGGCGGCGGCGAACGGTCAACGCGATGGACGGCAGGGCATGGAGGCAACGGCGAGGTTCAGCACAGCCGGGAACGGCAATATCCGGACATCCCGCACCGGATCCGGGCGGTGGTGTGCTCACGGGTCGCTGGCAGGAGCAGGTCGACGGCGGCGGGTCCTCCATGGCGCGGGGCTACCTGGGCATGGAGAGGAGAATGAGGGAGTCAGAGAGAGGGCAGAGAGGTGGGGAGAGAGAGAGCGGCGTGGGGTCCGGCCTGGGGGTCGCCGACGGTGGTCCGGCTTCCTCCGGCGAGGGGCGGGCGAAGGGCTGTGGCGCTCGCGGTGGCTCGGGCGGCCATGGGTGGAGCTGCTCGGGCAGAGGCGGGCAACGCGCGGTCCGGCCAGATGGGCCTGGCGGGCCCTGATCCGGGTTCGGGCGGGCCGCGGCTGGTGGTGGCTGGAGAGGGGCGATGTGGCAGCGCCCGGTTGGCCGGGGCAGCGGCTCAGGGTGATGTGGCACGCTGTGGTTGGCTGGAATGACGGCTGCGGCGGTGCCAAGTGGCGAAGGTGGGATGGCTGCACGCGGATTTCGAGGTGCTGCGGCTGGAGGTTAGGGGAGGGGATAGGTTTGTCCACAAATGGCATGGGAAGGCTGGTTAAATAGGTAGGGAGGCTAGGGTTTGAGGGTTTTGCCCGAATTTGGATCATAGGATCGCGATCGAATGGCTCCGGACACGGAGGGGGGTTAGGGTTAGCTTAGGTGGGCTGGTTGGGCTGTGCAGATAGGCTTGGGCTGAGAAGAGAGGGAAGATGTGGCCCGGCACCGAGTTTTAAAACACCGGAAATGTCTGATAAATAAACCGATGACTACCGTGCTACGGTTGACCGTTGGGGTATGAAACGACCTCCGATTGCGATGAAATTTGGCAGGCGGTCTACCTACAATATAACAAGACCGCATGCCAACTTTCGACCCAATCCGAGAATATTTTTCGTGCGCTTTTAAAAACATTTTTTTTAAAACAATGCCGCGGGCGTGTGTGTGTGGTTGGTCCCAAAACGGTCACTGACGAGAACGGAGAGAACCGGCAACTACGAACGAATGCAAGTTTTCAAAAACGAGAGACGATGCTATGCAGATGATGCGAATGATGTGATGATGAATGCGACAACCGAACGAATCAGACGACAAGAATGGAAATAAAAGGGGAATCTTCTGGAGCGTCGGTCCCGGGCTGTTACAACTCTCCTCCACTTACAAGAGATCTCGACCCGAGATCTTAGAATGAGAAGGGGAAGAGGAAGACGAAAGGAAGAGGTAAAGCTTGGTTGCTTCTTTGACAAACGAGTGAAACCATAGAAACATGAAGGTTGGAAGAGATGAAGAATGATATGAGAAACAAGCAAGAATTCAAAAGATTTTCGGCAGCATTTCGGTAGAAAAGAGAGTCAAAACATGATGAGATGGACAGAACTTGAAAGAGGGCACAACACTCCGGTTAAATGGATAGCAAGAAAAGAACATGATCTTGACAAAACAAGATGATGGGTGACGAGAGCAACATCACATAGCCTCCGGCATGAAAGAATCGAAGCTAGATCGTTGGAGAGAAGAGAAGGAAGAAGAAAAGGCAACTTCTACTACAATTTGAATTAAGAAGCATACTTGCAAAGAAGGATTGAACGGAGTTGTTGAAAAACCAACAACGAAAAGAAAAGGTTTGTTGTGGGCTTATGGAAAACATCTCACAATCATGAGGTGACAACCGGCCACAAACGGAAACAATTGATTGATTGGGAGCAACAAGAGATGAAATCTTCTTTCACCAAGAGAATACATTTAGAACTTGGATCATTGATAAGCACCATGATAGCAACAATCCTTAGAAAATGCTTTAGGTGAAATCCAATCCAAGGTAGCTCCAATGAGGAAGATGATGGGTTTATATATCTCATTCTTGTTAACTACTCTTCGAGACTCCTCATGAATCAAGAATGCTATAACACCATCTCAAAAGATAAGGGAGAAAGAATTGCACTTGAAATGCAAGATAAAGAATACTTGAGGTCCTCCAACAAAATCTTGAAGAACGCTTTGAGAAAGAAAGAAATCTTTGACGAACCACCATGAAGAAATTCTTGGAGAACACCGGAATGTAAGGATGGTAGAAAAGAATTGAAGGTTGAAAAGAATAAGATTATGACCTCCAAGATTAGATGAAGCCTCATGACGAGATGCTTGTGAAAACATGGAACTCCGGGAAAGGAAAAGATGAACAACTTAGAACCAAGAATTTGATATCATGAACAACTCCGGAAGAAGGATTGAAATTATCTTGATAAAACAAGAATAATAATTATGTTATGCTTATCCTTCATCAAGTTAAATTGATGACAAGCAATGGATTATGCATACTACTTATTCTTCTTGAGATTGAATTGAGAGAGATTGGGCACAAACTTGAAGAAGTCTTCAATGAAACACCGGTGAGAATTTGGAACGAATGAGAATACTTCGAACGAATGGATATGCATGAGAACGAAGAGATCATGATCCACTAAAAGAAAACTTGAACGAAGCACCGGAATACTTGAGATACGAACGAAGAGACAACCATTGAGAAGAATTTGAGAACGAAACCTGAAAGCTAAGAACGGAGAAATTAACTGAAATGATGGCCTTCGGAGGATCGAGGAATGGAAACAACTCTAAAATGCTCCGGATAGATATGGAAGGAATTACTCATGATCAAAATTAATTTGATAGGATAGCAACAAGCTGAAATCATGAATCTTCAAGCGAATGAGCAAAGATTTAGGAGAAGCTCTCCTTCGGTCTTCAACGATGAGAAAGATGACGAGAAACCATGCCAAGAATTACTGAGACACTCCGGAACAATGATTAAGGAAAGGTTGAGCCAATGATGAAATAATTTGAAGCGCTCTTGGAAAAGGAATATGACTGATGAGAATCATTCTTACGTCATATTTGAAAAGAACTCGAGATCTCCGGGAAAGATTAGAAGAGCCAGGTAAGATCCTGGGGAAGAACCTGTGGGTTATGAGCCCACTCAAAGAGACCACCGTTGAAATGATTTCTTATGAAGAGAGATTGCACTGGTACAATTGAAAACTTGATGAGGTCAGACCCTCCAAATAATTTAATAGAATAAGGATGGAAACACAACTCTTCTAAGATATCTTGCCACTCCGGATAGAATAGGGAGGGGGACGAATAAACAAGAGAGTCTTGATTAAGAATTTTGAACATGGGCACTCATTTAGAGAATGAAAAAGGATATGATGAGCACCAAAAACTTGAATTGAATCCACCGGGAAAAACAATAACGAAGAATGATGAACTTGTAACTTGAGGATCTTCACAAGAATCACCGGATACAATACGAAAGAAAATAAAGCGGAAGCATCACAGACACTTGCATGAGAATTTAATCCTTGAAGAAAAGGGCGGGAGGGTGGGGAAAAGCAAAGACAACTTGAAACAGATGAGACAAACTCCGGAAACAAATATGAGGATTGATCTTGCAAATATTGGAAAGGATTGAATTATCTTGATGAGAAACACACCGGTTAGGAAAGATATGAAATCACCACTTGACATCGAAGCAACTCGAATTACCATACTCCAAAAAAACAAAGGATGCGGCTTGCGAATTAAGCCAGAAACAAATACATAACCCATTTGCATTTGTTGGAAGGATACACCTAGGTAACTAAATGAATTCCCACCTAAGAATTTCCGAAGTCTTTCTTGTTTATGCGATTCGGGTTGTGGACCCAGGAACGTACCCAAGGTAATCAGCTACAACTGCACCCGCAACCTTCCACACCATAATCCAAGAAACTCCGCAAACTCGTCTACCTCAAACACTCGAAAACACAACGATACTAAACATGGCAGTACCCTGGACGCTCTCCCCAGTACTGGGTGACTCCAAACTTATCTCGCCACAAAAAGTATTGAAGCAATTTCGAACATCCTCCGTCCTGAGATACTAAGGAAACTGAATGATATCGATGTGCAAAAATCCCTCGGAGCTCTACTCCTTGATAACAGGAGGCACCAAGACAGAATTGCTTCACATCGGCATCATATAGTTTCCAAAATAACCGCGTGATCCTAAAAAAAGTTTGAGCGAGAAGAGGAGTAGAATCAAAATTCCTAAGTCGAGTACCTCACCAGAGCATAGAAGAGGAGTAAAAGAATCCTACTCTCCGATATAACTAGACTCAAAATAGTTTTTCACTAGACTCGACTCAGCCAAATTCGATCAATCAAGGGGGCTCCTAGGTCGGTACAGTCTCTGATACCAACTTGTCACGCCCAAGATGCGATCCTATCCTTATTTTGGCATGAGGGCCTCTACAAAGATAGAAGCGCATCTCGTCGTTTCACAAGAATGGATATCATTACAAGTACATGTAAAGAAGAGATGAGTATATGGAATTGGCTTACACTCGCCACAAGCTACATCAATATCACATCAAGACAATAACATAACAATCATCATACAAAAGAGCAGGGCCCGGCTACGGACGAAATCAAACGATAAAATGACATCCATCCTTGCTATCCCAGGCTGCCGCCTGAAACCCATCCTAGATCGATGAAGAAGAAGAAGAACTCCAAATCAAACAAACATCGCGCTCACATCAAATCATAGCATTACCTGTACCTGCAACTGTTGTTGTAGTAATCTGTGAGCCACGGGGACTCAGCAATCTCATCTCCAAGGGTATCAAGACTATTAAAGCTTAATGGGTGAGGTATGGTTAAGTGGTGAGGCTGCAGCAAGCACTAAGCATTTATTTGAGTGGCTAACTTATGAGTACAAGAATAAAGGGGGAAGATTGTCGCGTAAACGGACGTGATCTAGTAATGATCTCTAAGAGATCCAGAACACCTACTTACATCAAACATAACCCCACCGTGTTCTCTCTCGGATAAGGACTCACGAGAAGAGACAGTCACGGTTACGCACACGGTTGGTGTATTTTATTTTTGTTTACTTCAAGTTTGCTATGACCGGTTGTTAAACAAAGTTTCCAAGTTGCCACGTAACCGTGGGCACGACTTTCCAAACGATTTAACCCTGCAGGGGTGCTCCAACTCATCCATCACAAACTAACCACACGCCGCGTTGGCATTCCTCAACCCGGAATCACCCGTAGTATTTGCGGAATCCCGATGGAAAATATCAACTTCGAGATAGCCCGAAGTGTCATCGAAATCCCGCGCACAAGACGTTCAAGAAAGGTAAAACAAATCCAGCAAGGCCGCCCGACATGCCGACAATCCCGATAGGAGCCGCGTATCTCGTTCTCAGGGCACAACCGGATGGGTCACACTACGAGTCAAACCAAACCTCGAGTTTCCCCGTGGTGGCCCCACAGTCTGCCCGTTTGGGACCAACACCATCAGCACTGGCCCCCCCTATATTATGTTGATTAATCCGCGGGTAGCGCTAACTCCCTATGCATTACTATTAGTGTTCAATATTATTATGTTGAGCAAATGTAGTACCAATGTTGGGCCTTGCCAGACAAGTTTTATCCTAAAACGAAAATCAAGGGGGTCCCCATATCAACCCCGAGCATGTTAGGGGCGCTCAATATGGAACATAACACCGGTTCACAAGTAACTAGTGCGGCAAGATTGGAACAAAACACCGAGCAAAAGGCCAAGCCTTCCACCCTTTACCAAGTATATATGTGCATTAAATTAAATAGCAATAATATTGTGATATATCAAAAGGATATCCATGTTGGCACATGGTAACAATTTGCACCTGCAACTAGCAACGCTATAAGAAGGGCTGAGCAAGCGGTAACATAGCCAAACAATGTTTGCTGGGATGTGGAGGGGTTAGAGGTTTTTCATGGCATTTTGGGAGGCTTGACATACAAGTGATAGGTAGCGAGACAGCGATAGAAACGAGACAACTAGCATGGCAATGATAGTAGTGGTATCTAGGGAAATGTTCCTCTAGCCTGAGATCCCGCTTGGAAGAAGATCGAGTCCATGAAGAAGACGAGCCAACGTAGTCGAACGAATCCTCACACTCCGAACGCTTTCGGAACTCTATCGAGAAGAAGCAACCCGAAAACAACAATCAACACATGAACAACACCACAACATATGCATGACATGATGCGCAAGCAAACATGATGCATGTACGGTTTAATTATGCAAGGCATGGCAATCACAACAAACAAATACTACGCATTAAGTGAAGCTCAATATGCAACGAGTTGCATATTGACGAAACTCCACATTTGAATTATTTAGTCCACTCTCGTTAGGTACACGACAATATTAAATGTTATTAAACATGGCAAGAGGTGAAGCATAATGAAACTACACTATTTAGGCATCTTAAATAAGGCCGGAAACAACATGTAGCATTTCCGAAACGACCCCATAGGTTAATTTCAAAATTGGTCCAGATCTGAACTAATCATGTTTTATATTTATTAAACAGGGAAATAAAGTGCACAATGCGATTCTACTCGTCATTCTAGTCGATTTACATATATAGATCATATAAAACGGAGCTACGGCCTAAAAGATATGACCTTCACAAGATTAACATGACATGAATGCAAAATGCATGAAAATGACAACCACAAACATTTCAAATCATGAATGCAGCAAGATATTATGATACTACATGAAAATCTAAGCAAGTTACATATATGGCATGCCCAAAACGGAGCTACGGTTCAACCACAACAACCAACACAAGTTTTAGTTGAAATCTGTCCAAAACAGCAACATAGCATATTGCACGCATGAAAACAACAAGATACAAGATTCTAAAATGCACAAACTAAGCATGGGGCAGTAGCATATAACACACACTTCATTTCATCTTCACATATCATACTCAAAAGAGTCATGGATCACATGGTACGAAGCTCACAACATGGCAACAAAATATAGCAGATTAGGACTTAGTGAAAATAACAGGTTTTTGCATAGTAGATTTTCATGAAGGCATATTGGCAGCAGTAACACTTTATGCTACAGGGCATATATTGGCATGAAACTTAACAGCATGGTAGTAGACATGATGCACTACAATTCATTCCATGGTGGCAAGGTCTAATTATGCATAGAAGTGTGGCTAGCATCATCACAACATGGCATTATGAAGAAAACAGATTCTCAGACTTGGTGAAAATTAGACTAGACATGTGCAGCAGTTTTTAACAGATTGACATATCGAACAACAGAATTAATTATGATGCTAAACCTATTCATGCAAACTATTGGCATAACATGATAGGCAACAACATGCTTAACAAAAGACTCCTTGGTTGCAATCACAAAAGACTCCTAGATCAATAGCAAATCACATGACAACATGGCAACAAAATAATAGTTTTCAGACTTGGAAATATTTTGGACCCTCAAAATAGCAGTATTTTATAGCTTGTTGGCAACAAGAAAAATAACACCTAAACATGCATTTCTATACCAACCAAAAAGACTAGGGCCTAGCACACATGTCCAAGGGCATATCTCATGTTTGCAACTATTCCAAAATATGCATGGATTAAATCACACAAAAAAGACAAAAGGGCATCATGGCAAAAATAACATGCACACAAATTGCTCAAATGCCAAAACTAATGCACAGTTAAATTCTATGGATTTTTCTACCCCAAAATCATATATAATATGTGGGTTTTGATATTAACAAAAAATGACACAACATTTATGCGAGATTAGGACATAAACCGTTTTAGCAAGTTATGTATGCAAAATAAATTCAACCAACACACCAAATATTTTTAGCATGCATGAAAAAGGCATATAACAATGCTAGACATTTACATATTAGGTTTGTTTAATTCGGATGCACGCTTAAATATAGATGCGCAATGCAATGCATGACATTTATGCAAAATACAAGAAAAAAGCATGTCAAACATTTTAAATATTTATAAAAGTGGGACAAAATTAATCTACACAAAATTCTACACATTTTCCATATATAAAATGTTTTAATCCGGTGCACGGTTATTTAATTTGAGCATATAAAAGCATGCAATTTTCTGCAATTTTATAATTCACTGGAAAAATGATAAATCGCAGCAGGAAAAAAAACACTATGCGGCCGAAAACTGCTCTGGGCCGAAACGGAGATCTGAGCGCAAGTTAATATACATCGCAGCGAGCGGGGTTTGAGGGCATCACCTCATGGGCTTCGGCCCATGGAGCAGAGAAGGCCGGTGAGCTAGCGAGACGGTGGGCTGGGCCTTGGTCAACGTGGGGGAACTGGGCCGGCCCACGCAGCGAACAGGGGAGCGGGCGCTCGCCTCGTCCCTGTCCTCCCGACTGCTCGCAGGGAGGGGGCGGCGGCGCACGGTCAACGTGACGGACGGCGGGGCATGGAGGCAACGGCGAGGTCCAGCACAGCCGGGAATGGCAAGATCCGGACGGCCCACACCGGATCCGGGCGGTGGCGTGCTCACGGGTTGCTGGTAGGAGCATGTCAACGGTGGCGGGTCCTTCATGGCACGGGGCTACCTGGGCATGGAGAGGAGAATGAGGGAGTCAGAGAGAGGGAAGAGAGGTGGGGAGAGAGAGAGCGGCGCGGGGTCCGGCCTAGCGGTCGCCGGCGGTGGTTCGGCGTCCTCCGGCGAGGAGGCGGGGTTCCGTCGAGGGGTGGGCGAAGGACTGCGGCGCTCGCGGTGGCTCGGGCGGCCATTGGTGGACCTGCTCGGGCAGAGGCGGGCAACGCGCGGTACGGCCAGATGGGCCTGGCGGGCCCCGATGCGGGCTCGGGCGGGCCGCGGCTGGTGGTGGCTGGAGAGGGGCGATGTGGCAGCGCCCGGTTGGCTGGGGTAGCGGCTCAGGGCGATGTGGCACGCTGTGGTTGGCTGGAATGACGGCTACGGCGGCGCCATGTGGCGAAGGTGGGATGGCTGCGTGCGGATATCGAGGTGCTGCGGCTGGAGGTTAGGGGAGGGGCTGGGTTTGTCCGAAAATATCATGGGAAGGCTGCTTAAATAGGTAGGGAGGCTCGGGTTTGATAGGGAGGCTCGGGTTTGAGGGTTTTGCCCGAATTTGGATCATAGGATCGCGATCGGACAGCTCCGGACGCGGAGGGGGGTTAGGGTTAGCTTAGGTGGGCTGGTTGGGCTGTGCAGATAGGCTTGGGCTGAGAAGAGAGGGAAGATGTGGCCCGGCACCGAGTTTTAAAACACCGGAAACATTTGATAAATAAACCGATGACTGTGCTGCTACGGTTGACCGTTGGGTTATCAAACGACCTCCGATTGCGACGAAATTTGGCAGGCGGTCTACCTACAATATAACAAGACCGCATGCCAACTTTCGACCCAATCCAAGAATATTTTTCGCGCGCTTTTAAAAACATTTTTTTAAAACGATGCCGCGGGCGTGTGTGTGCGTGTGGTTGGTCCCAAAACGGTCACCGACGAGAACGGAGAGAACCGGCAACTATGAACGAATGCAAGTTCTCAGGTGGATAACCCCGGGGTAGCCTCAAGCGACCCACTACTCCAACTTTCTGAAGCGACTGGAGGGCGAGCCGTCTCCCCCCACAGTCCGGCTACGCCCTGGCGGCTACGCTATGCTGGCCGGCTAGGGGCGGAGGCTTCTGCCGCCCCGGCCTGCCGCCCATTGGATGCCACGGTCAGGTACGCGTGGCTACAGTGGCCCCCATCCCATCGGGGGTCAGCGCCCGTGCGGCCACAGTGGAGGTGGCAGTGCCTCTGACTCTGGCCGACTACGATAGGACTCCCAACAGTGTCGGCACGCCTCCAACCACTCCATTACCTGCCCCGGCATGGCTACAGTGCGGCCGGACGCACCGCTGACCTCGGCCGGCTGCCACAAGACGACGACCCGAAGGACGACCCGTGCCGGGACATGACCGCCGCGGGGACCCACCGTGCGGGCCCCGCCGGCTCCCGACGGGACCCTGCAGCCGGCGGGCCCTACCAGCGACGGCACCCCTCAACAGGGGGCCCCACGGCCGGCTAGTGAGGCTGCCGGCTGGCCCCCCCTGAGATCTCTTATTCATATTGTAATCCGGGGGGTTGGCCTATAAAACCCCCCGGGCCTCCCCCATGCAAAGGGGACGATTCTCTCTCCACACACCACACTCACGTAGAAAGGCAGCAGAGGCAGTCTAGCCCCTTCTTCCTCCTCTAGCGACACAGCTCCAGGAGCACCATTGTAACTTCACCATTGTCTCAACTAGACCGAGCAGAACTAGGGGTGTTACCTCCCACGGAGGGCCCCGAACCTGGGTACATCGTGTGTCCGCCACTGCTTGTGCCTAACCCCGCTCCCGGAGCCCGTCGGCGTCCTTCGGCCCCAACCACTCTCGATAAGCCTACCCATGGCATCTGCCGTGACAAAACGACGACACAAGTTTTCAAAAACAATAGACGATGCTATGCAGATGATGCGAATGATGCGATGATGAATGCGACAACCGAACGAATCAGACGACGAGAATGGAAATAAAAGGGGAATCTTCTGGAGCGTCGGTCCCGGGCTGTTACACCCATGTTCCGCCTCGAGATGGCGGCGCTTCGTCCTGAAAGTCCTCTCTTTTTTTTTCTAGGTCAAAAGAGAATATATACTAGAAGATGGGCACCGGAGGTGGGCCGAGGAGGACACAACCCACCAGGGCGCGCCTGGGAGGTCCTGGCGCGCCCTGGTGTCTTGTGCCCACCGGTGTGGCCCCCTCCGATAGTTCTTTGCTCCAGTATTTTTTATTAATTCCAAAAATAATCTCCGTAAAGTTTCAGTTTCATAGAAGTTGTGTAGAATAGGTATCTCTAATGTGCTTTTTCAGGTCTAGAATTCCAGCTGCCGGTATTTTCCCTCTTTGTGTAAACCTTGCATATTATGAGAGAAAAGGAATTAGAATCACTCCCTAAAGCATTATTATTCAACAAAACATAACAAATAACAGTAGGAAATCATGATGCAAAATGGACGTATCAACGCCCCCAAGCTTAGACCTTGCTTGTCCTCAAGCGAAAGCTGATATTGAAAAGCATGTCCACATGGTTTGAGAGAGGTGTCGATAAAAACAAAATACAGACATAGTAGCATCATGCTTGTTAACATAACAACGACAAACTCTATCATAAAACTTATTCCTATACTTTCATCATATAACTTCTCATGAATAAGTAACAATTCATCACAACATAGAAGTATAAAGCATAAACCTTATTGAAAACCAACAAACTATGTCCTCAGTCAACTTTGCAACTACAATTCATCATATTTTCAGGAAGGGTCTCATGTCGGAGCCTTTTGGCAAGTCCACATACTAGACCATCATTTAGTCTTCTATGATTGCTAACACTCACAGCATACCCATGAGCAAAAAGTTTCAACCGGACACATAGAAAGATAGGGGCTTATAGTTTCGCCTCCCAACGTATTCACCTCAAGGGTGATGTCAACAGTAATAACTCATGCCTACTCACATCCAACTGGATATATGTGCCTAGATCTTTCCTCACCACATGATGCTTGCAAAATAAAAAGTAAAAAGGGAATAGGGAAGAATACTTGACTCTTGCATAAAGGTAAATACATAAAAGTAAAAGATAGTCCCTTCACAGAGGGAAGCAGAGGTTGTCATTTACTTTTTGGTTTATATGCCCAATCCCTTAATGTAAAAGAACGTCACGCTATATTGCCACATATGATAGCAACCTTTATTATGCAGTCCGTCATTTTTATTACTTTGCCATCATAAGTTCGTATAGCGCTCAATTTTCTCTTACACTAATTGATCAAAACACTTTTAGAAGCAATTTTTATTGCCTTATTGCACCGATGACAACTTACTTAAAAGATCTTACTCGATCCGTAGGTAGGTATGGTGGAGTCTCAAAGAATGAATTTGGGTTTAGGTTTTTGGATGCACAAGTAGTATTTCTACTTAGTGCGGAAATTTTGGCTAGCAAAGATATTGAGCAAGCACCACATGTTGAAGGATCTATGACAATATAACTTCTATGTGGATATGAACAAACATAAATCATTACGTTGTCTTCCTTGTCCAACGTCAACCATTTTGACATATAATATTTAATGGGGGCTAACTATCATAAAAGATGTCCAAGATAGTGTATTTGCATGGGAATCTTCTCTTCCCTTATTAATTCTTTCATGAATTGCATCATTGACCAATGCTATGTTTGTCAATCTCCAATAAATTTTACGACTTATAATTTTCCTTATGTGATGTCATTACTCACCATAAGATTAGCATGTGATTCTTTTCATTTATTTCTTTTTCCTTTATTTTGATTACAACAAGAAAGTAGAGAGGCAAAAACTCAAACGAAACTTTATTATATAACTCTCACTCAATTACATAGATAGATAGACCACGAAACTAACACACGAAAATAGATCAAGCTAAACTTTTATTCAACTAAATCAAAGGAAAACTAAAGATCAAACTAAAATAGGTAAAGGTGAATAAAAGTGATGGTGATACGATACCAGAGCACCTCCCCAAGCTTGGCTCTAGCCAAGGGGGGTGCCCATACCCATGTGCTCAAGTGTCCTTTGGTGGTGGTGATGAAGAAGGTGGTGGTGATGATGTATCACACTTTAGATTCAATAGGTACTCCAACTTGCGGATGACACTCCGAAGGGTATTGATGTGCTCCTCTAGCAAAATATTTTCACGAATGAGAAATTTATTCTGAACACGGACTGCTTCGAAAACCCTAAAAGCTTCGATTTCAATAGGGGGTGAGATGACTGTAATAAGGCTGAAGGATATCTTCTTCTTCTCCCTCCTTTGTTAGCATGGTTTGCCCTACTTCTGGGGGCTGATCCTCCATAGCCTGCTTGCCCTTGTCCTCCTTGTTAGCTTCTTTTCGCTCGTCCCTCTTCAGCTCCATCTTCATTAACTAGTCATCTTCTTCTATGTTATTAGAAGAGGGAGAAGACATGATGCCTGGCTTGACAGATCTGATAGGAAAACAACACGAAAAAGAACAGAGGATGTTTCTGTGATGCGGTCATCAAAACAGTCGGGGTATATATAGAGAATTTTTATTCTTGGGAAACAAGCTTATGGAAGGAAAACGGAGTCGGGAAGGTATCCGAGGTGGGCACAACCCACCAGGGCGCACCCAGGTGTATCGTGCTCACCTCGATCTACTTCCGGTTTATTTCTTCGTTTCCAAATTTTTCTAATATTCCAAAACTGACAAAAAATATTTTTGCGGATTTTTCGGAGTCCATTTACTTACCGTATCACGTACCTCCTATTTTTCAGCATTCTGGATTGTTCCGAAAGGTTTCTTTTATGTGTTCCTCCGGTGTCATGGTTTGGATAACATTGCTTTCAACGTTAATAGGCATACCTGAGATATAGTGATTAATTCTTTGTCCATTGACCACCTTCGGGTTAGTACCTTCGGAATTATTAATCTTGATAGATCCAGAACGATAAACCTCTTCTATAATATATCGTCCTTCCCATTTGGAGACAAGTTTACCTGCAAAAAATCTTAAACGAGAGTTGAACAAAAGAACATAGTCTCCTATTTTGAATTCCCGCTTTTGGATTCTTTTGTCATGCCATCTTTTTACTTTTTCATTGAATAGTTTGACATTTTCATAGGCTTGGGTTCTCCATTCATCTAGTGAGTTGATATCAAATAGCCTCTTCTCACCGGCAAGTTTGAAATCATAATTGAGTTCTTTAATTGCCAAAAATGCTTTATGTTCTAATTCTAGAGGCAAATGACAAGCTTTTCCATATACCATTTTGTATAGAGACATACCCATAGGATTTTTATAAGCTGTTCTATAGGCCCAAAGTGCATCATCTAGTTTCTTAGACCAATTCTTTCGAGAGCTATTGACAATTTTTTGTAATATCAATTTTATTTCCCTATTGCTAAGTTCAACTTGACCACTAGATTGAGGATGATAGGGTGATGCAATTATATGGTTAACATCATATTTAGCAAGCATCTTACGGAAAGCACCATGAATGAAGTGTGAACCACCATCAGTCATTAAATATCTAGGGACTCCAAACCTCGGGAAGATAACTTCTTTAAGCATTTTAATGGAGGTGTGGTGATCAACACTACTAGTTGGAATAGCTTCTACCCACTTAGTGACATAATCAACAGCAACCAAAATGTGAGTGTACCCGTTAGAGGAAGGAAAAGGTCCCATATAATCAAAACCCCAAACAGCAAATGGTTCGACAACAAGTGAATAATTCATAGGTATTTCCTGACAATTACCGATATTACCAATTCTTTGACATTCATCACAAGACAAGACAAACTTACGGGCATCATTGAAGAGAGTAGGCCAATAAAAACCAGATTGCAATACCTTGTGAGAAGTTCTATCTCCCGCATGATGTCCTCCATAAGCTTCGGAATGACATTTCCGTAGGATTTTGTCCTGTTCATGCTCAGGTACACAACATCTAATAATAACATCTACTCCTTCTTTATAAATATGTGGGTCATACCAAAAGTAATGTCTTAAATCATAGAATAATTTTTTCTTTTGTTGGTATGTGAAGCTAGGTGGTATATATTTAGCGACAATGTAATTAGCAAAATCAGCATACCAAGGGGTGTTTTTGAGAAACACTTATTGCAGCTAACTGTTCGTCAGGGAAACTATCATCAATAGGTAGTGGGTCATCAAGAATATTTTCTAACCTAGACAAGTTATCAGCTACGGGGTTCTCAGCTCCCTTCCTATCAACGATATGTAAGTCAAATTCTTGAAGCAAGAGAACCCACCTAATGAGTCTAGGTTTAGCATCTATCTTTTCCATGAGATATTTTATAGCAACATGATCAATGTGAACAATAAATTTGGAGTCAACAATATAGGATCCAAATTTATCACAAGCAAACACAACTGCTAAAAAATCTTTTTAGTAGTAGCATAATTTCGTTGAGCACTGTCTAGAGTTTTACTAGCATAATGGATACCATTCAATTTCTTATCAACTCTTTGTCCTAGAACAGCACCAACAACATAATCACTAGCATCACACATAATTTCAAAAGGCAAGTTCCACTCAGGTGGCTGAACGATAGGTGCAGAGGTTAAGGCTTTCTTGAGTGTTTCAAAGGCTTCCACACAATCATCATCAAAAACAAAAGGAATATCCTTTTGTAAAAGATTAGGGCCAGTTCTTTTGGTAGCTTTTTTGGGCTTCTAGAATAAGCTGCCCCCTACCCAGCTTATGCTAGAAGCCCAACTAAAAATATTTTTTTAGAAGCCTACTAGTGAAGTCTAAATTAGTAGGCTTCTAAAAAAATTTGTTGGCCTTCTAGAATAAGTTGTGTAGGGGGCAACTTATTTCAGCTTATTCTAAAAGCTAGCAAAAGAACTGACCCTTAGTAAGAGGCCTGGAAATTTTATAGAAGTCTTTAATGAACCTCCTATAGAAACCAGCATGACCAAGGAAACTTCGAATACCTTTAATATCTTTAGCGCATGGGATTTTGTCAATTGCATCAACTTTAGCTTTATGCACCTCAATACCTCGTTCAGATATTTTGTGCCCCAAGACAATACAATTGATATTTTTAGCTTTATGAACCATAAAGTGGCACTTCTCCCAATTCAAGACAAGATTAGTTTGTTCACATCTCTGCAGAACTCGATCAAGGTTGCTTAAGCAATCATCAAAAGAAGTCCCGTAAACGGAAAAATCACCCATGAAAACTTCCACAATCTTTTCACAAAAATAAGAGAATATAGCAGTCATACATCTTTCAAAGGTAGCAGGTGCATTGCATAAACCAAAAGGCATACGTCTATAAGCATAAGTTCCAAAAGGGCAAGTAAAGGTGGTTTTCTTTTGATCAGATTGTGACACATGTATTTGAGAGAAACCAGAATATCTATCCAGAAAACAAAAGTGCGTGTGCTTAGATAATATTTCTAGCATTTGACCAATGAAAGGCAAAGGGTAATGATCTTTTCTAGTAGATTTATTTAATTTTCAAAAATCAATTACCATTCTATAGCCAGTAACAATTCTTTGTGGAATGAGTTCATTTTTATCATTAGGAACAACGGTAATACCTCCTTTCTTAGGGACACAATGAACGGGACTTACCCATCTACTATCCGCTATGGGATAGATTATACCTGCTTCTAGAAGCTTCAATATTTCAGTTCTTATCACTTCCTTCGTCTTAGAATTTAATCGCCGTTGGTGGTCAACAACGGGTTTAGAATCAGGTTCCATATTAATCTTGTGCTGACATAGAGTGGGACTAATGCCCTTAATATCATTAAGAGTATATCCAATAGCAACCCGGTGCTTCCTTAGAACTTTTAATAATCTTTCTTCTTCATGTTCTGAAAGGTTAGCACTAATAATAACATGATATATATTTTTCTCATCAAGATAAGCATACTTCAAAGTGTAAGTAAATTGCTTTAATTCAAACACAGGATCACCTTTAGGTGGAGGAGGACCTCCAAGAGTTTCAATAGGCAAATTGTGTTTCAGGAGAGGTTGTTGTTCAAAGAAAATTTTATCTATTTCATTTCTTTCACGCAAGTGCATATCATTTTCATGGTCAAGAAAATATTGTTCTAATGGATCAGTAGGAGGCACGACAATAGAAGCAAGACAATTATTTCATCCTTACTAGATAATGCTCTATCACGAGGTCGTCTACTAAACTTGGAAAAATTAAACTCATGAGACACACCACCAAAAGTTACACCGAGAGTTTGTTTTCCACAATCAATCTTAGCATTGACCGTGCTCAAGAAAGGTCTACCAAAGATAATGGGACAAAAGTCATCTTGTGGGGAACCAAGAACCAGAAAGTCAGTAGGGTATTTTACTTTCCCACACAAGACTTCAACATCTCTAACAATGCCAAGTGGTGTGATGGTGTCTCTATTAACAAGTTTATTAGTAACATCAATATCTTCTATTTCAGCAGGTGTTATTTCATTCATAATTTCTTGGTAAAGTAAAAGGAATAGCACTCACACTAGCATCCAAATCACATAAACAGTGATAGCAATGATGTCCTATTTTGACTGAGACAACAGGCATGCCGTCTATGGGTCTATGTTTATCTTTTTCATTAGGTTTGGCAATTCTAGCAGTTTCATCACAGAAGTAGATAACATGCCCATCAATATTTTCTACTAAGAGATCCTTAACCATAGCAACACTAGGTTCTACTTTAATTTGGTCATGGGGCTTAGGTGCTCTAATATTACTCTTGCGAACCATAGTTGATACCTTAGCATGTTCCTTTATCCTAACATGGAAAGGTGGGTTTTCAATGTAAGCGGTAGGCACAACTGGATCAACATTGTAAATGATGGTTTCATCTTTAGCTATGACCGGTTCTTTAATTGATTCTTTAATAGGGGGATGATATTTAAACGACTTCTCTTTAGGGAGATCAACACGATTAGAAAATGATTCACAGAAAGAGGCTACTATTTCAGAGTCAAGTCCATATTTAGTGCTAAACTTGTGAAAAGCATCGGTATTCATAAAAGATTTAACACAATCAAACTCAAGCTTTATACCTGACTCATTACCTTCGTCGAGTTCCCAATCTTCAGAGTTGCATTTAATTCTTTCTAAGAGATCCCACTTGAATTCAATAGTCTTCTTCATAAAAGAACCGACACAAGAAGTATCGAGCATGGATTGATCATTATGAGAAAGTCGAGCATAATTTTTTTTAATAATAACTTATCTCGGGATGTCATGATTGGGGTATGAATATAACATTGACTTAAGCCTCCCCCATGCTATAGTAATGCTTTCTCCTTGACGAGGCCAAAAATTATATATATAATTCCGATCACGATGAACTAGATGCATGGGATAAAACTTTTGGTGGAATTCCAATTGCAATCGATTCCAGTTCCATGATCCAAGATCATCACATATCCTATACCATGTCAATGATTTTCCCTTCAAAGATAAAGGGAAAACCTTCTTCTTAGCTTCATCTCCGGGTAAACCTGCAAGCTTAAATAATCCACAAATTTCGTTCACATATAAGAGGTGCATATCAGGATGTTCTGTTCCATCTCCTGCATAAGGTTTAGCAAGCAGTTGATCTACCATACCCGAAGGAATTTCATATCCAATATTTTCAGTAGGTGCAGTATGTTGAGGGGCAACTAATTGTGGTTTCGGTCAAGGTGAAGATACCCCGAACAAACCCCTCAAAGGATTGTTTTCCATAGTAGCAAGTAACAATAAATTTCAACATGTAGTATAAGTTTTCCTTACCGATTTCCACTTACCAAGAGCGCTTCACTCCCTGGCAATGGCGCCAGAAAAGAGTCTTGATGACCCACAAGTATAGGGGATCAATCATAGTCCATTCGATCAGTAAGAGTGTCAAACCCAACGAGGAGCAGAAGGAAATGACAAGCGGTTTTCAGCAAGGTAATTTCTGCAAGCACTGAAACTGTAGGTAACAGATAGTTTGATAGCAAGATAATTGATAACGAGCAAGTAGCGGTAACGGTAAATAAAGTGCAGAAAGGTAGCCCAATCATTTTGTGGCAAAGGACAGGCCAGAACAATTTCTAGTAATAGGCAAAGTGTTCTTGAGGGTACACGGGAATTTCATCTAGTAACTTTTATCATGTTGGTTTGATTCGTGTTCGCTACTTTGATAATTTGATATGTGGGTGGAACGGTGCTTGGGTGTTGTTCTTACTTGAACAACCTCCCACTTATGATTACCCCCCTCGCAAGCATCCGCAACTACGAGAAAAGTATTAAGATAAAATCTAACCATAGCATTAAACGTTTGGATCCAAATCATCCCCTTACGAAGTAGCGCATAAACTAGGGTTTAAGCTTCTATCACTCTAGAAACCCATCATCTAATATCTACTTCACAATGCATTCCCTTAGGCCCAAGAATGGTGAAGTGTCATGTAGTCGACGTTCACATGACACCACTAAGGGAATCACAACATACACATCATCAAAATATCGAACACATACCAAATTCACATGGTTACTTGCGACATGACTTCTCCCGTGACCTCAAGAACAAAGGTAACTAGTCACAAATAATAATGATGATCAAGATCAGAGGGGTATTGAATAGCATAATGGATCTGAACATATAATCTTCCACCAAATAAACCATATAGTAGTCAACTACAAGATGTAATCAACACTACTAGTCACCCATAGGTACCAATCTGAGGTTCCGATACAAAGATTGAACACAAGATATGAACTAGGGTTTGAGAGGAGATGGTGATGTTGAAGATGTTGATGAAGATTGGCCTCCCAAAGATGAGTGGGATGTTGGTGATGACGATGGCTTTGATTTCCCGCTCCGGGAGGGAAGTTCCCCTGGCGGAATCGCTCCGCCGGAGGGCAAAAGTGCTCCTGCCCATGTCCTTAAAGTCCTCTCTTTATTTTTTCTAGGTTAAAATAGAATATACACCAGAAGATGGGCACCGGAGGTGGGCCGAGGAGGGCACAACCCACCAGGGCGCGCCTGGGGGGCCTGGCGTGCCCTGGTGTCTTGTGCCCACCAGGGTGGCCCCTTCCGGTAGTTCTTTGCTCCAGTATTTTTATTAATTCCAAAAATAATCTCCGTAAAGTTTCAGCTTCGTAGGAGTTGTGCAGAATAGGTATCTTTGATGTGCTTTTTCAGGTCCAGAATTCCAGGTGCCGGTATTCTCCCTCTTTGTGTAAACCTTGCATATTATGAGAGAAAAGGCATTGGAATCACTCCTTAAAGCATTATTATTCAACAAAACATAATAAATAACAGTAGGAAATCATGATGCAAAATGGCCGTATCAAACGACCACACGAGGACCTCCCTCGTCAAATAGCCCGGCAAACGGATCCGGCTCAACCATCACTGGCTCAGCCGTCACCGTCGGATTCCAGACGCCCCAAGGTCACTTCTGGAACCCCATTGAGAACATGTTACCGGCGACTCACAACCTAGAAGCGCTTCCCATCCATGGGAACACTCCTGTTGAGATTGAGGCCAAGAACGCCATCGAGATGTTGAAAACAGCGGGAGTACAGCAAGCACAATACTCTTATAGCCGCGATCGGATGCCCTCCACACCGTACGACAGCCGCAGTAAGAGCCGCTTGAATCCCCTGTTGTTTCTAGCAGCGGACACAGGCAACAGCCTCGGGTTTCCCCGACCCTGCCTGTGTTGTCAAATGCCCATGCAGTTGTCGATGCGGCCAGAGCAACGCGACAGGCAGAAGCGGAAGCAGTGGCAATGCGGGCGACTCAACAGCCTCATCCCCAACCAGTGACTATGGGGGCTGGGGTTAACAGTAGGACGATTGGGATTCCTTGCTTATCCCCGGCTCTTCGTGGTGAGCGTATGCCCAAGGATTTCAAGGGGCCTCGCAAGGTGCCAAATTACACAGCAGACCTCGATCCGGCAGCATGGATCGAGAGTTATGAGCTGGCCATGGACATGCTCGATGTCATCGATGCCGTGTGCGCGAAATATCTGACCATGATACTGGAAGGGCTGGCTAGAACATGGTTGTGTTGGGGAACGTTGCATGGGAAACAAAAAATTTCCTAAGCACACGCAAGATCTATCCATGGTGCTGAGCATCTACGAGAGGGAGAGTGGATCTATGTACCCTTGTAGATTGCTAAGCGGGAAGCGTTAAGAAACGCGGTTGATGTAGTTGAACGTCTTCGCGATCCAAATCGCAAGCCGTCCCGCGATCCAATCATGATCCGTCCCGCGATCCAATCACGGTCCTTCCGATCTAGCACCTCCGCGTTCAGCACATGTACAGCACGATGACGATCTCTGCCTCCTTGATCCAGCAAGGGAGAGCGGAGAGGTAGATGAGTTCTCTGGCAGCACAACGGCGTGGTGGCGGTGGTGGTGGAGCTGATCCGGCAGAGCTTCGCTAAGCTATACCGAACAGATCTAGAGGAGAACAGATCTAGAGGGAGAGAGAGGCAGCTGTGGCTTTTCAGGTTGGCTGCCCTCTCAATCCCTCCACTATATATAGGAGGAGACGAGGAGGTGGGGCGCCCTAGATACCATCTAGGGAGTGGCGGCCAAGGCAGAGGGGGGCGCCCCATAGGGAAACCCTAGGGTGGCTTGGCCCCCAAGTTACCTAGTGGCAGCCCCTTAGATGGGCTCCCCACCCTTGGCCGAAGTGGACTAGGGTTTGGGTGGTGCCCAGACCCCTTGTGGCCTGGTGCGCCCCCTCACCTTGGCCCATGAGGCCCCCCAACACTTGCCGGAGCCCCCCCGAAACACCTTTCGGGTACTCCGTCAATTTCCCAGTACTCCCGGAACGCTTCCGAAACTTGATTCCCTTCGTCCTATATATCAATCTTCACCTCCGGACCATTACGTAGTTCCTCGTCACGTCCGGGATCTCATCCGGGACTCCGAACAACCTTCGGAAACCAACATACATAACTCAACTATACCGAAACGTCACCGAACCTTAAGTGTGTAGACCCTGCGAGTTCGAGAACTATGTAGACATGACCGAGACACCTCTACGGTCAATAACCAATAGCGGGACCTGGATGCCCATATTGGTTCCTACATATTCTACGAAGATCTTTTTCGGTTGAACCTCTATGTCAAGGATTTAGTTAATCCCGTATGATGTTCCCTTTGTTCTTCAGTATGTTACTTGCCCGAGATTCGATCGTCGGTATCTCCATACCTAGTTCAATCTTGTTACCAACAAGTCTCTTTACTCGTTCCGTAATATAAGATCCCATGGCTAACACTTATTCACATTGCTTGCAAGGCTTATTGTGATGTTGTATTACCGAGTGGGCCCTGAGATACCTCTCCATCATACGGAGTAACAAATACCAGTCTTGATCCATGCCAGCTCAACAGACACCCTCGGAGATACCTGTAGAGCATCTTTACAGTCACCCATTTACGTTGCAACATTTGATACACACAAGGTATTCCTCCAGTGTCAGTGAGCTGCATGATCTCATGTTCATAGGAACAGATACTTGACATGCAGAAAACAATAGCAATAAACTGGCACGATCATATGCTATGTTCATAGTTTGGGTCTTGTCCATCACATCATTCTGCTAATGATGTGATCCCGTTATCAAATGACATCTCATGTCTATGGCTAGGAAACCTTCACCATCTTTGATCAACGAGCCAGTTTAACTAGGGCCTTACTAGGGACACATTGTTTGTCTATGTACCCACACATGTAATTGAGTTTCCAATCAATACAATTATAGCATGGATAATAAACGATTATCATGAACAAGGAAATATGATAATAACTAATTTATTATTGCCTCTAGGGCATATTTCCAACAGTCTCCCACTTGCACTAGAGTCAATAATCTAGTTCACATCACCATGTGATTTACATTGTTATGAATCTAACACCCAATGAGTTCTGGGGTTCGATCATGCTTTGCATGTGAGAGAGGTCTTTAGTCAACGGTCTGCAACAGTCGGATCCGTGTGTTCTTTGCAAATCTATATGTTGTACTGCAGATGCTACCACACTCCACTTGGAGCTATTCCAAATGGTTGCTCCACTATACGTATCCTGACTGCTACTCAGAGTTGTCCGGATAGGTGTCAAAGCTTGCATCGACGTAACCATTTACGATGAACTCTTTATCACCTTCATAATCGAGAAATATTTTCTTAGTCCTCTAGTTACTAAGGATAATCTTGACCGCTGTCCAGTGATCCACTCCTGGACCACTCTTGTACCCCTTGACAGACTCATGGCAAGGAACACACTAGGTGCGGTACACAGCATGGCATACTATACAAAGCCTATGGATAAGGCATAGGGGACGACCTTCGTCCTTTCTCTTTCTTCTGCCGTGGTCGAGTTTTGAGTCTCACTCAACTCCACACCTTACAAATCAGGCAAAAACTCTTTCTTTGACTGATCCATTTTGAACTCTTTCAAAATCTTGTCAAGGTATGTACTCATTGAAAGTCTTATAAGACGTCTTGATCTATCTCTATAGATCCTAATGCCCAATATTTAAGTAGCTTCATTCCAGATTTTTCTTTGAAAAACTCCTTTCAAACAACCCTTTATGCTTTCTAGAAATTCTACATCATTTCCGATCAACAATATGTCATCTACATATACTTATCAGAAATTCTATAGTGCTCCCACTCACTTTATTGTAAATACAAGTTTCTCATAAACTTTGTATAGACTAAAAAACTTTGATCACCTCATCAAAGTGTATATTCCAACTCCGAGATGCTTGCTCCAGTCCATAGAAGGATTGCTGGAGTTTGCATACATTTTAGCATCCTTAGGACTGACAAAACCTTCCGGTTGTATCACATACAACCTTTCCTCATGGATACCATTAAGGAAACGATGTTTTGACATCCATCTGCCAGATTTCATAATCGAAAAATGCAGCAACTGCTAACATAATTCCAACAGACTTTAGCATCGCTACGGGTGAGAAAGTCTCATCGTAGTCAACTCCTTGAACTTGTGAAAAACCCTTTGCCACAAGTCGAGCTTTATAGACGGTGACATTACCGTCCGCGTACGTCTTCCTTTTAAAGATCCATTTGTTCGGAATGGCCTTTCTCCCTTCAAGTAATACTTCCAAATCCCATACTTTGTTTTCATACATGGATCCCATCTCGGATTTCATGGCCTCTAACCATTTCTCGGAATCCGGGCCCATCATCGCTTCTCCATAGCTCGTAGGTTCATCGTTGTCCAACAACATGACCTCTAAGACAGGGTTGCCGTACCACTCAGGAGCAGCACGCCTCCTTGTCAACCTACGAGGTTCGATAGTAACTTGATCCGAAGCTTCATGATCATCATCATTAACTTCCCCTTCAACTAACATAGGCTCCACAGGAACAACTTTCTGCGCTGCGCTACTCTCTGGTTGAAACAAAGGTTCCACAACCTCATCAAGTTCTATCTTCCTCCCACTTAATTCTTTCGAAAGAAACTCTTTCTCGAGAAAGGACTCGTTTTAGCAACAAACACTTTGTGCTTGGATCTAAGATAGAAGGTTTACCCAACTATTACGTTAGGGTATTCTATGAAGATGCATGTGTCCGCTTTGGGTTCAAGCTCATTAGGTGAAAACCCTTTTTCACATAAGCGTCGCAGCCCCAAACATTAAGAAATGACAGCTTAGGTTTTAGCCAAACCATAATTCATACGGTGTCATCTCAACGGACTTAGATGGTGCCCCTTTTAAAGTGAATGTGGTTGTCTCTAATGCATAACCCTAAAACGATAGTGGTAAATCGATAAGAGACATCATAGTTCGCACCATATCCAATAGAGCACGACTACGACGTTCAGACACACCATCACACTATGGTGTTCCAGGTGGCGTGAGTTGTGAAACAACTTCCACACCGTCTTAAGTTGTATACCAAACTCGTAACTCAGATATTCACCTCCATGATCATATCGTAGACATTTTATCTTCTTGTCATGATGATCTCAAACTTCACTCTAATTTTGTTTGAACCTTTCAAACGTTACAGACTTGTGTTTCATTAAGTAAATATCCCCATATCTACTCAAATCATTAGTGAAGGTAGAAAAATAACGATATCCACCGCACGCTACAACATTCATTGGACCGAATACATCAACATGTATTATTTCCAATAAGTTACTTGCCCGCTTCATCATACCGGAAAACGGGGTCTTAGTCATCTTGCCCATGAGGCATGGTCCGCATGTCTCAACCGATTCGAAATCGAATGAGTCCAAAAATCCATCAGCATGGAGTTTCTTCATGCGTTTTACACCAATATGACATTTAGCGGCAGTGCCACAAGTATGTGGTACTATCATTATTAACTTTGTATCTTTTGGCATTAATATTATGAACATGTGTATCACTACGATCAAGATTCAATAAACCATTCTCATTGGGTGCATGACCATTGAAGGTATTATTCATGTAAACAGAATAACCATTATTCTCTAACTTGAATGAATAACCGTATTGCAATAAACATGATCTAATCACGTTCATGCTCAACGCAAACACCAAATAACATTTATTTAGGTTCATCACTAATCCCGAAGGTAGAGAGAGCGTGCGATGGTGATCACATCAACCTTGGAAACACTTCCAACACTCATCGTCACCTCACCCTTAGCTAGCCTCCGTTTATTCCGTAGCTTTTATTTCGAGTTACAAACATTTAGCAACCGAACCGGTATCCAATACCCAGGTGCTATTAGGATTACTAGTAAGGTACACATCAATAACACGTATATCAAATATACTTTTGTCGACGTTGCCAGCCTTCTTATCTACCAAGTATCTAGGGTTGTTCCGCTTCAGCGACCGTTCTCCTCATAATAGAAGCACTTAGTCTCGGGTTTGGGTTCAACCTTGGGTTTCTTCATTGGAGCGGCAACTGGCTTGCAATCCATGAAGTATCCCTCCTTGCCCTTGCCCTTCTTGAAACTAGTGGTTTTACTAACCATCAACACTTGATGCTCCTTCTTGATTTCTACCTTCGTGGTGTCAAACATCGCGAATAGCTCGGGGATCATTATTTCCATCCCTGGCATTTTATAGTTCATCACGAAGCTTCTAGTAGCTTAGTGGCAGTGACTTGGAGAACTATATCAATCACTATCTTATCTGGAAGATCAACTCCCACTAGATTCAAGCGATTGTAGCACCCAGACAATCTGAGCACATGCTCACCGATTGAGCTATTCTCCTTCATCTTGCAGGCAAAGAATCTTGTTGGAGGTCTCATACCTCTCAACACGGGCACGAGCCTGAGATCCCAATTTCAGCTCTTAGAACATATCATATGTTCCGTGACGTTCAAAATGTTTTGGAGCCTCAATTCTAAGCCGTAATGCATGACGCACTGAACTATCAAGTAGTCATCAGAACGTGCCTGTCAGATGTTCACAACATCTACAGACGACGCTTGAGGGGGTGGCGCACTGAGCGGTGCATTAAGGACATAAGCCTTCTGTGCAGCAATGAGGACAATCCTCACATCACGGACCCAGTCCGCATTATTGCTACCATCATCTTTCAACTCTATTTCTCTAGGAACATATAAAATTCAAGGGAAATAAAGCGCGAGCTAGCAATCTACAACATAATTTGCAAAGACATTTTGACTATGTTCATGATAATGAGTTCAATTAATCATATTACTTAAGAACTCCCACTCAAATTGACATTCCTCTGGTCATTCGAGTGTCGCATGATCCAAATTCACCAACCCAAGTCTGATCATCACGTGAGATGAGGTGGTTTCCAAGGACATCTCCATGTTGATCATATCAACTATATGACTCATGTTCGACCTTTCGGTCTCTTGTGTTCCGAGGCCATGTCTATACATGCTAGGCTCGTCAAGTTTAACCCGAGTGTTCCGCACGTGCAACACTGGCTTGCACCCGTTGTATGTGAACGTAGAGTCTATCACACCCGATCATCACGTGGTGTCTCGAAACGATGAACTTTCGCAACGGTGCACACTCAGGGAGAACACAATTTTATCTTGAAATTTTAGTGAGGGATCACCTTATAATGCTACCGTCGTCCTAAGCAAAATAAGATGCATAAAAGGATTAACATCACATGCAAATCATAAGTGACATGATATGGCCATGAACTTGTGATTTTGATCTCCCTCTCCAAAGCACCGGCATGATCTCCATCGTCACCGGCATGACACCATGATCTCCATCATCTTGATCTCCATCAACATGTCGCCATGAGGTTGTCGCGCCGACTATTGCATCTACAACTATTGCTAACTCATAGCGATAAAGTAAAGCAAAACGGCGAAAATAATTAAAGACAACCCTATGGCTCCTGCCGGTTGCCGTACTCATCGACATGCAAGTCGTGATATTCTATACAATACATGATCATCTCATACAACACATATATCTCATCATGTAATTGGCCATATCACATCACAACATACCCTGCAAAAACAAGTTAGAAATCCTCTAATTGTTGTTGCATGTTTTACGTGGCTGCTACGGGTATCTAGTAAGAACTATTCTTACCTACGCAAAAACCACAACGGTGATACAAAAATTGCTATTCAACCTTCTCAAGGACCGCCTTTGTCAAATCCGATCTGACTAAAGTGGGAGAGACAGACACCCGCCAGCCATCTTTATGCAACGAAGTTACATGTCAGTTGATGGAACCGGTGTCTCGTAAGCATACGAGTAAGGTTGGTCCGGGCCGCTTCATCCCACAATACCGCCGAATCAAGAAAAGACCAAGGGAGGAAGCAATCTGAATATCAACGCCCACAAACTCCTTTGTGTTCTACTTGAGATCTCATCTACGCATAGACCTAGCTCTGATACCACTGTTGGGGAACGTTGCATGGGAAACAAAAATTTTCCTACGCACACGAAAGATATATCCATGGTGATGAGCATCTACGAGAGGGAGAGTGGATCTACGTACCCTTGTAGATCGCTAAGCGGGAAGCGTTAAGAAACGCGGTTGATGTAGTCTAACGTCTTCGCGATCCAAATCGCAAGCCGTCCCGCGATCCAATCACGATCCGTCCCGGGATCCAATCACGGTCCTTCCGATCTAGCGCTGAACGGACGGCACCTCCGCGTTCAGCACACGTATAGCTCGATGACGATCTCCGCCTCCTTGATCCAGCAAGGGAGAGCGGAGAGGTAGATGAGTTCTCCGGCATCACAACGGCGTGGTGGCGGTGGTGGTGGAGCTGATCCGGCAGAGCTTCGCTAAGCTATACCGAACAGATCTAGAGGGAGAGAGAGGCAACCGTGGCTTTTCAGGTTGGCTGCCCTCTCAATCCCTCCACTATATATAGGAGGAGAGGAGGAGGTGGGGCGCCCTAGATCCCATATAGGGAGTGGCGGCCAAGGCAGAGGGGGGGCGCCCCCTAGGGAAACCCTAGGGTGGCTTGGCCCCCAAGTTACCTAGTGGCAGCCCCTTAGATGGGCTCCCCACCCTTGGCCGAAGTGGGCTAGGGTTTGGGTGGCGCCCAGCCCCCTTGTGGGCTGGTGCGCCCCCTCACCTTGGCCCATGAGGCCCCCCAACACTTGTTGGGGCCCCCCCGAAACAATTTTCGGTACTCCGTCAATTTCCCGGTACTCCCGGAACGCTTCCAAAACTTGATTCCCTTCGTCCTATATATCAATCTTCACCTCTGGACCATTCTGGAGTTCCTCGTCACATCCGGGATCTCATCCGGGACTCCGAGCAACCTTCGGAAACCAACATACATAACTCACCTATACCAAAATGTCACCAAACCTTGAGTGTGCAGACCCTGCGGGTTTGAGAACTATGTAGACATGACCGAGACACCTCTACGGTCAATAACCAATAGCGGGACCTGGATGCCCATATTGGTTCATACATATTCTACGAAGATCTTTATCGGTTGAACCTCTATGTCAAGGATTCAGTTAATCCAGTATGATGTTCCCTTTGTTCTTCGGTATGTTTCTTGCCCAAGATTCGATCGTCGGTATCTCCATACCTAGTTCAATCTCGTTACCGGCAAGTCTCTTTACTCGTTCCGTAATACAAGATATCATGTGTAACAATTAGTCACATTGCTTGCAAGGCTTATTGTGATGTTGTATTACCGAGTGGGCCCTGAGATACCTCTCCATCATAGGGCGTAACAAATCCCAGTCTTGATCCATGCCAGCTCAACAGACTCCCTTGGAGATACCTGTAGAGCATCTTTATAGTCACCCAGTTATGTTGCGATGTTTGATACACACAAGGTATTCCTCCGGTGTCAGTGAGCTGCATGATCTCATGGTCATAGGAATAGATACTTGACATGCAGAAAACAATAGCAATAAACTGGCACGATCATATGCTATGTTCATAGTTTGGGTCTTGTCCATCACATCATTCTCCTAATGATGTGATCCCGTTATCAAATGACATCTCATGTCTATGGCTAGGAAACCTTCACCGTCTTTGATCAACGAGCCAGTTTAACTAGAGCCTACTAGGGACACATTGTTTGTCTATGTACCCACACATGTAATTGAGTTTCCAATCAATACAATTATAGCATGGATAATAAACGATTATCATGAACAAGGAAATATGATAATAACTAATTTATTATTGCCTCTAGGGCATATTTCCAACAGGTTGAAGAATCTGCCACCCAACTCCATCAACACTTGGGAAGAGCCGAAGGAGCGATTTATCAAAAACTTCCGGGGAACGTGCAAACGACCAATGACGATTGTGGATCTTCAACATTTCGTCCATCACGGTGATGATTCGGCTCATCATTGGTCTCGCCAAACCCATGGGCACAGTGGGAAACCAAGGGGACAAGGCAATAACATTAAACTAAAACAGCCCAATGGCGGGTCATACTTTGTCGCTAACACCAACACTGGTTTCAAGAACCAGCGTCGCAACAACTGCCCCGGAGGAGCATACAATGGGAACAAACCGCGCAACTATGAGGAGGCACTCAAGGCGCCTTGTCCCAAGCATAGTACTCAGGACAAGCCATCCACACATTCATGGAAAAACTGTTATATCATGCAGGAATTCTGTAACCAGGCTTTCCAGAATCACCAAGGAGGCAATGGTGTGGGACATCCGGTTCAGCTGGGCCAGGGCGGCTCACATGGCGGATCATCCGGTGGATTTCCAGGATCAGGTTTTCCCGGCCAGGGTGGCTCAGGAGCAGGATTTCAGCATCAAGGAAACAATGGCAATGGATAGCGCTCTGGCTAAGGCAACCAGCAGCATAATAATCAAACTGGGTTTCAGAGTAATCCCAAACAGTTGAATAGTTGTCAGTACCACGTCTTCACCACCAGCACTTGCAGGCGAGACAACAAGCTCAAGCAAAGAGCCATCAATATGGTTGAGCGGGCAGTTCCTAGGCACCCTCCCCGGGTTGATAACCCGGGTGGTTTGGCCCTGGTGGTGGCGCCTCAGGTTGGTAGCTATACCCTTTCAAAGGTCCTCAAGGATGGGGGGAGCAGCATCAACATTTTGTATTATGACACCTTCCGACGGATGAACCTCCCTGAAAGCAAGTTGCAAACTTCAACCATAGTTTTTCACGGTATCGTCCCTGGGAAGTCAGCATACCCAATCGGGCGGATTAAGCTTGACGTTACTTTTGGTGACGAATTCAACTACATATGCGAGCCCTTAACTTTTGAAGTGGTAAAGATACAAATCTCGTACAACGCCCATTTTGGGCGGCCGGCTTTTGCTTGTTTCATGGCCCGGCCCTGCTATGTTTACCTCAAGCTCAAAATGTCGGTTCCAAACGGTACCATAACTATGAGTGGCAGCAGAAAAATAGCTCAAGAGTGCAAGGAAGGCGATGCAGCCTATGCCGAGTGGGCCTGCGCAGCCGAGGAGTTGAAGTTCTATGCGGCCAACATTGATCCTGCTGATATGAGCCCCCTCAGGAAGCCTACTACAGAGTCTGACTCACTGCTCAAGTTTAAGCCGGCTGAAGATACAAAGCAGATTGACTTCACGCCGAGCGACTCGTCTCAGCAGTTCACTATTAGGACCGGCTTGGATCCCAAATAGGAAAGTGTGCTCATCGAGTTCATCCGTGAGAATCGGGACATCTTTGCATGGAAACTTTCTGACATGCCTGGAGTCCGGAGAGAACTCGCTAAGCACCATCTTAACGTGGATCCAAAGATGAAACCAGTATGTCAATACCTCCATCATCTTAACGAGGAGAGACGCAAAGGTATTGTGGAAGCGGTAGCCCAGCTCCTAGCTGCCGGGTTTATCATTGAAGTTTTTCACCCCAAGTGGTTGGCTAACCCGGGTCTTGTTCTGAAAAAGAATGGTACTTGGCGTATGTGTGTTGAGTACACAGATCTCATCAAAGCTTGTCCTAAGGATCCTTTTTCTCTCCCACGCATCGATCAGATCATTGATTCTACGGCGGGTTTTGAGCGATTATGCTTTCTGGATGCATTCTCCGGTTACCATCAGATGAAGATGGCCATTGAGGATCAGGAGAAGATGGCTTTCATAACTCCCTTCGGCGCTTTCTGCTATATCTCTATGCCTTTTGGGCTCAAGAGCGCGGGGGCTACTTATCAGCGCTATGTTCAGAACTACCTCCACCCACAGATTGGACACAATGTTCATGCCTATGTTGATGATGTCGTGGTGAAGTCTCAGAAGAAGGAGACACTTCTGGATGACCTCAAGAAGATGTTTGCTAATCTTTGAGTGTACCAGATGAAGCTCAACCCGGCCAATTGCATCTTTGGCGTTCCTGCAGTCAAGTTACTAGGTTTTCTGGTTTCCAAGCGTAGCATCGAGGCCAATCCAGACAAAATCAAAGCAGTGACTTCGCTAGCTAAGCCGGCCAACGTGAATCAAGTTCAACGCATGGTTGGTCGCATTGCAGTGTTAAGCCGGTTTATAAGTGACCTAGGGGAGAAAGCAATCCCTCTTTATCAGTTGTTGAGGAAGACAGACGACTTTGTTTGGACTGACGCAACTAATGAAACCTTCAAAGCACTCAAGAAATAGCTGGCGGAGCTGCAGATCCTAGCGGCCCCGAAGGATAAAGAGCCTATGCTCCTGTACATTGCAGCCAATTCAATGGCAGTCAGTGTTGCTGTTGTCATTGAGCGAAAGGAGGCAGGAAAGGAGTATCCAGTACAGTGGCCGGTTTATTTCGTCAGTGAAGTCTTGACTTTATCCAAGAAGCGGTATCCACATTCGCAAAGGTTGGTTTTTGGCATCTTTATGGCAAGCTGGAAATTAAAACACTACTTCTAGGAGCATCCAATCACTGTAGTCAGTTCAGCACCTCTTGGCGATATTATACAAAATCGCTACTGGCCGGATTGCCAAATGGGCAATTGAGCTTGGGCCTCACCGGGTGAAATACATGCCACGTAAAGCAATTAAATCCGAAGCACTGGTGGATTTCATCAACGATTAGACTGAGCTACAAATCCCAGAGGATAGGCCAGATAACACGTACTAGACTATACAGTTTGACGGATCCAGACAATTGGAAGGCTCGAGGGCTGGAGTTATTTTGTCTTCTCCACGAGGTGACAATTTTTTTATGTTTTACGGCTCATGTTCCCTTGTACTAACAATGCAACTGAGTATGAGGCCCTCTTACACGGGCTCAGAATGGCTAAAGAGTTGAATCTTAGCCGGGTCAGGTGGTTGGGCGACTCAGACTTGGTAGCCCAACAAGTCTCAGGTACCTGGGATTCAAAGGATCCCTTGATGGCGGCGTATCGACGGGCAGTCATCGAAGTGGTGGTACATTTTCAAGGGTATCAAGTTGATCACATTGATCGCCAACTCAACGAGGCGGTAGATGCTCTATCACGGCTCGGCTCTCAGCGCAAGCCGTTCCCTCCCAACGTGTTCTTGGACGTGCTTCACAACCCCTCAGTTAAGTTGCCGTCTGAGGAAGACATCGCTATCCCTGACCTCAAGGCACACCTGGTGGCGGCTCTCCATGCTATTCCTGACTGGACGGTACCCTATTTGGCTTATCTGACTCGTGGTGAGCTCCCAGTTGAGGAAATCATCGGTCGACAGATAATTCGGCGGTCCAAGTCCATGACTATCATCAATGGCGATTTACATCGACGAAGCAGCACCGGTGTATTTCAACATTGTGTTTCCTCTGAGGAAGGCCAGGAGATCCTCAATGAAATCCATGCTGGCAATTGTGGTTATCACGCTGGCTCACGGTCCCTGTTGGCAAAAGCTTTTCGTCACAGGTTTTATTGGTTGACGGCTCATGCGGACGCAGAAGACATCGTGTGCAAGGGTGATGGATGTCAAAAGTTTGCTCGACAAGCTCATGTGCCGGCTCAAGAATTGTGTGTGATCCCAATTACTTGGCCGTTTGCGGTCTGGGGGCTTGACATGGTCGGCCCGTTTAAGCCATCTTCTGACAAGAAAACCCATCTATTGGTTACGGTTGATAAATTCACCAAGTGGGTCGAGGCGGAACCTATCAGCAATTGTGACGCGGAGACAACTGTCAAATTTTGAAGAAGTTGATCTTCCATTTTGGCTATCCTCATAGCATTATCACTGACAACGGTACCAATTTGTCCAAAGGAGCTATGGAGAAGTTTTGTCAACGTGAACATATCCGGCTTGACCTAGCGGCAGTTGCACATCCACAATCCAATGGACAGGCCGAACGAGCTAATCAAGAGATTCTCAAAGGGATCAAACCCTGGCTTATGGTTCCACTCCGGCGCACTCCAGGCTGTTGGGTTGAAGAACTCCCCGTAGTACTTTGGAGTATTCGCACAACTCCAAAAAGATCCACTGGATATAAACTGGTTTTCTTGGTTTATGGAGCTGAGGCGGTATTATCGGGCGATATCCGCCATGATTCTCCTCGGGTCACTGCTTATGTAGAAACAGATAGTGAGCAATCACGTCAAGATTCTTTGGATGCCTTGGAAGAAGAACGTGACTTAGCAGCAACCAGATCTGCTATATATCAGCAAGACCTACGTCTCTATCATAGCCGTAGAGTCCGAAGCCATACTTTTCAAGAAGGCGACTTAGTGCTCCATTTGATTCAAGATCAAACATGAATGCACAAACTTTCACCACCTTGGGAGGGTCCTTTCGTCGCCAGCAGGAACCTCAATAATTGTTCATATTATCTGATAGATCTATGAGAAGGCTCATATACTTTTGAAGAGGAAACAACCCCACCCTGGAACATTGCTCACCTGCGGCCTTATTATACTTAGAGCCACCGGCTCCTTTTTCTTTCTGTAACCCCCCTCCAAATTCTGTACATACTTCTTTATGTTCAAATATAATAAAGCCGGCTTCCCCGAAACTCGGGGTCTCTGTTGTTTCAGCCTACAAATTGAGCATGAGTCTTTATTTTTTGAAACATAAGTCACTTGGGGGCTTCCAACTCAATGAGTCACCCTTTAATATCCCTCTTGACTAGGCTATAAGCCGCCAATATATGGTTAAACCTACCAGTTTGCTTGATGCCACTCCGATTAGGTGACCCCGTGTACTCTTGACAAGTCAATCCATCTGGACCCAGAACTTATCAAGGTTAAAACACGACTTGAGTCACGTGAGAGCCGGCATACAGAAAGCTAGGATAAACCATGGGTTATCATACCCGGTTCATTAAAGCAAGACTTGAGCCTCGAAAGCCAGTCTCTTTGCCGAGTCTCACTGAGCCGGCTTATTAACCGTTCTTTCTATTGTTACAATATCTTTTATTACTTTATAACTTTTCACGTACAATATTATTCCTATTACCGGCTCATAAATGGGCGTCCGGGTTATCAACTGCAGTCATATTATGACCAGTGCCATCACATATCTTCTGCAACAACATTGTGGAATGTTTCAAATCAAGACTTGAGCCTCGAAAGCCAGTCTCTTTGCCGACTTATTTTGATCTGTCTTTTCTGATTCAATCAAAGGCTCATTGAGCACAACAACAGAGATATTCAGAGACATGTAAAAGAGCAGCACAATCATATTTTGGCAAACAGATCAAAACATCAAAGTTTCGTGGCACCTTCACCACCACAAAACGAGTGCAAACATGCACGATGGCACAATAGAGCATTTCAAGGTTTTAATACTACCCCTATTACAGGCTCACATTAGGAGCACCAAAATATTCATGTTCTCTACCCAACACTTGGGGGCTAGAGCCGCCTGGCGACTTATTCATCTTCGGAGACTCACCTTTAAGCTTGTTCCGCATCAGCCGCCTCTGGATCCGCCTCCGTCGGCTCATCTTCATCTTCAACCTGCTGGTCCTTTTGTTGCCACCGAATTGAATGCATAGAATCAAAATTTGAAGTCCGCTCAACAAGAGCTAACGCATCAACATTAGGAGCAAAGGGTCTCTTACGTAAGGGCGGCACCAGCTCCGAAGGTTCATCTTTGGGCGCGTTGATACGCTCATTCTCGTTGGAATATGCAGGATGATATAGTGACATGCCAACTTATTCAGCTATAAGCGTCGCCAACGGCTATCGATGCACTAGGACAGGGGTATCCAGTGCCCCTGACTTATGGACAGGCAGTAGTAGCAAAAACCCGTCAGTACAAGTTACCACACCACCAAGCAAGCATTCAAGAACCAGACCCCGGCAGCAACGACCTGCAGAAGGCCAAGAAAAAACCGGTAAGACCAACACAACGGCCCTGGAGGGGGCCAAAGCGTGCCAGCCATGTCTCCGGAGCCTGCCGGGGACTGAGGCGCGCACATCTCAAGAAGACCCGGCAAGCCATCCCCCGACAGGCACAAGCTGACCAGCCACCGCTCCACCACATCTCGACGCCAGTCACTTGTCGATGCGGTGTCGAGCCCTCAAGCGGCTAAGTGGCTCTCGCTAAGCACGTGACGACGCACCGGAAGGCAGTTTATACCCAGTTGACACCCGTCCAGCAACATGTCAAGACCCTAAGCAACGGCTAGCTAGGCGGTGGCAAGAGCTTGCCGGAGATGCATCCCCGAGCGCCACCTAGTCTAGCAATCATGGTATTTTGTCCTAAATACCAGAGTTAGTTACGATAGCTCTGTTAGCTATCTAATCGATAGATAATGACAGTTTTGGCATTGTGGTTGCCCCTTGCACTATAAAAGGAGGCCCAAGGCAACCTAGCTCAAGATTCGGACCTTTGGACACTTGTACTCACGTAGCAGCTCTCCCCAACGCGAGCCCTTGCCGGGATTGAGCGCTGCGTGTTCCTACGATCAATCCACCAAAAGCAGGAGTAGGGTTTTACGCTTCATAGCGGCACGAACCTGGGTAAAAATGCCAGCGTCCTGATCGTCGCCTTGTCTCATGCTCTCCACTCTTCGTGCAACGTGACCCCCTTTGCCGAACCACAAAGGGGCCTCTGGTCCCGTAGGTGATCGTGTGCATCCGTGCCCCGACATCTTTGGCACGCCAGGTAGGGGTACTCATCATTTGCGCGAACCAGAGTTCGTGAACGGCGAGTCGATCTTCATCATCATCTTCTTCATCCATGGCTCCCAAGAAGAAGCCCGGCGCGACCACGCATCCCTCCACTTCAAAGGCTCCCTCGCATGCAGCCGCAGACGCTATGGGCACTGAAAAGACTGCGAATGAGGCAGGTGTCGTGGGCGACACGGCTGGCGCAGGCAGCGCCACCGTCGCGTCCCCCGCAGCCGAGGTTCGAGCGGGGAACGCCGGAGAGGAGAAACAGCAACAACATCCTGGCGAGCACGCCCCTGGTGCAGCGGGCGGAGGAAACGACCAATCGCCGCCTCCCCACCTCGCTGATGGTCATGGTCGTCATGGCGGCGCACAATCCGGAGTGAGCTGCGACCCCCCGTCTGCGCCCATCACCAGCGCGGCTACTAGACGCACGCCTCGTCCAGAACAAGACGGAGCGCCGAGTGGAGCCGCGAACCCACGGACTCGGCCTGCCCCACGTTAGACCGCCCCGGTGAGCGGCGCACGTCGTCAAGGACACGACGACGCCCTTCTTGGTTCCACCAGGAGCCGGGCTACAACGCGGTCCGCCTCTTTCTCCATGCTGGACACGGCGTCGGAAGCAATGGCACGAGCCCAGCTTCTATTTAACTTCCCGCCGGTGGCTGACAAGATGGATGAGTGGAGAGCTACCATCCAGAGCTTGATATCCTTCGTCAAAGCCAACAAATCCCAGCATGCAGATCCATCGCGACACACACGTACGGCTATGGCGGCCCGTGCCAGCAATCGTGTCGAGTTGGCCACACCAATGGTGCAGTCCCCTCCGCGACAACAAACCTAGGAGCAGCCGCGGTGAGCTTCACATGCTGACGAGTTCGACGAAGCATCTATGGCCTTGTCGGCCCACGCGATCGCCGGGACCAGCGGCATGTCCTGGAGGATCGGCGGAAAGAAGACACGCGGATGACCATCGAGCGGTGTCGAGAAGCACACCGTCAATCTTACAGGCGCAATGGCCCAGGTAATGGCGAGCCCGCGCCCAGTGCTGGCGGGTACCTGCCTTACGAGGTGGGGTGCCCTGCCTTCACTCGCGAGCTGCGGCAGGTCCGCTGGCCATCGGCCCGAGCTTTGAAACCAGTGCTGACGGAGAAGTATGACAGGAAGCTGAACCCGGCGGAGTTCCTGGGCATCTACACGATCACCGTTCAAGCCGCTGGAGGAAGGGATGAGAAAGTGCTCGCCAAGTACTTCCCTTTGGCACTCAAGCCAAATGTGAGATCGTGGCTGATGCACCTGCCAGAAAACTCCATCTCATTATGGGCTGATCTGTGCAACTTATTCGTCGGAGCCTTCATAGGCGGCCATCAGGAGCCAGGACAGCCCAGTGATCTGCAAGTCCTGTCGCAAAAAGAAGGAGAGACATTGCGGAAGTACATTCAGAGATTTAGTCGGGTGCACCGCAACATCCCTGAAATACACCCCGCTGTCGTGATTGCCGCGTTCCATTCGAACGTGCGCAACAGGAGGATGCGGGCCAAGATGAATGTGAAACTCCCCAAGACTGTCAATGAGCTGTACACAATGGCGGACAAGTGTGCCCGTTCTGAGGAAGGAAGGCGACTCCCCGAAGAGGAGGCTGGCATCGAAGTCGACTCAGACGATGACGACGACGCCCCTGGCTTGAAAGGGAGGAGCCGAAAGCGTAACAAGAAGCGCAAGGGAAAGCCAGTGTTGGCTGTGGAGAGCTCTGGTAATCTCGCTGCCGGCAAGAAGGCCAAGGCCGAGACCCCCGGCAAGGAAGCTGCCACGTGCGCTGATTGCCGGGAGGCCGCAGCAGCAAAGAAAACTGGGAATTCCAACGGGCCGTACTGTAAAATCCACCGCACCAAGGGCGATGATCTCCAAGAGTGCCGCCAAGTTGAGCAGCTTGTCGAGAAGCAGAAGGCGGAGTACGAGAAGCATGACAAAGAGAAAGGCCAAGACACTGCTGCCGGGAAGGGCCGTGGCGGCAGAGGAGGCCGCCGTGGCAAGGCCCCACAGCAGAAGGAAAGGCCAGCCATAGGCCGCGAGAAGAATGAAACAGAGGATATGAGTGAGGATGAGGATGACGAGGAGGATTCCAGTGATCGAGAATTCCACAGAGCAACCGAAGCCATGTGTGTTGACGGAGGTGCATCTTTGCACTCCTCTCACCGACAGCTCAAGCAATGGGCGCATGAGGTCAACGTTGTGGAACCTGCTGCAGAGTCCAAAAGGCCACTCAGGTGGTCCCACAAGCCTATCATCTTTGATGAAGAGGACCATCCTGATCGCACCACCGCGGTCGGATGTTGGCCATTGTTTGTTTCTCCAACAATCTGCAACCTCAAGGTCACCAAGATGTTAGTTGACGGCGGGGCAGGGTTGAACTTAATCTCCCCAAAGGTGGTCGAGAGGCTGCAAATCCCTGACGGAGAGCTCAAGGCTATGGGTACTTTCCAAGGAGTCAACCCCGGCAGGAGCCGACCTAAGGGAAATTTCACTTTGCCTGTGACGTTTGGCGGGGAGTTAAACTACCAAACCGAGAAGGTGGTGTTCGATGTGGTTGAGCTTCCCCTACCTTACAATGAAATTCTTGGTCGCCCAGCCCTGACAAAGTTCATGGCAGCATCCCACTATGTTTACAACACTTTGAAGATGCCAGGACCGATTGGAATCATCTCTATCACGTTCGACAAAAAGGATGCAGTCATATGCATGGATAAGATATATCGAGACGCGGTAGCAGCTGAGGTCGCGAAAGCGCCAGGTCCTGCCAAGGAATCAAGGAAAGAGAGGAAGTCTAGCAGGGACACCGGCAAGGACTCCGGGAAGCGCGCCTCTTCGGAGTGCGCTGCACCCCTTCGAGGACCTGCCGGAGATTTCCACTAGAAAGAAAACCAAGGTTACCTATCCTGAGAAGATGAAGATCCCAACAGGGTAGGATGGCGCTGGTGGCACGTTCACCATCAGCGTCACCCTTATTGACAAATAGGAAAGCGCGCATGTTGCCTTTCTGCGGGCGAATGTCGATGTGTTTGCTTGGCAACCATCTGACATCCCCGGTGTTCCCAGGGAGGTAATTGAGCACCACCTTGTTGTCTGCCCCCACGCCAAGCCCGTCAAGCAAAAGGTTAGGAAGCAAGCTTTGGAGCGGTAACAGTTCATCGCCGAAGAGATCAAGCAACTTGACGCAACTGGTTTGGTCAGAGAGGTGTTGCACCCAACTTGGCTAGCCAACCCGGTAGTGGTGCGCAAGGCAAATGGGAAATGGAGGCTTTGAATAGATTTCACTGACCTGAACAAAGCATGACCGAAGGATCCTTTCCCCTTGCCGCGCATCGACCAGATTGTTGATTCCACCTTTGGGTGTGACTTGCTTTCTTTCTTGGGTGCTTACCCCGGATACCACCAAATTTTCATGGCTAAGGAAGATGAGGAAAATACCGCATTCATAACTCCGTGCGACACGTACTGCTTTGTACGGATGCCTTTCAGGTTAAAGAGCGCTGGTTCTACTTTTGCCAGAGCTGTGCAGACTGGATTTGGACCGCAGTTGCACAGGAATGAAGAAGCCTACATGGATGATATAGTTGTCAAGACCAAGGATGAAGCAACTCTCATACAAGACTTGGAAGAGACTTTTGCAAACATGTGCAACATCAATTTGAAGCTCAACCCTCAAAAATGTGTATTTGGCATTCCATCCGACAAGCTACTTGGGTTCTTTGTGTCAGCGGGGAATAGATGCAAATGCCGACAAGATCAAGGTAATTGAGAAGATACAAGCGCCCAAGACCATTAAACGCATCAGGCATTTGACCGGATGCGTTGCCTCGCTGAGTAGGTTTATCTCCAAATCCGCCGAACGCGCCCTGCCGTTTTTCAAGATCCTGAAGAAGGCAGGCCCGATAAAGTGGACCCTGGAATCAGAGGCAGCACTGCAAGATCTGAAAACTTACCTTTCTTCCGCTCCCACCTTGGTTGCTCCTAAACCACAAGAACCGTTGCTGCTATACTCGGCGGCAACAAATCAAGTGGTTAGTGCAGCACTAGTGGCGCAGCGACAAGTAGATGAGGATGCAGCCGTTGCGGCCGATGCTGCCGGGGACAAAACCGAAGCATCTGCGGCAAGACCCAATGTAGAACCAGGGGAATCTCGGCAAACTGACGAAGGCAGTTCCAAGAAAGTGGCAAAGAGGAAAGTGGTGCAGCGGCCGGTGTACTTTCTCAGCTCCTTGTTGCAGGGGGTTAGGTCAAGGTACTCTGGAGTGCAAAAGCTGAGAAAGCTGCGCCACTACTTCCAAGCCCATGAGATCACAGTTGTCACTCGCTTTCCACTACAGCGCATATTGGGAACCCCGAAGCCACCAGTAGGATAGTTGAGTGGGCCCTTGAGCTGTCAAGTTTTGGTTTGAAGTATGAGAGCACTTCCACAGTTCAGAGCAGGGCATTGGCGGAGTTCATTGCAGCACCCACGCCAGATGAAGAGATCCCAGAGACAATCCTCCCCGGCAAAGAAGCACCCAAGGATTGGATCATGTACTTTGACGGTGCTTTTTCGCTCCAGGGTGCCGGAGCAGGTGTGCTCCTCGTCGCCCCCACCGGAGAACACCTCAAGTATGTGGTTCAGATGCACTTCCCCCGGGAGGAAGCTACCAACAACACCGCTGAATATGAGGGGCTCCTTGCTGGCCTCAGAATCGCGGTGGAGTTGGGAATCAAGAGACTGATCATCCGAGGGGATTCACAGCTTGTGGTGAAACAAGTCAACAAAGATTATCAGAGCCCGTTGATGGAAGCATACGTGGAAGAAGTGAGGAAACTGGAGGAGTGCTTTGATGGATTACAAGTAGAGCATGTGCCCCGTGCGGGAAAGAACATCACTGATCATCTATCAAAGTGCGGTACCCAAAAACTCCCTGTGGAACCAGGAACCTTTATCGTTCGCCTCACTCAACCCTCAGTATCCCCATGAACGATGGCCAGGAAAAGAAGAAAGCTGAACTCCGACAAGCATTTCCCGGCAGAGCTTCCCAAAGCCGCTGGTAGAGAAGCTACCGGGGACAGTCTTGTTTCGCCTGGTGAGCAGCTTTCTCCTACGGAACCCCAGGTTCTTGTGGTCGAGACAAGCGCTCCCACAGACGAGGAGATGCCTTTAGTCCTAGTTGTCGAGCCCCAGGCTCCAACTTGGGCACATCACATAGTCCATTTCCTTCAAACAGGAGAACTCCCCGAAGGGCAAGAAGAGGCTGAAAAACTAGCCCGTCAGTCAAGTATGTACTAGTTTGTCAATGACAATCTGTACAAAAAAAGACCCAATGGAGTGAAATTAAAGTGCATTTGCCGGGAGGACGAACTAAGGCTGTTGGCGGAGGTTCACGGAGGTGTATGTGGATCACACATTGGATCTAGAGCTCTTGCCAGGAAAGCCTTCTGGCAGGGTTTCTACTGGCCCACTGCCCTCCAAGATGCAACTGAATTGGTCACCAAGTGTGAGGCCTATCAATTCCATTCCAAGAACATCCATCAGACAGCGCAAGCTCTCCGGACGATCCCTTTGTCCTAGCCCTTCTCGGTCTTGGGGCTTGATATTTTGGGCCGCTTCCCCCGTGCTGTCGGGGGCTTTGATTTCTTGTTCATAGCAATCCACAAATTCACAAAGTGGCCTGAGGTAGAGCCAGTAAGGAAGGTGACCGCGCATTCAGCTATGATGTTCATGAAAGGACTGGTGTGCCATTTTGGAGTACCTAACAGAGTTATCACCGACAACGGCACCCAGTTCACGAGCCACGCCTTCATGCAATTCATCCAAAGCCTTGGAAGCAAGGTCTCCTTCACCTATTTTGCCCATCCAAGAAGCAACGGGCAAGTCGAGAGGATGAATGCTGAAGTGCTGCGAGGTCTCAAGACAAGGGCTTTTGATAGGCTGCGGAGGAGCGGCAAGCGCTGGATAGATGAGCTACCGGTGGTTCTTTGGTCCCTCAGAATGACACCGAATCGAGCTACCGGCCAGACGCCCTTCTCCCTCGTGTACGGGGCGGAAGCAGTGCTCCCCACGAAACTCATATACGGGTCACCTCGAGTACTTGCCTACGATGAAGTAGAGAAAGAGCAGCTACGGCATGACGATGCCATGCTCCCCGAGGAAGATCGTCTCCTGGCTGTTGTGCATGTTGCACGCTACCAGCAAGCCCTGCGCCGCTATCATAGCCGCAGGGTACATGACCGGAGCCTTGAGGAAGGCGACCTTGTCCTTAGGCGCGTTCTGTCCACCAAGGGTACCAACAAGTTGACGCTGAAGTGGGAAGGCCCTTACCGGGCAGCACGAGTCACCAGACCTGGCGCAGTCCGTCTGGAGACCGAAGATGGCACCAAGGTGCTTAACTCACGGAATATTGAGCATCTTCATAAGTTCTATCCGTAAGGCGCGGCTGTTGGGCCCAGTCCCCGGCAACCACCTTTTGTACAAGCCTTGCCGAAGTTGCATGTAACCCTTTGTACAAAGCCAGACGCAGACCCTGTGGAACAATAATAAAGCTAGGCATTGCATCATATCATTGCATTGCACGTTCATTATGCATCTTTTATGATTGCAACATCGTCGCCTATTTAAGTTCTAGAGATTTGCTAGAGTACTTGTTGAGCCTATAATCCTTGTTGCTGCACTCTCTTCTAAAAGGATAGAGGCCTCTTCCCTGTGTGTTTTGCCACCAGGTAAATGTAGAAGGAGGACGAAGGAACAAGGATGGCGGCCAAGCGTACTCCAGAAAGGGATACTGCCTAAAAAGAGATAAGTCTAATTGCATATCCCAAGTTTTATGTTTGTTAGCTCCCTTAAAGGAAATCCTTACTCTCTTTTCGAAAATGCTCGGTGAAGTTCCCCCACGTGGTAAAAACCTTTGTCGGTACGAGCTGTTCCCCATCTCTTGATACTTATCAGCTCTGAGGGACCACGCCGATACCGACAAGGACCCCTGCCGGAGAACAACGCCAGCCTGCTACCGGGGGCTTGCTCCCCTTTTGGCGCTCGTGGTTAATAGTGACCCGGCAGGCGGTCCCGTGTGGCAAGGACAAACACATTGACACAGTAGAAACAAAGAGAGAAAAGGGTAGCACTCAGGGAAGTAAAATAACATTCATTCATTCGTTTGTTGATACAAATCGGATAAGAATTATATTATGATTAACTAAAACTTGGCAAACGCCTACATCTTTTGACTTATAAAAAGATAAGTGCCCCGTAATGCCTTTCTTGTCCCTCTCCTCCTAGGAGTTAGGTGAAGAAGAAGTAGAGGGCAAAAGGAGCGCCTGGCTGGGATTCAGCGCCTCCCCGTCAGGACCAGAGGGACGCGTCCGAAGAGCAGAAGGACCCCATCTTTAGGCAGGGCGGACGAAGCCGACGGAGCAGACAAGACAGACAAGGGGGAAGAAGGCGGAGGGAAGGTGCAGATGGTGGCGCTGCCGGAGCCCAGCTGGTGATGATGGTGCTGCCGGGGAGCGCGACGCGTCGGAGCCGTCATCCGCGCTCCTGAAGCGTCGTGGGTCCCCGACCGCCATCATCTTCCTCATCGCCACCGCTCGAGGGAACGCCTCCGCCGTCGTCCAAGCTCCCAACACGGCAACCAAGGGGCCCCACAGAGAGCATGGTCGTCCCCGGTGGCCAAAGGCGGGGAATTTCCCCCGCCCTTAAGAAGCACGCGCGAGCAAAGAACTCGCACCCATGCGTGCTATCCATGACACTATGGGTGCAGAACTTTACCACGATAGATGGTGAACCACGGATGCAACCGCACACACGCAATCGGCGGCCGTGCGAACGATCTTTCTCCATCACCCTGAAGAAGGAGTGCCGCCGCAGCTGTCCCTGGCGCGACCGCCGCGCCGACCGCTCCCCCATCCGAGACTCCTCCGGCAAACTTTCAGCTCGAAGTCATCGGTCCAGAGCGGGGACTGAGCATGGACACAAGGGGAAGGCCCTTCGATGACGAGCACACTCGCCAGGCCCTTCCCCCTGACCATCAGGGAGGAAGGGGCGGCTCAAAGACGAACCTGAAATGAAGGACGCAGTGTGGACTTGGGAGTAAGGAAGAGATGGAGATGGATGAGCAACGCCACTGTGACCCCCTAATTTATAGGGGAGAGCACGGGGGCTGGCTCTCCCCCACTCCAGAGTGGCCGCCCATTTCCACCAATCCCACTACCCACGACTCACGGGCGAACAGTTACCCCCTCACATTGCGCGCATGTGCATAAATTTTGGGCCTGACCCAATGGCACTAGGCAAGCGCGTGTGGGCCAGACCCGTGTGCTCCTGTCGGTGCACTAGGACAGGGGTATACAGTGCCCCTGACTTATGCACATGCAGTAGTAGCAAAAACCCGTCAGTACAAGTTACCACACCACCAAGCAAGCATTCAAGAACCAAACCCCGGCAGCAATGACCTGCAAAAGGCCAAGCAAAGACCGGCAAGACCAACACAACGGCCCAGGAGGGGCCCAAAGCGTGCCAGCCATGTCCCCGGAGCCTACCGGGGACCGAGGCGTGCACATCTCAAGAAGACCCGACAAGCCATCCCCCGGCAGGCACGAGCTGACCAGCAACCGCTCCACTGCATCTCGACGCCAGTTACTTGTCGATGCAGTGTCGAGGCCTCAAGCGGCTAAGTGGCACTCGCTAAGCATGTGGCGACGCACCAGAAGGCAGTTTATACCCAGTTCACACCCGTCCAGCAGCGTGTCAAGACCGTAAGCAACGGCTAGCTAGGCGGTGGCAAGAGCTTGCCGGGGATGCATCCCCGAGCGCCATCTAGTCTAGCAATCATGGTATTTTATCCTAAATGCCATAGTTAGGTACGATAGCTCTGTTAGCTATCTAATCGATTGATAATGACTGATTTGCCATTGTGGTTGCCCCTTGCACTATAAAAGGAGGCCCAAGGCAACCTAGCTAAAGATTCGGACCTTTGGACACTTGTTCTCACGTAGCAGCTCTCCCCAACGGGAGCCCTTGCCGGGATTGAGCTCTGCATGTTCTTCGTGTTCCTACGATCAATCCACCAAAAGTAGGAGTAGGGTTTTACGCTTCACAGCGGCCCGAACCTTGGTAAAAATGCCAGCGTCCTGATCGTCACTGTCGGATTTCGGGCTCCGCAAAACCCTCAAGGTTCGAACACAGGGGCGTGTGCGAAGATCCCCTGCAGCCTCGCCCAACCTAGCTCACTACACGATGCTTAGGATGATGAACTCACACGATGACGAGGAAGAAGATGCACACGGTGGTTTACCCAGGTTCGGGCCGCTGCGAATTGTAATACCCTACTCCTGCTTTCGTGGATTGCCTCTCGAGGAGGTGTGGTGGATGAACTAGTACAGTGGTGAGGAGCCTCGTGAGGGCGCTCGAGTGGTGTTCTTGGCTCTCTGCCTTGTCTGTTTTCCTCCCTTCGTCGTCCCCTTTCTACAGTGCAACCTAGCCTCTATATATAGTAGTGGCCCGGGTCCTCTTCCCTTATCGCAAAGGCGGGAAGGGATCCCACAACGGCCAAATTCGAAGGGGATAAGAGTACATCCCCACCTTGCCCAAAGGTGGTCTTCGCCTGCAAAGTAGCTGTCGATGATGCAGAGGTGGGCTCGGCGATGACATCCGTCCTGCTGGGCTCGTGGTCGTGGTCATGTTGCACCGGAATGGAAACCTTTGGGGGGCGCTTTGGGAACCCGCGTACGTCCTTGGTCCCTTTGCACCAAAGGGGAAACTGCTCCGCCTAGCAGGCTGGCGCCCGCCTGTCCTCTGGGCGAAGCCTTTAAGGGCAGCCCAGAGCGCCGCGGGCCCCAAATGCCTGCGGACTAGGCTCTGCGCGCGTCGAGCGCCTGGGCGGTGACGCCCCTTTTCCCCAAGGGCGTCAGGAACCGTCCCAAGTCAAACTGATGCGACACCTGTGTGCAGCGCCGGCCATCATTGCCCTTCCTTGAGTGATGCCGCCCCTTTGGGTCTCCACTCTTCGGGCCACACGGATGTGACTCGACAATAAGCAGGCGAGGCGACGCGGATGGGACTGCGCCGGTCGAATCGCCTCGCGGTGCCCGAGGGGTGCACGACGCCTGCCCTCCCATGACGCTTCGCGGTTGTAGTTACGCCTATAAATCCGCCCCGCCCCTAGGTGGGGCATTGCAGTCTCGAGGTGTCTTCTTGCTCCCATTGCTCCGCAGAAAAAATCCTCTCCTCGTCCTAGCTTCCCCTCTCCCATGGCGTCTGGAGGTAGTGCTGCGGGCGCGGGGAAGTGTGCGGGTCCGTCGGCTGCTTCGACCCCTTCCGGAGGCAGTAGCAGGGGGCCTTCGGGGCTGGCGCAAGTTCGCCGACGCTGGGCCATGGTCGAAGAGTGAATATTCCGCCGCCTCCTTCTTTCTTAGTTGTCCGGGTCCAGTGCGCTGGGCCTGATTCTCTCCTTCTTCCAGGGCGCCTGCGGCCAAGAAACGCAGGCTCGGCGAACTCCAGGAGGAGGTGGACACGCTGCGGGCCCAACTGGCGACCGCCGAGGACGCCTTCCAAGCTGCCCTCAGGGGCAAAGCGGAGGCCAAGGCGGAGCTGGCGTCTCTGCAGGCCCAGGTTAAGGAGGCAGCTGATGTCGTGCTGGCCGCCCAGGACGAGGCGGTGCACGCCAAGATGCTGGAGTCCCTGCGCGCCGAGCAGTATCTTGACATCGCCCGCAGCGGGGCCCGCGCGGTGAGCCGGTTCATCGGGGAAGCCCCCGTGCTGCCATGCGCGCACGGCGACGGGGGCTATCTTGAATTCTTCCGGAGGGTGGTGGAGGCACTAGAGACCGGCGTCTCCCGCGTGAACGCGGACAGCGAGGCCGACGCGCGTGACCTCCTGGACCTTGCCCTGACGTGCGTCTTCTCCAACTTGCGCCGCCACGCCCCGGAGCTCGACCTCCAGCGCTTCAGGGAGTGGGTGCCTGACGAGCTCCAGCGGCCCCTCCGGGACGAGGTGCGCCCGCACGTGGAGTCCCTGGTGGAGTGGTTCATCCAGGTGCCCGCCTCCAGCGGGGAGGACGATTCTGGCGCCGAGGCGGCCGGCGGCGCGGGCGGCGACAGCGACTCCTCCCTCTAGGCATCCCCTGTTTCCCTTTCATGGTTCCTGTAATCTTTTAAGAAGAACTTGGCCCCGGAGGGCGTTAGCCTTTTGCGTATTACCTTCGTCTCCGTCCTTCCTTTTCTTAGAACGCTGGTCGCCTGCTTGCCATGACGTGACTTAGTTTCTTTGCGCGGGGCTTGGCGCCGACGCCGCTGCGGCCTGGTGACGGCGGCCGGCTGGGCCTTCACGAGGTGTCCTCTCCTGAGGGGCTGCTTGTGGCCGCCGCTTCCCGGGTTCATGGCCTTGTCGCTCGCCATTTTTCCTGGCGCCTCAGTCCTCAGGGATCTCGGTGGCTGCGCGTGGTGGCCCGCAGTACCTGCATCCTCACATTAGTGTGCACAACCTTTATCCCGCCCTCGGGTCATCATTAGATCAGAAGGCTCTTACTTGGTTCGGTAGTGTACTTAGCTTGTAGGGCGGTGACGATCTTGTGCATCACGAGCCACGGCCGGGTTGTCCAGATAGTAAGCGATTCCTCCTGGGACGCTTCCTCCTTGTTTGTGGGACGGTTTGGGAGCCCTTTCGGCACTCTGTGTCTGCAGGCCCCAGTCCCGCACATTTCTCGACCACCATTAGGAACGTCCGGATCACCAGGACGCAACTACGGGGTGAGGCCTCGACACCCTTGATACTGACCGGATCACCAGGATGACGTCAAGGGGGCGAGGGGCTATATGACCGGTAAGGCTCTTGAGGCGCGTTGCTCAGGAGCCCCCTTTGACGCTCAAGCACCTCTACGTCGGCAGGTCTCAGTCCCGCAAATTCCTCGACCACCGTAATGTACGTCCAGATCACCAGGACGCAACTACGAGGTGAGGCCTCGACACCCTTGATGCCGACCGGATCGCCAGGACGACATGAAGGGGCGAGTGGCTATATGACCGGTAAGGCTCCTGAGGTGCGCTGCTCAGGAGCCCCCCTTGACGCTCGAGCGGCCCCCATTCCGTCTTGCCAGCTGCTGCCCCAGGGGGAATTGGGCCTCCTGAGGCTCCATGCTACGGTGCCGCTCTGGTCGCAGCCCCCGAGTGGGGGTTGACCGCCAAAAGAAGCAAGTCCCTGAGGAGACAGGGCCTTGCTATCCAGCTCCGAGGCACCTCGGGGAGGGCCGGAGCACACGGGCCCTTGCGAAACACCAATTCAGAGAAAGAGACTACAAGACCGGAAAAACGAGAGAACGATGAGAGAAAAGTCCCCGCCCCTTTTTATTTTTAAAAATAGAGTTCAGGAGTTCTCAAACTTCATTCCAAAAAGTGGCAATTCGAACACCAAAAAGAAGCAAGCAACTGCCGCGTCCGGCACCTAGGATAGTCTTCGTCTTCGTCTTCCCCCAGCGCGGAGCGTAGGGCATCCACGTTGCGTGGGCATAGCCATTGGTGGGCAGTGTTGTCCGCCAGCGCAGAGCATGGGGCTTCCACTTGGGCGTGGGATGGAACCCCTCCGCGTCCTCGGGGGGCTCCGGGCGTATACAACCCACTCATTATTACGTGAGAGTGTCACGGCCCTAGATAGCTGGGCAAGCCCCCAGGCGCACAGCCCGGTTGCTCCCAACTCCATCAAGAGTCACCCCGTGCATTTCTGCTCGGTTGCGCGCCTCTATGACCCTAGCCCGAATGCATTGTTCCCCGCGTACCCGTAGGATTGCGCTCCCGCAGCCCAAACATGAGCACAATGCATCCGGCACAGCCATAGAGGTGTTTTGTCGATCAAGCCACCTCGTGAAGCATCGGGCGCCGGCCGGACAGTGTCTTGAGGGCCTCGTAAGGGCCTCGTGAGGCTGAGCCGGCGCTCCGGTTGCCGTGGGTGGCCCGCGCTACCTGTGTCTTGCTGCTCCCCCCAGGCCGCTACTCCTGAGGCATCGGGCCTTGGCTCGGTGTTGCTTGCTTGCGAGGGCGACGGCTTGTGCCGTGCCCCACGGGCATGGGGGCGTCCTCCCTCTTCCCCCCGCTCGCGTTGTCTAGGCCAGGTGCTCCGTCGGTGAAAGCCCCCAGGCCCAGCTTGGGGAGGAGCCCGGCTCTATTCTTGGGGGGTGTTGGCGCCTGCGGCAACCGCCTGATCCATCCCACCGTCCGGAGGTACGACGTAGCTTGGTACATAGGGCTCTACATAAGCGCCCGGTTCTCCTTCTGAGCCGCCAGGCGGGGCGCCGGGGACGCCCTCTTCAGGCGGCGGCGGGGCACCGCCCTGTGCGCGCAGCCCGCAGACCCTCCTGCGACGAGCCTCGGCTCGAAGTTGCTTACCTCTGCCACCACCGCTGGGTGGGCCGCGTGCTTCCTGGCGTGGGTTGTTGCCTTGGCGATTGGATGCGCCTTCGCCGTGGTTGCTTGCTTGTCCGGACGCCTGTGCCGCCTGCTCCCTGTGCAGGATGGCGCGCTCCCGCCTGATTAACCCAGGCTATTGACGGTCCGTAGGGTCACGGAGGCGCGTGTCGGTGCGCGCGTGGATCGCCCCGTTGTTTCCTCCGTGCGCTCCATCGTCGGGGCCGGGCTGCACCCCGAAGCCGGTCACCGGAATTCGGAGGAGAAGGAGCACGGTGTGCGGCGGGCCCCGCTCGGGCTCACCTAGGGCCTAAGGGGGGACACCGCCGGCGGGCTGGGGGGCAGGCACGGCGAACGAGCCCCCAGCGCCTGGCGCCAGCGGTCTTGGACAAGAGTGAGGAGCCATGGCCCTCCGCACGACGTTGACCAGCTCTGCGATGTGGTCGGCCCATGCGTCGAAGCCCCCGTGCGTCGGGCGGTGGCTGACCATCTCGCTTGCCATCAGCAGCGCATCGTGCACGTCGAGGTCTCCCACGTAGGTGCGACGCGACGCCGGTGCCGAAGGCACCGCCCGTCCATCGTGTGTTCGGTCGGCGCGAGAAGCGACGACGGTGGAGACGAAACTGGCGGCTTGATACTGACCGCCCAGTGTCGTGCCGCTGGGGCATGGGTCTCGGTCAGCAGCGGCAGGATTGGTGAAGACAGATCCGCCGTGGACGGAGGAAGCTTGTTGGGCGCTGTCCATCGGAGCGGTGAGGGGTGGGATGAGCAAGGCTTGAGGAAGACTTCGACACGCCCCAACCTGGCGTGCCAAATGTCGGATTTCGGGCTCCACAAAACCCTCAAGGTTCAAACACAGGGGCATGTGCGAAGATCCCCTGCAGCCTCGCCCAACCTAGGTCACTACACGATGCTTAGGATGATGAACTCACACGATGACGAGGAAGAAGATGCACACGGTGGTTTACCCAGGTTTGGGCCACTGCGAAGCGTAATACCCTACTCCTGCTTTGGTGGATTGCCTCTCGAGGAGGTGTGGTGGATGAACTAGTACAGTGGTGAGGAGCCTCGTGAGGGCGCTCGAGTGGTGTTCTTGGCTCTCTGCCTTGTCTGTTTTCCTCCCTTCGTCGTGCCCTTTCTATGGTGCAACCAAGCCTCTATATATAGCAGCGGCCCGGGTCCTCTTCCCTTATCGCAAAGGCGGGAAGGGATCCCACAACGGCCAAATTCGAAGGGGATAGGAGTACATCCCCGCCCTGCCCAAAGGTGGTCTTCGCCTGCAAAGTATCTGTCGATGATGCAGAGGTGGGCTCGGCGATGACATCCGTCCAGCTAGGCTCATGGTCGTGGTCTTGTTGCACCGGAATGGAAACCTTTGGGGGTGCTTTGGTAACCCGCGTACGTCCTTGCTCCCTTTGCACCAAAGGAGAAACTGCTCCGCCTGGCAGGCTGGCGCCCGCCTGTCCTTCCTTGCGTCATCCTTGACTCTTGAGGCCAGGTTGTACATAGAGATCTCCGCCGCTCCGGAGGGGGCCTGAGGAGGCCCACCCCTTGCTAGTCTTGGTGCCGCCTCCCTCGCGAGCTCGGGTCCTCGTGAGGACCTTGTCTTGAGTGGGGCTGCGCCAAGCCATGCCTGGCTGACGATGTGGGCCATGCCCTGGGCCGCAGGCAGGCAGGTCTGGGTACCCCCGTTCCCAGAACGCCGACAGTCGCGCTGTCTCATGCTCTCCACTCTTTGTGCAACGTGACCCCCCTTGCCAAACCACAAAGGGGCCTCTGGTCCCGTAGGTGATCGTGTACATCCGTGGCCCGACAACGTCCGAGTCTCTTTCAAGCACTTGGCGAAATCGACATGAGTAAACTCTGAGCCGTCCAGCTTGAATTCAGGAAAGCCATCTTTTAAAGCTTCAAGATCTAGCTCAGGTAAATATGCCTTGGCCCGGGCAAGAGCCATATTCGCTACTCCCTGAGCCGTCGACTTCCGGATCTCTGTGACCCATTGTGGCACAGTTGATAGCTACTTCAACATGTCCTTGATGCTCCTGGGCGGGTATTTTAAATTCTTTACTGCCATTATGGTGTAGACAAATCCTATGAATAGCTGCTCTACATATGTGAAAATTGCCTTTAATTTCACAATAGGCAACTCCACAAGGATATGTTCATTTTGTCCTGCATACAACAACAATTGAGATAATGAACCTCCATATCATCATAACCCGACAATTCAAAGTGAAAGAGCTATAAGTACATACCGAAGATGTCCGTCAGCATCTCGTTTATTTTTTTACAAGGGTGGCATAGTTTTCCTTCAAAGGACAAAGTTTACCCTCAGCCTTTTCAGCAAGCTTCAGAAGGGCGGCCTTTTCTTCTTCAAAAATTTTCACGGCCTGCTCAAGACGATCACGCACTGGACGCGCAGAGTCTTCAAAACGAGCCGCCATAAGATCGGCTTCATCCTTCAGCTTCATCTCTTCTTTGAGGCGTTTCTGCAGTTTCACAGCCATAGATTCAACATCTTCTACATATCCCTGACAGGCATACAAGCATTATCAATAACTATGTCTACAAAAGCCTCAAGCCGCCGTACAAGAGGCGACTTGACCCTTGGGGGCTACGACACTTTGAATTTATTTTCATATGATCAAAGTCCCGTGTGGATTGTGAACAATCCACATAGCACTTGGGGGCTAATGTGCCAAATTTTAAAGCCAAAAACAATTACAAGACCCGGCTATTTCACAGAAATAAGCCGGCCCTTGGGGGCTACATGATTTCAAGCTTACAAAGCAAATGCTTACTTCTTATGAAAGAAGACTCGGCTAACTCAGCAAGATAAACCGGCCCTTGGGGGCTAGATCATGGTTCTGATTTTTCTTCAAGTACAAAGTACCGACTCGTTGTCATCATAATGACCCGGTCCTTGGGGCTATAGCTACAGTTCAATATACGTATTTTGAAGAACCAACTTATCATTTTCATAATAAGCTGGTCCTTGGGGGCTGAAGACAGTATATAAAGACAGAATGGTTAAGCAAGAATCTTACCTCATATTAAATTGATCTCAATTTCCCGGCTCTCAGATAGAAGGGTCAAGTACTACTGGTGGATATCCTCAACACCAAGCGTAGATAGATCTGGAAGTTCCAAGTTGGCTTTCCCTTTATCCAAGTTCACCGGCTCTTCCTTGGCACAATTTTAGCCAAAGAAGTGGAAAAAACGGGAGCCTGGAAGCCCTCCTTAACAATTACAACATCCGGAATTTTCTAGTCAGCCGGCGGAATAGGATCATCCACATGAGCCGCCGGACTGGAAGGATGAGCTGGGCTTGGCGGGTGAGCAGATGGATCGACTAAGATGCCTTGCGCCTTGATGACCCACAAGTATAGGGGATCAATCGTAGTCCTTTCGATAAGTAAGAGTGTCGAACCCAATGAGGAGCAAAAGGAAATGACAAGCGGTTTTCAACAAGGTAATTTCTGCAAGCACTGAAATTGTAGGTAACAGGTAATTTGATAGCAAGATAATTGGTAACGAGCAAGTAACGGTAACGGTAAATAAAGTGCAGCAATGTATCTTTTGTGGCAAAGGACAGGCCAGACCAGTCTCTTATGATAAGCAAAGTGTTCTTGAGGGTACACAGGAATTTCATCTAGTCACTTTTATCATGTTGGTTTGATTTGCGTTCCCCACTTTGATAATTTGATATGTGGGTGGACCGATGCTTGGGTGCTGTTCTTACTTGAACAAACCTCCCACTTATGATTAACCCCCTCGCAAGCATCCACAACTACGAGAAAAGTATTAAGATAAAATCTAACCATAGCATTAAACGTTTGGATCCAAATCAGCCCCTTAGGATGTAGCGCATAAACTAGGGTTTAAGCTTCTGTCACTCTAGCAACCCAGCATCTAATAACTACTCCACAATGCATTCCCGTAGGCCCAAAGATGGTGATGTGTCATGTAGTCAACGTTCACATGACTCCACTAAGGGAATCACAACATACATATCATCAAAATATCGAACACATATCAAATTCACATGATTACTTGCAACATGACTTCTCCCGTGACCTCAAGAACAAAGGTAACTACTCAAAAAATATTAATGCTCAAGATCAGAGGGGTATTAAATAGCATAATGGATCTGAACATATAATCTTCCACCAAATAAACCATATAGTAATCAACTACAAGATGTAATCAACACTACTAGTCACCCACAGGTACTAATCTGAGGTTCCGGTACAAAGATTGACCACAAGAGATGAACTAGGGTTTGAGAGGAGATGGTGCTGTTGAAGATGTTGATGAAGATTGGCCTCCCAAAGATGAGAGGGGTGTTGGTGATGATGATGGCTTCGATTTCCCCCTCCGGGAAGGAAGTTCCCCCGGCGGAATCGCTCCACCGGAGGGCAAAAGTGCTCCTGCCCAAGTTCCGCCTCGAGACAACGGCGTTCGATCCCAAAAGTCCTCTCCTTATTTTTTTCTAGGTCAAAAGACCTTAAGTACCAGAAGATGGGCACCGTAGGTGGGCTGGGCTGACCACAACCCACCAGGGCGCGCCTGGGGGGCCTGGCGCGCCCTGGTGTCTTGTGGTCACCAGGTGGCCCCCGTCTGGTAGTTATTTGCTCCAGTATTTTTCATATATTCCAAAATAAATCTCCGTAAAGTTTCAGCTTATTTGGAGATGTGCAGAATAGGTATCTCTGATATGCTTTTTCAGGTCCAGAATTCCAGCTGCCGGTATTCTCCCTCTTTGTGTAAACCTTGTATATTATGAGAGAAAAGGCATTAGAATCACTCCATAAAGCATTATTATGCATAGAAACATTATAAATAACAGTAGGAAATCATGATGCAAAATGGACGTATCAACTCCCCCCAACCTTAGACCTCACTTGTCCTCAAGCGAAAGTCGATATCGAAAAACATGTCCACATGGTGTGAGAGAGAGGTGTCGATAAAACAAAATACGGACATAGTAGCATCATGCTTATTATCATAGCAGCAACAAACTTATCATAGAACTTATTCATGTAACTTTTATTATATAACTTCATCATATAATTTCTTATGAATAAGTGACAATTCATCACAACATAGAAGTATAAAGCATACACCTTATTGAAAACCAACAAACTATGTTCTCAGTCAACTTTGCAACTACAATTCATTATATTTTTAGGAAGGGTCTCGTGTCAGAGCCTTTTGGCAAGTCCACATACTCAACCATCATTTGATCTTCTATGATTGCTAAGGCTCATAGCATACCCATGAGCAAAAAGTTTCAACCGAACACATAGAAAGATAGGGGCTTATAGTTTCACCTCCCAACTTATTCGCCTCAAGGGTGATGTCAACAATAATAACTCATGCTCACTCATATCCAACTTGATATATGTGCCTAGATCTTTCCTCACCACATGATGCTTGCAAAAAGATAAAGTAAAAAGGAATAGGGAAGAATACTTTGACACTTGCATAAAAGTAAATACATAAAAGTAAAAGATAGTCCCTTCGTAGAGGGAAGCAAAGGTTGTCATGCTCTTTTTGGTTTGTATGCCAAATCCCTTAATGCAAAAGAATGTCATGTCATATTGCCCCTTATGATAGCAACCTTTATTATGCAGTCCGTCGCTTTATTACTTTGCCATCACAAGTTCGTACAACGCTCAATTTTCTCTTACACCAATTGATCAAACACATTTAGAAGCAATTTTTATTGCCTTAGTGCACCGATGAAAACTTACTTGAAGGGTCTTACTCAATCCATAGGTGTAACACCCCAAAAAATTAATCATGTTTTATTAATTATTATTTTTTGCCAGGAATACTTATTTTCTATTTTCTGGATTTTTCAATGGATTTCAGAGCCACTCTTTTCCTCTGAATTACAAAATTCTTCCCTCTTATCTGAAACTTTGGAATAACATTGTTGGACTTGAATGTTTCACTAAAGCATTTTATTAAGACCAGTGGGATTATTTTTATAATAAAAACTTGCCAAGTTTTAATTCTTTTAATGACATTTTCATTCTTTTAAAGGCATGAGTTGCACTACAACTACTTCATAAGTTCTTTTAAAAATCCCATAAAAATTTGTAGATGACATTAGAAGCCCCTGGATCACTTTTATGCCAAAACCCAGCCATGTGTTTTGTAAATTTTGAGCAAATCGTCCTCTTCTTCATTCTGGTCCAATTTGACAGTTTGTACTACAACCCCATTTTTTTTTTCTCTAATGGCCTTGAGATCTTTCCTGCTTGTAGTTAACCCTACAAAACTCTTAAGTCCAAGAGTTTAGACCCATTGCAGTATTTTAATCCCATGGAATAATGCCCTGTAGTTTCTGTCCAGAAATGGTTTTCTCAAAAACTTGCACTAGGAAGTTTTTGATTTTGCCAGTATGATCTTGCCATAATGTTGTGGACCTAAAGAGTCCCCAATCTGGTAATTTTGGTGATCAGAATATATTCCTAGATAGCCCTAGCATTCTGTCGAGCACCTGGTGTGCATGAACATAATTGGCATGTTTGTCAGCTTGCATTGTGAACTTGCCCTATTTGCCAAACCAGCATGTCTACGGTGTCTATAGAATCCCCACTAATATCCCTGTTAATTTCTATCCTCATCCACAGCCCCTAGCTCACGCTGGCATTTCGTCGAGCGCCTGGCGCATGTGACCAGAGCACGGCCAGAGTGCACATTTTGCACGCGCGCGCAACCGAGCCGCCGCGCTCGCCTAATCCCGCCCCTGGCCTTTGCTCGCCCGCAGAGTCGTTCCCGCGCCCCCTCCGAGCCGCTAACGTCGCTCCAACCATCCACTAGCGCCGCGTAGCGCCGCCGTCAGAAGCTCTTGGCGGCATGCCTTCGGCCGCAGCTCGCCTTTGCCATGGCCGGCGCCGCCCGAGCCACCCCCGCATGCCAGCTGCCCCCTGGATCAGCTCGAGCTCATCCGCGAGCTCGTCCGCTAGCGCCAGCTGCCACCACGTCGCCCGCTAGCTACAGGCCGCCGTTCCTATCCGTCCGTCGCGGGAACCGACCTTCGCCGCCTATAAATAGGACCCCCGCGACTGTAGTGCACTCCACCCCCCCCCCTCCATAGTCCCGTAGTGAAGCCCCCGAAGTAGCCATACGACCGGAGGAACCCGTCTTCCCCGTCTTCGGCCGAGCCACCTGCCGCCTCGGTTCGATCAGATTTGAGCAAGCCAGCTCCTCCCCCGAGCCAGTAGCTTCGCAGTTAGTTTCCTATGCTCCCATGATGTTGTTCCCGCCTCCAATTTGCTCCGGGACCAAGCACGCGTGAACCCCCTCTTTTGCCCATCGCCGCCGTCCGCTAGAGTCGGTACCGCCGGTGACTCCGCCCAACCCTGTGGCTGTGAAGACTACCAGGAGGACCCTCAGAGCCTGTTGGATCCATTACCGCCCCCGGGGACTCAGTAGGAGCCGTCAGTCGTCAGCAGCGCTCACCGGAGCTCGCCTCTGCTTCCTCGACAGGAAAGCGGGAGGGAGGAGACGAACCAGACAGGTGGTCCCCACCTGTCGATGAGCCAGCCTTTGCCTCCAGTGGCGCAGCCCCGCCGAAGCGTTTCCCTCTGGAGAAAGGATATTCGTGTAAGTGCGCGACTATTCTCAAAAGACGTATTCAACTCGAACCGTTTTCCTTTTTTCTGATTTATTGAAAACAGAGTTTGACCCCTACTTTGACTGGCTATAACTTTTAAAATAAAACTCCAAATGAACTGATTCTTTTCCTACCTCTCTCAAATTTCACGTAGTTTATTTTAAGATTTATTTGAAAAATAATTAAGACAACTTTTTGTACTATTTTGAATTTGTGTGTTGATTCGAATATTTTCAAAATAGGATATGGGAGGAGAAGAAAACTTTCAAAAGTTTTGGAGTGCACCCTACATCCCTACACATGGAAGGCAAGCATTCTGAACCTTGGTATAGTATTTGTTGTGTGATGTTTGGTGTGACGAATAAAACTACAACACTAAGTTGACATGAAGTGCGCGTTATTTCATGTGAAGGTGTGATCATGCTTGCAAATGCATGGTGAGGATTTCTTGCTAAGGAACTTGAGATGATTGTGGAAGTAGTCACCACCTTGTGCCACTCATGCCTACCGGAAGGAATCCGGGATAAGCCTCTGTCTCGGGTTGACATGAGCTTGGTGCTGACACCTCATTGGAGCAAGAATGGTCAGTGAGGCATGATGGAGTGTGATGAGTGGTGATTCTGTCATATATTGTGAAAAATATTTGTTGTGCTAATCATGCAGGGAACACTTAAACCTCCTGAGTCGACCATAGATCGAGTCTTGTTCCAGTAACCCCCATACTTGTTTCGTACTACCACTTGTCCCTATCGCAGGTAGGGTACGGTTCAGTAAGTTGTCAAACCCTTTCTTGGCACACACACCGTACAGAGAGGCCATAGTGGAAGATACCGGAGGCATCTGGTAGGCATGCCACTTGGTCCGGGGGCATGGGTGTTTCCGGTTGGGACCGAGAGGGGGGCACCCCTTAGTAGCGCGCGGTATAAATGTGATCCCATGCCAATCGACCTTGTAGCCTCCCCACTTAGAGTTTTCCTTAACGAGTGTCGTGGGTGATTCCAGGCACCGATAAGTTAAGCTGGTGTGTGCAGGTCAGGTGTGTTTTCAACTCAGAGACCGTAAGCGGAATTAGTCCCGGTGGACTAAGGGAATCCGTTACTCGTGGGTAAAGAGTACACCCTCTATAGAGTTTCCATCTATTCGAATAGCCCTGTCCGTGGTTAAGGACTACAGTCTGGGATGGGTCGAGTGTTGGTCTTAGTGTCGGTCTTCGGAGGAAAACTTCTAAACCGGTATATTGATCATGACGTGTGACAAATGATGATTATGCTTATTCTTATCGTGGACTAACCATGTTATTTATTTGCATTGCTGAGTATCACTTGGGATGGTTCTACCTCCTGGATACTCATTGTGGTTATTATCTTATAAAACCCTTTATGTGGCGTCGCTCAGACGCCCGACTGTGGCATGAAGGCTGTTTATTTTATATATAAGCCCTTTATGTGGCGTCGCTCAGACGCCCGACTATCGCATGCATGTTGTTTACTTTATATATAAGCCCTTTATGTGGCGTTGCACAGACGCCCGACTGCGGCACGTATGTTATTATTATTCTTTATAAGCCCATTATGTGGCGTCGCTCAGATGCCCGACTGTGGCATGTGTTATAATGTTTCCCTTCGTGGCGTCGCTTCAGACACCCGATCGGATTATTTTAATTTCATTCCCTGATTGGATTATATTATTTTTATTCCCTGATTGCTTACTCATTTTAACATGAATGACCTGCTTGCTTGCATCATGAATTTTATTTGGGTGACTGACTAAGTGATCGTGGATTATTTCAGTGCATGATTATCACCTGCTATATTATACCTGTGTTCATGATGTTTGCGAGTACATTCAAAGTACTCACTAGCTTGTCCCTGGCTATTGTCTTGGCCAGATTTCTTGCTTGGAGAGGAGTGCAATGACGACAGCCCCGGAACCTAGGCAATGAAGATAGCAGCCACGCGAGGATAGGAGTTATCCAGGTCAGCTGTTCCTGTGGGCAATGGAGTCCCATAGACGCTAATGATCCGCAAACCGCTTCCGCCATCATCCACTAGAAACTTTTGTTGTACTCATAGACCACAATGGTCTTGTACTTCAGATTTTGTATTTTGCTTGGAATTTCTGTATCAAGAATGTGCCTCACCAGCTAACAGTAATCCTGGGGTTGGTGAGCACAAGGACCATTTGTTGGGAAATTAATATCCTGGAAAACCGGTCCTAACAATAGGTAGGTATGGTGGACTCTCAAAACATGAGTTTGGGTTCAGGGTTTTTGGATGCACAAGTAGTATCTCTACTTAGTGCAGAATTTTTGGCTAGCAAAGATATTGAGCAAGCACCACATGTTGAAGGATCTATGACAATATAACTTCTATGTGAATATGAACAAACATAAATCATTACGTTGTCTTCTTTGTCCAACGTCAACAATTTTGGCATATAATATTTAATGGGGGCACACAATCATAAAAGATGTCCAAGATAGTGTATTTGTATGTGAATCTTCTCTTACCTTATTAATTCTTTCATGAATTGCATCATTGACCAATGCTATGTTTGTCAATCTCCAATAAATTTTACTACTTATACTTTTCCTTATGTGGTGTCATTACTTACCATAAGATTAGCATATGATATTTTTCATTATTTCTTTTTATTTTGATTGCAACAAGAAGGTAAAGAAGCAAATGCTCAAACTAAACTTTATTATATAACTCTCACTCGATTACATAGATAGATAGATCACGAAACTAGCACTCGAAAATAGATCATACTAAACTCTTATTTAACTCGATCATGCAATAGCTATGGATTGAACTAAAATAGGTAAAGGTAAATAAAAGTGATGGTGATACGATACCGGGGCATCTCCCCCAAGCTTGGCACAAGCCAAGGGGAGTGCCCATACCCGTGTAGTCAAGTCTCCTTTGGTGGTGAAGATGATGAAGGTGGTGGTGATAAAGTAGCCGTCTTCTTCAGCTTATACTGGAGCATAAAATTTTCCTCCCTTAGATCCTGATTCTCTAATTCAAGCTTTAATATCTTTTGGCATAATGCCGCCTTGCTCTCCTACAGAAAATGAGATGGGAGAAATTGAACCTTAGGTTTGTATCCTATAGGGAGGCTTGACTTCTTGAATTCCACATGCATGTCTCCAGGCTGAGGTAGTGGGTCATCCTCTTCCTCAGAGCTATCATCCTTTGCTTCCTTCATGTTGGCGTCTTACTCCTCATCCGTGGTCCATCCATAATGATCCACCTCACCATAGACCTTAGGGTTTGCAATATAGTCAGCAACATAGCTCTCCCCCTCTGAATCTTGAGACAACATATTTTTAGATCTGACAGAAAAACAGCATGAAACAAGAACAAAGGATACTTCTGCGATGCGGTGGTCAAATTGTCCGGGGGTATATATAAAGATTTTTTTATCTTGGGATGCAAGAATATGGAAGGAAAACGGAGTCGGGAAGGTGTCCGAGCTGGGCACAACCCACCAGGGTGCGCCAGAGGGGGCAGGCGCGCCCTAGTGTATCGTGCTCACCTCGGTTGCTTTCCGGCTTATTTCTTATTTTCCTAATTTTTGTAACATTCCAAAACTAATAGAAAATATTTTTCTGGATTTTTCGGAGTCCGTTTACTTACAGTATCACATACCTCCTCTTTTTCGGAATTCTAGAGTGTTCAGGAAGGTTTCTTTTATGTGTTCCTCCGGTGTCATGCTTTGGGTAATATTTCTTTCAACATTAATAGGCGTACCTGAGATATAGTGTTTAATTCTTTGTCCATTGACCACCTTCGGGTTAGTACCTTCGGCATTATTAATCTTGATAGCTCCAAAACGATAAACCTCTTCGATAATATATGGTCCTTCCCATTTGGAAAGAAGCTTTCCTGGAAAAAATCTAAAACGAGAGTTGTACGAAAGAACATATTCTCCAATTTTAAATTCCCGATTTTGGATTCTTTTGTCATGCCATCTTTTAACCTTTTCTTTGAATAGTTTGGCATTTTCATAAGCTTGGGTTCTCCATTCATGTAGTGAGCTAATATCAAATAACCTCTATTACCCAGCAAGTTTGAAATCATAATTGAGTTCTTTAATTGCCCAAAATGCTTTATGTTCTAACTCTAGAGGCAAATGACAAGCTTTTCCATATACCATTTTGTATGGAGACATACCCATAGGATTTTTATAAGCTGTTCTATAAGCCCGAAGTGCATCATCTAGTTTCCTAGCCCAATTCTTGTGAGTCATATTGACAGTTTTTTGTAATATTAATTTTATTTCTGTATTGCTAAGTTCAACTTGACCACTAGATTGAGGATGATAGGGTGATGCAAGTCTATGGTTAACATCATATTTAGCAAGCATCTTACGAAAAGCACCATGAATAAAGTGTGAACCACCATCAGTCATTAAATATCTAGGGACTCCAAACCTCGAGAAAATAACTTCTTTAAGCATTTTAATGGAGGTGTTATGATCAGCACTACTAGTTGGAATAGCTTCTACCAACTTAGTAACATAATCAACAACAACCAAAATATGAGTATACCCATTGGAGGAAGGAAAAAATCCCATATAATCAAAACCCCAAACATCAAATGGCAAAACATCAAGTGAATAATTCATAGGCATTTCCTGACGCTTACCAATACTACAAATTCTTTGACATTCATCACAAGACAAGACAAACTTACGGGCATCTTTGAAGAGAGTAGGCCAATAAAAACCAGATTGCAATACCTTGTGAGTAGTTCTATTTCTCGCATGATGTCCTCCATAAGCTTCGGAATGACATTTCCGTAGGATTTGTACCTGTTCATGCTTAGGTACACAATGTCTGATAACACCATCTACCCTTTCTTTATAAAGATGTGGGTCATCCCAAAAGTAATGTCTTAATTCATAGAAGAATTTTCTCTTTTGTTGGTATGTGAAGCTAGGTGGTATATATTTAGCAACAATCTAGTTAGCATAATCATCATACCAAGGAGTGTGTTGAGAAACATTTATGGTAGCTAACTGTTTATCAGGAAAACTATCATCAATGGGTAGTGAGTCATCAAGAATATTTTCTAACCTAGACAAGTTATCAGCTATGGGGTTCTCAGCTCCCTTCCTATGAGTGATATGTAAATCAAATTCTTGAAGCAAGAGAACACACCTAATGAGTCTAGGTTTAGCATCTTTCTTTTCCATAAGATATTTTATAGCAGCATGATCGGTGTGAACAATAACTTTGGAATCAACAATGTAAGATCCTAATTTATCACAAGCAAACACAACTGCTAAAAACTCTTTTTCAGTAGTAGCATAATTTCTTGGGGCACTGTCTAGAGTTTTGCTAGCATAATGGATAACATTTAATTTCTTATCAACTCTTTTTCCTAGAACAACACCAACAACATAATCACTAGCATCACACATAATTTCAAAAGGCAAGTTCCAATCAGGTGGTTGAACAATAGGCGCAGAAGTTAAGGCTTTCTTGAGTGTTTCAAAGGCTTCTACACAATCATCATCAAAAACAAATGGAATATCCTTTTGTAAAAGATTAGTAAGAGGCCTAGAAATTTTAGAGAAGTATTTAGTAAACCTCCTATAGAAACCAGCATGACCAAGGAAACTCCGGATACCTTTAATATCTTTAGGACATGGCATTTTCTCAATTGCATCAACTTTAACTTTATCCACCTCAATACCTCGTTCAGATATTTTATGCCCCAAGACAATACCTTCATTCACCATAAAGTGGCACTTCTCCCAATTCAAGACGAGATTAGTTTGTTCACATCTCTGCAAAACTCGATCAAGGTTGCTTAAGCAATCATCCAAAGAAGTTCCATAAACAGAAAAATCATCCATGAAAACCTCCACAATCTTTTAAAAAAAATCTGAGAATATAGCAGTCATACATCTTTAAAAGGTAGCAGGTGCATGGCATAAACCAAAAGGCATATGTCTATATGCATAAGTTCCAAAAGGATAAGTACAGGTGGTTTTCTCTTGATCAGATTGTGAAACAGGTATTTGAGAGAAACCAGAATATCCATCCAGAAAACAAAAGTGTGTGTGCTTAGACAATCTTTCTAGCATTTGATTAATGAATGGCAGAGGGTAATGATCTTTTCTAGTAGCTTTATTTAATTTTCTAAAATCAATTACCATTCTATAGCCAGTGACAATTCTCTGTGGGATAAGTTCATTTTTATCATTAGGAACAACGGTAATACCTCCCTTCTTAGGGACACAATGAACGGGACTTACCCATCTACTATCAGCTATGGGATAAATTATACAAAGGATCAGTAGGAGGTACGGCAATAGAAGCAAGACCAATTATTTTCATGGTCAAGCAAATATTGTTTTAGTGGATCAGTAGGAGGTACGGCAATAGAAGCAAGACCAATTATTTCATCCTTACTAGACAATTCTTTATTACGAGGTTTTCTATGAAACTTGGATAAATTAAATTCATGAGACACATCACCAAAATTAACACTGACGGTTTCTCTCTTGCAATCTATCTTAGCATTAATAGTGTTCAAGAAAGGTCTACCAAAGATAATTGTACAAAAGTCATCTTGTCGGGAACCAAGAACAAGAAAATCAGTAGGGTATTTTATTTTCCCACACAAGACTTCAACATCTCTAACAATCCCAAGTGGTGTGATGGTGTCTCTATTAGCATGTTTAATAGTAACATCTATGTCTTCTATTTCTGCAGGTGCTATATCATTCATAATTTCTTGGTATAAGTTAAAGGAATAGCACTCACACTAGCACCCATATCACATAAACCATGATAGCAATGATCTCCTATTTTAACTGAGACAACATGCATGCCAACTACGGGTCTATGTTTATCTTTTTCATCGGGTTTGGACTTGACTCTGAGTGATTCACAATAGGCATGCCCACTAAATATGGACTTGACTCTGAGATAGTAGCCTCTTTCTGTGAAGCATTTGCTAATCACGTTGATCTCCCTAAGGAGAAATGGTTCAAATATCATCCCCCTATTAAAGAAGAAATTAAAGAAGCGGTCATAGCTAAAGATGAAACCATCATTTACAATGTTGATCCAGTTGTGCCTACCGCTTATATTGAAAAACCACCTTTCCCTGTTAGGATAAAGGAACATGCTAAGGTATCAACTGTGGTTCGTAAGAGTAATATTATAGCACCTAAGCCCCCTGATAAAATTAAAGTTGAACCTAGTGTTGCTATGCTTAAAGATCTCTGGGTACAAAATATTGATGGGCATGTTATCTACTTTTGTGATGAAGCTGCTAGAATCGTCAAACCTGATGAAAAAGATAAACATAGACCCGTAGTGGGCATGCCTATTGTCTCAGTCAAAATAGGACATCATTGCTATCATTGTTTATGTGATTTGAGTGCTAGTGTGAGTGCTATCCCTTTTAACTTATACCAACAAATTATGAATGAAATAGCCCCTGCTGAAATTAAAGACATTGATGTTACTATTAAACTTGCTAGTAGAGACACCATCACACCACTTGGGATTGTTAGAGATGTTGAAGTCTTGTGTGGGAAGGTAAAATACCCTACTGATTTTCTAGTTCTTGGTTCCCCACAATATGACTTTTGTCCGATTATCTTTGGTAGACCTTTCTTGAGCACCGTCAATGCTAAGATAGATTACGAAAAACAAACTGTTGGTGTCAGTTTTGGTGATGTGTCTCATGAGTTTAATTTTTCCAAGTTTAGCAGACAACCTCGTGATAGAGGATTATCTAGTAAGGGTGAAATAATTGATCTTGCTTCTATTGTTGTGCCTCCTACTGATCCATTAGAACAATATTTTCTTGACCATGAAAATGATATGCACTTGCGTGAAAGAAATGAAATAGACAAAAATTTCTTTGAACAACAACCTCTCCTGAAACACAATTTGCCTATTGAAACTCTTGAAGGTCCTCCTCCACCTAAAGGTGATCCTGTGTTTGAATCAAAAGCAATTACCTAACACTTTGAAGTATGCTTATCTTGATGAGAAAAAGATATATCATGTTATTATTAGTGCTAACCTTTCAGAACATGAAGAGGAAAGATTATTAAAAGTTCTGAGGAAGTACCGGGCTGCTATTGGATATACTCTTGATGATATTAAGGGTACTAGTCCCACTCTATGTCAGCACAAGATTAATAAGGAACCTGATGCTAAACCCGTTGTTGATCACCAACGGCGATTAAATCCTAGGATGAAAGAAGTGGTAAGAACTGAAATATTAAAGCTTCTGGAAGCAGGTATAATCTATACCATTGCTGATATTAGATGGATACGTCCCGTTCATTGTGTCGCTAAGAAAGGAGGTATTACCATTGTTCCTAATGATAAAAATGAACTCATTCCGCAAAGAATTGTCACTGGCTATAAAATGGTAATTGATTTTAGAAAATTAAATAAAGCTACTAGAAAGGATCATTACCCTCTGCCTTTCGTTGATCAAATGCTAGAAAGATTGTCTAAGCACACACACTTTTGTTTTCTGGATGGATATTCTGGTTTCTCTCAAATACCTGTATCACAATCTGATCAAGAGAAAACCACCTTTACTTGCCCTTTTGGAACCTATGCTTAGAGACGTATGCCTTTTGGTTTATGCAATGCACCTGCTACCTTTCAAAGATGTATGACTGCTATATTCTCGGATTTTTGTGAAAAGATTGTGGAGGTTTTCATGGACTATTTCTCCGTTTACGGAACTTCTTTTGATGATTGCTTAAGCAACCTTGATCGAGTTTTGTAGAGATGTGAACAAACTAATCTCGTCTTGAATTGGGAGAAGTGCCACTTTATGGTGAATGAAGGTATTGTCTTGGGGCATAAAATATCTGAACGAGGTATTGAGGTGGATAAAGCTAAGGTTGATGCAATTGATAAATGCCATGTCCTAAAGATATTAAAGGTATTCGAAGTTTCCTTGGTTATGCTGGTTTCTATAGGAGGTTCATTAAAGACTTCTCTAAAATTTCTAGGCCTCTTACTAATCTTTTGCAAAAGGATATCCCTTTTGTTTTTGATGATGATTGTGTGGACACCTTTGAAACACCCAAGAAAGCCTTAACTTGTGCACCTATCGTTCAACCACCTAATTGGAACTTGCCTTTTGAAATTATGTGTGGTGCTAGTGATTATGCTGTTGGCGCTATTCTAGGACAAAGAGTTGATAAGAAATTGAATGTTATCCATTATGCTAGCAAAACTCTAGATAGTGCTCACCAAAATTATGCTACTACTGAAAAAGAATTTTTAGCAGTTGTGTGTGCTTGTGATAAATTTAGATCCTATATCTTTGATTCCAAGGTTATCGTTCACACCGATCATGCTGCTATAAAATATCTTACTGAAAAGAAAGATGCTAAACCTAGATTTATTAGGTGGGTTCTCTTGCTTCAAGACTTTGACTTACATATCGTTGATAGAATGGGAGCTGAGAACCCCATAGCCGACAACTTGTCTAGGTTAGAAAATATTCTTGATGACCCACTACCTATTGATGATAGTTTTCCTGACGAACAGTTAGCTGCAATAAATGTTTCACAAAACACCCCTTGGTATGCTGATTATGCTAATTACATTGTCGCTAAATATATACCACCTAGTTTCACATACCAACAAAAGAAAAAATTCTTCTATGATTTAAGACATTACTTTTGGGATGACCCACATCTTTATAAAGAAGGAGTACATGGTATTATTAGAAGTTGTGTACCTGATCATGAACAGGAACAAATCCTACGGAAATGTCATTCCGAAGCTTATGGAGGACATCACGCGGGAGATAGAACTGCTAACAAGGTATTGCAATCTGGTTTTTATTGGCCTACTCTCTTCAAGGATGCCCGTAAGTTTGTCTTGTCTTGTGATGAATGTCAAAGAATTGGTAATATCGGTAAGCGTCAGGAAATGCCTATGAATTATTCACCTGTTGTTGAACCATTTGATGTTTGGGGTTTTGATTATGTGGGACCTTTTCCTTCCTCTAACGTGTACACTCATATTTTGGTTGCTGTTGATTATGTCACAAAGTGGGTAGAAGCTATTCCAGCTAGTAGTGCTAATCACAACACCTCTATTAAAATGCTTAAAGAAGTTTCCTTCCCGAGGTTTGGAGTCCCTAGATATTTTATGACCGATGGTGGTTCACACTTTATTCATGGTGCTTTCCGTAAGTTTCTTGCCAAATATGATGTTAACCATAGAATAGCATCCCCCTATCAGCCTCAATCTAGTGGTCAAGTTGAACTTAGCAATAGAGAAATAAAACTGATATTACAAAAAACTATCATTAGGTCTCGAAAGAATAGGTCTAAGAAACTAGATGATGCACTTTGGGCCTATAGAACAGCTTATAAAAATCCTATGGGTATGTCTCCATACAAAATGGTATATGGAAAAGCTTGTCATTTGCCTCTAGAGTTAGAACATAAAGCATTTTGGGCAATTAAAGAACTCAATTATGATTTCAAACTTGTTGGGTAATAGAGGTTATTTGATATTAGCTCACTAGATGAATGGAGAACCCAAGCTTATGAAAATGCCAAACTATTCAAAGAAAAGGTTAAAAGATGGCATGACAAAAGAATCCAAAATCGGGAATTTAAAATTGGAGAATATGTTCTTTTGTACAACTCTCGTTTTAGATTTTTTCCAGGAAAGCTTCTCTCCAAATGGGAAGGACCATATATTATCGAAGAGGTTTATCTTTCTGGAGCTATCAAGATTAATAATGCCGAAGGTACTAACCCGAAGGTGGTCAATGGACAAAGAATTAAACACTATATCTCAGGTACGCCTATTAATGTTGAAAGAAATATTACCCAAAGCATGACACCGGAGGAACACATAAAAGAAACCTTCCTGAACACTCTAGAATTCCGAAAAAGAGGAGGTATGTGATACTGTAAGTAAACGGACTCCGAAAAATCCAGAAAAATATTTTCTATTAGTTTTGGAATGTTACAAAAATTAGGAAAATAAGAAATAAGCCGGAAAGCAACCGAGGTGAGCACGAGACACTAGGGCGCGCCTGCCCCCTCTGGCGTGCCCTGGTGGGTTGTGCCCACCTCAGACACCTTCCCAACTCCGTTTTCCTTCCATATTCTTGCTTCCCAAGATAAAAAAATCTTTATATATACCCCCGGACAATTTGACCACCGCATCGCAGAAGTATCCTTTGTTCTTGTTTCATGCTGTTTTTCTGTCAGATCTAAAAATATGTCGTCTCAAGATTCAGAGGGGGAGAGCTATGTTGCTGACTATATTGCAAACCCTAAGGTCTATGGTGAGGTGGATCATTATGGATGGACCACGGATGAGGAGTAAGACGCCAACATGAAGGAAGCAAAGGATGATAGCTCTGAGGAAGAGGATGACCCACTACCTCAGCCTGGAGACATGCATGTGGAATTCAAGAAGTCAAGCCTCCTTAAAGGATACAAACCTAAGGTTCAATTTCTCCCATCTCATTTTCTGAAGGAGAGCAAGGCGGCATTATGCCAAAAGATATTAAAGCTTGAATTAGAGAATCAGGATCTAAGGTTCAATTACAAAATGGTATATGGAAAAGCTTGTCATTTGCCTCTAGAGTTAGAACATAAAGCATTTTGGGCAATAAAAGAACTCAATTATGATTTCAAGCTTGCCGGTGAGAAGAGGCTATTTGATATTAGCTCACAAGATGAATGGAGAACCCAAGCTTATGAAAATGCCAAACTATTCAAAGAAAAAGTAAAAAGATGGCATGACAAAAGAATTCAAAAGCGGGAATTCAAAATAGGAGATTATGTTCTTTTATTCAACTCTCGTTTAAGATTTTTTGCAGGTAAGCTTCTCTCCAAATGGGAAGGACCATATATTATCGTAGAGGTTTAACGTTCTGGAGCTGTCAAGATTAATAATGCTGAAGGTACTAACCCGAAGGTGGTCAATGGACAAAGAATTAAGCACTATATCTCATGTACGCCTATTAACGTTGAAAGCAATGTTATCCAAACCATGACACCAGAGGAACACATAAAAGAAACCTTCCGGAACACTCCAGAATTCTGAAAAATAGGAGGTACGTGATACGGTAAGTAAACGGACTCCAAAAAATCCACAAAAATATTTTTTGTCAGTTTTGGAATTTTAGAAAATTTTGGAAAATAAGAAATAAACCGGAAGGCGATCGAGGTGAGCACGATACACCAGTGCGCGCCAGCCCTGCCAGGCGCACCCTGGTGGGTAGTGCCCACCTCGGGCACCTTCCCGACTCCGTTTTATTTCCATATGCTTGTTTCCCAAGAATAAAAATTCTCTATATATACCCCTGACTGTTTTGATGACCACATCGCAGAAAAATCCCCTGTTCTTGTTTCGTGCTGTTTTCTCATCAGATCTAGATCTCCATGGCGCCACCAAGCTCCTCCAAGGACAAGTTCTTTGAGAAGGTCATCAACCCGTACTTGCCGGAGGTGATGAAGCACCTTCAAGACATTGAGATGCGTGAGGGGGTGCTCCACATCTGCGATGTGCAGGGACCCAAGAGGACCGGAAGCATGGAGGCTAGGCTCGAGGCGGTGGAACAAGACATCTTCAAGTGCCAAAGGATGGTGGAGCGTGGACTTAGTGCTAATCACTCCATGATAACGGAATTCACCCATTATGAGGTTGTGGATGGCCGGTCTGTGAAAGACACCATCTCCAACCTCAACGAGCAAATCAATTTTGTGCAAAGTCAAGTTTAGGATCTTCAAAAGCAAGTTTTTGAATATGAAGCAAGATTTAAAGGTATGACTTTAGCTGCCAGTTGCAGGACTCAGAGGACTCTCGCTTCAACTTTTGATGGTGAGCCCCTTCCCTGAAGCTATAGTACAAGTCTACCATTTCATCACCACCACCTTCTTCATCACCACCACCAAAGGAGACTTGAGCACATGGGTATGGGCACTCACCTTGGCTTGAGCCAAGCTTGGGGGAGGTACCCCGGTATCGTATCACCATTACTTTTATCCATATTTACATATTTGTAGTTCGATCTTTAGTTTCCTTTTGATTTAGTTGAATAAATGTTTAGTGCGGTCTATTTTTGTGTGTTAGTTTCGTGGTCTATCTATCTATGTAATCGAGTGAGAGTTATATAATAAAGTTTGGTTTGAGATTTTGCCTCTTTACTTTCTTGTTGCAATAGAAATAAAAGGAAAGGGAAATAGATGAAAAGTATCATATGCTAATCTTATGGTAGGTAATGACAACACATAACGAAAAGTATAAGTAGTAAAATTTGTTGGAGATTGACAAACACAGCATTGGTCAATAATGCAATTCATGAAAAAAATTAATAGGGAAGAAAAGATTCACATGTAAATACACTATCTTGGACATCTTTTATGATTGTGAGCCCCCATTAAATATTATATGTCAAAATTGTTGACGTTGGATAAGGAAGACAACGTAATGATTTATGTTTGTTCATATCCACATAGAAGTTATATTGTCGTGGATCCTTCAACATGTGGTGCTTGCTCAATATATTTGATAGCCAAAAAATTCCTCACTAAGTAGAGATACTACTTGTGCATCCAAAAACACAAAACCAAAATTCACTCTTTGACAGTCCACCATACCTACCTACGGATCGAGTAAGATCCTTCAAGTAAGTTGTCATTGGTGCAATAAGGCAATAAAAATTGCTTCCAAATGTGTTTTGATCAATTAGTGTAAGAGAAAATTGAGCGCTATATGAACTTATGATGGCAAAGTTGTAAAAGAGATGGACTGCATAATAAAGGTTGCTATCATAGGGGGCAATATAGCGTGATGTTCTTTTACATCAAGGGATTGGGCATACAAACCAAAAAGCGCATGACAACCTCTGCTTCCCTCTACGAAGGGACTATCTTTTACTTTCATGTATTTACTTTTATGCAAGAGTCAAGTATTCTTCCCTATTCCTTGTTACTTTTTCTTTTGCAAGCATCATGTGGTGAGGAAAGATCTAGGCACATATATCCAGTTGGATGTGAGTGGGCATGAGTTATTATTTTTGACATCACCCTTGAGGTGAATAAGTTGGGAGGCGAAACTATAAGCCCCTATCTTTCTATGTGTCCGGTTGAAACTTTTTGCTCATGGGTATGCTGTGAGTGTTAGCAATCATAGAAGACTAAATGATGGTTGAGTATGTGGACTCGCCAAAAGGCTCCGACATGAGACCCTTCCTGAAAATATGATGAATTGTAGTTGCAAAGTTGACTGAGAACATAGTTTGTTGGTTTTCAATAAGGTTTATGCTTTATACTTCTATGTTGTGATGAATTGATAATTGTTCATGAGAAGCTATATGATGAAAGTATATGAATAAGTTTTATGATAGAGTTTGTTGTTGTTATGATAATAAGCATGATGCTACTATGTCTGTATTTTGTTTTGATCAACACCTCTCTCTCAAACCATGTGGACATACTTTTCAATTTTGACTTTTCGCTTGAGGACAAGCGAGGTCTAAGCTTGGGGGAGTTGATACGTCCATTTTGCATCATGATCTCCTACTGTTATTTATTATGTTTTGTTGAATAATAATGCTTTAGGGAGTGATTCTAATGCCTTTTCTCTGATAATATGCAAGGTTTACACAAAGAGGGAGAATACGGACAACTGGAATTTTGGACCTGAAAAAGCACATCAGATATACCTATTCTACACATCTCCAATGGAGCTGAAACTTTACGGAGAATATTTTTGGAATTGATAAAAAATACTGGAGCAAAGAACTACCGGAGGGATCCACCCTAGTGAGCACAAGACACCAGGTCACGCCAGGCCCCCCAGGCGTGCCCTGGTGGGTTGTGCCCTCCTCGTCCCACCTCTGGTGCCCATCTTCTGGTATATAAGGTCTTTTGACCTAGAAAAAAAGAGGAGAGGACTTTCGGGACGGAACACTGCCGTCTCGAGGCGGAACTTGTTGGAAATATGCCCTAGAGGCAATAATAAAATGGTTATTCTTATATTTCCTTGTTCATGATAAATGTTTATTATCCATGCTAAAATTGTATTGATTGGAAACTCAAATACATGTCTGGGTACATAGAGAACAATGTGTCCCTAGTAAGCCTCTAGTGGACTAGCTCGTTAATCAAAGATGGCTGTGGTTTCCTAGCCATGGACAAGAGTTGTCATTGTATGATGGGATCACATCATTAGGAGAATGATGTGATGGACAAGACCCAAACTATGAACGTAGCATATGATCATGTCAGTTTATTCCTATTGTTTTCTGCATGTCAAGTACATGGTCCTATGACCATGAGATCATGTAACTCACTGGCACCAGAGGTGTACCTTGTGTGTATCAAACGTCACAACGTAACTGGGTGACTATAAAGATGCTCTACAGGTATCTCTGAAGGTGTCTGTTGAGTTGACATGGATCAAGACTGGGATTTGTTACTCCATATGATGGAGAAGTATCTCAGGTCCCACTCGGTAATACAACATCACAATGAGCCTTGCAAGCAAAGTGACTAAAGAGTTAGCCACGGGATCTTGTATTGCGGAACGAGTATAGAGACTTGCCGGTAACGAGATTGAACTAGGTATAGAGATACCGACGATCGAATCTCGGGCAAGTAACATACCGATGAACAAAGGGAACAGCGTACGGGATTAACTGAATCCTTGACATAGAGGTTCAACCGATAAAGATCTTTGTAGAATATGTAGGAGCCAATATGGGCATCCAGGTCCCGCTATTGGTTATTGACCGTAGAGGTGTCTCGGTCATGTCTGCACAGTTCTTGAACCCGCAGGGTCTGCACACTTAACGTTTGGTGACAATATAAGCATAGTCGAGCTATTATGTTGGTGACCGAAGGTTGTTCGGAGTCCCGGATGAGATCTTGGATGTGACGAGGAACTCCGGAATGGTCCGGAGGTGAAGATTGATATATAGGATGAAAGGAATCGGAGTCCGGAAGTGTTCCGGGGCATACCAGGGAACCGACGGAGTGCCGAAAGGGGTTTCGGGGGGGGGGGTCCCGGAAAGTGTTGGAGGGGCCCCATGGGCCAAGGAGAGGGGCACACCAGCCCACAAGGGGCTGGGCTCCGCGCCCCACCTCATCCCACTAGGCTGGGAGGTGGCCCCCTAGCGCCGCCGGCCACCCGTGTCTTGGGAGGCAAGGCGCCTAGGGGGGCACCCAAACCCTGGCCGCACCACCCCTAGCTGCCGGACCCTAGGGGAAACCCTAGGGCGCTCCTCCTCCTCCCTTCCCCCTATATATAGAGATGTAGAGAGAGGGGCAGCCACACCAGATCGTGCTACAACGCTGCCCTCTCTCTCCCTCGTAATTCTTCTCCTCCTCATATCGCGTGGCGAAGCCCTGCTGAGCTGTCACCACCAACACCTCACCATGCCGTCGTGCTGCCGGAGGGCTCGGGCTACTACTTTACCATTGCTCATTGGATCGAGGAGGTGAAGGTGTCATCAAGCCATACGTGTGTTGAACGCGGAGGTGCCGTCCATTCGGCACTTGATCGTGAGTTCGTGGGACGGCTTGTGATTTGGATCGCGGAGACGTTTGACTACATCAACCGCGTTTCTTAATGCTTCCGCTTAGCGATCTACAAGGGTATGTGTATCCGATCTCCCCTCTCGTAGATGCTCATCTCCATGGATAGATCTTGTATGTGCGTAGGAAATCTTTTGTTTCCCATGCATCATTACCCAACAGTGGTATCATGAGCCAGGTCTATGCGTAGATGAGATCACGAGTAGAACACAAAGGAGTTTGTGGGTGTTGATATTCAGATTGCTTCCCTCCTTAGTCTTTTCTTGATTTAGCCGTATTTTGGGATGAAGCGGCTCGGACCAACCTTACTCGTCCACGTATGAGAGACCGGTTCCATCGATTGACATGTAACTTTGTTGCATAAGATGGCTGCCGGGTGTCTGTCTCTCCCACTTTAGTTGAATCAGATTCGACAAGGGCAGTCCTTGTAGAAGGTGAAATAGCAAGTTGTATATCACCGTTGTGGTTATGCGTAGGTAAGAATCGTTCTTGCTAGATACCCATAGCTGCCACTTAAAACATGCAACAACAAATTAGAGGACGTCTAACTTGTTTTTGCAGGGTATGATGTGATATGATATGGCCAAAAAACATGATGAGATATATGTGATGTATGAGATGATCATGTTTGGAATAGTTTATTATGACTTGCATGTCGTTCAGTACGGTAACCGGCAGGAGCCATAGGGTTGTCTTTAATTAATTATGTGGCCCGCGAGTCACTCATTAAGCGCTATGTAATGCTTTACTTTATCGCTAAGCGGTAGCAATTGTAGTAGAAGCATGGTTGGCACGACAACCCCGATGGCGACACGTTGATGGAGATCAAGATGATGGAGATCATGATATCATGCCGATGACGATGGAGATCATGCCGGTGCTTTGGAGATGGAGTTCAAAACCACAAGTTCATGGCCATATCATGTCACTTATGATTTGCATGTGATGTTAATCATTTTATGCACCTTGTTTTGCTTAGGACGACGGTAGCATTATAAGATGACCCCTCACTAAAATTTCAAGATAAAATTGTGTTCTCCCCGAGTGTGCACCATTGCTGTCGTCGTTTTCTCACCGGGGGTACCCCGAGACGGCAGATGCCATGGGATGGCTTGAGAGGTGAGAGCAAGGCTGCAGTGGAGATCCGGGACGGGTACGCGGATGGCACGTGGTGGTTTACCCAGGTTCGGGGCTCTCCGGAGAGATAATACCCCTACTCCTGCTTGTCTGTATATATGTGGTATATCTGGTACAGAGTCGCTCCTGGAGCTGTATTGGGGAGGAGAGCCATGAGGCTTCTTGCCTCCTGTGTGCATGAGCAAGTGAGAGTGGGGGAGGGTGAGAGAAATGAGAGGGGGCTTCACGTGTGTGTGCGTGGCTGTGTCTGTTTTGGAGGCTCCCCTGGTTCCTCTTATATAGGGAGGCCCAGGGGCCAAGGGGTGGCCCACCAGCCAACTATCTACTATTGGAGGAGACATGTGATATGACTCGTGATGCGGGCTATAGTGGGGCACTATTTGCCAATAGTGCCAGACTGCAGCGGGGTGGCAGGCTCTGCAGTCCGTCAGCTACAGTGTCATCAGGTCGTGTCCGATGGGACGCCTGGAGCTGACTTCGTCGGGCCGTAGCCGGCCAGGACGAGCCGGCCAGGAGGAGCCAGCCGGGCGGAGCCGGCCCGGAGGAGCCAGCCGGGAGGAGCCGGCCAGGAGGAGCCGGCCAGGAGGAGCCGGCCAGGAGGAGCCGGCCAGTAGGAGCCGGCCAGGAGGAGCCGGCCGGGAGTAGCCAGCCGGGCGGAGCCGGCCCGGAGGAGCCGGCTGGGAGGAGCCGGCCGGGAGGAGCCGGCCAGGAAGAGCCGGCCAGGAGGAACCGGCCAGGGGGAGCCGGCCAGGAGGAGCCGGCCGGGAGTAGCCAGCCAGGCGTAGCCAGCCGGGAGGAGCCAACCGGGAGGAGCCAGCCGGGAGTAGCCAGCCGGGTGTAGCCAGCCGGGCGTACCCAGCCGAGAGTAGCAAGCCGGGAGTAGCCAGCCAGGAGTAGCCAGCCGGGCGTAGCTAGCCGGGCGTAGCCAGCCGGGAGGAGCCAGCCGGGAGTAGCCAGCCGGGCCGCAGCTTTGTCTTCACTTCTTTGATTGTTGATTCGTCAGGCCTGGCTTACCGGGGGTGGCCCCCCTGGTGTTTTAAAATGTTGAGTCGTCTCCTTGAGCCTACCCGGGGGTAATCCCCCCGACAATTGCGAAAGTTCACCGTTTCGAGACACCATGTGATGAGCGGGTGTGATAGACTCTACGTTCGCACACAACGGGTGCAAGCCAGTGTTGCACATGCGGAACACTCGGGTTAAACTTGACAAGGCTAGCATGTACAGGCATGGCCTCAGAACACAAGAGACCGAAAGGTCGAACATGAGTCATATAGTAGATATGATCAACATGGAGATGTTCACCATTGAAACCACCTCATCTCACGTGATGATTGGACTTGGGTTGGTGAATTTGGATCATGTAGCAATCGGATGACCCGAGGGATGTCAATTTGAGTGGGATATTTGAAGTAATATGATTAACTAAACTCATTATCTTGAACAATAGTCTAAGTTGTCTTTGCAAATTTTATGTTGTAGATCAATGGCTCGCGCAGTAGTTCCCTTGAATTTCAATGCGTTCCTATAGAAAGCTAAGCTGAAAGATGATGGAAGTAACTTTGTAGACTGGGCCCGTAATCTGAGGATTATCCTCACGGCTTCCCAAAAGGCTTATGTCCTTGATGCACCGCTCGGTGAGCCACCCACTCCAGTGTCATCTCCAGACGTTGCGAACACCTGGCAGTCACGTTCGGATGATTACTCAATAGTTCAGTGTGCTATGTTGTATGGCTTAGAGTCGGGACTTCAAAGGAGTTTTGAATGTCATGGAGCATATGAGATGTTCCAGGAGTTGAAGTTTATCTTTGAAAAGAATGCCCAGATCGAGAGGTATGAAACCTCCGATAAGTTCTATGCTTGGAAGATGGAGTAGAACGGGTCTGTTAGTGAGCACATACTCAGAATGGCTGAGTTGGGAATTGCCCTCCCGCCAGAGGCGATCACTGACAGAGTTCTTCAATCACTGCCACCTAGCTACAAGAGCTTTGTGTTGAACTATAACATGCAAGGGATGAACAAGTCAGTCGTCGAGCTGTTTGCGATGCTGAAAGTCGCTGAGTCTAAAATCCAGAAGGAGCATCAAGTGTTGATGGTCAATAAAACCACTAGTTTCAAGAAGAATGGAAAGGGCAAGAAGGTTAACTCCAAGAAGAGTGGCAAAGCATTTGCCCCTCCCGTGAAGAAACCCAAGGCTGGACCCAAGCCAGAAACTGAGTGCTTTCATTGCAAGGGTACTGGCCACTGGAAGCGGAACTGCCCCAAGTATCTGGCCGACAAGAAGGCGGCCAACACCAAACAAGGTATATATGATATACATGTTATTGATGTGTAACTCACCAACTCTCGTTGTAGTGCCTGGGTATTTGATACCGGTTCGGTTGCTCACATTTGCAACTCAAAACATGAACTGCGAAATAGACGGAGGCTGGCAAAGGACGAAGTGATGATGTGCATGGGAAATGGTTCCAAGGTTGATGTGATCGCCGTCGGCACGCTCGCTCTTCGATTACCATCGGGATTAGTGATAAACCTGAATAATTGTTATTTAGTGCCTGCGTTAAGCATGAAAATTGTATCTGAATCTTGTTTATTGCGAGACGGTTACTCATTTAAATCAGAGAATAATGGTTGTTCTATTTATATGCGTAATATCTTTTATGGTCATGCACCCATTGTGAGGGGTTTGTTCTTATTGAATCTCGATACTGATGATACACATGTTCATAGCATTGATGCCAAAAGATGTAGAGTTGATAATGATAGCACCACTTTCTTGTGGCACTGTCGCTTAGGTCGTATTGGAGTAAAACGCATGAAGAAACTCCATGCTAATGGACTTTTGGAGTCACTTGATTTTGAATCACTTGACACATGTGAACCATGCCTCATTGGCAAGATGACTAAGACCCCGTTCTCCGGAAAAATGGAACGGGCAAGTGACTTGTTGGAAATCATACATACTGATGTGTGCGGTCTGATGAGCATTGAGGCGCGCGGTGGATATCGTTATTTACTTAATGAAACATAAGTATGAAGTGTTTGAATAGTTCAAGCAATTTCAGAGTGAAGTTGAGAATCATCGTAACAAGAAGATTAAATTCCTACGATCTGATCGAGGAGGAGAATATCTGAGTTATGAGTTTGGCAATCACTTAAGACAATGTGGAATTGTTTCACAGTTAATGCCACCTGGAACACCACAGCGTAATGGTGTGTCCGAACGTCGTAATCTAACCTTATTGGATATGGTGCGGTCTATGATGTCTGTTGCCGATTTGCCACTATTGTTTTGGGGTTATGCGTTAGAGACAACTGCCTTCACTTTAAATAGGGCACCATCTAAATCCGTTGAGACGATGCCATATGAACTATGGTTTGGCAAGAAAACAAAGTTGTCGTTTCTTAAAGTTTGGGGATGCGATGCTTATGTCAAAAAGCTTCAGCCTGAAAAGCTGGAACCCAAAGCGGAGAAATGCGTCTTCATAGGATACCCAAAAGAGACGGTTGGGTACACCTTCTATCTCAGATCCGAAGGCAAAGTGTTTGTCGCTAAGAACGGGTCATTTCTCGAGAAAGTGTTTCTCTCGAAAGAATTGAGTGGGAGGAAGATAGAACTTGAAGAGGTTGTTGAACCTTCACTTCAACCAGAGAGCAGCGCATCGCAGAAAGATGTTTCTGTGGAGCCTACACCAGTTGAAGAGGAAACTAATGATAGTGATCATGAAGCTTCGGATCAAGTTACTATCGAACCTCGTAGGTCGACAAGGGAACGTACTGCTCCTGAGTGGTACAGTAACCCTGTCTTGGAGGTCATGTTGTTGGACAACGATGAACCTACGAGCTATGGAGAAGCGATGGTGGGCCCGGATTTTGACAAATGGTTAGAGGCCATGAAATCCGAGATATGATCTGTTGGGGATATAACCCCACGGTATGACCCACCCAGAAGGGGCCGGGTTAGGAAGTTGGCGACTTAACAATAAAGCCTTAAACAGGCCTGGAGGTAACTTACCAGACGGGGCTGGCGGAGGCCCAGAGCATGAAGACGGTGCATGACCCGGCGGCGTAAGCCGCACGGAGAAGGTTTTCCAGGGAGGGCAAGGCGACTTAGAGGCATGATCGGATATTTAGTTTAACCCGGCCTGGACTCTTGTAACGCCCAGGGCCTTGACCTGTGTATATAAAGGCGAGTCCCTGTGGCGGCTTAGGGTACGAAACAATTGATCGAGATCTAGGTCAAGCGAATCTGCTCCATTGTAATCGATACCCAATCAATACAAACCAAGCAGGACGTAGGCTTTTACCTCCTTCGTGAGGGGCCGAACCTGGGTAAACCCGTGTCCTTTGTCTCGACCAACCCCTTCGAGTTAATCACCGTAGCGATGGCTTCACCCCTAATTCCTTTCACCAGGACATCTGCCGTGATAAAACCACGACAGTTGGCGCCCACCATGGGGTGGATGCTCGGTGGTTTGGAGTACTCGAAGGGCTCTCTCCCAGGGATCGAGGGATACGCCGTTGGCAGGATGACTAAGAGTCGCCGCGGCAAGCTCTACATCGACGACGCTGGCCAACCCGGCCGAAAGCGTGTTTTCATCGGCTTCACCCAAGGCGTGGAACTCGCAGAGGATTCCGTGTCGGGAGGAGAAACCCTCGTCTTCTCGGAGGATGGATCCTCGAGCGGAGAGATGGAGTCAATTTACCAACTTCATGACGGCGGGCTTGGGGGCTATTCCGATGGTGACAGTATTCCGAAGCCATACGAGCCGCCAAGACAAGCCGCCATCTTCATGGCAGGCACAGCGCCGGCTGTCAACAGCATGGCGGCTGGAGCGGCGGCGGCTGCCGGTGCATCAAGATCCGGATCAGCCAGGCAACCGGCTCAGGTTTTGCTGGATTTGATGAATGAGCTAACGACTCTGATGGGAATCGAGGTCACGGCTGAGAATCAAGCAGGCCGCAATGCAGAGATTGCAAGGCTGAAAGACCAGATGACCACGGCCCAGGAGGATATCAATGCAATGCAGGTTCAGATGGATGTTGAGTTGGAGCGTCTGAAGCCTGAAGCTTTTCGCCTCAGTCTGGATCAACAAGCCTCAGAAGCAGTTTTTCGGATGAGGCATCAGACCCGCTTGCCTGAGCAGTATGAGCACAGAAATCTCGTCAACACCCCGGGAGCAGGACCGAATGCATCGCTGACCATGACCCGAACGGTGGAGGTGCCTGGGAATTGGGCAGCAACTAAACATCGGCAGACAGACCCGCCGCGCAGGAATCAGAGCCCGCCGCAGCGTTTCCTGACACCACCTGGTGGAGAACATGATAGCAGCGGCTGCTAGGCTCAATGCGCTCCCTCTCGCCGACCGGACACCCTTCGCCGAAGAAGCACAGAATGCCATTAAGCTATTGCAAACAACGGTGGCTCAACAGGAGAAGTATACATACAGCCGGAGTCGTGTGCACTCAAGCCCCCTTCCAAGCTGAAGTTATAGCTGGCGCATGGTGTCGCCGGCGGTTTCCAGCAGCGAGCGACGTTGGAACCCGCCCTATGATAGCCCACCCGTTGTCGATGCTCAGGCTATTTCTCAGCGTGAGGCGGCGGCCGCGGCGGTTCACCAAGAGCCGCCCCCGGTAACCCCTTCAACTTTGGTGGGAGCCGGAGTCCCTTCCAAGGCTGTTGGAGTGCCCTGTTTAGCACCGGCTCTACGTAACGAGCACCTGCCAAAGGATTTTAAGGGTCCGCGCAAGGTGCCTAATTACACAGCTGATCTACCCCCAGAATCCTGGATCGAAAGTTATGAGTTAGCCATGGAGATGTTGGACGTCAGTGATGTAGTCTGTGCGAAGTATTTTATCATGATGTTGGAAGGACCGGCTCGCACATGGTTAAAGGGTCTGCCCCCCAATACCATTAACTCCTGGCCCGAGTTGAATGCACGATTTATCAAGAACTTTCAAGGGACATGCAAGCAGCCTATGATGATCGTTGATTTAGATCATTGTGTGCAGCGTGAGGATGAGTCGGCCCATCATTGGGTCCGGCAGGTTTCAACCATTATTGACTCATCTGATAATATCACGGCGGCTCAGGCGGTCTTGATTCTGGAAAAGAATTGTCACTTCTTTCCCCTCAAGCAGAAGCTTGGACGGCTCAAGCGTTCTTGCCAGGACATGGGTAAGCTCATGGCGGCTCTCACTAAGTATGCAGATTCTGATAGCACGAAGGATCCTGGTTCTGATGATGAGAAGTCTGCTAAGGGCAAAAAATGGCAACGGTAAGGGTTAGCAGCCAAATGGGGCAGGGAATAACAACCCGGGTAATGGTGGCAAGCGAAAGCACCCAGATGGCGGGTCCGATCTGGTGGCCAACACGAACACTGGGAACAACCACGCCAAGGGCAACGATAAACCACCTTTTGGCAAGGGAAAGCCTTTCGACATGGAGGCAATGCTTAACGACCCCTGCCCAAAGCACAGTCTTCCTAACAAGCTGTCCACTCATGCCTGGAAGGATTGTTATATCATGCGGGAGTTTCGGAACTACAGCCTTAATCAGCATCACGGTAACGGCAATGGACCACCTAGCGGGTCAGGATCCGGCTCTCATGGTTCAGGTTTCGATGCGGGCGGCTCAAACTTGGGTTATTAGGGTCAAGGTAACCATGGAGGTCATAATCAACAGCCCGACAATGCTGGTCAGCAGCAGAACAACCAATCAGGATATCAGAGTAACCCGAAGCAGCTTAATGGAGGCCAGTATCATGTTTTTACTACGAGTCTTGACAAACGTGATCAGAAGGTGCGCAAGAGGGCGGTTCATGCGGCAACACCGGCTATTCCGCAGTATTTGAAGTGGTCTGAGCACCCGATATCATGGAGCAGGGAGGATCACCCGCCACACGTTGATAACCCGGGGCACTTGGCCCTTGTGGTAGCCCCTCAGGTAGGAGGCTACAAATTCACCAAGGTGCTGATGGACGGTAGTAGCAGCATCAACATCTTGTACTACGGATGAATCTGACTGACAAATATCTCAAGCCGTCATCTACAATATTTCACGGCGTAGTGCCAGGCAAGTCAGCTTATCTAGTAGGAAAGATTGCCCTTGAGGTTTCTTTTGGATGAGTACAACTACAGGGTAGAGACCTTGTGGTTTGAAGTGGTCAAAATCAAGAGTCCATATCATGCTCTGTTTAGACGGCCAATTTATGCCAAGTTCATGGCTCGGCCCTGTTATGTTTAATTGCAGCTCAAGATGCCAGGTCTGAAGGGGATGATTACGGTGCATGGTGATCGGAAAATCGCTCTTCAGTGTGAGGAAGGTGATGCTGCGTATGCGGAGTCAAGCTGTGCTGAGGTGGAGCTCAAGTTTTATAAAGATAACGTTGACCCGGCGGATATGTCCCCGTTGAAAAATCCCACCACTGAGTCTGACCCGCCCCTGAAATTTGTGGCAGAGGATACCAAGTTGGTGGACTTTGTCCCTGGTGACACATCGCAACAGTTCACTATAGGGGCTAATATGGACCCCAAATAGGAAAGCGCGCTCATGGAATTCATCCGTGAGAATTGGGACATCCTTGCATGGAAACCTTCTGACATGCCGGGTGTACCGAGAGAATTCGCTGAGCATCATCTTAATGTGGATCCTAAATATAAGCCGGTTAAACAGTTCCTTCGTCGTTTCAATGAGGAGCGATGTAAAGCTATTGGAGAAGAGGTAGCCCGGCTCTTAGCGGCTGGGTTTATCGTGGAGGTTTTTCACCCGGAGTGGTTGGTCAACCCGATGCTCGTCCTTAAGAAGAACGGCACGTGGCGCATGTGTGTGGACTACACAGACCTTAACAAGGCTTGTCTGGTTGATCCATTTGCTCTCCCCCGTATCGATCGGATCATTGACGCAACAGCGGGTTGCGAGAGCTTATGTTTCTTAGATGCTTATTCAGGTTATCATTAGATCAAGATGGCAGTTAAAGACCAAGAGAAGACATCTTTCATAACACCTTTTGGAGCTTTCTGCTACGTGTCCATGCCTTTTGGACTCAAAAGTGCTCAGGCGACTTACCAGCGGTGTGTACAGAATTGTCTTCATGATCAGATCGGACGCAATGTTCATGCTTATGTAGACGATATTGTGGTCAAATCAAGGAAGAAGCAGACTCTGCTTGATGATTTGAAGGAAACTTTTGATAACCTGCGGGTCTACAAGACGATGCTTAATCCGGCTAAGTGTGTTTTTGGTGTGCCTGCAGGCAAGCTCCTTGGATTTTTGGTCTCAGAGCGGGGCATTGAAGCTAACCCGGATAAAATAAAGGCCATCACCTCATTATCTAAGCCGGCGTGTATCAATGATGTTCAGCGCTTGGCGGGTCGTACTGCCGCTTTAAGCTGATTCATAAGCCGCCTAGGAGAGAAGGCCATCCCTTTATATCAGATGATGAAAAAGACAGATGATTTTGTTTGGAGTGATGCTGTCAATGATGCGTTTGAGGCGCTCAAAAAGCAGTTAGCTGAGCCGCCTGTCTTAGCCGCTCCCATGGAAAAAGAGCCATTGCTCCTGTATGTGGCGGCTAATAACAAGGCCGTCAGCGCTGCAGTTGTTGTGGAGCGCAAGGAGGCAGGCAAAGAATACCCAGTCCAGCAGCCGGTTTATTATGCCAGGGAGGTTTTGACATAGTCCAAGCAAAGATACCCGCATTGGCAAAAGCTGGTGTTTGGAGTGTTCCTAGCAAATCGCAAGCTGAAGCATTATTTCCTTGGACACCCTATCACGGTGGTTAGCTCTGCTCCTTTGGGAGATATAATTCAAAATAGAGAGGCCACCGGCAGGATTGCTAAGTGGGCAATTGAGATTGGACCTCTTAATTTGAGGTATGTGCCTCGAACGGCTGTCAAATCTCAAGCCCTGGTGGATTTTATCAATGACTGGACAGAGTGTCAAGCACCTGAGGAGAAGCCGAACAATACGTATTTTACAATTCACTTTGATGGATCCAGACAGTTGGAAGGATCAGGGGCTGGAGTTGTTTTAACTTCCCCTAAAGGTGATAAATTTTGTTACGTATTAAGGTTAATGTTTCCTTGTACTAACAATGCAGCTGAATATGAAGCCTTGCATCACAGGCTCCGTATGGCCAAGGAGATAAATTTGAGCCGGGTCAGATGTCTGGGCAACTCAGATCTGGTGGCTCAGCAGGTTTCAGGCACGTGGGATTCTAAGGACCCTCGTATGGCGGCTTATCGCCAGGCGGTTGATATCATTGCTGGGCACTTTAAGGGCTATCAGGTGGATCACATTGATCGTCAGAACAATGAGGCGGCTGACGCATTATCCCGGCTGGGGTCTCAGCGTAAGCCGGTGCCGCCTAATGTGTTTCTTGATGTGATGCATCATCCGTCAGTCAAATTACCTTCTGAAGAAGATCTTGCCATACCTGACCCTGAATGACAGTTGGTGGTGGCTCTTCACGCTATTCCTGATTGGACACTGCCTTATCTGACGTATCTGACTCGTGGCGAGTTACCCAAGGACGAGACCTTGGCGCTGCAAATCATGAGGCGGTCTAAGTCTATGACTATTATCAATGGCGAGTTGCACAGGTGCAGCGTGACTGGCATTTTTCAACGTTGTGTTTCTCCTGAGGAGGGCCGTGAAATCTTATATGAGATATATGCAGGCGACTGCGGTCATCACGCCGGCTCAAAATCTTTGGTAGCCATGGCTTTTCGGCATGGGTTTTACTGGTTGATGGCTCATGCAGATGCGGAGGACATAGTTAGCAAGTGTGATGGGTGTCAGAAGTTCGGACGACAAGCCCATGTGCCAGCTCAAGAGTTGCGGATGATTCCGATCACCTGGCCATTTTCGGTCTGGGGGCTTGATATGGTTGGACCGTTTAAGAGGTCTAAGGATAAAAAGAACCACCTTTTGGTGGCTGTTGATAAATTTACCAAGTGGATTGAGGCGGAGCCGATCAGCAAATGCGACGCAGCAACTGCAGTTCAGTTCATCAAAAAGCTGATCTTTCGTTTTGGTTACCCTCACAGTATTATCACTGATAATGGTACAAATCTGTCTAAGGGAGCTATAAAAGAGTTTTGTGAAAGTGAACACATCCGCCTCGATGTCTCCTCCGTGGCCCATCCACAGTCTAATGGTCAAGCAGAACGTGCTAACCAGGAAATTTTGAGAGGGATAAAACCCCGGCTTATGGTTCCTTTGGAACGAACGCCGGGTTGTTGGGTTGAGGAGTTACCTTCAGTTCTTTGGAGCATCAGAACCACCCCCAACAGATCAATAGGCTACACGCCTTTCTTCATGGTTTATGGCGCATAAGCCGTTCTCCCCATTGATATTCGTCATGACTTGCCCAGGGTGGCGGCTTACATTGAAACTGATAATGAGGCGGCGCGTCAGGACGCACTGGATGTTTTGGATGAAGAGCGGGATCTTGCAGCAGCACGATCAGCGATTTACCAACAAGATCCACATCGCTATCATAGCTGCAGAATCAAAACCCGGACGTTCCAAGAAGGCGACTTAGTGCTCCGTCTGATTCAAGATCAGACAGATATGCATAAGTTATCACCCCCCTGGGAAGGACCTTTTGTGATCAGCAGAAATCTCAACAATGGGTCATATTATCTCATCGATGTGTGGGAGAGCGACAAGTCACACACTTCTGGGGAGGAAACTAGCAGGCCGTGAATATTGCTCATCTTTGGCCTTACTACACTTGAGCCATTGGCTCTCATCAATGTACATACCTCTCTCATTGTATATACACTTTTATAGTATAATAAAGTCGGCATCCCCGTAATTCGGGGCCTCTGTCGTTTTCATCCAACGGTTTTTTGTGCAAAAGTTGGGTAATAATAAGGTCACTTGGGGGCTTCCAACTCACTGAGTTTAGCTTTCATACCCTCATGACCGGCTTAAAAGCCATATTTGAGTTAAACCTGCCTGTTTGCAACTTGCTACTCCGCCAGGTGACCCACCGTACGCTTGACAGTCAATCTTTTTTAAAGACCCTGAACTTGTTAAAGTTAAAACGGTGCTTTATGTCATGAGAGAGCCGGCTTATAGAGAGCTAGGATAAACTCACTTGTCCGCTGTAGTCCCTTCGCTATGTGGCCCGTTCATACTCTTAACAGTCAATCTTTTTTAAGACCCTGAACTCGTTAATGTTAAAATGACGGATTTATGTCACGTGAGAGCCGGCTTACGGGATTGTAGGCGTTAATGCCTAGCTTATTTGAAGCAAAAATCTTGAGTTTTCTCAAAAATATATATAAGAGTTGATCTCTTTTGGCTGTGCCTTCAAAGCCGCCTTACAGCAACTGAAGGTATACATGTATGTATTTTCTGTTTGTTGTTTTGCAGGAATTTTTCATGAGGAGGTTCTATGTCTTTAGATGACTACTGATACGGCTTAGTATTACTCATTGATCAAAGCTTGTTGCTGTCATGACCCGCCAGCCGGTCTTGTTTCCATATTTTCAAGATTATGAGGTATTGAGTTATTAACTCGCCCAGGAGTATGGCCATAAGTCGCCAGCACATGAGTTGGTGAATTGATACTGATTCCACTCTCATGAAGCATCAAGAAATACGATCACATCAAGCATACACATGATGGATAAAGATTGCAGCGGTTAAGCAGCCAGGATATAAGTTGGTAAAGTTAAAACGTGCATGAAGGCACGACACAGGCAATCAGTTTTTAGCTAAGGCTATTACAAGGCTGCATGGATCCCAAAATCTTGCACAAAAGTTTTTCACAAAGTCATAACCCGGCAGTTAGGTTATCCGGGTTAACTTCATCCGGGTACCCCGGGGCCAACTTCTCACCTAAAGTGCTGTCGAGTCATCCTGCGCCGGGTCTTCTATCTCCTGGATCTGAAGGTTGTCCGCATCTCAGTTGCAATTGGTTAAGGCCTGGAATTCAGCTTCATCATGCAAGATGGGAGACGGGTCAACATCAGGGGCAAAGATATGCTTACGACGTTGAGGAGTCTGATCCACCGGCTCAAAGGTGGGCGGCCGAACTCGCACATTGTTGTCGTCATAAGCCGCGTGATATGCCTTCAGATCCGCCTCTGTGGCTAGTTGGCTCGCCAATGCTCAAGACGCCATGACGCAACGAGCATAGTCTTCTCGTGTGAATTCAGACCCGTCGTCTTTCAGTTGTGGAAACCGTCCGACCATTTCTTCCGGGCTAAGCTCTGGTGCATAAGCCAAAGCCCGGCTCAAAGAAGCTATTGCGCCTTTATGAGCGGCTGATCTTTTCAACTCTTCAATCTGCTTGGGAATCATTGAGAGGCGTCTCAGCACGTCTTTCATGAACTTTGGCATCTCTTTTTCACCCATAACAGCCCTGATGGTGAAAAGACTTCCAGCGTACAACTGTTCAGTGAACGAATATAGAGCTTTCAGCTTCAATAAGCTGTCGTCTGGAAGATTGCGAGTCCGACGGCCTGTAAACAGTACAAATGCATAAGTCGCCGGGCAAGTCTTTTTATAAGACTGTTTGGACAAAATTCTCATAAGTTAGTCAACAATGCTTACCAAAGACAGCTTCGGTCATCCAAGCTACATGTCATTTAAGGCTGGTCAGTTCTTTAGTAATGGGTTTCATTTGACCCTCTGCGTCTTCTGCACGTTTGATCAAGGCGGCTTATTCAGCTTCAACAGATTTTTTGTAGGCTTCAAAATCCGCCTTGGTTTTTTCCAGCTCTTTTGTGGAGATCTGCAATTTTGCGTCGGCTTCAGCTCGGGCCTTTTGTTGCAAAGCCAGGTTTTTTGTCAAATCGGTCAAGTTTGACTCCACCACATTTAAAGTTTCCTGCACAATAAAATTGTCAAGTGGAAGTTTGCCAATCCCAAGCCGTTAGCACGGTGCATAATGACACTTGGGGGCGGTGAAGAAATTTGTTACAAGTCTCAAGCAGATTGCAAGCAATATACTTGACACTTGGGGGCTAATGTATGGCAGTTTTTTCAAGCATATAATACAAGCAGACCCAGATCATCTTCAAGAAGATAAACCGGCCCTTGGGGGCTACAGGCTCTACAATTTGCAGAACAGATGACTAGTTTTTCTTTATAAAATTAAAAGACCCGGCTATCTCGAGAGATAAGTCGGCCCCTGGGGTCTGCAGCTGGAATTTTTTCATATCAACACAATAAGTGCCGGCTCATTATTCACATAATGACTCGGCCCTTTGGGGCTACACGCTGATGTATTAAAATTTACATGTTGTTGAAGACCCAACTTATCTTCAAGAAATTAAGCCGGCTCTTGGGGGCTATGTAAGGGTATATGGAATGCGAGATAAGTTGAGTATACCTTATATTTTTTCCTCATCATACCAACCAAGTTGCATTCCATGTCCCGGCTCATGGAGAGGCGGCTCAAGTATCCAGAATGCAGTTCTTCAATAGTGAGATTTTCAAGATTGGGAAGATCAATTTTAACCTTCTCCTTCTCAGGCGAAGGCACCTCATCCTTGCTAATATGCTTGGTCAACACATTAGAAGGGGCTGGAGTTGTATAACCCGTCCCGATAATGATAACCCCCTCTTCATGAGAAGCAATATCTGTCGGATTTCGGGCTCTACAAAACCCTAAGGAATTCGAACCCAGGGGCGTGTGCGAAGATTCCCCAACAGCTTCGCCCCCTCCAAGCTCACAACATGATAACCCCGCTCGATGGCGAGGAAGACAATGTCACACGAGAGTTTACCCAGGTTTGGGCCGCTGCGAAGCGTAAAACCCTACTCCTGCCTTTGGTGGATTGCCTCACGAGGAGGTGGGTGGATGAACTAGTACAGTGGCGTGTTACCTTGCCGGTGTGTTTGCGGGGTGGTTGCTTCGTGGGGTGGTTTCTTCTCTCCTTTCTACCCGGCTACCTAGCCTCTATTTATAGCGGCCCGGGTCCTCTTCCCTTATCGCAATGGCGGGAAGGGATCCCACAATGGCCAAATTTGAAAGGGGACAGGAGGTACATCTTATCCTGATGAAAGGCGGTCTTCGCCTGCAAAGTTGTTGGTGGTGACGCGGTGGTGGGCTCGCTGGTGACATCCGTCCTGCTGTGCTCGTTGACCCGGTGTTGTTGCACCGGAATGGAAACCTTTGGAGGGGCTCCTTGGGAACCCGCGTTCGTCCTTGTCCCCTTTGCACAAAAGAGGAAATTGTCCCTTCTGGCGCGCTGGTGCCCGCCTGGCCTGGCTGTCGTCACCCTTGACCTCCTGAGGCCTAGCGTTGCATAGAGATCTTCGCTGCTCGGGAGGAGGCCTGGGGAGGCCTTCCCCTTTCGCCTTGGCGCTGTCCTGCTCACGAGGATGGGCTCCTCGCGAGGGTCTTGTCTTGAGTGAGGCCGCGTGAGGCCGTACAGACCGCCAGGTGGGCCATGCCTTGGGCCGCAAGCAGTCAAGTCTGGGTACCCTGGTATCCAGAATGACGACAATATCTTCAACTGTTTTCTGAGGACTGGGTGGTTTAGAATCTGCTTCCGGGTTAGTTCCAGTGGTCACAACATCAGCATCTACCGGTTTAGTAGGCTGGAGTGTTTCATCATGGGCGCCTTCATGAGCTTCAGAGTGCTCAACATGAGTTTCAGGAGTGTCAAGTTTCGGATTCTCCGGCTCGGGGGCATCAGGGTTGGCAGATGACCCGCTTATTTTCCTCTTCTTGGCTTGGGCCCTGTGAACAAAGATTTCATGATAAGTTGTATGCAAGGATAAAAGGTTAGTAAGCAACATTTCATTCAAAGAAGAAAGTTACCCTGGGTTGATAACAAGAGGTGGCAGTTTTGAAGCGGTTGAGTCGCCAGAGGAAGGAGGTGTTTCCTGAAAAATTAAAGTTGGTCAATATGAGAAGGTTACTGCATGAGGCTAATGTGTAGAAGAAATAAGGCAAAGCTATGGAGTACCTCATTGTGGCGTTTCCGAGGGGCTGGTTTGTTGGATAAGCCAGGTATTAGGTCTTCAGAACAGCCGCTCCGGTTCTGACGCCTAGAATCGTGTTGCTATTGCTTCAAAAGAAAGTTGGGATCCAAGTGAGCAAGAGGGTGTGAAAACATTACTTTCTGGATGACCCGCCGTATTTTCTCTCTTGGCAAAGGTTCCGAGCAGGAGGAGATGATAGATACCTCTGTTGCACTGGCTTGACTTGTTTCTGCTTCGACCTGAGAGGAGCTAGCGGCAATAAGTTGTATGAAAAGACGGCCAAGGGAATCAAGTTCAACCTCCGAATCATCTAATTCGAGTAGCTCTTGGGCTGACGTTTTCTTTGGACGACCCGAACCACGGGTCTTAGTCGTTTTAGTTTTCTTCTTCCTCAAAGTGGAGGCTGCAGTTATTCTCTTCTTCCAGAAGGGAGACTCGGCCTACATACATAAAAACATTTTGCATAAAGGTTAAAAGAGATGTGAAGTGCAAAATTTAAAAGGAAAAGGTGAAGATTAAAGTAAAAGGTCTTACTGCAGGAGCCGGGTTAAGAGCATAGAAGGGGTTTAACCCCGTCTTATTGCAAACCTCCCGAGGTTCTCCCAGCAGTGATTTGACAATTAAGTTGAGGTCTTTGTCTGTCAGAGGCGTCTGGTTGAAGCGCTATGGGTCATCCACATCGCCAGTGTATTCACACATTAAGCTGCCGCATCGGCTCAGCGGCAAGATTCTCCAAGAAACCCAGCAGCGGGTGTCGGGCCACGGATGCTCACGATCACCTATGGGACCAGAGGCCTCTTGTGGTTCGGCAGGGGGGTCACATTGCACGAAGATCAGAGAGCATGAGACGGCGCGACGATCAGGACATAGGCATTTACCCAGGTTTGGGCCGCTGCTAAGCATAAAACCCTACTCCTGCTTTTTGGTGGATTGATTGGAGGAACACGAAGAACGCACGGCGCCTAACCCCGGCAAGGACTGCTGTAGGGGAAAGAGCTGCTACGCGAGTACAAGTGTTCGGGTGTCCGAATCCTGAGCTAGGTAGCCTTGGGCCTCCTTTTATAGTGCAAGGGGTTACCACAATGGCAAAACAATCATTATCTATTGATTAGATAGCTAAGCAGAGCTATCATACCTAACTCTGGCATTTAGGACAAAACGGCATGATTACCTACCTAGGTGGCGCTCGGGGGTGCATCCCCGGCAAGCTCTTGCCACCGCTTGGCCGGTCGTTGCTTATGGTCTTGACACATTTCAGGGCGGGTGTCAACTGGGCATAACTTGCATTCCGATGTGTCGCCACATGCTTAGCGTGAGCTGATTAGCCGCCTGAGGTCTCGACACCGCAGCGACAAGTGAAAGGCGTAGCGATGCGGTGGAGCGGTGGCCGGTTGGCTCGCGCCTGCCGGGGAGTGGCTTGCCGGGTCTTCTGGAAGGTGTGCATGTCTTGGTCCCCGGCAAGCATCGGTAACGTGTTTGGCGCGTTGCAGTCCAGGCTTGGGCTGCCGTGTTGGGGTTGCTAGAGTCTGGTCTTGATCATTCACCGGGTTTTTGCTTCTACCGCCTGTGCATAAGTCAGGGGCACTGGGTACCCCTGCTCTAGTGCACCGACAGGAGCCCCCGGGACTGGCCCACACGTGCTCGCCAAGTGTCGTTGGGTTAGGCCCAAGTTTCATGCATAGGCGCGCAATGTGAGGGAGTAACTGCCAATTTACTAGTCAGCACTGACCCACCACCTCAGGCCGCATGCATAGCGGGGAGTTAGCGACGGGCGCGCGTGACTGAAAGCCCTGGTCGTGGCAGAAACCGCAACGCCATGGATTGGAGTGGCGGGGCGGTTACCTATTCGCCCGTGATCGTGGGCGATGGAATTGGTGGAGACGGGAGGCGACCCTTGGAGCGGAGGAGAGCCAGCCCCCGCGTCCTCCCGTATAAGTTGGGGGTCACGAGGGGCGATGCTCATCCATACTTTCTCCCTCCTTGAGTCCAAATCCGCAGAGCTCACCCTTCTGCTTCTTTGTTTTGAGCCGCGCTCGCTCTCCCGATGCTCAGGGGGAGGGGCCGAGCGAGCGTGTTTGCAGAGCCTTCCTTTCGAACCCCTGCTCAGTTCCCGTCATGGACAGATGGTTCTGGACTGAAGGCTGGTCGGGGAAGCCTCGGATGGGGGAGCGGGCAGTGTGGTGGCCGTATTGGGGACGGCCGCGGTGGTACGCTTGCCGCCGCGCTGCCTGCTTCTTTAGCCTTGACGGAGCTCCATGCCGTTGACATCACGCCGGGATCTATGTTGGACGTGCAGCGTCGCGGCGGTCCACGGTTCCTGCATTCCTTCTTCAAGGTGATGGAGAAAAAACGCCCACACGGTCAACATGGGCGTGCGTGTGGTTGTAGCCACGCATCGTCATTTATCACGGTTAAGCTCTCCTCCCGCAGCAGTTTCGATGGAGCGTACGGGAGGGCGCTCTTCATCTTCCCATGCTCTTCTAAGGCGGGGGATGGAATTCCCCGCCTTTGGCCAGTGGGGATGACCATGCTCTCTGTGGGGTCCCCGGGTCGCCACGCCTGGAGCTTGGGTGATGGCGGGGGCGTCTCCTCGGGCGGTGGCGATGAGGAAGCCGATGGCGGTCGGGGATCTACGATGCATCAGGAGCACGGATGAGGTCTCCGACGCGTCGCATTCCCCGGCAGCACCATCATCACCAGCTGGGCTCCGGCAACGCCACCATCTGCGCCTGCCCTCCGCCTTCTTTCCCCTTGTTGGTCTTGTCCGCTCCGTCGGCTTCGTCCGCCCTGCCTAGGGGCAGGGCCCTTCTTCTCGCCGGTCGCATCCCTCTAGTCCTGGCTGGGAAGCTTCGAATCCCGGCTAGGCGCTCCTTTTGCCCTCTGTCCCTTCTCCACATAATCCCTAAGAGGAGAGGGACAAGAAAGGGATTACGAGGCACTTATCTTTTTTATGTCAAAAGATGTAGGCGCTTGCCAAGTTTTAATTAATCATAATGTAATCTCTACCCATTTTGTCTCGAAAATGAATGAGAACAAAAGTGCCATTTCCTTCCCGCAAGTACTATCCTTTTCTTTCCCTGTTTATGCTGTTTTGGGATGTTTGGTCCTTGCTACACGGAGCCACTTGCCGGATCACAACTTAACCATGAGTGCCAAGGGGAAACGAGCCCCCGGCAACAAGTTGGCATTGCTCCCCGTAGTTGTTTGAAGAAAAAACAGGGGGGCGGCTCGTCCCGGCAAGGTTTTCACCACGTGGAGGACTCCACTACCCACAGTGAGGGAAATACTACGAATTTCTTTAGGCATCAGAAAAACACTGAACTTGGGATGTGTAATTGTACTTATCTTTTCTAATTTGCATCGCTCTTGAGGGCTTGATGGGTCATCGTCTTCGTTCTTTTGTTTCTTTTCCCTGTCTTCCCGACGGTCCATCGCATAGGGAGAGAAAAGTAATAAAGAATACAGGTTCATCAAGTACTCTAGCAAATCTTTATATCATAAATGTAATAATACTGCAATCATGAAAATGCATAATGAGCATGTAAGATGTTGATATGATGCAATGCATAGCTTTATTATTGTCGCACAGGGTCTGCGCCTGGGTTTGTACAAAGGGTTACACGCAACATCAGCAATGCTTGTACAAAAGGTGGTTGCCGAGGGCTGTGCCCGGCAACCGCGCCTTACGGGTAGAACTTACGAAGATGCTCATTATTTCATGAGTTAAGCACCTTGGTGCCATCTTCGGTCTCCAAACGAACAGCGCCGGGTTTGGTGATTCGTGCTACCCGGAAGGGCCTTCCCACTTCGGCATAAACTTGTTGGTACCCTTGGCGGACTAAACATGCCAAAGGACAAGGTCGCCTTCCTCAAGACTCCGGGCGTGAACTCTGCGGCTATGGTAGCGGCGCAGAGCTTGCTGGTAGCGTGCTGCATGCACAGCAGCCCGGAGACGGTCTTCCTCGAGGAGCGTGGCATCGTCATGCCGCAGCTGCTGTTGCTCTACTTCATCGTAGGCAAACACTCGAGGTGACCCGTATATGAGTTCTGTGGGGAGCACTGCTTCCGCCCCGTACACTAGGGAGAAGGGCGACTGGCCGGTAGCTCGATTTGGTGTCGTCCTGAGGGACCAAAGAACCACCGGCAGCTCATCTATCCAGTGTCTGCCGCTCTACCGCTGCTTATCAAAAGTCCTTGTATTGAGTCCTCGCAGCACTTCAGCATTCATCCTCTCTACTTGCCCGTTGCTTCTCGGGTGAGCAACAGAGGCAAAGGAGACCTTGCTTCCAAGGCTTTGGATATATTGCATGAAGGCGCGGCTCGTGAACTGGGTGCCGTTGTCGGTGATCACTCTGTTAGGCACTCCAAAGCGGCACACCAGTCCTTTCATGAACTTGATAGCTGCCTGTGCGGTCACCTTTCTCATTGTTTCCACCTCAGGCCACTTTGTGAACTTGTCGGTTGCCACGAACAAGAACTCAAAGCCCACGACAGCACGGGGGAAGGCGCCCAGGATATCGAGCCCCCAGACTAAAAATGGCCAGGCTAGAGGGATTGTTTGCAGGGCTTGTGCTGGTTGATGGATGTTATTGGAATGGAACTGGCAGGCTTCACACTTGGTGACCAGCTCAGTAGCGTCCTGGAGGGCAGTGGGCCAATAGAAACCCAGTCGGAAAGCTTTCCTGGCAAGGGCCCTTGATCCAATGTGGGAACCACATACTCCTCCATGAATCTCCGCCAACAGCCTCAGTCCATCCTCCCGGCAGATACACCTTTATTTCAAACCGTTCGGTCATCTTCTGTACAGGGTGTCATCGACAAACTGGTACATACTTCACCGACGGGCTACTCTTTAGGCTTCCTCTTGCTCTTCGGGGAGTTCTCCTGTTTGAAGGAAATGGACTATATGTTGCGCCCAGGTTGGATCCTGTGGCTCGACAACAAGGACTAAAGGCATCTCCTCGTCTTCGGGAGCGCTTGTCTCAACCGCTAGACCCTGAGCTCCTGCGGGAGGGAGCTGCTCGTCAACCGGAACGGGATTTTCCCCGGCAGCTTCTCTACCAACGGCCTTGGGAAGCTCTGCCGGGAAATGCTTCCCGGAGTTTAGCTTTCTTCTCTTCTTCGACATCGTTGATGGGGATACTGATGGTTGAGTGAGGCGGAGAACAAAGGTTCCTGGTTCCACAGGAAGTTTCTGCATAGCGCACTTTGATAGATGGTCAGCAATGCAGATTTCTGCCCGTGGTCTCCATCAGTGGGCTCTGGTAATCCTTGTTGACTTGCTTTATCACAAGTTGAGAATCTCCTCGGACGATTAGCCTCTTTATTCCCAAATCCACCGCGATTCTGAGTCCGGCAAGGAGCCCCTCATACTCAGCGGTATTGTTGGTGGCTTCCTCCCGGGGAAAGTGCATCTGGACGACGTACTTGAGGTGCTCTCCAGTAGGGGCGATGAGGAGCACGCCTGCTCCAGCGCCCTGGAGTGAGAAAGCACCGTCAAAGTACATGATCCAATCCTTGGGTGCTTCTTTGCCGGGGAGGATTGTCTCCGGAGCTTCATCATCTGGCGTGGGTGTCCATTCTGCAATAAACTCCGCCAACGCCCTGCTTTGAATGGTGGAAGTGCTCTCATACTTTAATCCGAAACTTGACAATTCCAATGCCCACTCAACTATCCTGCCAGTGGCTTCGGGGTTTCTCAGTATGCGTTGCAACGGGAAACGGGTGACAACTGTTACCTCATGGGCTTGGACGTAGTGGCGCAGCTTCCTCGAGGTCATGATGAGGCCGAAGATTAGCTTTTGTACTCCAGAGTACCTTGATCTAGCCCCCTGTAGCAGGGAACTGACAAAGTACACGGGCCGCTGCACCATTTTCTTCTTTGCCACTTCTTTGGATCCGCTGTCAATCATTTGCTGAGATCCCCCTTGGTCTGTGTCGAGTCCTGCCGCGGATGTTTCTTTCCCGCTCCCGGCAGCATCACCAGCGGCTGCTGAATCTCCATCCACTTCCCGCTGCGCCACCAGCGCTGCACTAACCACTTGATTCGTTGCTGCCAAATATAGCAGCAATGGCTCTTGCGATTTAGGAGCGACCAAGGTGGGAGCAGAGGATAGGTATTTCTTCAGGTCTTGCAGCGCTGCATCTGCCTCCTTGGTCCACTTCATCGGGCCAACCTTCTTCAATATTTTGAAGAATGGCAAGGTGCGCTCAGCAGACTTGGAGATGAACCTACTCAATGAGGCAACACATCCGGTCAAGCGTCTGATATCTTTGATGGTCTTCTTTTTAGAGAAAAGGCATTAGCCCGACTTTATAGATAAAGCCACCAAGCAGCATTCAGAGAGAACAAACACCAACATCCACCAAACAGCATCAGAACCAGAACATAGCAGACCAGGAAAGTACGAGATACATGGCACTGAGGCCAGCCCACGGCACGCAGGCCAGTATAGATAAAGTCTCATCAACAGAAAAAGCAGGGCCCAAGTGCACCAGCAGTGACGACACTATGAAGCAGGCTCCTGCCGCGCTAAGGAGGACACCGAAGCCCGAATCTTAGATAAAAGCAGGTCGAATCCATCATGGTCTCCAGCCTTAGTCAGTGATCTCCACTGCTGGAGAAACAGGCAAGATTTAAATAAACAGTTAGCCGGTTTGGAAGGAAAAACATGCTCGATAGTATACTTGTTCCAGATGGTCCACAAGGCCCAAGAGATAGAGCTGAGGCCCACCCAGAATAGCCATTTGGTAATCCCCGTTAAACCATTAGTGTGAGCCCGGAGATCATTAAAAGACGAAGGAGCCCAAGACACCTGGAGCCAAGACCTAAAACAGCTCCAGACCAGCTTGGCAAGTACACAATGAAAGAAAATATGATTTGTGTCCTCCAGACCATCACACAGCACACAACGATCAGAGCCAGGGCCATTATGCTTTCGAATCTGACCAGCCGCTGGAAGACGACCCCTAAAAGCTTGCCACATGAAGATCTTAATCTTAGGAGGAATGCGGCCACGCCAAATAGGAGTGAACTTGCTAGTAGGAGAGCCACCAATGAGTATAGCATAAAGCGATTTGACGGAAAAATGACCCGAAGCCGTGTGGGGTCAAACAACCGCGTCCTCATTCTTCGAGAGCGAGGGGACGAAGGCAGCAAGACGCTGCCATTCTTCCAACTCTACGAGAGAAAGCGAGTGACGGAAGGCAAGGTCCCAATTATTAGCCGCAAGCTCGGCGATGGAGATATCCGGCTTAGGGCAGTAAGAAAAAAGAGTTGGAAAAGCCAGCGCCAAAGAAGAATCACCACACCACCAATCAAGCCAGAAACGAACCGAGGAGCCATTACCAACCACAAACCTGACATGCTCTTTAAACAAGGGGCGAACTTTCACAAGGTCTTTCCAAAATTGGGATCCGCCCCGAGAGAAAGCAAACATGGGACTACCGTTGGGGAAATATTTGGCCCTGAGAATAGACAACCACAGAGTGTCGGAACCAGAAGCCATAATTTTCCACCACCACTTGATCATAAGGCATTTGTTCAGGACCACCATGTTAATAATCCCTAACCCTCCAAGATTTTTAGGCCTACAAATATGTTTCCACTTGACCATCCTTTATTTACGTTTATTATCAGCAGAATTCCAATAAAATGCACCCCTGTGCTTATCTAAACCTTCATGAGTGCCTGCAGAAAGTAGGTAGAAGGCCATAATGAACATAGGAAGGGAAGAAAGACAGGAGTTCGTCAGGGCAACCTTCCCAGCATTCGTGTTATATCTGCCTCTCCATGGAAGAACCCTATTTCCAACCTTAGTAACCATGGGAGCGAACTCTTTGGCACATAATCTGTCCGGGGCGATCGGGAGGCCCAAATAGTTGAAAGGGAAGGAGCCGAGCTTACAGTTAAGAAGGTGTGCCACCTGAATAGCCTCGGTGTCATTGACTCCAGTAACTATGACCTCACTCTTAGAAAAATTTATTTTTAACCCCGATAAACCTTCAAAGCAAAGCAAAATGAATTTGAGGTGGGCAATACAGGAATTATTCATCTCCGCCATAATGATAGTATCATCCGCCTATTGGAGGTGAGTGACACATTGGGGAATAAGGTGTGAGATAACAGGAGAAATATACCCATGAGAAGCAGCTCTGGAAAGAATACGGGAGAGAGCGTCCACCACAAAATTGAACAGAAGGGGGGAGAAAGGATCACCTTGCCGCAGGCCCCCACCATTGGCAAAAAAGGAGCTAATCTGGCCATTAACCGAGACCGTCGTGTGGCCCCCGGAGACCAGTTCATAACTCTGTGGATAGAAGCTCCATCGAAGCCCTTAGCTAGAAGAATTTGCGTAAGAAAAGGCCACCTGACTGAGTCATAAGCTTTCTCAAAATCCAGCTTAAGAATAATAGCTTTAGACTTCCGGATTTTAAGATCATGGACAATCTCATGAAGACAAAGGATCCTGTCCAGAATGAACCTCCCTTTAACGAAAGAAAACTGAAAAGGGCTCAACGTTCTATGAGCAACAGGGGAAAGATGCATGGCAAAACCCTTAGCTGGGAATTTAGCGAAGTTGTTAATGAGGGCAATAGGTCTGAATTGAGTGATCACATCAGCCCCTTTGATCTTAGGAATGAGAGACATCACAGCATAATTGAGATGAGATATGTCACCCATCCCCAGGCAGAAAACCTGAATAATCTTACAAACCAAAGGTTTAAGCTATAGCCAGAACTTCCTAAAGAAAGGGATGGAGAATCCATCAGGGCCTGAGGCAGCATTCGGGTTGGCAGATTTAACAACCTCCTAGATTTCCTCCTCAGAAAGTGGTACCATCAGACTAGCGTTTTCATCCCTAGAAATCCTAGACTGATCATCCCAAAGGGAGGGAGAGATAGTAAGGCCGACACCCGGCTTAGCAGAAAGAAGAGTAGAGAAGAACTCGACGACATGGGCCAGAATTTGAGACTGATCAGAAACCCGGATACCATCTATGAACAAGTTATCAATCGTGCAACGTCTCCTCCTACCATTGGCAACGGCAAAGAAATAGGCCGTGGGAGAGTCCCCCTTAAGGGTCCAATTTAAAGTACCCCTCTGACGCCAGTAGGCCTCCGCCTGCTGATGCAACTGTATCAAGGCCTCCTCAAGAGCATACCACAAAGCCCAGTCATCCTCCGAGAGACCTAGCCCATCAGCCAACGAGTCCAGACCCGCAATCTGGGATTCCAAGGAATTTTTGTCACGATGAGCCTTCGCAGCTCTATTACGGGACCAGCCACGAAGGAATTTACGGATGGCTTAGGAGCACTTGTGCCAATCATCCATAGGACCGAAAGAACGCTGAAGAGAAAGAAGAAGAGTAGAAATCCTATTAGCTAACATATCAGGAAACCCGTCCACAAGGAGCCAAGAGGCATCAAATTGAAACCTAGAGGGTGAGACAGAATGATTCAGACCCGCGTCAAGAATAAGGGGGCATGATCAGAGCCAACGATAGCTTTCTCTTTCAGAACAGCACGGGGGAAAAGAGAATCCCAATTCGAGCACCCAAAAATGAGGTCCAGAACAGAGCGAATAGGGTTAATCTTGTGATTCATCCAGGTAAATCGGGCTCCCACCCTAGGTATTTCCCTAAAGGCACAATCCCGAATAAAAGCATTGAAGGCATCCGCACGGGGCCAAGAAATATTACTAGAGTTTTTGTCCGCAGGGTAGCGGAGGAGGTTAAATTCCCCACCCACCAACAGAGGAAGTGTGCAAGCCTCAATTTTAGTGGATAACTCGTCAAGAAAGAGCCCAGATAAAGAATGGTCCGCAAGGCCATACACCACCATGATTTCCAAAAGAGTGTTAAGTTGGCGGTGATGAACCACAGAACTAGCCCAGAAAATGCCATGATCAAAAGTCACAAAATCAAACATGTCCCTTTTAGTCCCAATCAGGATCCCTCCAGAATGACACGAGGTAGGAAGGTAATGCCAGTTAAATCTGTCTATCCCCGCCACAGCAAAAAGCTCGTTGTGAGAGAAAGATTCCTTGAAGGTTTCAACAAGCCCTACAACATCAATGTTATCCCCTCGTACCACATCTCTGATCTGGCCACGACGCCCCCTAGCACCGAAACCTCTAATGTTCCAGAAGAGAGCTCTCATTTGAAGGACAAAATTTTGATACGTAGACTGGACCTGCAAGGGGCAGCGCAGGGTTTAGCACGTTTAGACGAGGCCCTCCTGGAGGGGGGGGATGAGACTGGCCACAACAATTGTCACATCCGTCCTCCACACCCGATGCTGTGGCAACCACATTTGCCTTAGCAGCATCTTTCGCTTTAGCCAAAGCCGCCTGAGCCAATTCGTTAGCCCGAATAGTATATAGGATAGTAGAAGGATAGCCAAACCCCGAATCCAACGTAACCCCCACATCAGATAGAACATGTAATAAATGGTCATCCGAAAGAGCAGGAAGCACTAATCTAACAGGAGATGCAAGAAGAGGAGGCTGGGAAGATGTACCTATGGGAGGGAGATCCTTAGCCGCAGCCCGTCGCTCCGCACGCACCGCCACCGACTCACTAGAGCCCTGCACCCGCCGTCCTTTGCGAGCCATGGAGGCAGGCGTACGGACAGCCGGTGAGCGAGCCACCGGGGATGGAGCCACAGGCCGGGAAGCGGAGCCAGATGCCGTACACAGATCGTCATCCAGACGATGACAAAGTCCTACCACAGAATGCTTGGCACCCGAAGATGTCCTGCTCTTAGCCGAGAACTTCTTGATCGCAGTCTTCTTCTTCTTACTCACCTAGCCCCCATTGGGGAAAATGGGGGAGACAGCAAGATCCTCAATCCCAGAGGTGGTAGGCGAGATTGGTCTAGTTGGCATATTGGAGCAAAGACCCGAGATGGGCGTGCCAGCCGGAGCCGCCCTACCTAGACCAGGAGGAGGGAGGTCCGGCCCACCAGACACGGGCATAGCAGACGAATCCTTAGCAGCACCGCCCTTGGGGGCATTCTCCTTGAAAAGATCTCTCGTAGCACGTTCCATGCCTTCCCACTCAGATTGGGTAAAGTGAGCATCAGTGCTACCGCTGGGATTTTTGTCCACCCATAGAGCCGTCCCCATGATTCTCAGAGTTGTCAGGATCCTCAGCAGTAGGGGGAGCAGGGGGGAGGGGGCGGAGGAACGCGAGAGATATCAGCCCCCTCGATCTGCACCTTCAAACGAATGCCATCAGACGTCGGAAAGAGATCAACAGCACCATGCAGACATATCGGGTCGATAGACCAGACCCGAAGATGAACAGGACCAAACTTGACCAAGGAGTCATGATCCACCTCAATAGGTTTAGCAATGAGCACACCGAAAGCCATCATGAACTGAGCCGAGCGAAGACCAGCAGGAACGTCATCCACAAGCACCCACACATAAGACAGAGATCCCACAGATTTGGAGCCACTAGCAGCCGCTCTCACCGAAACAACAAGCTGGTTGTGCGGAAGGGTAAAGCTGGTGCAGGAGGAGATCATACTGAGGCTTTCAGAGGAAGGGAATACCACGGCGAACTCAGAATCAGACAGCTATTGAACTTGCCAATCCTAGCCATCAACATCCCAGACCCGAAGGCCCTCTAGTAAGGTCTGAGGGGAAATCATCTGAACCTTGACGGAGATAATCGCAGCATTGGAGAGGGAAGGAGTAGTGGCCACCATTGGCATCTCACTGTCCAAAGCAAAAAAGGAACAACCAGGCAGCCCAAGGCCATAGTGCACAATCGAGGGTGATTTGAGTCGATTCTGGAAGTCGACAGTGAGGTGACCGTCAGTTCTACAGATAAGGCAGAAGGCGGGATTAAAGCAGCGGGATTGGAAATGGCCCGGTTTGTGGCATGCAAAGCAAGTGAGAGTGGACGAGGGGTTCGGCGAGGGGTTGGAGGGACGCTGAGGCAGGGGCGGGGGTGGTGGAAGGATGCCATCGCTGAGGGCAGCAGATGAGGTACCAGACGCCGAAGCGGGGAAGCGCCGAGCTTTGAACTGCCGGGGAGGAGGGGGACCAAAGTTGTTGCGCAGAGGAGGGAGAGAACCAGAACCCGAACCAGGCACCCGGATCTGCGCGCGAGGAGGAGGAGTCGGGCCCCGGGGAGGAGGAGGACGAGGAATGGATGAGGTAGCGCCCACCGCGCCCCCCGCCGCCGCCACCTCCCAAGGATCTGCCTCCGGCGACACACCACCGCCAGATCCGGTAGCCATGGAGCTAGAACCACCCAGTGACCACGCCCGCTCCTCCCTCTGGAGCCGTTCAGGACTGGGCGCCCAGGCGTCACGGTTGCGAGCCACCTGCTCGCGAACCGCCTGCTCGGCCTCGAGCTTGGACCGAAGGGACGCCTGATAATCCAGATCCGCATCCCCCGCCGGCGAGTCTTCGCGGCGGCGCTTACTCCCAGAGATGGCCTTGCTAGAGGAGCCCCTGGACTTATCCATGCCAAGGACCTCAGCGAAGGAGAGGGAAAGGGGAGGAGGTGGACTAGATCTGTGGAAAACCGTAATGGGGATGCGGCGTCTACGCAGCTCGGCGGAGGAGGCAAGAAACCCTAGAAGTGGGGGAATGGAACCCTTGCGCACCCATAAGTATCCCGCACAGGCAGCGCCCGTAAGGGCCGAACGGGCCAGGGGGTGTGGGCTAGCGAAGAAATATTAGCCGGAGGCCCAGAGGCCAGAGTGGAGAGCGGGGGGAAAGAAGAGAGAGAAGAGAGAGGGGGCACCTCAGGCGGCCCACCTAGGACCGGCCCAAGGCCCAAAGGAGGAGGAGGCCCACAAGCCTCAGGAGGAGCAGCCAGATCTAGGATTGGCGAGAGCAGCAGCGTCACCGCACCCGCGCCTCCTCTGGCCACCGGTGGTGCCGCCACCACCCGCGCACGGAGGGCCGACGAGCCACCAGAAGAGCCCGACGGCGACAAGGAGCGGGCACGCACCACCACAGCCAAACCAGAGCACCGATCGGAGACGCCGCGACCACCACAAAGCGCCGGAGAAGGGATAGCAGCCTTACCAGATTTACGCCCCCGACGCTCCTCAAGCGACCAGCAATCCAGGCCAGAGGCGGAGACCACCGGACGGCCACGGCCCCCCGGCGCAAACTTGAGCCAACGCGGCGCCGCCACATCTATGACCGCCGGTAGCACCACTAGCGAAGCAGGAGCGGGATCAAAATCGTCGTCGGAGTCGGCATCGGGCCCCTCCGTAGCCCAGAAGCGGTTGGACGCACAGGACACCAGAGCAGAAGCGCCGGCGAGAGGTGAGGGAGGGGAGGAGACAGGGCGGCCCGGCAAGCCAATAGCACCAGCTAGAGACACGCTGGAGGGGGAGAGGGGAGGATTCACGCCGAGGAGGGGAATGGAGGGGATGAGGTCACGGGGGAGAGGGAGGAGAGAGCCATGTAGCTGTAGAAATGAGGCCATATCTTTGATGGTCTTGGGTGCCTGTATCTATTCAATCGCCTTGATCTTGTTGGGATTGACTTCATCCTTGGTCTTGACCACGATGTCATCCATGTAGGCTTCCACATTTCTGTGTAGCTGAGGTCCAAAACCAATTTGAACAGCCCTGGCGAAGGTCGAACCAGCACTCTTTAACCCGAAGGGCATACGCACAAAGCAGTACGTGCCATGGGGAGTTATGAATGCGGTCTTCTCCTCATCTTCCGTAGTCATAAATATCTTGTGGTAGCCGGAGTAGGCATCCAAAAAGGAGAGCAAGTCACATCCGGAGGTGAAATCAACAAGTTGATCTATGTGCGGCAACGGGAAAGGGTCCTTCGGGCAAGGCTTGTTCAAGTCAGTGAAGTCTATGCAAAGCCTCCATTTCCCATTCGCGTTGCGTACCACCACCGGGTTTGCTAGCCAAGTCGGATGCGGTACTCCTCTAACCAAACCAGCTGCTTCAAGCTTCTTGATTTCCTCGGCAATGAAGTGTTTCCACTCCAAGGCTTGCTTCCTAACATTTTGTTTGACGGGTTGGGCATGAGGGCAGACAGCAAGGTGGTGCTCAATTACCTCGCTAGGAACACCGGGGATGTCAGATGGTTGCCAGGCAAACACATCGACATTCGCCCGCAGGAAGGCAATGAGCGCACTTTCCTATTTGTCAGTAAGGGTAGCACGGATGTTGAAGGTACCACTAGTGTCGTCCTCCCTTGCCGGGACTTTCTTCGTCTCAGGGTAGGTGACCTTGGTCTTTTTGCTAGTGGAGCTCTCCGACAGGTCATCATCGGGTGCAGCACACTCCGGAGAGGCACGGTTTCCGGAGTCCTTGCCAGTGCTCCTGCTGGTCTTCTTCGATCTATTCGACTCTTTGGCGGGAGCTGGGGCGTCAATGGTCTCAGCTGCTACCGCGTCGTGGTACATCTTGTCTACGCAGATAACTGCATTCTTCTTGTCAGAGGGGATGGAAATGATCCCAATGGGCCCTGGCATCTTCAAGGTGTTATAAGCATAGTGAGATGCTGTCATGAATTTTGCCAAGGCTGGGCGGCCGAGGATTCCGTTGTAAGGCAAAGGGATCTCAGCCACGTCAAACACTATCCTCTCTGTCCGGAAATTCTGCTCTTCGCCGAACGTTACCGGCAGAGTGATCTTTCCCTTGGGTCGACCCCTGCCGGGGTTGACTCCCTGAAAGGTACCCGAAGCCTCGAGCTCATCATCATGTATCTGTAGTTTCTCAGCCACCTTAGGGAGATCAAGTTCAATCCGGCCCCGCCGTCAACTAACATCTTAGAAACCTTGAGGTTGCGGATTGTCGGAGAAACCAACAACGGCAAAGATCTGACTGTAGTGGTACGGTCAGGATGATCCTCTTCATCAAAGATGATAGGTGTGCGGGACCATTTGAGCGGCTTTCTGGATTCTGCAGTCGGCTCCACGGCATTGACCTCTCGCGCCCACTTTTTTAAGTTGGCGGTGAGAGGAGTGCAAGGAAGCACCCCCGTCAATGCACATGACTTTGATCGCTTTCTGAACTGCCTGTCACTGGAATCCTCATCGTCATCCCCATACTCACTCATGTCATCTGTTTCCCTCTTCTCACGGCCTTTGGCGGGCTTTTCCATTTGCTGTGGGGTTTTGCCGCGACAGCCTCCTCTGCCGCCACGTCCCTTCCCGGCAGTGCCATCTTGACCTTTTTCTTTGTCACGCTTATCATATTCGGCCCTCTGCTTCTCAACAAGTTGCTCAACCTGTCGACATTCTTGGAGATCGTGGCCTTTGGTGCGGTGAATTTTGCAGTATGGCCCATCGGACTTCCCGGTCTTCTCAGCGGTAGCAGCCTCCCGGCAATCAGCGCACGCGGCAGCTCCCTTGCCGGTGGTTTCGGCTTTCGCCTTCTTGCCAGCACTGAGGTCTCCGGAGCTCTCAACGGCCATTACCGCCTTTCCTTTGCGTTTCTTGTTGCGCTTCCTATTCCTTCCCTTCGGGTCAGGGGTGTCATCATCGTCCTCAGAGTCGACTTCGACGCTCGCCTCCTCTCCGGGAAGTCGCCTTCCTTCTTCAGGTCGAGCACATTTATCCACCAAGGTATAGAGCTGATTGACAGTCTTGGTGAGCTTGACATTCATCTTGGCTCACATCCTCATGTTGCCCACGTTCGAATGGAACGCGGCGATGACAGCTGCGGGGTGAATTTCTGGGATGTTGCGATGTACTCGGCTGAATCTCTGGATATACTTTCTCAAGGTTTCTCCCTCCTTTTGCGGGAGGACTTGGAGATCGCTAGGCTGGCCTGGTTCTTGATGACCACCGGTGAAGGCGCCAACGAACTCGTTGCATAGATCAGCCCAAGATGAAATTGAATTTTCCGGAATTTGCATCAGCCACGATCTCACATTTGGCTTGAGTGCCAAAGGGAAATAGTTGGCGAGCACCTTTTCATCTCTTCCTCCTACAGCTTGAACAGCTATCGTGAAAATGCCCAAGAACTCCGCAGGGTTCAGCTTCCCGTCGTATTTCTCAGGTAGCTCAGGCTTGAAAGTTCGGGTCGACGGGCAGCGGACCCGTCGTAGCTCGCTAGTGAAGGCAGGGCAACCAACCTCATAAGGAAGGTACCCGCCAGCACTGGGCACGGGGTCGCCGATGTCTGGACCGTTGTGCCTGTCGGATTGACGGTGCACTTCCCGGCGTCGCTCAATGGTGATGCGCGCGTCTTCTTTTCGTCGGTCTTCAAGGACACGCCGTTGATCTTGGCGGTTGCACGGGCCGGACGAGACTATGGACGCCTCATCATGCTCATTAGCATGCGAAGCTTGCCGCAGCTGCCTCTGGGCCTGTTGTCGCGGAGGGGACTGCATCGTTGGGGTGGCCCCTTCGACGCGCTCGCCACCCCGGGCCGCTGCTGTTGTTCGCTTACGTCGCGACGGCTCTGCATGCTGGGTCTTGTTGGCTTCAATGAAAGAAATCAAACTCTGAATGGTGGCTCTCCATTCGTCCATCTTATCAGCCGCTGGCATGAAGTTGAGCAGCATCTGGACTCGCTCCATGGCCTCGCCTGCGGTGCTCGGCATGGCGAAAGAGGCGGACCGCGATGTCGTTTGACTCTTAGTAGGGCTAAGAGAAGCGTTGCCGCGTCCTTGATGCCGTGCGTCACTCGACGGAGCTTTCTGGTGGGCAGTGGGCCGATCCTGCGGGGCTGCGGCTCCGTTGGGCGCTCTGTCTCGTTCCGCACGAGGTGCACGCCCAATAATCTCGCTGGTGATGGGGTGCGACTGGAGGGTCACGGCTCGCACCGGACTGGGCGTTGCTGAGGCGGCCTCGGCCATCCGCATGGCGGGGAGATGATGAATGGTTGTTTCCCTCACCCGTGGCGTCGGGGCCGAGCTCTCCAAGTTGTTGTTGTAGTTGCTCCTCTCCGGCGCCTCCTGCTCCATCTTCGGCCACGCAGGACTGGACGGGGGCGCCACCTGCGCCGACCGCGTCGTCCACGATGCCCGCCTCGCCCATAGCCTCCACGGCGTCTACGACGCCGACGGTCGGGTGTGAACGAGCCTTCGAAGTGGAGGGATGTGTGGTCGCACCGGATTTCTTCTTGGGAGATATTGTTGAAGAAGATGACGATGGAGATCGATTCACCGTTCACGAAGTCGGGCTCACGCAAATGATGTACGCCCCCTACCTGGCGCGCCAAAGATGTTGGGGCACGGATGCTCACGATCACCTATGGGACCAGAGGCCCCTTGTGCTTCGGCAGGGGGGGTCACGTTGCACGAAGAGCGGAGAGCATGAGACTGCGCGACGATCCCTACACAGGCATTTACCCAGGTTCGGGCCGCTGCTAAGCATAAAACCCTACTCCTGCGTTTTGGTGGATTGATTGGAGGAACACGAAGAACGCACGATGCCTAACCCTGGCAAGGACTGCTGTCGGGGAAAGAGCTGCTATGCGAGTACAAGTGTTCGGGTGTCCGAATCCTGAGCTAGGCAGCCTTGGGCCTCCTTTTATAGTGCAAGGGGTTACCACAATGGCAAAACAGTCATTATCTATTGATTAGATAGCTAGACAGAGCTATCATACCTAACTCTGGCATTTAGGACAAAATGCCATGATTACCTGCCTAGGTGGCGCTCGGGGGTGCATCCCCGGCAAGCTCTTGCCACCGCTTGGCCGGTCGTTGCTTATGGTCTTGACACGCTGCAGGGCGGGTGTTAACTGGGCGTAACTTGCATTCCGATGTGTCGCCACGTGCTTAGCGAGAGCTAAATAGCCGCCTGAGGGCTCGACACCGCATCGATAAGTGACAGGCGTAGCGATGCGGTGGAGCGGTGGCCGGTTGGCTCGCGCCTGCCGAGGAGTGGCTTGCCGGGTGTTCTAGAAGGTGTGCATGTCTTGGTCCCTGACAAGCATCGGGAACGTGCTTGGCGCGTTGCAGTCCAGGCTTGGGCTACCGCGTTGGGGTTGCTGGAGTCTGGTCTTGATCATTTGCTGGGTTTTTGCTTCTACCGCCTGTGCATAAGTCAGGTGCACTGGGTACCCCTGTTCTAGTGCACCGATAGTGGGTGAAATCAATGCCAGTTAACCCATTGGCTAATAAAGCCCGGATCTTTGAAAATGTATGAGCATATTGGGCACGCTCTATGGTGGATAACTGGTATGGAAGCTCGGTGGTGGTGTAGAGCCGGTAGGGGCGATAACCCGACAATGGATTTTCTTCAGCCGGGGCAGTGTCTCTGTAGTAGAACCAGGTGTGATTCCAATCCTTAGGATGGCTGGGCAGAGCCGCTGAGGGGAAAGATACATCCCCGTGCCTCTGGATAGAAATGCCTCCGAGTTCAAGACTTGGTCTGTCTGCAATCTCAGTCTGGCGGTTGATGTAAAATAAATCTCTAAAAAGGTCAACAGAGGGCTCTTCTTGCAGATATGCTTCACAAAATACTTGGAATTGGCACAGGTTGGTGACAGAATTGGGGCCAATATCTTGAGGATGGAGTTTATAAAAATGCAAGGCGTCCCGGATTTTTTTTTACCCGGGCGGTGAGAAGCCACGGAGAAGATGATCTGTAAAGATGACAACTTCCCCCTCCTTGGGCTTGGGAGTAACTTCGTCGTCAGGAACCCGCCAATGGATGACTTCCTGAGCCAGCAAAACCCCCATGGCTACGTATTCATTGAGCATAAGCTCGGTAACCCTGGAGGCTACCCAAGCGCAAGAAGAGGGGGCCTTAGCCATGGTAGACCGGGTTGCAAGATGAGGAAAGGCATAAAATTACGGCGGGTTAGATTGCTACATGACAAAAACAGCTATGATTCTAAAATGGCAACGCTGTTTGGCGGGTCATTGTTAAATTATGAGCCGTAGTCGACTGCAGGTATGAAGCGGATTATATTTTCCCAGGGTGCCCCGGCAGTGTGATGGAGGGTCAATTAGACAGTGAATACTGAAAATGCTACTAAGTGTGGACAAACAAGTTTCACCAGCTACAGCTACAATTATCGATCTACGGATGAAGATAAAAGGGGAAATATTTGCTAACGCTAAAAACAGTGGTGGAAGAACGGGCAGTCAATGTGCGGATTCCGGTGAAGAAGCGGTTTAATCCGAATATAAAGTATATGCAAAATAAGGCACCGCACGATTTTGCTAGCGTTAGCGAGCCGAAAGATGATTCCTTTCCAAGCATTGGTATGAAACTCCGATGAACGGCGATGAACTCTAAGGAGCTCTGGCGACCTAATGCAGATCTAAGGACGCTAAGGAATGGAACCTGAGATGACGCGAGGAGTGCGGGCGCGTGCCGATGAACTCTGGTCACGACAGGTCGATGCAACGGCCTTGTTAGGGTGGACGGCGCGGTCCGGGAGGTGCGGTGGAGCTTCAGTCGCACAGAGCGTTTGGAGGAAGAAGAAGAGGGAACTGCAGCGGGGGAGAGTGAATGGAATTGGCCCCCCGCGCCTATTTATAAGGAAGAGGTGGAACATCAACAGTCCGACGCGAGAATCGAGGAGACATGATAATGATTGACCAGGAAACGCCTCGATTTTCGGGTTGACCAGTTAATGCAAAGATCCATTGTGATTTCATGAAGATTCTCTGGATTTCCCAGAGATGACGTCATCCATTTTATATATGGTGGGTCATAGAGATTTATTTTTGGTTAAGTGATTACGAGGGACACAAGAATCGCCAACTAGAAGACGTGAAGATTGACATGAACATGTTCAAATCAATCTGGGGCCTAATGTTGGGGATATAACCCCACGGTATGACCCGCCCAGAAGGGGCTGGGTTAGGAAGTTGGCGACTTAACAATAAAGCCTCAAACATGCCTGGAGGTAATTTACCAGACGGGCCTGGGGGAGGCCCAGAGCAGGAAGACGATGCGTGACCCGGTGGCGTAAGCCGCCTGAAGATGGCTTGCCAGAGAGGGCAAGGCGACTTAGAGGCATGATCGGATATTTAGTTTAACCCGGCCTGGACTCTTGTAACGCCCAGGGCCTCGACCTGTGTATATAAAGGCGAGTCCCTACGGCGGCTTAGGGTACGAAATAATTGATCGAGAGCTAGGTCAAGCGAATCCGCTCCCTTGTAATCGATACCCAATCAATACAACACCAAGCGGGACGTAGGCTTTTACCTCCTTCGTGAGGGGCCGAACCTGGGTAAACCCGTGTCCTTCGTCCCGACCAACCCCTTCGAGTTAATCACCATAGCGATGGCTTCACCCCTAAGTCCTTTCACCAGCACATCTGCCGTGATAAAACCACGACATGATCCATGTATGAAAACAAAGTGTGGACTTTGGAAGAATTACCTGAAGGGCGAAAGTCCATTCAGAATAAATGGATCTTTAAGAGGAAGACGGACACAGACGGTACTGTCACCGTCTATAAAGCTCGACTTGTGGCAAAGGGTTTTTCACAAGTTCAAGGAATTGACTATGATGAGACTTTTCTCTCCCGTAGTGATGCTTAAGTCTGTCAGAATCATGTTAGCAATAGCTGCATTTTTCGATTATGAAATTTGGCAGATGGATGTCAAAACAGCGTTCCAAAAACGGTTTCCTTGAGGAAGAGTTGTATATGATGCAACCAGAAGGTTTTGTCGATCCAGAGAATGCTGACAAAGATTGCAAGCTCCAGCGATCCATTTATGGACTGGTGCAAGCATCTCGGAGTTGGAATAAGCGCTTTGATGAGGTGACCAAAGCGTTTGGGTTTATACAAGTTTATGGAGAAGCTTGTATTTACAAGAAAGTGAGTGGGAGCTCCATAGTGTTTCTAATATTATATGTGGATGACATATTGCTGACTGGAAACAATATAGAATTTTTGGAGAGTGTAAAGGAATATTTGAACAAGAGTTTTTCAATGAAGGACCTAGGAGAAGCTGCTTTCATATTAGGCATCAAGATCTATGGGGATAGATCAAGACGCTTAATAGGACTTTCACAGAGCACATACCTTGATAAAGTTTTGAAGAAGTTCAAAATGGATCAGTCCAAGAAAGGGTTCTTGCCTGTGTTACAAGGTGTAAAGTTGAGTAAGATTCAATTCCTAGTGACTGTAGAGGATAGAGAAAAGATGAGTGTCATCCCCTATGCTTCTGTGATAGGCTCTATCATGTATAGAATGCTGTGCACAAGACCAGATGTCAGCCTTGCCAAAAGTATGGCCGGAAGGTTTCAAAGTAATCCAGGAGTGGATCACTGGACGGCGGTCAAGAATATCCTAAAGTACCTGAAAAGGACTAAGGAAATGTTTCTCGTTTATGGAGGTGATCAAGAGCTCGCCGTAAATGGTTACGTCGATGCAAGCTTTGACACTGATCCGGATGACTCTAAGTCTCAAACTAGATACGTATTTATTCTCAATAGAGGAGCGGTAAGCTGGTGCAGTTCCAAGCAAAGCATGGTAGCTGATTCTACATGCGAAGCAGAGTACATAGTTACCTCGTAGGCGGCGAAGGAATGTGTCTGGTTGAAGCCATTCATGACGGATCTTGGAGTTGTGCCCAGTGCACTGAACCCAATGACTATGTTCTGTCACAAAACTGGTGCCATTGCTCTAGCCAAGGAACCAAGGTTTCACAACAGGACCAGACACATAAAGCGACGCTTCAATTCCATCCGCGATTACATCGAGGGAGGAGACATAAATATTTGCAAAGTACACACGGATCGGAATGTTGCAGATCTGTTGACTAAGCCTCTTCCACGAGGGAAACATGATCAACACCAGAATTGTATGGGTGTTAGATTCATTACAATGTAAATCACATAGTGATGTGAGCTAGATTATTTACTCTAGTGCAAGTGGGAGACTATTAGAAATATGCCCTAGAGGCAATAATAAAATGGTTATTATTATATTTCCTTGTTCATGATAAATGTTTATTATCCATGCTAAAATTGTATTGATTGGAAACTCAAATACATGTTGGTACATAGACAACAATGTGTCCCTAGTAAGCCTCTAGTGGACTAGCTCATTAATCAAAGATGGTTGTGGTTTCCTAGCCATGGACAAGAGTTGTCATTTGATGATGGGATCACATCATTAGGAGAATGATGTGATGGACAAGACCCAAACTATGAATGTAGCATATGATCGTGTCAGTTTATTGCTATTGTTTTCTGCATGTCAAGTACATGTTCCTATGACCATGAGATCATGTAACTCACTGGCACCGGAGGAGTACCTTGTGTGTATCAAATGTCACAACGTAACTGGGTGACTATAAATATGCTCTACAGGTATCTCTGAAGGTGTCTGTTGAGTTAACATGGATCAAGACTGGGATTTGTTACTCACTATGACGGACAGGTATCTTAGGGCCCACTCGGTAATACAACATCAAATTGAGCCTTGCAAGCAAAGTGCCTAAAGAGTTAGCCATGGGATCTTGTATTGCGGAATGAGTAAAAAGACTTGCCGGTAACGAGATTGATCTAGGTATAGAGATACCGACGATCAAATATCGGGCAAGTAACATACCGATGAACAAAGGGAACATCGTACGGGATTAACGGAATCCTTGACATAGAGGTTCAACCGATAAAGATCTTCGTAGAATATGTAGGAGCCAATATGGGCATCCAGGTCCCGCTATTGGTTATTGACCATAGAGGTATCTCGGTCATGTCTGCATAGTTCTCGAACCCGCAGGGTCTACACACTTAACGTTTGGTGACGATATAAGTATAGTCGAGCTATTATGTTGGTGACCGAAGGTTGTTCGGAGTCCCGGATGAGATCTCGGACATGACGAGGAACTCCGGAATGGTCCGGAGGTGCAGATTGATATATAGGATGAAAGGAATCGGAGTCCGGAAGTGTTCCTGGGCATACCGGGGAACTGACGGAGTGCCGAAAGGGGTTTCGGGGGGTCCCGGCAAGTGTTGGAGGGGCCCCATGGGCCAAGGAGAGGGGAACACCAGCCCACAAGGGGCTGGGCGCCACGCCCCACCTCATCGCACTCGGCTGGGAGGTGGACCCCACCCCCTAGCACCGCCAGCCACCCCTGCCTTGGGAGGCAAGGCGCCTAGGGGGCCACCCAAACCCTGGCCGCACCACCCCTAGCCGCCGGCTCCTAGGGGGAAACCCTAGGGCGCTCCTCCTCCTCCTCCCTTCCCCCTATATATAGAGAGGTAGAGAGAGGGGAAGCCACACCAGATCTTGCTACGGCGCTGCCCTCTCTCTCCCTCGTAGTTCTTCTCCTCCTCTTATCGCGCGGCGAAGCCCTGCTGAGCTGTCACCACCACCACCTCACCACGCCGTCGTGCTGCCGGAGGGATCGGGCTACTACTTCACCATTGCTTGCTGGATCGAGGAGGTGAAGGCGTCACCGAGCCGTACGTGTGTTAAACGCGGAGGTGCCGCCCGTTCGGCACTTGATTGTGAGTTCGTGGGACGGCTTGCGATTTGGATCGCGGAGACGTTCGACTACATCAACCGCATTTATTAATGCTTCCGCTTAGCGATCTACAAGGGCATGTGGATCCGATCTCCCCTCTCATAGATGCTCATATCCATGGATAGATCTTGTATGTGCGTAGGAAATTTTTTGTTTCACATGCAACGTTACCCAACAGAGTTTGGGTAGGAGCACTTTTGCCCTCTGGCGGAGCGATTTCTCCGGGAGAACTTCCCTCCCGGAGTTGGAAATCGAAGCCATCGTCATGACCAACACCCCTCTCATCTTTGGGAGGCCAATCTTTATACAAATCTTCAACAACACCATCTCCTCTCAAACCCTAGTTCATCTCTTGTGTTCAATCTTTGTTCCGGAACCTCAGATTGGTACCTGTGGGTGACTAGTAGTGTTGATTACATCTTGTAGTGGATTACTATATGGTTTATTTGGTGGAAGATTATATGTTTATATCCATTATGCTATTCAATACCCCTCTGATCTTGAGCATGAATATTATTAGTGAGTAGTTACCTTTGTTTTTGAGGTCACGGGAGAAGTCATGTTGCAAGTAATCATGTGAATTTGATATGTGTGTCGGTGTCAAAACCGGCGGATCTCAGGTAGGGGGTCCCGAGCGGTGAGATTTGGATCGATGGGTAACAAGGGACGAAGGAGACGATGTTTACCCAGGTTCGGGCCCTCCTATGGTGGTAAAACCCTACGTCCTACTTGGTTGTATTGATGTGTATGAAGATTACAGAGTTTATCTACCTCGAGATCAAGTCGCCAAAACCCTAGATGAGCTTGTCTGCCCTCTACGATCTAAATCCCCCCGGTTTATATAGACACCGGGGGCACGTAGGGTTTACACATGATAAGTCTCCAGCCGGAAGTAAACACGCTGATCCCCTCATCTTGACTTGGAGTGCATGCCTCGTCTTTGAAGGTTTCCTTCTAGAATATGGGGTTGCCGCATATCCCGGTCCTTCCTGCGATAATCAGAGAGTGGCCCACCATGCCGGCCTATGAGAGATTGGCTAGCGGCCCGAGAACCCCTTAGTCCAGGACTCCCTCAGTAGCCCGCGAACTAGCCCCCAACGCTAGGGGTCATGACACTGGCAGCTTCGCATGATCAGAGTCTTCGGCTTGCGGGGTGAGTTCTTTTCCCCCTTTATGATCGGCTGGATCTAGTCTGGCCACCAATGACATGTAGTTATCCAAACATGTAGTTATCCGGGCGCCATAAGTCGCTTAACCTCGAAGGCCCAACGTTAAAGTGTGAACAATATTTCCTGACAACCTTTCTGGCGAAGTGTCGTGGCCCATCACGCCCGCTGAGCCGGTTACAGAAACTCGATTTGCGGTTCGAGGCCATTCCTCCATTGGCACGTCTTATTGATGTGTAGATCGTGTCCCGTTCTTTACGGGATATGCATAATGCCCTGGGTTATCCCCCGCACACATAACGGCACGATTGTTGCGGGAAGTGGCAAGGCCTGCGACGCCGTAAAAGGGAGGCTCTTGGTATTACGGCACCCCATAAAAGGGAGAAACCCCCAAGGCCTATTCACGCTCCAAATTAGCACTCGTTGCCTTCTCAACCTTCCCAAGCTCCGAGAGCCCAGATCCAGTTCTTCCTCAATCCTCCCTTCGAGTTCCGCCATGGCTGGTTCAGGCTCCATGGGCAAGTCGGAGGTGTCCTCTGTCACCGACAAAGACATTCGGGAGCTAAAGCGTGGCGGCTACCTCTCCGCCAACATCGCCCACCGAGCTCCAGAGGCGAATCAAGTGGTTCCCACACCGAAGTCGGGCGAGAGGGTGGTGTTCATCCCCCATTTCATCTGGGGACTGGGCTTTCCGCTCCACCCCTTCGTCAGGGGCCTCATGTTCTTTTACGGGTTTGATTTCCATGACCTCCCCCCGAACTCCTTCATGCACATCTCGGCATTCATTATCGTCTGCGAAGCCTTCCTGCGGGTTCAGCCGCACTTCGGCCTGTGGCTCAAAGTGTTCAACGTCAAGCCGAAGACTGTTGCGGGCACGCATGCGGATTGTGGAGGGGCGGTAATCAGCAAACTCCCCCGTGTCGAGTGGCCGGACGGCACCTTTATCGACACGGTCAAGATCTGGCAAAAGGAATGGTTCTACATCACCAAACCAAGGAGCGCAGACTGGGTGGCCCCTGCCGAGTTCAGATCCGGACCCCCCGCGAGGCTAACCTCGTGGCTCAAGAAAGGCCTTGACTGGGGGTCGGCCGCAGAGGTAAAATCGCTGCAGAAGCGCATCTCCGCGATGATTGAGGCTAAAATTGAGCTGGTCAACGTGATCCAGGTCATGCTCCGTCGTCGTCTCGTCCCCTGCCAGCACCGGGCCTCCCCAATTTGGGCTTACCAGCTCGAGGACCCGGCCACCGTGAGTCAAGTCTTCCGCACTACCCACGAGAAATTGTGGAAAGTGCTATTCAAGCCCCAGAAGAGCTGGCCGGCCGAGGAGGAGGACACCAGTCTTGACGCCAAAACCCCTCCTACCAAAGTATGATAAAACTTTAATTCTCCGGCTCTATTTTTTAAGAAAGAGCTGAATCCCTTCTCCCTCATCTTCACAGAACTGGCTAAGCAAGGCCATGCAAATTGACTGTCCGGCCCTGCAGCCCGAAGACCCTCGGTCGGATCTGCTGACGGAGATGCTCGTCGTGGCGCTGTATTCAGCGACAGAGAAGAAGGAGAAGAAGAAGAAAGGAGAGAAGAAGGAGGCCCGAGAGGGTCTTTGTCTAAGGGCTCCTTCGGACACTAAGTCTGAGGAGACCCATGCCTCTTCCACTCATGAGAAAGAGCACGAGGATGAAGGGGAGTGCGGCTCCCCCCTCACAAGGAAAAGGGCAGCGTCAGTGGACGCCGCGGAGGACCTACCTCCTCCTGCCCCAAAGAGGACATGCCGGACAAAGGCAGTCCTGGCCGACGATAACTCGGACTCTGATAAGGAGTCTGAGGTTTTTGAAAAGGTTCCTCGAAGGAATCCAAGGGTTAAGCCCCCAGCCCAGAGGTATGAATCCGAAGACCCTCCGGGTCACTTATATAGAGCTTTTAATGTTAAATGGGCGAACGTCTTTCAATTTGCAGCCCACCACGCGATCTCCCCACCGACCAAATCTCAGACGGGGAGTATCTGCCCGCCGACCTAGGAAAAAGTGGGACTGCATCATATCCTACGCCTCCTGAGGTCTCGAAGGTGGCCGCGGAGGTGTTATCGCGCCAGGCTCCTTCTGAGCCAAACACCGACGGCGGGGGTGATGACGTTAGGGCTGAGGTTAATACCTCGGCCGCCGAAGACCAGGAGGAGGAACATCTCCCGGCAACTAAAGAGGGGGGACGAAGTCCTGTCCGGCCCCCTCCGAAGACATCTCCGGAGCGTTCTATGCCTCCAGAGCAGCCAGCCCAATCCCCCACCGGAGGGAGGGTTGGCAGCCAGCCCAATCCTCCATCGCCGAAGACCACCGCGCCCTTATGGGTGCGGTTTTGCAAGGCATTCAGTCCGTTGATAGCGGACTGAAAGAGGCCTTCAACGGTCTCTTGACGGGCTTCAAAGTGAGCCACATAATACTCTTTTTTCTAGAATAAGTTAATTTACAAAGTTTATGCAATCCTTATAAGTGTAGTAGTCCCCCGAGCCCTGGGTGAGTTTGAAAAACCCACCCGGGGGTCAAATGTCCAAAAATTAGCAACGATGCTCAAGGCACTCTTTGTCCCTCATTATTCTAAGAGCTCCGGAGAGTACTTAGCAGAGGGTCTGAATCCGACAGCTCGGGAGTTTTAATGCACATAAGTTGTTTTGTAGGCTTCGTCATCGGCAGCGGCCACTAACGCAGTGGAGCTTGCCGAGCTAAACTAGAAGCTCAAGAGCTCCGATGAAGAGCTCGATCGCCTGAACAAGAGATTTGACGAGACGCAAGGTGAGGCCGAATTGTATCATTTGGGCTATTGTCTATCCTCATTGATTGAGATATCCAGATTGTTATCCCAAAGTGTTATTTACTCATTGTTACCACAACTGTGGCCACGGAGGTCGAGAACCTCAAGGCCCAGTTGGCAAAGGTGAGGCAGGAGGCCGCGGATGAGAAGGCGGCGGCCAAACAAGCGGTAGCCGAACTGTCGGCATTAAAAGCCATGAGAGACAAGCATGAGGCCGGGGTGGTAGAGGTGCAGCTGGAGCTCAAGGATGCCAGCACGAAGTGCGAGGCCCTTGAGCAAAAGAACGAAGACCAGGCCACCGAACTATCCACGCTGAAATCCAAGCTCAAAGCGGAGCAAGTTGATAGGAGGTTCTTTGAAGAAGAACTCCTCCAAGTCAAGGCGATCGCTGATGGTAAGCCGTACTTACTGCAATGTGCCTTTGGTGGTATAAAAGATATCAAGTATTTCATTTTTCTTAAGAGGATGATCAAGCAAAGCTCTAAGTAACTTGAGAAGCCTCCCCCAAGCTTGAGGGAGATTCTCTTCTTCAATTTGCACAAAGTTAAATATTTCTTGTAAGGCAGGTTGTTTCTTATGAAGAGGAAAGTATTTTTCAGAAATGTAATAAAGCATATCCCGGGGACTACACACACAACCAGGAGCAAGAGAAAGGAACCAATCTTTAGCCTCGCCTTTTTGTGAAAAAGGAAAAAGCTTAAGGATATAATAGTAGCGTATCTTTTCCTCATTAGTAAATAAAGCAGCAATATCATTCAACTTCATGAGAAGTTTGACAACAGTTTCATTTTCATAACCATGGAAAGGGTCACACTCTACTATAGGAATCAATTCAGGGTCTATAGAGAATTCATAATCCTTATCAGTGACAAATATAGGAGAAGTAGCAAATTTAGGATCATATTTCATCTTCTCCATCATATATTTTTCTTTTAGTTTGCGTAGTAGTTTCTTCAAATCATCTCCATTCTCACAAGAAAGATAGTCCCTAGCTATGTCTCCATCCATAACATAACCTTTAGGTACATAAGGCAATTCATATCTATTAGGAGAGCGAGGTGTAACAAGTGATTCAAAATCTTCATCATTGTTAGCATTCTCAAGTTCTCTAGCTTTACTAATATGGGCATCAAGTAATTCACTCAATGGCACATTTTCAGTTGCATCATGTGTAGCAATAGCATCATCAATAATTTCAGAAGTAGTATCATCAAGTTCATGCGACAAATCAGGACGATCAACAGGTGGTGGTGTAACAAGCTGATTCAAAATAGTAGGTGAATCAAAAACAGAGCTAGATGGCAGTTCCTTACCTCCTCTCATACAAGAGGGGATGAAGTTCGAGTATCTTTCAGATTCTTCATAGTAGCAATTGGATATCCTCAACTTAACAATATAAATATAGCTATGCTCCCCGACAACGGCGCTAGAAAAAGGTCTTGATAACCTACAAGTATAGGGGATCGAGGGAAGCCAAAGAATATTTATTGGCCTTGAAAATTGAGTAGTCAATTCAACCGCACCCAGGATATCTCTCTACGGCAAAGTTTTAGTAGCATGACAAGTAATAGTAGCAAAAGTAACAGTAGTAGTGACAGCGGTAATTTTGTAGCAGTTGTGACAGTAGCAACAGCAATAGTAACTTAGCAAGATTCAGTATATGTAAAGCGTAGGCACGTGGATCGGTGATGGATAATGGTTAGATGACATTAATCATGTAATAGTTACACACTAAGACGATACAAAACTTGCTCCAATTCATCAATGTAATGTAGGCATGTATTCCATATATAGTCATACGTGCTTGTGATAAGAACTTGTATGACATCTTTTGTCCTACCCTCCCGTGGCAGCGGGGTCCTATTGGAAACTAAGGGATATTAAGGCCTCCTTTTAATAGAGAACCGGAACAAAGCATTAACACATGGTGAATACATGAACTCCTCAAACTACATCAATCACCGGAAAGAATCCCAATTATTGTCACCTTGGGGTATGCGGATCAAGACACATAATAGGTGCATACAACTTACAAGATAGGATCGAAATCACTTATATTCATGAAAACATAATAGGCTCAGATCTGAAATCATGGCACTCGGGCCGTAGTGACAAGTATTAAGTATAGCAAAGTCATAGCAACATCAATCTCAGAACATAGTGGATACTAGGGATCAAGCCCTATCAAACTTAACTCGATTACATGATCAATCTCATCTAATCCTATCACCCTCCAGCAAGCCTACAAAGGAATTACTCACTCCCGGTGGTGAGCATCATGGCAGTGTTGATGAACAAGGGTTGGTGATGACGATGGCGACGAATCCCCCTCTTCGAAGCGTCAAACGGACTCCAGATCAGCCCTCTCGAGGAAGAACAAGAGGTGGCATTGGCTCCGTCTCGTGAAACGCGATGAAATCTTCTCTCTAATTTTTTTCTCCGAAGATGTGAATTTGTAGGAGTGGAATTAGGGTCGTGGGAGCCACACGGGGCCCACAAGCCATCAGGGCACACCCAAGGGGGATGGGCGCGCCCTGTTGGCTTGTGGCCCACAGGCGGACCCCTCCCGTGGATTTTCGCTCCATAATTCATTATTTATTCCAAAAATAATCCTCAAAAAGTTTCATCCAATTCCAGGAACTTTTACTTCTGCACAAAAATAACACCAAGGTAGTTTTGCTTAAAACAGCGTCAGTCCGGGTTAGTTCCATTCAAATAACGCAAATTAGAGTCTAAGACAGAGCAAAAGTGTTTGGAAAAGTAGATACGTTGGAGACGTAATATGTTCTGAAGATCAAAGGGTATCCTATTATTATTTCTAGCAAAATTTCCATAAGAATTACCATAATTATTAGAGGAATTACCGGGGTACAGTCTAGCATTGAAATTTCCTCTATAAGCATTGTTGTTGAAATTGTTTCGCGAAATAAAGTTCACATCAATAGCATCATTGTCTTGCTCAATCAAGGTAGACAAAGGCATGTCATTGGGATCAACATGATCATGTTTACTCGCAACCTTATTCATAAGAGCATCTATTTTCTCACTCAAGCTATTTCCTCAACAGAATTTACCTTCTTACCAGTTGGAGCTCTTTCGGTATGCCATTGAGAGTAATTTGTCATGATGTTGTCCAGAATTTTGGTGGCCTCTCCTAATGTCACCTCCACAAAGGTACCACCTGCAGTAGAATCTAGTAGATTTCTAGGCACAAAGTTTAGTCCAGCATAGAAATTTTGTATAATCATCCATAAGTTCAAGCCATGAGTAGGGCAATTTTTAGTCATCAATTTCATCCTCTCCCAAGCTTGTGCAACATGTTCTTGCTCATCTTGCTTAGAATTAATAATTTGATTTCTAAGGGAGATGATCTTAGCAGGAGGAAAATACTTGGTAATGAAATCATCTTTGCATTTATCCCATGTTCTAATACTATTACATTATAAAAATGAAAACTAATCTTTAGCTTTATCTTGTAGTGAAAAAGGAAATAATTTTAGTTTGACCATATCATTATCCATATCCTTTTTCTTTTGCATATCACATAATTCGACAAAAGTATTGAGACGTGCAGCCGGATCGTCATTAGGACTTCCGGAAAATTGTTCTTTCATCACAAGATTTAGCAATGCGACATTAATATCATAAAACTCCACACTAGTGGCAGGTGGTATAGAAGTACTATTAAAATCATTGTTATTAGTATTCGAGAAGTCACACAACTTAGTGTTGTCTTGAGACATGGTGAGCAAACAAGCAAAGTAACAAGTGAAACGAGTAAACTAGGAAGTATAAATATTTTTTATTTTTTATAGGAAGAAAAATATAACAACAAATAAAAAGTAGAACAACTGAATGATATTTGTGAGAAGGTACTTGACAGGAAATAGGTGATACTCCCTCGCAACGTCGCCAGAAATCCTTCCTGATACTTGTGATCTGCGTTGGGTTTTCCCTGCAGAGGAGCTGATGATGCAGAACAATATAGATAAGTATTTCCCTCAGTGATAACCAAGGTTATCGAACCAATAGGAGGACCATGCAATTTCCCGTCTCCAGCGCCTACACATAAAAGAGCACACACTTGCACCCAACGTGGGCAAGAGGGTTGTCAATCCCCTTGAACTCATTACTTGCAAGTAATAAGTAGTGTAGATGGATAGTTTGATGAATATAAAAAATAAAATAAATAAAAGGTAAATAATGGCAGCAACGTATTGAGAGCATTTGTAAATATATTTGTGAATAGACCCGGGGGCCATAGTTTTCGCTAGAGGCTTCTCTCTCGAAGAAAGCATACAGTGGGTAAACAAATTACTGTTGGACAATTGATAGAAAAGGGCATAGTTATGCAATATTTATTCATGGAAATGATCATTACATATAGGCATCACGTCCGTAAGGAAGTAGACCGACTCTTGCCTTCATCTACTACTATTACTCCACCCATCGACCGCTATCCAGCTTGCATCTAGAGTATTAAGTGAAAACAGAGCAATGCTTGGAGGATAATGTCATGATGTAGACAAAGTAAATCCAATTAATATGAATCAACTCCATCGTTTTACCCTTAGTGGCAGCAATACAATACGTTTCATGTCCGTTTCTGTCACTGGGATTGAGCACCGCAAGATTGATCCCACTACAACGCACCTCTCCCACTGAAGATTAATCCATCTAGTTGGCCAAACCAAATCAATAGATCAGAGAGAATTACAAAGCTATAAAAATCATGCATATATATGAAAGACCAGCAACGAACTCAATATAATCTCATGAATAATCTGAACATAAACCCACAATTCATAGGATCCCAACAAACGTACCGCACAAGAGTGGTTACATAAGATAGGTCGCCGCGGGAATCGCGGTGATCATGGAAACAAAGAACATAGAGAGAGATAGCCATCTAGATACTAACTACAGACCCATAGGTCTGTGGTGAACTACTCACACATCACCATGGGAGCAACAAGGTTAATGTAGAGGCCCTCCGTGATCGATCCCCCCTCCGGTAGGGCACCGGAACTGGGCTCCAGATGGGCACACGACGGAACAGAGACTTGAAGCGGAGGAAAAAGTGTTTCGGGAGGCTCCTTAGGGTTTTTAGGATTAATGTGAATTTATAGGATAAAGAGGAGGGCAAGAGGCCAAGGGAGGTGGCCCCAAGCCATCAGGGCGCGACCACCCCCTTGGTGCGCCGTGTTGGCTTGGTGCCACCCTGTCCGGCCTCCGGTCTCCTTCTGAAGCTTCCAGGTCCTTATTCTATCTAGAAACAAATCGTGAAAAGGTTTTGGGGTATTTGGACTTCGTTTGGTACAATATTCCAAAAAAGCCAAAAACATGGAGAAAACAACAACCAGCACTGGGCACTGGGTTTATAGGTTAGTGCTCAAAAAAATATAAATCATCAAGTAAATGCTTAAAAAGTATCCTAGAATGATAATATAATCGCATGGAGCAATCAAACATTATAGATACGTTGGAGACGTATCACTAGGTTGACCGACTTCCTCACAGATGAGTGTGATCAATACCACACCCTTACAAACTCCTTTGTGCAAAACTTCCATTTCCTGCATAGGCTCGATATTCCCATGGTACGCTTTGATTTATATGTTGAACATCATGAGAACCAACTTACTGAGTTTTGTCAAATATGTTTGATTGCCTATGAGGGTAAATTAAGAGAGCCACGAGCGGAGGAGTTCGAGGACTTTCTCCGTACTTTAACTGTGGGAGAACGTAGGGGTGTGTCAAAAGCCAGAGCTACTAGTTTGCATTTTCCTGTGGTGCATATTACGTCTCCAACGTATCTATAATGGTTGATTGTTTCATACTATAATATTATCGTTCTAGGATACTTTTTGAGTATTTACTTACCAATTTATATTATTTTTGAGCACTAACCTATTGACCCAGTTCCGAGTGCCAATTGCTGTTTTCTGCATGTTTTTGGCTTTTCATGTTTAGAGTACCAAACAAAGTCCAATTGCCCCGAAACTTTTTTATGTTCTTTTCTGGACCAAAAGAAGACCTGGAAGCTTGGGGAGGAGACCGAAGGCCGCACAAGGGAGGCACAAGCCAACAGGGCGTGCCTAGGGGGGTCGGCGTGCCCTGGTAGCTTTACCCTCCTTGTTGGGTCTCCTGCCCCCGTTCTCTGGCCAATAAATTCACATATATTCCAAAAACCGTAGAGAGCGTCTTTGTATTGTTGCCACTAAGAATAAAACGATGGTGTTAGTTCATATTAATTGAATTCTCCTTTTCTACATCATGTCATTGTTCTCCAAGCATTATTCTGTTTTACTTAATACTCTAGATTCATGCTGGATAGCGGTCGATGGGTGGAGTAATAGTAATAGGTGCAGGCAAGAGTCCGCCTGTTGGCTTATGGATGTGATGCCTATACATACATGATCAATTGCATGAATATCACATAACTATGCTCTTTTCTATCAAGTGCCCAACAGTAATTTGTTTACCCACCGTATGCTTCGTACATGAGAGATGCCGCTAGGGAAAACTATGGCCCTCGGGTCTATTCACTTATATATTAACAAACGCTTTCAATACCTTGCTGCCATTTATTTGCTTTTATTTTATTTTGCAATTTAGAATTATCTACTACATCTACACACTTCATTTGCTTGCAAATAATGAGACCAAGGGGATTGACAACCCTCTTGCCGCGTTGGGTGCATGTGTTTGCTCTTTTTCGTGCAGTCGCTGAAGACGGTTGGTGATTGGTATTCCTATTTGTTTGATAAAGCTTGGTTCTTAACCGAGGGAAATACTTATCCGTATTGTGCTGCAATCACCTGTTCCTCTTCACATAAAACCCAACGTAGCTCACAAGTATCAGTGCACTACTTTGCTTTTTTTATGGAAACGTTTGACAGCTAGGGAGGAAGGTGGCACGCTCAGTGCCCCTGACCTCGTCATTTTACTTCGTGCACTTTACAATGACAACATATATAGCCTAGGAGCTATCATTGCATGCCGCCTGCACACTAACATGGTTAGGGGAAAAGTTCATGGTGGTATTTATGCTACTCGCTTGCTGTCAGTGTACTAAGAAACGGGGTCCTTAGCACCCTGACTTGTGCACCAGACGCTGCAGCCTCTAGCCCGGCAAGATTTTGCTGGCAGAAACATTCATCCAATTACGACGAGCAAAGACCAGGTAAGCCCGACAAGACGCCTTGCCGGGGGCTCAAGGACGCCCACGCCCGCCAAGGACTCTGCCCTCTAAGGCCTAGCCCCACGTCGCCAGGCTGGTTGTCTACATCGACCAGGTGGCGAGCTGTCAGGCGGATAGGTTGAACTAGCCGGGGCACGTGGCAGCATGGGGGGATTTGTCGGACTTTGGGCTCCGCAAAACACTTAAGATTCGAACACAGGGGCGTGTGCGAAGATCCCCAGCGGCTTCGCCCAACCTAGCTTGCTAATCGATGAACACAGCAACGAACTCGCACGATGACGAGGAAGACGATGAACACGACAGTTTACCCAGGTTCGGGCCGCTGCGAAGCGTAATACCCTACTCCTGCTTTGGTGGATTGTCTCTCGAGGAGGTGGGGTGGACGAACTAGTACAGTGTTTTAGAGCCTCATGAGGGCTCCCTTTGAGGTGTTCGTGGCCCTCTGTGGCTTAGTGGTGGATGAGTGGTGGAATGGATTCCCGGGGGCCCTCTTCTATGGTGCAGCCTACCCTCTATATATAGCGGTGGCTCGGGTCCTCTTCCCTTATCGCAATGGCGGGAAGGGATCCCACAACAGCCAATTTTAAAGGGGGACAGGAGTACGTGCCTGCCCTGCCCAAAGGCGGTCTTCGCCTGCAAAGTAGCTGTCGATGGCGCAGGGATGGGCTCAGTGATGACATCCGTCATGCGGGGCAGGCGGCTGTGGTCTTGTTGCACCGGAATGGAAACCTTTGGGGGATGCTTTGGGAACCCGCGTACGTCCTTGCTCCCTTCGCACCAAAGGGGAAACTGCGCCGTCTGGCGTGCTGGCGCCCGCCTGTCCTTCCTTGCGTCACCCTTGACTCCTGAGGCCGGGCCTTGCATAGAGATCTCCGCCGCTTCGGAGGTGGCCTGACGAGGCCCGTCCCTTGACGGTCTTGATGCTGCTCCTCCACGCGAGCCTAGGGCCCTAGCGAGGGCCTTGTCCTGAGTGGGGCCATGCCCGACAGCGTTTGGTTGATGAAGTGGGCCATGCCCTGGGCCGCAGGCAGGCAGGTCTAGGTACCCCCGTTCCCAGAACGCCAACAGTAGCCCCCGGGACCAAGGCGCGCTCGAGCCGGCCTCTGGGTGAAGTCCTGAGGGCGGCCCAAAGCGCTGCGGGCCCCATATGCCTGCGGGCCAGGACTGGCGCGCGCTGTGTGGCTGATGTCGGGCGCCCTTCGTCCCTTCAGCCACCACTCGAATTGTCAAGAGCCTGACTTCTAGCGCTGGGCTATTATTGCCTTCCCTTCTAGCGCACCCGCTCTTGCATTCTTGGTCTCCCACTCTAGCAGGCGCCTCTCCAGATCCGGCGCCGCTCCTTCCTCCTCCTTGCCGCTTCGGCCCCGTGTGCTTCGCGATGGCTCCCGCCGGCAAGCAGAAGCCAGAGGCACAGAGCTCTGCCTCCGCTCCCAACTCGCCAGCGCTCTTGGGGTCTACCATCGCCAAGGACGAGGACCTCCTCCCGGTGCTCCCATGGACGGCGGATGGGTCCAACGAGCAGGGGCGGACCTTGATATGGGGCGGCTCCTCGGCGAAGCGGCCCGCGTCCAAAGCGGTCTACCCCTTCTTCCTCCATAGCATCTTTGCCGGGCTCGTCCCGCCCTTCTCCGCGTTCTTCACCGCCATCCTCGAGCACTATGGGATCTAGGCCCTTCATCTTCAACCCAACTCCATCTTGCTCCTGTCCGTCTTTGCCTTCTACTGCGAGGCCTTCGTGGGCGTGCGGCCTTCGGTGGCCCTCTTCCACCATTTCTTCAGCTTGCGCCTGCACGATGGCGCTCAACGGTCGGCGTGTGTCTCCTTCATCGTGGTCCAGAGCGGCAACAAGCTCTTGAAGGCCGGGAAGAAGGTGGAGAACTTCAGGCACCGCAGGGTCCTCATGGATCTCAAGGACACCAACCCCCGGTTGGATCTGCCAAAGGGGCTGCCGGAGAAGACTTCCGCGTGGAGCTCCGCGAAGCTCTCCGATCCCCGGGCCGGGCCCGTCCTGGAGCGCTTCTCCCGTGACATCAGCGCCAGGAAGCTGACTGGGGGGATGATAGTGAAGGAGTTCTTGGCGCAGTGCCTGGCGCCCCTCCAGGCCCATTCCAGGCCCTTGTGGGACTATCAGGGCAGCGGCAACAACCTCAGGCTTCGGTCTGCGCACATAACTCCCGGGGAACTGAGCAGGGCTGTGGCGACCCTGCTCAACGGCGACCCTGGTGACCTCCCCGAGGCTCACGATCCGCTGTACTGTCGCGACAACGGGGCCGATCTGGTTGCCGCGATGCCTGTCTTCGATGAACTGGGGCTTTTCCCTGCTGAGGGACTTAGTCCGGTGATGGTGTCCTCCGGCGACACCATGTGCGGGGAGGGCTCGGAGAAGACCGCCGACGACGGCCCGGCGGGGGCGTCCCCCCTGTCGCAGGGCACCCTTTCGCGCGAGCTTGAGGATGACGACGACGTTGGTGAAGTTTCTACTGCGGGCTCCTCATGCGCCGCTAAGGCCTCTAGGGGGCTAGGGCCAGCCCCTCGTGCCACGCGGTCCGCGTGCGTGTCAACTCCCCGGAAGCGCAGAGCCGAGTCTCCTCCGGTGCGCCCTGCCTCTGCTGGCAAGACGGTTGAGGCGCCGGCCTTGCCCCCGCTCGAATCGCAACTCGCAGGCAAGGTGGGCAAGGGCGGGGCCATGGCGGTTCCTTCGGCGGCCGCCCCTGCGGATAGTGCATCTGCTCCCCCGCATGGTGGTCCCCTCTCCGTGGGAAGCTTGGGTGCCCCCGTCGTCGCCGGAGCAGAGAGGAAGAGGAAATGGGTCGACGTTGAGGAGTAAGTGACCCGACTTGGCTCGTTCGCCCGCCGATGGCTTGTGTACTGATGGCTTTCTCTGCTCGGTGATCAGGGAGGCTGCCGCGTCGAAGCTGAGGAAGAAGAGGGCGGGTGTCAAGCCGAAGGCGACTTCCGACGCGCCGCCTGCCCCTGCCGACACGCCGTCGCCTGTTGCTGAAGGCGAGGGAGCTTGCGAGGCAGCCTCCCTGGCCATCGCCACGAAGCCCCCTGAGCCCCCAATGCCTGCAGGCGTGGTCTCCCCTGCCCTCGAGGGCACAGGGACGCCGCTGTCTGGAGGTCCGGCCCCTGAGGACCAACCGCCCGTTGATTTTTCCGTAGTCGCCGAGCGGCCTCCGGAGCCTCCAGCTCCTCGTGCTGCTGCCTCCCCGGGGACGCCCCCCATGACCGCGCAGGGGACTCCTCTGGAGGAGACATTGATGCCTCCAGCACGCGGCTACGACGTCCTGGACGGGGCCTTCGCCGCTCTGGGTCAGGTTCGTGGCGGCCTCGGGGGTGCCGACCATCGCCTCGCGAGTGGGCGCCTAGAGCTCCTCTCAGGGTGGCTCCAGGCTGACGCCTCCGCCATGGCGATTTGGGGTCAGGCCGAGGCTGCTACGGCGAAGAGCGAAAAGGAAGCCGTGTCCACCCGGGCAACGCGCGAAGAGGCGAAAGCCCGTCTGAAGGCCTTCCATGAGGAGAAGGCCGAGCTTGCGGGGCAGCTTCGTCGTCGGGAGGAAGACCTCGAGGCCTGCGAGGCCAAGCTTGCCGCTTGGGGCTCTGAGCTGTCCCAGGTGGCGATCCGCTAGGATGCGGACCGGGTGCGCCTGGACGCGGAGGAGTAGGGGATTGCTTCGAGGAAGGCCCTGCTTGACACCAGGGAGGAAACTCTTGCCGCGGCTGAGGAGAAAAAGGCTGCAGAGCTGAGCGTCTTTCTCGCTGTCGAGCTCAAGCTTCGCCGAGCGCTCCATGCCCTTTGCCGGGATGGGTTCGCAGAGCCTCTAGTGGCTCCAGAGAGCAGGTTCGCGGTGCCCGCTTCGAAGCTCGTCGAGGCGCTGGAGGGCGCCATCGTCAAGGTGGAGAGGGTCTTGGAGAGTGAGTGCCGCGACCTCTTTTCTGAGGCCGCGACGCGCGTCTTCAGCCATCTTCATCTTCGCGAGCCGGGGTTTGACTTCGACTCCGTGATCCGCCCGGTCGCCCCTGAGGTCCGCGTCAGCGCTGCAGCGGCTGTGAAGGGCGCCGTGGAGACGCTGGTGAGGAGGTTCACCCGCGTCACGGTTTCTCCACCTTCGGATGTTGCTGGGGTTAGCGGCGAAGAAGACGACGCCAGCGATGTCGACGACGAGTCCCCCGAGGCTGGGACGAATGGTGGCGGCGGTTCTTCCTGATTCCTTCCTCCTGCTCCTTTCCTGCAATGCACATCGTGCCTCATGGAGGTGTTAAACTCGTTTGTGTTCGCGAAATCTTTTAATGCTTGTAATAACTATTGGACCGTGTGATTGCTTTCTTCGCCTTGTTTCCTTCTTGCTTGCTGTGATGCTCTGCGTCGGCAGGGCCCAGCCCGCGCATACCTCAGCTGCCGTTGGGCCGACTGGATCACCAAGGACGGTCCAAGGGGTGAGGGGCTATGGGTCTAGTGAGGCTCCTGAGTCGCGATGCTCAGGGGTCCCCCTTGACGTGCGAGCTGCCCTCATGAAGGGAACACGGTGGAGATTGGATTAACTTTGAGATTTTCGAACACCTTTAGCGCTCTGCGTCGGCAGGGCCCGGTCCGCGCATACCTCAACCGCCGTTGGGCCGACCGGAAACCAAGGACGGTCCAAGGGGTGAGGGGCTACGGGTCCAGTTAGGCTCCTGAGTCACGATGCTCAGGAGTCCCCCTTGACGTACGATCTCCAGCATCCTCCTTAAGGGTTTTTGAGGGGTTTTTGAGCGCTTTGAGCTCTGCGTCGGCAAGGCCCGGCCCGCGCATACCTCAACTGCCGTTGGGCCGACCGGAAACCAAGGACGGTCCAAGGGGTGAGGGGCTACGGGTCCAGTTAGGCTCCTGAGTCGCGATGCTCAGGATTCCCGCTTGACGTACGAGCGGCTCCCATACCTTTCCTCGCCAGCTTTTCGGAGATGGGCGCGTGAAGACTAGGTTGGAAGACCTGGGAAGGTGGCACGTACCAGGCTTGGCCGGGTAGTAGCCCCGTGCAGCCCCCTCACGCGTGCATCCCTGGGGAACGCAGCGAGAAAGGGGCCACTAGGGACCCTCCTGAGGTTGGATGCAGCCGCTGGGGCGCCCTCAGTTGTTTATCCCCCCGCACCGGGCGTGGGGCTTCCACCTTGCGTGGGCATAGTCATTGGTGGACCGTTTTAACCGCCAGCACGGAGCTGTGGCTTCCACATTGCGTGGACATAGTCATTGGTGGACCGTGCTGACCGCCAGCACGGAGCTGTGGCTTCCACATTGCGTGGGCATAGTCATTGGCGGACCGTGTTGACTTCTCCGCTAGCGCTGGGCTGTGGCTGCCACATTGCGTGGGAAAGGACCCCTCCGCGTCCTTGGGGGACTCTGGGCGTGTACAGCCCATAGAGTTCGTGTGCGTGGCTGGCACGGCAGAACTGGGAGGTGTATCTGGGAGCTCGCGAGGGCACTTTGGCCTCGCGAGGTCCCTACCTCAAAGGCGGTTTGCGCTTGAGTCTTCTTTTAGATGGGGCCTTCCGAAGCCCTGCTAATTTCTTCTTCTTCATGAGTGAGGCAGGTTGGGTGTCCTTTTGGCACTCTACGTCTGCAGGTCCCAGTCCTGCACATTTCCCTACCGCCGTAGTGTACGACCGAAAACCAAGGACGCAACTATGGGGCGAGGCCTCGACACCCTTGATGCCGACCGGAAACCAAGGACGACACCAAGGGGCGAGTGGCTTTATGACCAGTAAGGCTCCTGAGGAGCCCCCCTTTGACGCTCAAGTGGCTCTACGTCGGCAGGTCCCAGTCCCGCACATTTCCCTACCGCCGTAGTGTACGACTAGAAACCAAGGACGCAACTACGGGGCGGGGCCCCGACATCCTTTATGCCGACCGGAAACCAAGGACGACACCAAGGGGCGAGTGGCTATATGACCGGTAAGGCTCCTGAGGCGCGATGCTCAGGAGCCCCCTTTGACGCTCGAGCGACCCCCATTCTACCTCGTCGGCTGCTGCCCCAGGAGGCTGTGGGGCCTCCCGAGACTCCATGCTGAGGCGCCGCGCTGCGGCCGGAGCCCCCCGAGCGGGGGTCGACCGCCCAAAGATCCAAGTCCCCGACGCGACAGGGCCTATCATCCCAGTTCCGTGGTGCCCCGGGAAGGGCCGCAGCGCACAGCCCCTTGCAAAACACCAACTCAGTGAGGGTGGTGCAGCGGCATTCACGCCGGCAAGGAGCCATGCAGGCAAGGTAGAACGTTAGGAAACAGACTAGCTGCATGAGAAACTATAGAAATATGCATAAACGAGGCGACTGCAGGGGTGTGCCCTGATCACTTGAGGATAATGCGGCCCGGTGGGCGCCCTCAAATGGGGTAAACCAAAAAACTACCTGGCAACAGCCAACAAAAAGTCACCCTACGGCCATGCTGCTGAAGAGCCGAAACTGCCATCGTAGCCTGATCTCACACCTCCACGAGTGCGAACCTCATGGGTCCGTCGTCCCCCGGGGCTCGGGACCTTCGCTTGGTCCGAGCATGTCCTCCAACTCCTCGCCGCACCTCGCCAGGCAAGGCATGAGCATGGCTCGGTAAAGGCGCTGGAACGTGACGCCTGCGTTCGCCAGTCCGAAGGGCATGCGGACCTAGGCGTTTGGGTAGACCGATCCATGATCGGCGCGCGCTGGCCAGAAGGGGCCCTGGGACGCGGCCCTGTTGATCGCGAGCGGGTTGACGCAGATGCGCGGCTGGTCGGCCATGCCGATGACGGCAGCTGCGATTGCTGGTGTTGGGCAGTCCCCGCCACGCATGGCCCGCGCTTCTCGAAGCTCCTCGATCGCTCTGATGACGGACTCTTGCGAGCTTGGCGGCGCGCGCCGAGCTCCCAGCTCGATCTGACGCGCGTCAGGACGCGCCTCCGGATGGGAGCCCCCGAGCCCGACCCAAGAGGGGCGCCGAGCGGGCTTTCCTATGCGATAGGGGGTGGGGCTCGAGCTTCCGGGACGTCCCGCGGGAAGGAGCTGCTTCTTCTTTTTGCGCGGGTGCTAGCGAGGCAGGGCGTCCTCCTCGTCGTCCGAGCGCTCGGCCACCGCGGCACGGTAGGCACGCTCGAGGGAGCAAACAACATCCTTCTCATCGCAAGCAACATCCTTCTCATCGCAAGCAATAAGTGTAAATATGCTTTTATTGCCAAGTATTTTCCTCCTGCTAAAATCAACTCCCTTAGAAATAAAATAATGAATTTTAAACAACAAGATCAAGAGTATGTTGCACAATCTTGGGAGAGAATGAACTTGATGATAAGGAATTGTCCCACTCGTGGCTTAAATTTGTGGATGATTATCCAAAACTTCTATGTTGGACTAAACTTTGTGTCTGGAAATCTTCTAGATTCTGCTGCATGTGGTACCTTTATGGATGTGACCTTGGGAGAGGACACAAAACTTCTGGACAACATTATGACCAATTATTCTCGATGGCATACCGAAAGAGCTCCAACCGGTAAGAAGGTAAATTCTGTTGAAGAAATCACTACTTTGAGTGAAAAAGTGGATGCTCTTATGAATATGATTGCTAGTAAAAATACTCATCTTAATCCCAATGATATTCCCTTGTATACTTTGATTGAGAAAAATAATGATGCTATTGATGTGAACTTTATCTCACGAAATAATTTTAACAACAATGCTTATAGAGGAAATTTCAATTCTAGACTGTATCCCGGTAATTCCTCTAACAACTATGGAAATTCTTATGGTAACTCCTATGCAAATTCTTATATATTTTCTAATAGGATACCCACTGATCTTGAGAACACAATTAATGAATTCATTTATTCTCAAAAGGTTTTCAACACTATGCTAGAAGAAAAATTGCATGTAGTTGATGCTCTGGCTAAAAACATGGATACAATTGCTCTTGATGTAGAAACTCTTAAAAGTAAAGCTTTGCCACCTAAGCATGATTTTAATGAGACAATTAAATCTATCCAAATATCTATTAATTAAAGTAAGGAGACGATCGCTAAGTTGAAAGCTAAGCAGGAATTCGTAGAAAAGGCTCTTCCACTCAGTTTTTACCGGAATCATGATGAAGATCTCAAAATGATTGGTACTTCTCTAAATATAAATGATAAAGGGACTGGAGATGAGTCAACTCTAGTTGATAAGCGTCCCATTTGCTTGGAGGGTGATGATTTTGATGCTAAAACTGAAAAACATGGGTTTGGAGAGGTCAAAACTTTAACTAGTGATGTGCCCACTATTTTGGATTACTAGGACTTTAATTATGATAATTCCTCTTAGTATAATGTATTTCCTTGTTGCAAACTAGTATTATCTCACCCAATTCTTATGAACAAAACAAAGCTTTTACCGAACATATAGAAGAAGCTACGATAAAAGCTTATGATGAGAAACTTGAGCTTGAAGTTTCTATTCCTAGAAAATCATATGATGAGTGGGAACCAACTATCAAAATAAAGATAAATAAATATGAATGCAATGCCTTGTGTGACCTTGGTTCTAGTGTTTCAACTATTCCTAAATCTCTTTGTGATGTGCTTGGTCTCACTAATATTGAAGATTGTTCCCTTAACTTGCATCTTGCAGATTCTACCATTAAGAAACCTCTAGGTAGGATTAATGATGTGCTTATTATTGCCAATAAAAATTATGTGCCTGTAGATTTCATTGTGCTAGATATTGATTCCAATCCTAGTTGTCCAATAATACTCAGAAGACCCTTCATACGAACTATAGGTGCAATTATTGACATGAAGGAGGGAAACATAAGGTTCCAATTCCAATTATAGAAAGGGATGGAACACTTACCTAGAAAGATAATTAAACCACCTTATGAATTAATCATGAGAGATACTTATGGGTGGAGTGTCAAAGATGACAATACTTGAAACTATGCATTATGCCTAGCTAAGTGCATAAAACAATAGCGCTTGTTGGGATGCAACCCAATAGTTATCTTTATTTTTGCTTTTTTACTTTCTGTTTGTTTTTGATAAGATGATTATTGCCTCTGTAATGATTATGTTTTTATGTTTTAATTAGTGTTTGTGCCAAGTAAAGCCTTTGGGATGACTCACAAGATGAGTAGAATCGATGCTGAAACAAAACATAAACTTTTGACTCCAGTACAGGAATTTACTTTTTTTCCAGGAGCGTGATAATAATATGATTTTTTTGCAAAGTATTTCTATAGAGAGTTTAGATGTTTTCCTATTTTTTCAGAATTTTTAGAGTTACATAAGTATAGGTTCTCTATAGATTACTACAGACTGTTCTGTTTTAGACAGATTCTGTTTTTGCTTGCATAGTTTGCTTGTTTTGATTATGCTATGGATTGTATCGGGGGGTATAAGCCATGGAGAAGTTATAATTTAGTACCTATTATGCAATTATGAAATAATAATCAATTTATAAGAGTACCTAAAGTATTCAATATGTTTCTTATACTAACGGATCTCACAAAGTTTTGTTGAGTTTTGTGTGATTGAAGTTTTCAAGTTTTGGGTGTTATCACGATCGAAAACGGAATAAGGAGCGGCAAGATCCTAAGCTTGGGGACGCCCAAGGCACCCCAAAGTAATATTCTAAGGAAGACTCAAACGTCTAAGCTTGGGGATGCCCTGGAAGGATCTAGTATTTCACTTATATCTATGTGCTTCACTTATATCTTTTGAGCTTAGGAGTTGCTCTAGTACTTCACTTATATCTTTTTGAGCACGGTGTAGTGTAGATTTTATAGAAATCATTTCACTCTCGCTCTTCACTTATATTTGTTTGAGAGTTAATAAATAGTGATGGTAATTTGCATGGGTCATAAGATTAGTCCAAAAATAATAGGTATTCAATGAGTGATAATCAAAACCATCATGTAGCACATATAGAGAAATTGTGGGTTAATGATATTGATGTGGTAATATGATAAAGGTGTGAGTTCATAATTGTTTATTCATAGAAGTATCGATTTTAAGAGAGGTTAACTTCTTGTTCGTGTAAAAATTAAAGAGCATGGTGATGATGTGTGAGCATTTCTATTCCTCATTGAAATCCGAGTGTTGTTTCGGGTCGGAGGCGCGCGATGGTTAACTCCTACCAACCTCCTCCCTCGGGGCATACGAGTAGTACTTTGATTTGTGATAAAACTAATAAAACTTTGCAATAAGTATATGAGTTCTTTATTACAAATGTGAAACCATGGACATACGCAATCTCACCTCCTCATATTTGCTAGCCTCTTCGGTACCGTGCATAGCCCATTCTCACCTTGAGGATTGGTGCAACTTTCGCCGGTGCATCCAAACTCCGTGGCATGATACGCTCTGTCGCACATAAGCCTCATTATATCTTCCTCAAAACAGCCACCATATCTACCTATCATGGCATTTTCATAGCCATTCCGAGATATATTGCCATGCAAATTCCATCGTCACTTCACATGACTAGTTCGTTCATCATCATATTGCTTTACATGATCATATAGAGCTGACATAGTATTTGTGGCAAAGCCACCATTCATCATATTTTTGATACATGTCATGCTAGATCTTTGCACATCCTGGTACATTGCCAGAGGATTCATATAGAGTCATATCTTTCTATCGGTTCTTCATATCGAGTTGTACGTAAATAAAAGTGTGATGATCATCATTATTAGAGCCTTGTCCCAGTGAGGAAATAAAAATGAGGGAGGCCAACTGAGACCACCATAATAAAAAAATGAAAATGAATGAGAGAAAATAAGAGAAGGGACTTTGCTACTATCTTTTACCACACTTGTGCCTCAAAGTGGCACCTTGTTCCTCATATAGAGAGTCTCATGTTATGTCATTTTCATATGCTAGTGGGAATTACTTTTTCATTATTATAAACTTGGCTTGTATATTCCCATGACGGGCTTCCTCAAATGCCCGAGGTCTTCATGAGCAATCAAGTTGGATGCACACCTCCCTTAGCTTCATTTGAGATTTCATACACTTATAGCTCTAGTGCATCCTTTGCATGGCAATCCCTACTCCTTGCATTGACATCTATCGACGGGCATCTCCATAGCCCATTGGTACGCCTAGTTTATGTGAGACTATCTTGTCCACCTTTTACCCCTTTGATATCTACCACCATATTCTATTCCACCTTTATGCTATGTCCAATGGCTCACACTCATGTATTGAGTGAAGAATAAAAAGTTGATGCATATTGAAAAGTATGATCCAATTGCCTGACTTGTACACCGTGGTGCTTGACATTTGTATTAATATGGTGAAGATGGAGCCATGCCTTGCTAATATAATAAGATGAATGGGGGTAAACATTCTTTGAGGATCGTATACTTTGAAAGATTAATGATTTTGTTTCTTATGCTTATAAGTATTGCTATGTTAATATTTGTTAATTCATCATTTCTCAATGAGCATACATGCAAAAGATTACATAATGGGTAGCATGTCACATAAAAAATTCTGTTTTTATCATTTACCTACTCGAGGACGAGCAGGAATTAAGCTTGGGGATGCTTGATACGTCTCCAAAGTATCTATAATTTTTTATTGTTCCATGCTTATATATTATCATTCTAGGATACTTTTTGGGTGTTTATTTACCAATTTATAATATTTTTGAGCACTAACCTACTGACCCGGTGCCAAGTGACAGTTGTTGTTTTTTGCATGTTTTTCACTTCTCAGGTTTACAGTACAAAACAAAGTCCACTTGCCACGAAACTTTTGGATGGTTTTTTCTGGACCAAAAGAAGACCTAGGAGATTTGGAAGGAGGCTGGAGCCACACCAGGGCCCCACAAGACAACAGGGCGCGCCCTGGGTGGGCCGTGCCCTGATGGCTTGTGGGCCCCTAGCGGCTCTCCTGACCTCGTTCTCTGGCCTATCAATTCTCATATATTCTGAAAACACTGGAAGCAGTCCTGAAACCCTTTTTACGCCACCACAAGTCTCTGTTCCGTCGGGAGGCCACCTGGTGCTCCGTTCCGGCACCCTGCCGGAGGGGGATCGATCACAGAGGGCCTCTTCATCAACCTTGTTGTCCTCATGATGATGTGTGAGTAGTTCACCATAGACCTACGGGTCCATAGCTAGTACCTAGATGACAATCTCTCTATCTCTTGATCTTCAATACAATGATCATCACATCTTTGCTTTGATCTATCCGATGTAATCCTTTTGTGCGGCATGTTTGTTGGGATCCGATGAATTGTGGGTTTATGTTCAGATTATTCATGAAAAGTATTTGAGTCACCTCTGATATATAATATGATTCTTATTTGCATGATCATTATAGCTTCGTAATTCTCTCCGATCTATTGATTTGCTTTGGCCAAGTAGATTGATCTATTTTCAGTGAGAGAGGTGCGTTGTAGTAGGTTCAATCTGGCGGTGCTCTATATCCTAGTGACAGAAAGAGACAAGACACATATTTGTATTGTTTCTACTAAGGATAACACGATGGGGTTTATTCATATTGCTTTAGTTTAATTTGTCTACATCATGTCATCGTTCTCCATGCATTACTCTGTTTTACTTAATACTCTAGATGCATGTTGGATAGCAGTCGATGAGTGGAGTAATAGTAATAGGTGCAGGGAGGAGTCGGCCTATTTGTTTATGGACGTGATGCATATATACACATTATCATAACTGTGAAAATCGCATAATTATCCGCTTTTCTATCAATTGTCCAACAGTAATTTGTTACCCACCATATGTGGCCTACATGAGAGATGCCGCTAGGAAAAACTATGCCCCCCGGGTCTATTCACTTATAAATTCATAAACTCTACTATTACCTTTCTGCCTTTATTTGTCTTTTATTTTATTTTGCAAGTTACAATTATCTACACAACTCGTTTGCTTGCAAATAACGAGATTAAGGGGATTGACAACCCTCTTGCCTGCGTTGGGTGCAAGTTGTTTGCTCTTTTGTGTGCAGCTGCTAAAGACGGTTGAGGATTGATATTCCTATTGGTTCGATAAACCTTGGTTTCATAACTGAGGGAAATACTTACCCACTTTGTGCTGCAATTACCCGTACCTCTTCATGGAAAACTCAATGCAGATGACAAGTATCAGACGACGCGTCAGCTACCAAGAAGAAAGGCCGGAAGTGCAACAAGAAGCGCAAAGGAAAGGCAGTGATGGTCGTAGAAGGGGGCGGCAACCCCGATTCCGCAAAGAAGGTCAAGTCCGAGGGGTCCGTCAAGAACATCGCCACATGCTCCAGAGACAACGAAGCCACAGCGAGGGAAAAGACTAGCGGGCCATAGTGCAAGTTCCACCGCACCAAGAGCCACAACATCAACAGCTCCCGCCAAGTAGAACAACTTGCCGAGAAGCAAAAGCGAGAGTAGAAAAGGCGTGACAAGGCGAAGGGTCAGGACGGTGCGGGTGGCTCCGGCAAGAAAAACAGCGGTGGCCGTGGCGGCCGCCGTGGCAAGGCCAAGTAGCAAAAAGAGAAGCCTCCTAGAGGCCGAGGCAACAAATCTGATGACGATGACGACTGCACGGACGAAGAAGAATCCGAAGACCCGGAGTTCCAGAAGGCTATGGATGCCATGTGCATTGATGGAGGCGCATCTTTGCACTCCTCTCACCGGCAACTCAAGTAGTGGGTGAGCGAGTCCTGGACTAAGGGGTCCTCGGACCGCTGGCCTATCTCCCAATAGGCCAGCTTGGTGGGCCGCTCTCTGACTATCGCAGGGAGGGCCGGGTACACCACGACCCCGTGTTCTAGAAGGAAGCCTCGAAGGTGCGTCGTGCACTCCAAGTCAAGATTAGGAAATCGGCATCTCCATCCCCGGCAGGAGACCTATCATGTGTAAACCCTAGGTACCCCCGGGGTCTATATAAACCGGGGAGGTTTTAGATTGTAGGGTAGAGAAACTCATCTACGGTTTTAGCTATTCGATCTCGAGGTAGATCAACTCTGTAACCTTCATACACATCAATATAATCAAGCAGGACGTAGGGTTTTACCTCCATAGGAGGGCCCGAACCTGGGTAAACATCGTCTCCTTTGTCCCCTGTTACCATCGATCCTAGACTCATAGCTCGGGACCCCCTACCCGAGATCCGCCGGTTTTGACACCGACATTGGTGCTTTCATTGATAGTTCCGCTGTGATCGCCAAAGGAATCAATGGCACGCTTAGTCATTAGCGAGGAAATCCGCAACATGGACTCCTTTGTCCCTGGACAGATCTTCGCTTTCGGCAGCGTCGTGCTGCACGCCGACCCAACCGGCCGTCTTGGCCGGGTCGGGACTTTGGCCCCTAATCAAGAGGTCAGATTCGGGAACCTAGAGTTCTCCGTAGACTCTCGGTGCGATCTTTTGCTCACCGGGCTTGCAATCTCATCTGAAGCGCCCGAAGACTCCGAGGCCCTGACTTCGGATTTCGCTCTCAACCCCGCCCACGGGACCAACCCCGACGATGATCTGGCTTCTAGTCTGGATCCGGTCATAGCACCGGATGGTCGCGGGTCAGCTCCTCCCGAACACACTCCTTGTTCGGACGCATCGGAGGTTAACTCCGAAAGCTCTGGGCAGATTGACCTAATCGAACTCTCGACACTCAACGAGGCTCCAGATCGGATCCTATCGATGAAAATTACTAACGACCCAACCCCGATCCACGCTCAGATCAGTCCGAAGGCGGGTCAAGAGGAATTTTTCATCCCACCCACCACCCACTTAGCAGCCACTGTCGAAGACTTAACCAATATGTTGGACTACGCCTCCGAGGAGGCAGAAGACATGGATGAACAGGATTGCGCTCCCGCCCCCATCAACACCGGGCGATGGACTGCCACCTCCACCTACGATATCTACATGGTGGATACTCTAGCCGATAAGGGCGAGTGATGGGGTTATTACCCCCGGGTATGCCAAGGGGAGGTGGATCCGGCTCCTCCCCGAAGAAAAACCATACGGCCGGAAGGTCTACGACCGGCTGCTCCTCTGGCCGGCTAGCCCATCGCCGGCTGGTCCGCGACCGGCAGTAAGGGGCCGGCTGGCCCACGGCCGGCTGGACCGGTGCCGGCCACCTGGCCCTCGGCCCAGCGCGCCTGGCCGCCACGCAACTAGCTCGCCCGCTGACCTCCGGGCGGGCAGGTACCCGTCCCGTCCTACTGCGGCCGGGTACGCTGACGAGATGAGACCCTCACAACGGACTCCGATGTAGCTACAGCAGCCGCTGACGCACGGACGCGCATGGCTATAGTCCGGCTGACCATACCGCTGACCGAGGATCGATTGGGACCTGGCGGAGCCACAGTACCTCTGCGCCGCCGTCCACTCCGTTACCTGCCCCGGCGTGGCCACAGTGTCGCCGGCCATACCGCTGACTTCGGCCGGCTGGCGCAAGACGATGCCGGGCAGGGTGGCCCGTGCCGCGGCATGTGAGCGCGGGCCAATAGAAGAGCCGGTTGGCGGGCCCCAACGGGCGATGGGACCGCGCAGTCGGCGGGCCCTACGGGCGACGAGACGGCCCAGCTAGCGGGCCCCCTGGCCGGCCGGAGAGGTTGCCAGTCAGGTCCCCCCCTTGTAATACCTTAGGAATATTGTACACCGGGGGGTTGGCCTATAAAAACCCCCGGAGCTACCATGCATCAGGCAAGCAAGACACGCACGAAGGCATTCGACCCTCTCTCACACTCACACATAGCAGGGGAAGAAGAGCCGGCTGCTCCTTCTTCTACCTCCAGACAAACAGCTCAAGGAGCATCATTGTAACACCCCTCCCGATCCAACTAGACTAGCAGGACTAGGGGTATTACCTCCCACGGAGGGCCCTGAACCTGGGTACATCATGTGTCTATCACCGCTTGTGCCTAATCCCGCTCCCGGAGCCCGTCGGCGTCCTTCGGCCCCAACCACTCTCGATAAGCCACCCCATGGCATCTGTCGTGAGGAAACGACGATAGTTGGCGCCCACCGTGGGGCCGAACGCGGCGTCGGCCGGAGTCACGCTCCGGGCGGGACCCTTCACCACCTCCCTCGGCCGCCCCGCGTCCGGGCGGAACTGCATGCTCGTGGGGCTTGCTCCGGCAGGTCCTGCAGGCGACGCGGCCAGCCTCTCCGATGACCACCTCGGCCGCGACCTCGCGCTCGACGCCACCGCGCTCGCCGAGCGTCTCGGTAGGCTGAGCCTCGCCGCCGCGCCAGCTGCCGACGAGTACCCTAGCCAGGTGCTCGACTGCCTTGACCCGCCCTCGTCCGTTGGCGCGCTCGCCTCGGGCGAGGCGGCAACTCCCGCGTCCGCGCGGGGGTGATGACCACCAGCTCATCCATGACCTCCGGCCGTGCCAGGGCGGAGGCGGACGCGGCCGCCGCGGCCGCTCGCGCCGGCACCTCCGACCCCCTCGGCACCGCACTTCGGGGCCTCAGCACCCCCGTCGCACCGACGACGAAACCCAGCTACGGCTACGGCCGAGCTGGAGGCGGCTCGCCAGCTGCTGTTCGACGAGGCAACCATGTTTGCCGCCACCAAGCGCCGGATGGAGTTCGCGCAGCGCGAGTATAACTCCGCCTACGGCCTCACCCCCGCCGGCAACGAGCCCAGCCAGCGCGGTGACGTCCGCAACCGCGGCCGTGTGGTCGCGGAAATCCTCGGCGCCCGCCTGCCCGTCTACGACACCCCCACGGCTAACCTGCGGGCTGCCAAGGTAGCCTACGAGGACCTGGCTACTTTGGTGGGCGAGGAGCGCACCGCACGCGAGCAACACATCAAGGATCTTATCGACACCGCCAACGCGCAACAAGCCGGCCTCAGCCCCGGCGGGGCCATTTCGAGGTTCCCCGTCCCGAGGGCGAGGGCGCTGGGGCTGTTTACCGCCGGCCGGCCCAGCACTCCAGTTCCCCTCACCCCTCCGGCCGGCGGGCCGAGGGAAGCAACGTTCAGCATTCCCAGCTGCGCGGGAACGAGCAGCCGGCCGGGAATAGCCGGCGCAGCAACAACTCGGCTGGCAGCAACCACCGCGACGAGGCGCCGGCTGGCAGCAGCCGACGCAGCCGGGACCATACCCCGCCTCCGCGGCGGGAGCGGGCCCGCTCTCCTGCCCCAACTGTTCGGCCCGAGCTCGCCGCTCGGCTCGGCCCGCGTGTCCCACGGAGCGAGAACGATGCGCGGACCCGCAACGAGCGGCTGGCGCAGTCAGCCCTCCTCGAGGAGGAGGGCTCGATCGGTCCTGCGTGCTTCGGCCCCAGGATTCGCAATGAGCCGTTTCCAGCCGGCTTCACTCTCCCACGAGACACCCCGAAGTATAGCGGCTCCGCCAAGCCGGAGGACTGGCTGGTCGACTACACCACCGCGGTCGGCATCGCCAGGGGGAACAAGCGCGTAGCCATGCGCTATGCCCCCTTATGCTAACCGGCTCGGCCCGGACCTGGCTTAACAGCCTGTCGGCCGACAGCATCAACACCTGGACGGACTTCGAGGAAGCATTCGTCCGCAACTTTACCGGCACCTACAAACGGCCGGGCCGGCCCCGCGAGCTGGCCATGTGCGTCCAGGGGCCGGAGGAGCCCCTCCGAGACTACCTCACGCGCTGGACCGAGCTTCGCAACTCCTGCGAGGGGGTGCACGAGGTACAAGCCATCCAGTACTTCATCGAGGGTTGCCGCGACGGCACTCACCTCAAGCAGAAGCTCTTGTGCTCCGAGCCGGCCACCCTGGCGGACCTAATGGCCAAGGCAGACAAATACGCCACGGCCGACCGCAATGCAGATGAAGGTCGCCATGCCGGCCAAGCCGACACCGCCGCCCGCCGCGTCGCGGGCGCCGCCGACAACCGGCAGCAGCAGAACAACAAACGTAAGCCTGACCAGCCGGACCCCCGCTACGGGAGCCGGCAGGTCGCCACCATCGAAGAAGAGCAACCGGCTGCCCAGGCCCCCAGCCAGCGTCAGCGCACCGGCAAGGCCGCCTGGCAGCCCAAGCTCACCTTCGAGCAAATGCTCGACCTACCCTACAGGCACCATTCTGGGGCCAAGCCGGCCACCCATACGCTCTGGCAGTGCAGCTTCTCCCAGCGGCTGGCCCGGGGCGAGGGCCTCCCGGCTCCTCCACCTCCGGCTCCCCGTGAGCCGGCTCCGGCTCAGGCCACGCTGCCTGCTCCGGCTCCGGCAGCCAATGACGGCCGCCTCCACGACTAGTTCCCTCGCAAGGACGGGTCCTATGTTGTCTTCACCAGTGAAGCAACCGACAAACACAGCGTGCGCCAGCGTCGGCACGAGGTGAACGCCGTCGCACCCTCGGTCCCCCAGTTCATGCATTGGTCCGAGAAGCCGGTCACCTGGAGCCGGGCGGACCACCCGGCAATAATGCCAAACCTGGGCAGTCACGCCTTCGTCCTCGACCCCACCATCGTCTCCGAGAGGCGCACCTGCTGTTTCTCGCGGGTGTTGGTCGACGGAGGCAGCAGCATCAACATCCTCTATCGTGACACGATGATCAAGCTGGGGCTCAAGGAGGAAGACTTGCGAACAAGCCATACAGTTTTCCACGGCATCATGCCGGGAAAGTCCTGCACCCCCATCGGCAAGATCGAGCTCGACGTCCTCTTCGGCGACCAGAGCCATTTCCGCCACGAACCAATATGGTTCGAGGTGGTGGACCTCGATAGTCCCTACCACGCACTGCTTGGCAGGCCGGCTCGCGTCAAATTCATGGCGGTCCCCCATTACGCCTACCTCAAGCTCAAGATGCCGGGCCTCAAGGGCATCATCACCATCGCCGGCAACTACAAGATGTCAATCGAGTGCGCTCGTGACGGCAGCCGGCTGGCCGAGGCCCTGGAGATAGCGGAGGAGAAGCGGCAGCTCGACCGGCTCGTGGCGCACGCCTCCAACGTGCCGGCTGTGCTAGCTCCCCCGTCCCAGACTACCGGCGAAGCATCGTTCCAGCCGTCCAAAGACACCAGGCAGGTGCCGCTCGACCCGGCGAACCCCAAGCAGTGCATCACCATCGGCGCCAACCTCAGCAGCAAATAGGAAGGCGAGCTCGTCGACTTCCTCCGTGAGAATCGGGACATCTTTGCATGGTCTCCCAAAGACATGCCGGGTGTTCCGAGGAAGTTCGCCGAGCACAAACATCATGTGCGGTCGGATGCAAAGCCGGTCAAGCAACCCCTGCACCGTTTCTCCGAGGAGAAGCGGCGTACCATAGGAGAAGAGATCGCCCAACTGCTCACTGCCGGCTTCATCATGGAAGTGTTCCACCCGGACTGGCTGGCCAACCCAGTCCTGGTGCTGAAGAAAAACAAGACATGGTGCATGTGTATGGACTACACGAGCCTGAACAAGGCATGTCCCAAAGACGCGTTCGCCCTGCCGTAGATGGATCAAGTTATCGACTCCACGGCCGGCTGCGACCTGCTGTCTTTCCTGGACGCCTACTCAGGCTACCACCAGATCAAACTGGACCCGGCCGATCGGCTGAAGACCTCCTTCATCACCCCTTTCGGGGCCTACTGCTACATCACCATGTCCTTCGGCCTGAAGAATGCGGGCACCACTTTCCAGCGCTGCGTGCAGAAGTGCCTCCTGGCACAGATCGGCAGGAACGTCCACGTCTACGTGGACGACATCGTCGTCAAAACCAAGAAGCATTTCAGCCTCCTCGACGATCTCCGGGAGTCCTTCACCAACTTGCATGAATACAAGAGCAAGCTAAACCCGGAGAAGTGCGTGTTCGGCGTGCTAGCGGGCCAGCTCCTGGGTTTCTTCGTGTCTGCCCGCGGCATCGAAGCTAACCCAGAGAAGATTAGGGCCATCGAGCGCATGCACAAACCGGCCAAGCTCGTCGACATTCAGAAGTTCGCCGGCTGTCTTGCCTCTCTCAGCCGGTTCATCAGTCGGCTGGCTGAGAAGGCGCTGCCTCTTTACCAGCTCATGAGGAAGTCGCCCAAGTTCGAGTGGAACGACCAGGCGGACACGGCTTTCCGCGACCTCAAGCGCGCGCTCTCCAGCGCCCCCATCCTGGCGGCGCCGGCTGAGAAGGAGCCGATGCTCGCGTACATCGCGGCCACCACCCGCGTGGTCAGCGTCGTGTTGGTGGTGGAGCGGCCGGAAGAGGGCAAAGCGCTGCCGGTCCAGCGCCCCGTCTACTACCTCAGCGAGGTCCTTTCTACCTCCAAGCAGAATTACCCCCACTACCAGAAAATGTGCTACTGCGTATATTTCGCCGCCCAGAAGGTCAAGCATTACTTCCAGGAGCACACCATCACCGTGGTGAGCACGGCCCTGCTCGGCGAGATCATGAGCGGCCGGGACGCCACCGGCCGGATCGCAAAGTGGGCCATCGCCCTTGCTGACCACGAGATCCGATACGAGCCACGCACCGCCATCAAATCACAGACCATGGCGGATTTCCTCGTGGACTGGGCCGAGACCCAGTTCGTTCCGCCTCCCACGGACTCCACGCATTGGCGCATGCACTTCGACGGCTCGAAGATGCGAACCGGCCTGGGAGCCGGCATCGTCCTGTCATCCCCTAAGGGGGACCAGCTCAAGTACGCGCTCCAAATCTTCTTCACCGCCCCCAACAACGTCGCCGAGTACGAGGCGCTCATCCATGGCTTCTGGCTCGCCAAGGAGATCGGAATCCAGCGCATCATTTGCTTCAGCGACTCCGACCTCGTGGTGCAGCAGGTCTCTGGCGAATGGGACGCCAGGGACGCCAACATGGCCAGCTATCGCTTCCTCGTCCAGCAGCTCACTGGCTCCTTCGAGGGCTGTGAGTTCCACCACGTCCCCCGAGCAGACAACGAGGCGGCTAATACGTTGGCAAAAATCGGCTCCACCCAGCAGGCCATCCCAGCCGGCAACTCCCTCGAGCAGCTGCTCAAGCCTTCAATCAAGCCCTCCCCCGAATCGGAGTCCATTTTCGTGCCGGCCAACACAGCCGGCCCATCGACGGCCCCGGCTGACCAGCCGGCGCCATCGGCGTCGACCCTTCCACCAGCTCCACCAACTCCGGCTGCCCTGCCGGCAGCACCAGTTCCGGCCGGTGAGCCGGCCGCGCCCACAGCGGCCGGCTCCGACACCATGGCCGTCATGATGGCGATCGACGTCCCCTCCACTGCCTCAGTCTCGGGTGCTGCCGAGCCGGCCCCGGGGGCTGGCAGGCCGGACCCGGGGGCTGGCGAGCCGGGCCCGGGGACTAGTCCCTCGGACCCGGGGGCTCCTGCCGCTGCCAACGCCCCCCTTGAGCCCGAGCCGGCTCCCATCTCGGCCCCCTCATGGGCCCAGCCCATCCTGGCGTTCCTCCTACGCGGCGAGCTCCCCTCCGATGAGGCCACAGCAAGACAAATCCACCGCCGAGCCCCGGCCTACAGTATCATCAACCACAAGCTAGTACATCGCAACACCACCGGCGTTTTCCAACGCCGCGTCGAGCCGGAGAAAGGGCAAGAGATCCTCCTCGACATCCACCAGGGCGAGTGCGGTCACCACGCCGCCTCCAGGACCCTAGTGGCCAAGGCATTCCGCCACGGCTTCTACTGGCCGACTGCTTTGGAGGCGGCCAAGCAGCAGGTCGACAAGTGCGAGGGCTGCCAACGCTTCAGCACGCAGAGCCACCTTCCGGTTTCAGCCCTCCAAACCATCCCCCTCTCATGGCCTTTTGCCGTCTGGGGGCTGGACATGGTAGGACCCTTCAAGACGGCACGAGGCAGCATGACACATCTGCTGGTAGCCGTCGACAAATTCACCAAGTGGATCGAGGCCAGGCTGATCAAGAAGCTGGACGGTCCCACGGCCGTCCGGTTCATCGAAGACATCACGGTCCGCTATAGCGTCCCCCACAGCATCATCACGACAACGGCACAAACTTCGCCAAGGGCGCGCTAGCGCGTTTCTGCTCCAAGCAGGGCATCCGGCTCGATCTGGCGTCCGTCGCCCACCCGCAGTCAAACGGCCAGGTCGAGAGAGCCAACGGCCTGATCCTCTCAGGCATCAAACCCCGGCTCGTGGCACCAGTGATCAGGTCAGCCGGCTGCTGGATCGAAGAGCTGCCGGCTGTCCTTTGGATCCTCAGGACCACGCCCAACCGGTCGACCGGCTACACCCCGTTCTTTCTCGTGTATGGGTCCGAGGCAATCATCCCCACCGACATCGAGTTTAATTCGCCTCGGGTTACCCTGTACACGTAGAAGGACGCAAAGGAAGCGAGAGAAGACGGCGTCGACCTCCTCGAGGAGGCCCGCGAGCTGGCCCTTAGCCAGACGGCCATCAACCAGCAGAAGCTCCGGCACTACCACAGCCAGCGGATCCGGACACTCTCTTTCCGCGAAGGAGACTTGGTGCTCAGGCGGATCCAGCGAACTGCCGGCCAGCACAAGCTGTCCTCCCCATGGGAGGGCCCGTTCATCGTCAGCAAGGCACTGCACAACAACGCGTACTATCTAATAGACGCCCAAAAGCCGCAGAAGTGCAAGAGAGACGCCTCCGGCGAGGAAACGGAGCGCCCGTGGAACGCGGCGCTCCTCCGACCGTTCTACTGTTAAGAAAAAACCCATGTATGTATGTATCTTCCCTTATGAATGCAATGGGGGCCCCGAGCCGGCACTCGGGGCACGCCCCTTTTTCATTTCCTTCGGAGGCTCGTCATTCTTTTAACCAAGGCACCCGGGTCTGGCTCCCTGGCCCGGGGGCTCGCTGGCTCTTCTCTAAAGCAGACAAGTAGCGTGGGCAAGCAACCTTTTCCTACCCTCCCTACCCAGTCCCAGACCGGCCCCCGGCTGTCTGGCTGGCGGAACCACGGGGTAGAAAAGCACTCACCACGTGAACACCTCCTAAAGAGTAGCAGCTGGACAGGTCCAACCAGACCATATTCCCTTCAGAAACCCGCCTCTACCGGCTCGCCCCAACCCTAGCTGGACGACTCTAAAAACCGCGCGTTTTACCTAAGGACGATGCCCCGTCCCTGTCCCAGACCGGCTCCCGGCTGGCCGATAGGCGGGGCGGAAGCCGAAAGAAACCCGTGCGTGAAATACGAGTCAAAAGGCAAGGGGGCAGAGGAGGAGCCGGCACGCAAATGCGTTAACATCACACAAATTCACAAGTCATAAACAAAAGGCCGCCGGCCAAGGGTTCATTACAATACACCCCCAGTGGGTGGAAATGCGTCTTCTCAAATAAACGAGTTTTTTGGCAAGAGAAAAAGGAACGAAGCGCGCAGGACTGCTCATACCGCCGGGGCATCGCCGGCCGGCTCAACAGTTCGCCCAGGGGATGCCGCAGCCTTCGGGTCTGCCTCCGTGGTCTCCATGGCCTTGGTGTCGCTGCCGGTGCTGGAATCGGTGCTCTCGTCAGCAACCTCGTCGTCCTCGGGGCCCTGAGGATTGATAAAGGAGTCTTCGGCAACCGGCTCGCCGTCTTCACCCAGCGCCGGCAGGAGTACGTCCGGGTCGACATACGAGGCCAGCTCGTTGGCCCGGCGGACGAGGGCATCCACGTGGGCGAGCCGTTCCGCCTCGGGGACCTCGCGCATCGTGGCCAGCCGGTCCAGGTTGACGCTGGAGTACCACGACGTAACGAACCAGAGAGCCATCTGCGCCCCGGCCCGAGCCGCCGACTCCTTCCAGACACCGAGCCGGGCCACCGCGTTCTCCAGCCACAGCGCCACACGGCCCTCCAGGGCTCCACGACCAGGCCAGAGGGCCGCAATCACCTCCTTGCCGGCCATGTGGAGCCGGTCCATGCAGCGCCAAATGTGAAGCACCCGGTTCTCGACGGCCAGCGCAAGCTCCGGCACGTCCCAGCCGGCGTGCTCCTCGATCTCCTGCCCGCGCCGCCGCAGGCACTCCCGGTGATCCGCCACAGCCTGCTCAGCGTGGCGCTGGGTCTCCGGGAACCGGTCTAGGGAGAGAGAGGAGAACCAACGAATAAGGCGAAAGCAGGTCGAAAGCACTCGGCGAAGGAAGAAAAGATTCAAACAGAACTTACGCTGGAAGGCTTCATCCATCTCAATGGCGAACTGAAGGCCTGCGCTCTTCTCCCTCTCCAGCGCCTCCTTCGCGTGAGCAAGGGCGACACCGCGCATCTCGAGCTCACCCTTGAGGCGGTCTACCTCAGCCTGAAGAGTGGTGGCCTGCTGGGTGGCGTCGGCCACCTGCTTGACGGCGTCCTCGTGAGCCGCCACCTCCCGCTGCAGCGCCGCGGCCAGGTACTCCCGCTCCGACGTGGCCATCTAGAGCTCCTGCCCCAGCCAGCCTCGCTCCGACGTGGCTGCCTTAAGCTCCTGCCCCAGCCGGTGTCGCTCGGGGGCCAGCTCATCCCTTTTCTGCCGGATCGGGACCAGCTCCTCTGCATAAAAAGCCAAGCATAAGCCACTCGAAAGCAGAAGACCCGGACCGGCTGCCGAGCAGCCGGCCCGACCCTCGGGGGCTACACCGAGTGGGTGCGCTCGCGCGCCCCCACTGGAATAAGCGTACCTTGCGCTCTCTTCAACTCATCTTGGACCCGGTAGTAGCCAGTCTTGCCGCAGTTGTGGATGCGGACCGCCTCGTTGAAAAGCGCCTGCCGCCGGGCGTTCTCAGCCTGCTCGCGCCACGAAATAAAAGTGAGATAAGCAAGAAAAGTTTTAGATCCGGCCCGGCTGCCACGCTGCCGCGCAGCCGGCCCGAATCTCGGGGGCTACACCCAGTGGGTGCGCTCGTGCGCCCCCACTGATAATTCAACACAGGACGGAAAGAGTCTTACCTCCACCGCCGCCTCCACGCGCCAAAAGTTGCTCTCGGCCACCCCCGCGAACCTAGCCAGCCCCTCACGGCAGTGCGCCATGATGCGGCCGGGCTCCCCAGGCACGAGGGCCGGGACGCCGGCTGGCAGGGCTGGAGCGGCCGTGACAAGGGCCGGCGCCTCCCAGTCCCGGATCACGTCCAGCAGCCGGTGGAGGGCTGGCGGCCACGACGCTCGACCCGGTGTCCACGACGGCAGCAGCCGGTGGAGGGCTGGCGGCGACCACCAAGGCTCGAGAGCCGGCCTCGGGCCCCTCCACGACTGGCACCACCGGCTCCACCACCTGCCGGACCGGCTCGACTGCCCGCAGGGTCGGCTCGCTCCTCCCATCGGCGGGTGCGTCCGGCGCCGCCGCCGACGCGGCCTCCGGCACGGCCGGGGCATCGGGCTCACCGCCCGCGGCCGGCTCGATGGCGGGAAGGGTCACCACCGCCTCCCCCCGCTGCGCCGTGTCCACAGCCAGCTCGGGGGTCGCTCCTGCCGGCTGGATCACCTCTGTCCCGGGGGGGGGGGGGCGGACGTCCCCACGGCCGGCTCTCGCGGCTCGCTCGATGAAGGCCTTGACCTCCGCGTCGACTCCGCAGCGGAGTCCGTTGCACGCTCCGGGTCGGCGGACAGCCTCCGCCTCCTGCCGCTCGAAGCCACCGAGCGCGAGGGCGCGCACTTCGCCCCCGCCTTCACGGCTAGCACCTCCGCGAGCCGCCTCTTCTCTTCCCACGCCGTGGCCGCGTGCTCCTGCGCCTGCAGTGTGGCGGCATCCGCCGGGCCGACAGTCGACTCTGTATCATGGAGCTTGATGGCGTCGCTGGGGCAGACAAAGAAACAAGGCCTCAGGCGCTCGCCGGCTCGCAAAACCGAAAAACCAACAAAAGCCCAGGAAAAAGTACTTACCCGGCGACAACGGGCAGGACCCGCTTGGCCCGGGCCGTCGGCTTCGCGGCGGCCGCTCGCGCCCTCTTGCGAGCCGGCGGTTGGGTCGACGGCTGCCCTGCAGCCGGCCTCTTCTCCCGGCGCGAAGCCTCGGCCGTCTGACCGCGAGCCGGCCGCTCCTCACTCCGTCCGCGTGTCTCCCGCCGAGCTGCGGGGGGTGGCGCGTCCAGGATCCGAACATCATCATCGTCATCATCATCGTCAGTCCAATCTTTGATGGAGGGTCCGGAGGGGAACTCACCAGCCGCTCTGGACCCGCCGGCTCCTGGGTCGCCCATCGCGACGTCCGCCTCGACCTCTCCCGTGGAATCACCCCCCTCCTCGACGCCGCCCCCCGGCTCGAAGTCCTCCGCATCGGACTCGGCGCGCTCGGCCTGGAAGACCTGGGGGTGCGGGCCGTCCGGCGTGTTCTATAGGACGGAGTGCTGCGGTCAGCATGATGTGTGAGCTGGGAATGGCCGGCTGGAAAAACAAAGGGGGGAGAGAATTACCGCAGCAGGGCGTACCAGGGGCGCTGGGTCGTGCCGGCTGTACGGCAGCTTGCCGAACCTGCAAGTCCCCGACTTCAGCTTGAAGTTGGTGATGGCGTTCACCCGCTTCGCCACCTGGGACGGCGACTGGTCGAAGGTGGACAGCCGGCAGGGGTCTCGCCGGCCCGACATGTCGCAAATCCGGTGAGTGTTGTATTTCCGAGGAGGAAGGAAGAAGTTCTTGTGGGATATTCACTCTGGCATGTGTGGGAATCATGCAGATCATCAGAGTTTGGTAAGTAAAGTTTTTTGGGCTGAGTTCTATTGGCCCGCGGCACAAGCCGACAAAAGAGACATGGTCGAAAAGTGTGTAAGATGCCAGCTCTTTGCAAGACAAAGCTACATGCCAGCCATGAACTTGAAAATAATCACGATAACAAAGTCGTTTTCGGTGTGGGGGATGGACAAGGTTGGACCAATCCGTCAAGGTACGAAAAAAAAGAAATACCTTCTCGTCATGGTCGACAAGTTCACCAAGTGGATAGAGGCTAAACCTATGGCAACGGTAAAGACCAAGCCGGTGATCAACCTTATCTCTAGTGTGGTACACCGTTACGGGGCACCACACACCATCATCACAGACAATAGATCCAACTTCACAGCCGAGTAGGTAAAGATATGGTGCGCCAAGCAAAATATTAAGCTTGACTACGCCTCCGTCTACCACCCGCAAACGAATGGTCAGGTCAAGCATGCCAACAGATTAATTTTAAGTGGCATAAAATCTCGATTGATCCGATCTCTTCAAAAGGTCATTAGGAAATGGGTCGAGGAGCTTGACCCCGTGCTATGGAGTCTGCGCACCACTCCAAATTGATCCACCGGTTATACGCTATTTTTATGGTATATGGCACTGAGGCCATTCTCCCTGGTGATCTCATCCATGATGCACCTCGGGTACATCTGTATGAGGAAAAGGAGGCCGAGCAGAGTCGACATGATGACCTAGACGAAGAGTGATCCATGGCTAGGGCATGTTCCTTTTGTTTACCAACAATGGGTATGGTGGTATCAACATCGCGAGGTTCGAACAAAGGCAGTCATCGTTGGTGACTTGGTCTTGCGATGCCGCCGGGACAAGCCTGATCAACATAAATTGTGTGCAACCTGGGATGTGATGTTTATCATCGACAAGGTGCTCACCGGAGAACGTACCCGATCTGAGATGCCAAGGCAAACCGCCTGGAGCCAAACCCTTGGAATGATGTCGTGCTAAGTTGTTTCTATGGGTAAAGCAACCCACATATTTTTCCTTATTTTCTATCAACCATTAGAATTTTTTTACAAAGAAAATTAGGCTCAAGTATTGCACACTTTATTGACTTCTATTTTTTCCTAAATATCGATGGTTTTCCGGTAGTCCTGATATGGTGGATGGCTGAACATGACATGCCACAAATTCGGCTGGGGTTGTTATATCACCTCGGCCATAACTCGTCGTACCTGTTAAAGTATTCGAAAACATTCATCGGACAATGCCTGTTCGGTAGGTGTTGATCCTTCCAAATCTTTCTAAACCATAATATGCATATATTTTGACTTGCGACTTTTTGCCAAGCCGGGTTGCCTGACTCCTATGTTGATCCCTTAAGTTTGCACATGTTCGGACAAGGGAGTAATGGGAGCACCTCTGCAATTGTTACTTTTGGGGTTATCCTAGTAAAGTACCTGAGGTGGGAGAAGCCAAAAGCTACCGGCCACAACATACGAAATCGGTCGGCACAAGGGAAGTGAAAATTTTAGTCCCAGCAGGAGGGCATGCGTGGGACTTGATCCTACTCAATGAGCTTCACAACAGGTCACCGGACCTCCTCGAAAAAACACAAGTCAACGACACACAAGTCGTACAAAAACGACAACTGGAACATGAGCGCCATTGGAGGACACCCCTATCCAAAAACATCGATTGCATTAAGCGACCGTATAATAGCTCTCAGATTGGGCTTGTTCTTAGACCAAAACGTCGGATTGCCTTGCACCATGCGAAGTCCCGCAGAGAAAAGGGTTGACACCAGGGGCACTCTTCATTCGCCTTTGGCTGGAGAGATAGAAGCTGATGACTGGTTAACACAAGTATCTTAAATACACAGATTCAAGCAACATCAAAGACATTATCGGTACATTAAAACATCATTACAACATAAAGTGGATTATAGAATGAACGTTTACAGGTCATCTATAGGCCTATGTAGACAATAATCCTATTTTGATATCCGGGCAAAAGGCATGGCCTTATCAAAATTGATTTTCCGCTTGATATCTTTTCCGTTGGCATCCCTCGGGACAACCCTGGCAACAGTCTCCACATCCAGCACCTAAAAGTTTGTCTGTATCATGGCCCACGCTTGCCGAGCACCCTCTCGGCATATCAATATCTTCCAAGTGTTGATCCGCTCACGTGCTCGTTGAAGACGCTGGACGAGAGCAGCTTAGTCCTTGGGCAGTCTTTCCTTTGGCCATAAAGCCCGGAAAACTACCCCCATGGATGATTGAGCAAGATGATGCAAGTTGCTTGATACCTCCTTTTATTGATCCGGTATTGGAACAGAAAAGAGTATTCTGTACATATTTCCCTAGAGGTGACCCCGGGTTATGAAACCCATAAGAGGAAGATTCCCTTGAAGCTATGGTCTCTAGCAAGCTTTTGTCAAAGTGTCAATTCCAAAATTTGATCGGATCAACAAGCAAATAGTGATTCAAACACTTATAATAAAAAGAGGTACGGGTATGAGGTCTTAATGATTACAACCTTGTATTTGCGCTGGGATCAAATAGGATATTAATTTGTGCTCGGGAAGTCACCCATCGAGATGTGCTTGTTTCAGATCGGAGTGGGGATGTGTCGAAATAACATCTTGACCGACACGAGTCCTGCATCAAGAATTAGTTGTCCTATCACAGCCCTATCCGTTGCGAGGGGTTGCCTCAAGAATTAAGATAATGAAATTAGAAAAGAGCTTTGGGTGTTTAAGGACTACACCTCATATATCCCCAAGGATATGATCCATGTTACCCTACCGAACCTTATTGTCCCCGGTGTTCGGTATAACACTTCACGGTCTCCTTGCTCCTATCCTCACTACTACTCGATGTCCATGATCCTGGGTACTGTCGGAATCGGGGCTCCGCAAAACCCGACAAGGTTCGAACACTGGGGCGTGTGCGAAGATCTCAACCGACTCAAAGTCCCAAGCTCGTCACCCTATGGCCTAGCTGCGTTGAGCAAGTATGAGTGAGGAAGAAGATGGACACAGAGATTTACCCAGGTTTGGGCCACCTTGCGGTGTAAAACCCTACTCCTGCTTCATGGTGGATTTGCCTCTCGAGGAGGCTGAGGATGAACTAGTACAATGGTCGGGTGGCCTCGCGAGGGCTCTTAGCGGTGATGAACTGGTGTGTCCCAGCCCCACCCTATGATGGGAGCTGGTCCCTCTTTATAGGACCCACGGTCCTCTTCCCTTATCACACAGGCGGGAAGGGATCCCATAATGGCCAAATTTGAAAGGGGACAAGAAGTACATCCTATCCTGACTAAAGGTGGTCTTCGCCTGCAAAGCTTCCGGGTGTGACGCAGCGGTGGGCTCGGCGATGGCATCCGTCCTGCCGAGCTCGTGGTCTTGGCCCTCTTGCACTAGGAAGGAAACCTTTGGGGGGTTCCTTGGGAACCCGCGTACTTCCTTGCCTCCTTATCATGAAAGAGGAAACTGTCCTCCTTCTGCGCCTGCTGGCGCCCGCCTGGCTCTGCCATCAGAACCCACGTCACCCCGGCCTCATGAGGCCGGGTACTTGCATAGGAATCTCCGCTCCTCGGGAGGCAGCCTGGGGGGATGCCACTTCTCCGGAGGTCTTGGTGTTGCTCTCCTCGCAAGGCAGGGGCTCTTGCGAGGGCCTTGACTTGGGGAGGGCTTGTTGCCGGGCCATACCGGGCCGCCGTGGTGGGCCACGCGCTGGGCCGCGGGCATGCAGGTCTGGGTACCCCCGATCTCAGAACGCCCTCAGTAGCCCCCGGGCCCAAGGCGTGCCGGGGCTGTCTTCGAGGCGAAGCCACGGAAGAGAGGTAGGAACGCTGCGGGCCAAACCGCCTGCGGGCCAATCTTGACGCGTGGCGAATGACGGGGGGCGGACGCCTCCACTTCCCCACGTCGCCTCGATAGCCGCCTTGTCTGACAAGGACTGGCGCGCACCGCGGGGCCATCATTGCCCGAAATGCGGAGCGATGCCGAGAGTCTTCCATCCAGCTATAAGTAAGCATGAGGGGCAGAGTCCCCTCTAGCCTGTCTCCATCTTCTCGCTTCTTCGCTCCAATCCACCATTTCCACCGCCATGACGCCAGTGAGGAGGTTTTCCACTGCCGAGAAAGGGAAGGCCCCCCTGGAGGGACCGGGCTCACCGCGGCCCAAGAGGGGTCGCGGTCGCCCCCGAAAGTCCACCGCGACGCCAGCGGTGTTGCCCCGTGGGCGTGGGCGTACTCCCACGTGGGCCGGCGGCACCTCCGGCAGTCGTGGGCGGGCTCCCCCCGCGCAGGCGACAACGGCAGCCGTGGCACACGTGGCCGAGGGGGGAGGCCTACGGCTGGTACCCGGCCGCCCCGCTCGCAGTCTCACTCGGCCGACACGGCTCTCAAGCTCGTGGTGTGGGAGGAGAGGCCGGCTATCTCCTGGGTTCAGCTCCCGCGCTTCTTCGCAGGGGCATTGCCAGCCGGAGGGCCCGCCGGCCTCTGGCTGCAGGCCGACAGTTGCTGCAGCCGAGCCTCATGGGTGGCAGGCGTTCGCCCGCGCCATCGGCATGCAAGGGAGATTGAAAGTGCAATCATGCCCTTAATCATATTTTGATGTTGTTGACAACAAACATATAGGGAACTAATCCTTTTCATTAAGTGCATCTCAGGTTTAGTTCCCAAGAGATTGTGTGCGGATGATGACTAACATATTCAGGATGCTTGAAGTACGGAGAAACAAGACAAAATGTTCTATCTATTTTTGTTTACTCTTGAGTATAGGGATCCCGCACTATTAAGAGGGGATCACCAGTTCTCGCAAGAAACTTGCTCAAAATCTAGGAAATACCTCTCTCTATTCCTCTTAAGGATGTTCTCTTCTTCTTCGGACGACCGGTGGTCCTCGGACGTCCGGTCGCCGGATGTCCGACACTCTCCGGATATCCGGAGCCAGCCATCAGATCCAAATATTCGGATTTCTGGTCCCTCCGGTCGTCCGAGCTCCGGATGTCTGGGTGCGGCCGGAAATCCGTAGCCACCCACCAGAGCCAAAATGTCGGATGTCCGACCCCTTCCGGATGATGTACACCGTTTCCACCAAATGTTGTGCTCACTTGCTCCTCCCTGCTCTTCGGACGACCGACCCATGTCGGACGTCCAACGCCTCGTGCCTGTCTGGACGACCGAGAACTGTCGGACGTCCGGCAACTGTGCAGCATAAGTGGCTCCAACGGCCATTTTCTTATCACCACTATATATAGTCTTCTCCCACCTCGTGTGGGGGTTGTCCAACATAGCGAAAAGATTCCAAGAACACCGTTCTCTCTCACTCTCATTTGCCTGCACAAAATCCTAGATCCCGAGTGCATTTGTGAGTTTCCTTGAGTGTTGTTCCAATCAAAAGATAGATCGTCTCTCTACCCTCCTCTCAACCAAAGCTATTTGTGATTTGAGCAAGTCTTGAGCGGTTCCCTTGATCTTGTTACTCTTGGAGGTTGGAGACTCCTAGGCGGTAGGAGTTCTTCGGAGAGGAATCAAACCATTGTGATTTCCCCCGAAAAGTTTGTAAGGGTTTGGAGGCCACCTCAAGGCCTACCACTAGTGGTTGAGAAACGCCTTCGTGGTGCTATCTCAAGGAGAGAGTAGGGCGAGCCTTCGTGGCGTTGGTGTGCCTTCGTGGTAACATTCACCTCTCTAAACAGTGACGTAGCTTCCCTCCAAGGAAGTGAACATCGGCATACATCCTCGTCTCTCGGAGTTGCGGTTATCCCTAACCCTAACTTCCTACTTGTGGTTACTTGTCTTTGAGTACTTACTTGTATTACTTGTGCTTGATTATCTACCTACTTGTTGCCTTGCTTAGTACACATAGCTTAACTATCATCTTTGAAATTGTTAGGCTCACTTTCATATTCCGCAATATTGCCTAAAATTGCTAAGTAATAATTAAAACTTGTAATTGTACCTATTCACCCCCCTCTAGGTCCATCTCGATCCTTTTCAATTGGTATCAGAGCCTCGTGCTCTAATCTTGTGGCTTAACCGCCCTAGAGCGCGATGGATAAGTATGGGAATCCTGTTGTCGCGCTCCCTTCTATGGAAGGGACATCCTCCTCGGATGTGCGCCGATCTTTCACCTCTGAGGATCTAGATAGGGCCCTCGATAAGCAAAAGGAGGAGCATGATGCTTCTATTGAGGTTTTGGTCAAAATGAGGTTAGATGCGCTAGCTGCAAGAACTCCACCACTGGAAAACACATTAGGTGTGACAAAGCAACCTAATGCATCTCTACCTAGTTCGGGTCAACTACCTCAAGGTGGTGAAAACACCGGAGTCTCATGGTTGTATGCTAAACCTAGAGTTGAGAAACCTAAGTATAATGCTGGGGGCAACCCCCCTTTACTTGATGACACTACTGATTTTTCTTTGTGGAGAGTTGGTATGCAGGATCACCTTAGGTTTGCCAACGATGAGATGCTGGAGATCCTGGAGAAAGGTTACAACCCTGTGAACCCCAAGGATCTCACTCCACGTGAAGTGTATGACAAGCACCTCAATGACAACACAATCATGCTCATAAGAAAGGGCATGTCTGACAAGCAGAAGAGACCTTACATTCACCTCTCAAATGCAAAGGAATTATGGAATAGCATTGTGATGACCAAGACTGGAACATCTTCTCTTCGTCTTGCACAATATGAAATTGCAAAAGGGGCATTGCAATATTTCTGCATGGAGAAAGCTGAAAACCCCAAGCACCTTCTTGAGCGACTGATGACACTTGCTGCCGACATTGAATCATATGATTGTGACAAGAGCCAAGATGGATTCAACCTGACCAAACGGTTTCTTGTGGACAAGTTACTAAATGCTCTCGCTCCATATCACCATCAAATGGTATGGGACATAAGAAGAGAACATGGATTCAAGGACATGTCCCCCGATGACGTCATTTCAACCTTCCAACTATTTGAAGAATCAAAGGCAAATGCTACACGACACCTTGCCATGCATGGTTCCTCATCACCCAAGACTAACCTTGCCTTGAAGGCCAAGCACATAATGGACGATGACATGCGTGAAGAAGAAGATGAAGATGTTGAAGAAGAAGGCTTTGAAGTTGACTCAGATGAGGGACCCTCATATGAAGACATGGCTCTCTTTGTGAAGAAGTTCAGTGCGGGAAAATTCAAGGGAAGATTCCAAAAGAAGAAAGTAAGGACTTGCTACAATTGTGAAGAAACCAACCATTTCTCAAATGAGTGCCCCTATGAAAAGAGAGAAGATAAACCAAGATTTCCGAAGACATTTGTGAAGAAGAAGTTGCCAAACCCATTGAACTCCAAGTTCAAGAAGAGAGATGGGAATGCTATGGTTGCCCAAGACGAGTCCGACCCCGATGATGTTAGAGGTGTTGCAGGTGTAGCCCAAGACACCCAAACCACATTGAGAATCATAAACAAGACCGGTGACGTTGTCACATACAACTATATGAAAGACTATGAAGGCAACGCACACAAATGCCTCATGGCAAAGGCCACAGTAGATAATGATGAGGGTCAAGCCTCTCCGGACAAGGTGAAGGTAACTCCACGTCCAAACCCTCCTCTATTTATTCCCACCACACCTAGTGATGAATATCTTGATGCTGAGGATCATAATCATGAATATGAAATAAGTGATGCTATGTTTGCTAAAATGGAGAAAGTCATGTGCTCTCTCAAAGGAAAGAAGCTCATTATGTTTCGTATGCTTATGGAGATGGTGAGTAAGCACTCCATCTCCATCAAGGAACTCGAAACCCTCGTCACTGAGGAAAAGGAAAAAAATGCGAAATCCTTGAGCGGAAAGTCCTATATGAGGAAGCACGTAATGATGAATTGTGTTTAAAAATAGGTGCAAACATTGATAGACACACTAAAGATTGTGAGCTCCTACATTTGTCTCTCAAGACAAAGGAAGAAGAGCTCAATCTCCTTACTAAGAAGTTCGACGAACTTAAGATCATTTATCTTAACACTCTTGGGAAATCCTATTCCTCTCCCATTATAAATTTTGATGCTTATGCTACTAACCCCAATGATGAACTAGCTAGCTTACTTGAGGAGAATAGGGTGTTAAAGGCTCAAATTGAAAAAGGGCTCATGTTATGTGCTCAAGTACAAAAGAACCTCAATGAAGTGTTAAATCAACACAAGGAGGTTGTGGCCAAGGAAGGACTTGGATTTGATCCAAGCACAAGCGAGAGTAAGGTAGTTACACACAAGTCTACAACTCCCCTCAAGGAGACATTTGTGTGAGAATGGCACAAAGAAAAAGGAAAAAGTAAGGTTGACAAGTTTGCGAGTAGGAAGGCCACTAGGGGCAAGCCTATCACCAACAAGCCAAAAGAATCTATGCCTCCATCATATGTGCTTCGTAAGGGAAAAGATGGAGATGTTTATGCTCAGTTTGTTGGTCCTAGAAATGCTTTTCGGTTTTATGCAATTTGGGTTCCTAAGACCCTTGTTACTAACTTGAGACGTCCCATTGTAAAATGGGTGCCTCTAACCAAGACTTGAATTGTGTGTAGGTTGGTGTCTCCGGTAGAGTCAAATGGGTGATTGATAGCGGTTACTCAAATCATATGACTGGAGATGGAGCACTGCTCATGGACTTCATGGAAGCTATTAGACCATTTATGAGCATTGTATTTGGTGGAGGGTCTAAAGGACAGGTACTTGGTTTGGGCAAGGTGGCTATCACCAATGACATGTCACTTACAAATGTCATGCTTGTCCAATCCTTAAAATATCACTTGCTTTCTGTTCGTCAATTGGCTTCTGTGGGTTATGATACACTATTTGGACTAACGGATTTGAAAGTCTTTAAGAGAGATACCCTTGAAGTTGCCTTTGTGGGGGGGGGGGTGGATGGCAACCTTTACACGGTTGATTTCTCGAAAGAGAGCACATTCCATGCAACTTGCCTCATAGCCAATGCCGACAAGGGATGGCTATGGCATCGCCGGCTAGCCCATGTTAGCATGAGAAATATTCAAGATCTCTTAAAGGGTGAACACATCCTTGGACTAACCAATGTATCTTTTGAGAAAGATCGTGTGTGTAGTGCATGCATAGCAGGGAAGCAACATCAATCAAAGCATCCCCCCAAGAACATAGTATCAACTTCAAGACCATTGGAGCTCCTTCATGTGGATCTGTTTGGGCCTCCTTCATGGGATAGTCTTGGTGGGAAGAAGTATGGTTTCGTTATTGTTGATGATTACTCAAGATACACATGGGTGTTCTTTCTCAAGTCCAAGGACGAGACAAAAATCACCTTCATTGATTTTGCCAAGCAAGCTCAACGGAAATTTGACAAAGAAATCTTGGCAATAAGAAGTGACAATGGCTCCGAGTTCAAGAACTATACCTTGGAAGAGTTTCTTAGTGATGAAGGAATTGAGCATCAATACTCAGCACCATATACCCCACAACAAAATGGGGTAGCAGAAAGGAAGAACCGTACACTTGTGGAAATGGCAAGGTCCATGTTGGATGAGTACAAATCACCTCATAGCTTTTGGGCAGAGGCCGTCAACACAACATGTCATGCATCAAATCGTCTATTCCTTCGCAAGATCTTGGAGAAGACCGCATATGAACTCATAACCGGGAACAAACCAAATGTCAAATATTTCCGGGTTTTCGGATGCAAATGCTTCATTCTCAACAAGAGAGAACGGTTAGGAAAATTTCAATCTAAAACAACCGAAGGAATATTTGTTGGTTATGGATCAAACTCCCATGCCTATAGGGTCTACAACAAATCCACCGGATGTGTTGTAGAAACTTGTGACGTGGTGTTTGATGAATTTAATGGCTCCCATGGGGAGCAAGTTGATCTAAGTGATGCAGGTGATGAAGATCCTTCACAAGACATCTTGACCATGGGTGTAGGTGCCCTCCTTCCAATGGAACATGTTCCTTGTGAAGGTGGAAATGAGGACACAAGCACCACTCATGCTCAAACTACTACTACACCAACATTACAACAAGATCCCGTCCCTCAAGAGGAGTTCATAATCCAAGAACAAGAACTAGGTCCCACACGGAACCTAGAACACCATCAAGCACAAGAACAAGAACAAGCTCATCACCCAGAACAAGAGCAAGAACATGCACATGTGGATGATGACGAATCTTCTAGAGATGGTGAATCTCAACAAATGATGCATGAAGAACAAGATCTTCCACAACCCCCTATAGATTCACATGTTGAAGATGTTGATGATGGAAACGAAATTGAACCTCGTGAAACCCTAACCTCCATCATGCCTCGTGTGGCCCATCGTGTTGATGTCAAGCAAATTCACACCGGCATATCGGAAGGTAGAGTCACTCGTAAACAATTAACCAACTTTTGTGCTCACTTTTCGTTTGTCTCTAGTGTTGTGCCACACAAGGTACAAGATGCCTTGATGGAAAACGACTGGGTTGTTGCAATGCAAGAAGAGTTTAACAGTTTCGAACGCAACAAACTATGGTCCTTAGTCAAAAGGCCAACTAAGGAACACAATGTTATTGGAACGAAATGGATCTTCAAGAACAAGCAAGATGAGCATGGTGTAATCATCAGAAACAAGGCAAGGTTAGTGGCACAAGGGTACTCACAAGTTGAAGGTTTGGACTTTGATGAGACCTTTGCTCCCGTTGCCCATCTTGAATCAATTCGCATCTTACTTGCTTATGCTGCATTCAATGGTTTTACTTTACATCAAATGGATGTGAAGAGTGCATTTCTTAATGGTCCTCTACAAGAGGAGGTATATGTATCACAACCACCCGGTTTTGTTGACCCCGATCACAAAGACTATGTGTACAAACTTCACAAGGCTCTGTATGGCCTCAAACAAGCACCTCGTGCTTGGTATGATCATCTTAAGAAGTTTTTACTCGATGATGGTTTTGTGAGAGGGGTGATTGACCCTACTCTTTTTACTAAGAGGGAAAAGGGTGATTTGATCTTATGCCAAATTTACGTAGATGATATCATTTTTGGTTCTCCTAACATTCATTTATGCAAGAAGTTTGCGGAATCCATGACCAAGACCTTTGAGATGTCACTCAATGCGGATTTGAAGTTCTTTCTCTGTATTCAAATTCAACAATTTGAAGAAGGAATTTTCTTATCCCAAACCAAGTATCTCAAGGACATTCTTGCGAAGTTTGGAATGACAGATGCCAGCCCATGCAAGACGCCCATGGCAACCAAAATTTTTCTTGACGAAGACACAAACGGTATCCCGTTTGACCCATCTCTTTACTGCTCTATGATTGGTTCATTGATTTACCTTTGTGCATCTAGACCAAACATCATGTTAAGTGTAGGCATCTGTGCAAGATTTCAAGCTACCCCTAGGGAAAGTCATCATAAGGCGGTTAAGCATATTCTTAGATACCTTGTTCACACCCCAAAGTTGGGTCTATGGTACCCCAAGGATGCAAAGTTTGATCTCATTGGGTACACGGATGCGGATTGGGCTGGAGACAAGGTGGGATGGAAATCCACCTCCGGCGCATGCCAGTTTCTTGGACGCTCCTTGGTAAGTTGGTCCTCGAAGAAGCAAAATTGTGTCTCCCTATCTACTGCTGAAGCCGAATATATTGCAACTGCAAGTTGTGCAACACAATTGCTATGGATGAGGCAAACTTTGAAGGACTATGGTATAACTTACAAACATGTGCCTCTATGATGCGACAATGAAAGTGCCATCAAGCTTGCTAAAAACCCTGTTGATCACCCTCGCACCAAGCACATTGACATTCGGTATCACTTCTTAAGAGATCATGTGCAAAAGGGTGACATTGCTCTTGCTCATGTTAGCACAGACGTACAACTTGCTGACATCTTCACCAAACCACTGGATGAAGCTAGGTTCTGTCAACTTAGGCGTGAACTTGGTATCTTGGAGCTTGATAGCATTATGTGAAATCTTTGCACACCTGCATACATTTACTTCATGTCATGTCTAGGTGTAGGCATGTCTTTAGGGGGAGATATTCAACTCATGAGTACTCTCGCCTTATATATGATGCATAAATAAACCCAACACTCTCAAAGTTACTTTGCTCGCTTTTGTGACCTGGTGCTTTAAATGATGGAGTTGTGGAAATGGACTCAAGGTACAAATCTTTGCAGTTCCACACCACATTTACTCAAACATGGTGGCCTAAGCCACCACGCTTTCTATGAACACATGGTAGAGCGATTTAGTTTTCTGATCTAGGGTCCTCACTATTCGGTTTGGTCATGATCACTATGTTCCATATGCCGTTCCTCATCGTCTCTCTACCATGGGTGTCACCAAAATTTACCAAGCCTGTCTCTGCCTTGTCCTTACATTAGATGTCCTTACGGACGTCCGGACCACTCCGGTCGTCTGACCTCCGGTCGTCCGAGCCCTGGGCTGTTGTTTCCCCTAGCGTCTACACTCCCAGGCTTCGGGCGTCCGGCTTCTGTCGGTCGTCCGTGGCCTGGCTCCTATCTGGGGACTCGTCAGCTCCCGGACGTCCGAGACCTCTCGGTCGTCTGGGCCTTTCGGCCGCGCGTATATACACTTGGGGGCATGGGTGGCTAGGCAGATACCCTATCCACTGCGCCGCCCCCGTACCGATCCCATTTTCGCCCTAGCGCCACTGGGCCGCCGTCGGCTGCTCTCCGGCCGTTTCCTCCGACCGTGACCCTCTCTCCCTCGATCTGAGGTAGATCTGCTCATCTCCTTTCTTCTCCACCGTTTCTTTCCTTGATTTTCTTGCTTGGCTGGTCATGGTGCCTTAAAATCCCTCCCTGTCTTAGGTTTCTCACCGTGGTGGTCGGGGTTCCGCCATGCCAAAAATCAAGCACTCCGGGCGCAAGACCCCCGTGGGATCGACTTCTCGAGCCTCCCATGGTGCGGGGTCCGATGACTCCCAAGAAGCGGCTCGTCCCTTCAAGCGCCTCGCAAAGCATCCAGTTCGTGTATCCGTTTCGTTCTCGGAGGGCTCCGACTACGAAGAAGATATGGAGTATGAAGAACGGGCTGAATTTGTTAGGGTTCGCAGAAATGTTCCAAAGCCCGGCACTCGGAGGTCGTCGTACATGCCTCCTCCGCCTCTGGATCAGCCTCAAGGTGATGCTCGCCGCATCTCTCTTGAGCCCCCTCCCTCACTTGGTCGCAAGATAAAGGACTTCACCAAAGTCCCTAAATCTGCCTATCTTAAGTTTCGTCGCGACACTGACCAATTATCTGTTGAGCATGACTCTATGAACTCTTGTTTTTGCACAAATGTTCAGGCAGACATTTTCACCACTGTCATTGTTCCCAAAGGTCTGTCTGTTCATCACTATATTGACTTAGAGCATATTCGCACTCATCCGGCAAAATATCCGGATGCCATTAATCTCATTGAGTCCTCTGGTCTTGCTGCACCATTTGCTTTTAAACATGACTTCAATCATGCTGCCATTCATCAGTTCTATGCCACTTGTTTCTTTGGTCCTGACAAGACCGTCACTTGGATGACGTCCGACACCAAGCTCTCAGCCTCTTATGCTCAGTTTGTCGCCGCTCTTGGCTTTCCTGACACTGGTTTCAAAATCCATAGGACTGATCCAAATCATGCACCCAGAGCCATTGAAGCCTGTGGCTATCTTTTAAAAGGCATTGATGATCTTGATGAGGATGAAAAGGGCAAGGATCTAAATCAAGTTTCTATTTGGAGGTCTCCCTTTTTCATTATCTTTCAGTGCATCATTCGCACCATCTATCCGAAGATGGGTGACAAGGGAACTTGTAGCGAGTATTGCATTGATCTCATGACTCGCCTTAATGAACATCCTAAAGGGAAGATAAATGTTCCTCACTTTCAATGGCATGAGATTCGCCTCGCTAGTTTTCAATACAAGCGAGCCTTTCCTCATGCCCCTTTTATTCAAGCTCTCATTGAGCATGTGGCCCCCTTTCCCATTGCTCGAACACATGTGCATCACAAATGGGTCATTCCCCCTCACATGGCGGATGATTGGGCTCCCAAGAAATCCTCATCCGCTCCTGCTCGACGGGCCTCTGCTCGGTCTCGTCATGCCTCCTATGGCTCTGCCTCCTTCGGTCGCTTTGCTCGGTTTCTTGGGAAGGCCGATTCTGCCATGATGAAGGCTTTCACTTTTCAGTGCTCACAAAACCACGATGTGGTCACTCGCATGATCTCTTCTAAGAATGCTCTAAAGGTTCGTCTTAGAGACTTTGGAGCAACTGATGTGAGTGAGGATGAGGGTCCTCCTGATGCTCCTCCTTCCGACTTTGGTTTTCCTTCTGGCCCCGAGTTGGCTGATTTCCTTGACGAGGCAGGAGGCAGTGGCACTCATGGTGATGACGATGATGACAGTGATCTCTGATTGCGTGGCTGGTTGCTCTGGTCCTTCCCTTTTTGGTACTTGGTGCCAAAGGGGGAGGAGATTATCTTAGTAGCATGTGATTTGTTAGTTTTCATGTAATGAACCATTATGCTATGATGATGTAATGCCACCTATGAATGTTGAACCCTATTATGCTATGCTATCTATGATGTAATGCTAATTATGAATGATGAACCATTATGCTATATATGGGTGTTGTGGTATCATGAGATATTTATTCCGTTTGTGTAAACATATTGATCTATGTGATATGTTCGATGCACTCATCATCAAGTAAGGGGGAGCTCCTAACCATAATTATTTTCACGATGCATATAATAAGGGGGAGCTCTGTAACAAATCTCTCCTAAGCTGCCTAAGTCTACTTTATTGTTTTTGAGAGCTATATGTATGTTGTCATCAACTACCAAAAAGGAGGAGATCGAAAGTGCAATCATGCCCTTAATCATATTTTGATGTTGTTGACAACACACATATAGGGAACTAATCATTTTCATTAAGTGCATCTCAGGTTTAGTTCCCAAGAGATTGTGTGCGGATGGTGACTAACATATTCAGGATGCTTGAAGTAGGGAGAAACAAGACAAAATGTTCTATCTATTTTTGTTTACTCTTGAGTATAGGGATCCCGCACTATTAAGAGGGGATCACTGGTTCTCGCAAGAAACTTCCTCAAAGTCTAGGAAATACCTCTCTCTATTCCTCTTAAGGATGTTCTGTTCTTCTTCGGACGACCGGTGGTCCTCGGACGTCCGATCGCCGGATGTCCGACACTCTCCGGATATCCAGAGCCAGCCATCAGATCCAAATCTTCGGATTTCTGGTCCCTCTGGTCGTCCGAGCTCCCGATGTCCGGGTGTGGCCAGAAATCCATAGCCACCCACCAGAGCGAAAATGTCGGACGTCCGACCCCTTCCGGACGTTCGTATGTTGTACACTGTTTCCACCAAATGTTGTGCTGACCTGCTCCTCCCTGCTCTTCGGACGATCAACCCCTGTCGGACGTCCGACGCCTCGTGCCTGTCCGGATGACCGAGAACTGTCGAACGTCCGGCAACTGTGCAGCATAAGTGGCTCAAACGGCCATTTTCTTATCACCACTATATATAGTCTTCTCCCACCTCGTGTGGGGTTGTCCAACACAGCGAAAAGATTCCAAGAACACCTTTCTCTCTCACTCTCATTTGCCTACACCAAATCCTAGATCCCGAGTGCATTTGTGAGTTTCCTTGAGTGTTGTTCCAATCAAAAGATAGATCGTCTCTCTACCCTCCTCTCAACCAAAGTTATTTGTGATTTGAGCAAGTCTTGAGCGGTTCCCTTGATCTTGTTACTCTTGGAGGTTGGAGACTCCTCGGCGGTAGGAGTTCTTCAGAGAGGAATCAAACCATTGTGATTTCCCCCGAAATGTTTGTAAGGGTTTTGAGGCCACCTCAAGGCCTACCACTAGTGGTTGAGAAACGCCTTCGTGGTGTTATCTCAAGGAGAGAATAGGGTGAGCCTTCGTGGCGTTGGTGTGCCTTCGTGGTAACATCCACCTCTCTAAACGGTGACGTAGCTTCCCTCCAAGGAAGTGAACATCAGCATACATCCTCGTCTCTCGGAGTTGCGGTTATCCCTAACCCTAACTTCCTACTTGTGGGTACTTGTCTTTGAGTACTTACTTGTATTACTTGTGCTTGATTATCTACCTACTTGTTGCCTTGCTTAGTACACATAGCTTAACTATCATCTTTGAAATTGTTAGGCTCACTTTCATATTCCGCAATATTGCCTAAAATTTCTAAGTAATAATTAAAATTTGTAATTGTACCTATTCACCCCCCTCTAGGTCCATCTCGATCCTTTTCAGAGGTGTACCCTCCACTTCAAATTCGACGGCGCGACGACGCTCCTCGTCAAGGCCTTTGAGGAAGACGGCAGGCGCTTGGGGTGTTGTCCGGAGGGCGACGGCGACGACAGCGACCAGCTCTCCGCTGGCGACGACCCCCGCGGTGGCGGCGTCCTCGGCGGTGGACTTGCCCTCGCCAACGGACGCAGCGCCTCCAGCAGCAGCGGCGTCTCCTCTGGGGAGAGCTCGAGCGACGATGGCTACGATGAGCCGCCCCGCCGGCGGGCTCAGACCAAGGAGGGTGGCGAGCCGCCGCGATGCCGTGCCCCTGCTCGGGTCTCCGTTGAGCCGCCATGCCGCCGCGCCCCTGACAAGGAGGAGGAGATCTCCGACTGAGCGCGGGTGGCGCCGGAGCCAGGCCTCAGGAGCGGCGGTCTTCGGGAGGCCGTCTTTTGTTTGTTGTTTATTTCCTGCATTAAGAACCATGGAGGGTCCCACGGGGGCGTGTACGAACTATGGCGCTTGCGCCTTCATGTTAGCATTTTTCTTCTCGCATCCCAATTTTTATGTCGCTGCAAATTGGAATGTCACTGCCCGCCGTGATTAGGGTAACTTGTGATTAGGATAATTTAGCTTGACTTGCCCGTGGTAGGCTCCTGCGTCATGGTGGCGCGTCCCTCCGGAGCTTCTTTCTTTAGCCGGAAAGCCCCCGAGCCCCCTTGTGAGGGTCGACCGCCGCCAGTGTGCCGGGTCAGGACGCCTGAAGAGCCCAGGAGATGGGCGCTCTTGAGGCCGGGGGCCTGAGGCACATGCGCTTGCCGGCCTATGCTTGCAGTAGCTTGTTTGAATCTTGAGATTTCCTCCCGTGCCCTGTCTCCTTCCTGCTTGCTCTTGTGCTCTGCATCGACGGGGCTCCGACCTCACGCGTACCTCGACCGCCCCCGGGGCATCAGGATCACCAGGATGAGTCCAAGGGGCGAGGGTCTACGTGACTAGTGAGGCCCTCGGGGTCGCGATGCCCAGGGATCCCCCCTGTCGCGCGAGCAGCGAGAGCCTGAGGCAACTTGCGCCTGTCGGCTCGCTCGAGAGCCCCGCGCGAGGGTCAGAGCGCCAAAGCTTTGGCGAGGTGCACACCGTGTCCAGCCCCCGTTCGCGGGGAGCGAGAGAGAGAAAACCGATAGGTGCGAAATTTTAAAGCCAAAACTGTAAAACGAGAATACTGCAAAGGAGAAAAAATTCCCACCCTGTTTTCCAACGAAGACGTGAAAGCTTCAAGTTTCATTCCAAAAGAAGGCAAATTCGGCTTACAAAAGAGAGCAAAGAACAGCCGCGTCCAGCACCTAACAGCTAGTCTTCGTCTTCCCCCAGCGCGGAGCGTAGGGTTTCCACTAGGCGTGGGCATAGTCATTGGAGGACCGTGTCGTTCGCCAGCGCGGAGCATGGGGCTTCCACTTGGGCGTGGGTGGGGGGCCCTCCACGTCCTCTGGGGACCCTGGGCGTATACATCCCACTCATTATTACGTGAGAGTGTCATGGTTGGCGCCTGGGGGGGCGCGGGGTGCTCCGGGCCTCTGGGGCGCGGATCCTGTTTCTCGAAGCCTGTGGCTCTTGAGGGCCTGGAGGTGGGTGCCGTGGCCGCGGTAGCGCCGTGGCTCCTTGTGGCGCGGACGGGGCCCGGTGCCGGGCCCTCTCGCCATGCGCGAGGTCAGCCCCTGGTGCGTCACCCCGGCGTGCCTCGCCAGGGTGTCAGGGTGCCTCGCTCGGGCACTCGCCCATCCGTTTCCAAACAGGCATCACCTGGCCCGGTGACGGGGGCGAGTGCTCCAGCTTCCGTCGCAAGGCAGGCAACGCCCAGCCCGGAGACATGGGCGTGTGTTCCACCCTCCGTCTCCAGGAAGGTAGCGCCTGTCCCGACGACGTGTGTCGCTGCTCCGGCTTCTGTCGCCAGGCAAGTAATGCCCAGCCTGGAGACATGGGCGCGTGTTCCACCCTCCGTCCCCAGGCAGGCAGCGCCTGTCCCGAGGACATATGTGACTACTCCGGCTTCTGTCGCCAGGCAGGCAATGCCCAGCCTGGAGACATGGGCGCGTGTTCCATCCTCCGTCCCCAGGCAGGTAGCGCCTGTCCGATGACGTATGTGACTGCTCTGGCTTCTGTCGCCAGGCAGGCAATGCCTAGCCTGGAGACATGGGCGCGTGTTCCACCCTCCATCCCCAGGCAGGCAGCGCCTGTCCCAACGACGTGTGTGACTGCTCCGGCTTCTGTCGCCAGGCAGGCAATGCCCAGCCTGGAGACATGGGCGCATGTTCCACCCTCCGTCCCGAGGCAGGCAGCGCCTGTCCCGACGACGTGTGTGACTGCTCCGGCTTCTGTCGCCAGGCAGGCAATGCCCAGCCTGGAGACATGGGCGCGTGTTCCACCCTCCGTCCCCATGCAGGCAGCGCCTGTCCCGACGACGTGTGTGCCTTGTAAGGTTGCTCATGCCAGGCAACCTCACGAGGCCAACCGCGCCAGCTTTCCCCGCGAAGCCGCCCTCGCCACGCCTGACGGTGGCTACCCGCAAGGAAGTGACCGCTCCACGGGTTGTTGATGCGGAAGCGCGGCCCGCCGCCCGCGTCAGGGGCGACAGCCGCGCCGGGCGGCATAGGGCATTGCCTACCACGCGTTGTCCGCGGCTCGCGAAGCTCCTCTTCTGTGCCAGTGACGAACCTTCTCGAGCCCGACGCCTCACGCCGCGCTCCTTGCTCGTGGGGGCACGCGCCAAAACACATTTCCATGCGGCGCCTGAGCGCCTCTCTCGTCGCTCCCGTTAGGTCTGGAGATCTCCAGGCTGAAGCCCCCGGGCTTGCTTTAGAGGAGGGTGCCAGAACCCTGCCAGCGGCGTTGACGGGCTCGGCCGCGCGTACCAGCCAGTCGTTGTAGCGATTTTTGGCGGGGTGATAATGCATCAGCTCGCGCGCCATGCGTAACGCAGTCCGCGCATTCATCGGCCTTCGGCGAACGCAAGAAGATGGCGCCGCGGCGAGGGTGAGGGTCGGAGTAGCGGCACGGCCGTTGCGCCGCACGGTGCGCAGCGGCGGCAGGTCTTGCTGTCTGTGCGCAGCCGGGTTGGCGGCAATTCTAGCCGTAGGAGGGGCAGAGCGGCTTGGGAGACTGCGGCCCACGGGCGCCGTCCAGGCGATGCGGGCAGCTCGGCGCTCGGCGCAGACTCGGCAGGCGCCTGCCATAGGAGCGACGGAGCGGAGACGAAGCGGGACCGGGAGGGATTCTGACACGCCCCTACCTGGCGCGCCAAATGTCGGAATCGGGGCTCCGCAAAACCCAACTAGGTTCGAACACTGGGGCGTGTGCGAAGATCTCAACCGGCCCAAAGTCCCAAGCCCGTCACCCTATGGCCTAGCTGCGTCGAGCAAGTATGAGCGAGGAAGAAGATGGACACAGAGATTTACCCAAGTTCGGGCCACCTTGCGGTGTAAAACCCTACTCCTGCTTCGTGGTGGATTGGCCTCTCAAGGCGGCTGAGGATGAACTAGTACAGTGGTTGGGTGGCCTTGCGAGGGCTCTTGGCGGTGATGAACTGGTGTGTCCCACCCCCACCCTACGATGGGAGTTGGTCCCTCTTTATAGGAGCCACGGTCCTCTTCCCTTGTTGCACAGGCGGGAAGGGATCCCACAATGGCCAAATTTGAAAGGGGACAAGAAGTACATCGTATCCTGACTAAAGCTAGTCTTCGCCTGCAAAGCTTCCAGGTGTGACGCAGCGTTGGGCTCGGCGATGGCATCCGTCCTGCCGAGCTCGTGGTCTTGGTCCTCTTGCACTAGGAAGGAAACCTTTGGGGGGTTCCTTGCGAACCTGCATACGTCCTTGCCTCCTTATGACGAAAGAGGAAACTCTCCTCCTTCTGCGCCTGCCGGCGCCTGCCTGGCTCTACCGTCAGAACCCACGTCACCCCGGCCTCATGAGGCCGGGTACTTTCATAGGAATCTCCGCTCCTCGGGAGGCAGCCTAGGGGGATGCCACTTCTCCGGAGGTCTTGGTGTTGCTCTCCTCGCGAGGCAGGGGCTCTTGCGAGGGCCTTGACTTGGGGGGGGGGGGGGGGGCTTGTTGCCGGGCCGTACCGGGACGCCGTGGTGGGCCACGCGCTGGGCCGGAGGCAGGCAGGTCTGGGTACCCCCGATCTCAAAACGCCGACAGGTACCTACAAGGATGACGATAGCGGACAAGACAAGAGACATCTTCGCAAAACAATTTTATTTCACACATACGGGATGTTATCTCAAAGTCTTCCATTGACCCCTTCAACAAATACCTTGGGTTGTAAGACTCATGCCTCAACCCATATTGTTGTCTACGACGCAACTTTATCCTTGTAGACTCTGTTAGACCTCCAACCACAGAGTATTGTAGGACAGTAGCAAATTTCCATCAAGTGGATGACCTAAGGTTTATTAATCCATCGGAGGTGTAGGATGAAGATAGTCTCTCTCAAACAACCCTGCAATCAAATACAAGCAATCTCTTATGTCCCCAACATACCCAATACAATGGCAAATTGTATAGGTTCACTAGTTCGGCAGAGAGATGGCGATACAAGTGTAGTATGGATAGTAGAAATAGTTTTTTATAATCTGAATAAATAAATACAACAAGGTAACAAGTAGTAAACATCGAGAAAAACGATATATTAATGCTTAGAAACAAGGCGTAGGGTTCATACTTTCACAAGTGCAATCTCTAAACGGTGCTAACATAATTGAATCATATAACCATCCATCAACTTGCGACAAAGAAACCACCTAAAAGTTATCCTTTCCGATCAATCTATTGAGCCATCCCTATAAGTGTCACAAACAACCCTAGAGTTCGTACTAGAATAACACCTATGATACGCATCAATCAACTCTAATGTCACCTAGATACTCCAATGTCACCACAAGTATCCATGAGTTAACTATTCGACATGCATCAAACAATTTCAGATTCATCATATTCAATCCAACACAAAGAACTTCAAATAGCATCCCAAGATTTATACCGGAGTGCAGGTCAAAAACGTGCATCAACCTATGTGCATAGATCACCCCAATGTCACGTGAATCCGCAAGTTGATTACCAAAACATACATCAAGTGACTCAATAGAATACCCCATTGTCACTACGGGTAACCACATGCAAGACATATATCAAGTGTTCTCAAATCCAATACAACATAACAAAACCTCAAATGGAAAGACTCAATTCATTACATCAAGATAGCAAGGGAAGAACACCATATGATTCAACTATATTAACAAAGCTCGTGATATATCAAGATCGTGCCATCTCAAGAATACGAGAAAGAGGGATCAAACACATAGCTACTGCCACATACCCTCATCCCCGAGGGTGAACTACTTCCTCCTCGACATGGAGACCGCCGAGATGATGAAGATGGCCTCCGGTGATGATTTCCCCCTGCGTTAGGGTGCCGAGAAAGGGCTCCGAATGATATCGCTTCAGAACAGAGGCTTGCGGCGGCGAAGCAGAAGTTCTTTGTCAAGTTCTGGGATTTCCAGGATTTATAGGATTTTTGGTGTCGGTGTACTAAAGAATGGGGCCCCTAGTACCCTGACTTGTGCACCAGACGACCACGGCTTCTGGACCGGCAAGACCCTACCGGGCTGGATTTGGATGCCAAGCCCCTTCATACAAGGGTTCAAGCGAACCGGCAAACCCTCCTTGCTAGAGGACTCAACTGCTAATGCACACACCAAGGCCTCCGTCCGCCAAGCCATCGCTCGACGTCGCCATGCTGGTCGTCTACATCGCCTAGGTGTCGAGCGGGCAGGCGGTTAGGTGGAGCTGGTTGGGGCGCGTGGCAACTCACCAGGTTTACAGTAGCTTTAATGATACCCATCCTACGGCGTAGCAAAGGAATAAGAGGTAGATGGGCGAATGGCACATAAGGAGAGGCAATCCTTGCTAGGAGACATCGCCAGCGCGCCACCTCACGGCGCATTTAATGCGCCTGTCCTAGTCCATCAGAGTTAGGTATTTCCCACTATAACAATCGCCAGCAGTTTTGGCAGATAGATATACATTGTTTACTTTGTGTAAAGACCATTTTAGCCAATGTGGTAGCCCCTTGGATTATAAAAGGAGGTCCATGGCTACCTTCAGAAAGGTCGACACTCCGTTCATTTACACGGGTAGCGACACTTCCTGAGCATTCCTTGCCGGGCTTGGACACTCTTGTACTGTGAACCCAATAATATGTTGGAAATATGCCCTAGAGGCAATAATAAAAGAAGTTATTATTATATTTCCTTGTTCAAGATAATCTTTTATTATCCAAGCTATAATTGTATTAATTGGAAACACTGATACATGTGTGGATACATAGACAACACTGTGTCCCTAGTATGCCTCTAGTAGACTAGCTTGTTGATCAAAGATGGTCAAGGTTTCCTAGCCATAGACATGAGATGTCATTTGATAACAGGATCACATCATTAGGAAAATGATGTGATGGACAAGACCCAAAACATGAACGTAGCATATGATCTTGTCAGTTTATTGCTATAGTTTTCTGCATGTCAAGTATCTGTTCCTATGACCATGAGATCATGCCACTCACTGACACCGGAGGAATACCTTGTGTGTATCAAATGTCACAACCTAACTGGGTGACTATGAAGATGCTCTACAGGTATCTCCGAAGGTGTCTGTTGAGCTGGCATGGATCGAGACTGGGATTTGTTACTCCGTATGACGAAGAGGTATCTCAGGGCCCACTCGGTAATACAACATCACAATAAGCCTTGCAAGAAATGTGACTAAAGTGTTAGCCACGGGATCTTGTATTACGGAATGAGTAAAGAGACTTGCCGGTAACGAGATTGAACTAGGTATAGAGATACCGACGATCGAATCTTGGGCAAGTAACATACCGAAGAACAAAGGGAACAACATACGGGATTAACTGAATCCTTGACATAGAGGTTCAACCGATAAAGATCTTCGTAGAATATGTAGGAATCAATATGGGAACCCAGGTCCCGCTATTGGTTATTGACCGTAGAGGTGTCTCGGTCATGTCTACATAGTTCTCGAACCCGTAGGGTCTGCACACTTAAGGTTCGGTGACGTTTCGGTAGTATAGATTTATGTATGGTGGTGACCAAAGGTTGTTCAGAGTCCCGGATGAGATCCCGGACGTCACGAGGAGCTCTGGAATGGTCCGGAGGTAAAGATTGATATATAGGAAAGTGGTTTTTGAACTCCGGAAAAGTTTCGGGCATTTCCGGCAGTGTACCGGGAGTGACGAATGGGTTCCGGGGGTCCACCAGGTGGGCCCACCCACCCCAAAGGGTCTCATGGGCTGTGGGAGGAGGAGGACCAGCCCCTGGTGGGCTGGCCGAACCCCCCACTAAGGCCCAATGCGCCTAGGAGGTGGAAGAAAAGAAACCTAAAGGGGGAAGGGGAGGAATCCTACTAGGAGTAGGATTGGAGGTGGACTCCTCCACCTCCTCCTCCCTTCGGCCGACTCCTAGGGGGTTTCCCTAGGTCGGCCAGACCTCCCCTCCCTCCTATATATACTAGAGGGAGAGAGGGCCATAGCACTTCAACCCAAAAAGGCCAAAGTGCAGCCCTCTCTCCCGATAGATCAAGTCCTCTAGTTTTCAGCAGTGCTTAGGCGAAGCCCTGCTGGAATAGTTCCACCACCACCGCCGCCGCGCCATCGCGCTGTCGGAGAACTCATCTACCTCTCCGCTCCCTCTTGCTGGATCAAGAAGGCGGAGATTGTCATCGAGCTGTACGTGTGCTGAACGCGGAGGTGCCATCTGTTCGGCACTAGATCGTGATTGGATTGCGGGACGCTCGGCGATTTGGATCGCGAAGACGTTCGACTACATCAACCGTGTTTCTTAACGCTTCCCGCTTAGTGATCTACAAGGGTATGTAGATCCACTCTCCCTCTTGTAGATGCTCATCACCGTGGATAGATCTTGCGTGTGCATAGGAAAATTTTGTTTCCCTTGCAACGTTCCCCAACAGTGGCATCAGAGCTAGGTCTATGTGTAGATGAGATCACGAGTAGAACACAAAGGAGTTTGTGGGTGTTGATGCTTAGATTTCTTCATCCCTTAGTCTTTTCTTGATTCAGCAGTATTGTGGGATGACGCGGCCCGGACCAACATTACTCGTACGCTTACGAGAGACCGGTTCCATCAACTGACATGTATCTTCGTTGCATAAAGATGGCTGGCGGGTGTCTGTCTCTCCCACTTTAGTTGGATCAGATTTGACAAAGGGCGAACCAGCAATTTGTGTATCACCGTTGTGGTTTTTGCGCCGGTAAGAATCGTTCTTGCTAGATACCCGTAGCAGCCACGTAAAACATGAAACAACAATTAGAGGACGTCTAACTTGTTTTTGCAGGGTATGTTGTAATGTGATATGGCCAATTACATGATGAGATATATGTGATGTATGAGATGATCATGTATTGTATAGAATATCACGACTTGCATGTCGATGAGTACGACAACCGGCAGGAGCCATAGGGTTGTCTATAATTATTTTCGCCGTTTTGCTTTACTTTATCGCTATGAGTTAGCAATAGTCGTGGAAGCAACAGTCGGCGCGACAACCTCATGCCGACACGTTGATGGAGATCAAGATGATGGAGATCATGGTGTCATGCCGGTGACGATGGAGATCATGCCGATGGTTTGGAGATGGAGATCAAAAGCACAAGTTCATGGCCACATCATGTCACTTATGATTTGCATGTGATGTTAATCCTTTTATGCACCTTATTTTGCTTAGGACGACGGTAGCATTATAAGGTGATCCTCACTTAAATTTCAAGATAAAATTGTGTTCTCCCCGAGTGTGCACCGTTGCGAAAGTTCGTCGTTTCGAGACACCACATGATGATCGGGTGTGATAGACTCTACGTTCGCATACAACGGGTGCAAGCCAGTGTTGCACAAGCGGAACACTCGGGTTAAACTTGACGAGCCTAGCATGTACAGACATGGACTCGGAACACAAGAGACCGAAAAGTCGAACATGAGTTATATAGTAGATATGATCAACATGAAGATGTTCACCATTTAAACCACCTCAACTCAGGTAATGATCGGACTTGAGTTGGTGAATTTGGATCATGTGACACTTGAATGATCAGAGGGATGTAAATTTGAGTGATAGTTTTTTAAGTAATATGATTAACAAAACACATTATCTTGAACAATAGTCCAAGTTGTCTTTGCAAAATTTATGTTGTAGATCAATGGCTCGCGCAGTAGCACCCCTGAATTTTAATGCGTTCCTAGAGAAAGCTAAGTTGAAAGATGATGGAAGTAACTTTGTGGACTGGGCCCGTAATCTAAGGATTATCCTTACGGCTTCCCAAAAGGCTTATGTCCTTGATGCACCGCTTGGTGATCCACCCGCTCCAGTTGAGTCTCCAGACGTTGTGAACGCCTGGCAAACACGTTCTGATGATTACTCAATAGTTCAATGTGCAATGTTGTATGGCTTAGAACCGGGACTTTAAAGACGTTTTGAACATCTTGGATCATATGATATGTTCCAGGAGTTGAAGTTTATCTTTCAGAAGAATGCCCAGGTCGAGAGGTATGAGACCTCCGATAAGTTCTATGCTTGCAAGATGGAGGAGAACGGGTCTGTCAGTGATCACATACTCTGAAAGGACGTGGATGTCGCCTAGAGGGGGGGTGAATAGGAGCTTTAAAATAACTACGGTTTAGGCTTGAACAAATGTGGAATAAAATTATCGTTTAATTAGTCAAGCACAAAACCTAAAACAACTAGGCTCACCTATGTGCACCAACAACTTATGCTAAGCAAGATAGACAACTGAGTGATAGCAAGATATATAACAAGAAACAATATGGCTATCACAAAGTGAAGTGCATAAGTAAAGGGCTCGATTAAGAGATAACCGAGGCACGCGGAGACGACGATGTATCCCGAAGTTCACACCCTTGCGGATGCTAATCTCCGTTCGGAGCGGTGTGGAGGCACAATGCTCCCCAAGAAGCCACTAGGGCCACCGTAATCTCCTCACACCCTCGCACAATGCAAGATGTCGTGATTCCACTAAGGGACCCTTGAGGGCGGTCACCGAACCCGTACAAACAAGGTTGGGGCAAACTCCACAACTTAATTGGAGGCTCCCAACAACACCACGAAGCTTCACCACAATGGACTATGGCTTCCGCGGTGACCTCAAATGCTCGGGGCAATCTCCACAACTTAATTGGAGACCCCGACGCTAGCCCGGAGCTTTGCACCACAATGATTGAGCTCTGAGGCACCACCAACCGTCTAGGGCGCCAAAGCACCCAAGAGGAACAAGCTCTAGGGTGCACAAACACCCAAGAGTAATAAGCTACTCAACTTCTCACTTCCACGTATCACCGTGGAGAACTCAAACCTATGCACCAAATGCAATGGCAAGGGCACACGGAGTGCCCAAGTCCTTCTCTCCCAAATCCCACCAAAGCAACTAATGCTAGGGAGGAAAATGAGAGGAAGAACAAAGAAGAACACCAAGAACTCCAAGAGCTAGATCCAAGGGGTTACCCTCACATAGAGGAGAAAGTGATTGGTGGAAATGTGGATCTAGATCTCCTCTCTCTTTTCCCTCAAAAAGGAGCAAGAATCATTGGAGGGATTGAGAGTTAGCAAGCTCTAAGAAGGTCAACAATGGGGGGCAAACACGAGCTCAAAGGGTTGGGGAACCATTGGGGAAGAAGACCCCCTTAAATAGGTCCCCACAAATCTGCCCGTTATGTGCAGAATAGCACATGGGCGGTACAACCGGTGGAGTGGGCGGTACAACCGGTACAACCGGCAAGACCGGTACAACCGCCCTACTACCGCCCAACCACTGGACCACAACAGAAAGTTGGCCGGGTGCAACCGCTCAACTCGATCGCTGGACATGGCAAAGTCCCAAGCAGTAGAACCGCTTGAGACACCGGTAGTACCGGGCTATAGTAATATAGCGGTACAACCGTCCAACCTCCGCCCAACAACCGCAGCACAACAGAACCGTGTCCGGTTGTAGCCCGGTGTTGGGCCGGTACAACCGCCCAGGGCTGCCACCCAGGGTCACCCAGCAATTGGCGGTACAACCGCCCGGAGGCAGTGGTACAACCGCTGGGGACCAGATAGTGGCAGCACCCCCAGGGTATCACCCCTGGGGTGGTGGTTATGCCGGAAGACACGAGCGAGCGGTACAACCGTATCAAGAAAACAGGTAATACCAGAACTGCCATAACCTCTGCAAATGAGCTCCGAATTGAGCAAACTCAAGCTTGTTGGATTCGTGACGACAAGAGCTATCCAACAGGCAGTATAAAAATGCCAATGGTATAGAGATGTGAAACCTCTTTCAATGAAGAATCGGCAAAAACTCCAACATCGAAAACATCATAGAATATGCATATGGACTCCGTTTTCGATGAACTTGAGCTTGTCATGAAGCTGACCATAAGCTCAAGAAACCTCAAAGAGAAAAACCAACCAAGAACCAAGAAAGATGATGATGCCAAGAATGCAATTGTTTGAGCTCTCAACGAACGATATGATCAAGGTACTCACTTGAGAGCCCCCTTGATAGTACGGCTATCTATCCTATAACCCAGTCTCCCAACTACCACTATGAGACCGGTAAAATAGAAACCCCTATCAAGGTCAAACCTTAGCCTTGCGCATAGTCCACTTGAGCTAGATGATGATGATCTTGACTTCCTCAAGATGGACCACCTTTCTTGATTGCGTTGGCTCGATGAAGACTAGATGATTGCTCCCCCATACTCCACTATGGGGTAGCCACTCTTCGGCACATCTTCACAAGTCCATTGTCACCACAATGGACGGCAAGCTTCAAGCATGATCTCTCCGTGATGCTTCACTTGAACTTGCACATCGCAAACTTGATGACGATCACCACTTGATGTCATCCTCCATGGATTGTATGGGATCTTCTTATTGATGCTCGCCCATGGAAACATACCTAACCCCACAAAGAACACTCACAGTGAACATGTGTTAGTACACAAAGCGTAATGGACAATGCTTACCATACCATGGGATCACTTGATCCTTCTCGGTACATCTTGTACGCTTTGTGTGTTGATCAACTTGGTTCACTCTTTGACTTAGTCTTGATCAACCTTGTATCTTATCTTCTCTCTTCATAAAGATGATGTCTTGAAGGTAAACATGAATGCTCACACAGTCTTCTTCTTCAAGACCTACATGACCAATCTTTGGATAACACCTTGAATACCACCTTGGTCACCATATAAACTCCTTGAAACCAACAGATGGACTTCAAGAAGTACCTACGGACAAATCCTTCGAATATAACTCAAGGCAACCATTAGTCCATAGAGGTGTCATCAATTACCAAGACCACACATGGAGAAATGTGCTCTTACATACTCAAAATGTCTGGGTATTCCTCCCGTCTGGCTGAATTGGGGATGCCCCTTCCGCCAGAGGCGATCACTGACAGAGTTCTTCAATCACTGCCACCTAGCTACAAGAGCTTCGTGTTGAACTATAACATGCACGGGATGAACAAGTCAATCGCCAAGCTGTTTGCGATGTTGAAAGTCGCTGATTCCGAGATTCAGAAGGAGCATCAAGTGTTGATGGTCAATAAAACCACTAGTTTCAAGAAGAATGGCAAGGGTAAGAAGGGTAACTCCAAGAAGAGTGGCAAAGTAGTTGCCCCTCCCGTGAAGAAACCCAAGGCTGGACCCAAGCCAGAAACTAAGAGCTTTCATTGCAAGGGAACTGGTCACTGGAAGCGGAACTGCCCCAAGTATTTGGCTGACAAGAAGGTGGCCAACAACAAACAAGGTATATACGATACACATGTTATTGATGTGTACCTTACCAACTCTCGTTGTAGTGCCTGGGTATTTGATACCGGTGCGGTTTCTCACATTTGCAACTCAAAACAGGAACTGCGGAATAGACGGAGGCTGGCAAAGGACGAAGTGACGATGCGCGTGGGAAATGGTTCCAAGGTTGATGTGATCGCCGTCGGCACGCTCGCTCTTCGATTACCATCGGGATTAGTGATGAACCTGAATAATTGTTATTTAGTGCCTGCGTTAAGCATGAACATTATATCTGGATCTTGTTTATTGCGAGACGGTTACTCATTTAAATCCGAGATTAATGGTTGTTCTATTTATATGAGTAATATCTTTTATGGTCATGCACCCAATGTGAGGGGTTTATTCCTATTGAATCTCGATAGTGATGATACACATGTTCATAACATTGATGCCAAAAGATGTAGAGTTGATAATGATAGTACCACTTTCTTGTGGCACTGCTGTTTAGGTCATATTGGTGTAAAACGCATGAAGAAGCTCCATGCTGATGGACTTTTGGAGTCACTTGATTTTGAATCACTTGACACATGTGAACCATGCCTCATGGGCAAGATGACTAAGACCCCGTTCTCTAGAACAATGGAACGGGCAAGTGACTTGTTGGAAATCATACATACTGATGTGTGTGGTCCAATGAGCATTGAGGCACGTGGTGGATATCGTTATTTTCTCACCTTCACTGATGACTTAAGTAGATATGGGTATATTTACTTAATGAAACACAAGTCTGAAACATTTGAAAAGTTCAAGCAATTTTAGAGTGAAGTTGATAATCATCGTAACAAGAAGATTAAATTCCTACGATCTGATCGAGGAGGAGAATATCTGAGTTATGAGTTTGGCAGTCACTTGAGACAGTGCAGAATTGTTTCACAATTGACACCGCCTGGAACACCACAGCGTAATGGTGTATCCGAACGTCGTAATCGAACCTTATCCCCACGGCTAACCTGCGGGCTGCCAAGGTAGCCTACGAGGACCTGGCTACTTTGGTGGGCGAGGAGCGCACGGCACGCGAGCAACACATCAAGGATCTTATCGACACCACCAACGCGCAACAAGCCGGCCTCAGCCCCGGCGGGGCCATTTCCGAGGTTCCCCGTCCCGAGGGCGAGGGCGCTGGGGCTGTTTACCGCTGGCCGGCCCAGCACTCCAGTTCCCCTCACCCCTCCGGCCGGCGGGCCGAGGGAAGCAACGTTCGGCATTCCCAGCTGCGCGGGAACGAGCAGCCGGCCGTGAATAGCCTGTCGGCCGACAGCATCAACACCTGGACGGACTTCGAGGAAGCATCAACACCTGGACGGACTTCGAGGTATAAGCCATCCAGTACTTCATCGAGGGCACTCACCTCAAGCACAAGCTCTTGTGCTCCGAGCCGGCCACCCTGGCGGACCTAATGGCCAAGGCAGACAAATACGCCACGGCCGACTCCGCAATGCGGATGAAGGTCGCCACGCCGGCCAAGCCGACACCGCCGCCCGCCGCGCCGCGGGCGCCGCCGACAACCGGTAGCAGCAGAACAACAAACGTAAGCCTGACTATCCGGACCCCCGCTACGGGAGCCGGCAGGTCGCCACCATCGAAGAAGAGCAACCGGCTGCCCAGGCCCCCAGCCAGCGTCAGCGCACCGGCAAGGCCGCCTGGCAGCCCAAGCTCACCTTCGAGCAAATGCTCGGCCTACCCTGCAGGCACCATTCTGGGGCCAAGCCGGCCACCCATACGCTCTGGCAGTGCAGCTTCTCCCAGCGGCTGGCCCGGGGCGAGGGCCTCCCGGCTCCTCCGCCTCCGGCTCCCCGCGAGCCGGCTCCGGCTCAGGCCACGCTGCCTGCTCCGGCTCCGGCAGCCAATGACGGCCGCCTCCGCGACCAGTTCCCTCGCAAGGACGGGTCCTATGTTGTCCTCACCAGTGAAGCAACCGACAAACACAGCGTGCGCCAGCATCGGCACGAGGTGAACGCCGTCGCACCCTCGGTCCCCCAGTTCATGCATTGGTCCGAGAAGCCGGTCACCTGGAGCCGGGCGGACCACCCGGCAGTAATGCCAAACCCGGGCAGTCACGCCCTCGTCCTCGACCCCACCATCGTCTCCGAGAGGCGCACCTGCCGTTTCTCGCGGGTGTTGGTCGACGGAGGCAGCAGCATCAACATCCTCTATCGTGACACGATGATCAAGCTGGGGCTCAAGGAGGAAGACTTGCGAACAAGCCATACAGTTTTCCACGGCATCGTGCCGGGAAAGTCCTGCACCCCCATCGGCAAGATCGAGCTCGACGTCCTCTTCGGCGACCAGAGCCATTTCCGCCGCGAACCAATATGGTTCGAGGTGGTGGACCTCGATAGTCCCTACCACGCGCTGCTTGGCAGGCCGGCTCGCGTCAAATTCATGGCGGTCCCCCATTACGCCTACCTCAAGCTCAAGATGCCGGCCCTCAAGGGCATCATCACCATCGCCGGCAACTACAAGATGTCAATCGAGTGCGCTCGTGACGGCAGCCGGCTGGCCGAGGCCCTGGAGATAGCGGAGGAGAAGCGGCAGCTCAACCGGCTCGTGGCGCACGCCTCCAACGTGCCGGCCGTGCCAGCTCCCCCGTCCCAGACTACCAGCGAAGCATCGTTCCAGCCGTCCAAAGACACCAGGCAGTTGCCGCTCGACCCGGCCAACCCCAAGCAGTGCGTCACCATCGACTTCCTCCGTGAGAATCGGGACATCTTTGCATGGTCTCCCAAAGACATGCCGGGTGTTCCGAGGAAGTTCGCCGAGCACAAACTTCCTGTGCGGTCGGATGCAAAGCCGGTCAAGCAACCCCTGCACCGTTTCTCCGAGGAGAAGCGGCGTACCATAGGAGAAGAGATCGCCTGGCTGCTCGCAGCCAGCTTCATCATGGTAGTGTTCCACCCGGACTGGCTGGCCAACCCAGTCCTGGTGCTGAAGAAAAACAAGACATGGCGCATGTGTATGGACTACACGAGCCTGAACAAGGCATGTCCCAAAGACCCATTCGCCCTGCCGTGGATCGATCAAGTTATCGACTCCACGGCCGGCTGCAACCTGCTGTCTTTTCTGGACGCCTACTCAGGCTACCACCAGATCAAACTGGACCCGGCCGATCGGCTGAAGACCTCCTTCATCACCCCTTTCGGGGCCTACTGCTACATCACCATGTCCTTCGGCCAGAAGAATGCGGGCGCCACTTTCCAGTGCTGCGTGCAGAAGTGCCTCCTGCCACAGATCGGCAGGAACGTCCACGTCTACGTGGACGACATCGTCGTCAAAACCAAGAAGTATTTCAGCCTCTTCGACGATCTCCGGGAGACCTTCGCCAACTTGCACGAATACAAGCGCAAGCTAAACCCGGAGAAGTGCGTGTTCGGCATGCCAGCCGGCCAGCTCCTGGGTTTCTTCGTGTCCGCCCGCGGCATCGAAGCTAACCCAGAGAAGATCAGGGCCATCGAGCGCATGCACAAACCGGCCAAGCTCGTCGACATTCAGAAGTTCGCCGGCTGTCTTGCCTCTCTCAGCCGGTTCATCAGTCGGCTGGTTGAGAAGGCGCTGCCTCTTTACCAGCTCATGAGGAAGTCGCCCAAGTTCGAGTGGAACGACCAGGCGGCGCCGGCTGAGAAGGAGCCGATGCTCGCGTACATCGCGGCCACCACCCGCGTGGTCAGCGTCGTGTTGGTGGTGGAGCGGCCGGAAGAGGGCAAAGCGCTGCCGGTCCAGCGCCCCGTCTACTACCTCAGCGAGGTCCTTTCTACCTCCAAGCAGAATTACCCCCACTACCAGAAAATGTGCTACGGCGTATATTTCGCCGCCCAGAAGGTCAAGCAGTACTTCCAGGAGCACACCATCACCGTGGTGAGCACGGCCCCGCTCGGCGAGATCATGAGCGGCCGGGACGCCACCGGCCGGATCGCCAAGTGGGCCATCGCCCTCGCTGACCACGAGATCCGGTACGAGCCACGCACCGCCATCAAATCACAGACCATGGCGGATTTCTTCGTGGACTAGGCCAAGACCCAGTTCGTGCCGCCTCCCACGGACTCCACGCATTGGCGCATGCACTTCGACGGCTCGAAGATGCGAACTGGCCTGGGAGCCGGCATCGTCCTGTCATCCCCTAAGGGGGACCAGCTCAAGTACGCGCTCCAAATCCTCTTCACCGCCCCCAACAACGTCGCCGAGTACGAGGCGCTCATCCACGGCCTCTGGCTCGCCAAGGAGATCGGAATCCAGCGCAACATTTGCTTCGGCGACTCTGACCTCGTGGTGCAGCAGGTCTCTGGCGAATGGGACGCCAGGGACGCCAACATGGCCAGCTATCGCTTCCTCGTCCAGCAGCTCACTGGCTCCTTCGAGGGCTGTGAGTTCCACCACGTCCCCCGAGCAGACAACGAGGCGGCCAATACGTTGGCAAAAATCGGCTCCACCCGGCAGGCCATCCCAGCCGGCAACTCCCTCGAGCGGCTGCTCAAGTCTTCAATCAAGCCCTCCGCCGAATCGGAGTCCATCTTCGTGCCGGCCAACACAGCCGGCCCATCGACGGCCCCGGCTGACCAGCCGGCGCCATCGGCGTCGACCCTTCCACCGGCTCCACCAACTCCGGCTGCCCTGCCGGCAGCACCAGTTCCGGCCGGTGAGCCGGCCGCGCCCACAGCGGCCGGCTCCGACACCATGGCCGTCATGATGGCGATCGACGTCCCCTCCACTGCCTCAGTCTCGGGGGCTGCCGAGCCGGCCCCGGGGGCTGGCAGGCCGGACCCGGGGGCTGGCGAGCCGGGCCCGGGGACTAGTCCCTCGGACCCGGGGGCTCCTGCCGCTGCCAACGCCCCCCTTGAGCCCGAGCCGGCTCCCATCTCGGCCCCCTCATGGGCCCAGCCCATCCTGGCGTTCCTCCTACGCGGCGAGCTCCCCTCCGATGAGGCCACAACAAGACAAGTCCACCGCCGAGCCCTGGCCTACAGCATGATCAACCACGAGCTAGTACATCGCAGCACCACCGGCGTTTTCCAACGCCGCATCGAGCCGGAGAAAGGGCAAGAGATCCTCCTCGACATCCACCAGGGCGAGTGCGGTCACCACGCCGCCTCCAGGACCCTAGTGGCCAAGGCGTTCCGCCACGGCTTCTACTGGCCGACTGCTTTGGAGGCGGCCAAGCAGCTGGTCGACAAGTGCGAGGGCTGCCAACGCTTCAGCACGCAGAGCCACCTGCCGGTTTCAGCCCTCCAAACCATCCCCCTCTCGTGGCCTTTTGCCGTCTGGGGGCTGGACATGGTAGGACCCTTCAAGACGGCACGAGGCGGCATGACACATCTGCTGGTAGCCGTCGACAAATTCACCAAGTGGATCGAGGCCAGGCTGGTCAAGAAGCTGGACGGTCCCACGGCCGTCCGGTTCATCGAAGACATCACGGTCCGCTACGGCGTCCCCCACAGCATCATCACCATCAACGGCACAAACTTCGCCAAGGGCGCGCTAGCGCATTTCTGCTCCATGCAGGGCATCCGGCTCGATCTGGCGTCCGTCGCCCACCCGCAGTCAAACGGCCAGGTCGAGAGAGCCAACGGCCTGATCCTCTCTGGCATCAAACCCCGGCTCGTGGCGCCACTGATCAGGTCATCCGGCTGCTGGATCGAAGAGCTGCCGGCTGTCCTTTGGAGCCTCAGGACCACGCCCAACCGGTCGACCGGCTACACCCCGTTCTTTCTCGTGTATGGGTCCGAGGCAATCATCCCCACCGACATCGAGTTTGATTCGCCTCGGGTTACCCTGTACACGTAGAAGGACGCGAAGGAAGCGAGAGAAGACGGCCATCAACCAGCAGAAGCTCCGGCACTACCACAGCAAGCGGATCCGGCCACTCTCTTTCCGCGAAGGAGACTTGGTGCTCAGGCGGATCCAGCGAACTGCCGGCCAGCACAAGCTGTCCTCCGCATGGGAGGGCCCGTTCATCGTCAGCAAGGCGCTGCACAACAACGCGTACTATCTAATAGACGCCCAAAAGCCGCAGAAGCGCAAGAGAGATGATTCCGGCGAGGAAACGGAGCGCCCGTGGAACGCGGCGCTCCTCCGACCGTTCTACTGTTAAGAAAAAACCCATGTATGTATGTATCTTCCCTTATGAATGCAATGGGGGCCCCGAGCCGGCACTCGGGGCACGCCCCTTTTTCATTTCCTTCGGAGGCTCGTCATTCTTTTAACCAAGGCACCCGGGTCTGGCTCTCTGGCCCGGGGGCTCGCTGGCTCTTCTCTAAAGCAGACAAGTAGCGTGGGCAAGCAACCTTTTCCTACCCTCCCTACCCAGTCCCAGACCGGCCCCCGGCTGTCTGGCTGGCGGAACCACGGGGTAGAAAAGCACTCACCACGTGAACACCTCCTAAAGAGTAGCAGCTGGACAGGTCCAACCGGACCATATTCCCTTCAGAAACCCGCCTCTACCGGCTCGCCCCAACCCTAGCCGGACGACTCTAAAAACCGCGCGTTTAACTAAGGACGATGCCCCGTCCCTATCCCAGACCGGCTCCCGGCTGGCCGACAGGCGGGGCGGAAGCCGGAAGAAACCCGTGCGTGAAATACGAGTCAAAAGGCAAGGGGGCAGAGGAGGAGCCGGCACGCAAATGCTTTAACATCAAACAAATTCACAAGTCATAAAGAAAAGGCCGCCGGCCAAGGGTTCATTACAATACACCCCCAGTGGGTGGAAATGCATCTTCTCAAATAAACGAGTTTTTTGGCAAGAGAAAAAGGAACGAAGCACGCAGGACCGCTCATACCGCCGGGGCATCGCCGGCCGGCTCAACAGTTCGCCCAGGGGACGCAGCAGCCTTCGGGGCTGCCTCGGTGGTCTCCGTGGCCTCGGTGTCGCTGCCGGTGCTGGAATAGGTGCTCTCATCAGCAACCTCGTCGTCCTCGGGGCCCTGAGGATTGCCAAAGGAGTCTTCGGCAATCGGCTCGCCGTCTTCACCCAGCGCCGGCAGGAGTACGTCCGGGTCGACATACGAGGCCAGCTCGTTGGCCCGGCGGACGAGGGCATCCTCGTGGGCGAGCCGTTCCGCCTCGGGGACCTCGCGCATCGTGGCCAGCCGGTCCAGGTTGACGCTGGAGTACCACGACGTAACGAACCGGAGAGCCATCTGCGCCCCGGCCCGAGCCGCCGACTCCTTCCAGACACCGAGCCGGGCCACCGTGTTCTCCAGCCACAGCGCCACACGACCCTCCAGGGCTCCACGACCAGGCCAGAGGGCCGCAATCACCTCCTTGCCGGCCATGTGGAGCCGGTCCATGTAGCGCCGGATGTGAAGCAGCCGGTTCTCGACGGCCAGCGCAAGCTCCGGCACGTCCCAGCCGGCGTGCTCCTCGATCTCCTGCCCGCGCCGCCGCAGGCACTCCCGGTGATCCGCCACAGCCTGCTCAGCGCGGCGCTGGGTCTCCGGGAACCGGTCTAGGGAGAGAGAGGAGAACCAACGCATAAGGCGAAAGCAGGTCGAAAGCAGTCGGCGAAGGAAGAAAAGATTCAAACAGAACTTACTCTGGAAGGCTTCATCCATCTCAATGGTGAACTGAAGGCCTGCGCTCTTCTCCCTCTCCAGCGCCTCCTCCACGTGAGCAAGGGCGACCCTGCGCATCTCGAGCTCACCCTTGAGGCGGTCTACCTCAGCGTGAAGAGTGGTGGCCCGCTGGGTGGTGTCGGCCACCTGCTTGACGGCGTCCTCCCGGGCCGCCACCTCCCGCTGCAGCGCCGCGGCCAGGCACGCCCGCTCCGACGTGGCCATCTGGAGCTCCTGCCCCAGCCAGCCTCGCTCCGACGTGGCTGCCTGAAGCTCCTGCCCCAGCCGGTCTCGCCCGGAGGCCAGCTCATCCCTTTTCTGCCGGATCGGGACCAGCTCCTCTGCATAAAAAGCCAAGCATAAGCCACTCAAAAGCAGAAGACCCGGACCGGCTGCCGAGCAGCCGGCCCGACTCTTGGGGGCTACACCGAGTGGGTGCGCTCGCGCGCCCCCACTGGAATAAGCGTACCTTGCGCTCTCTTCAACTCATCTTGGACCCGGTTGTAGCCAGTCTTGCCGCAGTTGTGGATGCGGACCGCCTCGTTGAAAAGCGCCTGCCGCCGGGCGTTCTCAGCCTGATCGCGCCACGAAATAAAAGTGAGATAAGCAAGAAAGGTTTTAGATCCGGCCCGGCTGCCACGCAGCCGCGTAGCCGGCCCGAATCTTGGGGGCTACACCCAGTGGGTGCGCTCGCGCGCCCCCACTTATAATTCAACACAGGACGGAAAGAGTCTTACCTCTACCGCAGCCTCCATGCGCCAAAAGTTGCTCTCGGCCGCCCCCGCGAACCTAGCCAGCCCCTCACGGCAGTGCGCCATGATGCGGCCGGGCTCCCCAGGCACGAGGGCCGGGACGCCGGCTGGCGGAGCCGGAGCGGCCGAGTCCCGGATCACGTCCAGCATGGACCGCGCCGACCGGCTCGACCCGCCGCTCGACCCGGTGTCCACGACGGCAGCAGCCGGTGGAGGGCTGGCGGCGACCACCAAGGCTCGAGAGCCGGCCTCGGGCCCCTCCACGACTGGCACGACCGGCTCCACCACCTGCCGGACCGGCTCGACTGCTCGCAGGGTCGGCTCGCTCCTCCCATCGGCGGGTGCGTCCGGCGCAGCCTCCGGCGCAGCCGGGGCATCGGGCTCACCGCCCGCGGCCGGCTCAATGGCGGGAAGGGTCACCACCGCCTCCCCCCGCTGTGCCGTCTCCACAGCCGGCTCGGGGGTCGCTCCTGCCGGCTGGATCACCTCCGTCCCGGGGGGCGGGACGTCCCCACGGCCGGCTCTCGCGGCTCGCTCGATGAAGGCCTTGACCTCCGCGTCGACTCCGCAGCGGAGTCCGTTGCACGCTCCGGGTCGGCGGACCGCCTCCGCCTCCCGCCGCTCGAAGTTGCCGAGCGCGAGGGCGCGCACTTCGCCCCCGCCTTCACGGCTAGCACCTCCGCGAGCCGCCTCTTCTCTTCCCGCGCTGTGGCCGCGTGCTCCCGCGCCTGCAGGGTGGCGGCATCCGCCGGGCCGCCAGTCGACTCCGTATCATGGAGCTTGATGGCGTCGCTGGGGCAGACAAAGAAACAAGGCCTCAGGCGCTCGCCGGCTCGCAAAACCGAAAAACCAGCAAAAGCCCAGGAAAAAGTACTTACCCGGCGACAACGGGCAGGACCCGCTGGGCCCGGGCCGGCGGCTTCGCGGCGGCCGCTCGCGCCCTCTTGCGAGCCGGCGGCTGGGTCGACGGCTGCCCTGCAGCCGGCCTCTTCTCCCGGTGCGAAGCCTCGGCCGTCTGACCGCGAGCCAGCCGCTCCTCGCTCCGTCCGCGTGTCTCCCGCCGAGCTGCGGGGGGTGGCGCGTCCAGGATCTGAACATCAGCATCGTCATCATCATCGTCAGTCCAATCTTTGATGGAGGGTCCGGAGGGGAACTCACCAGCCGCTCTGGACCCGCCGGCTCCTGGGTCGCCCATCGCGACGTCTGCCTCGACCTCTCCCGTGGAATCACCCCGCTCCTCGACGCCGCCCCCCGGCTCGAAGTCCTCCGCGTCGGACTCGGCGCGCTCCGCCTAGAAGACCTGGGGGTGCGGGCCGTCCGGCGTGTTCTGTAGCACGGAGTGCTGCGGTCAGCATGATGTGTGAGTTGGGAATGGCCGGCAGAAAAAACAAAGGGGGGAGAGAATTACCGCAGCAGGGCGTACCAGGGGCGCTGGGTCATGCCGGCTGTACGGCAGCTTGCCGAACCTCCAAGTCCCTGGCTTCAGCTTGAAGTTGGTGATGGCGTTCACCCGCTTCGCCACCTGGGATGCGACTGGTCGAAGGTGGACAGCCGGCAGGGGTCTCGCCGGCCCGACAGGTCGCAAATCCGGTGCGGCCTCTGCTGCAGAGGCAGCACCTGGCGGTCGATGAAGGCGGCCACCAGATCGGCCGCGACCAGCCCCTCGCTGGCTCTCATGGTCTTGAGCCGGGCCAGCTCCGCGGCGACGTCCGCAAACGGCCCGTCGCCCGTCCAGTTGATCCCGGAAGACGGAGCGTTGACGAAGGCCGGCAGCCGAATGTAGTCCCGTGTCGGGTCGACGTTCTTCACGTAGAAGAACGTCCGATGCCACCCCTTGACGGATTTGACGAGGGTGACGTGAGGGAACAAAGGGCCCGGGACGCATATCACCGCACCCCCGCAGGCGTATGGCCCGTCGTCGTTCCTTAGGCCCTTGAGGTAGAAGAGCTTCCTCCACAGCTCCACGAAGGGGAGGACGCCGAGGTAGCCCTCGCAGAGCGTCACGAAGCTGGAGAGCTGGAGGATGGCATTGGGCCTGAGGTGGTGTGGTCGAAGATCAAACGTGTCCATAAAATAGCGGCAGAACTGGCTCACCGGCAATCCAAAGCCTCGTGAGAAATGCCAGGCGAAGACCACGAACTCCCCTTCCTGGGGATCGGGTTCCGCCTCGCCGCCCGGCGGACGGGCGGCGATGCGGTCCTCCGACGGGAGCATCCGCGCACGGTGAAGGCGCGCGATGTCCTCCTCGGTGATGATGGACCCATCCCAGCTACCGGAGGATCGGACGGCCATCTCCGAGGCAGCCGTGCGCGAGGAAGGAGATGGGCGGCGCGGCGACGCGAACCAGAGCGACGAGCGGCGCGAGAGAGGGAAGACGAAGGAACACGAAGGGGAGAGGGGCGCGTGAGCAGCCTCCACCCCTCCCCCTCCACTTATAAACACAGGGCGGCGCCTGGGGAGGCGCAGGGATTAACTGCGCCCACTCCCCCGGGAAACCCGCGGGACGTGGGCGTCGTGCGCTGCGGCCACTGGGGTCCAGGCACAGACGATCCCGGCCTGTGGCCCGAGGCCTACCAGGCTAGGCCCACGGCCTATCGGGCTAGGCCCGGGGGGCGTCCCGTCGGGCCACAGGCACGGGACCCATGGCATCATTACGTCCCGCGTGGCGCGCTGCGGTCCGGCAAGAGACTCGAGGCAGCGCGACTGGACCCGAGGCGTCGGAGGCAATGGCCAGCTCTGCCGAATGAAGCCACCGGTTGCCCCTCGTCGGGCGAGCGCGGGCCCCCGCCGTCTTCGGGGACTACTGACGGGGTTATTACCCCCGGGTATGCCAAGGGGAGGTGGATCCGACTCCTCCCCGAAGAAAAACCATACGGCCGGCAGGTCTACGATTGGCTGCTCCTCTGGCCGGCTAGCCCATCGCCGGCTGGTCCGCGACCGGCAGTAAGGGGCCGGCTGGCCCACGACCGGCTGGACAGGTGCCGGCAACCGGGCCCCCGGCCCGGCGCGCCTGGCCGCCAAGCAACTAGCTCGCCCGCTGACCTCTGGGCGGGCAGGTACCCGTCCCGTCCTACTGTGGCCGGGTACGCTGACGAGACGTGACCCTCACAACGGACTCCAATGTAGCTACAGCAGCCGCTGACGCACGGACGCACATGGCTACAGTCCGGCTGACCATACCGCTGACCGAGGATCGATTGGGACCTGGCGGAGCCACAGTACCTCTGCGGCGCCGTCCACTCCATTACCTGCCCCGGCGTGGCCACAGTGTCGCCGACCATACCGCTGACTTCGGCCGGCTGGCGCAAGACGACGCCGGGCAGGGTGGCCCGTGCCGCGGCAGGTGAGCGCGGGCCAATAGAAGAGCCGGCTGGCGGGCCCCAGCGGGCGATGGGACCGCGCAACCGGCGGGCCCTACGGGCGACGAGACGGCCCAGCTGGCGGGCCCCCTGGCCGGCCGGAGAGGCTGCCAGCCGGGTCCCCCCCTTGTAATACCTTAGGAATATGGTACACCGGGGGGTTGGCCTATAAAACCCCCCGGAGCCCCCATGCGTCGGGCAAGCAAGACACGCACGAAGGCATTCGACCCTCTCTCACACTCACACATAGCAGGGGAAGAAGAGCTGGCTGCTCCTTCTTCTACCTCCAGACAAACAGCTCAAGGAGCATCATTGTAACACCCCTCCTGATCCAACTAGACCAGCAGGACTAGGGGTATTACCTCCCACGGAGGGCCCTGAACCTGGGTACATCGTGTGTCTATCACCGCTTGTGCCTAATCACGCTCCCGGAGCCCGTCGGCGTCCTTCGGCCCCAACCACTCTCGATAAGCCACCCCATGGCATCTGTCGTGAGAAAACGACGACAGCGAGCACATACCCAAAAACAATGCCGAAAATCTGGCGAGGGGCCGGCAAGGCGCCGGAAACTGCGCAAACGGTCAAAGGCAATAAAGGGAAGGGAAGCCATTGCTGACACCGGGGAAAACGACACCCCGGAAAACCTCGGCGCTCCCAATATCCCTGAGCATTCGCTAGAAGACCAGGAGAGGCCGGAAGACCAGCGCGACCTCGAGGATCTAAACGATTCTGAGGACGACAACTACCTCCCCCTTGTCAAGGAGGAGGAAAGCCTGGAAGCCGAAGACTTCACCGTCCCCGAAAACCTTGAGGATCAGGAATGGTTTAGGCAACAACTTATAGCCACTGCCCGAAGCCTGAAGGCAAAAGAACGGCAGCTTAAGGCCGAACAGGACACCCTCAATGATAGATGGACAAGGGTCCTATCAGCCGAGGAAGGGTACGGTACCGGTCTATTGGACCAACCGAAGAGCTATCCACACCGACGGCTGCTGCCGCAGTTTGACGACAAGGTCTCTAATACACCGTCGCCCAAACACACTCCATACGACCACCCGGACCGCCCTCCCCGACGATGAGATAGGACGGCTGGCGACGCCGGTTATAGGCCGGCGATACCCCATAGAAGCGGAAAAGAGCCAATAGAGCCCGAGGATAGGTTAGACCTGTGACCTGGCCTGGATTATAGAACAGGCCGCATGAGATCCATCTACGGATCTAGAGGGTACTCCCCCGATAGACGGAACGGGTACCAGCCTTGGCTCGACCGCAACAACAGAGGTCGGGAACAAAACCGGGCCAGATGAGGCGCCGACTACCGGCATGACATAGCCTGGGTCAGAGGCGCTGCCCACCCACTGTGCTTCACCGACGAGGTGATGCAGCATCATTTCCTGGAAGGGTTTAAACCCGTGAACATAGAGCAATATGACGGGACAACTGACCCAGCAGTATGGATCGAGGATTTCCTCCTTCACATTCATATGGCACGAGGAGATGATCTCCATGCCATCAAGTATCTGCCCCTAAAACTTAAGGGGCCAGCTCGGCACTGGTTAAACAGCCTCCTCGAAAATTCTATCGGGAGTTGCGAGGATCTCGAGGACGCTTTCCGATCTAACTTCCAGGGCACATATGTACGGCCGCCAGACTCCTCCGACCTAAGCAATGTTGTCTAGAAGGCAGGCGAATCGGCTCGACAATTCAGGAATCGGTTCTTGACCAAGAACAACCAGATTGTCGATTGCCCAGATGCCGAGGCACTAGCCTCCTTCCGGCACAATATTCGGGACGAATGGCTGGCTCGCCAGCTCGGTCAGGACAAGCCTAGGACCATGTCCGCCCTTACATCACTCATGACCCGCTTTTGCGTGGGCGAGGATAACTGGCTAGCTAGACGAAGCGACAACCCCAAAGACCCCGGCACATTCGAAGTCTGGGACGGAAATGGTAAACCACGATGCAACAAAAGTAAATGCCGGCATAACAATGGTGATTCCGAAGACACGGCCGTTAATGCCGGTTTCCGCAACCCAAAATCCGGGCAGCGGAAGAAACCTTCTAAAGGCAATCGTGACGGACCTACCCCGCTGGACAAGATCATGGATAGGCCCTGCCAGATCCACGGCACTCAAGACAAGCCTGCCACCCACACCAACCGTAACTGTTGGGTGTTCAAACAAGCTGGCAAACTCGCAGCCGACCAGTATCCGTCATGAGGGTTCGGCAGCCCTCGTCCGAGACCCCATTAACGATGGGTATCACCTCACTAAAGTCCTAATGGATGGAGGAAGTAGCCTCAATCTAATTTACTCAGACACGGTGAAAAAGATGGGTATAGATCCATAAAGGATCAAACCTAGCAACACTACCTTTAAAGGAGTGATCCCAAGCGTCGAAGCCCGGTGCACGGGCTCTGTGAGCCTGGAAGTAGTGTTCGGTTCGCCCGACAACTTCCACAGCGAGGACTTGATCTTCGACATTGTCCCTTTCCGCAGCGGTTATCACGCCCTGCTGGGCCGCACGGCGTTCGCTCATTTTATCGCCGTCCCAAACTACGCATACCTCAAGCTCAAGATGCCCAGGCCCAAGGGGTCATTACTGTCAGCGGTAACACAAAGCGTTCCCTCTGAACTGAGGAACATGCATTGGCCCTGGCGGCCGAATTCCATTACAATGATGATCGGCCTACACCGAAATCTGCCATAAAGGCACGTAAGGTTGACAAACGAGCTCAGTCTCAGTCCGAACTCCCGGAATCTTATTCTCCCCAGAAATAGGGACACGCTCCTCACTGCACAGCCCTAGCGCCCGTCAAACATGTGCCAAGGCGGCACAACTTTGCACTCAAGATTCCATGGGTAGCTGTGGGGAACAACCATCAAAGGGAAAGTGTTCGGCTGGACTGAACTACTGCTAGTACATGTCCTCGGACATACCACAGGTACCATCAAGGACCTGCTAAAGCGTAAAGCTCATCCATACTTCGGCGACTTCTCAAGATCTTCTTCCCAAGGTCCGCTCGCCGACACCAATCACCAATAAAGGAATGCAACTCCCCAGGGAGCGCAGGAGCGGGCATGCAACTGGGCACATCGAGGACGTCAAGTCACACATCGAAGACCCCTGGTACAACCTCTCCTCTGTAAACTTTATATATCCTCATCAAATACCTATAAACAGTGGCTTTGGCAATTTGAGTTATAAGAATTAATGAGCAAATAATAGACCATTGTACATGGCTTCTTCGCTGTAGTTTATGCTACATACTCTGTTCTTCCCTCATCAACGCTCCTTGCGAAACTGTTCGGCATACACTACGATGCAACCGGCTAATCGACCGGGGGATTGAATTTAAAATATCACCCTAAGCATCACCCCGACACAATTGATCGTGTGTTCGGCGTCTTGGATTTTGCTTTATATGCATTGGATCCGAACTATGTCTTGGGTCAATTGTTGGGTTGCCCGGCTCCTGTGTTTGCCCTCTTATGTTCCGCTCGTTCGGCTAAAAGGGCAAAGGGAGAACCACTGCGATTGTGCTTCCAGCTCGCCTAGTCAAGCAACTCAGGGGAGAAAGCCGAAAACTGACTGTCATAGTAAGCGAGAACCGGTCTACAAATCCGAGCATAAGTGTCATACTAAAAAAAATCGATAGAGGTTATTCCGTGTCATACGATGGGTTTCGTACTTGTACAAATCATGTGATGCTGGCTTTAGCCTCGGTACATCCGAACATCACAAAACATTGGGGGCTAGTCATCAGCCCCCGCATTTTTTTAAGCTCCTACGGCTAAGTGAAAGCAATAAAGCATCATAGTCCAATTGCCTTGTTCCCCTCGCACTACCACCTTCGGGCACCGATACCTCGGCTAAGGGTCACAGTGCGGAGGCAGAGACACCTCACGTAGTATCTACATGCGGGCTGAAGCTGACGACTCACAACTTTCAGATAAAACAGCCACATAGGAGTCACAGTAAATACAAAACTCAAAAGACATGATAAACCATGCAGCCTCATTGTAAAGCGTTAACAGTCTTCAGACATATTACAGCGCGCTCATTCATAAAAAACATCCTTAGGGCATTGGGCTTCTATCGCCCGAGCACCCTCCATCACTGTGGAGAAGTATAGCTTGGGGCGCCTATGCCCCTTTCTAGGGGGCGGAGGTGCGGTAGCCATCTTGGTCGGCTTGAGCTTCGGCCAGTGCACCATGGTCCTTGCAAAGGCCATCTGTCGTGGTTTTGTCACGGCAGATGTCTGAAGACTTAGGTTCGAGGCCATCGCTAAGGCGGTGGACTCAAAGGGGTTGGTCGAAACGAGGGACACGAGTTTACCCAGGTTCGGCCCCTCAAGAAGAGGTAAAAGCCTACGTCCTGCTTGTGTTGTATTGCTTGGAGTATCGATTACAAGGGAGCGGATTTGCTTGACCTAGTTCTCGATTGATTGGTTTCTGTCTAAGCCGCCCCAGGGCCTCACCTATATATACGAGGTCGAAGCTCTGGGTTACACGAGTCCTAAACCGACTCATACATCGTAATTGATCCTGTCTCTAAGCCGCCTTGCCGTCTTGGGCAAGCCGTCTCCGGGCGGCTTAACCGCCCGGGTCTTCACACCATCTTCTGTCTCTGGGCCTTCGTCTTGGCCCGTCAGGTAAACCGCCATGCGGCCTGGCCTTCATCTTCTGGCCCACCTTATGGGTCTTGGCTGATGAGCCGCCAGGTATGGCCCGGCTCCTCCTGGGCGGGTCTTACCGCGGGGTTATATCCCCAACATTAGGCCCCAGGTTGATTTGAGCCTGCTCAAGTCAATCTTTAAACTTACTTGGTGGCGAGTCTCCCATTTCTTCACCTGAAAAAGAAAACTCCTAACCCGCCGTGACGTCATGTCGAATATTCTGAAAAAGATTCTGTGACGTTCGCAACAGATCCTCTCATTAAATGGTCGGCCTGAAAATCGAGGCGCCCCTTTCGGTCAATCATCACTGTGCCCCTTCGATTTTTACGCGCTCTGTTGCCATCCCATCCCATAAATAGGGACACGTGGTGCCTTTTTCCCTTTCTCTGCTGTCGCTGTCATCTTCCTTCCTCAGTCAGCCACGCCTCCAGAGCTCCGCCGCATGTAATCGGACCTCGCCGTCGTCCCCAACGCCGGCCGCTGCATCGACTTGACTTGGACCAGAAACTCCGCCGGGCCGCCCGCATCAAGGAGGTACCGTTCTCAACCTAGGTCGAATCTAGAATCATCTCCATTAGGATCCCCCGAGTTCATCAGGTTTTCTCTAATGTTCTTCGCAGGTTCTTCGCTGTTCTTCATAATATAAATTGTGGATGGCCCCTTGAACCTCATACTACTTGTCTATCCATTGCGGTTGCCCTTCTAATGCCAATGCCCTCTTGCTTTGGATCTGCATAACAACCTCCACCGCGTGCTGCCCGCCTGTTCTTCTTCTGTCTTTTTAGGTTTTTGAATATGTTTTATTTTACCTTCGCCCATAGATCTTGCAGCCATAGTGACAGTATGTGAAACCTGTTTATCCGCACTTAGCCATATTTTCCAGCGTCGCCTTGTCCACCTAATCCGCCATTGCATTGGTGGCTCTCTGATAAAATACATCGGCGGCTTAACACCTCACCGTTATACTGACCACTGCTGCCTTGACTAGTTAATATTTTTTTCTAAGCCGCCATACTCTGGGCCTTTTTCGCAGTTTGATCCGCCGTCATGTCGAGAGCGCCCTCGTCTTGCGATTGGGTCAGCTCCAGAGTCACCGAACAACTCTTACTTGACTTCGTAGAATCTGGTATCCTGCCGGCTCGGGATGTTATACACTGGCGGGTTCCAGGGCCAGAAACAAGACCTACTCCCAAGGAAGGGGAAGTTGTCGTGTTCACTGATCACCTCCTTCGCGGATTTAGCCCGCCTGGGTCAAAGTTTTTCCGGGATGTTCTTCATTTCTTCAAGCTTCATCCTCAAGACATAGGCCCAAATTCTGTCACCAACATGTGTCAGTTTCAAGTCTTATGTGAAGTTTACCTACAAGAAGAGCCGTCCGTCGACCTCTTCCGTGACTACCATTACGTCAACCGCCAAACTGAAGTGGCTGCTGGACCAAGTTTGGAACTTGGCGGCGTTTCTATCCAGAGACGGAGAGATTTGCCCTATCCAGTAGCTATCCTACCAAGTCACCCCAAGGATTGGAACAAGACTTGGTTTTACTGCAAGGACACTTCTCCTGAAGGAGAGAATCCGCTGCCGGGTTACCGTCCTACCCGGCTCTACAACACTGGAGAACTCCCAGATCGGATGTCTGCCGCAGAGCGAGCGAAATATGCTCCGGCTTTCGCGAAGATCAGGGCCTTAATGCCCAACGGTTTGACCGGCGTCGACCTAACCCGCTGCTGGGTTAGCTGGAAGATCCTGCCACTGAGCCGGCGTGACCGACTCATGCATCAATTCACGGGTGAACCCAATGACACCCTCTGCTTCAGTTCTACCCCTCTGATAGAACAAGATATCAATTCCTTCGTCAAAGGACTTCTTGGCGAAAAGCAAGCAGTTTGCAACAAAGTTGGGCTGAAACCATTTTGTGTCAAGAACCCGGCTCCAGCTGTAAGACACTTTTCCACAAATTTGGTCAAACTTTAACTTTGTCTTGCTCCTTCTAACCTTTGTTGGCGGCTTATGTACAGGCCGGCTCTTCTTTCTGGAAGAAGAAGTATAATCCTCCTGTGAGGAAACCTAAGGTGGGTAAAACCCGCGTCCAGAAGAAGAAGACTGCCGCTCAGGAACCGCCTGAGCTTGACAACTCAGAGGTAGAACTTGACTCACTTGGCCGTCTCTTTATGCAACTAATTGACAACAATTATTCACAGGAGGAAACGGAAACAAGCCATGCAGATGCCCCTGAGGTAACTTACATCTCCTCTGACTCGGAAAACTTTCCACCAGAGAAAGTACGGTGGGTCATCCGGAAAGTCCCATTTTCTCATCTTCTTGCTTATTTAGACCCCAATTTTCTTTTGAAAAAGCAACAGCATACCTCCAGACGTCAGACCCGGAGCACCGGCTCTGAAGAGCATTTAACCGGCTTGCCAAACTCTCCGGCTCCTCGGAATCGGCCTGCTGAGGTACTCTTTTATCTAAATCCAATTTTTAATTGTCTTGCATTGTAACCTTACTCTGCTTTCTATTGTCTTAACTGCTTTTAGTAAACGCCCCCTTCATCTGGTGATTCCACTACGACTAAGCTGCCACCTCTGAAGATCAACCCGGAGTGCGTACCTTTGTATCTGCGTCATCCCTTTTTACCATCCGTGTCCTTTGTGTAATAATCTTCTATTTTCCAGGGCTCAAGAAAAATGAAGGAAGACCGGCGGGTCTACCGCTGCCCCTACTGCCCAAGAGCCAGAAATTGCTAAGCCGGACTCCCCTTCAACTCATGCTGAGCCTACTAACATTATGAAAGATGCGCCTGAAGATACTCATCAGCCCACTGAGCCGGCTGATCATGACATGGTGACTGAAAGTTCTCCCAAGGCCGATCCTAAGCCGTCCAGTCCTTCAACAGCCGTCGAAGACACAGTTCTTCTAGACGTTATCATTACTGGGACAGGTTATCAATCTCCCGAGCCTCACGTACTGACAAAACACACCAGCAAGGCTGAAGCTTCCTCACCTGAGAAACTTGATTTTGAATTCCCCGTGCTGGAGAAGTTAACTGCAGATGAGTTACATGCTGGTTATCTGAACCGCCTCTTCACAAGCCGAAACATGGAGCTCAAACTTGTTGGTTTGATGAAGAAAAAATATGAGGTACTCCTCCTGCTTTTTACTTATACCCTTATGTAGCCCCCAAGAGCTGGTTTAGTATTGCAAATGGTCGACCGGGTCTTCCAATCCTTGTCATAGCTAAAATAGCTTAGCCTGTAGCCCCCAAGTATCGGGTTAATATATATATTAGGCCGGTACTCAGTTTGAAGAGTAGATCAATGGTAGCCCCCAAGTCCGGGTCAGTATAGAAATGATGAGCCGGAACTTCACTGTAAACTTGGAAAACGCCAATTGTAGCCCCCAAGTGCCGGCTTATCTTTACGAAGATGAGCCAGAACTGCATTGTAAACTTGAAGAGCGCCTTGTTTAGCCCCCAAGTGCCGGTTTATCTTTAAGAAGATGAGCCGGAACTTCATTGTAGACTTGGAGAGAAAACACAAACATTAGCCCCCAAGTGTCAAGTATATTGCTTGCAATCTGCTTGAGACTTGTAGCATAACAGCTTCATCACTCGTCAACTAATGTCTCATTCCGGCGAGTCAAACATTCTGAACTTTTTGTTTTGTTTTTCTACGATACAGGAAGCTTTGGAGGCGGCTGAGTCTGATCTGACCGGCTTAAAGGAAAACCTTGCTTCGCATCAAACCGCCCGGTCTGAGGCGGAAGAAAAATGGCGGGTTGCCGTTAAGGAGCTTGAGAAGGTACAAGCTGATTTTACTGCTTTCAAAAAGAGTGCTGAGTCTACCCAAGCCGCCCTAACCAAGCGCGCAGACGATGCTGACCAGCACCTCAAGCTTGTGTCAGATGAGCTGCAAACCCTCAAGCGCCATATCTCTAGGATGACTTCTACTATCTTTCGTAAGCACTGAATTCTTAGCAAATTTCCTTGCCTTGTTTAAAAACTGTGCGTGCGGCTTATAACACCAAATTCTTCCTTGCAGGTCAAAGAAGCCACCAACTATCTTCAGACAGCTTGTTGAAGTTAAAAGCATTATATTCCTTGGCAGAACAACTATACTGTGGGACTCTGTGCACCATCAAAGCAATGCTGAATGAAGAGAGCATCCCCAAATTCATGAAGGGAGTGATAGAACTCTTATCAACTCTGCCTAAGCAAATCGAAGAGCTCAAACGATCAACCGCCAGGAAGGGAGCAATGGCCGTGCTAAGCCGGTCTTTGGCCTTTGCCCCTGAGCTGACTGCAGAGGAGATGATGGATGGCTTTCCGTCCAAGAAAGACGACGGCTTAGATTTCTCAGAAGCTGACTATGCCAAGTGTATGAAGGCCTCCAGAGTACTCGCATCAACTCTGGCGGATGAAGTTGATCTGACAACCTACCAGGCGGCTTACGGCGCGGACAGCAAATGAGTGCGCTGCCCAACCTTCGAAGCCAGGGACTTGACTCCTGCACGCCGTAAGCAACTCTTTGCTCCTGAAATTGACCCGTCCCCCCTCTTTGACGAGGCTCAGTTTGAAGCTTTAACAAACTGCAACTGGGATGTGGACAATCTTCAGATCGAAGAGGTCGAAAACCCGGCGCAGGATAACCCGCCATCGAGCTGATCACTTGCTTCTGAAACTTATAACCCGGCTTCTTGACCCGCCAAGGCTAGCAGTGTACAAAAACTTTAAGTCCGTGGTATTTTGGGCTCCCTGGGGAGTTTGTAATAGGCATAGAAAAACTTGTTTGCCTGAGCCGTGCCATCGCGCACGTATGAATCTTTGCACAACTTGATGCATGCTTATCTGTCTTGTGTTCTGCTTATAATACCTTATTTCACGGCGGCTCATCTTAGGAGATAAACTCTGCAAAAACAAACAAGACAGAATATGTTCTGTATTGCTGTGAGGGCGGCTTGAAAAAGCACAACCCGGAGATGTTAAATCTTTCATGACCTTGCCTCTTTTTGAAAACTCATATGCCGGTTCTTCTGGGTAGACTGGATACTTGAACTCTTAATAGTACAAGGTCTCTAACGAGAGTGAGCGTCAATTCCTTTGAACGGCTCAGGGTCTCTAGGCGAGATTAACTGATAAGAGCGCAACAAACCAGAGAGAGACGCAGCAGGGTATGAGTACCCCCAGGGCCCATAAGCCACCTCTCACGTGACATAAATCCGTCGTTTGAACCTTAAACAGTGCAGGGTCTTTTAAAAGAGTAATTGTTTAAGAGTTCGAACGGGCCACATAGCGGAGAGTCGGCAGCAAATGGGTGAATTTATCCTCGCTTTCCGTAAGCCGGCCCTCACATGACAAGAGCCGCCGGTTTAACCTTGACCAGTACAGGGTCTCTAGCGAGAGTGACTGTCAAATATGTTTGAACAGCTCAGGGTCTCTAATCGAGATTAACTGGTAAGAGTTCGGCGGGTCACCTGACGGAGCAGTAGCAGCATACATGCAGGTTTAACTCAAACTTGCGGTGGTTGAAGAGCCGATCAAGAGGGTGTGTAAGCTAAACCCGGCGGGTTGGAAGCCCCCAAATGACCTTGTTGACGGAGTCAACTTTTGGGCGTATAACCCGGCCTTACTGTGGCTGAAGAGCCGATCAAGAGGGTGTGTAAGCTAAACCCTGGCGGGTTAGAAGCCTCCAATTGACCTTGTGGTTGTATCCATCTTTGCACAATCTGATATACGCAAAACGGCAGAGGCCCCGGCTTGCAGGGATGCCAACTTTATTATATATATAAGTGATATATACAATGATGATGTACAATGGGGGGAGTCGATGACTCAAGTATAGTAAGGCCGTAGATGAGCGATATTCCACGGCCGGTGGGTCTCCTGCCCAGAAGTGCGTGACTCGTCTCGTACATCAATGAGATAGTATGACCCATTGTTGAGGTTTCTGCTAACCACAAAAGGTCCTTCCCATGGAGGAGATAACTTGTGCGCATCCGTCTGATCTTGAATTAGACGTAACACCAAGTCGCCTTCTTGAAACGTCCTGGTCTTAACCCTGCGGCTATGATAGCGACGCAGGTCTTGTTGATAAATCGCCGATCGAGCCGCCGACAGGTCACGCTCTTCATCCAAAGCATCTAACACGTCCTGACGCGCTGTCGCATTATCTGTCTCCACATAAGCCGCCACCCTCGGCGAGTCATGACGTATATCACTTGGTAACATGGCTTCTGCACCATAAACCATGAAGAAAGGCGTATAGCCTGTTGACCTGTTGGGAGTAGTTCTGATGCTCCATAAAACTGATGGCAACTCTTCTACCCAACAACCCGGTGTTCGCTGCGGAGGAACCATAAGCCGGGGCTTGATGCCTTTCAAGATCTCCTGGTTAGCACGCTCCGCCTGGCCATTGGACTGTGGATGAGCAACTGCAGAGACGTCAAGCCGGATGTGCTCGCTTTCACAGAACGCCTGCATAACCCCCTTGGATAGGTTTGTGCCATTATCTGTAATGATACTATGAGGGTAACCAAAGCGGTAGATCAATTTTTTGACAAACTGAACCGCCGTAGCCGCGTCACACTTGCTGACCGGCTCAGCCTCCACCCACTTGGTAAACTTATCCACCGCCACCAAAAGGTGGGTCTTCTTGTCTTTAGATCTCTTGAAGGGCCCGACCATATCAAGCCCCCAGACTGCAAACAGCCAGGTAACTGAAATCATCCACAATTCCCGAGCCGGCACGTGAGCACGTCGCCCGAACCTCTGACATCCATCGCACTTGAGAACCAAGTCTTCTGCGTCCTTATGAGCCGTCAGCCAGAAGAAACCATGTCGAAAAGCCTTGGCCACCAGAGATTTTGAGCCGGCGTGATGACCGCAATCGCTAGCGTGAATCTCATTTAAGATTTCCTTACCTTCTTCAGGTGAAACACAACGTTGAAAAACGCCGGTGACGCTGCGCTTATGTAACTCGCCATTGACGATCGTCATGGACTTAGCTCGCCTTATGGCTTGCCTTGCTAAGGTCTCGTCCTTGGGCAACTCGCCGCGAGTCAAGTACGCCAAGTAAGGCAGCGTCCAGTCAGGGATAGCATGTAGAGCCGCCACCAGCTGCCCCTCTGGGTCAGGTATAGCCAGATCCTCCTCCGAAGGTAGCTTAACCGACGGGTGATATAGCACATCCAAGAAAACGTTAGGCGGCACCGGCTTACGCTGAGAGCCCAGTCTTGACAACGCATCAGCCGCCTCGTTCTTTCGACGATCAATATGATCCACCTGATAACCCTTCTAGTGTCCAGCAATGATGTCCACCGCCTGACGATAAGCCGTCATCCATGGGTCTTTGGAATCCCACGTGCCTGAAACTTGCTGAGCCACGAGGTCTGAGTCACCAAGACATCTAACCCAACTCAGGTTCATCTCCTTAGCCACACGGAGGCCATGAAGTAAAGCCTCATATTCAGCTGCATTGTTAGTACAGGGAAACATCAACCTTAACACATAACAAAACTTGTCACCTCTAGGGGAAGTTAAGACAACTCCAGCCCCTGACCCTTCCAATTGTCTAGATCCATCAAAGTGAATTGTCCAGTATGTGTTATCCGGCTTCTCCTCAGGAGACTTGACAGCCGTGCGAGGCACATATTTCAGATTTAGAGGCCCAAGCTCCAATGCCCACTTAGCAATCCTGCCAGTGGCTTCTCTGTTTTGAATTATGTCTCCCAACGGGGCAGAACTAACCACAGTGATCTGGTGTCCCAAGAAATAGTGCTTCAACTTACGATTCGCCATGAACACCCCGTATATCAGTTTCTGCCAATGTGAGTACCTCTGCTTGGACTCTATCAGAACTTCACTGACGTAGTAAACCGGCCTCTGAACCGGGTATTCCTTCCCTGCCTCCTTACGCTCTACAACAACCGCGGCGCTGACTGCCCTGTTATTAGCCGCCACGTAGAGGAGTAAAGGTTCCTTCTCAGCCGGAGCGGCCAAAACCGGCGGCTCAGACAACTGTTTCTTGAGCGCCTCAAATGCTTCACCCGCCGCCTTACTCGAGACAAAGTTGCCTGTTTTCTTCATCATTTGATACAGAGGAATAGCCTTCTCACCCAGGCGGCTTATGAACCGGCTTAACGCAGCGATTCGACCCGCCAGGCGCTGAACGTCGTTGATGCACGCCGGCTCAGACAAGGAGGTGATAGCCTTTATCTTGTCCGGATTAGCTTCAATGCCACGCTCAGAGACTAGAAAATCCAAGAGCTTGCCTGCAGGAACTCCAAAAACACACTTAGCCGGGTTAAGCATCATCTTGTAAACCCGTAAATTATCGAACGTTTCCTTCAGGTCGTCAAGTAGAGTCTCCTTCTTTCTTGACTTGACCACAATATCATCCACATAAGCATGAACATTGCGCCCAATTTGACTATGAAGACAGTTTTGCACACAACGCTGGTAAGTCGCCTGGGCACTCTTGAGCCCAAAAGGCATAGATACATAGCAGAAAGCACCAAAAGGCGTAATGAAAGTCGTCTTCTCTTGGTCTTTAACTGCCATCTTGATCTGATGATAACCTGAATAAGCGTCCAGGAAGCATAAGCTCTCACAACCCGTCGTTGCGTCAATAATCTGGTCAATCCGGGGGAGAGCAAATGGGTCAACTGGATAGGCCTGGTGAAGATCCGTATAATCCACACACATACGCCACGTGCCGTTCTTCTTAAGCACCAACACCGGGTTAGCTAACCACTCCGGGTGAAAAACCTCCACGATTAACCCCGCTGCTAAGAGCCGGGCCACCTCTTCCCCAATTGCTTTACACCGCTCTTCATTGAAACGGCGAAGGAACTGCTTCATCGGCTGGAACTTAGGATCCACATTAAGGTGGTGCTCAGCGAATTCTCTCGGTACACCTGGCATGTCAGACGGCTTCCATGCAAAGATGTCCCGATTCTCACGGATGAATTCGATGAGCGCGCTTTCCTATGAGGGGTCCATGTTAGCCCCGATAGTGAACTATTGTGATGAGTCGCCCGGTGTGAAATCCACCAGCTTGGTATCATCCGCCGCAAACTTGAGGGGCCACTCAGATTCTGTGTTAGGCTTCTTGAGTGGAGTCATGTCTTCCGGGTCAACATTTTCCTTATAAAATTTGAGCTCTGCTTCTGCACAACTTGACTCTGCATAAGCTGCGTCTCCTTCCTCACACTCAAGAGCCGTCTTCCGATCACCATGCACAGTAATCGTCCCATTCAACCCGGGCATCTTGAGCTGCGAGTAAACATAGCAAGGCCTAGCCATGAACTTGGCGTAAGCCGCTCGTCCAAACAGAGCGTGATATGGGCTCTTGATTTTAACCACTTCAAATCACAAAGACTCCACCCTGTAGTTGAATTCATCACCAAAAGCTACCTCCAAAGAAATCTTTCCCACTGGATAGGCCGACTTGCTGGGCACCACACCGTGAAAAACTGGTTAAGAGGGCTTAAGATCCTTGTCAAGCAAACCCATCCGGCTGAAAGTGTCATAATACAGGATGTTGATGCTGCTGCCACCATCCATAAGCACTTTAGTGAACACATATCCTCCTACTTGGGGGGCAACTACCAAAGCCAGCTGCCCCGGGTTATCAACACGCGGCGGGTGATCCTCCCGGCTTCAAGTTATATCATACTCAGACCACTTCAAATACTGTGGGAGAGCCGGCATGAATGCATTAACCGCCCGCTTGCGCACCTTTCGGTCTCGCTTGTCGAGGCTGGTTGTAAAAACAAGATACTGACCCCCACTGAGCTGTTTCGGGTTAGTTTGGTACCCCGCTTGGTTATTCTGCTGCTGGCCTCCCCCGCCAGACTGCTGATGATGACCTCCTTGATTGCCTTGACCTTGGTATCCGGATCCTGAGCCGCTAGCACCAAAGCCGGCTCTTGATCCGCCAGGCCTTGAGCCGCCTGATGGCCCATTACCGTTATTCCGATGCTGTTGAAGGCTATAATCCCGAAACTGCCGCATAATACTGCAATCCCTCCATGTATGGCCAGCCGGCTTATCAGGCCGGCTGTGCTCCGGACAAGGTTTACTGAGCATCTCTTCCAGGTTGAAAGGAGCTTTGCCCTTGTTAAAGGGTGGCCTGAAATTCCCATTGCCCTTAGCACAATTGTTCCCAGTGCTGGTGTTTGCCACCAATTCCGACCCGCCATCCGGGTTCTTCCGTTTGCCCGGGTTGCTGTTTCCAGCCGCATTTTGCTGTTGACCCTTGCCATTGTTACCTTTCTTCCCCTGACCTGATCTCTCATCATCAGAGCCTGGGTCTTTCATGTTATCAGAGTCTGCATACTTGGTGAGAGCCGCCATGATCTCCCCCATGTCTTGGCATGAGCGTTTAAGCCGGCCGAGCTTCTGCTTCAGCGGCGTAAAATGGCAATTCTTTTCCAGAATCAAAATTGCTTGAGCCACCGTAATCTGTTCCGAAGAGTGGATGATGGTTGAGACACGCCGGACCAAATGATGAGCCGACTCGTCATCACACTGCACACAATGGTCCAAATCCACAATCGTCATGGGCTGCTTGCACGTTCCTTGGAAATTTTTGATGAATTTCGCCTTCAACTCGGCCCAGGAATTAATGGTATTGGGTGGCAAGCCCTTTAACCACGTGCGAGCCGGCCCTTCCAGCATCATGATGAAATATTTGGCACATACTGCATCACTGACGTCCAACATCTCCATGGCCAGCTCATAGCTTTCGATCCAAGCCTCTGGAGGTAGGTCTGCAGTATAATTGGGCACCTTGCAAGGACCTTTGAAATCCTTTGGCAGACGCTCATTCCGTAGAGCTGGCGCTAAGCACGGCACTCCCACAGCCCTGGAGGTTACTCCTGCCCCTACTGAGACGGAAGGGCAACTGTGGGTTCCTGATGAGCCGCCGCCGCCGCCAGAGCCGCCGCCTCTCGCTGTGCTCTCACCCGATCCACCAGCGCCTGAGCATCCAGAGCCGCCCGATCGACTCGCGGCGGGTTCCGATGTCGTTCACTGCTAGAAAATGCCGGCGACTCATAACGCCGGCTGTAGCTGCGGCTGAGGATGGGAGTTGAATGCACGCGGCTCCGGTTGTAAGTATACTTCTCTTGCTGGGCCACCGTCGTCTGCAGGTATCCAATAGCGTTCCGCACCTCTTCTACAAAAGGCGCCTCATCGGCGATGGGGATTGTACCAAGCCGGGTTGCCGCCGCGACCATGTTCTCAGCCGGGTTAGAATAATGACACGGCGGCGTCGGAAAAGGCTGAGGCGGGGTCGGGTTCCGGCGGGGCGGGTCTGGCCGCTGATGCTGAATCGCCACCCGGCTTCCCGGTACTTCCGCCGTCCGGGTTACGGTCAAAGGTACGTTCCGTCCCGTACCTGGCGTGTTGAAAAGATTTCTGGCTTCATACTGATCTGGCAAGCGGGATTGATGCCTCATCCGCTGAACCGCCGCAGCAGACTGCTGCTCTAACTCAAAACGGAAAGCGTCCGCCCTAAGGCGCTCCGCCTCAGCATCCATCTGAGCCTTCAGCGCATTGATTTCCTAATGGACTCCGGTCATCTGGTTCTTCAACCTCGCGATCTCCGCATTACAGGTCGCTTGGTTTTCAGCAGTGACCTCAGTCGCCATCAGGGTTGTAAGCTCATTCATTAGATCCAGAAGAACCTGAGCCGGCGGCCTGCCAGCCCCAGACCCAGTCGCACCGGCGGCTGAGCTGCCAGGAGCCGCCGCTGAACCCGCCATGAAGACGGCAGCACGGTTCGGCGGCTCATAATCCTCTGGCTCATGATACTCCGACTCGGGGTAAGGCTCGACGTAGCCCCCGAGCCCACCGTTGTGAAGCTGATAGATTGATTCCGTCTCTCCGCTCGAGGATCCATCCTCTGAACAGATGAGAGTTTCTTCCCGTGACATAGAACCTTCAAACTCCATGCCCTGGGTGAAGCCGACAAAGACATGCTTCCTGCCCGGATCAGCACGGGCAGGTTGCACGCGTCGTGCGGGTTGCTCGCGCCGGGCCGGTTCGACGATGTCGGTGCAGATGTCCGGCCCGGGTTCAGATCCGCCGATCTTGCCGATGAAGACATGGATTCCGCCGAAGGGGACCCGGAAACCGTACTCAATTGAGTCGGCCTCGGGGCCCCAGCCGGCGTCGTCGATGTAGAGCCGGCCGCGGCGACTCTTGGTCATCCTGCCAACAGCATACCCCTCGATCCCTGGGAGAGAGCCCTTTGAGAACTGAACACCACCGAGCGCTAACCCAACGGTGGGCGCCAACTGTCGTGGTTTTGTCATGGCAGATGTCCGAAGACTTAGGTTCGAGGCCATCGCTAAGGCGGTGGACTCAAAGGGGTTGGTCGAAACGAGGGACACGAGTTTACCCAGGTTCGACCCCTCAAGAAGAGGTAAAAGCCTACGTCCTGCTTCTGTTGTATTGCTTGGAGTATTGATTACAAGGGGGCGCATTCGCTTGACCTAGTTCTCGATTGATTGGTTTCTGTCTAAGCCGCCCCAGGGCCTCACCTTTATATTGGAGGTCGAAGCTCTGGGTTACACGAGTCCTAAACCGACTCATACATCATAATTGATCCTATCTCTAAGCCGCCTTGCCGTCATGGCCAAGCCTTCTCCGGGCGGCTTAACCGCCCGGGTCTTCACACCATCTTCTGTCTCTAGGCCTTCGTCTTGGCCCGTCAGGTAAACCGCCATGCGGCCTGGCCTTCATCTTCTGGCCCACCTTATGGGTCTTGGCTGATGAGCCGCCAGGTATGGCCCGGCTCCTCCTGGGCGGGTCTTACCACGAGGTTATATCCCCAACACCATCCGAGCTCCCTCGATGCATGTCGAACGCTTTAGCGCGTCAATCCGAGGCGCAGCATTGCACGGTTACGGCACCAAGCCGAAGTAGCTGCCTGGCAACGACTCTACAGGCCACAGCCGTATGCAGAGATCCTTCATGGCCGGCTCTGCCATCCTATGCAGCTCCATCAGTTGCTTCATCTGCTCGATCAGAAGAGGAGAGCGCTCGGGGGATTCAAACGGTGCCCAGAATAGCCGAGCCTTATCACCATCCTCCCGCGAAGCATAAAACTTGTTCATGTCCGCTGCACTCATTTGGAGGTCCGTACAGGCGCCTGAGGAACGCCACACCTGGGTGAGCAACGCAAACCTGCTACCTTCAAAGGCACATTGTAGTAAATATGGCTTACCATCCGTGACAGCCTTGACCTGGCGGATTTCTTCTTCAAAGAACCGCCTGTCCACCCGCTCCTTTTGCAGCTCGGATTTCAGCGTGGACAGCTCGGTGGCCTGCTCTTTGCCTTTCTGCTCAAGGGCCTCGCACTTTGTGCTGGCATCCTTGAGCTCCTGCTGCACCTCCTCCACCCGGGCCTCATGCTTATCGCTCGCAGCTTTTAGTGCGGATAGTGCGGCTGCTGCTTGTTCGGCTGCCACCTTCTCATCTACGGCCTCCTGCTTCATCTTTTTTAGCTCGGCCTTGAGGTTCTCGACCTCCGCAGCTGAAGCTATAGAAGCAATAAATGAATAATTACACTGGGTTACACTGGGTTACCTTGTGCCTCGTCGAACCTCTTATTTAGGCGATCGAGCTCCTCATCGGAGCTCTTGAGTTCCGATTTAGCTCGGCAAGCTCCGCGGCATTGAAGGCCGCCGCCGTCGACGAGGCCTGCAAAAAATAAATTAATGAAAATCAGGTTATGTGCGTTCAAACCCTCGAACTGTCAAGAATACGACCCCGTGCTCGGTTTCTCAAGGGCTTTTAGAACAGTGCGGGACAAATGGTGCCTTATGCATCGTTGGTCACTCCGGGGTATTTGACCCCCGGTTGGGTTTTTTCAAACCCACCCAGGGCTCGGGGGCTACTACATATATAAAGATAGCGCAAACTTAACAAAAGTAAACTTTTCGGGAAAAGGGTATTACGTGACTCACCTTGAAGCCCGTCAAGAGACCGTTGATGGCCTCTTTCAGTCCGCTATCAATGGATTGAATACCTTGCAAAACCGCACCCATAAGAGTGCGGTGATCCTCAGAGATGGAGGCACTTGACAAAGCCTCCTCCATCATGACCGGCCACCCAGTCATGGGTGGCACCGGTGGTGACCGGCCAAACCGATCTCTGACGGGGGATTGAGCCGGTAGATCTGGAGGCATAGTGCTCTCCAGAGATGTCCTCGGAGGGGACTGGACAGTATTTCGTCCTCCCTCCTCAGCGGCCAGGGGAGTTTCCCCCTCCTGGCTTTGGCGGTCGAGGCGTTAACCTCGGCCATAACATCGTCACCCCCGCCGCTGGTGTTCGGCTCCAAAGGAGCCGGGCAGGATGACACACCCGCGGCCTCCTTCGCGGCCCCTGGAGGTGTGGGGTGCGACGTAGTCCCACTCTCCGCCAGCTCGGTGGGTGGAGACTCCCCGTCCGATATTTGCTCGGTGGGGAGAACGCGTGGTGGGCTGCAGATTAAAAGGCATTCATCCATTTAAAACATTAAAAACTTCACATAAATGACCTAGGGAGTCTTCGGATTCGTACCTTTGGGCTGGGGGCTTGACCCTTAGTTTCCTTCGGGGAACCCTCTCAAAGTCCTCGGACTCAGCGTCGGAGTCCGAGCTGTCGTCATCCAGGATTAACCTCGGCCTACCCGCCCTCTTCGGGGCAGGAGGAGGTAGATCCTCCGCGACGTCCTGCGATGCCGCCCTCTTTCTTGTGAGGGGGGAATCGCCTTCCCCCCCATCCCCGTGCTCTTCCTCATGAGTAGAGGAGGCATGGGTTTCCTCGGACATAGTGTCCGGCGGATCCCTTATGCGGAGGCCTTCTCGGTTTTTCTTCTTTTCCTTCTTCTCCGGCGCTGTGTACGGCACAACGACGAGCATCGACGTCAGCAGATCCGACCCGGGGACTTCGGGCTGTGGGGCCGGACTGTCCATTTTGACTGCCTTGCTTAGCCACTTCTGTAAAGACAAGAGAAAGGTTGTTCTGCTCTTTGTCAGAGAACAGGGCCAGAGTATTAAAGTTATATCAAACCTGGGTAGGAGGGTTATCGGCGCTTAGGCTCAAGTCCTCCTCCTCGGCTGGCCAGCTCTTCTGGGGCTTGAATAATGCCTTCCACAACTTCTGGTGGGTAGTGCGGAAGAATCCTTGCACCGTAGGCTGGTCCTCGAGCTGATAGGCCCACATTGGGGAAGCCCGGCGCTGGCAGGGAAGAAGACGACGGTGGAGCATGACCTGGACCACATTGACCAGTTCGATCTTGGCCGCGATTATCAAGGAAATGCGCTTCCGCAGTGATTTTACCTCTACGTCCGACCCCCAGTCAAGGCCCTTCTTGAGCCACGAGGTTAGCCTCGCAGGAGGTCCGGATCTAAACTCGGCAGGTGCTGCCCAGTTGGGAAACGTTGCATGGGAAACAAAAAATTTTCCTACGCACACGCAAGATCTATCCATGGTGATGAGCATCTACGAGAGGGAGAGTGAATCTACATACCCTTGTAGATCGCTAAGCGGAAGCGTTAATAAACGCGGTTGATGTAGTCGAACGTCTTCGCGATCCAAATCGCCGAGCGTCCCGCGATCCAATCACGATCCTTCCGATCTAGTGCCGAACGGACGGCACCTCCGTGTTCAACACACGTACGGCTTGATGACGCCTTCACCTCCTCGATCCAGCGAGCGATGGTGAAGTAGTGGTTGAGTTCCAGCAGCACGACGGCGTGGTGATGGTGGTGAGGAACAATCTCTGCAGGGCTTCGCCAAGCGCTACGGAGATTATGACGGAGGAACTAGAGGGTTAGGGTTGCCGCACACGGCTTGGGGAAATCTTGATGTGTCCCGTGTGCTAGCCCTGCCCCTCTATTTATATGTTGAGCCTTGGGGTCTAAACTTGGAGTAAAAGCCTCCTCCGGGTCGGTTTTGCCCGCACAAGGTCGGTTTGGCCCGCAGGGAAAGAGTCCAACTCGGATCCCTGCCGAACCATGCACAGCCGCGCACAAGCGGTAGTACCGCTTCACACAAGCGGTAGTACCGCTTGGGCGGTAGTACCGCTTCACACAAGCGGTAGTACCGCTCGGGCGGTAGTACCGCTTCACACAAGCGGTAGTACCGCTCCGGCGGTAGTACCGCTTCACCAAGCGGTAGTACCGCTAGCGGTAGTACCGCTTACGCGGCAGCAAAACTACTTTTGCACTTTCCAATACCTTGTGGGCTTTATCCCTTTGGCTCATATAAAGTGTTGCTGCACCCGAACACTTCGGTAAACATCCGGAACCCCTTCCGGTGAACTCCGGAACCCTTCCAGAGATCAAAACACTATTATCACATATATCAATCTTTACCTCCGGACTATTCCGGAGATCCTCGTCATGTCCGGGATCTTATCCGGGACTCCGAACAACTTTCGGTCACCAACATAATAACTCAATTATACTAATCGTCACCAAACGTTAAGTGTGTAGACCCTGCGGGTTCGAGAACTATGTAGACATGACCGAGACACCTCTACGGCCAATAACCAATAGCGGGACCTGGATGCCCATATTGGCTCCTACATATTCTACGAAGATCTTTATCGGTCGAACCTCTATGTCAAGGATTCAGTTAATCCCGTATGCTGTTCCCTTTGTTCTTCGGTATGTTACTTGCCCGAGATTCGATCGTCGGTATCACTATACCTAGTTCAATCTCGTTACCGGCAAGTCTCTTTACTCGTTCCGTAATACAAGATCTCGTGGCTAACACTTTAGTCACATTGCTTGCAAGGCTCATTGTGATGTTGTATTACCGAGTGGGCCCTGAGATACCTCTCCGTCATACGGAGTAACAAATCCCAGTCTTGATCCATGCCAACCCAACAGACACCCTCGGAGATACCTGTAGAGCACCTTTATAGTCACCCAGTTACGTTGCGACGTTTGATACACACAAGGTATTCCTCCGGTGTTAGTGAGTTGCATGATCTCATGGTCAAAGGAACAGATACTTGACATGCAGAAAACAATAGCAATAAACTGACACGATCAAATGCTACGTTTACAGTTTGGGTCTTGTCCATCACATCATTCTCCTAATGATGTGATCCCGTTATCAAATGACATCTCATGTCAATGGCTAGGAAACCTTAACCATCTTTGATCAACGAGCTAGTCAACTAGAGACTTACTAGGGACACAGTGTTGTCTATGTACCCACACATGTATTTGAGTTTCCAATCAATACAATTATAGCATGGATAATAAACGATTATCATTAACAAGGAAATATAATAATAACCAATTTATTATTGCCTCTAGGGCATATTTCCAACAGTCTCCCACTTGCACTAGAGTCAATAATCTAGTTCACATCACTATGTGATTTACATTGTAATGAATCGAACACCCATGCAGTTCTGGTGTTGTTCATGTTTAGCCCTTGGAAGAGGTTTAGTCATCGGATCTGCAACATTTAGATCCGTGTGTACTTTGCAAATATTTATGTCGTCCTCCTTGATGTAATCGCGGATGGAATTGAAACGTCACTTTATGTGTCTGGTCCTCTTGTGAAATCTTGGTTCCTTGGCTAGAGCAATGGCACCAGTATTATCACAAAACAGAGTCATTGGGTTAAGTGCACTAGGCACTACTCCAAGATCTGTCATGAACTCCTTCATCCAGACACCTTCCTTCGCCGCCTCCGAGGCAGCGATGTACTCCGCTTCGCATGTAGAATCTGCTACCACGCTTTGCTTGGAACTGCACCAGCTAACCGCACCCCCATTAAGAATAAATACGTATCCGGTTTGCGACTTAGAGTCATTGGGATCAGTGTCAAAGCTTGCATCGACGTAACCCTTTACGACGAGCTCTTGATCACCTCCATAAACGAGAAACATGTCCTTAGTCCTTTTCAGGTACTTCAGGATATTCTTGACCGCCGTCCAGTGTTCCATTCCTGGATCACTTTGAAACCTTCCGACCATACTTATGGCAAGGCTGACATCGGGTCTTGTGCACAGCATTGCATACATGATAGAGCCTATGGCCGAAGCATAGGGGATGACACTCATCTTTTCTCTATCTTCTGCAGTCACTTTGATGAGGACATCCCTACTATGGTTCCATCCCTTGAAGATGAACAACCTGTTGCTGCAAAGAAGACGTCCAATGATGAAATCAGGATTGGACCAACTACAAGAGCTCGTGCTAAGTTACTAGAACAACAGGTGAATTCTCTCTTAGTTGATAATGCTATTTCTTTTAATGAGAGCTTTATACTGCCTAAATCCTTGTGTGTATGTGTCATTAGGTACATTGGAGAGGAAGGCATGGCACGAGGGAGCAAGGAGGAGAACAAGGAGGCAATGCAGCTGGGCTGGGAAAAGGATCTTGGAGTTTCCAGGGCGGTAGTACCGCCCTACACCAGCGGTAGTACCGCTTGAGACGGTACTACCGCCCCTACTACCGTGAAAACTACTGGCATCTTTTGGCGCTAACCGGTAGTAGAGCGGTACTGAAGCGGTAGTACCGCTTGGAGCGGTAGTACCGCATGACATCAGCGGTACTACCGTGCTGCCTGCGCGCAGAGTTTCGGGCTGACAGCCCATGTACCCCTTCGATCTATCTTAGGATATAAATACTCTTCCTTAGGGTTAGTTAGAGTTAGACCACGTTTAAGATAAACCCTAGTTCATGAGATTGCTTGTAAGCATTCATCTTGAATCCTCATCACCAATTCGTATCGATCTGGTGATTATATACTGCCAGTCAAGTGTGATCTGCTGTTCCATTGGGAATTAGTATATTGCAATTCTAACCGTTCGTGGTCGACGGCTGCGTGCGCAAGTGTGTGACGTTGTGAATATCCAAAGGGTTGAGACCTTTTGCATTGGCATCAGGGATCAAGAGAGGGAGAGTTCATCGGCGACATACAAGTTATCCTACACCATCATCATCACCACCGCCGCTTACTGAGAAGATCGGGACACCCCATATCATCTTGGTATCAGATTTCCAGTGTTGCCTCGGTAAGCATCCACCAAATCATCCGTAGATTAGTTGTTTTTCATCCTATCCAGAAAAAGCCTCACAAAAATATTAGGGTTCTTAGTTGTTTGCCATAGCCTAGATTGCATCGTGGATTGGTTTTAGTTGCTGGTCGTTGTGTCTTTCTTTTTGCGTCGCTTTGCCTTCGAATCGATTGATTTTAGTTTCCATCGTAGCTTGCATCGTAGATTGGCTTTTGTTTCGATCCATTATCCTGTTTTGCAAATTCCAATCCATAGCCACAGCCTGTCTACACAAAGGTGTTAGGAACTTACCCACGAGACTAGTTTCCGCTCTACAGGCTGCTCATATAGGTTTTGGTGCTTTGCAAAAACTCGACGTGATCCAAGAACAGTCGCCGCTGCCTGCGATCTATTGTGGCTGAAAAAAAAAAAAAAAAAAGAGACAACGAAAAGAAAGAAAGAATCAATGGCCGGAAGTTGTTGCTATCTATTGCATTGTTGGAATTTTATCGTGCGATTGTGCACTAGTAGAATTGAGCAATCTTGTGCCGGTTTACTTTGAGCATTGCTAGTGTCTCTCGAGTGCATTGCAACACATCTTGTTTTATAGTTGCTTTGCCACATTTTTCTCCACCGTGTGTGTTTCCTGGGGTGTTGTCACACGATCAGCACTAGGACTTGTCTTCGGTGTAGATAGGATACCATACCTAGCTCCACCATATAATCCTGCTCTGTCGTGTGATTGCTCTCATACCCGGGTATTCACTTCATCACATCCGTGCATTAGTCATCCATCTGAACGGGTAAGCATTACTATTCACTTTGGAACGGTAAGATTTCCTTTTCTTGTCAGTTTTGAGTGAGTTGTGAGTGTGCCCCACACAGATTTTGAGTTTTGCACTAACCTACTAATCATGTCTTCTAGTGATGTTGATGTGCTGCAGAAAAAGGCTGATGACGAGTGTGTTTCCTGGAAAGACCATGAAGCTCTCCGCGTTCATTTGACGGGGGCTCTTGATAGATCCGCTGAAAAAATTGAGGCTGATATGCAAGTTATACAAATGAAAGTGGATGCCACTGATACTACCGTCCACGCTATGCAAACTCAAGTCAATGCTCTCCAAACAAGTATACAGCAGTTGACAACTTCAGTCAATGGGCTCCGTGTCGCTCTTGAGCAACGCCAACATGACGACCATGATGATGTTGATAGTGTGCATGATGACAATGATAACATGGTGGGCAATCATGGCCGTGGGCGTGGTTTTCAAGGGCCTGGTCGTCTACCACCACAGGGTGCTCGGCGTGTACCGCTTCCGGAGGATGATGGTTTGGGCAAGCCCAAGTTCACGATTCCTAGATTTGAAGGCTCCACTGATGTTGAAGAGTATCTCACTTGGGAGCTTAAGATGGAGAAATTATGGCGTTTGCATGATTATACTGAAGATAGGAAGGTCAAGCTTGCTTCTTCTGAATTTGATGGTTATGCATTGCGTTGGTGGGATAGCGTGGTGAGTACTCGCCGCGAGGACAATGAGCTTCCTGTTCGTACATGGCGTGAGATGAAGGCGGTGATGAAAGCTCGTTTTGTTCCCACTAATTACTTGCGGACAGTTTTTGATAAATTGACACAATTGAAGCAAGGTTCCATGACGGTTGATGCATATTATATGGAGATGGAGATGTTGATGCAGCGTGCTCGAGTGCGCGAATCTGTTGAGATGACTATGCAACGTTTTCTCCATGGGCTGAAATATAACATTAAGGGTATTGTTAGACATCACCAGTACACTACAATGAATGAGCTGCTCCATCATGCAAGAGAAGCTGAATCCCAGTTGGCTGAAGAAGCTCAAATCAAAAGCCGTTATACTACAGCAGGGCGGTTCTCTAACAGAACACCGCCGCCCCCTAGTGAGGGCGCTGCCAACCGCCCCTCTTCTTCAGCAACCAAACCAGCCTCCACAGTTCCACATTCCAAGCAACTTGCTGCCCCTGTTGCTAGCTCAGGTTCCAATATGTCTACAGCCCGTAATAGAGATATGCTTTGTCATACATGTGGAGGCAAGGGACACTTCAAGCGAGAGTGCCCCAATAGAAAAGTGATGATTGTAAACAATGACAATGAGTATGAGACTGGAGATGATGCTGATCCATATGCTTCAGATGACGATGAGTACACACGTGATGAGGGCATTGATGCTTTTGCTTCTCCAGCACCTACTATTGTTGTTTCGCAGCGTGCTCTTAGTGTGCAGCCACATGTTGATTCACAGCGCTGCAATTTGTTCCAAACAAAAGCACTAGTTGGCCCCAACAAAGCTTGCAAGGTGATCATTGATGGAGGTAGCTGCCGCAATCTTGCAAGCAAGGAATTATGTGCCAAGTTAAATCTGAAATATTTACCTCACCCCAATCCGTATTATGTACAATGGTTGAGTGACAATGGTGAGATGAAGGTGAGTCATATGGTGCGCGTAAATTTTGAGATAGGACCATACAAGGATTCCATTGAATTTGATGTGGTACCTCTGACAGTTTGCCATCTTTTATTGGGTCGGCCATGGCTCTATGACCGTCATGTGCAACACAATGGCCGTGCCAATACTTATCACTTGGAGTTCAAGGGCAAGAAGATCAATCTACAGCCTATGTCACCACAGCAAATTGTGAATGAGTCTCGTCAGAAAACAGAAGTGAATATTGCACAGCCACCTGCACGAGAGAACAATGTAAAAGCCGTGAGTGATAATATAACGAAAAGTGCGAGAGAGCCTAGTTTGCTTATATTAGCCACCCAAAAAGACATGAGAGAATTTCGAGAGGATCCTACAGCCCTGCCTCTTGTGCTTATGTACAGAGGCGAGGTTTTAGTTTCTAATGATACACAATCTGTTTCTCTTGGTGTGTCTACTGTTTTGCAGGAATATGGCGATGTGTTTCCGGAGGAGGTACCAGCGGGGCTGCCACCATTGCGTGGAATTGAGCACCAAATTGATCTTATACCCGGCGCCACCCTCCCCAACCGAGCGCCATACAGGACCAATCCCGAAGAAACGAAGGAAATACAGAAGCAAGTGCAAGCCCTACTAGACAAAGGGTATATTCGTGTTTCTCTTAGTCCTTGTGCTGTTCCTGTTATTTTGGTGCCTAAGAAAGATGGTACATGGCGCATGTGCGTAGATTGTAGAGCTATTAACAACATCACTATTCGATATCGTCATCCTATTCCACGCTTAGAGGATATGTTAGATGAATTGAGTGGTGCTGCTGTTTTCTCTAAGATTGATTTGCGTAGTGGTTACTATCAAATTCGCATGAAGGAAGAGGATGAATGGAAAACTGCTTTCAAAACTAAATTCGGTTTATATGAGTGGTTAGTTATGCCTTTTGGTCTTACTAATGCACCTAGTACCTTCATGAGATTAATGAATCATGTTTTGAGAAAGTTTATTGGTCGTTTTGTGGTTGTATATTTTGATGATATCCTTATTTACAGCCGCAATGACTCTGAACATTGTGATCATATTAGACAGGTTTTGCAAGTGTTGCGTGACAATAAATTGTATGCTAATCTTGAGAAGTGCACATTTGCAAAAGATAAAGTGATATTTCTGGGATACGTTGTATCTAAGCATGGGGTAGAAGTAGATTCATCTAAGATTGAAGCAATTCAAGATTGGCCTACTCCCATGAATGTTAGTCAAGTACGAAGTTTTCACGGTCTTGCTGGTTTCTATCGCCGTTTTGTGAAAGACTTTAGTACTATTGCTGCACCATTGAATGAATTAACGAAGAAAGGTGTGCCTTTTGTGTGGGGCGCAGCCCAAGATCATGCTTTTGATGAGCTGAAACGTTTGCTTACTTCTGCACCATTACTTGCACTACCAGATTTTTCCAAACAATTTGAAGTTGAATGTGATGCTAGTGGTATTGGTATTGGTGGTGTGTTGATGCAAGAAGGTAGACCTATTGCCTATTTCAGCGAGAAACTTTCTGGTGCTAGACTGAATTATCCTGTTTATGATAAAGAATTGTATGCGCTTGTTCGAGTTCTTGAGGTTTGGCAACATTATTTGTGGCCAAAAGAATTTATCATACATTCTGATCATGAAGCATTGAAGTATTTGAAAGCTCAATCCAATTTGCATCGACGCTTAGCTAAATGGGTTGAGTTTATTGAGTCTTTTCCATATATCATTACGCATAAGAAGGGAAAAGATAACATTGTTGCTGATGCTCTCTCTAGGAAGAACATGCTCTTGACACGTCTCGATATTCAAATTCCTGGTTTAGAGAGTTTGTGTGATTTGTATGCAACTGATCATGATTTTGCTGAACCATATCGTTTATGTTTGCTTCGAAATGCATGGGAGAAATACCACATCCATGATCGCTACTTGTTTCGAGCTAACAAACTTTGTGTTCCAGAATCGTCCGTCCGTTTGCTATTGTTGCAGGAATCACATGCAGGAGGATTGATGGGTCACTTTGGGCGTGAGAAGACGTTGCTCATGCTGGCTGATCACTTTTATTGGCCCAAGATGAGGCGCGATGTGGACAGGTTTGTTCGGCGCTGCATTACATGTCACAAGTCCAAGTCCAAACTAAAGCCTCACGGTTTGTATACGCCACTACCTACACCTACCACACCATGGGAAGATATAAGTATGGATTTTGTGTTAGGTTTGCCACGCACTAAAAGAGGTCATGATTCTATATTTGTGGTAGTGGATAGATTTTCTAAGATGGCACATTTTATTGCATGCCACAAAAGCGACGATGCGTCGCATGTTGCTAACCTGTTTTTCAGGGACATCGTACGCTTGCATGGAGTGCCAAAGACAATTGTTTCTGACAGGGACGTGAAGTTTATGAGCTACTTCTGGAAGACTTTGTGGGGAAAGCTAGGAACGAAGTTGCTGTTCAGTACAACATGTCACCCACAAACTGATGGTCAAACGGAGGTGGTGAATCGCACATTGTCCCAATTGCTGCGAGTTATGATTAAGAAAAATCTGCGTGAGTGGGAGGAGTGTTTGCCACATGTTGAGTTCGCCTATAACAGGGCTGTGCACACTACCACCCAGCTTTGTCCTTTTGAGGTGGTGTATGGCTTCAAACCAATTACACCACTAGATTTGCTGCCTCTTCCATTACATGAGAGGGTTAATATGGAGGCATCAAACAGAGCAGATTATGTGAAGAAGATTCATGAGAAGACACGAGAGGCTATTGAGAAGCAAGGCAAGAACATTGCTGCTGCACGCAATCAATCAAGAAAGAAAGTTTTGTTCCAGCCTGGTGATATGGTATGGGTGCATCTTCGCAAGGACAGGTTTCCACAGTCGAGACGTTCTAAACTTCGGCCACGTGGTGCTGGTCCTTACAAGGTGTTAGCCAAGATAAATGACAATGCCTACTCGATTGATATTCCTATTGCTGAATTTGGTGGCGTTAGCAACAGTTTCATAGTTGCTGATTTGTCCCCATGTGACGTCGATGACCTTGGAGCGTCGGGGTCGACGCCTTTTGAAGGGGGGGAGGATGATGAGGACATCCCTACTATGGTTCCATCCCTTGAAGATGAACAACCTGTTGCTGCAAAGAAGACGTCCAATGATGAAATCAGGATTGGACCAACTACAAGAGCTCGTGCTAAGTTACTAGAACAACAGGTGAATTCTCTCTTAGTTGATAATGCTATTTCTTTTAATGAGAGCTTTATACTGCCTAAATCCTTGTGTGTATGTGTCATTAGGTACATTGGAGAGGAAGGCATGGCACGAGGGAGCAAGGAGGAGAACAAGGAGGCAATGCAGCTGGGCTGGGAAAAGGATCTTGGAGTTTCCAGGGCGGTAGTACCGCCCTACACCAGCGGTAGTACCGCTTGAGACGGTACTACCGCCCCTACTACCGTGAAAACTACTGGCATCTTTTGGCGCTAACCGGTAGTAGAGCGGTACTGAAGCGGTAGTACCGCTAGGAGCGGTAGTACCGCATGACATCAGCGGTACTACCGTGCTGCCTGCGCGCAGAGTTTCGGGCTGACAGCCCATGTACCCCTTCGATCTATCTTAGGATATAAATACTCTTCCTTAGGGTTAGTTAGAGTTAGACCACGTTTAAGATAAACCCTAGTTCATGAGATTGCTTGTAAGCATTCATCTTGAATCCTCATCACCAATTCGTATCGATCTGGTGATTATATACTGCCAGTCAAGTGTGATCTGCTGTTCCATTGGGAATTAGTATATTGCAATTCTAACCGTTCGTGGTCGACGGCTGCGTGCGCAAGTGTGTGACGTTGTGAATATCCAAAGGGTTGAGACCTTTTGCATTGGCATCAGGGATCAAGAGAGGGAGAGTTCATCGGCGACATACAAGTTATCCTACACCATCATCATCACCACCGCCGCTTACTGAGAAGATCGGGACACCCCATATCACACTGGGCATTGAGTCTTACTCAACTTCACACCTTGCAAAACAGGCAAGAACCCCTTCTTGGACTGATCCATTTTGAACTTCTTCAAAATCTTATCAAGGTATGTGCTTTGTGAAAGTCCTATTAAGCGTCTTGATCTATCTCTATAGATCTTGATGCCTAATATGAAAGCAGCTTCTCCTAGGTCCTTCATTGAAAAACTCTTGTTCAAATATTCCTTTACGCTTTCCAGCATTTCTATATTGTTTCCAATCAGCAATATGTCATCCACATATAATATTAGAAACGCTATAGAGCTCCCACTCACTTTCTTGTAAATACAAGCTTCTCCGTAAACTTGTATAAACTCGAACGCTTTGATCACCTCATCAAAACGAAGATTCCAACTCCGAGATGCTTGCACCAGTCCATAAATGGATCGCTGGAGTTTGCAAACTTTGTCAGCATTCTCTGGATCGACAAAACCTTCTGGTTGCATCATATACAACTCTTCCTTAAGGTAACCGTTAAGGAACGCTGTTTTGACATCCATCTGCCAAATTTCATAATCGAAAAAGGCAGCTATTGCTAACATGATTCTGACGGACTTAAGCATCGCTACGGGTGAGAAGGTCTCATCGTAGTCAACTCCTTGAACTTGTGAAAAACCCTTTGCCACAAGTCGAGCTTTATAGACGGTGACATTACCGTCCGCGTCCGTCTTCCTCTTAAAGATCCATTTGTTCTGAATGGCCTTACGCCCTTCAGGTAATACTTCCAAAGTCCATACTTTGTTTTCATACATGGATCCCATCTCGGATTTCATGGCCTCTAACCACTTCTCGGAATCCGGGCCCATCATCGTTTCTCCATAGCTCGTAGGTTCATCGTTGTCTAACAACATGACCTCTAAGACAGGGTTGCCGTACCACTCGGGAGCAGTACGCGTCCTTGTCGACCTACGAGGTTCGATAGCAACTTGATCCAAAGCTTCATGATCATCATCATTAACTTCCTCTTCAGCTAATGTAGGCTCCACAGAAACAACTTTCTGCGCTGCGCTACTCTCAGGTTGAAGTAAAGGTTCAACAACCTCATCAAGTTCTATCTTCCTCCCACTCAATTCTTTCGAGAGAAACTCTTTCTCAAGAAATGTTCCGTTTTTAGCGACAAACACTTTGCCTTCGGATCTGAGGTAGAAGGTATACCCAACTGTCTCTTTTGGGTATCCTATGAAGACGCATTTCTCCGCTTTGGGTTCCAGCTTTTCAGGCTGAAGCTTTTTGACATAAGCATCACATCCCCAAACTTTAAGAAACGACAGCTTTGGCTTCTTGCCAAACCAAAGTTCATATGGCGTCGTCTCAACGGATTTCGATGGTGCCCTATTTAAAGTGAATGCAGCTGTCTCTAATGCATAACCCCAAAACGATAGTGGCAAATCGGCAAGAGACATCATAGATCGCACCATATCCAATAAGGTTCGATTACGACGTTCGGACACACCATTACGCTGTGGTGTTCCAGGCGGTGTCAATTGTGAAACAATTCCACACTGTCTTAAGTGACTGCCAAACTCATAACTCAGATATTCTCCTCCTCGATCAGATCGTAGGAATTTAATCTTCTTGTTACGATGATTCTCAACTTCACTCTGAAATTGTTTGAACTTTTCAAATGTTTCAGACTTGTGTTTCATTAAGTAAATATACCCATATCTACTTAAGTCATCAGTGAAGGTAAGAAAGTAACGATAACCACCGCGCGCCTCAATACTCATCGGACCGCACACATCAGTATGTATGATTTCCAATAAGTCACTTGCCCGTTCCATTGTTCCAGAGAACGGCGTTTTAGTCATCTTGCCCATGAGGCATGGCTCACATGTGTCAAGTGATTCAAAATCAAGTGACTCCAAAAGTCCATCAGCATGGAGCTTCTTCATGCGTTTTACGCCAATATGACCTAAACGGCAGTGCCACAAGAAAGTGGTATTATCATTATCAATTCTACATCTTTTGGCATCAATGTTATGAACATGTGTATCATTACTATCGAGATTCAATAAGAATAAACCCCTCACATCGGGTGCATGACCATAAAAGATATTACTCATATAAATAGAACAACCATTATTCTCTGATTTAAATGAGTAACCGTCTCGCAATAAACAAGATCCAGATATAATGTTCATGCTTAACGCAGGCACCAAATAACACTTATTTAGGTTCATCACTAATCCCGATGGTAATCGAAGAGCGAGCGTGCCGACGGCGATCACATCAACCTTGGAACCATTTCCCACGCGCATCGTCACTTCGTCCTTTGCCAGCCTCCGTCTATTCCGCAGTTCCTGTTTTGAGTTGCAAATATGAGCAACTGCACCGGTATCAAATACCCAGGCACTACAACGAGAGTTGGTAAGGTACACATCAATAACATGTATATCATATATACCTTGTTTGTTGTTGGCCGCCTTCTTGTCAGCCAAATACTTGGGGCAATTCCGCTTCCAGTGTCCAGTTCCCTTGCAATGAAAACACACAGTTTCTGGTTTGGGTCCAGCCTTGGGTTTCTTCACTAGAGGAGCAACTGCTTTGCCACTCTTCTTGGAGTTACCCTTCTTACCCTTGCCATTCTTCTTGAAACTAGTGGTTTTATTGACCATCAACACTTGATGCTCCTTCTGAATTTCAGACTCAGCGGCTTTCAGCATCGCAAACAGCTCGGAGACTGACTTGTTCATCCCGTGCATGTTATAGTTCAACACGAAGCTCTTGTAGCTAGGTGGCAATGATTGAAGAACTCTGTCAGTGATAGCCTCTGGCGGAAGGGGCATCCCTAACTCAGCCAGACGGGTGGAGTACCCAGACATTCTGAGCACGTGATCACTGATAGACCCGTTCTCCTCCATCTTGCAAGTATAGAACTTATCGGAGATCTCATATCTCTCGATCCGGGCATTCTTCTGAAAGATAAACTTCAACTCCTGGAACATCTCCTATGCTCCATGACGTTCAAAACGTCTTTGAAGTCCCGGTTCTAAGCCATACAACATTGCACATTGAACTATTGAGTAATCATCAGAACGAGCCTGCCAGGCGTTCACAACGTCTAGAGACTCAACTGGAGCGGGTGGATCACCAAGCGGTGCATCAAGGACATAAGCTTTCTGGGAAGCCGTAAGGATAATCCTTAGATTACGGGCCCAGTCCACAAAGTTACTTCCATCATCTTTCAACTTAGCTTTCTCTAGGAACGCATTAAAATTCAGGGGTGCTACTGCGCGAGCCATGATCTACAACATAAATATAGCAAAGACAACTTAGACTATTGTTCTAGATAATGAGTTTAGTTAATCATATTATTTAAAAAACTCCCACTCAAATTGACATCCCTCCGGTCATTCGAGTGTAACATGATCCAAATCCACCAACTCAAGTCCGATCATCACGTGAGTTGAGGTGGTTTCAATGGTGAACATCTTCATGTTGATCATATCTACTATATGACTCATGTTCGACCTTTCGGTCTCTTGTGTTCCGAGGCCATGTTTGTACATGCTAGGCTCGTCAAGTTTAACCCGAGTGTTCCGCACGTGCAACATGGCTTACACCCGTTGTATGCGAACGTAGAGTCTATCACACCCGATCATCACGGCGTGTCTCGAAACGACGAACTTTCGCAACGGTGCACACTTGGGGAGAACACAATTTATCTTGAAATTTAAGTGAGGGATCACCTTATAATGCTACCGTCGTCCTAAGCAAAATAAGATGCATAAAAGGATTAACATCACATGCAAATCATAAGTGACATGATATGGCCATGAACTTGTGCTTTTGATCTCCATCTCCAAAGCACCGGCATGATCTCCATCGTCACCGGCATGACACCATGATCTCCATCATCTTGATCTCCATCAACGTGTCGCCATAAGGTTGTCGCGCCGACTGTTGCTTCCACGACTATTGCTAACGTTTAGCGATAAAGTAAAGCATTACATAGCGCTTAATGATTGACACGCAGGTCATACAATAATTAAAGACAACTCTATGGCTCCTGCCAGTTGCCGTACTCATCGACATGCAAGTCGTGATATTCTATACAACACATGATCATCTCATACATCACATATATCTCATCATGTAATTGGCCATATCATATCACATCATACCCTGCAAAAACAAGTTAGACGTCCTCTAATTGTTGTTGCAAATTTTACGTGGCTGCTACGGGTTTGCAAGAACCGTTCTTACCTACGCAAAACCACAACGTGGTGTAGTGATTGCTTTTTGATCTTCTAAAAGAACCCTCTTCATTGAAATCGATTCAACTAAAGTGAGAGAGACAGACACCCGCTAGCCATCTTTATGCAACAAAATTACATGTCAGTTGAAGGAACCTGTCTCGCGTAAGTGTGCGCGTAATGTCGGTCCGGGCCGCTTCATCTCACAATACCACCGAATCAAATATCAACTAGTAACGGCAAGCAATATGTATACACCCACGCCCACAACTCGTTTGTGTTCTACTCGAGATCTCATCTACGCATAGACCTGGCTCATGATGCCACTGTTGGGAAACGTTGCATGGGAAACAAAAAATTTTCCTACGCACACGCAAGATCTATCCATGGTGATGAGCATCTACGAGAGGGAGAGTGAATCTACATACCCTTGTAGATCGCTAAGCGGAAGCGTTAATAAACGCGGTTGATGTAGTCGAACGTCTTCGCGATCCAAATCGCCGAGCGTCCCGCGATCCAATCACGATCCTTCCGATCTAGTGCCGAACGGACGGCACCTCCGCGTTCAACACATGTACGGCTTGATGACGCCTTCACCTCCTCGATCCAGCGAGCGATGGTGAAGTAGTGGTTGAGTTCCAGCAGCACGACGGCGTGGTGATGGTGGTGAGGAACAATCTCTGCAGGGCTTCGCCAAGCGCTACGGAGATTATGACGGAGGAACTAGAGGGTTAGGGTTGCCGCACACGGCTTGGGGAAATCTTGATGTGTCCCGTGTGCTAGCCCTGCCCCTCTATTTATATGTTGAGCCTTGGGGTCTAAACTTGGAGTAAAAGCCTCCTCCGGGTCGGTTTTGCCCGCACAAGGTCGGTTTGGCCCGCAGGGAAAGAGTCCAACTCAGATCCCTGCCGAACCGTGCACAGCCGCGCACAAGCGGTAGTACCGCTTCACACAAGCGGTAGTACCGCTTGGGCGGTAGTACCGCTTCACACAAGCGGTAGTACCGCTCGGGCGGTAGTACCGCTTCACACAAGCGGTAGTACCGCTCGGGCGGTAGTACCGCTTCACACAAGCGGTAGTACCGCTCCGGCGGTAGTACCGCTTCACCAAGCGGTAGTACCGCTTACGCGGCAGCAAAACTACTTTTGCACTTTCCAATACCTTGTGGGCTTTATCCCTTTGGCTCATATAAAGTGTTGCTGCACCCGAACACTTCGGTAAACATCCGGAACCCCTTCCGGTGAACTCCGGAACCCTTCCAGAGATCAAAACACTATTATCACATATATCAATCTTTACCTCCGGACTATTCCGGAGATCCTCGTCATGTCCGGGATCTTATCCGGGACTCCGAACAACTTTCGGTCACCAACATAATAACTCAATTATACTAATCGTCACCAAACGTTAAGTGTGTAGACCCTGCGGGTTCGAGAACTATGTAGACATGACCGAGACACCTCTACGGCCAATAACCAATAGCGGGACCTGGATGCCCATATTGGCTCCTACATATTCTACGAAGATCTTTATCGGTCGAACCTCTATGTCAAGGATTCAGTTAATCCCGTATGCTGTTCCCTTTGTTCTTCGGTATGTTACTTGCCCGAGATTCGATCGTCGGTATCACTATACCTAGTTCAATCTCGTTACCGGCAAGTCTCTTTACTCGTTCCGTAATACAAGATCTCGTGGCTAACACTTTAGTCACATTGCTTGCAAGGCTCATTGTGATGTTGTATTACCGAGTGGGCCCTGAGATACCTCTCCGTCATACGGAGTAACAAATCCCAGTCTTGATCCATGCCAACCCAACAGACACCCTCGGAGATACCTGTAGAGCACCTTTATAGTCACCCAGTTACGTTGCGACGTTTGATACACACAAGGTATTCCTCCGGTGTTAGTGAGTTGCATGATCTCATGGTCAAAGGAACAGATACTTGACATGCAGAAAACAATAGCAATAAACTGACACGATCAAATGCTACGTTTATAGTTTGGGTCTTGTCCATCACATCATTCTCCTAATGATGTGATCCCGTTATCAAATGACATCTCATGTCAATGGCTAGGAAACCTTAACCATCTTTGATCAACGAGCTAGTCAACTAGAGACTTACTAGGGACACAGTGTTGTCTATGTACCCACACATGTATTTGAGTTTCCAATCAATACAATTATAGCATGGATAATAAACGATTATCATTAACAAGGAAATATAATAATAACCAATTTATTATTGCCTCTAGGGCATATTTCCAACATGCCCAGCCCTCGTCCCTTGGTTCGGTGATGTAGAACCATTCCTTCTGCCAGATCTTGATTGTATCGATGAAGGTACCGTCCGGCCACTCGACGCGGGGGAGCTTACTGATTACCGCCCCTCCACAGTCTGCGTGCTCACCCGCGACTATCTTCGACTTGACATTGAAAACCTTGAGCCACAGGCCGAAGTGTGGCTCGACCCGCAGGAAGGCTTCGCAGATAATGATGAATGCCGAAATATGCATGAAGGAGTTCAGGGGAAGATCGTGGAAATCCAGCCCGTAGAAGAACATGAGGCCCCTAACAAAGGGGTGGAGCAGAAAGCCCAGTCCCCTGAGGAAGTGGGGGATGAAGACCACCCTCTCGCCTAGCTTCGGGGTGGGGACCACCTCGTTCGCCTCCGGAGCACGGTGGAAGACGTTGGCGGGGAGGTAGCCGGCGATCTTTAACTCCCGGATGTCCTTGTCGGTGACCGTGGAGGCCTCCCACTTGCCCATAGAGCTCGAACCCGCCATGGCTGAGTCCGGAGGAGAGATTGAGGGAGAACTAGATCTAAGCTTTTTGGAGCTTGGGAAGATTGAGGAAGCGAGGGATGCGAATGGAAAGCGTGAATAGGCCTCGGGGTTTTTTCCCCTTTTATGAGGCGTGACGCTCATGAGCCTCCCTCTACTGCGCCGCGAGTCTCTCCGCTTCCCGAGATATCCATGCCGTTACGTACGCGTGAGAAAACCTAGGGCATTAATCATGTCCCATGTGAAACGGAGTACGATCTATACATTGATGAGTCATGCTAATGTAAAAACGGCCTCGAACCACGAATTAAGTTTTTATAACTGGTTCAGCGGTCGTGATAGGCCACGACCCTTCGTCAAAATGGGCTGTTAGAAAACACTGTTTACGCTTCGACGTTTGGCCTTTGGGGCTAAGCAACTCATGGCGTCCGGACGATCATATGACCGGAAAAATTATGCGTCATCGGGAGCCGGACTAGTCTCAGCCGATCATTAATGGGAAGAAGAACTCACCCCGCAAGCCGAAGACTCCGATCACGTGGAACTGCCGGTGTTGTGACCCTTGGCGTTGGGGGCTAGTTCGGGGGCTACTGAGGGAGTCCTAGACTAAGGGGTCCTTAGGCTGCTGGCCTATCTCCCAATAGGCCGGCTTGGTGGGCCGCTCTCTGACTATCGCAGGAAGGGCCGGGTACACGACGACCCCGTGTTCTAGAAGGAAGCCTCGAAGGCGCGTCATGCACTCCAAGTCAAGATGAGGAAATCAGCATCTCCATCCCCGGCAGGAGACCTATCATGTGTAAACCCTAGGTACCCCCCGGTGTCTATATAAACCAGGGAGGTTTTAGATTGTAGGGCAGAGAAACTCATCTAAGGTTTTAGCTATTCGATCACGTGGTAGATCAACTCTGTAACCTTCATACACATCAATATAATCAAGCAGGACGTACGGTTTTACCTCTATAGGAGGGCCTGAACCTGGGTAAACATCGTCTCCTTCGTCCCCTGTAACCATCGATCTTAGACTCACAGCTCGGGACCCCCTACCCGAGATCCTCCGGTTTTGACACCGACAGTGGGCCCATGATATCAACGCGGCGGAACCTGCGGCAGAAGAAAGGAAACCCCTCAAATGGTCCAACACTCCCATCATCTTTGACGCTAAGGACCACCCTGACCGCATCACTGTCGTTGGGTGCGTGCCGTTGTTGGTGTCACCAACAATACGCAACCTCAAGGTCACCAAGATGCTCGTTAATAGTGGGGCCGGGCTGAATCTGATTTCGCCAAACGTGATCAAGTGCCTGCAGATCCCTAACTCAGATCTCAAGCCGATGGGATCTTTCTGTTCGAACACGCGGTACGCTACGCTAGCGCCAAATAAAATTTTCTACCACGCAACCAAGAACATGCTGTTGGAAATAGATCACAGGATCGGGTTTACCACTAGACACATAGTCACCGCAGCAGAAGTAGAGTTGGTGATGCGTGTAGTCGATCAGCCGATTCGTCTCCTCCTCCTTTAGCCGAGAGTGATCTCCCACGAACAGCTCCTCAAGGATCCCTCGAACGGTTCGTCACGGATCCCTCGAACGGTAAGTCCAAGCACCGCAGATGCGATGCCTCCAAGGTATCCACATGTACGGGGGCAGCGTCGGCCGGCGGACTGCTAGGTCTGATCGCACGGCATGATGGCATGGGAGTGGCGGTGGCTGTCAAGGGGAGAAAAAGGATCAACCCTAAAAGGTGCGCCCACTCCCCTTTATATAGATCTCCGAGATGGGATCAACACTTGAGGCCCACGACGAGTCTGGTCCCATTTTCCATTCGGATCCAATCCGAATGGGCTGCAATCCCTTAAGTGTGCGACTCTATAGGTTCACTTACACATGGACATGACCCGAGTCGATAGTCCGTAGCGGCTCCTAGTAGAATGTGCCAACTCCATGTGTGTTTAAATTCGTTAGACGAACCTCGACAATGTGTCATATACAACATTCATTTTGCCTCATGATATAGGTTGTAGAGCTCAAGGCGAGTACTTGTCACCCTTGTGGTAGCTCGATATCTCTTCTTGACACCGTGATGCAGATTCCCGAACTGGGTTAGCACTTAACCCATGTCGCATGGCCATGCTTTCTGAATCTGATCACACGAGAGGGCCCAAAGAATATCTCTCCCACGGAGGGGCAAATCCCATCTTGGTCAACCATGTCTCGTGGCATGTCTCACGACTCACCCGAAAGCTACCTTTATAACTACCCAGTTACGGAGTAGCGTTTGATAGACCCTAAGTAAGTCGATCCTCATCCCGAGAACATGCCAGGACCTCAGGTCTAGGACATGGCATATACATTGTACTTGAGACTAACAGATGACAATGTCTCACTGTCCGACTCGGTGATCTCAATCCCCGAGTACTTACTATCAGTTTATCATCTCTATGCACATGACTTGTGAAACGTTCATACATCTCCATCATAACTATAATTTTTGCTTGTTCCATGCTGTTATATTATCATTCTTGGATGTTTTACAATCATTTTATAGCAACTTTATATCATTTTTTGGGACTAACCTATTAACATAGTGCCAGTTGCTATTTTCGCTTTTTTTTACTTTGCAGAATATCAGTACCAAACGGAGTCCAATCGCGACGAAACTTTTTGGAGATTTTTTTTGGACCAGAAGAAGCCAATGGGCCAAAGAAGTTACCAGGAGGGAGCCCAGGCCGCCCACAAACTACCAGGGCGCGCCAGGGGCCCCGGGTGCGCCCTGATGGGTTGTGGCCGCCTCGGGAACTCCCTCCATAGCCTCTGATGCCTATAAATTCCCAAATATTCCAGAAACCCTAGGAGAGTCAAGGAAAAACACATCCAGCCGCCGCAAGTTCCAGAACCATGAGATCCAATCTAACACCATCACGGAGGGGTTCATCATCCTCATTGGTGCCTCTCTGATGATGTGTGAGTAGTCCACCATAGACCTACGGGTCCGTAGGAACTAGCTAGATGCCTTCCTCTCTCTTTTTTGATTCTCAATACAATGGTCTCTTGGAGATCTATTTGATGTAAACTTTTGCGGTGTGTTTGTTGGGATCCGATGAATTTTGAGTTCATGATCAGTTTCTATCCATGAATATTATTTGAGTCTTCTTTGATCTCTTATATGCATGATTACTTATAGCCTCATATTTCTTCTTCGAATATTTGGTTCAGTTAGGCCAACTAGATTGATTTTTCTTTCCATGGGAAGAGGTGCTTTGTGATGGGTTCGATCTTGCGGTATCCTTTCCCAGTGACACAAGGGGCAGCATGGCACGCATGTATCGTTGCTATTAAGGATAACAAGATGGGGTCTATTCCTACATGAATAGATCTTGTCTACATCATCTCACCATTCTTATTGCAGTACTCCATTTTTCCATGAACTTAGTACACGAGATGCATGCTGGATAGCGGTCGATGTGTGGAGTAATAGTAGTTGATGAAGAATCATTTCGGTCTACTAATCTTGGACGTGATGCCTATATAATGATCATCGCCTTGGATATCGTCATGATTATTTTATCTTCTATCAATTGCCAAAGAGTAATTTGTTCACCCACCGTGTGCTATACTCATGAGAGAAGCCACTAGTGAAACCTACGGCCCCCGGGTCTACTTTTCCAACATATTGCTTTCCGATCTATCTTTTTCCTGCTTTTGTTTTCAGACCTTGCTGCACTTTTTATTTGCCTCTTTTATTTTGTGTTCTTAAGAGATCTATGTATCCAATCTATCATATCCTAATCTATCTTTTTACCTTAGAGAGATTAACAACCTCTCTTTCGCGACGGGTTGCAAGTATTTGTTCTTTGTGTGCAGGTGCTGTTTACGTAGATGTTGGAGATCCTCCTACTGGTTCGATACCTTGGTTTCATAACTGAGGGAAATACTTACCGTCGCTGTGCTGCATCATCCCTTCCTCTTTGGGAAAATACCGACGTAGTCTCAAGCCACGTCAACGGAATTTCTAGTGCCGTTGCCGGGGAGGAAGCGGTCTCTTCTACGTGCCAATCTCTGGCGCCGAGGAGACACCATCATCATCTATCAGGTTCCTAATCACAAATCTCATCTCCTTGCAATTACATTATTTGCCATTTGCCTCTCGTTTTCCTCTCCCCCACTTCACCAAATTTGTCGTTTTATTCGCCTTCTTTCTCATTCGCCTTTTTTCTCGCCGGATCTCTTTTTGTTTGCTTGTTTGCTATCTTTGCTTGTGTTGCCATGTGCCTTCTATTTTCTTGCATCTTCGCTTGCTAAAAATCTATTGATATGGATCCTCATCCACTTGCTAGTCTTTTCAAAAGACCAAATTATGATGAACCAATTGCTAGTGAGTTGAGTGCACTTGATTATATTTATGAAGTTTTGTTTGAAAATCATGAATCTGAAATTTTTGATGAAGTGTTGAAAGAAGAAATTTATAAGGTGATTCTTGATAGCTCCTTGATTGAAAAGCATGATTGCAATGATGTTACTATAAATTCTATTAATGTCAATTATATTAATGATATGCAAAGCCACAAGCTTGGGTATGCTATGCTTGATGAAGATGATATTTTTAGTCCCCCAAGTTTTGATGAGCAAATTTATTATGATTGCATGCCTCCTATTTATGATGATGGTGATGAAACGTATGCTATAATGAGTAATGATAACCATGAAACTTATCATCATGGTTTTAATTTGCAATGTGGTTATGTCAATCAAGTAACTCATGATAGTTATTTTGTTGAGTTTGCTCCTACTACCATGGATGAAAAGGAATTTGCTTATGTGAAGAGTAATGAAAATGCTATGCTTGTGCATCAAGAAAAGAATGATTTATGTGATAGTTATATTGTTGAATTCCTTCATGATGCTACTGAAATTTATTATGAGGGAGGAACATATGCTTGTAGGAATTGCAATAATATCAAGTTTCCTCTCTATGTTATCAAAGTTTTGAAGTTATGCTTGTTTTGCCTTCCTATGCTAGTTGATTCTTGTTCCCATAAATTGTTTGCTCACAAAATCCCTATGCATAGGAAGTGGGTTAGACTTAAATGTGCTTGTCATGAGATTCATGATGCTCTCTTGCATATTTCAATTACTACTTTTTATGTGAGCATCATTGAAATCATTATGCCTAGCGAGGGGCGTAAAACGATAGCGCTTGTTGGGAGGCAACCCAATGAATAAATTCATTTTCTTTTTCTTTTTCTTTTTTTGAGTGTTGACACAATTATGCCTCTGTTATGATTGTGTTTTTATGTTTTATTTAGTGGTTGTGCCAAGTAAAGCCTTTAGTATGATTCATGAGATGAGTAGAAACAATGCTGAATCTGAAAAAGAAACTTTGTCTCCAGTGTGCGAATTTTCATTTTTTACTGGACCGCGCTAATGAGCTGAAATTTTAACACAGTATTGCTCTTGACGTTGTACCAATTGTCGGTGTCAAAACCGGCGGATCTCGGGTTGGGGGTCCCGAGCTGTGAGACTAGAATCGATGGTAACAGGAGACGAGGGGGACAAGGTTTTACCCAGGTTCGGGCCCCCCTATGGAGGTAATACCCTACGTCCTGCATGATTATGTTGATGATATGAGGATTACAGAGTTTATCCACCTCGAGATCAAGTAGCTAAAACCCTAGATGAGTTATGTTGGCCTACAACCTAAAACCATCCGGCTTATATAGACGTCGGGGGTACCTAGGGTTTACACATAGTCGGTTGCACATCAAAGGGAAAAACATGGCTATCTATTCTCGACATCTTGGAGAACACGCCATGGCTCCTTGAAACTTCCACCTTGGCGACGGGGCCCCTGGTCTTCCAATGCTCATCCCGTGGCCCACATAGTCCGGCCCATGATAAACAGGTTGGCTATCCGAGGACCCCTTAAACCAGGACTCCCTCAGTATATCCCCGGACTAGCCTCCAACGCCGAGGTATATTCGGACAATCTTGTACACTGAAGTCTTCGGCTTGCGAGGCGAGTCCCTCCATCCCTTCTTATTCGGCAACCATCCTATCATCGGCGAAATCCCAAACGTCACGGGATTGCTGGGTCCACAGTAATAGTGTTTCTTGGTCTTCGCGCATCGTGGGGAGACGAGCGGTTCAGTAGCTTTTTACAAAACTACCCCTCCCAGAAAGGGTGCACCACCCATTTAAACAAACTGAATCGTGGCCCAAGCCACATCTTCTTCTTCCCCATCGGAAAAAACCTTCAGCGAAAGGTCTCCACCAAAGATGGCGAGCGCCCCCAGTTCCTCCTCGAATCCTTACGGATCCCGTCCTGGGGACTGGACAACTTGCTCCATGTCGCTCCTTCAACTTCGCGACCTCGAAACCCAAGGGTACCTTCCCTCCTCGGATCTGACAGCTGTCCGCGCCGGTTTGTCTTCATTCAACGGCGAGGCCCTCGCAGAGAATTTCCCCCATCCACAAAAGGGGGAGCATGTATGTTTTGTGCCCTTCCTCCTGCGAGGTCTCGGGTTTCCCATTCATCCGTTCCTGAGAGGGTTACTGGCATATTATGGAATCCAGCTCCACCACCTCACCCCAAGGTCTATTCTGCACATCTCGTGCTTCGTCGCCCTTTGCGAGATGTTCCTGGGCTGCGAGGCACACTTGGAATTGTGGAGGAAATACTTTTGCCTTGTCCCTCGGACTCGAGACAAGACAATTTTTGAGGTCAGAGGAGCCGAAGTAAGTCGCATAGCGGGGACGGGATATCCCGTGGGGACGCCGAAGGAGTCCAAAGTATGGACTTCGGAATGGTTTTATATCGAGGACGTCCCTTTATTCGATCCAGCTCGGAGGGGTCTGCCCGAATACTCCGACGCCCCTTTGAAGAAAAGGTACAACTGGCACCCGAAGAGCTTGTCCCAAGGGGACAACGTTGAGGTGCAGCGCTTAGCAGCCCGTGTGAGGGTACTAGCCCATCATCAGCTGACCATGATAGACGTCATGACCGCCGCCATCACCCGGTGCGTCCAACCCCTCCAACTGAGGATACACCCCTTGTCGTGTTACAACGGGACAAGCGACACTACTCGCTCCCGAAGATAGGGTCCTGCCGATCAAACAGCATTAGCCGCCGCACTTGCCGACCTATACAAAGGGGAGCAAAAAGATTTCATTCGGCGATCGACCAAGGAAGGATACTCAAGCCACAATCCCATCGAATGGGTGAGCCTTTCAACCCTGTGACCACAATTCGGGTTCTCAATTTGTCCCTTTTTGACCGAAGTCTTTTATCTTTACATGAACAGGAATGGAGGAGCTTTATTGAGACAGTTAACTGTCCGGCCCCTCAGCCCAAGGACTATTCCCGCGATGATGATCCAGGCTACCATGAAGACCCAGATCTATCAATCGAGCTCGAAGACGGGGTTTTCTACCAGGAGGGCCTTGACGGCTCCAAGGTGGCAATCATAGCCGATTACCCTGGATCCTTCCCTTCCCCTGCGACAAGCAAGTAGAAGAAGAACTCGTCCCACGAGAGGCAAGTATCCTCCACTGACCCCAACGCGCCGGCTCCTACACCCAAGCGCCGTAGGTCGGCGCGACATGCATCGGCAACGGCGGCAGTGCCTGGATCGGAAAGCAACAGGGATCTGACAAATGAGCCGGTCGTGGGGGCGAGTCCGCCTACGAGTTCATCCCAGAGGTATTTCGCTCGACCGTTTGATTTAGTATCATGATTGATAAAGTATCACAAGAGACCTCTTTGTCAAAATATTCAGGCAAAGAGTTCGGCCATCCCCCGCCGAGGACGTCGCCAGGACGTCCGGCGGTGCTCAAGATTCCAGGCCTTCCGCCCATGCTAAACCTGCTACGGTGGCCCCCACCATCAATCCAGCCCCAGCCGATTCTGGTGACGCCATATCCATCACCAAATCCGAGGTTGGGAGCGCTATGCATCATCGGCGGCGACGAGAAGCCCTGCGTCATCCGGCCTTCTCCGAACAAGAGTTCGGTGCTCTGCGTATAGCGGACGCACACCTCGGAGCCGCCCGAGCTGGGTTCGGGGAGGCCATGAAATTGATATCATCCAGCCTGCAGGTGAGTAATCGATTATTAAAGTCCGAACACTCGTGTAAACCCAGTAGCCCCCGAGCCTTAAATTGGTCGGCACGACCGAATTAAGGATCCTTGTATTGTTTTACTGCTAATGCAGAACTCTAAGCAACAGGGCGAGCAACTGGCCAAGGAACTGGAAGCCAGCCGAACACAGGTCGGGTTTGTGAAGGTCGAGTTGGAGCAAGTCAAGAGCTTTACTCGGGAGGCACATGGTGAGTATATCTGTTCTGCTGATCTTAGTATATTCCCATGCTTACGCGAGGGTACTATGTAGCATCTGAATCAATAGGGCAATTACAAAGAGATTTGGATGTAGCTCGAGAATCTCAGAGATATGCCGAGTCTCAGCAGGAGGCTGGCTGTCGTGTTTTACAACGACACCTTGAAGAGAAGAACTGACTTAAGGAGGAGAACAAACGGCAAGCCGAAGAAATTGAGAGCTTAAAGACTCAATTGGCCCAGGCCCAAGGAGAAAACCAGAAATTACAGAGAGGCATGTTCGGTAAGTGTGATTCTAACATCAGAAGGTATTTCCTATGAATGAGGTGTAATACGCATGCCGTGACTCATGTACAGGTCTCCTGTCTGGGCGACCCGAAGAAGAAATCGGATACTACCAGGGAAGTCTTCTGAAGGAGCTGTCCGCCCTTCATGAGCGGGCTCGGAAGGCCATGAAGAGCATGGTGAAAGCATTGTGGCCCGCCGAGCATCCTCCGGAGGGGATGACCGAACTAGTCGATCGGTTCAAGGGAGCCCGAAGTAGGTTTGAGCTGTGGAAGACATCGGCTTGTCAGGAGGGAGCGCGAGAGGCGTGGGCGATGATCAAGACCCGCTATACCGGACTTAACCCCGATCATATGGCTCAGGTTCGGCCGGTAGGGTCAGATGGACAAGAAGTGCCGCTCCACCTGGTATACGACAAAGTGATGCCTGCCGCCTGTCTTTCACAAGAAGATTGCTCCCTGGACACCATAATCGATAATCTCGATCGGCAGCCAGATGTATGATTATATGTAACTATGTACTAATAATCGGGGAATTGCTCCGTCTGTGTTGTGAACTTTGTCTTAACCGGCCATCGGCTTCGGCCTCCCGCGCTAAGAGCTTGGGAGTGTTCCTTGTAAATTATCACCCTAGGGGGAGTGAATTATGTTCGGGGAACCAGGCAATTCGGCCATGTGGTACGAACAGACAGAAAGCACACAGGGAGATATGTTATATTACTGCTTAGCGTAAGAAACATCTTCCGAAGAAAATAGTACCCATATCGATACCTTTCTTCAGGGTGCTACGTAAATCGTAGACAAAAGGCCGTATACTGTTAGTATGCGACTAAGGGCTTTTGTAAGAGAAGAAGCCCGAGTAATGGTCATGACGACCATAGTCTTATTAGTTGATTCCGTCGTAGCCGATCAATTGTCTACTGAAGATAGCTAGATTTTGGCTTCACCCGTCTGAGGTACGTATCCGGATGACCCGGTCGTAACAATCGCAGAGGTGCTCCCTTTACCCTCTATCCGAACAATCGGGAACGTAGAGGGTAAACAGAGGAGCGAGGCAACCCAGCTTGGCAAAGTCTTAGTTCGAATTGATGCATATGATGGCTTACAAACGACAACGAAAACATGCGCACACAATAGGTGTGAACAAATGCTTATAATATAAAAGCCTTGGCTTCGGAAAGAAGCCCCCAGGTGCTGTGTTCGGTTTTAACACTTAAGAGTGTAGGCCGAAAAATCTTAGTACAAGATCGGTTGAGCCAAACATAGAGTTGGGAAGAAAAGGAAAGAATTCAAAACCTGCCAAAAATCAAGGTGGGAGGGAAAGAAAACAACAAAGAAAAGAAAGAAAAAGGGAGTGTAAAGAGTATGACGACACCGGCCTAGCCGTAGAAGCGCCGAAGACGAGCTGCGTTCCATGGGTTTGGTTCAAGGCGGTTGTCCGACGGGTTCCGAAGGCGGTACGCCCCTCCTGCGAGTACTTCGTCAATTATGAAGGGGCCTTCCCATTTCGGCTTGAGTTTATGCTTCTGCTTCTCCGGGAGCCGTAGGACGAGTTCGCCCACGTTGTATGCCTGTGCCCTGACCTCCCTGCTCTGGTAACGTCGGGCTGCTGTTGATAAAAGGTAGAATGGGCCCGAGCTATGTCGCGCTCCTCTTCCAAGGCGTCCAAGTCGTCTTGCCGATCTAACTCGGCCTCCCTTTCTTCATACATGCGCACCCTTGGCGCATCATGAATAATGTCGCAGGGGAGGACTGCCTCTGCCCCATAGACCATGAAGAACGGCGTATATCCCGTTGATCTATTCGGGGTGGTGCGCAAGCCCCATAGAACGGAGTTGAGCTCCTCAACCCAATGACAGTCGGACTCGTGAAGAGACCGGACCAAACGTGGCTTAATGCCGCTCATAATGAGGTCGTTTGCTCGTTCGACTTGACCATTGGCCTGCGGATGATAGACCGATGCATAATCGAGCTTAATGCCCATTTTTGCACACCAGTCTTTGACCTCTTGGACCGTGAAATTGGGTCCATTGTCCGTTATTATACTGTGCAGGACGCCGTAACGGTGTACCACGCCGGATATAAAGTCGATTACTGGTCCGGACTTGGCTGACTTGACAGGTTTTGCCTCTATCTATTTGGTGAATTTGTCCACCATGACCAGTAGGTATTTATTTTTCTTGGTCCCCCCTTTAAGTGGTTCAACCATATCCAGCCCCCAAACCGCGAAGGGCCAGGTAATCGGAATAGTCCGAAGAGCTGTTGGGGGCATGTGACTTTGATTTGCGAAAAGTTGGCACCCCACGCAGTGCTTGACAAGCGACTGGGCGTCCGTCCGAGCTGTGGGCCAGAAAAAACCATCCCGGAAGGCCTTGCTGACCAAGGCTCTTGCTGCAGAATGATGACCACCCATCCCTGCGTCGACTTCGGCTAATAGCTGCCGACCTTCTTCCTCAGATATGCACCGCTTTAGTATTCTGGTGGTGCTTTTCTTGTATAGCTCACCCTCGTGTACCTTGTAGGCTTTGGATCGCCGAATTATGCGCCGCGCCTCCGTCTGATCGTCGGGGAGTTCTTTGCGAAGAAGGTAGGCGAGGAAGGGCTCGGTCCATGGCGCGATTACTGCCATGACCTCGTGAGCCGAAGGCATTTCGTCCATTACGGAACCGCCAATGATTTGATTGTCTGGTTCGTTTATAGGGGGAACAACCTCGTCCGCACCAGTTAGATCGGCGCCCTTATGATCGTCCTGCCAAACCACGGAGGGCGTAAAGAGCCGTTCCAGGAAAGTGTTTTTTGGGACTGGGTCATGTTTGGCCCCCAGGCGAGCCAATATGTCGGTGGCTTGGTTGTTATCTCTAGCGACGTGGTGAAATTCCGGCCCCTCGAACCGTGCAGATATCTTGAGGATAGCGTCTCTGTATGCCGCCATCTTCGGGTTTTTGGCATCAAATTCGCCGTTGATTTGGGAGATGGCCAAGTTGGAGTCTCCCCATACCTCCAGCCGGCGTATGCCCATTGATGCTGCCATCCGAAGACCGTGCAATAGTGCTTCATATTCGGCTTCATTGTTGGAATCGGCATACATGATCTGTAACACGTATCAGACGTTGTCGCCTGTGGGGGATGTGAGGATAACCCCAGCCCCCAGTCCGGCCAAAGTTTTAGAACCATCGAAGTACATTGTCCAGTGGGAGTATGTACTATATTCCCTTGGGAGCTCGGCCTCTGTCCATTCGGCGAGGAACTCTGCCAATACTTGAAACTTGATAGCTCGTCTTGGCTTGTAAGCGATTTCAAAGGGAAGGAGCTCAATAGCCCATTTAGCTATTCGGCCCGTGGCGTCCCTGTTGTTGATTATATCATTCATGGGCACTTCGGATGCCACCGTAATCGAGCACTCTTGAAAATAGTGCCCGAGTTTCTGCGATGCCATAAATACTGTGTAGGCTATCTTTTGGTAGTGCGGATATCTGGACTTGCATTGCGTTAGTACTTCTGACACATAATATACTGGCTTCTGTATCTGGAATTTGTGTCCCTCCTCCTCTCGTTCGACGACGAGCACTGCGCTAACAACCTGGTTGGTTGCCGATATGTATAATAACATGGGCTCACCCGCGCCTGGTGCTGTGAGTATGGGGTTACTTGCCTGGAGTGTCTTAATCTCTTCTAACGCGGCCTTTGCTTCCTCGGTCCATTCGAAATTCTTGGTCCATTTCAGCAATTTGTAGAGCGGTAAAGCCTTTTCACCAAGGCGGGCGATAAAGCGGCTTAGCGCCGCCACGCAACCAGCTAACCTCTGGGCGCGGATTTTAGCCGGATTTGCTTCTATTCCTCTATGGGAGACGATGAATCCAAGCAATTTACCAGTAGGAACTCCGAATACGCATTTATCCGGATTGAGCCGTATGTCGTACTCGCGTAAGCTGGCAAAGGTTTGCCTTAGGTCGTCGATCAGATGGCTGACGTGTTTGGTTTTGATTACCACATTGTCTACGTATGCCTCGACTATTCTGCCGACTTGTTTTGCTAGACAAGTCTGGATCATGCGCTGGTACGTAGCCCCAGCGCTTTTTAGCCCGAAGGGCATAGTGTTGAAGCAGAATGGCCCATAAGGGGTGATGAATGCTGTTGCCACTTGATCGGATTCCTTCATTTTAATCTGATGGTATCTGGAATAAGCGTCGAGGAAACACAACGAGTCGTGTCCGGCTGTGGCATCAATAATCTGGTCTATGCGTGGTAGGGGGAAAGGGTCCTTAGGGCAGGCCTTGTTGAGGTCTTTGAAGTCAACACACAGCCGCCAGGATTTATCTTTCTTTGGTACCATAACCAGGTTTGCCAACCATTCAAGGTGTTTAATCTCCCGAATGAATCCGGCCTCTAGCAGTTTAGCTAGTTCTTCACCCATAGCTTGTCGTTTGGGCTCGGAAAAGCGGCGCAGGGCCTGCTTAACGGGCTTAAAGCCTTTGATGATGTTCAGGCTATGTTCGGCCAGCCGCCGTGGGATTCCGGGCATATCAGAGGGGTGCCTGGCGAAGATGTCCCAGTTTTCTCGCAAGAATGTTCGTAGCGCTTCGTCCACTATGGGATCGAGCTGAGATCTGATGGACGCTGTCTTGTTGGGGTCCGTCGGGTGCACCTGAAACTTAATGACTTCCTTTGCCGGTTTGAAGGACGTGGGTTTGGGCCTTTTACTGAGGATCACATCGTCCCTGTCTACTGTTGACCGAAGTGCGGTCAGCTCTTCTGCAGCAAAGGTCTCAGCTAGAGCCTCGAGGGCGAGCGCTGCTGTTTTGTTTTCGGCCCGTAGGGCTATATTCGGATCACTAGTGGTTGTGATCACTCCGTTTGGTCCTGGCATCTTAAGTTTCATATACCCATAATGTGGCATAGCCTGGATATTTGTGAAGGCGTCACGTCCCAACAAGGCTTGGTAGCCGCTGGGGAAGGGCACGATATGGAAGAGGAGTTCTTCGGAGCAGTAGTTGCCGGGCGTGCCGAACACCACGTCCAGGGAGATACGTCCTGAACAGCGCGCCTCTTTCCCCAGGATGATTCCCTGGAAAGTTGTGTTGCTATGCTCGATGCGAGATCGGTCGAACTGCATTTTTTCTAGAGTATCTTCGTAGATTAGGTTTAAACCACTGCCGCCGTCCATTAGCACCTTGTGTAACCTGAAGCCATCAATGACGGGGTTCAGGACTAGTGCGGCCAGTGAATGACTGGGAAGAATGGCTGGTCGGTCAGCATCTCCGAAGGTAATGGGTATGTTTGCCCATATGCACTTGTTGCTACCACGTGATATATCTGTTCGAGTTCTTTAAGAGCTCTTTTCCTCCTGTTCCTTGAAGGGAATGTTTCGTAGATCGTCTGGACTTCGGCGTTATATTCTGACGGCGCGGTGGAGCGCCTGTTCGGCGGTGGTGCCTCAAGAATGGCTTCACCGCTTTTCGCGATCTACCTGATGACCCAGCAAGCTCTAAGGCTGTGAGTCGGAGCTCTGTTCAGCAATACAGAATGTATAGGGCAAGGTCTATCCAGTAGTCCATCTAGGATGGTACTGTCCCCTGGAAGGGGCCTGTTTCTCTTTTTGGTGGGCTCAAGTTTGGCTAGCCGCGTCGGAGGTATCCTCTTTTGCCGATCTCCTCTAGGGTATTCGGTAAAGGTTGGTTCGGAAAACAGCCGCTCGGCTTGCCAAGTGCTTTCCATGGCACAATACTTCTGTACCAAAACTGTCAGCTCGGCGAAGTCACAAATGTGCCACCATGCCAGGGTGTTGAAAATCCCTTTGTCATGGCAGTTGCGAATGAAGGTTGCCATTATCTCTTGATCACTGAGGCCCCGTACTTTGTTTTTGGCGAGGAGGAGTCTAGCCCAGTAATGATGGACCGATTCTCCTGTTAACTGCTTAATGTCCCGCAAGTCCGAAGACTTGGGCTCTATTGGAATGCTTGAGTGATTGGCTTGGGAGGTGGGTGGGAAAAAAATTGATTCCATGTCACAATGGGGGTTTGAGATCACAGACTCCGAACTGTGCGATAGATCTGAGACCGGTGACGACCTGTTTCCGCAGCGGACTCCAGACTTTGGGCTGCAGGCGAGGTCTCGGTGATCAGAGACTGAGGTATAAACCATTTTTAATTCTGGTCGCTGGGGGGACGAGCCCCCGGCCGGACACTCGACGGTGGCGACAAGGTGGGTGACCGTGGGGACGCGAATCTCCCTATCGACGGGTTTAAGCCCGAGCCGGTCATAGACCAAGATCTGGTCATCGGCCATACGCATGGCCTCCATCCGATCAAATAACTCGTTGAGAAACGAGGCGATGGTAGGGTGCGTGTCGCTGAAGCGAGTGGGGTCGGTATGCGGCGTTGCAGTTCCGGAGTCGCGCGAGAGCGGTCCCGGATTCTGTTCAACTATGGTAGATCCGGTCGCAACGACCGGACTGGGCGGTCCAGACAGCCCGGGGATGACAACCTCCTCATCGGAGGTGGGTCCCGATGTCTTCGGCGTTGAGGCGTCGGGATCTGCGGGCTCCTCCGTAGGAGTCAAGGGTTCCACAAAGACGAGTTCTCCCCGTGAATCAGCAACGAACTCTAAGGTTCCGAACCTGATTCCTTGATCGGGGGAGAAGTTTCTGATCTGGCCTAGCTGGCTGATCGGGCAAGCGTGTGACAAGACATCACCACTTGCGAGGATCTGACTCGGGGCGAGAGTCCCCTGAGTGCAGATCTCATTGCTTGTGACTAGGCAAGCCATCGATTCCTTCTGGCGATCACAGCGGAACTCTCAATGAAAGCACGAATGTCGGTGTCAAAACCGGCGGATCTCGGGTAGGGGGTCCCGAGCTGTGAGACTAGAATCGATGGTAACAGGAGACGAGGGGGACAAGGTTTTACCCAGGTTTGGGCCCTCCTATGGAGGTAATACCCTACGTCCTGCTTGATTATATTGATGATATGAGGATTACAGAGTTGATCCACCTCGAGATCAAGTAGCTAAAACCCTAGATGAGTTCTATTGGCCTACAACCTAAAACCCTCTGGCTTATATAGATGCCGGGGGTACCTAGGGTTTACACATAGTCGGTTGCACATCAAAGGGAAAAAACATGCCTATCTACTGTCGACATCTTGGAGGTCACGCCATGGCTCCTTGAAACTTCCACATTGGCGACGGGCCCCCTGGTCTTCCAATGCTCATCCCTTGGCCCACATAGTCCGGCCCATGAGAAACAGGTCGGCTATCCGAGGACCCCTTAAACTAGGACTCCCTCACCAATGTTTCAGAATTTGTAGAGTTACAGAAGTTTGGTTAGAGTACAGATTACTTCAGACTGTTCTGTTTAAGACATATTCTTTTTCTGTTGCATTGTGTGCTTGTTTTGATAAATCTATGGGTTGTATTGAAGGGTATAAGCCATGGTAAAGTTAAAATACAGTAGGTATAATGCAATAATAAAATTTGAATGGGTTTGCAACAGTACTTAAAGTAGTGATTTACTTTATTATACTAACGGATCTCACAAAAGTTTTGTTGAGTTTTGTGTGATTGAAGTTTTCCAGTTTTGGGTGAGATCACGATGGATGAAGGAATAAGGAGACAAAAGAGCCTAAGATTCGGGATTCTATAGCACCCCCAAGATATATCCAAAGAGAAACAAGCAACTAAGCTTGGGGATGCCCCGAGTGGCATCCCCCACCATCGGTATTTTACTTGGAGCTATATGTTTATTCGTCACATATCATGAGTTTTGCTTGGAGCGTCTTGTATCATTTGAGTCTTTGCTTGCTTTGCTTTTTATTTTGTCACTAGTATCCTTGCTGGACACACCTATTTGAGAGAGCCAAAATTATGCTATGATTTTTTAGAATTGCTCTACATGCCTCACTTAAATTTTTTGAGCTATGGAATTGCTCTAGTGCTTCACTTATATCTTTTTGAGCACGGTGTGCTTGGAAATTTTTGAGGAAATCCTCTCATGCTTCACTTATATTAATTTGAGAGTTAGTAAATTTTGAAGAAATCCTATCATGCTTCACTTATACTATTTTGAGAGATGAAACCTTTATGCTCATGTTCTTCACTTAAATTTGTTTGAGCTTGTCAAAAGCAATGGCAATATATGAAACTAGCCCCAAAGTGATAGATATCCAAGGAGGATATAATAAAAAATTTCATGAAGATCATTGGACAAATTAAATTTGATTCCTTGTAATAGTTTTGAGACATGATGACAGTAATATTTGAGTCATGTTAGTGAGTAATTATGCTTTAGTAAGAATATTGATATTAAGGTTTGTGATTCCCTATGCAAGCACGAAAAGTCAATAGTTATGCAATGAAATTACATCCTACTTATGGTGCATTATTTGGTGTTAGTTATGCTCAATGCTCGTTTATGTGAAGTTTTGTTTCTTGGTTGGTTGCTTCTCAATCCATTTGCTAGCCTCCACTTGTACTAAGTAGAAATACTACTTGTGCATCCAAAATCCTTAAACCCAGTTTTGCCTTATGAGTCCACCATACCTACCTATATGCGGTATTTCCATGCCGTTCTAAGCAAATTTGTATGTGCCATCTCTAATTTTCAAAATAAATTACCTTTTTGTGTGCCCGTACCGCTCATGAAACGGTAGGGGGTATCCAATATTTTTCCATGCTAGATGTGTTATTCTCAAGATGAGTGTTTATTCACTTGTCATTGCACGAGAGTACGGCGGTAATAGGGATGCCCAGTCCCGAAATGAAAAAAACTTACTTTATGTTGTCAAAATAATAAATTCCTTGGAAAGTCTTGGTATGGAAGGCAGCCGTGGGTACGGTCAGCCATGGATTGTGAAAGAATGGTGGAAAAAGGAATAAACTTTACTTTATGTTTGGGAACCGCCTATGATATATCTAGCATGGAAAGTATTGCGAAATACTTTGTCATTTTTGTTGACAGGAAAGGCATGCCACCCAAAAAAAATTCTCTCTCAATTTAAACTTTGAGCTCTGGCACCTCTACAAATCCTGACTTCCCTCTGCGAAGGGCTTATCTATTTACTTTATGCAATTTTTAATTTTTATTTGAGTCTCCATCTTCTCTTATAAAGCACCAACTAGGGGGCACTATGATCATACTTGAGCATTGGGTGTAGTTAATATTTGAGTGTGTTTCATGAATGGATCAATGATTGAGCATGATGGGCTAGGGATAACTTTCTTTAGTTTCGATATTTTGAAAGACATGGTTGCTTGTTGGCATGCTTCAGTATTAAAGTCTTTATGTCAAAACTGACTATTGCTTTGAACCATCTAAAAGTCCAAATGTACATGCTACAAAGAAAAGAATATGTGATGAACATGTTAGGCAGCATTCCACATCAAAAATTATGTTTTTATCATTTACCTACTAAAGGACGAGTAGGAATTAAGTTTGGGGATGCTGATACGTCTCCAACATATCTATAATTTTTGCTTGTTCCTTGCTGTTATATTATCATTCTTGGATGTTTTACAATCATTTTATAGCAACTTTATATCATTTTTTGGGACTAACCTATTGATATAGTGCCAAAGTGCCAGTTGCTGTTTTTGCTTGTTTTTTACTTTGCAGAATATCAGTACCAAACGGAGTCCCATAGCGACGAAACTTTTTGGAGATTTGTTTTGGACCAGAAGAAGGCCAGTGGGCCAAAGAGGTTACCAGGAGGGAGCCCAAGGCGCCCACAACCCACCAGGGCACGCCAGAGGGCCCGGGCGCGCCCTGATGGGTTGTGGCCGCCTCGGGAACCCCCTCCACCGCCTCTGATGCCTAAAAATTCCCAAATATTCCAGAAACCCTAGGAGAGTCGACGAAAAACACATCCAGCCGCCGCAAGTTCCAGAAACGCGAGATCCAATCTAACACCATCACGGAGGGGTTCATCATCCTCATTGGTGCCTCTCCGATGATGTGTGAGTAGTCCACCATAGACCTACGGGTCCATAGGCAGTAGCTAGATGGCTTCATCTCTTTCTTTAGATTCTCTTTACAATGGTCTCTTGGAGTTCTATTTGATGTAAACTTTTGCGGTGTGTTTGTTGGGATCCGATGAATTTTGAGTTCACGATAAGTTGCTATCCATGAATATTATTTGAGTCTTCTTTGATCTCTTATATGCATGATTACTTATAGCCTCGTCTTTCTTCTTTGAATCTTTTGGTTAGTTAGGACAACTAGATAGATCTTTCTTGTCATGGGAAGAGGTGCGTTGTGATGGTTTCGATCTTGGGGTGTCCTCTCCCAGCGATAGAAGGGGCAGCGAGGCACGCATGTATCGTTGCTATTAAGGATAACAAGATGGGGTCTATTCCTACATGAATAGATCTTCTCTACATCATGTCACCATTCTTATTGCGTTACTCCGTTTTTCCATGAACTTAATACACTAGATGCATGCTGGATAGCGGTCGATGTGTGGAGTAATAGTAGTAGATGCAAAATTGTTTCGATCTACTAATCTTGGATGTGATGCCTATATAATGATCATCGCCTTGGATATCATCATGATTATTAGATCTTCTATCAATTTCCTAACATTAATTTGTTCACCCACCGTGTGCTACTCATGAGAGAAGCCAATAGTCAAACCTACGGACCCCGGGTCTACTTTTCCAACATATTGCTTTCCGATCTATCTTTTTCCCGCTTTTGTTTTCAGATCTATTATTCCAAAAACCCAAAAATACCTTGCTACACTTTTTATTTGCCTCTTTTATTTTGTGTTCTTGAGAGATATATCTATCCAATCTATCATATCCTAATCTATCTTTTTACCATAGAGAGATTGACAACCTCTCTTTCGAGTCGGGTTGCCAGCAGACAGCCCCACTTCCAGCACAGAAAATGACGGTAAAGGGACACTTTGCCGTCTGCTTTATAACAGCGTACGACAAACATCTTTGCCATCTGCCATGTAGGACCTGTAGACGGTACAGCGAGTGGACGGCACAGTAGTAAGGTTTGCCCCGTTAGGTGGCTAACGACATCGTTTGCCGTCCGCCCGCAGACGGCAAAGAGTCGAGCTCCTTTGCCGTTTGCCCGAGACAGCAAAGTGACTAGGTGGGCTACTGCAATGCTTTGTCGTCTGCCAGCTGACAGCAAAATGTCTTACTTTGCCGTCTGCCAGCCGACGACAAAGTGACCAAATGGCTCAGACATGGTGCTCCCAGGTTGCACAGGTTGCTGCCACATGTCACCTTTGCCGTCGGTGGCAGACAACAATGTTACTGTATTGCATATTTTTTGTTTGTTTTCTGTTAATTCCTTGCATTTGCACAGCACATATATGATATATATACATTTTCAAAAAGAGGCATAGGCCATGTATCCAACATCATCATGAAAGAGGCATAGGTCATGTAATCCAACATCATCATGGAATATTTCACAAGATAACACATATGCTAGCAAAATACATAGTTTGCAAGTGAATCAAAATGCATAGGCTAGCAACATATCCATGCTTCCATCAATGAAAACAGAAAGTAAACACTAGTAGTCCATCAATGGTAGCTTCCAAGTGAATCAAATCTACAAAAAAAGAAGTAATTAAGACAGTTAGAAGAAGAAGAAGACTAGAAGAAGAAGAAGAAGAAGACTAGACGAAGAAGAAGAAGACTAGAAGAAGAAGAAGAAGAAGGAGAAGACTAGAAGAAGAACAAGCAGAATAAGAAGAAGAAGAAGAAGAAGAAGAAGAAGGAGTAGAAGATGAAGAAAAAGAGCTAACTTAGGTAAATAGGGCAAGTATTAGGTCATTATTAAGGTAATTATGCCATTTTGAGCTAACTAAGCTTATTATGTCAATTTGGAGGAAAACAAGCTAAGTATATGACACTTATGACCTAACCAAGGTTATTATGCTATTTTTGACCTAACTAAGCTAATTATATCATAAGTGAAGTAAATAAGCTAAATTATGTCATTTTGGAGGATAATTAGCTAAGTATGTCTTTCTTTGGGAAAATGAGCCAAGTAAGTGGCATATTAGGGCTTACCGTCCTCGTCATCACGGAGGTGAAGCACCAGGGTTTCTCGGGCCGGTTTCACCTGGAGAAGGATGACCTGGAGAAGGGTCGTGCGATGCGGCTCGGGAGTTATGCTGCACCAAAGATCATTTGCAATGTCTCGTTAGCATGATTACACTAAAATGTTAATACTAGTAACTAATGACCAATCAAATGAAACTCACCGTTCCCGTCGCGGTAATGACTGGCATCGGCAGAGGGGTTTGGCCGGTCTTGTCGCCCATAGACTGCACATATGGTTTTGACAAGTCAATCATATTAGTTATTAATTTAACGAACATTACATGCATGATTTGGCTAATATGAAGAAGAAACTTACCACGAAGAGCTCGTACATGGCCCGGTGAGACGCCTCGTTCTGTGCCCTCTCCTCCTCCAACAACCTAGCCGTCCTCTCCTCGAACTCCCTCTCCTTCTCCGCCGCCTGCCGGTCCCTATCCTCCAGAAGCGCCTGGGTTGCCTCTCTCTCTTTCTGAAGAGCAGTCTCCAACACAACTCCTCGTTAGCATTGTAATCATCATTGTTCGCACACACAATGTAATGGAGGAAAGATATCTGAGTCTGTATAACTAACCATGATGGCGAGCTCTACTGGCCCTGGACGAGGCCTTATCTCAGGATAGGAGCTCGTTTGGCGCGCCTTGATCTCCCGGAGAGTGCGAGAAGACCGTATAAGTCCATCTCCAATGGCTATCAAGCCATGGGGCCTCCCGCTGCTAGCTATCATGACCAGCTCTGGATCAATAGGATCCTGGCTTGGGTTAAAGTCCTCCCCTTTCCTCGCCTTCCCCTCATCTCTGTACCTCATGAGCTTGTGGTGGGAGGAGATGTTGGTGAAGTTCTCGGGATGATCGAGGTCAGACTCAGAGAATGCCTTGGCCTTCTTTTACGAGGCAGTATGGGCCATGACATAGAGGTCGTACACCTCTGGCACCTCCGTGTTATTGTAGTGCGCCTAAAAGAGAGGAACAAAGTATTAGTATAGGGCTCAAGCTAGTATCAAGAATGAATTGCATGAATCATGAAGCAAACCACATACCCAGTTCCGCCCGAACTGATATAAGTTGGCGCTGCCTTGATGGTGTGGCACATCAACCATTTTGGCACGCCGGTCCATGGCATTGTTGTGGACGGCTAGCCATTCGTTTGAGCACCACTCATCCAGCAATGCCTCCCAACAAGCCATCTTATCTGCACACCATCTCGGGGGCACCTAAGTTAGTAAAGAGAAATTTTAGCGCTACGCCTACGAATCAAATCAAGGAAACTAAGTACAAGGCTTTAAGAATATGATATGGGGTGTCCCGATCTTCTCAGTAAGCGGCGGTGGTGATGATGATGGTGTAGGATAACTTGTATGTCGCCGATGAACTCTCCCTCTCTTGATCCCTGATGCCAATGCAAAAGGTCTCAACCCTTTGGATATTCACAACGTCACACACTTGCGCACGCAGCCGTCGACCACGAACGGTTAGAATTGCAATATACTAATTCCCAATGGAACAGCAGATCACACTTGACTTGCAGTATATAATCACCAGATCGATACGAATTGGTGATGAGGATTCAAGATGAATGCTTACAAGCAATCTCATGAACTAGGGTTTATCTTAAACGTGGTCTAACTCTAACTAACCCTAAGGAAGAGTATTTATATCCTAAGATAGATCGAAGGGGTACATGGGCTGTCAGCCCGAAACTCTGCGCGCAGGCAGCACGGTAGTACCGCTGATGTCATGCGGTACTACCGCTCCAAGCGGTACTACCGCTTCAGTACCGCTCTACTACCGGTTAGCGCCAAAAGATGCCAGTAGTTTTCACGGTAGTAGGGGCGGTAGTACCGTCTCAAGCGGTACTACCGCTGGTGTAGGGCGGTACTACCGCCCTGGAAACTCCAAGATCCTTTTCCCAGCCCAGCTGCATTGCCTCCTTGTTCTCCTCCTTGCTCCCTCGTGCCATGCCTTCCTCTCCAATGTACCTAATGACACATACACACAAGGATTTAGGCAGTATAAAGCTCTCATTAAAAGAAATAACATTATCAACTAAGAGAGAATTCACCTGTTGTTCTAGTAACTTAGCACGAGCTCTTGTAGTTGGTCCAATCCTGATTTCATCATTGGACGTCTTCTTTGCAGCAACAGGTTGTTCATCTTCAAGGGATGGAACCATAGTAGGGATGTCCTCATCATCCTCCCCCCCTTCAAAAGGCGTCGACCCCGACGCTCCAAGGTCATTGACGTCACATGGGGACAAATCAGCAACGTTGAAACTGTTGCTAACGCCACCAAATTCAGCAATAGGAATATCAATCGAGTAGGCATTGTCATTTATCTTGGCTAACACCTTGTAAGGACCAGCACCACGTGGCCGAAGTTTAGAACGTCTCAACTGTGGAAACCTGTCCTTGCGAAGATGCACCCATACCATATCACCAGGCTGGAACAAAACTTTCTTTCTTGATTGATTGCGTGCAGCAGCAATGTTCTTGCCTTGCTTCTCAATAGCCTCTCGTGTCTTCTCATGAATCTTCTTCACATAATCTGCTCTGTTTGATGCCTCCATATTAACCCTCTCATGTAATGGAAGAGGCAGCAAATCTAGTGGTGTAATTGGTTTGAAGCCATACACCACCTCAAAAGGACAAAGCTGGGTGGTAGTGTGCACAGCCCTGTTATAGGCGAACTCAACATGTGGCAAACACTCCTCCCACTCACGCAGATTTTTCTTAATCATAACTCGCAGCAATTGGGACAATGTGCGATTCACCACCTCCGTTTGACCATCAGTTTGTGGGTGACATGTTGTACTGAACAGCAACTTCGTTCCTAGCTTTCCCCACAAAGTCTTCCAGAAGTAGCTCATAAACTTCACGTCCCTGTCAGAAACAATTGTCTTTGGCACTCCATGCAAGCGTACGATGTCCCTGAAAAACAGGTTAGCAACATGCGACGCATCGTCGCTTTTGTGGCATGCAATAAAATGTGCCATCTTAGAAAATCTATCCACTACCACAAATATAGAATCATGACCTCTTTTAGTGCGTGGCAAACCTAACACAAAATCCATACTTATATCGTCCCATGGTGTGGTAGGTGTAGGTAGTGGCGTATACAAACCGTGAGGCTTTAGTTTGGACTTGGACTTGTGACATGTAATGCAGCGCCGAACAAACCTGTCCACATCGCGCCTCATCTTGGGCCAATAAAAGTGATCAGCCAGCATGAGCAACGTCTTCTCACGCCCAAAGTGACCCATCAATCCTCCTGCATGTGATTCCTGCAACAATAGCAAACGGACGGACGATTCTGGAACACAAAGTTTGTTAGCTCGAAACAAGTAGCGATCATGGATGTGGTATTTCTCCCATGCATTTCGAAGCAAACATAAACGATATGGTTCAGCAAAATCATGATCAGTTGCATACAAATCACACAAACTCTCTAAACCAGGAATTTGAATATCGAGACGTGTCAAGAGCATGTTCTTCCTAGAGAGAGCATCAGCAACAATGTTATCTTTTCCCTTCTTATGCGTAATGATATATGGAAAAGACTCAATAAACTCAACCCATTTAGCTAAGCGTCGATGCAAATTGGATTGAGCTTTCAAATACTTCAATGCTTCATGATCAGAATGTATGATAAATTCTTTTGGCCACAAATAATGTTGCCAAACCTCAAGAACTCGAACAAGCGCATACAATTCTTTATCATAAACAGGATAATTCAGTCTAGCACCAGAAAGTTTCTCGCTGAAATAGGCAATAGGTCTACCTTCTTGCATCAACACACCACCAATACCAATACCACTAGCATCACATTCAACTTCAAATTGTTTGGAAAAATCTGGTAGTGCAAGTAATGGTGCAGAAGTAAGCAAACGTTTCAGCTCATCAAAAGCATGATCTTGGGCTGCGCCCCACACAAAAGGCACACCTTTCTTCGTTAATTCATTCAATGGTGCAGCAATAGTACTAAAGTCTTTCACAAAACGGCGATAGAAACCAGCAAGACCGTGAAAACTTCGTACTTGACTAACATTCATGGGAGTAGGCCAATCTTGAATTGCTTCAATCTTAGATGAATCTACTTCTACCCCATGCTTAGATACAACGTATCCCAGAAATATCACTTTATCTTTTGCAAATGTGCACTTCTCAAGATTAGCATACAATTTATTGTCACGCAACACTTGCAAAACCTGTCTAATATGATCACAATGTTCAGATTCATTGCGGCTGTAAATAAGGATATCATCAAAATATACAACCACAAAACGACCAATAAACTTTCTCAAAACATGATTCATTAATCTCATGAAGGTACTAGGTGCATTAGTAAGACCAAAAGGCATAACTAACCACTCATATAAACCGAATTTAGTTTTGAAAGCAGTTTTCCATTCATCCTCTTCCTTCATGCGAATTTGATGGTAACCACTACGCAAATCAATCTTAGAGAAAACAGCAGCACCACTCAATTCATCTAACATATCCTCTAAGCGTGGAATAGGATGACGATATCGAATAGTGATGTTGTTAATAGCTCTACAATCTACGCACATGCGCCATGTACCATCTTTCTTAGGCACCAAAATAACAGGAACAGCACAAGGACTAAGAGAAACACGAATATACCCTTTGTCTAGTAGGGCTTGCACTTGCTTCTGTATTTCCTTCGTTTCTTCGGGATTGGTCCTGTATGGCGCTCGGTTGGGGAGGGTGGCGCCGGGTATAAGATCAATTTGGTGCTCAATTCCACGCAATGGTGGCAGCCCCGATGGTACCTCCTCCGGAAACACATCGCCATATTCCTGCAAAACAGTAGACACACCAAGAGAAACAGATTGTGTATCATTAGAAACTAAAACCTCGCCTCTGTACATAAGCACAAGAGGCAGGGCTGTAGGATCCTCTCGAAATTCTCTCATGTCTTTTTGGGTGGCTAATATAAGCAAACTAGGCTCTCTCGCACTTTTCGTTATATTATCACTCACGGCTTTTACATTGTTCTCTCGTGCAGGTGGCTGTGCAATATTCACTTCTGTTTTCTGACGAGACTCATTCACAATTTGCTGTGGTGACATAGGCTGTAGATTGATCTTCTTGCCCTTGAACTCCAAGTGATAAGTATTGGCACGGCCATTGTGTTGCACATGACGGTCATAGAGCCATGGCCGACCCAATAAAAGATGGCAAACTGTCATAGGTACCACATCAAATTCAATGGAATCCTTGTATGGTCCTATCTCAAAATTTACGCGCACCATATGACTCACCTTCATCTCACCATTGTCACTCAACCATTGTACATAATACGGATTGGGGTGAGGTAAATATTTCAGATTTAACTTGGCACATAATTCCTTGCTTGCAAGATTGCGGCAGCTACCTCCATCAATGATCACCTTGCAAGCTTTGTTGGGGCCAACTAGTGCTTTTGTTTGGAACAAATTGCAGCGCTGTGAATCAACATGTGGCTGCACACTAAGAGCACGCTGCGAAACAACAATAGTAGGTGCTGGAGAAGCAAAAGCATCAATGCCCTCATCACGTGTGTACTCATCGTCATCTGAAGCATATGGATCAGCATCATCTCCAGTCTCATACTCATTGTCATTGTTTACAATCATCACTTTTCTATTGGGGCACTCTCGCTTGAAGTGTCCCTTGCCTCCACATGTATGACAAAGCATATCTCTATTACGGGCTGTAGACATATTGGAACCTGAGCTAGCAACAGGGGCAGCAAGTTGCTTGGAATGTGGAACTGTGGAGGCTGGTTTGGTTGCTGAAGAAGAGGGGCGGTTGGCAGCGCCCTCACTAGGGGGCGGCGGTGTTCTGTTAGAGAACCGCCCTGCTGTAGTATAACGGCTTTTGATTTGAGCTTCTTCAGCCAACTGGGATTCAGCTTCTCTTGCATGATGGAGCAGCTCATTCATTGTAGTGTACTGGTGATGTCTAACAATACCCTTAATGTTATATTTCAGCCCATGGAGAAAACGTTGCATAGTCATCTCAACAGATTCGCGCACTCGAGCACGCTGCATCAACATCTCCATCTCCATATAATATGCATCAACCGTCATGGAACCTTGCTTCAATTGTGTCAATTTATCAAAAACTGTCTGCAAGTAATTAGTGGGAACAAAACGAGCTTTCATCACCGCCTTCATCTCACGCCATGTACGAACAGGAAGCTCATTGTCCTCGCGGCGAGTACTCACCACGCTATCCCACCAACGCAATGCATAACCATCAAATTCAGAAGAAGCAAGCTTGACCTTCCTATCTTCAGTATAATCATGCAAACGCCATAATTTCTCCATCTTAAGCTCCCAAGTGAGATACTCTTCAACATCAGTGGAGCCTTCAAATCTAGGAATCGTGAACTTGGGCTTGCCCAAACCATCATCCTCCTGAAGCGGTACACGCCGAGCACCCTGTGGTGGTAGACGACCAGGCCCTTGAAAACCACGCCCACGGCCATGATTGCCCACCATGTTATCATTGTCATCATGCACACTATCAGCATCGTCATGGTCGTCATGTTGGCGTTGCTCAAGAGCGACACGGAGCCCATTGACTGAAGTTGTCAACTGCTGTATACTTGTTTGGAGAGCATTGACTTGAGTTTGCATAGCGTGGACGGTAGTATCAGTGGCATCCACTTTCATTTGTATAACTTGCATATCAGCCTCAATTTTTTCAGCGGATCTATCAAGAGCCCCCGTCAAATGAACGCGGAGAGCTTCATGGTCTTTCCAGGAAACACACTCGTCATCAGCCTTTTTCTGCAGCACATCAACATCACTAGAAGACATGATTAGTAGGTTAGTGCAAAAATCAAAATCTGTGTGGGGGCACACTCACAACTCACTCAAAACTGACAAGAAAAGGAAATCTTACCGTTCCAAAGTGAATAGTAATGCTTACCCGTTCAGATGGATGACTAATGCACGGATGTGATGAAGTGAATACCCGGGTATGAGAGCAATCACATGACAGAGCAGGATTATATGGTGGAGCTAGGTATGGTATCCTATCTACACCGAAGACAAGTCCTAGTGCTGATCGTGTGACAACACCCCAGGAAACACACACGGTGGAGAAAAATGTGGCAAAGCAACTATAAAACAAGATGTGTTGCAATGCACTCGAGAGACACTAGCAATGCTCAAAGTAAACCGGCACAAGATTGCTCAATTCTACTAGTGCACAATCGCACGATAAAATTCCAACAATGCAATAGATAGCAACAACTTCCGGCCACTGATTCTTTCTTTCTTTTCGTTGTCTCTGTTTTTTTTTTTTTTCTCTCTCCTCTTTTTTTGTTTTTTTTTTTTTCAGCCACAATAGATCGCAGGCAGCGGCGACTGTTCTTGGATCACGTCGAGTTTTTTGCAAAGCACCAAAACCTATATGAGCAGCCTGTAGAGCGGAAACTAGTCTCGTGGGTAAGTTCCTAACACCTTTGTGTAGACAGGCTGTGGCTATGGATTGGAATTTGCAAAACAGGATAATGGATCGAAACAAAAGCCAATCTACGATGCAAGCTACGATGGAAACTAAAATCAATCGATTCGAAGGCAAAGCGACGCAAAAAGAAAGACACAACGACCAGCAACTAAAACCAATCCACGATGCAATCTAGGCTATGGCAAACAACTAAGAACCCTAATATTTTTGTGAGGCTTTTTCTGGATAGGATGAAAAACAACTAATCTACGGATGATTTGGTGGATGCTTACCGAGGCAACACTGGAAATCTGATACCAAGATGATATGGGGTGTCCCGATCTTCTCAGTAAGCGGCGGTGGTGATGATGATGATGGTGTAGGATAACTTGTATGTCGCCGATGAACTCTCCCTCTCTTGATCCCTGATGCCAATGCAAAAGGTCTCAACCCTTTGGATATTCACAACGTCACACACTTGCGCACGCAGCCGTCGACCACGAACGGTTAGAATTGCAATATACTAATTCCCAATGGAACAGCAGATCACACTTGACTTGCAGTATATAATCACCAGATCGATACGAATTGGTGATGAGGATTCAAGATGAATGCTTACAAGCAATCTCATGAACTAGGGTTTATCTTAAACGTGGTCTAACTCTAACTAACCCTAAGGAAGAGTATTTATATCCTAAGATAGATCGAAGGGGTACATGGGCTGTCAGCCCGAAACTCTGCGCGCAGGCAGCACGGTAGTACCGCTGATGTCATGCGGTACTACCGCTCCAAGCGGTACTACCGCTTCAGTACCGCTCTACTACCGGTTAGCGCCAAAAGATGCCAGTAGTTTTCACGGTAGTAGGGGCGGTAGTACCGTCTCAAGCGGTACTACCGCTGGTGTAGGGCGGTACTACCGCCCTGGAAACTCCAAGATCCTTTTCCCAGCCCAGCTGCATTGCCTCCTTGTTCTCCTCCTTGCTCCCTCGTGCCATGCCTTCCTCTCCAATGTACCTAATGACACATACACACAAGGATTTAGGCAGTATAAAGCTCTCATTAAAAGAAATAACATTATCAACTAAGAGAGAATTCACCTGTTGTTCTAGTAACTTAGCACGAGCTCTTGTAGTTGGTCCAATCCTGATTTCATCATTGGACGTCTTCTTTGCAGCAACAGGTTGTTCATCTTCAAGGGATGGAACCATAGTAGGGATGTCCTCATCAGAATAGGTAATTACCTTCATGTACTGTTCCTTCTGCAGAAACTTTCCGCGGCACGATGACTTGTCCTTCTTAACACGCCGCGAGGCATAGTAGTCTCGAACAGCCTGCGACCGAGCCTCGTGCCATAAGTTCTGTAGTAGGCGCCTGCACTCGCCATTGATAACCTTTGCCGCGGCCTCCTCGTATCCCTCCTCACACCTGTAGAAGGTCTGCAATCAAACGAGATAACACTGATTAGTACAATAACTAGCTATTGTTGATTTTTAATTGGTGACTCTCCGATGATGTGTGTGTAGTCCACCATAGACCTACGGGTCCGTAGGCAGTAGCTGGATGGCTTCATCTCTTTCTTTAGATTCTCATTACAATTGTCTCTTGGAGATCTATTTGATGTAAACTTTTGCGGTGTGTTTATTGGGATCCGATGAATTTTGAGTCATGATAAGTTTCTGTCCATGAATATTATTTGAGTCTTCGTTGATATCTTATACGCATGATTACTTATAGCCTCGTATTTCTTCTTCGAATCTTTGGTTTAGTTAGGCCAACTAGATAGATCTTTCTTGTCATGGGAAGAGGTGTGTTGTGATGGGTTCGATCTTGGGGTGTCCTCTCCCAGTGATAGAAGGGGCAGCGAGGCACACATGTATCGTTGCTATTAAGGATAACAAGATGGGGTCTATTCCTACATGAATAGATCTTGTCTACATCATGTCACCGTTCTTATTGCATTACTCCGTTTTTCCATGAACTTAATACACTAGATGCATGCTGGATAGCGGTCGATGTGTGGAGTAATAGTAGTAGATGCAGAATTTTTTCGATCTACTAATCTTGGACGTGACGCCTATATAATGATCATCGCCTTGGATATCGTCATGATTATTAGATCTTCTATCAATTTCCTAACATTAATTTGTTCACCCACCATGTGCTAGTCATGAGAGAAGCCAATAGTTAATCCTACGGACCCCGGGTCTACTTTTCCAACATATTGCTTTCCGATCTATATTTTTCCCGCTTTTGTTTTCAGATCTATTATTCCAAAAACCCAAAAATACCTTGCTGCACTTTTTATTTGCCTCCTTTATTTTGTGTTCTTGAGAGATATATCTATCCAATCTATCATATCCTAATCTATCTTTTTACCATAGATAGATTGACAACCTCTCTTTCGCGTCGGGTTGCAAGTATTTGTTCTTTGTGTGCAGGTGTTGTTTACGTAGTGTTGGTGATCCTCCTACTGGTACGATACCTTGGTTTCATAATTGAGGGAAATACTTACCGTCGCTGTGCTGCATCATCCCTTCCTCTTAGGGGAAATACCGACGCAGTCTCAAGCCACGTCAAACGTAGTCATCAACTGAATCGTATAATAGTAAAGGATATGTGTCTGCATAGCCTGAACAACTAGGGACTATTAGAACAATCATCATACAATATATAGTCTCACAAATAAGTCACATACTTATAGATACATATCACTGATGATGTTCAAGGATAATACAAAATACTCATGAATACATATGAAACGAAATCATCACATGATTGCCTCTAAGGCATATCTCCAACAGTCTCTATCGGTTTTGAAACTAGCATCAGTGTAACTCTTTACAACGAGCTCATCCTCACCTCCATAAACCAGGAACATATCCTTTGTCTTTCTCAAGTATTTAAGGATATTCTTTACCGCTGTCCAGTGACTCTCACCTAGATCAGCCTTGTATCAGCCTACTACGCTTAGAGCAAAGCTAACATCGAGACGAGTACATACCATAGCATACATGATGGACCCGACAGCCGCAGCATACAGAATCCCATCCATACGTCTTCGCTCATCAGGAGTCGAGGGACTGTGAGTCTTGCTAAGACTAATGACATGTGACATGGGCAAGAACCCTTTCTTGGCATCTTGCATGTTGAACCGCTTCAACACTTTGTCTATATATGTACTTTGGCTTAATCCAATAAGCCTTCTCAATCTATCTCTATAGATCTTGATTCCCAGAATATAAGCTGCTTCAACCAAGTCTTTCATCGAAAAACTATTTTTCAATGAGTCCTTGACAGATTCAAGCAGTTGAACATCATTTCCAATCAATAATATGTCATCCACATACAGGATCAGAAATGCAACTGAGCTCACACTGACCTTCTTGAATACATAATCACTACAGGAATCCGGTACTTTGCCGTCTGCCATGGCGGACGGCAAAGGATAGGTTTGCAGATGGCAAACTCCTTTGCCGTCTGCCAGCAGACGGCCCCACTTCCAGCACAGAAAACGATGGTAAAGGGGCACTTTGCCGTCTTCTTTATAACAGCGTACGACAAACATCTTTGCCGTCTGCCATGTAGGACCTGCAGATGGTACAGCGAGTGGACGGCACAGTAGTAAGGTTAGCCCCGTTAGGTGGCTAACGGCATCGTTTGCCGTCCGCCCGTAGATGGCAAAGAGTCAAGATCCTTTGCCGTCTGCCCGAGACGACAAAGTGACCAGATGGGCTACTGCAATGCTTTGTCGTCTGCCAGCCGACAGCAAAATGTCATACTTTGTCGTCTGCCAGCCGACGGCAAAGTGACCAAATGGCTTAGACCTAGTGCTCCCAGGTTGCACATGTTGCTGCCACGTGTCACCTTTGCCGTCGGTGGCAGACAACAAAGTGCCTGTATTGCATCTTTTTTGTTTGTTTTCTGTTAATTCCCTGCATTTGCACAACACATATATGTTATATATACATTTTCAAAAAGAGGCATAGGCCATGTATCCAACATCATCATGAAAGATGCATAGGCCATGTAATCCAACATCATCATGGAATATTTCACAAGAGAACACATAGGCTCGCAAAATACATAGTTTGCAAGTGAATCAAAACACATAGGCTAGCCACATATCCATGCTTCCATCAATGAAAATAGAATGTAAACACTAGCAGTCCATCAATGGTAGCTTCCAAGTGAATCAAATCTGCAAAAAAAGAATTAATTAAGACAGTTAGAAGAAGAAGAAGACTAGAAGAAGAAGAAGAAGAAGACTTGAAGAAGAAGAAGAAGACTAGAAGGAAGAAGGAGGCTAGAAGAAGAAGAAGAAGGACAAGACTAGAATAATAATAATAATAATAATAATAATAATAATAATAATAAGAAGAAGAAGAAGAAGAAGGAGTAGAAGATGAAGAAAAAGAGCTAACTTAGGTAAATAGGGCAAGTACTAGGTCATTATTAAGGTAATTATGCCATTTTGAGCTAACTGAGCTTATTATGTCAATTTCGAGGAAAACAAGCTAAGTATACGACACTTATGACCTAACCAAGGTTATTATGCTATTTTTGACCTAACTAAGCTAATTATATCATAAGTGAAGTAAATAAGCTAAATTATGTCATTTTGGAGGATAATTAGCTAAGTATGTCTTTCTTTGGGAAAACGAGCCAAGTAAGTGGCATATTAGGGCTTACCGTCCTCGTCATCACGGAGGTGAAGCACTGGGGTTGCTCGGGCCGGTTTCACCTAGAGAAGGATGCCCTGGAGAAGGGTCGTGCGATGCGGCTCGGGAGTTATGCTGCACCAAAGATCATTTGCAATGTCTCGTTAGCATGATTACTCTGAAATGTTAACACTAGTAACTAATGACCATTCAAATGAAACTCACCGTTCCCGCCGTGGTAATGACTGGCATCGGCAGAGGGGTCTGGCCGGTATTGTCGCACATAGATTGCACTTTTGGTTTTGACAAGTCAATCATATTAGTTATTAATGAATCGAACATTACATGCATGATTTGGCTAATATGAAGTAGAAACTTACCACGAAGAGCTCGTACATGGCCCGGTGAGACGCCTCGTTCCGTGCCCTCTCCTCCTCCAACAACTTAGCCGTCCTCTCCACGAACTCCCTCTCCTTCTCCGCCGCCTGCCGGTCCCTGTCCTCCAAAAGCGCCTGGGTTGCCTCTCTCTCTTTCTGAAGAGAAGCCTGCAACACAACTCCTCGTTAGCATTGTAATCATCATTGTTCGCACACACAACGTAATGGAGGAAAGATATCTGAGTCTGTATAACTAACCTTGATGGCGAGCTCGACTGGCCGTGGACGAGGCCTTATCTGAAGACAGGAGCTCGTTTGGCGCGCCTTGATCTCCCGGAGAGTGCGAGAAGACCGTATAAGTCCATCTCCAATGGCTATCAAGACATGGGGCCTCCTGCCGCCAGCTATCATCACCAGCTCTGGACCAATAGGATCCTGGCTTGGGTTAAAGTCCTCCCCTTTCCTCGCCTTCCCCTCATCTCTGTACCTCACGAGCTTGTGGTGGGAGGAGATGTTGGTGAAGTTCTCGGGATGATCGAGGTCAGACTCAGAGAATGCCTTGGTCTTCTTGTACGATGCAGTATGGGCCATGACATAGAGGTCGTATACCTCTGGCACCTCCATGTTATTGTAGTGCGCCTAAAAGAGAGGAACAAAGTATTAGTAAAGGGCTCAAGCTAGCATCAAGAATGAATTGCATGAATCATGAAGCAAATCACATTCCCAGTTCCGCCCGAACTGATATAAGTTGGCGCTGCCTTGATGGTGTGGCACACCAACCATTTTGGCACGCCGGTCCATGGCATTGTTGTCGACGGCTAGCCATTCCTCTGAGCACCACTCATCCAGCAACGCCTCCCAACAAGCCATCTTATCCGCACACCATCTCGGGGGCACCTAAGTTAGTAAAGAGAAATTTCAACGCTATGCCTACGAATAAAATCAAGGAAACTAAGTACAAGGCTTTAAGAATAGGTAATTACCTTCATGTACTGCTCCTTCTGCAAAAACTTTCTGCGGCACGATTACTTGTCCTTCTTAACACGCCGCGAGGCATAGTAGTCTCGAACAGCCTGCGACCGAGCCTCATGCCGTAAGTTCTGTAGTAGGTGCCTGCACTCGCCATTGATAACCTTTGCCGCGGCCTCCTCGTATCCCTCCTCACACCTGTAGAAGGTCTGCAATCAAACGAGACAACACTGATTAGTACAATAACTAGCTATTGTTGATTTTTAATTGTGTAAAGGAGAAATTACCCAAAACCGTCTAATCACCATGTCGGCCCTCGTGTGGCACAAGACACCGTCGATCATCTCCTCCGGCGGGGCCGGGGCAGCCAAGTAGTGCTCCCAGCTCAATCCTAGCTCTGGAAGTTGACCCTCACCGGGCAACGTGACAAACCCCGGGAAGTTTTGCCGGAAAATCACACTAAGGACGGTGTTGGGCCTGCGGATATCCTTGGCGTGAATCCAACCCCTGCAGTATGACAAAGCCAACGCATTAGATATTTAAAGAAACGTGAAGGCAAAAGGTTAAAAAAGAGTAAATGCACTTACTTCTCCCCATCAGGCCTAATCACCGGCCTCTGCTCGCGGGTCGTCGACACAGGCGGGAGCCGTGTACTACCACGCTGGTAGACGGTGGCCCCCTCAACCACCTCATCCTCGCTATCAGAAAACCGATCCCTGCCACCATCAGCATGGCCACTCGACTCCTGTTGACGCAGATCCGGCCAGGTATCCCATGGTGTCTGCTGGGATGTAGCCTGATCCCTGCTCTACTCTGGAGTCTTGTGGGACGATGTGTCTGGGACAGGAGTCACGTGGGTCGAAGGCTCGTTGACCTGAGGCTCGTGGACAGGAGTCCGCGTAGCCTCCACCTCAGATGGGTCCACCCTAGCAGTCTTGTGATCGGGTGAATCAGTTGGGGGTGGCGGCGAGGAAGGTGTAGCAGCCTGCGTACCTCTCCCACGGTCACGTGTACCTCTATGTCCTCCTCTCTTCTTCCCCCGACCTCCTCTCCCGGTGGGCGTCGACCCCGACAAAGAAGCGCCCGCCTTTGTCTACAAACTGTCGAGCAATGCTCTCCAGAGAGAATGGGGTGGAATGGAAGTACCCCTCCCACCACGCGCCGACGAAGAAGGAGCCACGGATCGCTCTGGACCCCGCCCACCATCTTTCAACACATGCGATGACAAAGAGTAAACGAAATTAGTACAACATAAAAAAACTGAATACCGACATGAATAATAATATGTATATAATTTAGGTGTATCATCATCATGTATATAATAAAAATCGAATAGCTGACATGAACTAATAATAATCTTGATCGTCTATATATGCTCTGGGATCAATAAATGCATCATCATCATCACTATCATCAATAAATGCATCATCATCATCACTATCGGGAAGAACATGTGGAAGGCCTCCTTTATGTAATCGGTCAAGCATTGACAGGCATTCGCTGCAGTAACCTCTTCTTCTTCCGGGTCTTCTTGTTCCGGTTCAGGGGTGAAGTCGGATTCACTGTCGCTATCTACTTCAATGTTCTGGGGTGAAGTCGAGCGATTCTTGAAACGTTTTTTGGAAAGACGTGTTTCTTGGAAGAATTCTCCTTCATATGTGTCTGGGTTAATGTGAGGTTCATAATCCTCTTCATCGAGGGGAGGTGGTCTAAAACGTGGCGGCACTTCATAAACGACATCCCAACCATTTAGATTTGGATCAGTTTGGTAGGCCCACGGTAGATAGAAAACTTGGGTCGCCTGTTGAGCCGTAATATAGACATCGGGAACATCTAAATGGGTGCTTTCTTTGATTTCGACTTGCCCTATATGTTCATGAGTCCTTCTAGTCTCCTTCGACTGGAACCAATAACATTTGAAGACTACGACGTTCGGTGGGTTTTCACCATAGAATAGAAATTCATAAATTGCTTCAACTCTTCCATAATACTCGGTACCTCCTTCGCCGATAGCAGAGACACAACAATTTGTAGACTTTCGGTTGGCCATAGATAGCTCTTTGCCAAAGGTACGAAATTGATACCCGTTGATGTCGTATTTGTCAAATGAACAGACCTTATAGTCAAAACCATTAGCGACTTGTCTCAATTCGGCGTCCATAGACTCTGAATTAGCCTACAAGTTTAATACGAAAGGATTGTTGCATTAGCCGCAAATTAGACGAAGAAATGAAATGGTCTAATGAAAATTACCGTTTGTTTGAACCAAGAGATGAAACCGGGATAGCCACCTCCATGCTTAGACAGAATCTCATACTCTTCGATGGAATCCTTTTGGATCACCGCTCCATCCGAGAATTTGGCGACATATCGATTGTATCAAATATCCGGGAATAAGAGCAGTTCAAAGGAATTAGAAGTTGCGCAACAATGTACCGAGAACTTACTCGATGTACGGCCACACTTCTGTTAGGTTGTTGAAGATATAGAACAAAATGGTCCGCCATTCTTTGACATCCAGCGCAATTGCTTTCGAAGCACCGGCTGGTGCGAGCTTCCCTTTGAATAGGATAAGGTTGGATCGACCTTTTTTAGGGTCGCCAGCATTGTACCGAGGCTTCGGATTATGCAAAGGACGATTTTTGGCTTCGTAGTGTGCTGTCATGAAATTTGTCGCCTCCTCAGTAATGAATGCCTCAAACATCGATGCTTCAATTCTACGTTTATTTTTACATTTTGCTCAAAGCGTCTTCTGCATCCTCTCAGTTGCGTAGCACCAACGATTTTGCACGGGCCCCCCCAATCTTGCCTCGGTCGGGATATGCAAAATCAAACACTGCATTGGATTAAAGAAGCCCAGTAGAAAGATCTTCTCTAACATGCAGATCAACTCCGGTGCCAACTCTTCCATTTCATCTAGCACGCCAGTGATAGTTCTTTCGCACAAAGAGAATAGAAGAAATAGCTCAGCTCTGCCAGTACTAGCCATTCATCCTCGGGGATAAAGCCACGCAACATCACCGGCAATACCCGCTCAAGCCATATGTGTCAATCGTGACTCTTGAGAACAAATCTTTTCAATTTGTCAAGACTCGCTTCCCTCTTTAGATTCGCTGCATACCCGTCACGAAGCTAAGAACGGCACGGGGCTCGGGGTTCTGAAATTGCGCCCAGAACAGCCTCTGTTCTGCATCCCCATCCCGAGCCACAAAGTGATTGGCTGCGTCCGCCGCACTCCTCGGAAGGTCTGTGAAGGCGCCTGAGGAATGCCATAGTCGTGTAAGACAAGCAAACCTGTTACCACCAAAGGCACATTGCAGTAAGTACGGCTTACCATCCGCGATCATCCTGACTTGGCGGAGTTCTTCCTCATAAGACCGCCTATCCACACGCTCCGATTTAAGATCGAAAGACAATGTGGATAGCTCGGCCGCCTGGTCCTTGGTAATCTGCTCAAGAGCCTCGCACTTAGTGCTTGCATCTTGGAGCTCCTGCTACACCTCGGCCACCCAGGCTACGTGATTGTCACTAATAGCCTTCAGGGAGCTCAGTTCGGCAGCCGCTCGTTCGGCTGCCATCCTATGATCGGCGGCCTCTTGCTTGGCCTTCTCAAGCTTAGCCTTGAGGATCTCGACCTCGGAAGTAAAGGTTGCAAAAGCCAAATTTCAGGAATTGAAAACTCGAGAACCTCAATCACTAAGGATCGGACAGGATCTCTGAGATAAAATTTCAACTCACTTTGCATTTCATCAAACCGCTTGTTTAGACGGTCAAGCTCCTCGTCAGAGCTCTTGACTTTCCGGTTGAGTTCGGCCAGCTCCACGTCATGGACAACCGCCGCCGATGACGAGGCTTGCAAAGCAAACTGACGTGAGACACACCTCCGACCTGTTCATCTTCGATACCAATCAATTCCCCAAGATGTCGGATCATTTTTTGTTCGGTACCAGAGTTTTATTTGATCACCGGGTATGTTCCTTAAACTCAGCCACGGCTCGGGGGCTACTATACCTATACGGAATATATATATCTCACAAAAAAATTTTGCATAGAGAAAGGAGCATTACGTGGCTCACCTTGAAGCCCGTCAAAAGACCGCCGAAGGCCTCCTTCAGTCCGCTATCAACGGACTGAATGCCTTGTAGAACCACACCCATAAGGATGCGGTGGTCTTCGGCGATGCCAGAACTACGTAAGGCCTCCTCCATCGCGGCTGGCCACCCGATTGCGGCCTGCCCCGTCACGGGCGGCACCGGTTGCGGCACCGCGGCTCCTCATTCTTGAGAGGGTAGAGTCACCGATATCGGAGACTTGGTGGTCTCCGGAGCCGTTTTCAGAGGGAGCTCCAATGACTCACGGCCTCCCTCTTTGTTTACCAAGAGGGGGTCGGCCTCCTGGTCCTTGGCCACCGAGGTCTGAGCCTCGGACACGACTTCCTCGCCCTCGGTATTCAGCCAAGATGGGGTCCGCTGGGATAGCGCCTCCATGGCCTTGTCGCCGGCCTCGGAAGGGGAAGTGCGGGATCCAGTTCCTCTTTCCGCTAGCTCAGCTGGCGGGGGATGTCCCTCTGAGACCTGTTCGGTCGGGAGATCGCGGGTCGGGCTACAAACTGGAAGACATTTGTCCGGACAGTAACAGAAATCTTGTATAAACAATGTATTCGGAATCGATACCTTTGGGCCGCGGGCTACAAACTGGAAGACATTTGTCCGGACAGTAACAGAAATCTTGTATAAACAATGTATTCGGAATCGATACCTTTGGGCCGCGGGCTTAGCCCTGGGGGTCCTCTGAGGGGTCCTCTCGAACGCCTCGGATTCCTCATCGGAATCTGGGCTGACGTCGGGCAGGGTCACTTTGGCCCTGCAGGGTCTCTTCGGAGAAGGGGGAACTGGGTCCTCCTCGGCATCCGCAGATGCCACCCTTTTCTTTGGCTGGGGGAGTCGATTTCCCCCTTTCCTCCGTCTGCTCCTCCTCGTGAGCGGAGGAGGCTTGGGTCTCCCCGGACCTGGCATCCGGAGGACCTCTCGGGCAAAGACCCTCTGGGTCTCCTTCTTCTCGCCCTTCTTCTTCTTGTCCTTCTTCTCTGTCGTCGAATACGGTGCCTCGACCAGCATCGCCGTCAATAGGGTCGACCTCGGGGCTTCGGGCAGCGGGGCAGGGCCGTTGATCCGCATGGCGTTAGCTAGCCAGCCCTATGAAAACCAGGAAAGGAGAGGTTTAACCCTTACTAAACGATTGAACCTAAAGATAAAGATTGAAGCTTTACCTTAAGCGGAGGGTGTTCGGCGTCCAGGCCGGTGTCTTCCTCTTTGGCCGGCCACTCCTCCTGCGGCTTGAACAGCGCCTTCCATAGCTTCTCCCGAGCAGTGCAGTAGAGCTTGCGCACGGTGGGAGGATCGTTGGACTTATAGGCCCACATTGGTTTGGCCCAGAGCTGGAAAGGGAGGAGACGGCAACGAAGCATGACCTGAACCCCAATGGTTAGGCCGACGTTCGCCTCCAGCATCTGTCCAATGCGATCCTGCAGCGCTTTTACCTCTGTAGCTGATACCCAGTCTAGACCTTTCCTGATCCACGAGGTCAGGCTCGCGGGAGGTCCGGATCTGAATTCAGGAGGGGCTGCCCAATCTACGGCACGTGGTTCGGTAATATAGAACCACTCCTTTTGCTAGGTCTTGATGGTGTCGATGAAGGTGCCCTCCGTCCACTGGACCCGAGGGAGCTTGCTGATCACCGCCACCCACAGTCCGCATGATGGCTGCTCACGGTCTTCGGCTTGACGTTGAAGACCTTTAGCCATCAGCCGAAGTGCGGTTGGACCCGCAGAAAGGCCTCGCAGACGATGATGAAGGACGATATGTGCATGATGGAGTTTGGGGGAAGGTCGTGGAAGTGCAACCCGTAGAACAACATCAGGCCCCTTAGAAAGGGGTGCAGTGGGAAGCTCAGTCCCCGGATGAAATGGGGAATGAACACCACCCGCTCCCCGGGCTGTGGCGTAGGGACCACTTGGCCCTCTTCGGGGGCGTGGTGGGCGACGTCGACCGGGAGGTAACCGGTGTGCTTCAGTTCTAGGATGTCGTCCTCGGTGATGCACGACACCTCCCACTTGCCTTGCGAGCCTGAACCAGCCATGGCCGTGCTTGAGGAAAAAGGCTGGGTGTCGGGGGAAGGGTTCGAGAAAGACTGGATTTGCGCGCTGCTACATCTCGAGCATGCGTTGGTTTTCCCTTGAAGAGGAAAGGGTGATGCAGCAAAGTAGATATGTATTTCCCTCAGTTTTTGAGAACCATGGTATCAATCCAGTAGGAGATACAAGTAAGACCCCAATAGGTGTACCTACACAAATAATCAAACACTTGCACCCAACGCTATAAAGGGGTTGTCAATCCCTTCACGGTTACTTGCAAGGATGAGATCTGATAGAGATAGATAGATATGATTGCTTGAAAGTAAAGTAAAACAAAAAGTAAAAAGATTGCAGCAAGATATTTTTGGTATTTTTGGTTTTAGATCTGAAAGTATAATATGGAAAATAGACCCGGGGGCCATAGGTTTCACTAGAGGCTTCTCTCATGAAGGCAAATAATACGGTGGGTGAACAAACTACTGTCGAGCAATTGATAGAAAAGCGAATAATTATGAAGATATCCAAGGCAATGATTATGCATATAGGCATCACGTCCGTGTCAAGTAGACCGAAACGATTCTGCATCTACTACTATTACTCCACACATCGACCGACTCCTGCCTGCATCTAGAGTATTAAGTTCATGAAGAACAGAGTAACGCATTAGGTAAGATGACATGATGTAGAGGGCTAAACTCAAGAAATATGATGAAAACCCCATCTTTTTATCCTCGATGGCAACAATACAATACGTGCCTCGCTACCCCTACTTTGTAACTGGGTGAGGACACCGCAAGATTGAACCCAAAACTAAGCACTTCTCCCATTGCAAGAATTACCAATCTAGTTGGCCAAACCAAACCAATAACTCGAATAGACTTGCAAAGATATGAAATCATGCATATAAGAATTCAGAAAAGACTCGAATAATATTCATAGATAATCTGAACATAAACCCACAATTCATCGGATCTCGACAAACACACCGCAAAAGAGTTTTACATCGGATAGATCTCCATGAAGATCATGAAGAACATGGTATTGAAGATCAAAGAGAGAGAAGAAGCCATCTAGCTACTAGCTATGGACCCAAAGGTCTGTGGTGAACTACTCACGCATCATCGGAGGGGCAATGGAGTTGATGTAGATGCCCTCCGTGATCGATTCCCACTCCGGCAGATTACCAGAAGAGGCTCCAAGATTGGATCTCATGGGAACAGAGGCTCCTGGCGGCGGAAAAGTATTTTCGTGGCTCTTTTTGGTATCCATGGAATATTTGTGAATTTATAGGCCGAGAAATAGGTTTAGGGGAGCTGTCGTGGGGCCACAAGCCAGGGGGCGCCCCCCCTAGGGCGCGCCCCTGTGGCTTGTCGCCACACGGCGGCTCTCCTGACTTCATCTCCAATTCTTCTGGGTTGCTTCTGGTCCAAGAAAAATTATTCCGAAGATTTTATTCCGTTTGGACTCCGTTTAATATTCCTTATCTTCAATACTCAAAAACAAGGAAAAAACAGAAACTGGCACTAGGCTCTAGATTAATAGGTTAGTCCCAAAAATAATATAAAATAGCATATTAATGCATATAAAACATCCAAAACAGATAATATAATAGCATGGAACAATCAAAAATTATAGATACGTTGGAGACGTATCAAGCATCCCCAAGCTTAATTCCTGCTCGTCCTCAAGTAGGTAAATGATAAATACAGAATTTTTGATGTGGAATGCTACCTAACATATTTATCCATGTAATATTCTTTATTGTGGCATGAATATTCAGATCCATAAGATTCAAAACAATAGTCTAATATTGACATAAAAACAGTAATACTTCGAGCACACCAACAAGGCAATTGCGTCCTTTCAAAATAACATGGCTTTAGAAAGTTATCCCTACAAAATCATATGGTCTGGCTATGCTCCATCTTCCCCACACAAAGTATCTAAATCATGGACAACCCCGATGAACAAGCCAAGCAATTGTTTCACACTTTTAATGTTCTCAAACCTTTTCAACTCTCACGCAATACATGAGCGCGAGCCATGGATATAGCACTATAGGTGGAATAGAATATGGTGGAGGTTGCAAGGAAAAAGGAGAAGATAGTCTCACATCAACTAGGCGTATCAATGGGCTATGGAGATGCCCATCAATAGATATCAATGTGAGTGAGGAGGGATTGCCATGCAACAAATGCACTTAGAGCTATAAGTGTATGAAAGCTCAAAAAATAAAACTAAGTGGTTGTGAAATATTCCACTAGCTATATGAAAGTGACAAAATAGGAGACTCTCTATCATGAAGATCATGGTGCTACTCACAAGTGTGGAAAAAGATAGTAGCAATTGTCCCTTCTCTCTTTCTCTCATTTTTTTTTCTTTCTTTTTTTTATGTTTTTTGGTGGGCATCTTTGGCCTCTTTTTTTTATTTGGGCTTCGCTGGCCTCTTTTTTTTTGTAAAGTCCGGAGACTCATCCCAACTTGTGAGGGATTCATAGCTTCCATCATCCTTTTATCTCACGGGATCAATGCTCAAATAATAAAATCATCACACTTTTATTTACTTATAACTCAAAAGAAAAATTACAACTCGATACCTATGACAAAATATGACTCTATATGCAATATGAAAGTGATGGTGTATGTCATGAAAAACGGAACGGTGGAAGTTGGATGGCAATATATCTCGGAATGGCTATGGAAATGCCATAATAGGTAGGTATGGTGGCTGTTTTGAGGAAAATATATGGTGGCTGTTTTGAGGAAGGTGGGTTTGATGTATCGGCGAAAGTTGCGCGGTACTAGAGAGGCTAGCAATGGTGGAAGGTTGAGAGTGCGTATAATCCATGGACTCAACATTAGTCATAAAGAACTCACATACTTATTACAAAAGTCTATTAGTTATCAAACAAAGAATTAGACGCATGCTCCTAGGGGAGAGGTTGGTAGGAGTTAACCATCGCGCGCTCCCGACCCTCACACAAAGGCGTACAATCATTAAACAAATCATGCTCCGACTTCGTTACATAACAGTTCACCATACGTGCATGCTACGGGAATCACAAACTTCAACACAAGTATTCTTCCAATTCACAACTACTCACTAGCATGACTCTCATATTACCATCCTCATTATCTCAAAACTATATGCAAGGAATCAAGCTTCTCATAGTATCCAATGTACTTAATATGAAAGTTTTTATTATATCCCTCTTGGATGCCCATTATATTAGGACTAAATTCATAACCTAAACCAATTACCATGCCGTTTTAAGAAACTCTCAAAATAATATAAGTGAGGTACGAGATTTCAAATAATTTCTATAAAATAAAACACCACCGTGCTCTAAAAAGATATAAGTGAAGTACTAGAGCAACATTGCCTAGCTCAAAAGATATAAGTGAAGCACATAGAGTATTCTAACAAATTCACGATTCAGCGTGTCTCTCTCAAAAGATGTGTGCAGCAAGTATGATTGTGGCAAACTAAAAAGCAAGGACTCATATCATACAAGACGCTCCAAGCAAAACACATATCATGTGGTGAATAAAAATATAGCCTCAAGTAAATTTACCGATGGATTGAAGACGAAACAGGGGATGCCTTCCGGGGCATCCCCAAGCTTAGGCTTTTTGGTATCCTTGAATATGGCTTGGGGTGCCTTGGGCATCCCCAAGATTAGGCTCTTGCCACTACTTATTCCATAGTCCATCAAGTCTTTACCCAAAACTTGAAAACTTCACAACACAAAACTCAACGGAAAACTCATGAGATCCGTTAGTATAAGAAAAAAAAATCACCACTTTTAGGTACTGTTGTGAACTCATTCTTTATTTATATTGGTGTAATATTTACTGTATTCTAACTTCTCCATGGTTCATACCCCCCGATACAACCCATAGATACATCAAAATAAGCAAACAACACATAGAAAATAGAATCTGTCTAAAACAGAACAGTCTGTAGCAATCTATAGACTTCGAATACTTCTGTAACTCCAAAACTTCTGAAAAATTAGGACAATCAGGGAAATTTGTATATCAATCTTGTGTAAAAATTTCAGATCAAAATCACGTTCCAGTGAATTTACAAAATTCCTGGACTGAGAGCAAAAGTTTCTGTTTTTCAGCAAAATCAAATTGCAAACACCGTAGACCATCCCAAAGGTCTTACTTGGCTCAAACACTAATTTAAACAATAAAACACAATTATTACAGAGGTAATAATGTGGAAAACACACAAAAACAGAAACAGAAAACAGAAAGCAAAAATAAAATTGGGTTGCCTCCCAACAATCGCTATTGTTTAACGCCCCTAGCTAGGCATAATGATTTCAATGATGCTCACATAAAAAAAGTAGTAATTGAAATATGCAAGAGAGCATCATGAATAGCATGAAAAACACATTTAAGTCTAACCCACTTCCTATGCATAGGGATTTTGTGAGCAAACAATTTATGGGAACAAGAATCAACTAGCATAGGAAGGCAAAACAAGCATAACTTCAAAACTTTAAACACATAGAGAGGAAACTTGATATTATTGCAATTCCTACAAGCATATGTTCCCCCCTCATAATGAATTTCAGTAGCATCATGGAGTAATTTAACAATATAACTGTGATATAAAATTTTCTCTTCATGATCGACATGCATGCAAAGTTGACACTCTTCCAAAATAGTGGGATTATCATTAACTAAAGTCATGACCTTTCCAAACCCACTTTTATCAAAAATTACATAAGATTGAACACTTTCCAAAATAGTGGGATCAATAATGCCTAAAGTCGACACTCTTCCAAACCCACTTTCAATATTATATTCATCAAGAGTATTAAATAAATTATCAAGATCATAAGAAGCATTATCACCCCAATCATGATCATTGCAATAAGTAGTGGTCATGGCAAACTCATCAAATATAGCATCCCCAAGCTTGTGGGTTTGCATATCCTTAGCACAATTGATATTAATAGAATTTATAACAATATCATTGCAATCATGCTTTTCATTCAAAGAAACATCGTGAATCACTTCATCACAATTTTCAGGTTCACGAATCTCAAGCAAAACTTCATAGAGATAATCAAGTGCACTCAACTCACTAGCAATTGGTTCATCATAATTTGGCCTTTTGAAAAGATTAGCAAGTGGATGAGGATCCATATCAATAGATTTTTAGCAAGCGAAGATGCAAGCAAATAGAAGGCACATGGCAACACAAGCAAAAAGAGATCCGGCAAGAAAAAGGCAAATATTTTCGAAAATCATTTTAGAAGTGGGGGAGAGGAAAACGAGAGGCAAATGGCAACTAAAGTAAATGTAAGAGATGAGTTTGTGATGGGTACTTGGTAGGCTTGATGTAGATCTCCCCGGCAACAGCGCCAGAAATCCTTCTTGCTACTTCTCGAGCATGCGTTGGTTTTCCCTTGAAGAGGAAAGGGTGATGCAGCAAAGTAGATATGTATTTCCCTCAGTTTTTGAGAACCATGGTATCAATCCAGTAGGAGATACAAGTAAGACCCCAATAGGTGTACCTACACAAATAATCAAACACTTGCACCCAACGCTATAAAGGGGTTGTCAATCCCTTCACGGTTACTTGCAAGGATGAGATCTGATAGAGATAGATAGATATGATTGCTTGAAAGTAAAGTAAAACAAAAATAAAAAGATTGCAGCAAGATATTTTTGGTATTTTTGGTTTTAGATCTGTAAGTATAATATGGAAAATAGACCCGGGGGGCATAGGTTTGACTAGAGGCTTCTTTCATGAAGGCAAATAATACGATGGGTGAACAAATTACTGTCGAGCAATTGATAGAAAAGCGAATAATTATGAAGATATCCAAGGCAATGATTATGCATATAGGCATCACGTCCATGTCAAGTTGACCGAAACGATTCTGCATCTAGTACTATTACTCCACACATCGACCGACTCCTGCCTGCATCTAGAGTATTAAGTTCATGAAGAACAGAGTAACGCATTAGGTAAGATGACATGATGTAGAGGGATAAACTCAAGCAATATAATGAAAACCCTATCTTTTTATCCTCGATGGCAACAATACAATACGTTCCTCGCTACCCCTACTTTGTCACTGGGTGAGGACACCGCAAGATTGAACCCAAAACTAAGCACTTCTCCCATTGCAAGAATTACCAATCTAGTTGGCCAAACCAAACCAATAACTCGAAGAGACTTGCAAAGATATGAAATCATGCATATAAGAATTCAGAAAAGACTCAAATAATATTCATAGATAATCTGAACATAAACCCACAATTCATCGGATCTCGACAAACACACCGCAAAAGAGTATTACATCGGATAGATCTCCATGAACATCATGAAGAACATGGTATTGAAGAGCAAAGAGAGAGAAGAAGCCATCTAGCTACTAGCTATTGACCCGAAGGTCTGTGGTGAACTACTCACGCATCATCGGACGGGCAATGGAGTTGATGTAGATGCCCTCCGTGATCGATTCCCCCTCCGGCAGATTACCGGAAAAGGCTCCAAGATTGGATCTCACGGGAACAGAGGCTCCTGGCGGCGGAAAAGTATTTTCGTGGCTCTTTTTGGTATCCAGGGAATATTTGTGAATTTATAAACCGAGAAATAGGGTTAGGGGAGCTGCCGTGGGGCCACAAGCCAGGGGGGCGCGCCCCTGTGGCTTGTCACCACACGGCGGCTCTCCTGACTTCATCTCCAAGTCTTCTGGGTTGCTTCTGGTCCAAGAAAAATTATTCCGAGATTTTATTCCGTTTGGACTCCATTTAATATTCCTTATCTGCAATACTCAAAAACAAGGAAAAAACAGAAACTGGCACTAGGCTCTAGATTAATAGGTTAGTCCCAAAAATAATATAAAATAGCATATTAATGCATATAAAACATCCAAAACAGATAATATAATAGCATGGAACAATCAAAAATTATAGATACGTTGGAGACGTATCACGCGCTCGGAGCGAGCAAGGTTTAAGAAAGCAAATCCGGGGAGCGTGCAAAGGCTGTGAAGATGTAGAACCAAGCATCCCCCTACTACGCCGCGGGCTATGCCATTTCCCGAAGCGACCGTCCCGTTAAGCATGCGTGAGATAGCCCAAATCATTGATCATATCCCAGAAAAAATGGAGCACGATCTTCATGTCGATTGAATGTGCCAATAAAAAGGCGGCCACGAACCGCAAATTGAGTTTTTGTAAATGGTTAAGTGGCCACGACCCGTCTTAGCCTTTCGTCGGGAAAGTTGTCAGGAAGGGTACTATTCACACATGGGCGTTTGGCCTTCAAGGCTAAGCGAGGTATGTTCGGACAGCAGGGTGTCATCGGTGGCTGAGCTAAGGACGACCGAAGCATGAAGGGAAGAAAGGAACTCGCCCCACAAGCCAAACACTCTGGACATATGGAGCAGCTGGATGTTTTGAAGATCGGCGTTGGAGGCTAGTTCGGGGGCTACTGAGGGAGTCCCGGATTAAGGGGTCCTCAGACTGTTAGCTTGTCTCTTGTAGTCCAGCCCAGTGGGCCGCGTTGTGGCATCTTCGAGAAGGCCGCACTGCGGAATATCCTTGGGCTTAGGGCAGGATTATTCCGAAGACTTGGTGTGTCCTCCAAATCAGAATGGGCGTATCTATGCCCGGATGGAAGCCGACCATGTGTAACCCTAGGTACCCCTGGTGTCTATATAAACCAGGGGGCTTAGTGATAACCCACAAGTATAGGGGATCAGTTGTAGCCTCTTTCGATAAGTAAGAGTGTCGAACCCAACGAGGAGCTAAAGGTAGAACAAATACTCCCTCAAGTTCTATCGACCACCGATACAACTCTACGCACGCTTAACGCTCGCTTTACCTACAACAAGTATGAAACTAGAAGTACTTTGTAGGTGTGATAGGATAAGTTTGCAAGATAATAAAGAACACGTAAATAAAAACTAGGGCCTGTTTAGATAAAGTAACAATTAAGTTAGTTTAAAGAGTGTGGAAAAGTGGTGGTAGGAGTTGCGGAATTGTGCCTAAGCAATTGACTACGTTACTAGACCGATAGCAAGTTTTATGTGGGAGAGGCCACTGCTAGCATGTCATCCCTTACTTGGAATTCTATGCACTTATGATTGGAACTATTAGCAAGCATCCGCAACTACTAACATTCATTAAGGTAAAACCCAACCATAGCATTAAGATATATTGGTCCCCCTTCAATCCCGTATGCATCAATTTCTATGCTAGGCTGAAGCTGCTATCACCCTTGCCCTCCAATACATAGTCCTATCAACATACAACTAACCCTATGGTGTGATCCAAGCGCGCGCTCATATGATGGGCACCAAAGGACAGCAACATAACCACAAGAAAATTAAACCAATCATAGCAATTCACCAATCACCGATAGGACAACAAAAATCTACTCAGACATCATAGGATGGCAACACATCATTGGATAATAATATGAAGCATAAAGCACCATGTTCAAGTAGAGGGTACAACGGGTTACGGGAGAGTGGACCGCTGTAGATAGGTGGGGGAAGGTGATGGAGGTGTTGGTGAAGATGACGGAGTTGTTGGAGTAGATCGCCGTCACACGATGATTGCCCCGGCGGCGTTCCGGCGCCACCGGGAGAGAGGGGGAGAGAGCCCCCTCCTTCTTCTTCTTCGTTGACCTCCCCCCTAGATGGGAGGAGGGTTTCCCCTCTGGTCCTTGGCCTCCATGGCAGCGGAGGGGTGGGAGCCCCTCCGAGATTGGATCTCTCTCTCTGTTTCCTTCTGTTTCTGCCTTCCCAGATTCTGGCCTTTCACCGTTTCTTAAATTCCCGGAGATCCGTAACTCCGTTTGGGCTGAAATTTTAACACGATTTTTATCCGGATATGAGCCTTCTTGCGGCGAAAGAAGGGCAGCAACCGCCTTACGGTGTGACCACAAGGGTCCAGGGCGCGCCCTACCCCCTGGGGCGCGCTCCTATGGCTTGTGAGCCCCTCGGGTATGGTCTCGCGTTGATTCTTTTTCCCAAAAATCACATATATTCCAAAAAAATTCTCCGTAAGTTTTTATCGTGTTTGGACTTCGTTTGGTATGGATATTCTGCGAAACAAAAAACATGCAACAAACAGGAACTGGCACTGGGCACTGGATCAATATGTTAGTCCCAAAAATAGTATAAAAAGTTGCCAAAACTATATGAAAGTTGTAGAATATTGGCATGAAACAATCAAAAATTATAGATATGACGGAGACGTATCAGCATCCCCAAGCTTAATTTCTGCTCGTCCTCGAGTAGGTAAATGATAAAAAAGATAATTTTTGATGTGGGATGCTACCTAACATAATCTTGATCATATAATCTAATCATGGCATGAATATTAAGACACGAGTGATTCAAAGCAATAGTCTAGCATTTGACATTAAGAAAATAATACTTCAAGCATACTAATAAAGCAATCATGTCTTCTCAAAATAACATGGCCAAAGAAAGTTATCCCTACAAAATCATATAGTTTGGCTATGCTCCATCTTCATCACACAAAGTATTAAATCATGCACAAACCCGGTTTTAGCCAAGCAATTGTTTCATACTCTAGTATTCTCAAACTTTTTCAACTTTCACGCAATACATGAGCGTGAGCCATGGATATAGCACTATAGGTGGAATAGAATATGGTGGTTGTGGAGAAGACAAAAAGAAAGAGATAGTCTCACATCAACTAGGCGTATCAACGGGCTATGGAGCTGCCCATCAATAGATATCAATGTGAGTGAGTAGGGATTGCCATGCAACGGATGCACTAGAGCTATAAGTGTATGAAAGCTCAAAAAGAAACTAAGTGGGTGTGCATCCAACTCCCTTGCTCACGAAGACCTAGGGCAATTTGAGGAAGCCCATCATTGGAATATACAAGCCAAGTTCTATAATGAAAAATTCCCAATAGTATATGAAAGTGACAATATAGGAGACTCTCTATCATGAAGATCATGGTGCTACTTTGAAGCACAAGTGTGGAAAAAGGAATAGTAGCATTGCCCCTTCTCTCTTTTCTCTCATTTTTTTTGGTGGGCTTCTTTGGCCTCTTTTTTTTGGGCTTCTTTGGCCTCTTTTATTTATTGTAAAGTCCGGAGACTCATCCCAACTTGTGAGGGAATCATAGCTTCCATCATCCCTTCCTCACATGGGACAATGCTCTAATAATGATGATCATCACACTTTTATTTACTTACAACTCAAGAATTACAACTCGATACTTAGAACAAAATATGACTCTATATGAATGCCTCCAGCGGTGTATCGGGATGTGCAATGACCTAGCGTAGCAATGACATCAAAAAATGGAAAAGCCATGAAAACATCATGCTAACTATCTTATGATCATGCAAAGCAATATGACAATGATGGTGCGTGTCATAATAAACGGAACGGTGGAAGTTGCATGGCAATATATCTCGGAATGGCTATGGAAATGCCATAATAGGTAGGTATGGTGGCTGTTTTAAGGAAGGGAATATGGTGGGTTTAATGCACCGGCAAAAGTTGCGCGGTACTAGAGAGGCTAGCAAAGGTGGAAGGGTGAGAGTGCGTATAATCCATGGACTCAACATTAGTCATAAAGAACTCACATACTTATTGCAAAAATTTATTAGTCATCGAAACAAAGTACTACACGCATGCTCCTAGGGGAAGGGTTGGTAGGAGTTAACCATCGTGCGATCCCGACCTCCACACAAAGGATGACAATCAATAAATAAATCATGCTCCGACTTCTTCACATAACGGTTCACCATACGTGCATGCTATGGGAATCACAAACTTTAACACAAATATTTCTACCAATCCACAATTACTCACTAGCTTGACTCTAGTATCACCATCTTTATATAGCAAAACTATTGCAAGGAATCAAACATATCATATTCAGTGATCTACAAGTTTTATGTAGGATTTTATGACTAACCATGTGAATGACCAACTCCTGTTAACTCTCTAAATAGATATAAGTGAAGCATGAGAGTTTAATTCTTTCTACAAAAGATATGCCCACGCTCTAACAAATATAAGTGAAGCAAAAGAGCATTCTACAAATGGCGGTTTTCTATGTGTAGAGAAACTGGCAATCCAAACTTCAAATGATATAAGTGAAGCACATGAAGCATTCTATAAAGCCATACTCAAAAGATATAAGTGAGGTGCAAAGAGCCTTATATAAATCAACCAAGGGCTTTCTCATACCAGCATGGTGCATTATTAAAATAAAAATAAAAATCACACGACGCTCCAAGATTTACGCATATCATGTGACGAATAAAAATATAGTTCCAAGTAAAATTACCGATGGTTGTTAGAAGAAAGAGGGGATGCCTTCCGGGGCTTCCCCAAGCTTAGTTTCTTGGGAGTCCTTGAATATTACCTTGGGGTACCTCGGGCATCCCCAAGCTTAGTCTCTTTCCACTCCTTATTCCTTCATCCATCGTGATCTCACCCAAAACTTGAAAACTTCAGTCACACAAAACTTAACAAAACCCTCGTGAGATCCGTTAGTATAATAAAGCAAATTACCACTTTAAGTACAGTTGCAAACCCATTCATATTTTGTTTTTGCATTTTAGCTACTGTATTATAACTTCTTTATGGCTTATACCACCGATACAATCGGTAGTTTCATCAAAACAAGCAAAACAATGCATCAAAAACATAATCTGTCTTAAACAGAACAGTCTCTAGAAATCTGAACATTTACTATACTTATGTAACTCTAAAAATTCTGAAAAATTAGGACAAAATAAAAAATTTGCATAGCAGTAGTGTGTAAAAATTTCAGAAACTTTTGACATTTGAGTAGTCTCATACTTTTCAATCAAAGAAGCAATTTCATAGGCACCCTTAAAAGCAACAAATTCTTCAATTTCCTCAATATCATAGTAATTATGAACACCCTTGGCATAAGAAGATATGATTCCATTATCCTTAAACTCACATTGATAGGGAAGGTGTTTTTAGGGTCTTCAGAACAACAAGTAAAATCATAAATTTCGCATAAATTCCAAGCATAGCATTGCAAAGTATTAATATGATGCCATAAAAGTTTCCCTTTTTGAGATAAGCGGTGTCGCACATAATAAGCATGCTCATTTAATGATTTGCCCTCAACTAAGCTAGTTGGGGTTTCAGCACGAGCACAAATGGATCGAAGATGATCCAAGTAAAAAGCTTCCACAGTGTGATAGATTTTGGGTGGTTCTTCAACCATTGGTATAGTAGGTTCAACTAATTTTTTTGGTATTTCGTGTTCCATATCCATAACTAAAGATAGAGAACAACTTAGAACAGCAAATAAAATCTACTTAGTGATAAAGCAAACAAGCACCCACGAGAATATTCACCCCACGCTATTGCTCCCCGGCAACGGCGCCAGAAAAAGGTCTTGATAACCCACAAGTATAGGGGATCAGTTGTAGCCTCTTTCGATCAGTAAGAGTGTCGAACCCAACGAGGAGCTAAAGGTAGAACAAATATTCCCTCAAGTTCTATCGGCCACTGATACAACTCTACGCACGCTTAACATTCGCTTTACCTAGAACAAGTATGAAACTAGAAGTACTTTGTAGGTGTGATAGGATAGGTTTGCAAGATAATAAAGAACACATAAATAAAAACTAGGGGCTGTTTAGATAAAGTAACAATTAAGTTAGTTTAACGAGTGTGGAAAAGTGGTGGTAGGAGTTGCGGAATTGTCCCTAAGCAATTGACTACGTTACTAGACCGATAGCAAGTTTTATGTGGGAGAGGCCACTGCTAGCATGTCATCCCTTACTTGGAATTCTATGCACTTATGATTGGAACTATTAGTAAGCATCCGCAACTACTAATGTTCATTAAGGTAAAACCCAACCATAGCATTAAGATATATTGTTCCCCCTTCAATCCCGTATGCATCAATTTCTTTGCTAGGCTGAAGCTGCTATCACCCTTGCCCTCCAATACATAGTCCTATCAACATACAACTAACCCAATGGTGTGATCCACGCGTGCGCTCATATGATGGGCACCAAAGGACAGCAACATAACCACAAGCAAATTAAACCAATCACAGCAATTCACCAATCACCGATAGGACAACAAAAAATCTACTCAGACATCATAGGATGGCAACACATCATTGGATAATAGTATGAAGCATAAAGCACCATGTTCAAGTAGAGGGTACAGCGGGTTGCGGAAGAGTGGACCGCTCTAGATAGATGGGGGAAGGTGATGGAGGTGTTGGTGAAGATGACGGAGTTGTTGGAGTAGATCGCCGTCACACGATGATTGCCCCGGCGGCGTTCCGGCACCACCTGGAGAGAGGGGGAGAGAGCCCCCCTCCTTCTTATTCTTCCTTGATCTTCCCCCAAGATGGGAGGAGGGTTTCCCCTCTGGTCCTTGGCCTCCATGGCAGAGGAGGGGCGGGACCCCCTCCGAGATTGGATCTCTCTCTGTTTCCTTCTGTTTTTGCCTTCCCAGATTCTGGCCTTTCACCATTTCTTAAATTCCCGGAGATCCGTAACTCCGATTGGGCTGAAATTTTAACACGATTTTTATCCGGATATTAGATTTCTTGCGGCGAAAGAAGCGCACCAACCGCCTTACGGGGTGACCACAAGGGTCCAGAGCGCGCCCTACCCCCTAGGGCGCGCCCCTATGGCTTGTGGGCCCCTCGGGTATCGTCTCGCTTTGATTCTTTTTCCCAAAAATCACATATATTCCAAAAAAATCTCCGTAAGTTTTTATCGCGTTTGGACTTCGTTTGGTATGGATATTCTGCGAAACAAAAAACATGCAACAAACAGGAACTTGCACTGGGCACTGGATCAATATGTTAGTCCCAAAAATAGTATAAAAAGTTGCCAAAAGTATATGAAAGTTGTAGAATATTGGCATGAAACAATCAAAAATTATAGATACAACGGAGACGTATCACTTAGTTCCTCGGAGCACATGTCAAATGATCTAGGGTTTAGCTCTTTTGATCTCGAGGTAGATCAACTATGTAACAATCCCATTCATCAATACAATGAAGCAGGACGTTGGGTTTTACCTCCTCACGAGGGCCCGAACCTGGGTAAACACCGTCTCCTTCGTCCCCTGTTACCATCAATTTGTCATAGCCCTAGATCGCCATTGCCTGTCAGTGCATTAAACATCATGTCATCATGTTTAAATTAAAATGAACTTGAAATGGGGATTGTCAAAACCCTAGCACTCCATTTTCAAATAAATTCAGTTAGCTAAGATTTCCAATGAACCCAAAATGGACTTAAAAAACGTTCACCATTTCTGATAAATGTTGGAAACAACATACCAGAGGTGATGAGCTTTTAAATAACTCTTTTGTCATTTTAAACAAATCAGAAATGCATGTGAAAATGATAACTAAATGGCTATGAATATTTTAGTTGTTTCAAAAATGCTAAAACTTTTTGTGGGACTTTGTAATATTCAGATTATATCCCATAAATTATTTCAGGGTTTTTGGCAATATGGATTTGTCACAAACAAATTTAAACAGAAAGCACAAAATAGAAAACAGAAAACAAAATGGAAACGCAGAGCGAGAGAAGAACTTACATGTTGCCGGCCCAAGAGGACAGCACAGCCCAACAGGGGCAAGGTTGTCTTCAACCTTGCGCCAGAAGGACGCCGGGCGCGTGGTCGCCGCACGCCGGCCACCTCTTGCTCGCCTGCCTGCCTGGGTGACTGGATAGACTCCAGGGAGCCGTCCAGATCGATCTCTCCCCCCTCATTCCTCCCTCCCTCGCCCTGTTGTTCCTCCCCACCAAGGCCGAGGGCTACCGTTGCCGCCGCTCGTCGCACGCATCACCATCAGCCGCCCTCGCCCCTCTGCCTTGCCCACCGGGACCGCCTCGACCACGTGGAGCTCCCAGCTGAAGCACACAACCGCGGGAGGCCTGCAACGTCGCCGTCTTCTTCTTTTTCAATCTTGGACTCGCCGGCCACAGTTGATCGATTTGCGTTGCCCCAGCCGTCCCCGGGCCAGCTGATTAGCTCATCCGCCTCCCAGTGAGCCCCTTCTCCTCCCCCTATGATTTCCCCCTCCGTTCCCACGCTGTAGCCGCATCCCCAAGAGACCCGAGCACCATCCTTTGCCATGGCCATCGAGCTTCGCACTCGCGAGCTCCTATGCTCGATATCGTAGCACCTGAGCACCCCTAGAGTTGCGAGAGCCCGTAGCTTCTGCATGTGCTCTCCATTCGCTCGAATGCGAGCTACAGCCCCCCGCTGCACCCAGTCGAGCTCCGGCTGCCGCCCTCGCTGTCGCTGCCGTCGCTACGGAGCATGTCCGGACACCAAGCGGCCACCAATGGATGCGGCCTGTCCCCAGCTTTCCATAGAGCCTAAGCACGCCTAAAACCGTGGCCTGTAGAGCAATCCGAGCATTGCCGGCGAGTCACCGTCGAGGGTTTTGGTGGCCGGCGGCTAACCCCGGCCAGTCCCACATGGCGTGATTAGCTTAATAGCTAATCACCCATTATTCAACCCCCTGTGAGAGAGACAGCCGGGCCCCACAGTAAATAACCCACCTGGTTAGTTTAATTAACCCACAGTTAATGGTGAGTCAGTGACATGCGGGTCCCAGGTGTCAGGTTTGACCCTGGTCAGCCCAGTTGACCTCATGACGTCACTATTGACTGTGCTGACGCGGTAACTATTTCTCTGGAATAAAAATAAATAAATAAATGATTTAGAAATTCCAGAAAATAATAGAAACTTTGAAAAATCATAGAAATTCATCTGTAACACCAATGAAGAAAAGTTATATATGAAAAATGATCAGAAAAATGCAAGGAATCTGTTTATGCCATATTCATGCATATTTGAGCAAGTTAACATAACCAAATAGGACATTTCATGATTAGGACAAATTTGATAAATAGGTTGGAGTTGGAATTTGATGCCTATTTGAATTCCACTTCAATTAATATGGCTAAATATTGTACTAGGTGAATTTAGAACCTTAACATGCCATATCATAAATCATGTTTGTTGCATCACATTGATTGTGTTCCTTCTTCTTGTTTCACGGTGTTCTTTCTTCTCGGTAGACGATGGTTCCGACGTTATGATCAATGACACTGATGAAGAAAAATGCTATCTTCAGAACTATCAGGCAAGCAACCCCTCCTTAAGCATCCCGATAATATCCTAGTCTCTCGCTCCTGCTCTCTTTTACTGCATTAGGACAACAACGATTCAACTGCTACATGTTCTCGGTAGATGAACCCATTCCTTTGCATGACATGTCCTTGTCACAATAAATATTCGAAACCACATAGCATGAGTAGAAACTGTATGAGCCTTATTGTTCTTACTCATCCATGCTTGCTTACTGTGCCTGCTATGCTTGGAGTTGTGTCGGTTCTGATCCATCTGGGCGATGAATCGGAATGGATGTCTTCATGTCCTGCTGTGTGAGAGCTAAGTTTTTGTAATCTGATTTGGTAAAGGTAGCGATGAGAGGCCATGTAGGAGTACATGGTGGGTTGTCTCATTGGGACCGTCCTTAAGAACTGAGTTCTGTGTTTGTTATCCAAGACAAGATACAACCACACATTGGGATCCTTAATTGACTCTCTCGACTTATTAATCGCCTTGATCTCTGTCGAGGAGTTGCAACTAGTCTCTGGTGTTTGTAGGATGTGCTGGCGGCCATGCATAGCGCTGACCGAAGGGGTAGGCAATGGTGCGATAGATGCACCATGGCTCGTTGTACCAAGCGTAGTACCATCCGTCTAGCTGGGCTTGGGAACCCTGCACACATCGTTTGGGGCCGTGATGGAAACTTCGGCCGGACTTCCGTTGCGGGTTCAGTCTCAAATAGGCGATAAACCTGTACTAGAGTCTTGTGTGGTTAGTCAGGTCGTGGTCGACTCCCTCGCTAGGCTTCCGCTTGAAGGTTGCTGAGGTGCCCTTTTACGTGCACATAGCGATCAGTGGCGGGAGCGTGTGTGAAGAAGTACACCCCTGTCAGGACCCCGATCCTAGGCCATAAGAATCTAGCACGTAACACATCACATCACTTTGCGGCCTCACGCACGGTTATCCCCACGGCTGCCACCTTACCTGGGCCGGGACCGTTTGCGTCTTTTGGCTCACGTATATGAATATGTCGCTAGCATTCAAATGTCAAAGAACCCGGGCCGACATGACTAGTCATAGAACCCAAGTAGCACATCCATACAGGGACATGCGTACATAAACCAACAATGCAGGTGTCAGCCTCCAGCATGTGTAGACGAGTCGTACCAAGCTACATGGACTCCATTACGCCGTGAGACATTTCTGTCATCAACTGCGCGTAGATGAGTCATAGCAGGCTACAAGGACTCCATTACACTGTGAGACACTTCCCCAAAGTGACAGACATAGCAGCAAAGAAGGATACACGCCGGTCAATGAACGTGTCCGGAGCAGTAGCAAGCTACCAAGGCTCGGTGGAAGCACAAAGAGGCAGTTCCCTGTAAAGAGTAGTCCTAAGGCACACAACTAGGTGTCGGATCCCATACATACCGTTGCACGTCACACGTACGCACGACATGCCCGATATGCATAGATACAACTATGGCATCACAACATAACCATTCAACAACACAACGTTTATGTAGAAGGCTCCGAGGAGCCAACATAGTATAATGTTACAAGCAGGGGGGTCACATGACCCATCATTCAGAGCATACAAACAACAAGCGGAAGTTATATGTCTGGGTACAGACATCTACTAAAAGCGGCTGGAAGAGCCTGAAAAGCTACAACGACCCTACCAAAGGAGCCAGACCTCTGTCTGGGATTCCCAAGCTAACCCGGTCAACATCGAACTTCACGTCGTAAGAATCGCTAATGAGACTGGCGTCTCCTCTGCCAAAACATAAATTAAGCAACCGTAAGTACAAAGGTACTTAGCAAGACTTACTTCAGAACTATCTACATAAGTATCATTGTCTACAAAGGGGTTGAGGAGTTTACTGCAGCAAGCCAGCTTTAACTCTTGGCTAACCTGTACTACGACTACAAGTAGTATCTTTGAGGTGGGATAGCACACACGAGTCCACATATTCACCAAATCAATACACCACTATGGATCCACTCCCGTTTCCCTACGAGAAGGCCATCCATAGCATTCACGCTTATCTTGCGCATTTTAAAGTATCCATGTCAAATTGTCTATGAACCACATAAGTTCTCCAACTAGTCAATATCCAAGGACGCGACTATTCGAACAGATTCGTAACCCTGCAGGCGTGTACTTCTTCACACACACTCACCGCCACTTACCGCCATGTGCACGTAAAAGGCACCTCGGCAACCTTCAAGCGGAAGCCCAGCGAGGGAGTCGGCCACGACCGTCAATCACACAAGACCCTAGTCCAGGTTTATCGCCTATTTGAGACTGAACCCGCACGGTAGTCCGGCCGAAGTTTCCGCTACGGCCTCAAACGATGTGCGCAGGGCTCTCAAGCCCATCGTTCGGGTGGCACTTGGTACACCGTGCCACTGTGTCTATACCGCATCAAAGCTCACCCCGTCGGGCAGTGCTATGCACGGCCGCCAACACTTTTCCTACAAACGCCAGAAACTAGTTGCAACTCCTGGACAGAGGTCAAAGCAATTAATAAGCTGAGAGGGTCAATTAAGTATCCCAATGTGCGGTCGTATCTTGTCTTGGATAACACACACAGAACTCAGTTCTTAAAGACGGTCTCAATGAGACAACCCGCCATGTACTCCTACATGGCCTCTCATCACTACCTTTACCAAATCGTGTTCACACACTTAGCTCTCACACAGTAGGACATGAACACTAACATTCCGATTCATCGCCCAGATGGATCAGACCCGACACGACATAACTCTAAACATAGCAGGCACAGTAAGCAAGCATCGATTAGTAAGCACAACAAGGCTCAAGCAGTTGATACTCATGCTAAGTGGTTTCAACTATTTACTGTGGCAAAGATAGGTCATGCAAAGGAATGGGTTCAACTACTGAGAACAGGTAACAGTTGAATCGTTGTTGTCCTAATGCAGTAAAAGAGAGCAGGAGCGAGAGAGTAGGATTTTATCGGGATGCTCAAGGTGGGGTTACTTGCCTGACTGTTCTGAAGATAGCATCTCTCTTCATTAGTGTCCACGATTACAACGTCGGGACTATCGTCTATCGAGAAGGAACACCACCGACAAACAGAAAAGGAACACATTCAATGCAATGCAACAAACACTTTGTATGCTATGGCATGTTAAAGCATTGAATTAACCTAGTACAATAGATAGTCATATTAAGTGAAGTGGAATTCCAATATATAGTAAATTCCAAGTCCAACACTATTTATTAATTTATCCTAATCATGAAATGTCCTACTTGGTGATGTTAACTTTCTCAAACATGCATGAACATGGCATAAACAGATTCATTGGATTTTTCTGATCATTTTTCATATATAAATTATTTTCATCTGAGTTACTGATTATTTTCTATGATTTTTAGAAGTTTTAAACATTTTCTGGAATTTCCTGATTATATCTAATACCAGAGAATCATTTAATGTGTCATCCTCGCGTCAGCATCATGTCAGCAGTAAACAGGGCCAGGTCTAGGTCAGACCTGACCAGTGGAGCCCACTGGTCAGTGGCTCAAGATCAGCTGCAGAGGCTGGCCTGCGGGGCCCATCAGTCAGTAGCACATTAACTAAAAGAGGTTTAGTTAAAACTTAACCGAAATTAACAGGGCCCTGAGCCCACTTGCCAGTGACTCTGGGAGCTAATTAGCTGGGGGGGGGGGGGGTTGACCCCTAATGGCGGCCACGTCAGCGTCGCCGGAGTTGGCCGGCGGCGACCAAACAGGCGGCGGCTTCGCGCCGGAGCTGCACTACAGGGGGTGATTCGACGAGAGGAGACCACCAGGAGGCAGCCAAAGTTTGTTCGCATCCAGGGGAGGCTCCAGGGGGTCGCAGGGTTGCCGGAGTCAGCGACCACGACGACATTGGCGGCGGCCGGATCTCGGCCTCGACGGGTTAGTCATTACGGTGCACGTGGGAACTCACGGGTGGGCTCTACGACTTCCTAGGAGCTCCAGGATCACGATGGAGCCATGGATGCAAGCGAGGGAGCTCGGGAGCACAAGGCTCACCGGCCATGGTGGCGGCGGAGCTCGGGACTCGCGAGCGTCGGCACTACATCACGAAATTGACGACAGGGAGAGAGGGGAACGACTCAGCAGCTCACGGGGGTTCCGACGAGAAGGCAAGCGAGGTCGGGGCTGCTCCAGAGCGACTGAATCAAGCGGCAGCGGCCGCCGGTGCCGAAGCTCGAAGATGACGATGATGGTGATGCTGCGGGGCTCCCGGCTTGCGTTGCTTGGAGGAGAGGACGAGGACGAAGGCCCGGAGTTTCTAAGCACGGCTACGGGTCTTGGCGAGGTCAGTGGCCACGGCTATGGCGAACGGCGACGGTAGCCGTTCTTAGGTGGGCAAGAGAAAGAGAGAGCAGAGGAGGGGAAGTAGCACGGGGAGAGGTAGATGGGGTTTCGGGTCATCTCCTGGCGAGGGGATTTGGACGAAGGAGGTGCCTCCAGTGCGAAGCAGGAGGTGGCTCGGCCAACGTCGTGCGCTGGCTCGCCTCTGCCAGTAGGCAGAGGTAGACGACAAGGTGAGGAGGTGGGCTAGGCTGGGCTGAACCCACTAGGCAGGTAAGGCCTAGGTGAGTTCCCTCCTTTTCCTTTATTCCTTCTGTTTTCTATTTTTTGTAATCTGTTTAATAATGTTTGGGCAAAAATACTAAACTCAAAAATCCTAAAATAATTTCTGGGTTTTATACATATTATTTCCAGACCCCTCAATAATTATCATAATTTTTGAAACAACTAAAATAGTTATAGTCTTTTATTTGTCATTTCCAGAAACATTGCTGGCTTATTTAAAATGCCAAGAAGAGTGGTTAAAAGTATATCACCCCTGGTATGTTGTTGCCAACATTTATCAGAGAGGTGGAATATTTTTGAAGAGCATTTTGGGATAATTGAAAATTCAGTTGTTGGGGTTTTGTTTATTCAATGAGGTGCTAGGGTTTGACATTCCCATTTCAAATTTCATTTGAAATTAAACATGATGACAAGATGATTAATGCAATGATAGGCAAAGCTAAAACTAGGTCTATGACAACTCACCCCCACTAAACAAGAATCTCGTCCCGAGATTCAGGCGAAGGGTAAGAGAGAAGAGGGGACACTAGCTATCACTATCTTCACGATCCAATTGTCCTTCTCGAAGATGTTGATTCTTGCATCATGTTGACCTTGACATCTTTGCCTTCGAGATCTTCATCCAACAGGACGGTAATGGGAGAAGGAAAGCTCTACAAGATTCGATCTTCTCGAAGATCGAGCAACTCATGATCAACTCGTAGAATGAGATGTGATAACATCTCTTGAGCTGAGACACAAAACACACATTGAGAACGTTGGAATGAGGCAGATGACGGAGGTCCAATTGGTAGGCAACAATTCGACGCTAAAGCAGATGGTGATGAGGTTTCAAAGTAGCAAGGAGTTAGTTGCCCTTCATACCAAAACGACACCTTAGGGAAGGTGACTCGTAGGATTATCCCTTAAGTGGCAAAAAGAATTACTTTTGATACAAGGATCATTGAAACTCTTCATATCAGCCTAAGGCAATTCACGATGATTGTTTGAAGGAATTCAAAAGAATGGCATACTCAGATCGAAGAGAAACTAGAGTTATAAAACAACTCGGCAACGGAAGGCACATTCCACTTAATACCTAGGGTATAACCCAGTGTCTGAGCGTGCTCTCAAGAACTTGAGCATTTCCATATTCATCAAGGTTTTACCAACATCCATGCCAAGGATCTTGGTCACATCATACTACCATGATGAATAACAATGGAGGATGCATATGCAAAGGAAGACAACACCTTCTCAGATTTCACCTTAGCTATGCCAAGGGAACGAAATCTGGATGATCGACCGAGAGACATTTAACACTCCGTTTCTAATGTTCTCCTTGATGAAATAGCATAACCAATTATCGAAAATGGTTGGTATCTGCAGCATCAAGTAAAAGGTCGGACTTCGGGGGATCCAAGGGTCCATGAGGGATAACTTCCAGAGAAAGTCATCCAAGGTCCTCATGGGGAGGTGGCTAATGTTGCTGATACAAGATACTATAATAATAGGCCTTCCGGCTAGGTGCGTTAGCCACAACATCGCTTTACCAGGTTATAGGTAGACCAATATTATAATACTTGTAAAACATCCCAACCATCATATCGGCCTGAGATTCAGATTTGGTTGGTGATTAGATACTCCAAACTCAGCATGTCCGAGGGAGAAAGTTTGCAACACAAATCGACGAGAGGATGTTACGAGATTCTCGGGAAATGAACTACGGAGGCCAACTCCAAAAGATGAGCTGGATTGCAAGACTCACGTGTGAACACACTGTCCAAGACAAGCATGATCACATAGAGGTCGTACAACATAACACTTCCGAGCTCTGGTTAGGAACCATCATTGCGGATAACGAAGCTGGGTGCAAGTCCGTCTGGTACCTTCAAGAATAGCACATAACTTATTTTCCTTGAACAAGTCAATCAGTGGCTTGGTGTGCTAGGAGACACATATGGATTGGAGGGGGCCAGCCTATCAAACCATAGCATACTTTGCACGTGCATGACTGACTTGGGATGATTCCAAAGAAGGCAAGATAACTTTTCTCAAATTCACGGCGGCAACTTGCATCAATTGAACATGAATTTGGAGAAAGTCACTTCTTATACCTAACATATACTTCATGTATGAGACATGAGGATTTTGCCTACAATGTTTCCAATACTAACTTAATGTCCAACATGACTTGTGAACAATGAAAATGTTGCCGATGGGCTCAACAACAATTCATCAAAATATCCATGAAGACGGAATTCCACAACTTTGTGAGCAAGAGCATAGCATTGGTCAGACCAAAAGGTATAATGATGTAAGCTCGAGAATTAGCCATGAGTAGGACAACATTGCGAGAGCCCTTGGTTCTGAGTTTGATTCGACGATAACCCATATTCAAATCAAAGGTTTGACAAGACAATGGATGCATCAGCTGATCACAAGGATCGATCGATGAAGACATCATCTTTCTCCAACACACACATACGCACACAAGGATATCCCTTCGGAACGAACTAGGTTAGGCAAAGTTGTTATCTTCCAACTCTCCAAGTTGTTGTTTAGCTTAACCAACTAGTTCCAGGGTATCCAACACAGAGTCTTGGAAAAGGGGTGGTTTATATTTAAACCAACTTGATCACAAACTCAACATAACGGTCAGGAGAGATCTTGGTAATACTTCCGAGAAGATATTCGGAAAATCACAAACCACCAATATGTTATTGAGTTCGAGAACAACCTTGCTTTTCAGGGCAAGACGATATGATCGAAAGAGCTTGGCACAACCTAACTCATTGATCGAGGAGTGCACCATGAAAGATGGACTAGGTGGCACGATCAATCTTAGAATGGTGATTCAATAACCAACACGCTAAGACTGAAATTATTGTGCATTAACTTCCAAGCAATGGGTTTGCTAGGAGTATTGATTTGACATGTCACGGTTTACTTGTCAGCTTTTTGGCTGCAACCAGCACGGAGACCAAGGAATGAACAATGATGGCGAGAAGTATCACTGCATCAAGGGTCCATAAGAGGTTGTGCAATTCTCATGACAGTCTTGACATGAAGAGGGTAACACTTCAAGGTAGAACAAGGCAAAAGCTAGATTGGCATTTTGATCTGCGGAATACAACTACTTTGACCCAATCCTGGATATGGATGAGGTACTAGAGTTTGTTTCTCCCAGTCATTCTGAAATAGAATGGCTTGACCAACCACAAGATTAGTATGCACCGATGAACACAGATGCACAACTACTCTTAACTATCCATTGATAGATGAAGGTCGGAATACAATTGAAGAGGGGCAACTGAAGAGAACTTGATTTTCTGAGTTGTAGATGCATAGATTGAATACGTCGAACAAAGTTCAACATGTTTCTTCCAGATAACCCATGCAGAAAGGAAATAATTGGTAGTCTCACAACTATGGAATGGAGGACTCATGAAGAGCACTCTTGTTGTGATCTTCAGTTTACGAAGAACTTCTGCCATGACTGGTTCATGGTATTGGAAGAATGATAGACTACGAACCTTGAAGACTAAAACAAGGTTACTAATATCTTAAAGGAACGAGCAAATACTATCAACGGGAGTGAGCAGGATGATCCTTGGGTTCAAGAACCCAGAAATGGAATACCTACTGACTAAGTAGCATCACAGGATGCTTTTGATAACGATGGCCAGAGTTACCACACCAGAATACAACACAACTATACTATTGGGTGGTTCACTGGAATAACCTGGTTTCCTAAACACCTTTAACATATGCGTCGAGGTAGTAGAGTACCTCAACGCAACAATTAGTGTGCTTTGTCTGGCCAAAAGACATTAACTCGGGATGAAAGGATTTGCAATTGCATCGGATAATTTCGAAACCTTGGATAACTCGGACAGCATAACGGCTGTACGGGCATGAAATTTGAGGCAATCTGCATGAAACTGACAACAAAACAACTGAACTCTTATAGAGACATCGATCCAGGAACACAACAACTTTCCTATAAGTCTTCATCATGCTAACTCATCATCCTAATAGATAGATGAGAAGCCTAATTCTTAAACCCCATAGAATAAGGAATAGGGTGATTCAGAATTAGAATGACACGAGGAAAGGAGTAAAAAGAATCTTACGTTCCCTTCCACAATCAATTCCGTTATATAACTAAAGCAGTTCTAGACTCAACATCGACCAGTTTGGCTTGGTAATCCTACAGGCAGTCAAGCTCTGATACCAACGCTATCAGGACCCCGATCCTAAGCCATAAGAATCTAGCATGTAACACATCACATCACTTTGCAGCCTCACGCATGGTTATCCCCACGGCTGCCACCTTACCTAGGCCGGGACCGTTTGCGTCTTTTGGCTCACGTATGTGAATATGTCGCTAGCATTCAAATGTCAAAGAACCCGGGCCGACATGACTAGTCGTAGAACCCAAGTAGAACATCCATACAGGGACAGGCATACATAACCCAGCAATGCAGGTGTCAGCCTCCAGCATGTGTAGACGAGTCGTAGCAAGCTACATGGACTCCATTACGCCGTGAGACATTTCTGTCATCAACTGCACGTAGACGAGTCATAGCAGGCTACAAGGACTCCATTACACTGCGAGACGTTTCCCCAAAGGGAAAGACACAGCAGCAAAGAAGGATACACGCCGGTCAATCAATGTGTCCGGAGCAGTAGCAAGCTACCAAGGCTCGGTGGAAGCACAAAGAGGCAGTTCCCTGTAAAGAGTACTCCTAAGGCACACAACTAGGTGTCGGTTCCCATACATACCGTTGCACGTCACACGTACGCACGACATGCCCGATATGCATAGATACAACTATGGCATCACAACATAACCATTCAACAACACAACATTTATGTAGAAGGCTCCGAGGAGCCAACATAGTATAATGTTACAAGCAGGGGGGTCACATGACCCATCATTCAGAGCATACAAACAACAAGCGGAAGTTATATGTCTGGGTACAGACATCTACTAAAATCGGCTGGAAGAGCCTGAATAGCTACAACGACCCTACCAAAGGAGCAAGATTTCTGTCTGGGATTCCCAAGCTAACCCGGTCAACATCGAACTTCACGTCGTAAGAATCGCTAATGAGGCTGGCGTCTCCTCTGCAAAAACATAAATTAAGCAACCGTGAGTACAAAGGTACTCAGCAAGACTTACTTCAGAACTATCTACATATGTATCATTGTCAACAAAGGGGTTGTGGAGTTTACTGCAGCAAGCCAGCTTTATCTCTTGGCTAACCTGTAATACGACTACAAATAGTATCTTTGAGGTGGGATAGCGCACACGAGTCCACATATTCACCAAATCAATACACCACTATGGATCCACTCCCTTCTCCCTACGAGAAGGCCATCCATAGCACTCACGCTTATCTTGCGCATTTTAAAGTATCCATGTCAAATTGTCTATGAACCACATAAGTTCTCCAAGTAGTCCATATCCGAGGACGCGGCTATTCGAACAGATTCGTAACCCTGCAGGGGTGTACTTCTTCACACACGCTCCCGCCACTTACCGCCATGTGCACATAAAAGGCACCTCGGCAACCTTCAAGCGGAAGCCCAGCGAGGGAGTCGGCCACGACCGTCAATCACACAAGACCCTAGTCCAGGTTTATCGCCTATTTGAGATTGAACCCGCACGGAAGTCCAGCCGAAGTTTCCACTACGGCCTCAAACGATGTGCGCAGGGTTCCCAAGCCCACCGTTCGGATGCCACTTGGTACACCGTGCCACTGTGTCTATAGCGCATCAAAGCCGACCCCGTCGGGCAGTGCTATGCATGGCCGCCAACACTTTTCCTACAAACGCCAGAAACTAGTTGCAACTCCTGGACAGAGGTCAAGACAATTAATAAGCCGAGAGGGTCAATTAAGTATCCCAATGTGCGGTAGTATCTTGTCTGGGATAACATACACAGAACTCAGTTCTTAAGGATGGTCTCAATGAGACAACCCGCCATGTACTCCTACATGTCCTCTCATCGCTACCTTTACCAAATCGTGTTCACACACTTAGCTCTCACATAGTAGGACATGAACACTGCCATTCCGATTCATCGCCCAGATGGATCAGACCCAACAAGACATGAGTCTAAGCATAATAGGCACAATAAGCAAGCATGGATGAGTAAGCACAACAAGGCTCAAGCAGTTGCTACTCATGCTAAGTGGTTTCAACTATTTACTATGGCAAAGACAGGTCATGCAAAGGAATGGGTTCAACTACTGAGAATAGGTAACAGTTGAATCGTTGTTGTCCTAATGCAGTAAAAGAGAGTAGGATTTTATCGGGATGCTCAAGGTGGGGTTGCTTGCCTGACAGTTCTGAAGATAGCACCTCTCTTCATTAGTGTCAACGATTACAACGTCGGGACCATCGTCTACCGAGAAGGAACACCATCGACAAATAGAAAAGGAACACATTCAATGCAATGCAACAAACACTTTGTATGCTCTGGCATGTTAAAGCATTGAATTAACCTAGTACAATAGATAGTCATATTAAGTGAAGTGGAATTCCTATATATAGTAAATTCCAACTCCAACACTATTTATTAATTTATCCTAATCATGAAATGTCCTACTTGGTGATGTTAACTTGCTCAAACATGCATCAAGATGGCATAAACAGATTCATTGGATTTTTCTGATCATTTTTCATATATAAATTATTTTCATCTGAGTTACTGATTATTTTCTATGATTTTTAGAAGTTTTAAACATTTTCTGGAATTTCCTGATTATCTCTAATACCAGAGAATCATTTAATGCATCATCCTCGCGTCAGCATTATGTCTGCAGTCAACGGGGCCAGGTCCAGGTCAGACCTGACCAGTGGAGCCCACTGGTCAGTGGCTCAGGGTCAGCTGCAGAGGCTGACCTGCGGGGCCCATCAGTCAGTGGCCCAGAAACTAAAAGAGGTTTAGTTAAAACTTAACCAAAATTAATAAGGCCCTGGGCCCACTTGCCAGTGACTCTGGGAGCTAATTAGCTAGGGGGGGGGGTTTGACCCCTAATGACAGCCACATCAGCGTCACCGGAGCTGGCCGGCAGCGACCAAACAGGCGGCGGCTTCACGCCGGAGCTGCACTACAAGGGGCGATTCGACGAGAGGAGACCACCAGGAGGCAACCAAAGTTCATCCGCATCCAGGGGAGGCTCCAGGGGGTCGTAGGGTGGCCGGAGTCAGCGACCACGACGACGTTGGCGGCGGCCGGATCTCGGCCTCGACGGGTTAGTCGCTATGGTGCACGTGGGAACTCACGGATGGGCTCGACGGCTTCCTGGGAGCTCCAGGACCATGATGGAGCCAAGGATGCAAGCGGGGGAGCTCGGGAGCACAAGGCTCACCGGCCATGGCGGCGGCGGAGCTCGGGACTCGCGGGCGTCGGCACTACATCACGAAATCGACGACGGGGAGAGAGGGGAACGACTCGGCAGCTCACGGGGGTTCCGACGAGAAGGCCAGCGAAGTCAGGGCTGCTCCAGAGCGACTGAATCGACCGGCAGCGGCCGCCGGTGCCGAAGCTCGAAGATGGCGACAATGGTGATGCTGCGGGGCTCCCGGCTTGCGTTTCTTGGAGGAGAGGACGAGGACGACGGCCCAGAGCTTCTGAGCACGGCTACGGGGCTTGGCGAGGTCAGTGGCCACGGCTATGGCAAACGGCGGCGGCGGCCATTCTCGGGTGGGCTAGAGAAAGAGAGAGCAGAGGAGGGGAAGTAGCACAGGGAGAGCTAGAGGGGGTCTAGGGGCATCTCCAGGCGAGGGGATTAGGACGAAGGAGGTGCCTCCAGCGTGAAGCAGGACGTGACTCGGCCAATGCCGTGCGCTGGCTCGCCTCTGCCAGTAGGCAGAGGTAGACGATGAGGTGAGGAGGTGGGCTAGGCTGGGCTGAACCCACTAGGCAGGTAAGGCCCAGGTGAGTTCCCTCCTTTTCCTTTATTCCTTCTGTTTTCTATTTTTTGCAATCTGTTTAATAATGTTTGGGCAAAAATACTAAAGTCAAAAATCCTGAAATAATTTCTGGGTTTTATACATATTATTTCCAGACCCCTCAATAATTATCAGAATTTTTGAAACAACTAAAATAGTTATAGTCTTTTATTTGTCATTTCCAGCAACATTGATGGCTTATTTAAAATGCCAAGAAGAGTGGTTAAAAGTATATCACCCATGGTATGTTGTTGCCAATATTTATCAGAGAGGTGGAACATTTTTGAAGAGCATTTTGTGATAATTGAAAATTCAGTTGTTGGGGTTTTGTTTATTCAATGAGGTGCTAGGGTTTGACATCCCCATTTCAAATTTCATTGGAAATTAAACATGATGACATGATGATTAATGCAATGATAGGAAAAGCTAAAACTAGGGTTGTGACAACCCCTGCAGGGTTAATTCATCTATTCGAATAGCCGCGTCCGCGGATATGGAGTAGTTGGATTGCTTATGTGCTACATAGACAACTTGAAATGGATACTCTAAAATGCGCAAGATAAACGTGAGTGCTATGGATGGCCTTCTTGAAGGGAGACGGGAGTGGATCCATAGTGGTGTATTGGTTTGGTGAATATGTGGACTCGTGTGTGATATCTTACTCCAAAGATACTACTTATAGTCGTAGTACAGGTTAGCCAAGATTCAAAGTTGGCTGGCTGCAATAAACTCCACAAGCCCTTTGTTGACAATGATGCATATGTAGATAGTTCTGATGTAAGTCTTGCTGAGTACCTTTGTACTCATGGTTGCTTAATTTATGTTTTTGCAGAGGAGACGTCTGTCTCATTAGTGATTCTTATGACGTGAAGTTCGTTGTTGACCGTGTTAGCTTGGGAATCCCAGACAGAGGTCTGGCTCCTTTGGTAGTGTCGTTGTAGCTTTTTCTGGCTCTTTTAGCCGCTTTTAATAGATGTCTGTACCCAGACATGTATCTTCCGCTTGTTGATTGTATGCTCTGAATGATGGGTCATGTGACCCTCTGCTTGTAACATTACACTATGTAGGCTCTCTGGAGCCTTCTAAATAAATGTATTTGTTATAGAGTTATGTTGTGATGCCATGTTGTATCTACACATATCGTGCATATTGCGTGTATGTTTGTAATGCATTGGTATTGTCAGATTTCTAGCTCCACAAAACCCTGAGGAATTCGAACCCAGGGGTGTGTGTGAAGATTCCCCAATAGCTTCGCCCCCTCCAAGCTCACAACATGGTAACCCCGATCGATGGCGAGGAAGATGATGGCACACAAGAGTTTACCCAGGTTTAGGCCGCTGCGAAGCGTAAAACCCTACTCCTGCCTTTGGTGGATTGCCTCACGGGGAGGTTTGTGGATGAAAAAGTACAGAGGTGTGTTGCTTTGCGGGTGTGTTTGCGGGGTGGTTGCTTCGTCCCTTCTACCGGGCTACCACATCCCTATTTATAGCGGCCCGGGTCCTCTTCCCTTATCACAATGGCGGGAAGGGATCCCACAATGGCCAAATTCGAAGGGGAACAGGAGGTATGCCCTATCCTGACGAAAGGTGGTCTTTGCCTACAAAGTGGTCGACGATGACGCGGTGGTGGGCTCGGCGATGACGTCCGTCCTGTAGGGCATGGGGTCTTGGTCTTGTTGCTCCGAAGTGGAAACCTTCGGGGGCGCTTTGGAACTCGCGTGCGTCCCTGACTCCTTTGCATCAAAGGGGAAACTGTCCCCTCTGGTGCACTGGCGCCCGCCTGGCCGGGCTGGTGTCACCCTTGGCCTCCTGATGTCATGTGTTGCATAGGAGTCTCCGCCGCTCAGGAGGGGGCCTGGGGAGGCTTATATCCCCATGGGTCTTGGCGCTGCTTCCCTCGCGAGAACGGGGTCTCATGAGGGCCTTGTGTCGAGAGAGGCCGCGCCGGGCTGAAATTGGTCGTTGAGGTGGGCCACGCGTGGGGCCGCAGGCAGGCAAGTCTGGGTACCCTGGTATCCAGAACGCCGACAGGTGTGTGTGGGATTCGACACCTAGATGTATGCCTTTAATAGCCTTCTTTATGGGGAAATGCCTCTTTGTGCTTCCATGAGCCTTGGTAGCTTGCTACTACTCCGGATACATTGATTGACCGACGTGTATCCTTCTTGGCTACTGTGTCTGGCCCTATGGGGAAATGTCACGCAGTGTAATGGAGTCCATGTAGCTAGCTATGACTCGTCAACACTCGCTGATGACCGACACTTGCACTGTTGGGTTATGTATACCTGTCCCTGTATGGTTGTGCCACTTGGGTTTGTAACTAGTCATGTCGACCCCGGTTCTCTGACATATGATTGCTAGCGACATATTCATATACGTGAGCCAAAAGATGCAAACGGTTCCGGCCAAGGTAAGGTGGCAGCCGTGGGGATTACCGTGCGTGAGGCCGCAAGGTGATATGATGTGTTACATGCTAGATTCGTATGGCTTAGGATCGGGGTCCCGACAGTGTTGGTATCAGAGCTTGACTGCCTGTAAGATTATCAAGCCAAACTAGTCGATGTTTGAGTCTAGAACAGCTTTAGTTATATAAGGGAATTGATTGTGGAAGGGGACGTAAGATTCTTTTTACTCCTTTCCTCGTGTCACTCTAATTCTGAGTCACCCTCTTCTTTTCTACGGGGTAGGGAAACTAGGCTTTCTCATCTATCTATCAGGATGACGAGTTACTATGCTAGAGACTATAGGAAAGTTGTTGTCTTTCTGGATCGTTGTCTCCGTAAGAACTCAGTGTTATGTTGTTAGTTTCATGCAGGTTGCCTCATATCTCATGCCCGTACAGCCATTATGCTGTTCGAGTTATCCAAGGTTCTTAAATAATCTGATGCAATTGCAAACTCTTTCATCTGGAGTTGATGTCTTTTAGGCCAGACTAAGCACACTAATTATTGTGTTGGGGTACTACATTACCTCGACGTGTTTGTTGAAGTGTTAGGAAACCATGTTGTCTCACAGAACCACCCAATAGTCTAGTTGTGTTTCGCGTTCTCGGTGTGATGATTCTGGCCTTGTTATCGAAAACATCACGTGATGTTATTCGACATTAGGTATTCTATGTCCGGGTTGCTGAACCCGAGGATCATTCTACTCACTCTTGTTGATAGAATTTTGCTCGTTCCTTCAGGATATTAGCAACGTTGCTCTAGCCTTCAAGGTTCTTGGTTTATCATTCTTCCAATACCATGAACCAACTACGACGGAAGTTCTTCATGAACGAAAGATCACAACATGAGTGCTCGTGATGAGTTCTTCATTCCATAGTTGTGACCCTGCCAATTCTACCTTTCTGCATGGGTTATCCGGAAGAACTATGTTGAACTCGTTCAACATGCTAATCTATGCATCTATAACTCAAAAAAATCGTGTGCTCTTGAGTTGCCCATCCTTAGTTGAATTCTGACCTTCTTCTATCAAGGAATAGTCAAGACTAGTTGTGCATTCGTATTCATCGATGCATGTTATTCTTGTGGTCTGTCAAGCCTTTCTATTCAGACTGACTAGGAGAAACAAACTCCATTACCTATCCATTTCTTGGATTGGGTCAAAGCAGTTGTATTCCACAGATCAAAATGCCAATCCAGCTTTTGCTCTGTGCTACCTTGAAGTATTACCCTCTTCATGTCGAGAATGTCATGATAATTGCACGGCCTCTTATGCATTCTTGATACAGTGGTACTTCTTGCCATCTTTATTCATTCCTCGGTATCCATGTCGGTTGTACCTGGAATGCCAACAAGTGAACTGTGGTGTGTGAAATCAATACCTCTAGCAATCCTATTGGCTGGAAGTTAATGGACAATAATTTCACTCTTAGTGTGATGGTCATTGAATTGTCATCCTAAGATTGAATGTGCTACCTAGTCCATCTTTCCTGGTGCACTCTTCGATCAATGAGTTAGGTTTGTGCCAAGCTCCTTTTATCATATCGTCTTGCCCTGAAAAGCAAGATTGATCTCGAGCTCAATAACATATCGGTGGGTCATGATTTTCCGAATATCTTCTGAGAAGTATTACTAGGTTGTCCCCTGACCGTTATGTTGAGTTCATGATCAAGTTGGTTTCCTGTAAACCAGCCTTTCTCTAGGAATCTGTCTTGGATGTCCTTGAGCTAGTTCGTTAAGCCAAAGAAGAACTTGGAGAGTTGGAAGATAAAAGCTTTGGCTAGATTAGCTCATTCCAAGGGGATATCCTATGTGGTGTGTATGTGTTGAAGAAAGATGATATGTTCACCGATTGATCCTTGTGATCAATTGTTGCATCTATTGTCTTGTCCAATCTTTGATTTGAATATCAGCTATCATCAAATCAAACTCAGAACCAAGGGTTCTCGTAATGTTGTCTTACTCGTTGTTAATCCCCAGAACTTATATCATTATACCTTATGGTCTGACCAATGCTATTATCTTGTTCACATAGTTGTGGAACTCCATCTTCATGGATATCTTGATGAGTTGTTGTTGAGCCCATCGACAACATCCTTATCTCCTCCATTACTCATGATGAACATTAAGCTAGTGTTGGAAACTTTGTAGGCAATATCTTCGTGTCCCATACATGAAGTACATGTTAGGTGTAAGAAGTGACTCTCTCTCAGTTCACGAGCATTTGATGCAAGTTGTCGCCATGAATTGAAGAGAAGTTTGTTTTGCTTCCTCTGGAATCATCCCAAATCATTCATGCATGTGCGAAGTATGCTATGGTTTGATAGGTTGGCCGCCTTCACTCCATATGTATCTCCTAGCATACCAAGCCACTGATTGATTTTTTTCAAGGAGCAGAAGTTCCTCCTTAAGAGCTAGCCTTATGCAAGGACTTCGATATCCTCGATGTTGGTTCCTAACTCGAACTCAGTAGTGTTTTATTGTAAGCTTTCCACATGACCACAATTGTCTTGGGCACTGTGTTCACATGGGTCTTGCAATCCAGCTCATGTTTTGGAGTTGGCTTCCGTAGTTCATTTCTTGAGGATCTCGCAACATCATCTCATCGATTTGTGTTGCAAACTCTCCTTTCGGACACGCTGAGTCTAAAGTATCCTGACACCAACCATATCTGAAGCTCAGGCAGATATAATGGTTGGAACGTTACCCAAGAGTTATAATATTGGTCTCTCTATAACCCGGTGAAGTGATATTGTGGCTAACATACCGAACCGGAAGACCTATTATTATAATATCTTGTATGATCAACATTAGCCACTTCCCCATGAGGATTTCGTATGACTTATTCTAGAAGTTGTTCTTCATGGATCCTTTGTGTTCCGAAGTCCGACATTTTACTTGATGTTCTGGATACCAAACATTAATTGGATTATGCTATTACATCAAGGAGAACATTAGAAGCGGATTGCTAAATGTCTCTCGATCGATCATCCAGATTTTCTTCCTTGGCATAGCCAAGGTGAAATCTGAGAAAGTGTTGTCTTCCTTTGCATCTGCATCCTCCATCATTATTCATCATTGTAGTATGATGTGTTGCCAGGATCCTTGGCATGGGTGCTGGTAAAACCCTGATGAAAATGGAAATGCTCAAGTTCCCGAGAGCATGCTCAGACACTAGGTTATATTCCTTCTGTTTGTCGAGCTGTCCTATAACTCTAGTTTCCTTTCCAAACTGAGTATGCTATTCGTTCGAATTCCCTCAAATGATCAGTTGTGAATTTCCTTAACCTGGCATGAAGAGTTTCAATGATATCTAGATCAAAAGTAATTCTTTTTGCCACTTAAGGAAATAATACTACGAGTCACCTGCCTAAGGTGTCCCGTTATGGTAAGAAGGGCAATTGACTCTTCGCTACTTTGAAACCTCATCACCATCTATTTTGGTGTGGAATTGTTGCCTACAAATTGAACCTTTGTCATCTGCTTCGTTCCGTCACTGTCGGTGTTTTGGGATCGGGGGTACCCAGACCTGCCTGCCTGCGGCCCAGCGCGTGGCCCACCTCGATGGACCGGTACGGCCTGGCGACGAACCCCACAAGGCAAGACCGTCATGAGGGTGTTGGGAAACGTTGCATGGGAAACAAAAAATTTCCTACGCACATACAAGATCTATCCATGGAGATGAGCATCTACGAAAGGAGAGATCGGATCCACATACCCTTGTAGATTGCTAAGCAGGAAGTGTTAAGAAACACGGTTGATGTAGTCGATCGTCTTCGCGATCCAAATCGCAAGCCGTCCCGCGATCCAATCACGATCTAGCGCCGAACGGACGGCACCTCCGCGTTCAGCACATGTACAACTCGATGACGATCTCTGCCTCCTTGATCTAGCAAGCGAGGGCGGAGAGGTAGATGAGTTCTCCGGCAGCACGACGACGTGGCGGCGGTGGTGGTGGAGCTGATCCGACAGTGGTTCGCTAAGCAACGCCTAGTCAAACTAGAGGAGAGACTATCTAGGGGAGAGGGAGGGCTGCACCGTGGCTTTTTTGGTGTGGTAGCCCTACCTCCCCTCTCATATATATAGGGGGCAAGGGAGAGGGGGTCGGCCCCCTAGGGTTCCCACCCCTAGGGGCGGCGGCCAAGATAGGGGGGCGGCGGTCAAGGGGTGCCTTGGCCCCCAAGGCAAGGTGGCTGGCCCCCTTTAGGGTTCCCCCCTCCACCCTTCGGCCGCATGGGCCTTGTGGGAGGGGCGTCCAGCCCACCAGGGGCTGGTGCACCCCCTCTCACGGCCCATGGGGCCCTCCGGGGCTGGTGGGCCCCTTCCGATGGACTCCGAAACCCTTCCGGCACCCCCAATACATTACCGGTGACGCCCGATCCTTTTCCGGTGACCAACACGAAACTTCGTATATATCAATTTTTACCTCCGGACCATTCCGGAGCTCCTCGTGACGTCCGGGATCTCATCCGGGACTCCGAACAACCTTCGGTCACCAACATACATAACTCCATAATACCGAAACGTCACCGAAAGTTAAGTGTGCAGACCCTATGGGTTCGAGAACTATGTAGACATGACCGAGACACCTCTACGGTCAATAACCAATAGCGGGACCTGGATGCCCATATTATTTCCTACATATTCTACGAAGATCTTTATCGGTTGAACCTCAATGTCAAGGATTCAGTTAATCCCGTACGCTGTTCCCTTTGTTTATCGGTATGTTACTTGCCCGAGATCCGATCGTCGGTATCTCTATACCTAGTTCAGTCTCGTTACAGGCAAGTCACTTTACTAGTTCCATAATACAAGATCCCATGGCCAACTCTTTAGTCACTTTTCTTGCAAGGCTCATTGTGATGTTGTATTACCGAGTGGGCCCTGAGATACCTCTCGGTCACACGGAGTAAACAAATCCCAGTCTTGATCCATGTCAACTCAACAGACACTTTCGGAGATACCTGTAGAGCATCTTTATAGTCACCCAGTTACGTTGCGACTTTTGATACACACAAGGTACTCCTCCGATGTCAGTGAGTTACATGATCTCATGGTCATAGGAACATATACTTGACATGCAGAAAACAATAGCAATAAACTGACACGATCATATGCTACGTTCATAGTTTGGGTCTTGTCCATCACATCATTCTCGTAATGATGTGATCTCATTATCAAACGACAACTCTTGTCCATGGCTAGGAAACCACATCCATCTTTGATTAACGAGCTAGTCCATTAGAGGCTTACTTGGGACACATTGTTGTCTATGTACCCACACATGTATTTGAGTTTCCAATCAATACAATTATAGCATGGATAATAAACATTTATCATGAACAAGGAAATATAATAATAACCATTTTATTATTGCCTCTAGGGCATATTTCCAACAATTTCCCACTTGCACTAGAGTCAATAATCTAGCTCACATCACTATGTGATTTTACATTGTAATGAATCTAACACCCATACAGTTCTGGTGTTGATCATGGAAGAGGCTTAGTCAATGGATCTGCAACATTCTGATCTGTGTGTACTTTGCAAATATTTATGTCTCCTCCGTCGATATAATCGCGGATGGAATTGAAGTGTCTCTTTATGTGTCTGGTCCTCTTGTGAAAATTTGGTTCCTTGGCTAGAGCAATGACACTAGTGTTGTCACAAAACAGAGTGATTGGGTTCAGTGCACTGGGCACTACTCCAAGATCCGTCATGAACTGCTTCATCCAGACACCTTCCTTCGCTACCTCCGAGGCAGCTATGTACTCCGCTTCTTATGTAGAATCAGCTACCACGCTTTGCTTTGAACTGCACCAGCTTACCACTCCTGCATTGAGAATAAATACGTATCCGGTATGAGACTTAGAGTCATCCGGATCAGTGTCAAAGCTTGCATTGATGTAACCCTTTACGACGAGCTCTTGATCACCTCCATAAATGAGAAACATTTCCTTAGTCCTTTTCAGGTACTTTAGGATATTCTTGACCGCCGTCCAGTGATCCACACCTGGATAACTTTGAAACCTTTCGGCCATACTTATGGAAAGGCTGACGTCTGGTCTTGTGCACAACATTGCATACATGATAGAGCCTATCATAGAAGCATAGGGGATGACACTCATCTTTTCTCTATCCTCTACAGTCACTGGGCATTGAGTCTTACTCAACTTTACACCTTGTAACACAGGCAAGAACCCTTTCTTGGACTGATCCATTTTGAACTTCTTCAAAACTTTATCAAGGTATGTTCTCTGTGAAAGTCCTATTAAGCGTCTTGATCTATCTCTATAGATTGTGATGCCTAATATGAAAGCAACTTCTCCTAGGTCCTTCATTGAAAAACTCTTGTTCAAATATTCCTTCACGCTTTCCAAAAATTCTATCTTGTTGCCAATCAGGAATATGTCATCCACATATAATATTAGAAACACTATAGAGCTCCCACGCACTTTCTTATAAATACAAGCTTCTCCGTAAACTTGTATCAACCCAAACGCTTTGATCACCTCATCAAAGCGCTTATTCCAACTCCGAGATGCCTGCACCTATCCATCAATGGATCGCCAGAGCTTGCAAATTTTGTCAGCATTCTCTGGATCGACAAAACCTTCTGGTTGCATCATATACAACTCTTCCTCAAGGAAACCATTGAGGAACGCTGTCTTGACATCCATCTGCCAAATTTCATAATCGAAAAACGCAGCTATTGCTAACATGATTCTGACGGACTTAAGCATCACTACGGGAGAGAAAGTATCATCGTAGTCAATTCCTTGAACTTGTGAAAAACCCTTTGCCACAAGTCGAGCTTTATAGATGGTGACATTACCGTCCGCGTCCGTCTTCCTCTTAAAGATCCATTTATTCTGAATGGCCTTTCGCCCTTCAGGTAATACTTCCAAAGTCCACACTTTGTTTTCATACATGGATCCTATCTCGGATTTCATGGCCTCTAACCATTTGTCGGAATCCGGGCCCACCATCGCTTCTCCATAGCTCGTAGGTTCATCGTTGTCCAACAACATGACCTCTAAGATAGGGTTACCGTACCAGTCAGGAGCAGTACGTGCCCTTGTCGATCTACGAGGTTCGATAGTAACTTGATCCAAAGCTTCATGATCACTATCATTAGCTTCCTCTTCAACTAATGTAGGTTCCTCAGAAACATCTTTTTGCCCTGCGCTACTCTCTGGTTGAAGTGAAGGTTCAATAACCTCATCAAGTTCTATCTTCCTCCCACTCAATTCTTTCGAGAGAAACTCTTTCTCGAGAAATGACCCGTTCTTAGCGACAAACACTTTGCCTTTGGATCTGAGATAGAAGGTGTACCCAACCATCTCTTTTGGGTATCCTATGAAGACGCATTTCTCCGCTTTGGGTTCCAGCTTTTCAGGCTGAAGCTTTTTGACATAAGCATCGCATCCCCAAACTTTAAGAAACGACAACTTTGGTTTCTTGCCAAACCACAGTTCATACGGCGTCGTCTCAACGGATTTAGATGGTGCCCTATTTAAAGTGAATGCAGCTATCTCTAACGCATAACCCCAAAACAATAGTGGCAAATTGGCAATAGACATCATAGACCGCACCATATCCAATAAGGTTCGATTAGGATGTTCGGACACACCATTACGCTGTGGTGTTCCAGGCGGTGTCAATTGTGAAACAATTCCACATTGTCTTCAGTGACTACCAAACTCATAACTCAGATATTCTCCTCCTCGATCAGATCGTAGGAATTTAGTCTTCTTGTTACGATGATTCTCAACTTCACTCTGAAATTGCTTTAACTTTTCAAACGTTTCAGACTTATGTTTCATTAAGTAAATATACCCATATCTACTTAGGTCATCGGTGAAGGTGAGAAAATAACAATATCCACCGCGTGCCTCAATGCTCATCGGACCGCACACATCAGTATGTATGATTTCCAACAAGTCACTTGCCCGGTCCATTGTTCCAGAGAATTGGGTCTTACTCATCTTGCACATGAGGCATGGTTCACATGTGTCAAGTGATTCAAAATCAAGTGACTCCAAAAGTCCATCAGCATGGAGTTTCTTCATGCGTTTTATACCAATATGACCTAAGCGGTAGTGCTACAAGAAAGTGGTGCTATCATTATCAACTCTACATCTTTTTGCATCTATGTTATGAACATGTGTATCATCACTATCGAGATTCAATAAGAATAAACCCCTCACATTGGGTGCATGACCATAAAATATATTACTCATATAAATAGAACAACCATTATTCTCTAGTTTAAATGAGTAACCGTCTCGCAATAAACAAGATCCAGATATAATGTTCATGCTTAATGTAGGCACTAAATAACAATTATCCAGGTTCATCACTAATCCCGATGGTAATTGAAGAGCGAGCGTGACGATGGCGATCACATCAACCTTGGAACCATTTCCCACATGCATCATCACTTCGTCCTTTGCCAGCCTCTGTCTATTTCGCAGTTCCTGTTTTGATTTGCAAATGTGAGCAACCGAACCAGTATCAAATACCCAGGCACTACAACGAGAGTTGGTAAGGTACACATCAATAACATGTATATCATATATACCTTGTCTGGTGCTGGCCGCCTTCTTGTCGGCCAGATACTTGGGGTAGTTCCGCTTTCAGTGGCCAGTACCCTTGCACTGAAAGCACTCAGTTTCTGGCTTGGGTCCAGCCTTGGGTTTCTTCATGGGAGGGGCAACTGCTTTGCCACTCTGCTTAGAGTTACCCTTCTTGCCCTTGCCATTCTTCTTGAAACTAGTGGTTTTATTGACCATCAACACTTGATGCTTCTTCTGGATTTCAGACTCAGCGACTTTCAGCATTGCAAACAGCTCGGCGACTGACTTGTTCATCCCTTGCATGTTATAGTTCAACAGAAAGCTCTTGTAGCTATGTGGCAGTGATTGAAGAACTCTGTCAGTGATCGCCTCCGGCAGGAGGGCAATTCCCAACTCAGCCAGACGGTCGGAATACCCAGACATTCTGAGTATGTGCTCACTAACAGACCCGATCTCCTCCATTTTGCAATCATAGAGTTTATCGGAGGTCTCATACCTCTCAATCCGGGCATTCTTTTCAAAGATAAACTTCAACTCCTGGAACATCTCATATGCTCCATGACGTTCAAAACGCCTTTGAAGTCCCGGCTCTAAGCCATACAACATAGCACAATGAACTTTTGAGTAATCATCCGAACGCGACTGCCAGGTGTTCGCAACATCTGGAGACGACACTGGAGCGGGTGGCTCACCGAACGGTGCATCAAGGACATAAGCCTTTTGGGAAGCTGTGAGGATAATCCTCAGATTGCGGGCCTAGTCTATAAAGTTACTTCCATCATCTTTCAGTTAGCTTTCTCTAGGAACGCATTGAAATTCAGGGGAACTACTGCGCGAGCAATTGATCTACAACATAAAATTTGCAAAGACAACTTAGACTATTGTTCAACATAATGAGTTTAGTTAATCATATTAGTTAAAAAAACTCCCACTCAAATTGACATCCCTCCGGTCATCCGAGTGCTACATGATCCATATTCACCAACCCAAGTCCGATCATCACGTGAGATGAGGTGGTTTCAATGGTGAACATCTCCATGTTGATCATATCTACTATATGACTCATGTTCGACCTTTTGGTCTCTTGTGTTCCGAGGGCATGTCTGCATATCCTAGGCTCGTCAAGTTTAACCCGAGTGTTCCGCATGTGCAACACTGGATTGCACCCGTTGTATGCGAACGTAGAGTCTATGACACCCTATCATCACATGGTATCTCGAAACGATGAACTTTCGCAACGGTGCACACTCGGGGAGAACACAATTTATCTTGAAATTTTAGTGAGAGATCACCTTATAATGCTACCGTCGTCCTAAGCAAACAAGGTGCATAAAAGGATTAACATCACATGCAAATCATAAGTGACCTGATATGGCCATGAACTTGTGCTTTTGATCTCCATCTCCAAAGCACCGGCATCATCTCCATTGTCACCGACATGACACCATGATCTCCATCATCTTGATCTCCATCAATGTGTCGCCATCGGGGTTGTCGCGCCAACCATGCTTCTACTACTATTGCAACCGCTTAGCGATAAAGTAAATCATTACATAGCGCTTAATGATTGAATCGCAGGCCACATAATTAATTAAAGACAACCCTATGGCTCCTGCCGATTGCCGTACTGAATGACATGCAACTCGTGATATACTATACAAAACATGATCATCTCATACATCACATATATCTCATCATGTTTCTGGCCATATCATATCACATCATACCCTACAAAAACAAGTTAGACGTCCTCTAATTTGTTGTTGCATGTTTTACGTGGCTGCTATGGGTATCTAGCAAGAATGATTCTTACCTACGCATAACCACAACGGTGATATACAAGTTGCTATTTCACCATCTACAAGGACCACCTTTGTCGAATCCGATTCAACTAAAGTGGGAGAGACAGACACCCGCCAGCCATCTTATGCAACAATGTTACATGTCATTCGATGGAACCGGCCTCTCGTACGTGGACGAGTAAGGTTGGTCCGAGCCTCTTCATCCCACAATATCAAGAAAAGACTAAGGAGGGAAGCAATCTGAATATCAATGCCCACAAACTCCTTTGTGTTCTACTCGAGATCTCATCTACCCATAGACCTAGCTCATGATGCCAATGTTGGGGAACATTGCATGGGAAACAAAAAAATTCCTACGCACATACAAGATCTATCCATGGAGATGAGCATCTACGGAAGGAGAGATCGGATCCACATACCCTTGTAGATCTCTAAGCAGGAAGCGTTAAGAAACATGGTTGATGTAGTCGAACGTCTTCGCGATCCGAATCGCAAGCCGTCCCGCGATCCAATCATGATCTAGCGCCGAACGGACGGCACCTCCGCGTTCAGAACACGTATAGCTCGATGACGATCTCCGCCTCCTTGATCCAGCAAGCGAGGGCGGAGATGTAGATGAGTTCTCCGGCAGCACGACGACCTGGCGGCGGTGGTGCTGGAGAGGATCCAGCAAAGCTTCGCTAAGCAATGCCGAGTCAAACTAGAGGACAGACGATCTAGGGGAGAGGAGGGCTGCGCCGTGGCTTTTCTTGTGTGGCAGCCCTCCCTCCCCTCTCATATATATAGGGGGAGAGGGAGAGGGGGTCGGCTCCCTAGGGTTCCCACCCCTAGGGTTCGCCCCTCCACCCTTCCGCGGCATGGGCCTCGTGGGAGGGGCGGCCAGCCCACCAGGGGCTGGTGCGCCCCCTCTCACTGCCCATGGGGCCCTCCGGGGCTGGTGGGCCCCTTCCGATGGACCCCGAAACACTTCTGGTACCCCCTGTACATTACTGGTGACACCCGAACCTTTTTCCGGTGATAAACACGGAACTTCCTATATATCAAATTTTACCTCCAAACCATTCCAGAGCTCCTCATGACGTCCGGGATCTCATCCGGGACTCCGAACAACCTTTGGTCAGCAACATACATAACTCAATAATACTGAAACGTCACCGAATGTTAAGTGTGCAGACCCTGCGGGTTTGAGAACTATGTAGACATGACCGAGACACCTCTACGGTCAATAACCAATAGCAGGACCTGGATGCCCATATTGGTTTCTACATATTCTACGAAGATCTTTATCGGTTGAACCTCTATATCTAGGATTCAGCTAATCACGTACGTTGTTCCCTTTGTTTATCGGTATGTTACTTGCCCGAGATTTGATCATCGGTATCTCTATACCTAGTTCAATCTCGTTACCGGCAAGTCTCTTTACTCATTCCGTAATACAAGATCCCGTGGCTAATGTCGGCGTTCTGGATACCAGGGTACCCAGACTTGTCTGCCTGCGGCCCCAGGCGTGGCCCACCTCGACGACCATGCACGGCCCAACACGGCCACGTCCAACACAAGGCCCTCGCGAGGCCCCCGAGCTCGTGAGGGAAGAAGCGCCAAGACCTGTGGAGATAGGCCTCCCCAGCCCCCCTCCTGAGTGGCGGAGACTCCTATGCAACACCCGACCTCAGGAGGCCAAGGGTGAAGCTAGCCGAGCCAGGCAGGCACCAGTAAGCCAGAGGGGACAGTTTCCCCTTTGGTGCAAGGAGGGCAGGGATGCACGCAAGTCCCCAAAGCGCCCCCAAAGATTTCCACTTCGGTGCAACAAGACCAAGACCGTGAGCCCTGCTGGATGGACGTCCTCACCGAGCCCGCCGCTGCATCACCGTCGACTGCTTTGCAGGCGAAGACCACCTTTCGTCAGGATAAGGTGTACCACCTGTCCCCCTTCGAATTTGGCCATTGTGGGATGCCTTCCCGCCATTGCGATAAGGGAAGAGGACCCGGGCCGCTATAAATAGAGACCAAGTAGCTGGGTAGAGGGACACGATACAACCACCCCGCAAACACACCATTGTACTAGTTCATCCGCAAACCTCCTCGCGAGGCAATCCACCAAAAGCAAGAGTAGGGCTTTACGCTTCGTAGCGGCCCGAACCTGGGTAAACTCTTGTGTGCCATCGTCTTCCTTGGTATCGAGCGGGGTATTGTGTTGTGAGATTGAGAGGGGCGAAGCTGTCGGGGGAATCTTCGTACACGCCCCTGGGTTCGAATTCCTTAGGGTTTTGCGGAGCCCGAAATCTGGTATTTGGCGCGCGAGGTAGGGGGCGTGTCGGGGTCCTCGCTAAAGCTTCGCCCCGCCTCCGCTCGGTGCTTCCATGGCCAAGGGACGCCGAGCCCGCGCCGAACGACGGGCTACCCGAGTTGCTCGGGCGACGCCTCCAGACATCTTTATCCAGCGCTGCCCCACTTCCCGTCGAAAGGTGCCATCTTCGGCCCGGTCTTGGACGGGCACCGGGGTCTGTCGCGTCTCACAACTACGCGACAAGCCCTCACCGCCCTGAGCTTCCCCAGCATCCACGACACGGTGACACCTCCCAGGGCTCCCCGCGACCCGGCACGCGGGCGAATCGCGCCCCTCGTAGACAATGAGCTGCGGCCCTTCCCCGTCGCCCACGGATGCTACGACAGTTGGATATGCCGCGCGGTCATAGGCGCTACCTCGATGGGCGTGGCCCAGGCGCTCACCCTTGGAACGGCCCAGGAGCGGGCTCGCGCCCACGAGGTCGCTGAACCAGCCACCGGGGAGCCGATGGCGTGTGGGCATGACGGGGACGTGCGACACGGCCCACACCAGCCTGAGATGTTCCCTGGCTCGTCGGGCACGCAGGAGTTGGCCCTTGGTGCCGGAGGAGGCCAACGGGAACTGTCGGCCGTGGCGGGAAGGCGCCATAACGCACCCTCCGTGACTCTCGGCGGATCGGGACAAGGCGTCCGGCGACCCATCTACACCAACGCCTGGGGGCTAGCGCGACTCTACCACGACCATGTCGGCGAGTGCTCAGGCCACAATGGGAGCGGCGCCAGTTACCGCGACAACAGGAGGAGCGTGCGCGGTCCCGCGAGTGGCTCTCGTCAAGGCTGGTGCGAACAGCCTCGCGAGGGCGACTGGCGGGGCCAGCCTCATGAGGATGCCAGGCGCTGGCAGCCTCGTGAGGCACACGCGCTGGTCGGGGGCCACCTTTGGCAAGCGCTTGGGTCCGCGGACCGGGTGTTGGCTGCCTGGGGACGGAGGGTGGAACATACACCCATGTCCTCAGGCAGGGCGACACCAGCCAGGAGACGGAGGGTGGAACATACGCCCATGTCCCCAGGCCAGGCGTTTCTAACCTGGACACGGAGGGTGGAACACACGCCCATGTCCCCAGGCCAGGCACCCCCAGCCAGGAGACAGAGGGTGGAACACATGCCCATGTCCCCTGGCAGGGTGACTATCGGATTTCGGGCTCCGCAAAACCCTTAAGATTCCAACACAGGGGCATGTGCGAAGATCCCCAGCGGCTTCGCCCAACCTAGCTTGCTACTCGATGAACACAACAACGAACTCGCACGATGACGAGGAAGAAGATGAACACGACAGTTTACCTAGGTTCGGGCCACTGCGAACTGTAATATCCTACTCCTGCTTTGGTGGATTGCCTCTCGAGGAGGTGGGGTGGATGAACTAGTACAGTGTTTTAGAGCCTCATGAGGGCTCCCTTTGAGGTGTTCGTGGCCCTCTGTGGCTTAGTGGTGGAATGGATTCCCCGGGTGCGTCTCTATGGTGCAGCCTACCCTCTATATATAGCGGTGGCTCGGGTCCTCTTCCCTTATCGCAATGGCGGGAAGGGATCCCTCAACGGCCAATTTTGAAGGGGGACTGGAGTACGTGCCCGCCCTGCCCAAAGGCGGTCTTTGCCTGCAAAGTAGCTGTCGATGCCGTAGGGACGGGCTTAGCGATGACGTCCGTCCCGCGGGGCAGGTGGCTGCGGTCTTGTTGCACCGGAATGGAAACCTTTGGGGGATGCTTTGGGAACCCGCGTATGTCCTTGCTCCCTTTGCACCAAAGGGGAAACTGCACCGTCTGGCGCGCTGGCGCCCGCCTGTCCTTCCTTGCGTCACCTTTGACTCCTGAGGCCAAGCCTTGTAAAGAGATCTCCGCTGCCTCCGGAGAGGGCCTGGGGAGGCTCATCCCTAGCTGGTCTTGATGCCGCTCCTCCTCACGAGGCTTGGGCCCTCGCGAGGGCCTTGCCTTGAGTGAGGCCGCGCCCAGCTGTGTTTGGTTGATGAAGTGGGCCATGCCCTAGGCTGCAGGCAGGCAGGTCTGGGTACCCCCGTTCCCTGAACTCCGACAGTAGCCCCCGGGCACAAGGCGCGCTCGAGCTGGCTTCTGGGCGAAGCCTCGTGGACGGCCCGAAGCGCCGCAGGCCCCAAACGCCTGCGGGCCAGGCTTTTCCTGCGTCGAGTGCCCTGGCGGTGGCGCCCCCGCTCTCCGAGGGTGCCAGAGACCATTCCAAGTCAGACTGACGAAACGCCCACGCGTGGCACTGGCCATCACTGCCCTGCCTTGAATGCTGCTGCTGCTTCGGGCCATGCGGGCGTGACCCTTCAGAGACCGCACGCGCCCAGGAATGCGAGGGGATGCGGGGTGGCCCTTAGCTGTATATAAGCTGGCGAGGGTGTGCAAACCCTCACTCACCTTCGTCTTCTCTGCCTCCCCATCTCCAATCCGTTGCTCCCTCAGTCATGGCGTCGGTGAGGAAGTTCTCTGCTGCTGAGAAGGGAAAGGCCTCCGGCGAGGGTCCTGCTGCTCCGCCACCCAAGAGGGGCCGCGGTCGCCCCCGGATGTATGACGCGACGCCGACGGTGGTTACCGGCGAGCGCGGCCGTGGTTCTGCGCGCCCTGGGATCATCATCGGCGGCCGCGGTTGGACGTCGTCCAGCGGGGGCGGCCGCAGTGGCCGCGGCGGCGGCGGCTGAGGTGGGAGGTCGGCGGTGGCCACCCGGCCGCCGCGCCCGCGGCTTCATTCGGCCGACACGGCCCAGGAGTTCATGATGTGGGCGGAAAGGCCGGAGGCCGCTTGGTTCCAACTCCCGAACTTCTTCGCAGGGGCGCTACCGGCCGGAGGGCCCGCCGGCCTATGGCTGCAGGCCAACGGTTGCCGTAGCGCGACGTCTTGGGTGGAGGTCGAGGTCACCCTCGGAGGCTATGTGTACTTGAACCACAGGTGGCAAGCGTTCGCCCGCGCTCGTGGCCTAAAGGGGAGGCGCTCTCTCCACTTCAAGTATGACGGGGAGGCGACGCTCTTCGTCAAGATCTTCGGGGAAGAGGGCGAGCGCCTAGGGTGCTGTCCGGAAGACGTCGGCCGCGGCGATCTTGGAGATGAGCTTGCCCTTCATGAAGGGCGCCGCGCCTCCAGCAGCAGCGACACCCCCTCCGAAGGAAGCCCGAGCGACAGCAGCGACAGCAGCTACGACGCGCCGCCACGCCGGCACGCCTGGGTCTCAGGGAGTAGCCAGCCGCCGCGGCGCCGCTCTTCCGCTCCAGGGGCGTCTGTCCCGGCGCGCTTTCACGGGTCGTGAAGGAGGAGGAGGACACCGACTGAGAGCCGGTGCGCCGATGCCGGGGCTCCTGAGGCGGCAGCCCCCGTGCGGCTATTCACTTTCTTTCTCCTCCTCTTCTCCTGCACCTGTAATCCAAGAACCAAGGGAGGCCCTGTGGGTCGTGTAACGCACTCGGGCGCCTGCCCCCTTTTATCAGTACCTTTTGCATTCTGTTAGTTGGAATTTCCTTCCAGTCGTGGTTAGGATACTTAGCGTGACACGCTCGCGGTAGGCTTCTCGGTTGTGGAGGCGCGGTTGTGGCGCTCGGAGGGTCTGTTCGCCTGGCGGGCTTCTTCCTCTTGCGAGCGAGGTGGGTTGGGAGCTCTGTCGGCGCTCTGTGTCTGTAGGTCCCAGTCCCGCACATTTCCCTACCATCGCAAGGTACGGCCAGTTCACCTGGACGCCCCTCACGAGGCGAGGCCCCGACACCCTTGATGCCGACCGGAAACCAAGGACGACCTCAAGGGGCGAGTGGCTTTTCGACCGGTAAGGCTCCTGAGGCTCGATGCTCAGGAGCCCCCTTCGACACTCAAGCAGCTCTGCGTCGGCAGGTCCCAGTCCCGCACATTTCCCCACCACCGTTAGGTACGACCGGAAACCAAGGACGCACTTCAAGGGGCGAGGCGCCGACACTCCTGATGCCGACCGGAAACCAAGGACGACATCAGGGGGCGAGTGGCTTTATGACTGGTAAGGCTCCTGAGGCGCGATGCTCAGGAGCCCCCTTAGATGCTCAAGCGGCTCCCGAAAATTCTGTTTCCTGCCCCGGGAAGGGCGGGCTTCCTGAGGCTTCGTGAGGCTCCGAGTTGTCGTTCGAGTAGCCCTACGTCGGCAGGTCCCAGTCCCGCACATTTCCCCACCACCGTTAGGTACGACCGGAAACCAAGGACGCACTTCATGGGGCGAGGCCCCGACAGCCCTGATCCCGACCGGAAACCATGGACGATATCAGGGGGTCGAGTGGCCTTATGACCGGTAAGGCTCCTGAGGCGTGATGCTCAGGAGCCCCCTTAGACGCTCAGGTTGTCGCAAGAAAAATTAAAATTTTGTTTCCTTTCCAAGATGGTGCGTCGGGCCACGAATGGAGCCCCCGTGCGAGTACGAGACGACATGCGCCTGCTAACTCATCAGTGAGTACCATGCGAGGATCCAGGCGCCAAGGCCTTGGCGAGGTGTAAGCACCGTGCCCCCAGCCCCCGCTCGCGGGGTACGAGGGGGAGGGGAGCAGGCGAGTGCTTGACTCGAAGAGGGAAAAACCAACATGAGAAATGGCGATGAAAACAACTCTTTGACCTTTTCCTTTAAAATGTGATTTGGAAAAAAAACCCGAGTTTAGTTTCATAAAGGCTGGCAAATGCAAACACGAGAAAGGCCAATAACGGCCGCGTCCGGCGCCTAAGCTGGTCTTCGTCTTCCCCCAGCGCTTAGCGTAGGGCATCCATATTGCATGGGCATAGCCATTGATGGGCAGTGTTGACTTCTCCACCAGCGCGGAGCTGTGGCTGCCACATTGCGTGGGAGGAACCCCTCCGCGTCCTCGGGGGGCTCCGGGTGTATACAGCCCACTCATTATTACGTGAGAGTGTCACGGGTAGAACTTCCGGAGGTGCTGGATGTTCCAGGCGTTCTGGATGGGGACCCCGTCCTGAGTCTCCAGGCGCACGGCGCCAGGCCTGCTGACATGAGCGACCTTGAACGGGCCCTCCCACATGGGCGAGAGCTTGTGCAAGCCCTCCCTGGAGAGAACCCGCCTCAGGACGAGGTCTCCGACTTCGAGGGTCCTAGAGCGGATGTTGCGGCAGTGGTAGCGCCATAGCGCTTGCTGATACCGCGCAGCTCAGAGCGAGGCCCGACGACGCGCCTCCTTTCCAAGCACGAGGTCCGTTCCCTGTGCAGCATCCTAGCGTTCCTCGTCAAATGCCAAGACCCGCGGGGATCGGTGCTTGATCTCGTGGGGGAGGACAGCTTCGGCTCCGTAGACGAGGAAGAAAGGGGTCTCGCCGGTGGGCTTAGTTGCGGTGGTGCGGATGGACCACAATACCGACTGAAGCTCATCGACCCAGCCCCTGCCGCAAGCTTCAAGCTTCTTCTTGAAGCTCCTTGCCTTGAGGCCTCGCAGGACCTCCGCGTTGGCGCGCTCCGCCTGACCGTTGCTCCGTGGGTGGGCTACCGAAGCGTAACATATCTGCGTTCCAAGGTTAGCACAATAGGTCTTGAAGAGGTGACTTGTGAACTGCGAACCGTTGTCGGTGATGATGCGGTTGGGGACGCCGAAGCGGCTTACGAGGCCCTTGATGAACTTGATGGCCGACCCGGCCGGGATGGTGCGCATGGGCTCCACCTCCGCCCATTTGGTGAACTTGTCGATGGCGACATAGAGGTAGTGGTACCCGCCCGCTGCCCACGGGAAGGGCCCCAGTATGTCCAACCCCCAGACCGCAAAGGGCCAGGAGAGCGGAATGGTCTGGAGGCCCTGCGCGGGTTGGTGAATCTGCTTGGCATGAAACTGGCAGGCCTCGCAAGACCGGACCAGCTCGATGGCGTCGTCAAGCGTCGAGGGCCAATAGAAGCCTGATCGGAATGCCTTCCCTGCAAGCGTGCATGAAGAAGAGTGATGCCTGCAGTTTCCTCCGTGGATGTCGGCCAGCAGCCCACACCCTTGCTCCTTGGAGATGCACCGCAGCGCGTCGTCGTTCGGGCGCCTGTAGTACAAGTCGCCGTCTTGCAAGCAGTAGGCCATGGCTTGTCGGGCGACGCGCTCCGCGTCTTCCTCCTTCTCTGGTAGCGTGCCGTGGAGCAGGTACGCCCTGAACTCTTGCATCCAGCTGTCGGCCTGGGGCTCCAATGCCAGGAGCAGCCATGCTCCTGAGGCCTGGCCACAGTTCAGAGCCCCCGAGGGTAGTGCTGGGGGGAGCTCCTCACTCCGTGACGCCTGGCCTTCAGTAGGTGGCGTCGCGGAGGGCTTGAAGAGCTGCTCCTCGAAGACGCCTAGCTCTTGGGGTTCACGGCGAGAGGCCCTCTTGGCGATGTCATTGGCTTCCTTGTTCGCGCCGCGCGGGATGTGCTGCAGCTCCAAGCCCTGAAAACGTTTTTCGATTTTACGTACCTCTTCCAAATACGCCTCCATGTGCTCGTCCTTGGGTGTATATTCTTTGTTGGAGAAGTTGACGAGGAGCTGGAAGTCGCCCATGACGGTGAGGCACCAAACCCCCAAGGCGGCCGCTGCCTTGAGGCCGGCGATGAGGCCGTCATATTCTGCAATGTTGTTGGAGACCTTCTCTCCATGCTGGAAACAAAGCTGCACCACATAGCTGAGCTTGTCTCCTGCCGGGGAGGTGAGCACGACCCCAGCCCCCGCTCCTTTGCGTGTGAAGGCTCCGTCAAAGTGCATGATCCATCCTTCGGGTGCCTCATCGCCAGGGGCGAGGGACGGGCTCCCTTCTAGCCCCCGGTCCGGGGCGTCTGTCCACTCCGCCACGAAGTCTGCTAGGGCCGCCCCTTTGATGACCCTGGTTGTGCTGAACTCTATGTTGAAGGCCTGCAGCTCGATGTTCCACTCGACGACTCTCCCTGCCGCGTTGAGGTTGTGCAGAATCTTCTCCAAGGGGTAAGCAGAGACAACCTTGATGGGATGTCCTTGAAGCGACGAGAAGTGCCAGGAGGAGCTTCTGCTGCATGGGATAGTAAACTGGGTGTTCGACGAGGGTGAGGTCTCCTGCGGTGTCCTGCCCCATGGCGGGCCCAAGCGGCCCGGGCGCCTCAGGGGTCGTTGGTGCGGAGGAGGCTTCGTGAGGGCCGAGCGCTTCAGGGGCCGCCGGAGCGGCTTGGGCTTCGGGTGCCCCAGCTTGAGGAGGAGCGGGCTCCTGTTGATCGTGCGAGCCCCCTGGCTCCGCGTGCGGGGGACCGCCGGTGCCTTTCGATGCGGTGCGTGTGCCGGCTCGCTCTTTCCTGACTGCCACCAATGCAGCGCTGGCGGAATGGGGGGTGGCAGCCAGGTATAGCAACAAGGGCTCCCGAGGGCGAGGCGCTACCATCACCGGTGGGCTCATGAGGTATCGCTTGAGCTCCTCGAACGCTGTGTCGGCCTCCGGGGTCCATTCGAAAGGGCCCTTCCTTTTCATGATCTTGAAGAACGGCAAGGCCCGCTCGCCGAGCTTGGAGATGAAACGTCCCAAGGAGGTCACGCACCCCGCCAATTTCTGCATTTCCTTGAGGGTTTAGGGCGCGCTCATCTTGTTTATGGCCTTGATCTTCTCTGGGTTTGCCTCGATTCCCCGGTGCGACACCAGGAAACCGAGCAACTTGCCCGAGCGGACCCCGAAGACGCACTTTTCGGGGTTGAGCTTCAGGTTTACCTCCCTTAGGCTGGCGAATGTCTCCTCCAAGTCCTCGACCAAGGTCTTGACCGCCCTGGACTTGACCACGATGTCGTCGACGTAGGCTTCTGTATTCCTCCTGAGTTGCGGCCCCAGGGTGATGTGCATCAGCCGCTGGAAGATCGCCCCAGAGTTCCGTAGCCCGAAGGTCATGCACGTGTAGCAGAACACCCCACACGTGGTGAGGAAAGCCGTCTTCTCGACGTCCTCCACCGCCATTTTGATCTGGTGGTAACCTGAGAAGGTGTCTAGGAAGCACAGGAGGTCGCACTCTACGGTGGAGTCCATTATCTGGTCAATGCGCGGCAGCGGGAATGGGTCCTGGGGCAAGCCTTGTTGAGGCTCGTGAAGTCGACGCACATACGCTCCTTCCCGCACTTCTTTGGGACGAGCACTGGGTTGCCCACCCACTCTGGGTAACGTACCTCCCGGATGACCCCTACCTCCTTCAGCTTGCCGACCTCCTGAGCGATCAATGCCTGCTTCTCCGGAGCTTGCCTCCTTGCCTTTTGTTTCACCGGACGCGCGTTCGGGCACACCATGAGGTGGTGCTCGATTACGTCCCTCGGGACCCCCACCAGGTCGGAGGCGCTCCACGCGAACGCGTCCTTGTTCGCCCTGAGGTAGGCCACTAACGCGTCCTCTTGGTCTTCAGGAAGGTTGGCGCCAATGGTGAAGGTAGGGCCAGGATGTCCTTCGTCCACCGGCACCTGCTTCGTCTCCGCCCGGTTCTGGGAGAACAGCTACTTCTTCTTCCCCGGCGCGACGTCGGGGACACCCCCGGGGTCTTCTGCGGCCCGCGCGGCACTTTGGAATCCCACATAGGAGAGCTTGAGCACATGAGACGCATCCTTGGCATCCCCTACGACGGTGAGGACGCCGCCGCTCCCGGGCATCTTGACGACGTTGTAGCCCGGGTGCGTTGCCGCCATGAAATGAGCGAGGGCGGGGTAGCCGAGTATTGCGTTGTACGGGAGGTGGATGTGGGCGACGTCGAAGTCGACCTGCTCGGTGCGAAAGTTGGAGCGGGTGCCGAAGGTGACGGGGAGGCGCACCCGCCCCATGGGGACGACGGACCCGCCGACCACCCCAGAGAAAGGTCTTGAAGGCGTGAGCTGGTCGCGTGGTAACTGCAGCTGGTCGAAGTCCTCCATGGAGATGATGTTGAGGTCGGCGCCACTGTCTACGAGGGTTCTGGAGACGGCCACGCTGCGTATGGTCGGCGTGCACAACATGGGGAGCGTTCTAGTGGCCGATGTCATCTCGGGATGGTCGTCGGGGCCGAAGGTGATGTTGATCTCCGGCCATGCGCGGGGCTGCTCGGGCTCGGGCCGCCGCCGAACTGCTCCCATGTGGCGTAGGAACCGCTTGATATGGCGATCGGAGGGTGGCGCCTGCGACCCGCCGAGGATGCAGGCGACCGCGGGGGCGGCAATGCGAGCCCAAGCGCCGTCTCGTGCCGGGGGCCGACCGCCGTCGGGAATCACGCCCGCCGTGGAGTTGATGAGTTAGGGCTTGGCCTTTGCCGCAAGTGGGGAAGCTCCGACACGCCCCCTACCTGGCGCGCCAAATATCGGATTTCGGGCTCCGCAAAACCCTTAAGATTCGAACACAGGGGCGTGTGCGAAGATCCCCAGCGGCTTCGCCCAACCTAGCTTGCTACTCAATGAACACAGCAACGAACTCGCACGATGATGAGGAAGAAGATGAACACGACGGTTTACCCAGGTTCGGGCCGCTGCGAAGCATAATACCCTACTCCTGCTTTGGTGGATTGCCTCTCGAGGAGGTGGGGTGGACGAACTAGTACAGTGTTTTAGAGGCTCATGAGGGCTCCCTTTGAGGTGTTCGTGGCCCTCTGTGGCTTAGTGGTGGATGAGTGGTGGAATGGATTCCCCGGGTGTGTCTCTATGGTGCAGCCTACCCTCTATATATAGCGGTGGCTCGGGTCCTCTTCCCTTATCGCAATGGCGGGAAGGGATCCCACAACGGCCAATTTTGAAGGGGGATAGGAGTACGTGCCCGCCCTGCCCAAAGGCGGTCTTCGCCTGCAAAGTAGCTGTCGACGCCGCAGGGACGGGCTCAGCGATGACGTCCGTCCCGTGGGGCAGGTGGCTGCGGTCTTGTTGCACCGGAAACCTTTGGGGGATGCTTTGGGAACCCGCGTACGTCCTTGCTCCCTTTGCACCAAAGGGGAAACTGCGCCGTCTGGCGTGCTGGCGCCCGCCTGTCCTTCCTTCCGTCATCTTTGACTCCTGAGGCCAAGCCTTGTATAGAGATCTCCGCTGCCTCCGGAGAGGGCCTGGGGAGGCTCATCCCTAGCTGGTCTTGACGCCGCTCCTCCTCACGAGGCTTGGGCCCTCGCGAGGGCTTTGCCTTGAGTGAGGCCGTGCCCGGCTGTGTTTGGTTGATGAAGTGGGCCATGCCCTGGGCCGCAGGCAGGCAGGTCTGGGTACCCCCGTTCCCAAAACGCCGACAGTGACTCCTACCCGGAGACGGTGGGTGGAACATACGCCCATGTCTCCGGGCCGGGTTTAGCTCGACCAGCGGCGAGAGCCCACGAACTCACCCATGTCTTCGCGCATGGTTCGCCCTGCCCGGGGACGGGCGGTGGGCCACCTACAGGGGGTTCCCTGGCACCCCAGCGAGGTGCGCTGGGGCACCGCCCTGGGTGAACGCCCCACACTCGACGCGGGGGGGCTACAGCGTCGCTGCAACGACGACATCCGTCCTCAGGCTTTCGAGAGCCCGAGGCCCTACTCCGGAATGAGGTCTCCCTGCGAAGGGCATGGGGGGCTCCCCCCACCCTACGTTGTCGTACCACGCTTGGGGGATGTGTGCGGGTTTCATGCCAGCAAGGAATGGGGCCCTCAGCGCACCCCCCAGGCTCAACCCGTGACACTCTCACGTAATAATGAGTGTGCTATATACGCCCGGAGCCCCCCGAGGACGCGGAGGGGTTCCATCCGACGCCCAAGTGGAAGCCCCATGCTCTGCGCTGGCGAACAACACTTCCCCCCCAATGGCAATGCCCACGCAACGTGGATGCCCTACGCTCTGCGCTGGGGGAAGACGAAGGCGAACACTAGCTTAGGTGCCGAACGCAGCCGTTGCTTGCTTCTTTTTGTGTTTGTGTTGCCACTTTTTGAAATGAAGTTGGAGATTTCGCAAATCTATTTGAAAAAGGGGCGGGAACTTTTCTCTCTTCGCGATTCCTCCATCTGGTCTTGAAGTCTTATCCCCTTTTTTGGTTGACGCCTTATCAAGTGCAGCTCGCGCACCTTCCCCCCCCCCCCATGGCCTCTAGGGCGGGCCTTCAAGGGCTTGCCGCCTCGGGGGCACCTGTCCCTTAAATAGCCAACCCCCGCTCGGGGGCTCCAGCCACGTCCCGGCATGAAATCACGGAACCTCGGGAGGTTCGGGTACATCCCGAGGTGGAGGCCCACGGGAAGGTAAGTAAGTCGCTTGAGCATCTAGGGGGAATCCTGAGCAATGCGCCTCAGGAGCCTCACCGATCGCATAGCTCCGTGCCCCTTGGTCGCGCCCTGCTAATCCGGACGTCCCAATTGCGGCCGAGGCCTCGCTCCCTTTGGTTTCGTCCGGTGATTCGGACATCCCAACGGCGGGCGAGGTCTGCTCGGGATCGGGCCCTGCCGACGCAGAGTGCCACTTGAGCGTTAAAGTGGGGGTTCCCGGACAATACGTCTCGGGAACCTCACCGATCGTGCAGCTCCGCGCCCCTTGGTCACGTCCTGGCGATCCGGACGCTCCAATTGCGGCCGAGGCCTCATCCCCTTGGTCTCGTCCTGGTGATCCGGACAACCCGACGGTGGTCGAGGTCTGCTCAGGATCGGGCCCCGTCGACGCAGAGTGCAAGAAAGGCTCCCGAACCACCCCGAAAGCAAGGAAGAGGCTCTCCCAAGCAGGATCCTTGACCTCCCTGGACGCTTCGCCAACGCTACGTTACACTCGGGCTCGCCATAACCCAATGAGATAAGTACACGCGCCTACCAGGGGCAAAACCTTCCAGTCAATTAGTGGCCCCAATACCGGGTAGGAGGTATGAGCACTAACGTGATAATGCAGGCGCTATGTCCGCTACGTGACCCCATCGTGGCTCTTGTGGCTCCAGGAGCAACGGAGAGCGGCGCGAGGGAAGGAGCCCACCCACTCTAGGCGGCCGGGCCAAGGTCCTGTCCTTGGGGGCGGCACGCTCCCCCTCAGGAGGGCCTGCCCCGCGAGGGCCCGGCCGGATGCTGCCGACGGTCCTAGCGCAATGCCCTCGTGGACTCCTCGGGGGGCACCGCGGCGCGACGACGATGGCACAGGGCCCCGCTGGAGGAGCAGGGGCGCGCCACGCGAAACAAACAACCAACAGCTCAAATGAGGAGGAACACGAAGGTAAAAACGCAAAAGTTCACGCGCTCAGGGGCCAAGTGCTGTTTAACATGACAGGAGATGGAAAGAGAAGATGGAGGAGAACTAAGCGGAGGAGCCACTGTTGCTGCCCGGGCCGTCGCCCACCGCAGCGCCAGAGTTGTCGTCCTCGTCGGAGATGGGCTCCTAGATGAACCGCTCCACCATGGACTCCACGTGCGGGCGCGTCTCGTCCCCGAGGGGCCTCTGGAGCTCCTCGGGCACCAGCTCCATGACACGGAGGAGGTCGAGCTCGGGGACGAGGCGGCGAAGGTTGGAGAAGACGCGTGTCAGTGCGAGGTCCAGGAGGTCACGCGTGCTGGACAAGTTCTCCTCCTCAACTCGGGAGACGCCGGTCTCCAGCGCCTCTACCACCTTGTCGAAGAAGTTGCGGTAGCCCCCGTCTCCGTGCGCGCACGGTAGCGCAGGGGCATCCCCGACGAACCGGCTCACCGCGCCAACTGCGCGGATGGCGACGTCCCGATACTGTTTGGCGCGCTTCGCCTCCAGCATCTTCGCGTGGGCCACCTCGTCCTGGGCGGCCTACACGGCGTCGACGGCCCCTTGGACCTGGGTCTGGGGCGACGCCAACTCCGCCCGAGCCTCCGCCTTGCCCCTGAGCGCGGCTTAGAGGGCGGCCTCGGCGTCCGCGAGCTGGACCCTCAGCGCATTGTCCTCCTCCTGAAGCTCCTCGAGCCTGCGCCTCTTGGGCGCGGGCGCCGTGGGTGGATGGAACGTTCAAGACCGGCGCAGCAGTAAGGATTATATGAGGAGGAAGCGGGAGCCAAGGAGCTTACTCGTCGAGGATGGCCCAGCGCCGGCGGACCTGGGATGGCCTCGAGGGCCCCCCGCCACTGCCTCCGGGGGCCGCCGGAGAAGCCAGGTGCTCCGGGCGCTTCCCGGCGCCAGCCGCGCTTCCACTGGATGCCATGGGTGATCAAAGGAAAGGAGGAAGACGGGGAGGATAACTTGGAAAGAAAAGAAGTGAGGGGGGCACGACAAGGTGGCAAGGCTCTCCGAGCGGGGCGGGTTTATAGGCGCAACCGCTGCACGTGGGGTGACGTGGGAAGTGGAGTCGCCAGGCGCCTCGAGCGGCGCGAGCCAGACTCGATTGGCGTGCCCTCCTGCCTCACGTCGCTTCCTCTGCCCCCGTCGGGTCGCACCTGCATGGCCCGAGGTGGGAGAGGGCGCCAGAGGTCAACAGCATTCAAAGAGGGGTAATGATGGCCAAGGAGGTGCGCGGCCTGCTACTTCTTGAGCTTGCGTTGGTTTTCCCTTGAAGAGGAAAAGGTGATGCAGCAAAGTAGATAAGTATTTCCCTCAGTTGTTGAGAACCAAGGTATCAATCTAGTAGGAGGTACAAGCAAGGCTCCAATCTATGCACCTACACAAACAATCAAACCCTTGCACCCAACGCTATAAAGGGGTTGTCAATCCCTTCACTATTACTTGCAAGGATGAGATCTGATAGAGATAGATATAAAAGATTACTAAAAGTAAAACTAAAATAAAAGTAAATAAATTGAAGCAAAGTATTTTTGGTATTTTTGGTTTATAAATCTGAAAACATATAATGGAAAATAGACCCGGGGGCCATAGGTTTCACTAGAGGCTTCTCTCTCGAAGGAAAATAATACGGTGGGTGAACAAATTACTGTCGAGCAATTGATAGAAAAGCGCATAGTTATGACGATATCCAAGGCAATGATTATCCATATAGGCATCACGTCCGTATCAAGTAGACCGAAACGATTCTGCATCTACTACTATTACTCCACACATCGACCGACTCCTGCCTGCATCTAGAGTATTAAGTTCATGAAGAACAGAGTAACGCATTAAGTAAGATGACATGATGTAGAGGGATAAACTCAAGCAATATGATGAAAACCCCATCTTTTTATCCTTGATGGCAACAATACAAATACGTGCATCACTACCCCTACTTTGTCACTGGGTGAGGACACCGCAAGATTGAACCCAAAACTAAGCACTTCTCCCATTGCAAGAATTACCAATCTAGTTGGCCAAACCAAACCAATAACTCGAAGAGACTTGCAAAGATATGAAATCATGCATATAAGAATTTAGAGAAGATTCAAATAATATTCATAGATAATCTGATTATAAACCCACAATTCATCGGATCTCGAAAAACACACCGCAAAAGAGTATTACATCGGATAGATCTTCATGAAGATCATGGAGAACATGGTATTGAAGAACATAGAGAGAGAAGAAGCCATCTAGCTACTAGCTATGGACTCGAAGGTCTGAGGTGAACTACTCACGCATCATCGGAAGGGCAATGGTGTTGATGTAGAAGCCCTCCGTGATCGAATCCCCCTCCGGCAGATTACCGGAAAAGGCCCCAAGATGGGATCTCAAGGGAACAGAAGGTTGCGGCAGCGGAAAAGTATTTTCATGGCTCTCTTTGGTATTGGGGGAATATTCCTGAATTTATAGGCGAAGAATTAGGGTTGGAGGAGCTACGGGGGGCCCACAAGCCTAGGGGGCACGTCCCCCCCAGGGGCGCGCCCTGGTGGCTTGTGGCCCATCCGTAGGTATTCTGGCCTCTTCTCCAAGCCTCCTGGGTTCCTTCTGGTCCAAGAAAAATCAGCATAGAATTTTATTCCGTTTGGACTCCGTTTGATATTCCTTTCCTGCTATACTCAAAAACAAGGAAAAAACAGAAACTGGCACTGGGCACTAGGTTAATAGGTTAGTCCCAAAAATAATATAAAACAGCATATTAATGCATATAAAACATCCAAAACAGATAATATAATAGCATGGAACAAAAAAAAATTATAGATACGTTGGAGACGTATCAGCATCCCCAAGCTTAATTCCTGCTCGTCCTCGAGTTGGTAAATGATAAAAACAGAAATTTTGATGTGGAATGCTACCTAACATATTTATCCATGCAATATTCTTTATTGTGGCATGAATGTTCAGATGCATAAGATTCAAAACATAAGTTTAATGTTGACATAAAACAATAATACTTCAAGCATACTAACAAAGCAATCGTGTCTTTTCAAAAAAACATGGCCAAAGAAAGTTATCCCTACAAAATCATATGGTCTGGCTATGCTCCATCTTCCCCACACAAAGTATTTAAATCATGCACAACCCCGATGACAAGTCAAGCAATTGTTTCACACTTTTTATGTTCTCAAACTTTTTCAACTTTCATGCAATACATGAGCGTGAGCCATGGATATAGCACTATAGGTGGAATAGAATATGGTGGAGGTTGTTAGGAAAAGGGGAAGATAGTCTCACATCAACTAGGCGTATCAACGGGCTATGGAGATGCCCATCAATAGATATCAATGTGAGTGAGTAGGGATTGCCATGCAACGCACGCAGTAGAGCTATAAGTGTATGAAAGCTCAAAAAGAAACTAAGTGGGTGTGCATCCAACTCGCTTGCTCACGAAGACCTAGGGAAATTTGAGGAAGCCCATCATTGGAATATACAAGCCAAGTTATATAATGAAAAATTCCCAATAGCATATGAAAGTGACAAAATAGGAGACTCTCTATCATGAAGATCATGGTGCTACTTTGAAGCACAAGTGTGGAAAAAAGATAGTAGCATTGTCCCTTCTCTCTTTTCTCTCATTTTTTTGGTGGGCATCGGCCTCTTTTTTTTTATTTGGGCTTCATTGGCCGCTTTTATTATTTTTAAAGTCCGGAGTCTCATCCCAACTTGTGAGGGAATCATAGCTTCCATCATCCTTTTCTCTCATGGGACAATGCTCTAATAATGATGATCATCACACTTTTATTTACTTACAACTCAAGAATTACAACTCGATACTTAGAACAAAATATGACTCTATATGAATGCCTTCGGCAGTGTACCAGGATGTGCAACGATCTAGCATAGCAAATGACATCAAAAAACGGACAAGCCATGAAAACACCATGCTAGCTATCTTACGATCATGCAAAGCAATATGAAAATGATGGTGCGTGTCATGATAAACAGATCGGTGGAAGTTGCATGGCAATATATCTCGGAATGGCTATGGAAATGCCATAATAGGTAGGTATGGTGGCTGTTTAGAGGAAGGGTATATGGTGGGTTTAATGCACCGGCGAAAGTTGCGCGGTACTAGAGAGGCTAGCAAAGGTGGAAGGGTGAGAGTGCGTATAATCCATGGAATCACATTAGTCATAAAGAAGTCACATACTTATTGCAAAAGTCTATTAGTTATCGAAGCAAAGTATTAGACACATGCTCCTAGGGGAGAGGTTGGTAGGAGTTAACCATCGCGCGCTCCCGACCCTCACACAAAGGATGGCAATAAATAAACAAATCATGCTCTGACTTCGTTACATAACGGTTCACCATACGTGCATGCTACCGGAATCACAAACTTTTAACACAAGTATTTCTACCAATCCACAATTACTCACTAGCATGACTCTAATATCACCATCTTTATATCTCAAAACTATATGCAAGGAATCAAACTTCTCATAGTATTCAATGCACTTTATATGAAAGTTTTTATTATATCCCTCTTGGATGCCCATTATATTAGGACTAAATTCATAACCTAAACCAATTACCATGCTGTTTAAAGACTCTCAAAATAATATAAGTGAAGTATGAGAGTTCAATTATTTCTATAAACTAAAACACCACCGTGCTCTAAAAAGATATAAGTGAAGCACCAGAGCAAAATTGCCCAGCTCAAAAGATATAAGTGAAGCACATAGAGTATTCTAATAAATTCACGATTCATGCGTGTCTCTATTAAAAGATGTGTGCAGCAAGGATGATTGTGGCAAACTAAAAAGAAAATACTCATATCATACAAGACGCTCCAAGGAAAACACATATCATGTGGTGAATAAAAATATAGCCTCAAGTAAATTTACCGATGGATTGAAGGCGAAAGAGGGGATGCCTTCCGGGGCATCCCCAAGCTTAGGCTCTTTGGTATCCTTGAATATTCCTTCGTGTGCCTTGGGAATCCCCAAGCTTAGGCTCTTGCCACTCCTTATTCCATAGTCCATCAAATCTTTACCCAAAACTTGAAAACTTCACAACACAAAACTCAACAGAAAACTCGTGAGATCCGTTAGTATAAGAAAAATAAATCACCACTTTTGGTACTGTTGTGAACTCATTCTTTATTTATATTGGTGTAATATCTACTGTATTCCAACTTCTCCATTGTTCATACCCCCCGATACAACCCATAGATACATCAAAATAAGCAAACAACACAAAGAAAACAGAATCTGTCAAAAACAGAACAGTCTGTAGGAATCTGTAAACTTAGAATACTTCTGTAACTCAAAAAATTCTGAAGAATTAGGACAATATGGGAAATTTGTATATCAATCTTGTGTAAAAATTTCAGACTCATTCGTCGCTCTGGTGAATTTATAAAATTCTTGGACTGAGCGCAAAAGTTTCTGTTTTTCAGCAAGATCAAATCAACAATCACCGTAAACCATCCCAATGGTCTTACTTGGCTCAAACACTAATTAAAACACTAAAACACAATTACTACAGAGGTAATAATGTGTAAATCACTCAATAACTGAAACAAAAACAAAAAACATAAGATAAAATTGGGTTGCCTCCCAACAAGCGCTATTGTTTAACGCCCCTAGCTAGGCATAACGCAATAGATCTAAGTATTGTCATCTTTGGTATGCAAATCCTCAATTACACACTTATAAACCCTAGGAGGTTCTTTGATCTTATCAATAATAATGCTCCTAGGCAAGAAGTCAAGAGATTCACTTGTGGCAATTGGTTCCCTAACAATATTGATAAAGCTGGGGTGAACACTTATCATCTTAAGATCTTCATCCCCTTTACTAGAGGATCCACCCTTATTTTTAGGAACATAAACAAACTTGATAGCCTTAGAAGGAGGAAAATTTGGAGTGGTTCAAACCTAGGCAAAAGCGGAACCCAAGTTGGTAATAATGTCCTCTAGCTTGCCAATTCTAGAGGAATCTTGATCCAATTTTTCATTAACTATGGGTTCTTTTTCCCTTAGATTTTTTAAAGTAAGTCCTACCTTAGATCCATATTGAGTAATATGATTATGAATCCTTTTATCCAAGTTTTCAATGAGCTCTATAGTAGCAACTTTATTTTCAATAATATCAAGCCTTCGCATCACATTTTCCAAAGTTAAGATCATTTCATTAACCATGAGTGGGGGTGAACCTACCAAATTTATCATAGCGCTATAAGAATCAAAGGTATGGCTTCCCAAGAAATTTCCTCCCGTAATGGTATCCAAAACATATCTATTCCAAGGAGAAACACCCACATAAAAATTGCGAAGGAGAACGGTAGTAGATTGCTTACGAGTAGATCTATTTTGATCATTGCAAATTCTATACCAAGCATATTTTAAGTTTTCTCCCTCCCTTTGCTTAAAATTAAGAACTTCACTCTCGGGAGTACTAGCGATAGTAGTAAGGCTAGGCATGAGTTGAAGCGATCTAACACTCAAGCAAACAAAAAGCAAACGAAAAGACGAATGGAAGAAGGGCGAATAAAAAAGGCAAATCTTTTTGGTTTTTTCTGAAATTCGTTTTAGAAGTGTGGGAGAGGAAAACGAGAGGCAAATGGCAAATAATGTAAATGCAAGAGATGAGTTTGTGATGGGTACTTGGTAGGCTTGATGTAGATCTCTCCGACAACCACGCCAAAAATTGGCAAGTTGACGGGAGAGTTCTTGTCTTGACTTGCTATGTATCCTCCCCGGCAACGGCTCCAGAAATCCTTCTTGCTACTTCTTGAGCTTGCGTTGGTTTTCCCTTGAAGAGGAAAGGGTGATGCAGCAAAGTAGATAAGTATTTCCCTCGGTTGTTGAGAACCAAGGTATCAATCCAGTAGGAGGTACAAGCAAGGCCCCAATCTATGCACCTACACAAACAATCAAACACTTGCACCCAACGCTATAAAGGGGTTGTCAATCCCTTCACGGTTACTCGCAAGGATGAGATCTGATAGAGATAGATATAAAAGATTACTACAAGTAAAACTAAAATAAAAGTAAATAAATTACAGAAAAGTATTTTTGTTATTTTTGGTTTATAGATCTGAAAATATATGATGGAAAATAGACCCGGGGGCCATAGGTTTCACTAGAGGCTTCTCTCTCGAAGGAAAATAATACGGTCGGTGAACAAATTACTGTCAAGCAATTGATAGAAAAGCGCATAGTTATGACGATATCCAAGGCAATGATTATGCATATAGGCATCACGTCCGTATCAAGTAGACCGAAACGATTCTGCATCTACTACTATTACTCCACACATCGACCGACTCCTGCCTGCATCTAGAGTATTAAGTTCATGAAGAACAGAGTAACGCATTAATTAAGATGACATGATGTAGAGGGATAAACTCAAGCAATATGATGAAAACCCCATCTTTTTATCCTTGATGGCAACAATACAAATACATGCCTCGCTACCCCTACGTTGTCACTGGGTGAGGACACCGCAAGATTGAACCCAAAACTAAGCACTTCTCCCATTGCATGAATTACCAATCTAGTTGGCCAAACCAAACCAATAACTCGAAGAGAGTTGCAAAGATATGAAATCATGCATCTAAGAATTCAGAGAAGATTCAAATAATATTCATAGATAATCTGATCATAAACCCATAATTCATCGGATCTCGACAAACACACCGCAAAAGAGTATTACATCGGATAGATCTCCATGAAGATCATGGAGAACATGGTATTGAAGAACATAAAGAGAGAAGAAGCCATCTAGCTACTAGCTATGGACCCGAAGGTCTGAGGTGAACTACTCACGCATCATTGGAAGGGAAATGGTGTTGATGTAGAAGCCCTCCGTGATTGAATCCCCCTCCGGCAGATTACCGGGAAAGGCCCCACGATGGGATCACACGGGAACACAAGGTTGCGGCGGCGGAAAAGTATTTTCGTGGCTCTCTTTGGTATTGGGGGAATATTCCTGAATTTATAGGCGAAGAATTAGGGTTGGAGGAGCTACGGGGGGCCCACAAGCCAGGGGGGCGCCCCCCAGGGGCGCGCCCTGGTGGCTTGTGGCCCACCCGTAGGTCTTCTGTCCTCTTCTCCAAGCCTCCTGGGTTCCTTCTGGTCCAAGAAAAATCAGCGTAGAATTTTATTCCGTTTGTACTCCATTTGATATTCCTTTCCTGCAATACTCAAAAACAAGGAAAAAACAGAAACTGGCACTGGGCACTAGGTTAATAGGTTAGTCCCAAAAATAATATAAAACAGCATATTAATGGATATAAAACATCCAAAACAGATAATATAATAGCATGGAACAATAAAAATTTATAGATACATTGGAGACGTATCACGGCCCGTGCGTCGGCACGACTCAAGACGGTTCCCAGCATCTTCGGGGAGCCGAGACGCCCACGTCTCGCGGTGCGCCACGCGTCGTGTCGGACCCACAGGCGATTGGGGCCCGCGACGCTCCGTCCCATCCACCGTGGCTTCGCCCCGAAGCTAGCTCGAACGCGCCTCGGGCCTGGGGGCTACTGTCGGCGTTCTGGATACCAGGGTACCCAGACTTGTCTGCCTATGGCCCCAGGCGTGGCCCACCTCGACGACCAAGCATGGCCCAACACGGTCGCGTCCAACACAAGGCCCTTGCGAGGCCCTCGAGCTTGCGAGGGAAGAAGCGCCAAGACCCGCGGAGATAGGGCTCCCCAAGCCCCCTCCTGAGCGGTGGAGACTCCTATGCAACACCCGACCTCAGGAGGCCAAGGGTGAAGCCAGCCGAGCCAGGCAGGCACCAGTACGCCAGAGGGGACAGTTTCCCCTTTAGTGCGTGGAGGGCAGGGACGCACGCAGGTCCCCAAAGCGCCCCGAAGATTTCCACTTCGGTGCAACAAGACCAAGACCGCAAGCCCCGCTGGACGGACGTCATCACCGAGCCCACCGCTGCATCACCGTCGACTGCTTGCAGGCAAAGACCACCTTTCGTCAGGACAGGGTGTACCAACTGTCCCTCTTCGAATTTGGCCGTTGTGGGATGCCTTCCCGCCATTGCGATAAGGGAAGAGGACCCGAGCCGCTATAAATAGAGACCAAGTAGCTCGGTAGAGGGACACGAAGCAACCACCCCGCAAACACACCATTGTACTAGTTCGTCCGCAAACCTCCTCGCGAGGCAATCCACCAAAAGCAGGAGTAGGGTTTTATGCTTCGAAGCGGTCCGAACCTGGGTAAACTCTTGTGTGCCATCGTCTTCCTTGCCATCGAGCGGGGTATTGTGTTGTGAGCTTGAGAGGGGCGAAGTTGTCGGGGGAATCCTCGTACATGCCCCTGGGTTCAAATTCCTTAGGGTTTTGCGGAGCCCGAAATCCGATAGCTAACACTTTAGTCACTTTGCTTGCAAGTCTCATTGTGATGTTGTATTACCAATTGGGCCCTGAGATACCTCTCCGTCACACGGAGTAAACAAATCCCAGTCTTTATCCATGTCAACTCAACACACACTTTCGGAGATACCTGTAGAGCATCTTTATAGTCACCCAGCTACGTTGCGACGTTTGATATACACAAGGTACTCCTCCGGTGTCAGTGAGTTACATGATCTCATGGTCATAGGAACATATACTTGACATGCAGAAAACAATAGCAATAAACTGACACGATCATATGCTACGTTCATAGTTTGGGTCATGTCCATCACATCATTCTCCTAATGATGTGATCCCATTATCAAACGACAACTCTTGTCCATGGCTAGGAAACCACATCCATCTTTGATTAACGAGCTAGTCCATTAGAGCCTTAGTAGGGACACATTGTTTTCTATGTACCCACACATGTATTTGAGTTTCCAATCAATAAAATTATACCATGCATAATAAACATTTATCATGAACAAGCAAATATAATAATAACCATTTTATTATTGCCTCTAGGGCATATTTCCAACAGAGGGACCCAGCCTCACGAGGAGAATGACGCCAAGACCTCCAGGGGAGCGGTCTTCCCAGGCTACCTCCCGAGGAGAGGAGATTCCTATGAAGTGCCTGGCCTCAGGAGGCTGCGATGACGTGAGCCATGACGACCAAGGCAGGCGGGCGCCAGCGGGCGCAGCAGAGACATTTTCCCCTTTCGTGCTAAGGGGGCAAGGACAAACGCGAGTTCCCAAGGAACCCCCCAAAGGTTTCCATTCCGGTGCAACAAGACCAAGACCACGGGCTCGGCAGGGCGGATGTCATCGACGAGTCCACCTCTGCATCACGCCAGGAGCTTTACAGGCGAAGACCACCTTTAGTCAGGATAAGCTGTACCTCCTGTCCCCTTTCAAATTTGGCCGTTGTGGGATCCCTTCCCGCCTGTGCAATGAGGGAAGAGGACCAAGGCCACTATAAATAGGGACTAGCCTCCACCATAGAGAGGGACCCATATCCATCCTCACCCGAGTGAACTCGCGAGGTTGCTCACCACTGTACCTATTCATCATCGAACCTCCTCGTGAGGCCAATCCACCCAAAGCTGGAGTAGGGTCTTACACCGCAAGGTGGCCCGAACCTGGGTAAATCTCTGTGTTCAACTTCTTGCGCTCTCGTGCGTCTTCGGCAAGGTCTAGCTGTGGAGCGGTAGGCTTGAGGCTTGAGCTGGTTGGGATCCTCGCACACGCCCCAGAGTTCAAACCTTTTTGGGTCTACGGAGCCCCGATTCCGACATTTGGCACGCCAGGTAGGGGCGTGTCAAGGTGTTCCTTCTGGATCCACTTCGTCTCCGCTTTGTCACTCCCATGGCCGACGCCCGCCAAGTCCGCGCCAAGCGCCAACCTGCCCGTGTCGCCCATACGGCGCCTGAGGGCCGTGCCGCCCCGTGCAGCTCCGCCTCTCCCGCAGCTAACGCTACCACTGGTACAGCCGTTCAAGAGCAGCATGAGTTGTCGCAGCCACCCTCCGCGCGACGCGACGTTGCACTGCTACTCCGTCCATCGTCCCCACCTTGGCATTGTCCTCTCACGCTTGCTACGGGCCGGCGAACGCGCAGGCTGCGTTGTTCATGGCGTGCGAGCTGCTGTGCTACCGCCCCGCTCATGATCACTACGACGGCTGGCTTGGTTGCATCGCCAAGCTAGTCAGCGTCGTCGGCGAGGGCCCGACGCCCACCCACTCGCTCCGTCCTCCGCCCTCCCAGGCGGTCGACGTGGCCCACGGCGCACCCCCCTCCTTCTCTGCCCGGCGCCGACACCGAGCCCAGGCGCGAAGCGCATCCGCGCAACCAGCTGCGCGGGGCGCCAGTGCAGGCAAGGGGTCAAGAAAGCTGCCAGGTGGTGCCACGGCCTTGAGGTGATGCGCGTGTGCTCCCTGCACCGCCGCGTCATCATCAGGACCATGCGCCACCGGAGGCCGCAGCGCACGGACGTCAGGACCCAGCTCCCCTCGTACGCACGTGCCTGTGACTGGAGCAGCTTGCCGCTCCTTCACCCCGGAGCTGCGCCGTGTCAACTGGCACAGGAAGTTCAAGCCGGACCTGCCTCCACGCTATGATGGCAGCCCCGACCCCGCGGAGTTCCTTCAACTCTACGCGCCGAGCATCGAGGCGGCAAGCGGCGACAACAAGGTCATGGCAAATTGGTTCCCCATGGCCCTCAAGGGTGGCGCTCTCTCCTGGCTCCTCAACCTCCCAGAGGGATCAATCTCTTCTTGGGATGAGCTCCGCGAGCGCTTCATCGCCAACTTCCAGGGAACCCCCGACCGTGCCCTGGGAGTGAACGACTTGCGGCGCGTGAAGCAGCAGCTGGGTGAGACACTGCACAAGTACATACAACGCTTCACGAATGTGCGCCTCAAGATCCCAAAGGCGTCAGACGAGGCCATCATCTCGGCGTTTACCGATGGCGTTAGGGACGTAATGATGAAAGAGGATCTCGCCATCCATGACGAACTGTGCATGGCCTTGGAGATGTTCAACCTGGCGAACAAGTGCGCAAGGGCCGAAGAGGGTCGCCTCTCCCTCCTCGAGCTTCTGGAGGCAGACCCTGATGACAAGAAGGCCAAGGCTAAGGAGGCGAAACGCAAGGGGCCCGCAGTGCTGGCGTTAGAGCCCGAGATGAAGCGCGGTCATGACCAAGATGAGCCCCCCAAGGGCGGACGCCCGTTCTGCATCTACCACTACACCCGCAGCCACAACACCGAAGACTGTCAGGAGCTCAGGAAGCCTCGCGACGAGCGCATCAGCCGCCGCCCCGAGCACGGCGACCATGGCTACGGCCTCAGAGGGGGCCGCGGCGGAGGCCGCTGGGACAGCCACGACCCCCGCCAGGACTGGCGCGACCAGCCTTGCGAGGACCGCTTGCGCGACGAGCCTCATGACGGGCCCCGGCGCGATCTGCCTCGGGAGGCACGCCCTCAGGGCAACGCTGGCCTCCCTCCACTGCCACCGTCGCCAAGGAGGAATGACAACGACCGGCGAGATGATGGGGCTGGGGGCTTCCAAGAGCCCCGTGCGACCGCCTGCATCCTGGGCGGTGCTCAAGCACCCGCCTCGAACCGCATCTTCAAGCCGTTCTCACGTGAGGTGAATGCCTCCCTCCCGATGCTCGAGTCCGCGTGCCCCCTCAGGTGGTCGAAGTAAGCCATCACCTTCGACTCCAAGGATCACCTCAAGTGCTCGGCTACCGCAGGCGCGCTCCCCATGCTCTGCACGCCCACCATCAGCAACGTCCTCATCACCAAGACCCTCATCGAAGGTGGGGCTGGACTCAATGTCCTCTCTGTCGAGATGTTCGAGACGCTCTAGGTGCCCTACGATCATCTCATGCCAACCAAGCCCTTCTAAGGAGTGACCGATGGCTCCACCACTCCCCTGGGGCAGCTGCGTCTCCCAGTCACCTTTGGCAAGCACAATAACTACCACACTGAGCTCATCGACTTCGACGTCGCCCACATCCACCTCCCGTACAATGCCATCCTCGGGTACCCTGCACTCGCCAAGTTCATGGCGGCGACCCATCATGGCTACAACATCCTCAAGATGCCGAGGAGCGGCGGTGTCATTACGGTCGCATGTGATGAGAAGGATGCACTCTGCTCCCGCAAGCGCACTTACCAGGCTGCGGCGACTGAAAACTCTGACGATGAGGGCGGCATCCTGCCTCCTGAGGACACACCCAAGAAGAAGAAGCAGCTCCTCCCCAAGAGCCGTTAGGGGACGGAGACCCCCAAGAGCGGCACCTCAGGACCCGTGTCCATTGCAAGGGCGCCTCTTCCACCCACATAGGAAGGCGCGCCCGACGCTTCCCTCAGGGCGGGCTCATGGGCTCCCACCTGGAGAACTCCCGACCTGACCGGTGCGACGAGGGAGGTGCTCGGGCACCACTTGGAGGTGCGTTTCGATGCACGCCCCCACAAGCAAGCAGCACGGTGCAAGGCGCTAGGTTCAACAGAGTTCATCACCAACGCGATCGAGGAGCTTCCGGAGGCGCTAGCCATGCGCGGCGAGCGTCGCCCTACACCACCCAGTTCAGCTACCCCCAGACGTGGGCGGCAGGCTGCGCGTCTGCGTTAACATCCCGGGACTCAATAGGGCCGCATCCCAGGACCTCTTCTGGCCATCGCGCATCGGCCGTACTGGGGTCTACCCCTGCAACTACATCCGTATGCACTTTGGCCTCATGAACGTGGTCGCCACCTACCAGCGCCTCACACAGGTTGCGTTTGCGTCTCACGAGGCTTGACGCCGTGCGGTCCTTCAAGATGTCCCGGACCCTCGCGAGCCCCTCGAGCTTCCGGAGCCCTCAGGCTCATGAGGATCAAGCTTCGACAACTACCCCAACGCTCCAGCGACATCGTGCTAGGTGACTTTTTGGTATGTTCATTTGAGGGCGCCCCTCAGGCTGCATCATCCTCAAGATGTTAGGGCCCGCCCCGGCAGCTGCATCGTTTTTGCGCATGTATCACAACTGGTTCTGCATTTGATGAATTTCCTAAGTATTCCAACTTGCATGTCCGGTGCTTCGACACCATGAATGTCGTGCGCCCTAACAATCCCGCCCTCGACCGCCTCATGATTAAGGGCTGGCACGGCGTCTGTGCTCGGGTCTGTCCCTGTAGGGCCGATAAATCCAAGCGACCGAGCTCTGTCTCGTGGGCCAGTCCCATGCACGTCACCTCCCGGGGTCCTTGGTGCTTCGTTCTCATGTGAGCTAATCGGGAGCGGGTGAGTCAGGGCGCGTGGCCCGGTTCATAGAACCGTAGTTCGGCGTCTCGTCGTCACGGGAGCCGCACGCCGTGTGTTTTTCCTCGGGTTTGTCGCATGAGAAGACTGGGCACGGCGTCTGTGCTCGAGTCCGTCCCTACAGTGTCGATAAACACTACAAGAAATATGCTAACTTGCGACCATCACTATTTGTCACTGAATGGTCATTGTTTTCCATTTGTGATCTTTTTGTGACCAAAAACAGACGGTCAAAAGCTGAGCGTCTTTAATGGAAATTAGCGACCTTTCTTCTGGAATGGTCGTAGACGTTTATGACCCAAAAAAAAGGTCGTAGGTTTAACGACCAATTATTTTGGTCACTAGCAATCTGCCCACACCACGTCAGATCCACTGTGGCAAGCTGACATGGCAGAATTATGACCAAATGAAAAGGTCGTAAATTAGAATCAGCCCGGTCCATTCCGGCCGTCTACATGGGCCAAGCCCAATAATTCTGCCCATTTAATGTTTTTTTCTCTTTATTTTGCTTAGCTGCATGGGCCTGGCCAAACAATTTGGCCTTTTATTTTCTGGGATGGAGCCTTTTACTGACCAGTTTTTTTTATTAGTCAACTTTTTTTGGGCCACAACCTTTTTATTCTAGTTCTTGTTTGGGCCTTGGCCTGGCCCAGCTTATACAGACTAGGTTTTTTTAAGTCAGCTCTTCTTTGAGGCCCAGGCCATTTTAGCATAATTCTTGTTTGGCCCTCAGCCTTTCAGAGCCCAGGTTCATATTTTGCATAACTTCGGAAAATGCATAACTTCAAACAGCAAGATCCACATAACTATAAACACTACCTACAGACTGCAAAATGCTCCCAGGTTCATATTTCACAAGTGCTCCCAGGTTCACAAGTGCAAAATGCAACAAACTGCATAAATTCACAGGTTCAAAGACAAACCGGTTCACGACCTACTACGACATAACTTCACAGGTTCAAAGACAAACTGCATAAAACCAAAGAACTTCACAGCCATCAAACTGCTTTAGCTCCAAAGAGAGCCATCAAGTGGGCTAACTTCTCATCCTGTTCTTCAGACTTTTTGCGCAGCAGCTCAAATTCTTTCTCGCGTACAGCTTCAGCTTCTTCGGACTTCATCTTGATTGCCGCCAATTCTTCTTTCTTCACTTCAGCTTGAAGCTCCGATCTCTCCAAATTCTGCTCAAGATCACGAACATGAGCAGCCACAGCAGCAGTTGCTTTGCCAGAGTTGTTCCTAGATGACTGGAGCCCAACATTCCTGAGGAATGTGCTTTGCTTGACTTCGGTCTTGAGCACTTCGTCAACAATTTCAACAGCAGACTTTGACTCTTCACCTTCTGGTACCGGCGCGTCCTTCCTTTTTTCCATCTCAAGCTAGCATATGGAGGAAAATGATAGACATTAGTGGCAGATCTATTTCACATTTTGCAAACCAAGCCAAGCAAGAGAATCCAAACAAGAATGCCACCAAACCAGCACACGAAATGGATTATTTGAAGTAACCAAACCAGCACACAAAATCTATACGTAGATATTTTACTCAAACTCAAACAGAAGAAGATGATGACTAGTAACCTGAAAGCATTATTTGAATCTACACGTATATATTATCAATAACAGATTCATTATAGCAAGTGTACACACTTATGTGATCTGGAGACATGCAATTGGAACAACATGATGGCTTCATTAAGCCTAGAATGGTGGTTCTATATAAGATGGCTTCCCGAGTGAGCCGATCATCAAACTAACATTCAGATCAATTTTCATCATATCATAAAAAATGCAACAAATAGCTACAGCAAATTCTGATATCTTTGTTGAGAACTATACAACAAATTCTGATATCTTTGTTGAGATACCAAACCTATCTTAGGCTCTAGCAAACAACATCAATGCATGGAACATAGTGTGTGTTCTTGGTGGTTGTGAATCAAACAGGGCTGAGGTCTCTAGACAAAAGTTTGAACTGGCTGGACAAAGCATGGAGTGACTTACTATAGCAATCTTGACTGGCTCCGAAAACCCGTGCTTCTTGCTGTTGTGGGTGGCCTTGAACAAGTCAATCGCATACAGCTCCTCACCCTTATGCTCTTCTTTCTGAAATGTTTTTCAACAAAAATCAAAATGTTATTCAGCAAGAATCAGAAATGTTATTCAACGAGGATCAAACGGTAAGGTCTCTAGACAAAAGTTCTCACAGTGGCAAAAATGTGTGATGTGTAGTGCCTGGAACCAGTTCTCTGTTGGTACACGACTTTTTCTCGATTCATCTTGTTCGACACACAGGTTTCCTACAAAAAAGCATACTGTCAGCATGATCTAGCACTAGCATATCATGTGCAAAAAATAAAGCAGCAAACAAAGCAGAGAGAAACCTTGTGTCTTGGGGTAGACCACATCTAAACCAGAGCTTGCCATTCACCGTCCGTCAGATCTGGCACCGGAGACTTGATGCTGACTTTGTTTGCTGCTACGGTATCAAAATACTTCTTCTTGATCTGATGGCGTCTGCTCTTTGAATTTTTCTATAGAATATATTTGCACGCAGTCTTGGTGGTCTCCGAGACCATGTTCATCTCAAAATTTGCCTACCAAGACAGCAAACAAGGTAGGAACAATATTAGTGATCATACGTAGGTGTAATAGAAAATTGATAGCACATTAACTACGAAACAACTAACTTACAGCAACTTTCCCAATGTAGTTCTCCAATAGACTAGCGTTTTTTTTGTATTCTTTGAAGTGAGGAAGAACCGGTAGAAGTAAGCTTTGCTGCCTGCAGAGGCTTCTCTGGACGCTTCATCCCTTCGGCAATTTGGATAGGCACCTTGGTACCAAACGACTTGGTGATTCTCTCTCGCCCTTTCCCCTTTCTAAGTCTAGGCTTGATAGTCATTGCATCTGAAAATGAAACTGAACTCATAAATTAGAAGAGAAATCGACAAATGCAGGAATGGTTCTGCTAAACAGGTAAGCATACATGATCACTTCCATTTGGAAAATGCACTAGTAAAAGAGAGCATTGCAAAGGTGAACTTGCCTAATTGAAGCACAAGCTGCTGTTCTTCTTCACTGATGACAGCATTCCTATCAATAGAAGGTGCAACAGGGCTGAGGTCTGTGTGGACAGTGCCTACTTCATCTATGAACATAGTTCCTCCTTCATCTAAGCAGACAGTGCCTCTTTCATCCATGCGGGGAGTGGTTTCTTCATCCATGGGCGGAAACTCATCACCCATTTGCACCGAGCTCTCAGAGTCCATGCGCACCGGACTTTCCTGATGGTTCGTCGCAGCCGCCATCTTTGCTTTCTGCCTTGTGACTCTATTAGGGGCAGGTTCATCAGGTTCCACGATTCTCTTTGTTTGTCCTGGAGGTGGGGCCATCACCCTTCCTGGAGGCATTGCAGCAGATGTTTCTGAGCTCTTCCTCTTCTTGCTGACTTTCTTCCTGTTGACTGTCTTCTTAACACCAGGCCTCTTCGTCCTAGATTCCTTCAGTGCCTCGTATAAATAGCACGAAAAAAAAGCATTAGATCACAAGACAAATATGTGAGCACAAGGAAACACAGAGCATACAAGAACCCCAACCCTCCAAGTAAGACAGAGTTTACACCTTAACAGTCTTCTGCACTACAACATCATCCACTTCCTCCCCATCAATAACTTCATCCTCCTTAGGATTGTACTCTGGGTCATCATTGATAACTCCACTACCTTCTTGAACCTCATTAGTTCTACCTTCTTGTACATCATTCATTTTCCTAATCATTGACGCTATTGCACCAATGCCAAGGGACTGGAACATCCAATTGTTCCTCATCATATTTCTAGCCCTAACCTTCTCGTACTCGGTGAGAGGCTCTTCTTTGCATGATAAAGGAAACATAACTATTAGGTGAATGGTTGGAATGCATAGACAGACAGCCAAACATATCTTATGAGATTTTATTATCATTTAATCCTAGTTATTCGGGTAAGGAAGAGTAACAGCACACAGGCACAATTAAGCCAGCTTATTTAGATTACAGCAATACATTTCACTTAGCATATTAAGACACATATTTTATAAAACTGAGAGTATAACCACAAGGAGCAAGTTGCATACCAACGGTTGGCCTCACATTTGACCTTGTCATCCTTGCCATGGATGATCTTGAGGTGGTGCTTGCAAAATAGAATAAACAACAATCAGATACAACATGGATAAAGTAAAATGATGCACTTATATCAATAAAGGAAAGCATTTGGACCAACATGGACATACATGTAATACATGTGAAGCAAACTTGATGGATCAACAATATAGTGATGTAGTGTTATTAATTAAGCAAACATGTATGTGCACTAAACAAGCATGCATGTACACTGGAAAGATATGAAGCATCTCTTAATATCTTCACTACATCAAGCAGGAGGTAGTAATGTACATCAAGAAATCTGCCTAGTGCCTCATATAAAGTACACAAGCAAGCAAGCAAAGTGCTAGTAGTACTGCTGATGGAAACCCTAACCCTATGTACGCTAGCAAGCAACTAAATTGAAGAGTAGCAGCAAGCAAGCAAGCATCCCCATGATGTAGTGAAGAGACTAAGAACGCTTGGACTGGCATTCTTCTAATTGTATTACTCTGTGTATGTCCCCATGCATGTCCCTCTACAACCTATACAACAATTTTATAGAAGCTTCAAGAGGGCAGCCAAACCCGGTTTGATTTGGTATATCAACCCATGTAGACAGATATCATGCGGAATAAGTAAAGCATGCATGATACACTCATCCTAATCAATGTGCAGTAGCACATTATCATTACAATGGAACAGAAAAATTGAATTCTGCTAAGACCCACAGCAATTGCAAGTAAGTGGCTTTGTGTACCCCCATTTGTTACCCGTCACAAATGCAGGCTAACCCATGTTGCACACGGTCTTAACAACAATTGAAATCATGCATAGGCAGGCAATTTCAAAGATTTCTCCCCCAAGGCAGGACCCCATGAACCCCATGAAACCCTAACCCCATGAAACCCATGAACCCTAACCCCATGAACCAGAGGGAGATCATCCCCATGAAATCACCATCGATCCTTTGCCATGAACAAGAAAACTAGGAGATCCTACCCCATGAACTACAGAGCAACGTGTACCCCATGAACCCTAACCCCATGAATCTACCAAACCATCCCCATCGATCCATCCCCATGAACTCTAGAAGAACCCATGAGAGGGATCTACCGAACCCTAGAAGATCTACCCATGAACATCGAGGGGAGATGGATCGAGGGGAGAAGTACCAGCCGGCGTTGACAGTCGATGATGTGGATGGTGTAGGCGGGGCGGTCGATGTAGCCGTTGATGTCATCGATGTAGTCGTAGCCGGGGCGGTCGATGTAGCCGTCGATGTCGTCGATGTAGCCATCGATGTAGGCGTAGCTGGGGCGGTCGATGTTGCCATCGTCATCGAGGGGAGAGGGGAGGGGGGATTCGTCGTCGGGGAGAGGGGAGAGGGGCGGCGGGGCGGCGCGGAGCAGGGGAGTGAGTGGGGGTGGGGAGTCGTCGTCGGCGGGGCGGCGCGGAGTGGGGAGGGAGAAGCTAGGGTTCTTCGGGGAGAGGGGAGGGGAATGGAGGGGGATGGGGAAATTTTGGGGAGTGGGGAGGGGATCCCGCGTGGTAGTGGGAGAGGGAGTGGTGGGTCCCGCGTTGTAGTGGGAGAGGGAGTGGAGGGAAATTTTGGTGGGGTGAGAGGGAAAATTTGGTGGGGTGGGAGGGAAACTTTTTTTAGTTTTCTTTTTTGTAAACATTGTAGAAATAATGGTTAAAATCATACCGAATAGTTCAATAAAACATCGGTACTCGAAGTTTTATATTTTTGCTAGTTGCTATGGCACATGTGATGATGTGATGGAAGGGTTTCCCATTTTTTTTTTGAATTTTTTACGGTCTTTTCAAAATCCGGCCGAATTCGTCGCGACGGCCGTTCGTGGCTAGGGGTTGAATCATGCAAATGTGTTGGTGATTCTATGATGAAATGCCTACCCGTGAAGCTAAAAATGATTTTTAGTAAAAATAACGGGCAAGCTATGGAGCACCCGCAGTTCAAATTTTAGCCAGTTCCAGCTAAATCGGCCGATGGCTGTCTGAATGGCCGGGGGTGGCTACGAGGCTCGGAAATGCATGATTTTTGGCGACTGTCCGTAAAATATAGTCTACTTTGAGATAGACATGGAATGGGTCCGTTTAGGACGACTCTCCTTGTAGCCGCTTCACGAAAAACACGTGTTTTTGGCATTCAGAAAATGAAAAATGGTTTTTTTTGTGAAACAAGTTGGAACCTCTCTTTGGCAACATTGTTTTCCATCACAAGATGGAGGCATGCGCCAAATTTGGGCATATTATCACAAACTATTCAACGAATGTGGCCATATCATTGCTCGTTTGGCTTGAAAGCCATGGATCTTCGTTCGTGGTAGGTCGTTTTTTAGAACACTTTTTCAAGAAAACGTCGGTACTCCAAGTTTTATATTTTTGCTAGTTGCCATGTCACATGTGATGATGTGATGTGGAGGTTTCCCATTTTTTTGATTTTTTTAAATTTTTTACGGTCTTTTCAAAATCCGGCCGAATTCGTCGCGACGGCCGTCCGTGGCTAGGGGTTGAATCATGCAAATGTGTTGGTGATTCTATGATGAAATGCCTACCCGTGAAGCAAAAAATGATTTTTAGTAAAAATAACGGGCAAGCTATGGAGCACCCGGAGTTCAAAATTTAGCCAGTTCCAGCTGAATCGGCTGATGGCTGTCTGAATGGCCGGGGGTGGCTACGAGGCTCGGAAATGCATGATTTTTGGCGACCGTCCGTAAAATACGGTCTACTTTGAGATAGCCATGGAATGGCGCCGTTTAGGATGACTCTCCTTGTAGTCGCTTCACGAAAAACACGTCTTTTTGGCATTCAGAAAATGAAAAATGGTTTTTTTTTGTGAAACAAGTTGGAACCTCTCTTTGGCAACATTGTTTTCCATCACAAGATGGAGGCATGTGCCAAATTTGGGCATATTATCACAAATTATTCAATGAATGTGGCCATATCATTGCTCTTTGGCTTGAAAGCCATGATTCTTCGTTCATGGTAGGTCGTTTTTGAGAACACTTTTTCAAGAAAACATCGGTATTCCAAGTTTAATATTTTTTTTAGTTGGTAGGCCACATTTGATGATGTGACGCGGAGGTCTCCCATTTTTTTGATTTTTTTTGAATTTTTTACGGTGTTGTGAAAATCCGATTTCGTCGCGGCGGCCGTCCGTGGCTAGGGGTTGAATCATGCAAATGTGTTGGTGATTCTATGATGAAATGCCTACCCGTGAAGCTAAAAGTGATTTTTAGTAAAAATAACGGGCAAGCTATGGAGCACCCGTAGTTCAAATTTTAGCCAGTTCCAGCTGAATCGGCCGACACTGTCATACTAAGCTTGGCTGACACTGTCATACTTAAGAGGTTTACACTAACAAGCTTAAACCTGACATACTTAACATTGACATGTTTAGATTAACATGCTTAACATTGCCACTTGATTTCTTAACATCTTCACTCCTTCTTCTCCTTCATCATCCTGATGCACTCAGAGTGGCAAATGCCGACGGGGCAAATGTACTCCTCTACCACAATTGGCCAGGTCCTGTCTCCCAGCTGTGGGATCGCCGGCGCCACTACCATCGCGAGGTCATCGTCAGGCACCACCATCGTGAGGTCATCGTCAGGCACCACCATCGCGAGGTCATCGTCAGCCACCACCATAGCAAGGTCGTCGTCAGCCACCACCATAGCAAGGTCGTCGTCAGCCAGAATAGGCTGGACCTCCCCGCTCTGCTCCTCTTCTTCCCCGCTTTGCTCCTCTTCTTCCCCGCTCTGCTCCTCGTCATCCCCGCTGCTGCTCCCATTGCCTAGCCAAATGCAACAAAGTTTTTTTAGCAATCGGTGACGTCGTCAAAACGAAGCCAAAAGGATAGGAAGAAGAGAGGCAAAGAGCTTACTGGCATCGTCGTCGTGCTGGTAGTACCTGCGGCACATGGTGTTGTCGAACACCTTCACGGTGAGCATGGCGTCGCCGTCGTAGCGGAAGACAAGGAAGTGCCCGAGCTGCAGGTCGTGGGCACGGGTAAAATGCTTCCAGCCGGGCCCTAGGTACATGTGGCCGTCAGCGTCGAACACCACCAGCACGTCCCACAGCCTGCGAAGCCCGCTGCCGACCCCCGCAGCTTCACTTTCTGGGGCTCACGGCCGTCGAGCATCTTCGTAAACTTGTCTGGCAGCCTCTGCAGTGAGGGTCAAGAAGTGGTTAATTGTGCCGATCAAGCACTAGACAGCAGAGTGATGATACAGAGATGGGTGAAGGGGAGATCTTGTCTTGAATATACCTGCCTACTGCAGGATTTCTCAATTATGATATCGAAGAACTTGAAACCTTCCAAGCCGGCCATCTCACTTCTTGGCGTGGCAGAGCGCAGCCGGCGGTGGCGGCCTCCCCTCCTCTCTGAAAAGCAGCATTGTAATTAAACAACAAGTTACCATAAACAGGACTGGACATAGTTGGAACAGAGCCAAGTTTATGATGGCAAAACTGAGAAAAAAAGCAATGCACTTGTGGACATTTATGTTGGCAAGAACATCTCTATTTTCTTCTTCTACTCATTCCCCATGAAATGAAACAACATAGGAAACAAGCACTTCAAAATAGTAGAATATTTACTACATGTGTTTGCGAGGGCCTCAATTTGGAATATTACTGTAAATGGCAATGGCCTCAATTTGCTACTACTCTATCTTGGCAAAGGGGCAATGAGTAGAAGAAGAACATCAACATCAACAGCACCCTTGAACAGTAGTAAGAAAACACGGACATTTCTGATGGCAAAACATCAACAACACTCTATTTTCTTCTTCTACTCATTCCATATTTTGCTACTATCAAAAACATCAACATCAACAGGGCCTCAACAGTAGATAAGAAACCTAATCTATCTACTTTACCTAATTTGAACCATATCATATTTTGCTCCTACCAAAGCTAACCCTAATTTCCAAATAGCGGCGGCAAGAAACCTAAACCAATCATAATCAAACCCTAATCTACTCCAATCCTCATCTAATATAATCCAATCCTAATCAAACCCTAACCTAATATAATCTAATCCAATCTAGGCGGCGGCAAGAACCCTAATCTAAATAGTAGCAGAAAACTAAGTTATAGGAAGAGGAAGGAGTCGGCGGATTCATACCTCAGGTGAGAGGAAGGAGTCAGTGACGGAGAGAGAGGAAGGAGTCGGCGGCGATGGGAGAGGAAGGTGCCGGCGGCGGAGAGGAGGAGTGGGTCGAGTGGAGAGGAGGAGCGGGTCGAGTGGAGAGGAGGAGTGGGGAAAAGAGTGGGTCCACTTGTCAGCGAGTTCTGTGTTTGATACGTGACTGGTTTGATACATTGAGAAGGGTGGGCATAGAGTACAAAACCAACAGCCTCTTCCTAGCCCTGTGGTAGAAACACAGTGAAATGAGCACACGGTCGTGGGTTCGAGTCCCCGCTCGCGCATATTTTTTTGCTCACTGTATGATGGAGCCGTGCGTGGGATCAGACGGCTGTCTGATGGAGCGCGCCCATGGAGTGCAAACTTCAGGATCTCTGAAAATAGTATGAAAAACAGCTCTGAAAACAACATCTCAATTCAGTTCGAAAAAACTCCAAGAACATCATTTTGCAATCTTGTGCATTACAAGACAACATTTTGAATCAGGATCACATCACAACCAACCGTTCTGACCAAAACTAAGAAAATGGCACCAAAACTACTAGAGCCATCACCAAAACTACATCACCACTATGCATTTTGCCTCTCCATCACTAGAGCCATCATGATCACCAAAACAACATCATTTTGCATTGTATCTTCACCATCTGCCTCTCCATCACTACAACCATCAGTCTCATGCATTTTGCTACCTGGAGAGAATTGTAGTACAAAAACTACATCAGGATCACATCAACAAAAACTATAGAGAAGGTTGATCACCAATCAAAACAAGGAACATGCAGTAATAGTATTAGATCACCAAGGATACAAAATTTACCTTCATGTCCATTCGCTACTCATCGTCGTCGATACCAAAACAAGGAACTCTATGCCCACTCCTGTTTTCCTCATCGTCACTACAATATTGCAGCATAGTATGATTAGTCCTGTTTTCCTCATCCTCGCTCTCATGTCCATCCACTACCACCTTTCTTCTTTTCTTGATGCCTTCAACTGTTGCAGCATCAACGAGCACACGTTCCCGATTCCTTCGCATTCTGCTTTGCATCGGAACTTCCATAGAGTCATCATCAGCTTGCACTGGAACTTCCGTAGAGTCATCATCCTGATATGTTAGGCCACTACCACCGGAACTTCTCAGCTGACCATAGAAGTCAATGTTCTCACCATCATGTGACCCCTCAGTGACGATTCCACTATTCTGTGTCTTCCTTTTTTCCTCGCGGTCAACGGTGTGGTACTGGACACCGTCAGCAATGCATGCTGAATACATTTTCACTCGCTTATCCGGTAAGCATGCCAAAGAAAATAGATCATCACTGACCTTCTTCTCCTCATGCAACTTTCCAATCTGCACAAATAAACCATTTAGCAACTATGGTATTTAACAGTTGGTGAATAACACAGAAAACATAAAACATGTGGCTAAAGATCTCACATGATTCTTAAACCATTTAGCAAATCCCTTGGCAACCCTTATATCAACATTGATCTGGCTTTCTTCCTGATTTAACTCTTCCTTGCATTTCCTGCAATGCCAACAAAACATGTGAATTAAAACATTAGGCTGGTGCCAACCCAAGCAAAAAAAATATAATGAGTGCACAAGATATAACGTACTCGATATATGGTAGAACCTCGGCGCAATTTCTGAGCACTTACCAAACCATCTTGTCATACTCCTCACCAGCCTCCAAGTATTGTGAGGCTCCAAGAAAGTTCACACCATGGTTGAAAACCGAGACATCACCACTTTACGAATCAGACCGCTCTCTATTTCTGCCCGGCCGGTTCCATCTTGTTTCCACATCACCAAAGTATCTAGAGCAAAAAGTCAAGCACTCGTCAACGACATATGCTTCAGCAATCGAACCTTCAGGTCTTGCCGTGTTTCGCACATAATGCTTACAAGTAAGCAGCCTTCTTTCGATTGGGTACATCCAACCATATTGCACAGGGCCTCTAAGCATTGCCTCTTTTGGTAAGTGCACCGCCAAATGGACCATCACGGTGAAGAAAGCTGGAGGGAAAATCTTCTCGAGCTTGCAAAGAATAATTGGGATTTCTTTTTCAAGTCTTTCCAGAATAGTTAACTTGAGTGTTTTGTAGCACAGTTCTCTAAAGAAATTTCCCAGCTCAGCAACCGCTTCATATATATCCTTGTCCATCATTCCTCGGAGGCCCGCCGGTAAAATCCTTTGGAGGAGGATGTGACAATCATGGGTTTTCAGTACTGAAAGCTTGAATCCATCAGAAGTAACACACTTTGCTAGGTTAGCAGCATAATCATCTGGAAATCTCACCGCTCTTATGAATTCACAGAATGCAAGCTTTTGTTCTTTACTCATTGTATACCATGCTCATGGCATTTCAAATGAATCTTCATCTTCATCATGATGTAGATGCAAATCTTCTCTTATGCCCGTGTCCTCCAAATCAAGCCTAGAACTAACCGTGTCCTTTGTCTTCCCTTCAATGTTCAGAACCGTCCCTAGCAGATTCTCGCATATGTTTTTCTCAATGTGCATTACATTGAGATTATGCCTTAATTTCAGATCAGCCCAGTATGGTAGGTCCCACAAACAAGACCTCCGGTCCCAACATTGACGTTCCTCACGCGTTCTTTTCTTTGCAAGCTTTCCTGGTCTCACATCTTTCACCTTTTCAAGTTGCTGCTCCAGCTCATCTTTAGTGAATTCAGCTGGCTTGTCACGGGTTTCATTCTCACCATTGAAATCTTTGCTTCTTCGCCAGCGATGGTTTCGGGGAAGAAAGCGGTGGTGCCCAATATGGAAGATCTTGCTCCTTATTCTCTTTGAGCAAGGGTCTTTGTCACAATGGACACAGGCTTGATAACTCGCTGTGATCCTCCCAAACAGAGTGTGCAGCGCCGGGAAATCATGGATGGACCACGGCATCGTATGTAGGTACGCCAGTCCAGAGCTGGAGCAGTTCTTCTACGAGGGGCTCCATAAAGACATCAAAATCCTTTCCTGGAGACTCTGGACCCGGGATAAGCAACGACATCATGAAGTTGGACTGATCCATGCATGCCCATGGTGGCAGGTTGTACGGCACCACAAAAACGGGCCACATGCTATAAGACGTGCTCATGTTCCCAAATGGATTAAAGCCATCTGTGGCAATGCCGAGTTTTATATTCCTTGGATCTGCAGCAAAATCTCCATGTTTACTGTCAAATTCTTTCCATGCCTCTCCGTCCGTTGGATGGCTGAGCTCATTGTCCACAGGTTGCCGCTTCAGCTTGTGCCATTGTACCTGCAGCGATGATTTCTTCGAGATAAACATCCGCTGCAGCCTTGGTATCAACGGACAGTGCCTCAGTACCTTATCTGGTATTGACTTCTTCCCATCAGCATCTTTCCACCTAGAGGCATTGCATTTTTGACAGTTGTCATGCTTCGCTAAATCCTTCTGAAACAAGACACCGTTATTTGGGCACACATGTATTGAAACATAACCTAGCCCCAGCCTGCGGATTATGCTCAATGCTTCATCATAAGACCTGGGAACACAGCTATCAGGGAATTGCAAGGTCAAAAGGCGGAGTATTGCGTTGAATGCAGCATTGCTAATCCGGTAGAAAGACTTGATGTGGAGTAACTTCACGATGAAGGTAAATCATGAAAATTTACCCCCTTCATGAGCTGCGCGCTTCGCCTCCTCTAACACCTCAGCAAACATCGACTTCTGTCCATTAGCACGATCTTTAGCATCGTACAGATCCTTCAATAGGTCAGGAATCCTATCATCTTCATGCCCATCCTCTTCCTCCAAACCAGCATTCTCTCGCAAAATCTTTTCCATAAAATCAATGCCAGCATCACCACCACCCATCATATGAGGGGCCTGTATATCAGCTTCAATATGTTGAGGTTGTCCGTCTAAAGGTTCTCCATGATATATCCATCTATCATATGTGCTGGCCATCCCATTAAGAAGCAGATGATCTTCCACTACTCCTTGAGCTTTTCTCGAACGGTTGAGGCAATCACACCAAGGGCAAAGAATGACAGCATCCTTTGCAAAATTTTCCCGAAAAAATTGCATGAATTCATCAACTCCTTTCATATGTTCTTTCGAAAACCTTCTAACTCCTTTTCTAATCCAGCTTCTGTCCATCTGCCAAAGACATCAATTGTTGCAACTTAGCAAATCTATCTAAGTGCATCAACATTAATTAATGAAAATGGATGGCAGTAATGGCAGTTAAAATCCAGAAAATAAGGTAGGCACCCAACTTTATATACTAACTGCCTAACTCTACATCAATGAGATTTTTCCTAGTTTACATCAAATCTACATCAATATTGATGTTCTTTAACAGATTTGAGCTGATGTTCTTGAACAAATTTACATGAAAGACCATCTTGAGCTCTGTTCTATTGATTGCTGACAACATAATTCACCGCTAACAATTGACTGAATTCCAAAATAATTCTTAACAATTTCATCAACAGCAATTCTCCTAATAATTTCATCAACATAAATTCTCTTCACAATTTCTACCAAATTCACCAATGACATTTCCAAGAGATTTTTCCAAGCTTACAACAAACCTACATCAAATCAGTGTGTGTGTGTGGAGATTCTCCTAACAAATCTACAGCAAATCAATGACATCAACAGAGAGGAGAGGGGGGAGAGGAGAGGGGGAGGAGAGGGGTGCATACGTGGGCGAGGTCTGCTTGCAGCGGCGGCGACTCCCCCGTGGGCGAGGTCGCCGTTCCTGTCGTGGACGAGGCAAGCGGCGAGGTCGCTGTTCCTGTCGTGGTCGAGGCGAGCGGCCCCGGCACCACCACCGCCGGTCTCCGCTCCCGCCCCTGCCGGTTGCTTCCGATGCCGGCCCCCTCCCCCGCCCCCACCCCCGCCGGTTGCCCCCGCCGTCGCACTTGTCGTGGAATACCTAGAAATTTTGGCTAAGTGTTGGCTCTGTCCGATCCTGGGAATAGGTCCCACTTGTCAATGACTTAGATTTGGCAAGAGACAACCGCTGTTTTATATAATATACATAGTCATTCCGGTAGATGGGCAGCAATCCCTCTCTAGCCCAGTGGTAGTGAACAAGCAGCCACAACCCAGTGGTCTTGGGTTCGAGTCCCCGCTCGGGCAAAATTTTTACCCAACAAATTTGGCGCTCGGTCCCGCCTGTCAGTGTGTGTGCTTCTGCTGTCAAATGGGTCCCACCTGTCAGTGTGTGATTTCTGTTGAACGACAAGTAAGCAAAAATGACACGTAAGCAATGACACAAAAGCGAGGTTGCTGAGGTGGCTGCCTAATCATCCTAATGCATTCGAACTAAAGTGTAGTGACCATTTATATTAGTCGTTATCAGCTCGAAATAAGGCAGCAGACCAGTGCTGTCCGCTTTACGACCATTTTCTCTAATGAAATTACGACCTTTCTGACCAAAATGGTCGTTAGGGTTTAGGGTTTGGAGCCCCTCGAACAGCTTACGACCAATTGTTCTCAAATTTTCATAGATTTACGACCATTTCTTCCAGGGTCACTAACAGAAGGTCACAAGTTGACATATTTCTTGTAGTGAAACCCAACGGCTAAGCTCTGTCTGGCGGGCCGGCCCCGCTCACGTCACCTCCTGGGGTCGTTGGTGTTTGGCCTTCTCATGCGGTGGCCTCCAGAGATTCATTCAGCGCAGGTTGACCCCACCATGCAGGTTTTGTAAGCGCGCCCCGCGCCAGAAGACCCAGGCGCAACCCGCCTTGAGGTTGGGCCTCGTGAGAACACGGGTGCCCTAATACACCTCCACCAGTTGTGCCGTGCCAGTCACGCATACGAACGAAGTTGGGCTGTATACGCTCGGAGACTCTAACACAGAGCTCCTTTCCCATGCCCAAGTGGAAGCCCCATGCTCCGCGCTGGCGGACGACACGGTCCTCCAATGACTATGCCCACGCCCAAGTGGAAGCCCATGCTCCGCGCTGGCGGACGACATGGCCCTCCAATGACTATGCCCACGCTCAAGTGGAAGCCCCATGCTCCGCGCTGGCGGACGTCACGGTCCTCCAATGACTATGCCCACGCCGAGTGGAAGCCCCATGCTCCGCGCTGGCGGATGACACGGTCCTCCAATGACTATGCCCACGTCGAGTGGAAGCCCCATGCTCCATGCTGGTGGATAAACAACTGAGGGCGCCCTAGTGGCTGCACCAAACTCAGGACGGCCTCTCGGCCTGTCACATAGCATTTCCCTAGGATGCGCGCGCGAGGGGGCTGGACGGGGGCTACGCTCAGGCCATGCCTGAAGCGTGCCACCTCACCAAGTCCCTGGTACCTAGTCTTCTCGTGCTCTTCTCAGGCAAAAGCTAGCGAGGAAAGGTATGGGTGCCACTCGTACATCAAGGGGGACCCCTGGGCATCGCGACCCAGGGGCCTCACTAGTCACGTAGACCCTCGCCCCTTGGTCTCGTCCTGGTGATCCGGACGCCCCAACGGCGGTCGTGGTATGCGCGGATTGGGCCCTGCCGACGCAGAGCACTAAGGCACTCAAAATCGACTCCATTGTCGCTATGTCTCCTTCGTGAGGGCCGATCGTACGTCAAGGAGGGGCCCTGGGCATCGCGACCCAGGGGCCTCACTAGCCCCGTAGCCCCTTGCCCCTTGGTCTCGTCCTGGTGATCCAGACGCCCCAACGGCTGTCAAGGTATGCACGGGATTGGGACCTGCCAACACAGAGCACTAAGGCACTCCAAATCGACTCTGTTCTCGCCATGTCTCCTTTGTGAGGGCTGCTCGCACGTCAAGGGGGACTCCTGGGCATCGTGACCCAGGGGCCTCACTAGTCACGTAGCCCCTCGCACCTTGGTCACGTCCTGGTGATCCAGACGCCCCAATGTTAACAGCGGTCGAGGTATGCGCGGGATTGGGCCTTGCCGACGCAGAGCACAAAAGCAAGCAGGAAGGAAACAAGGCGCAAAAGGAAATCAAAGAATTCAAACAAATTATGAAAAGAACAGGACGTTTTGCAATTCAAACAAGTCTTACGCCTCCACGAGGCACGATAAATGTTGCAGGTCGAAATTTAGGAGGAGGAGCTGTCATCGCCAAGGCCGCCGCCGCCAATTGCGCCAGTCACGTCGAGCTCGTCGTCAACGTCGCCATCGACGCCTTCGTTGGCACTGCTCGCCTCCGCCATAGGGGGCTCGGTGTCAGGGACGCAGCCGAACTTCTTCATCAACGCATCCACGAAATCCTTCACTGCCGCCGCCGCGGTGACGCGGGACTCAGGGGCAACAAAGGTCATCACCGCGCTGAAATCAAAGCCGGGCTCGCGGAGGTAGAGCTGGCTGAAGATGTGTGTCGCGGCCGTGGAGAAAAGGCCGCGACACTTGGCCTCCAGGATGGCATCCACCCTGATGACCGTTGTCGGGGGGATGACCCCGGGGTAGCCTCAAACGGCCCACTACTCCAATTTTCTGAAATAACCGGCGGGGAGCCGTCTCCGAGTTTCCCCGTCCCGAGGGCGAGGGCGCTGGGGCTGCAAGCCGTCAGCCGGCTCAGCACTCCAGCGCCCCTCGTCCCTCCGGCCGGCACGCCGAGGGAAGCAACGTTCGGCGTTCCCAGTCGCGTGGGAACGAGCAGCCGGCTGTAAATAGCCGGCGCAGCAACAACCCGGCTGGCAGCAACCGTCGCGGCGAGGCGCCGGCTGGCGGTAGCCAGCGCAGCCGCGGACACACTCCGCCTCCACGACAAGACCCGGCGCGGCCCGACCCGCCGGCCGTCCGCCCCGAACTCGCGGCCCGGCTCGGGCCGCGGGTCCCCCACAGCGAGAACGATGCGCGGCTCCGCCACGATCGGCTGGCGCAGTCGGCTCTCCTCGAGGAGGAGGGCTCGATTGGCCCGGCGTGCTTCGGCCCCCGGATCTGCAATGAACCGTTCCCGCCCAGCTTCACGCTTCCCCGCGACACCCCGAAATACAAAGGGCTGCCAAGCCAGAGGACTGGCTGATTGACTACACCACCGCAGTCGGCATCGCCCGGGGGAACAAGCGCGTAGCCGTCCGCTACGCTCCCCTTATGCTGATCGGCTCGGCCCGCACCTGGCTGAACAGCCTGGCAACCGGCAGCATCAACACCTGGACGGACTTCGAAGAAGCGTTCGTCCGCAACTTCACCAGCACCTACAAACAGCCCGGCCGGCCCCGCGAGCTGGCCATGTGCGTTCAGGGGCCGGAGGAGCCCCTCCGAGACTAACTCACACGCTGGACCGAGCTCCGCAACTCCAGCGAAGGGGTGCACGAGGTGCAGGCCATCCAATACTTCATCGAGGGTTGCCCAGACGGCGCCCACCTTAAGCACAAGCTCCTGTGCTCCGAGCCGGCTACCCTGGCAGACCTGATGGCCAAGGCGGACAAGTACGCCACGGCCGACTCCGCTATGCGGGTGAAGGTCGCCATGCCAGCCAAGCCGGCTCCACGGCCCGCCGCGCCGCAGAACAACAAGCGCAAGGCCGACCAGCCGGATCCCTGCTACGGGAGCCGGCAGGTTGCCTCAATCGAGGAGGAGCAGCCGGCTGCCCAGGCATCCAGCCAGCGTCAGCGCACCGGCAAAACTACCTGGCAGCCCAGGCTCACGTTCGAGCAGATGCTCGACCCCCCCTGGAAACACCATTCCGGCGCCAAGCCGTCTACGCACACGCTCCAGCAGTGCAGCTTCTCGCAGCGGCTGGCTCGGGGTGAGGGTCTTCCGAATCCTCCCCCGCCGCCTCCTCGTGCGCCGGTGCCGCCTCTAGCTCCCGCTCCGGCTCAGAACAACGGCCGGCTGCTCGATCAGTTCACCGTCCAAGATGGTTCCTACGTCGTCTTCACCAGTGAAGAGACGGACAAGCACATTCAGCGCCGGCTCCGCCGCGAGGTGAATGCCACCATGCCCGTGACTCCCCAGTTCATGCACTGGTCCAAGAAGCCGGTCACCTGGAGCCGGGCTGACCACCCGGCTGTGATGCCAAGCCCTGGCAGCTACGGCCTCGTCCTCGATCCCACTATCACCTCCGAGAGGCGCTCGTGCCGCTTCTCGCAGGTGCTGGTCGATGGGGGCAGCAGCATCAACATCATTTACCTCGATACGATGCACAAGCTGGGACTCAAGGTGGAGGACCTGCAAGCGAGCCGGACGGTTTTCCACGGCATCGTGCCGGGAAAATCCTGCACTCCCGTCGGCAAGATCAAACTCGACGTCCTCTTCGGTGACCACAGCCACTTCCGCCGCGAACCGGTGTGGTTCGAGGTAGTGGACCTTGACAGTCCCTACCACGCGCTGCTGGGCCGGCCGGCTCTCGCCAAGTTCATGGCGATCCCCCACTACGCCTACCTCAAGCTCAAGATGCCGGGTCCCAATGGCATCATTACCATCGCCGGCGACTACAAGATATCGATCGCGTGCGCGCGAGACGGCAGCCGGCTGGCCGAAGCACTGGAGATAGCAGAGTAGAAACGGCAACTTGAACGGCTCGTGGCCCAGACATCTGGCCAGCCGGCCATGTCGGCTCCTCCATCCCAGTCGGTCGGCGAAGCCTCGTTCCAGCCGTCCAAGGACACCAGGCAAGTGCCACTCGACCCGGCCAACCCCAGCCAGGGCGTCACCATCGGCTCCCGCCTCGACAGCAAATAGGAAGGCGAGCTCGTCGACTTCCTCCATGAGAATCGGGACATCTTTGCATTGTCTCCCAAGGACATGCCGGGGTTCCGAGGAAGTTCGCCGAGCACAAGCTTCATGTACGGCCAGATGCGAAGCCGGTCAAGCAACCCCTGTGCCGTTTCTCCGAGGATAAGCGGCGTACCATAGGAGAAGAGATCGCCCGGCTGCTCGCGGCCGGCTTCATCATGGAAGTGTTCCACCCGGACTTGCTGGCCAACCCAGTCCTGGTGCTGAAGAAAAACAAGACCTGGCGCATGTGTATCGACTACACGAGCCTGAACAAGGCATGCCCCAAGGACCCGTTCGCCCTGCCGCGGATCGATCAAGTCATCGACTCCACGGCCGGCTGCGACCTGCTGTCCTTCCTGGAAGCCTACTCCGGCTACCACCAGATCAAGCTGGACCCGGCCGACCGGCTGAAAACCTCCTTCATCACCCCTTTCGGGGCCTACTGCTACATCACCATGTCCTTCGGCCTGAAGAATGGAGGCGCCACCTTCCAGCGCTGCATGCAGAAGTGCCTCCTACCTCAGATAGGCAGGAACGTCCACGTCTACGTTGAAGACATCGTCGTCAAGTCCAAGAAGCACTTCAGCCTCCTCGACGATCTCTGGGAAACATTCGCCAACCTGCGCGAGTACAAGATCAATCTCAACCCGGAGAAGTGTGTCTTCGGCGTTCCAGCCGGCCAACTCTTGGGTTTCTTCGTGTCCGCCCGCGGCATCGAAGCTAACCCCGAGAAGATCAGGGCGATCGAGCGCATTCCCAAGCCGACCCGGCTCCGTGACATCCAGAAGTGCACCGGCTGCCTCGCCTCTCTCAGCCGGTTCATCAGCCGGCTGGGCGAGAAGGCCCTGCCCCTCTATGGGCTCCTGCGGAAGACGGCTCTGGTCGAGCCGGGCCGCGACCCCTCGAAGAAGCCGGCCATGTTCGACTGGTCCAACGAGGCGGACGAGGCGTTCTGCGACCTCAAGCGGGCCCTCACCAGCGCACCCATCCTGGCCGCGCCGGCTGAGAAGGAGCCTTTGCTCGCCTACATCGCGGCGACCACGCGCGTCATCAGCGTCGTCTTGGTGGTGGAGCGGCCGGAGGAGGGCAAAGCGCTGCCGATCCAGCGCCCCGTCTACTACCTCAGCGAGGTCCTCTCCGCCTCCAAGCAGAACTACCCCCACTACCAGAAGTTGTGCTACGGCATATACTTCGCCGCCCAGAAGATCAAGCAGTACTTCCAGGAGCACGTCATCACCGTCGTGAGCATGGCGCCACTGGGCGAAATCATGTGCGGCCAGGACGCCACCGGCCGGATTGCCAAGTGGACCATCGCCCTCGCCGACTACGAGATACGGTATGAGCCACGCACCGCCATCAAGTCACAAGCGATGGCCGACTTCCTCGTCGACAGGGCCGAAACCCAGTTTGTGCCGCCTCCACCCGACTCCACACATTGGCGTATGCACTTTGACGGCTCGAAGGTGCGAGCCGTCCTGGGGGCCGGCATCGTCTTGTCATCTCCGAGGGGAGACCTGCTCAAGTACGCGCTCCAGATCCACTTCGCCGCCTCCAACAACGTGGCCGAGTACGAGGCCCTCGTCCACGGCCTCCGGCTCGCCAGGGAGATCGGCATCCAGCGCATCATATGCTTCGGTGACTCCGACCTCGTGGTGCAGCAGGTCTCTGGCGAGTTGGACGCCAGGGACGCCAACATGGCCAGCTATCGCTTCCTCGTCCAACAGCTCACCGGCTCCTTCGAGGGCTGTGAGTTCCATCACGTCCCCCGTGCGGACAACGAGGCGGCCGATACGCTGGTAAAGATCGGCTCCACCCAGCAAGCCATCCCAGCCGGCGTCTCCCTCGAGCGGCTGCTCAAACCTTCGATGAAGCCCTCTCCCGAATCGGAGTCCATCTTCGTGCCGGCAAACGCAGACGGCCCATCGACAGATCCGGCTGCCCAGCCGGCCGCGCCGGCTACGGCGACTTCGCCGGCCTCGCCATCTCCGGCTGCCCAACTGGCGCCACTCGCTTTGGCTGTCGAGCCGGCCATGACCGCAGCGGCCGGCTCTGGGCCCGCGGCCGTCATGATGGCGATCGACGCTCCATCCACCGGTTCACTCCCAGGAGCTGGCGAGCTGGTCCCGGGGGCTGGCGATCCGGCCCCAGGGACTGGTGAGCCGGTCCCGGGGACTGGCCTTCCGGACCCGGGGGCTCCTGCCACCTCCAACGCCCCGCTCGAGCCCGAGCCGGCTCCCGTCTCGGCTCCCTCGTGGGCCCAGCCCATCCTGGCGTTTCTCCTACGCGGCGAGCTCCCCTCAGACGAGGCCACAGCAAGACAAATCCAGCGCCGAGCCCCGGCCTACAGCATCATCAACCGCGAGCTGGTTCATCGCAACACCACCGGCGTTTTCCAACGCTGCGTCGAGCCGGAGAAAGGACAAGCTTTCCTCCTCGACATCCACCAGGGCGACTGCGGTCACCATGCCGCCTCCAGGACCTTGGTGGCCAAGGCGTTACGCCACGGCTTCTACTGGCCAACTGCTTTGGAGGCGGCCAAGCAGCTGGTCGACAAGTGCGAAGGCTGCCAATGCTTCATCACATAGAGCCACCTACCGGCTTCAGCCTTCCAGACCATCCCCCTCTCGTGGCCTTTTGCCGTCTGGGGGCTGGACATGGTGGGACCTTTCAAGACCGCGCGAGGCATCATGACACATTTGCTGGTAGCCGTCGACAAATTCACCAAGTGGATCGAGGCCCGGCCAATCAAGAAGCTGGACGGTCCCACGGCCGTCCGGTTCATCGAAGACATCATAGTCCGCTACGTCGTCCCCCACACTATCATCACCGACAATGGCACGAACTTCGCCAAGGGCGCACTAGCGCGTTTTTGCTCCAAGCAGGGCATCCGCCTCGATCTGGCGTCCGTCACCCACCCACAGTCGAACGGCCAGGTTGAGAGGGTGAACGGCCTGATCCTGGCCGGCATCAAGCCTCGGCTCGTGGCACCACTGGTCCGGTCGGCCGGCTGCTGGGTCAAAGAGCTGCCGGCTGTCCTTTGGAGCCTCAGGACTACGCCCAACCGATCGACCGGCTACACCCCGTTCTTTCTCGTGTACGGGTCCGAGGCAATCATCCCCACCGACAACGAGTTCGATTCACCTCGGGTTACCCTGTACATGGAGACAGACACGAAGGAGGCAAGAGAAGACGGCGTCGACCTCCTCGAGGAGGCCCGCGAGCTGGCCCTGAGCCGGACGGCCATTTACCAACAAAAGCTCCGGCACAACCACAGCAAGCGGATCCGGCTACTCTCCTTCCGCGAAGGAGACTTGGTGCTCAGGCGGATCCAGCGAACCGCCGGCCAGCACAAGCTGTCCTCCCCATGGGAGGGCCCGTTCATCGTTAGCAAGGCACTGCACAACAATGCGTACTATCTTATAGACGCCCAGAAGCCGCAGAAGCGCAAGAGAGACGCCTCCAGCGAGGAAACGGAGCGCCCGTGGAACGCGGCGCTCCTCCGCCCTTTTTACTGCTAAGAACTAGTGTATGTATATATCCTTCCCTTCTGGGCTTATGAATGCAACGGGTGCCCCAAGCCTGCTCTTGGGACATGCCCCTTTTCCGTCTCTTCCTAAGATTTTCGCTCGCCGGCTCCTGGGTCCGGCTACCGGTCCCGGGGGCTAGCCGGCTAGTCCTGCCCGCCTCCCCCGAAGTCGGTCAAGTAGTGTGAACTAAAAAGAGCCCTCCCGCCCCTCCCAGCTACAGACCGGCTCCCGGCTGTCCGACTGAAGGGAACTCGGGACGGCAAAACTTAGCTCACACGAAAAATCGATCGCAAAGGGGATCGCCGGCTAGGGCTAGCCTCTGTCACTCACCTTACCCGAAAAACTCTCGCGGTTTCTTAACTCACGACCGGCTCCCTCGAGGCGGACGCCCCATCCCAGCTACAGACCGGCTCCTGGTTGTCCGGCTGGCGGGACCGAAACCAAGGGGACAAGGTTTTGAGCACACGGAACCAAAAGAAAAGAAAAGGGATAAGGACGAGCCGGCACGCGTAAAGCAACATTGCAGCAACCAAAAGTTTTATACAACTCAAGAAGGGCCCACGGCCACAAATCTATTACACGTACACCCCCAGTGGGTGGAATAGCAGTCTAACTATGCAGAAATATAAAAGCTCTAGACGGCGCCGGCTCCGCCATCTCCTCCGGCACCGCCCGCGGCGGCCGACGACGAAGCTCCGTCCTTGTCCACGGCACGCTCTGCGTCGGCTCCCGTCTCCAAGTCCGGAGCCGGCTCAGAATCGGCGTAGACGTCGGTGCTGGAGCCGGAATCTTCATCATCCGTCTCGGCAGCGCTTCCCTCCGGGTCGTCCAGGGCGAGCATGCATCGATCCTCCGAGATCACCGCGCCGTCCGCCCCGCGCTCTGGGACGTATTCGTCCCACACGGCAAAGGACGCAATGTCGCTCGCCCTCACGGCCATCGCCTCCAACTCCGCGTCGGTACCGGCGCGCTGGGCCGTGAGCAGACCCAAGTCCAGCTCGGGGTACCATGACTTCGCAAGGCGAAGCGCCATGCTCGATCCGGCGCGCGCTGCGGAGGCCCTCCAGGCATTCACCCGCGCGGTCCCGAACTCCAGCCACCTCGACAGCCGGATCATGGAGACCGGGTCCACCGCGTCGGGCCAAAGGGTTCGAACTAGCGCTCCGCTGGCAGCCTGGAGCCGCTTCAGAGCCCGAACCACCTCCGACAATCGCGCTGAGGCGGCGATCCCCACCTCGTCCAACGTCCAGGGGGCAAGCTGTCCAACGGCTTCCCCCTGCGCCCGGTGGTCCTCACGATGGGCCTCCATGGCCGCCTCCGCGACCTCCTGCGTACCGGGGAAAAGCCCTAAGAAGAAAGCATGGGATGAGCAAAGAGGCAAGCCAGAAAACCCAGAAGCAACGCGTGGAAAGAACAAGATAGTAAAAACTCAGCGCGCAGCATCCGATCCACCTCATGCCCTTGCTCCTGCAGCTCCACCTCCCTGGCCGACCACTCCTCGCGCTGGCGCTCGCGCTCTCCCCTGGCCGCCTGCGCATCCTCGGCCGCCTTGGTCAGCGCGGCGTCCTTGGCCTCCAGCTCCTGGCGGAGGATTTTTTCCCGCTCCTCCGCCTCCCGACGAAGGGCCGCCACGCGGTCCGCCAGCTCTCGGCGGTGGGCCGCCTCGCGCTCCGCCTTCTCCGCCTTCGCCTGCTCCGTCTCCCCGCGGAGCCGGTCGTGCTCCACAGTCAGGAGGCCCCGCTGCTCCCCAAGCTGCACCACCTGGCGGCGGAGGCTGACCGTCTTGGCATGGGTGGCTACTTGGGACGAAGACGCCGCTGTCAGCAACCAAAAAGAGGAAAGGGAATAAGCCCGCCTCCAGTGCAGCCGGCCTGATTCCCGGGGGCTACACCCAGTGGGTGCACTAGCGCGCCCCCACTGGAAGATCACGAGGTGCCGTACCTCGCAGGTCCGCAGACAGGGTGGCCATCCGGCCCTCAGCTTTCCGGTACAAGCCCAGCAGGGTGTTGTACGCGGCCACCCGATGGTCGTGCGCTGCCTGCAAACAAAGAAGACACGGGACAGCTTTAGGCTCGACCCGCCTGCACCCCAGCCGGCTCGAGCCTCGGGGGCTACACCCAATGGGTGAGCTAGCACGCCCCCACTGGAAAAGAAAGAGAAGGCAAAAGCAAGAAAACATAAAAACTTACCGCGACAGATTCCTCCAGGTGCACCAACGGTCGTTGGCGGCTTGAGCGTCCTGCGATGTCTGGGCGCGGCAGGCGGCAAACGCTTCCACAACGGCGGCCACCGCCGCCCCAAGGGCGCTCGGCGGTTCGCTAAGGGCCGGGTGGCCCGCTGCGGCCCAGTTCTGCTGCGGCCGGCCCCCGTCTGCGGGCTCCCCTTTGCCGGAAACCACCATGATACCGGCCCCTCCCGGTGCCGTCGTACCGCAGGCCCCCGACGACGAGCCCGCTGCGGCCGTCTCTCCGGTCGTCACGACCGTCCCCTCCGACGTTCCGCCTCCGTTCGCCCCTGGCCGGCTCTCCTCCGGCACGGGCACCTCCGGAGCCGGAGCCTCCGGGGCCGGCACGTCCGGAGCCGGGATCTCGGCTTCCGGAGGCTCCTCTGCTCCCGGCGGCACATCGCCCGCCCCTGGCCGGGCGGCGTCGCGGTCCATCCCCGCCCTTCCTCCAGCGCGGGTCACGTCCGCGCCCGCTGCCTTCGCGTCCGCCTCCGCCCGCCTCTCGGGGTCGTGGTGGTCCTTCGACCTCTTCTCCCGGCCGCGGGGGAACGGCTCCCACGCTCCACTAGCGGCCTCTCCGCTGGTCCCTCCCAGCGGCTGCCTTTTCTTCGCCACCTCCTCCCAGGGGCGGTGCTCCTCGACGCGCTGCTCCTGCTCGGCCGCCTCGAGGTCGCGCCACGCCTGGAGCTCCCTCTCCTCGGCGGCGGCCGGCGACGCCGTCCTCGTGAACTCGTCGCCTGGGGTCCTCCCCAGGGCGCGCACCTCCCTAATCACGGCGAAATAAGGATCCGGGGGGAAAAGAGACAAACTAAGGAGGAGGGGGAGATGGACTCACTCGACGACGCCGGGGACCGCCCACCTCACGGGTCCCGCCTGGGAAACCCGCTGTTTCTTCCCTCCGCCTCCGCGGCTGCCCCCCGGCTGCACGGTGGCCGCTCGTTTGGGCGCCGGCTTGGCAACAGCCGGCCGCTTCCCCCTGTCGCCTGCGTCCGGGCCGCCCCGGCTGGACTCGTGGTCGGCTGGGCGCGGGCGCCTCCTCGGCGCCGCGATCTCGTCCTCCGGGGCCTCGGGTTCCTCCGGAACCTCTGCAGCACGCGCCCGCTCCGACTCAGCGTCATCATCAGTCCAATCCCGTAGATGTGTCGGGGGAGGAGACTCACCCGTCGATTCGGCATCCTCGGCCTCCTCCTCCTCCGTCTCCGCCTCGCCGGCTTCTGACGCGCCGGCTCGGTCGGAGTCCGCCGGCTCCACGTCGTCGACGTCCTCGATCTCCTCGGGGTCCGACTGCACCATGTCGACGGTCGGCTCCCCGTAGTTTTGCAGCCGCGGGAAAACCTGCGAACAGGCAAGGCGGCGCGCCGTCAGGCCAAAGGGAGGGAGCGCCATCTCTGGAATAGGGGGAGGGGGAGACGGCCAGTCACTTACCCGCGGCGCCGGATGGCTCCGGCTGTACGGAGTCTTCACCCATCGCCATCCTTCCTCGTCCAGCTTCGCCGACGAAATGGCATTCATCCTCCTCGCCACGTGGACCGGTTTCAGCTCCTTGGTGGAGAGCCGGCAGGGGTCGTGCCGCCCTCCCATCTGGCAGATGAGGTGCGGCCGGCTCTGCAGAGGCTGCACCCGGCACGCCACCATCGCGGCCAGCAGGTCGGTGGCAATCAGCCCCTCCGTCCCGGTCATCACCAGCAGGCGCTCGCAGAGCTGGTCCGCCGTCTCGGGCGCCTGTGGCGGAGCCGCCCGCCAGTTAATCATCGCAGCCGGCGGTTGATTGACAAAGTCAGGGAGGTTGATATAGTCCTCCTCTGGCTTCACGTTCTTCACGTAGAAGAACCCCCGCTGCCAGTTCTTCACCGAGTCCTGCAGCGGCAGCTTCGGGAAGCCGGCTCCCTTGCGGATATGGATCAGGGCGCCCCCGCAGGCGGTCTTGACCTTCGCCCCCGTTGCCGGGTTCGCCGCCATCTGCCGCTTGAGGAAGAAGAGCCGGAACCAGAGGTCGAGCCTCGGCTCCACCCCCAAGAACCCCTCGCAGAGGGTGACGAACGCCGCCAACTGCAGGACGGCGTTGGGGGCGAGGTGATGCGGCTGCAGGCCGAACCGTGTCAAGAACCGGCGGAAGAAGGTGCTCGCCGGCAGTCCGAGCCCACGGAGGAAGTGCTCGGCGAAGACGACCACCTCGCCCTCCCGCGGGATCGGGGAATTCTCCGGCCCGGCGGGGCGCGCCTCCAGGTGCGTCGCCGACGGGAGCTTGCGGCGGTAGCGGAGGTGCTCGATGAACTCCTCCTCCACGATGCTGCCATCCCACGCACCCTTGCTCGCCATGGTCGCTGGAGGGGTTCGCGGTCGCGGCGGCTGACGCGGATGCTCGGCTGCGGTGCGGGCCTCCGGCGGCGGCGGGCGGCGGCGTGACGCGCTCGCAGGCCTGGCTCTCTCTCTCTCTCTCTCTCTCTCTCTCTCTCTCTCTCGAAGCAGGAGGGGGAGGGCGACGAAGACGATGCGACGGGGGCGGGAGGAACGAATGAGCCGTTCGGTTCCTCTCTCCTTTCCATTTAAACCCCGCGCGGTCGATCGTGATGTGCGGATTCACTGCGCATGACCCCCACGATTCCCGCCGCGTGCGGAGCAGGAATTATGACGCTCGGGAAGGCCAACCGACGGCCCGAGCCATAATAAATCCCCGCGCGCGGGACGAGGCCGCGGCCATGGAGGACCCCGCCCCGCGGCCCGGTCTTGTCCGCCGCGCGGCCTGTCAGGCCACGGCCCGCTGCGTCTTCCACGTGGCGCGGCTTCCCCGCTCGACGGGGCGCCCGAGGCGGCGCGCAGAGCGTCGGCCGGCTGCGGGGCCGGCCGCTGCTCGCCCGCGTCGTTTGGACTCCGGGGCACGCTGCGACGCAAAGGCAATATTTAAGCCGGCGAGAACCGCCTCGGTTCGTCGGCGGGCCTCCCCTGCTTCGGGGACTACTATCGGGGGGACGACCCCGGGGTAGCCTCAAACAGCCCACTACTCCAACTTTCTGAAACAACGGGGGGCGAGCCGCCTCCTCCTACGGCCCGGCTGCCCCCCGCCGGCTACGCGCTGCCGGCTACACCCTGCCGGCTGTAACGTGCCAGCCGGCTGGGGGCGGAGGTGCCTGGCCCCCTAGCCGGCTGCGCATTGGATGCCGCGGTCGGGGTGCGCGTGGCTACAGTGGCCCCCATCCCATCGGGGGTCAGCGCACGCGAGGCCACAGTGGAGGCGATAGTGCCTGCGACTCTGGCCGACTGCGACAGGACTCCCAACAGTGCCGGCACGCCCGCAACCACTCCATTACCTGCCCTGGCATGGCTACAGTGCAGCCGGCCGTACCGCTGACCTCGGCCGGTTGCCACAAGACGACGCCCCCAAAGGACGACCCGTGCCGGGACGTGACCGTCATGGGGACCCACCGTGCGGGCCCCGTCGGCTCCCGACGGGACCCTGCAGCCGGCGGGCTCCACTAGCGACGGGACCCCTCAGCCGGGGGCCCCACAGCCGGCCCGAGAGGCTTCCGGCTGGGGCCCCCTGAGATCTCTTATTCATATTGTACTCCGGGGGGTTGGCCTATAAAACCCCCCGGGCCTCCCCCATGCAACGGGTCGACTCTCTTCACATACGTAGAGAGGCAGCAAGGGCAACCCAGCCCTTTCTTCCTCCTCTAGCCATACAGCTCCAGGAGCATTATTGTAACCTCACCACTGTCTAAACTAGACCAAGCAGGACTAGGAGTGTTACCTCCCACGGAGGGCCCCGAACCTGGGTACATCGTGTGTCAGCCACCGCCTGTGCCTAACCCCGCTCCCGGAGCCCGTCGGCGTCCTTCGGCCCCAACCACTCTTGATAAGCCTACCCATGGCATCTGCCATGACGAAACAACGACAACCGTACCTTCGAGCACCTCAGCGAGCTTCGAGGAGAGCCCGGCGTAGCCGACCTCAGGAGACGCCAGCGGCTCCCCAAATCCTCCCCCGCAGATGAAGCGCAGCGCCCGGCGATGCCTGAGCTCGATGGAGGGGAAGGCGTCGCGCTCCGCGGCCTCTTTTTTCTCACCGGTGGCAAGAGTCTTTTCCCTAGCATCCAGCTGGGCCGTCCTGTCAGAGACATGCTGGGCATGGGACGTTTGGGCCTCCGCTACCGCATCCTTCAGCATGGCCAGGCGCTCACCCTCCGCGACTTTGTTAGCAGCCGCCTTGGACAGCAAGGAGTGGCGTTCGGCGAGCTTCGCCTCGTGAGCCTTGAGTTCCTCCTCCCGCTGGTGGAGCTATTGTGTGTGCGCAGCTCGCTCCTCCTGAAGGGCCTTCAATTTGGCCTCTGCCTCACCACAGTGCTCTGCGACAGCCGCTACCTTGGCCAGCGCCGCATCGCGCACTGCTTCGGCGTCGGTGACCTCCTTCCTGCTCTCTGCGGCCGCAACCTCAGCCTGACCCCAGGCCGTCTTCATGGCTGTGTCCGCCTAGAGCCACCCATAGATAAGCTCCAGGCGTTCCCCCGCGAGAGAGTTCCTGTCGGTGTCCTGGAGGTCGGCCCGGATCCTGGCAAGCACGGTATAAGCCTCATCCAAGCCGCCGGGCCCGACCAGAGAGTCGCTGCCCACGAACACGAGAGCCTGACCAGGAGGCGGCATCGGCATGTCGATAGGTGCTGTGTCCAAGGGAGCGGCGGCATGGCTGGCTTGGGGCCCTGGAGGCTCCAACCTCTCCTCGAGCGCGACAAGGGCGGACGGCTTCTCAGTCTGAATGCCCACAGGGGCTGACCCCTCTTGAGGCCGTGCCGCTGCATCCTCAGGGGCGGACTCTGTCTGAAGGGGGGAGGAGATCGCCCCCTCAACTGGTACTGGAGTCACCATGGCCGCGGCAAGGGGTGCCGCCTCGTGAGCCTCCGCACTCTCGGAGACCAGCCTCCCGAGCGGCGGCGTCGCGGCGTCGCGGCGTCAGGAGAAGGCATTATGACTGCGAGCTCAGGCGCGGTGTTGCCAGGGCACTCAAAGGTCGCGCCAAGTTGGCGTGACGCGCTCCCACACCTGCCGCTTCCAAGCCCAGAGGCTGATGGCGCCCTCCGGACACGGGGCTCCTTCGGCTCGGTGCTCGCCTTCCTCTTCTTCGGCTCGACTACGACCCTGGCCATCAACGAGGGAAGGGGCCGTGAGTACGTGCGCAATTTATAGTCAACCAAAGGCAAGGCAAGTTACTTACTCGTCGTCCGCGACCCACTTCCTCTTCCTCTCCACGTCGTCGAGGGCTGGGACGCCCCCGCCTTTCTTCGGCATGGTGCTGTCGCCCGGAGGGGTGGCGAGATCGCCCGGAGGAGCCGCGGCTGGAAGAGCCACGCCTGCCCCAACGGCAGCCGCCCCGTCTTTCGGCTGCGGTGGAGATGAGACCGGCATCTCAGTCGCCCCGCTAGAGCACGATGAGTCTGTCGGAAGAGGCGCGGTCGCGTGTTTCTTCGGGGTCGCCCGGTCGGATGCCAGCGTGGTCTGGGACACATGCCTTGGCCTCCTGAGGGCCCTGACGAAGCGCTGGGAGTCTGCGGCTGGGAGCTCAAATGTATTGTCGTAGTCTTCGAGATTGCGGAGGAGCATGCTCTGCGACGGGGGAGACACCTTTTCCAAGCCGTCATCCAGGGTCTTCTCTGAGTCTCCCTCACCGTTGGCATCGCTGGAGGACACTGGCACCGGGGAGTTGGGGCTTTCGGGCGGCGTGAGCCCACGCTCGTCAAAGGCGGGCAGGGGCGGGCGACACCGACCCGTCCTCTCCATCGCCGATGGGGAGCCTGCGAAACAGAAGCTCAGAAGGAAGGCGCCGAAGAGAAGGTCGAAAGGGGCGCGGGCACTTACTCATCTATGGCGATCCACTTCCTTTTCACCGGAGCCCACGGCGCCGAGGGGCGGCTGCCCATGGGCGTCTTCCTCTTCCGGCTGGTGCGGGAGCCGGGGGGCGATGAATCGACGACCGGCGATTGATATTCAGCGGCGGAGATGGCGGCTTTCGTCACCGGCTGGGCATCACCTCCGGCATCGGATTGACCCGAGGCGGGGGCCGGACGAACAGGCAGCAAAGGGCGACCCACCTCGGCCTCAGGAGGGGCGGCGCCCCCCGAATTCTCGGAGAACGGGGCCCCCGGGGAAGGGACATCCTGGGGGCGCGCCTCCTCCAGAGGGAGGAACCCCTTCTCATCGAAACGCGGCATCTTCGTGACGAGAGCTTCCCGGTCCTTGTAGTTGTACAAGGGGAGGCCGTCCCGGGGAAGCTCGTCAGGTTCACCACCAGTCAGGCGACGGAGAAGCCCGCGTAGCACGTCGGGAGAAAGAGGCGGAACCTGGATCCTCATTGGATCACGGGGGCCCGCCAAGGCCCACATCGGGCGGGAGTGATGCTGGAGAGGGGCAATTCGTCGGCGAGTGAACTCCCGCACCACCATCGCCATCGTCAAGCCCGCCTGCTTCAGCCTTGCCAGCCTGGCCAGAACTGGTGCGAGCCCAGGGTCAGCAAGCTCCTCGTGCCTCCACCCGCAATTCGGCGTTGCGGGGGTCACCGGGGGGTGAAACAGAGTCTCAGCCCCGGCGGCGTCGACGTATACCTATTGCCGCCGGAACCCATCTTCTTCCGGAGAGATTCCGACGTCAAGGGCCCCCCGGGCCGATGCGTCGGCCGTTCTCAAGGACACACACCCGGAGCACTGTTCCCCCGAGGCTAACTCAAGGGAGAAGAAGTGGCGTAACAAGGCCACGGAGGGGAAAACACCAACAAAGGCCTCGCACAGGAACGCGAAGGCCGAAAGGAGGACGAGAGAACCATGATCAAGGTGGAGCACGTGGATCTGGTAATGCGAAAGCACAGCGGAGAGGAAGCTTGAGAATGGCAGCAGTATGCCCGAGAGAAGGGCGTGGATATGAAGTGGGACAACGGAGGCCTCCAGTTCGCTCTGAGGCTGCGAGCCTGGCTAGATCTTGGTGGCCCCCCACTCATTGGAGCCGGCGGCGACCACCAGCTGAACCTTCTCCAACCCCTCCAAGTTCACCACCGATGACTGGCCCAGCGCAGGCTTAGGCGCGGGTGCGGTCGTCGGCCCCCTCAAGCCTTTGCCTTCCGCTTTCATCGGAGCCATGGCAAAAGGGGGAGGGGAAGTGAGCCGGTGCACACGGGGACTTGGCGGAAGGGACGAGAGCCATGGAGGAGGCGAGAATGAACGGCGAAGTCGACGGGCGACGAAGGCGGCCTAGTGGCGTGGGCCGGGCGGCTCGGCAAACCTGGCAATGACCTGTCCGGTGTGGAGGAGAAGGGGCGACGGTCCCTCAGACCGCCTCATATGGAGCCTGGCCCGCAGGCGTGTGGGGCCCGCGGCGCTTCGGGCCGCCCACAAGGCTTCGCCCAGAAGCCAGCTCCAGCGCGCCTTGGGCCCGGGGGCTACTGTCGGCGTTCTGGGAACGGGGGTACCCAGACCTGCCTGCCTGCGGCCCAGGGCATGGTCCACTTCACCAACCAAACACGGCCAAGCGCGGCCCCACTCAAGACAAGGCCCTCGCGAGGGCCCAAACCTCGCGAGGAGGAGCGGCATCAAGACCAACAAGGGAGGGGCCTCCCCAGGCCCCCTCCGGAGCGGCGGAGATCTCAATATGAAGCCTGGCCTCAGGAGTCAAAGGTGACGCAAGGAAGGACAGGCGGGCGCCAGCGCGCCAGGCGGCGCAGTTTCCCCTTTGGTGCAAAGAGAGCAAGGACGTACGCGGGTTCCCAAAGCACCACCCAAAGGTTTCCATTCTGGTTCAACAAGACCGCAACCACCGGCCCCGCAGGGTGGATGTCATCGCCGAGCCCACCTCTGCGCCATCGACAGTTACTTTGCAGGCGAAGACCGCCTTTGGGTAGGGAGGACATGTACTCCTGTCCCCCTTCAAAATTGGCCGTTGTGGGATCCCTTCCCGCCATTGCGGTAAGGGAAGAGGACCCGAGCCACCGCTATATATAGAGGGTAGGCTGCACCGTAGAAGGGGACCGGGGGATCCATTCCACCTCTCATCCATCACCAAGCCACAGAGGGCTTCCAACAACTCAGGGGAGCCCTCGCGAGGCTCGAAAACACTGTACCAGTTCATCCACCCCACCTCTCCGAGAGGCAATCCACCAAAGCAGGAGTTGGGTATTACGCTTCGCAGTGGCCCGAACCTGGGTAAACTGTCGTGTTCATCTTCTTCCTCGTGATCGCGCGAGTTCACTGCTGCGTTCATCGAGTAGCGAGTTAGGTTGGACGAAGCCGTGGGGGATCTTCGCACACGCCCCTGTGTTCGAATCTTAATGGTTTTGCGGAGCCCGAAATCCGACAATGGGAGCACGGGGGTGAGGTCCCCCTCCTTGGCGATGGTGGATTCCATAAGCGCCGACGCGGGAGAAGAGGAGGTCGAGGCCTGGGCCTCACGCTTAGGTTTCCCGGTGGGCGCCATCTGAAGGATTCTAGAGGTTGCAGGAGCAAGAGGAAGGATGACACAGTGCCAAGATCTGGAGGAAGCTCTCGCAAGGGAAAGGGGATCTGAACAAGGAAGCAAGGGCGCAAGGAAGGAGAGCAATGATGGCCCAACAGCAGGCGTCAGGCTTTTGTCGGCCTGGGCGTTTGCCAAGGCGACATGGGAGCGGAGGCGCCCATGCCCTGCTGTGTGCCACGCATCGAGACTGGCCCGCCTTCCTTCCTTAGCTTCACCTCGAAGCCAGCCCGACCGCGCCTTGGGCCCGGGGGCTACTGTCGGTGTTCTGGGATCGGGGGTACCCAGACATGCCTACCTGCGGCCCAGCGCGTGGCCCACCTTGACGGCCTGGTACGGCCTGGCGATGAACCCCACAAGGCAAGACCCTAATGAGGTCCCCGACCTCGCGAGGATAACAATGGCAAGACCTCCAGGAGAGCGGTCTCCCCAGGCTGCCTCCGGAGTAGCGGGGATTCCTATGCAAGGCCCGGCCTCAGGAGGCTGCGACAACGTGAGCCATGACGACCAAGGCAGGCGGGCGCCAGTGGGCGCAGCAGAGACAGTTTCCCCTTTCGTGCTAACGGGGCAAGGACGAACACGGGTTCCCAACGAACCCCCCAAAGGTTTTCATTCCGGTGCAACAAGACCAACACCACGGGCTTGGCAGGGCGGATGTCATTGACGAGCCCACATCTACGTCATGCCAGGAGCTTTACAAGCGAAGACCACCTTTAGTCAGGATAAGCTGTACCTCCTGTCCCCTTTCAAATTTGGCCGTTGTGGGATCCCTTACCGCCTGTGCGATGAGGGAAGAGGACCAAGGCCACTATAAATAGGGACTAGCCTCCACCGTAGAGAGGGACCCGGATCCATCCTCACCCGAGTGCCCTCGCGAGGTCGCTCACCACTGTACATGTTCATCATTGAACCTCCTCGTGAGGCCAATCGACCCAAAGCAGGAGTAGGGTCTTAACCGCAAGCTGGCCCGAACCTGGGTAAATCTCTCTGTTCATCTTCTTGTGCTCTCGTGCGTCTTCGGCAGGGTCTAGCTGTGGAGTGGCAGGCTTGAGGCTTGAGCTGGTTGGGATCCTCGCACACGCCCCAGAGTTTGAACCATCTTGGGTCTGCGGAGCCCCGATTCCGACAATCACCCCTGATATGTGTTTTTTGTCTCAGCTCAAGAGACGTTCTTACGTCTCACCCCATGAGTTGATCGTGAGTCGCTCAGTCTTCGTGAAGATCGATTCTTGTAGAGTTTCCCGTTTCCTTGCTGATGTATTGGGTGAAGATTCCAAAGCAAAGATGTCAAGATCAACATGATGCAATAAATCAACATCATCGAGAAGGGAAATTGGACCATGAAGTTTGCGATGGTTTAGTGTCCCCACTTACTCTTACCCTACACCAGAATCTCGGGACGAGATTCTTGTTTAGTGGGGGTGAGTTGTCATAGCCCTAGATAGCCATTGCCTGTCATTCCATTGAACATCATGCCATCATGTTTAAATTCAAATGAACTTGAAATCGGGATTGTCAAAACCCTAGCACTCCATTTTCAAATAAATTCAATTAGCTAAGATTTCCAATGAACCCAAAATGGACTTAAAAAATGTTCACCATTTCTGATAAATGTTGGAAACAACATACCAGAGGTGATGAACTTTTAAATAACTCTTTTGTCATTTTAAACAAATCAAAAATGCATCTGCAAATGATAACTAAATGGCTATGAATATTTTAGTTGTTTCAAAAATGCTGAAAATTTTTGTGGGACTTTGTAATATTCAGGTTATATCCCATAAATTATTTCAGGGTTTTTGGCTATATGGATTTGGCCCAAATGAATTTAAATAGAAAGAACAAAATAGAAAATAGAAAACAAAATGGAAAAGCAGAGAGAGAGAAGAACTTACATGTAGCCGGCCCAAGAGGACAGCCCAGCCCACCAGGGGCAAGGTTGTCTTCAACCTTGTGCCAGAAGGACGCCGGGTGTGTGGTCGCCGCACGCCGGCCACCTCCTGCTCGCCGGCCTGCCTTGGTGGCTGGATATACTCCAGGGAGCCATCCAGATCGATCTCGCCCCCTCCTTCCTCCCTCCCTCGCCACTGTTGTTCCTTCCCACCATGGCCGAGGGCTACCGTCGCTGCCGCTCGTCGCAAGCATTACCACCGGCCGCCCTCGCCCCTCTGGCTTGTCCACCTAGACCGCCTCGACCACGTGGAGCTCCCAGCCGAAGCACGCAACCGCGGGAAGCCTGCAACGTCGTTGTCTTCATCTTCTTCAACCTCGGACTCGCCAGCCACCGTCAATCGATTCGCGCTACCTCGGCCGTCCCCGAGCCCGCTGATCAGCTCATCCGCCTCCCAGTGAGCCCCTTCTCCTCACCCTATGCTTTCCCCCTCCGTTCCCGCGATGTAGCCGCATCCCCAAGAGACCCGAGCACCGACCTCCGCCATGGCTGTCGACCTTCGCGCTCACGAGCTCCTATGCTCGATATCGTAGCACCTGAGCACCCCTAGAGTTGAGGAAGCCTGTAGCTTCCGCATGTGCTCTCCGTTCGCTCGAATGCGAGCTACAGCCCTCCGCCGCACCCACTCGAGCTCCGGCTGCCGCCCTCGCTGTCGCTACCATCGCTACGGACCACCTCCGGCCACCTAGCGGCCACCAATGGACGCGGCCCATCCCCAGCTTTCCGTAGAGCCTAAGCACGCCTAAAACCGTGGCCTGTAGAGCAATCCCGAGCATCGCCGGCAAGCCACGCCGTGGGTTTTGGTCGCCGGCGGCTAACCCCGGCTGGTCTGACATGGCGTGATTAGCTTAAGAGCTAATCACCCATTAGTCAATCCCCTGTGAGACAGTCAGCCTGACCCCATAGTAAATAACCCCCCTGGTTAGTTAGATTAACCCACAGTTAATGGTGATTCACTCACATGCGGGTCCCAGGTGTCAGGTTTGACCCTGGTCAACCCAGTTGACCTGATGACGTCACTGTTGACCATTCGGACGTAGTAACTATTTCTCTGGAATAAAAATAAATAAAAAATGATTTAGAAATTCCAGAAAATAATAGAAACTTTGAAAAAATCGTAGAAATTCAATTGTAACTCCAATGAAGGAAAGTTATATACTAAAAATGATCAGAAAAATGCAAGGAATCTGTTTATGCCATACTCATGCATATTTGAGCAAGTTAACATCACCAACTAGGACATTTCATGATTAGGACAAATTTGATAAATAGTTTGGAGTTGGAATTTGATGCCTATTTGAATTCCACTTCAATTATTATGGCTAAATATTGTACTAGGTGAATTCAGAACCTTAACATGACATATCATACATCATGTTTGTTGCATCACATTGATTGTGTGCCTTCTTCTTGTTTCTCGGTGTTTTTCCTTCTCGGTAGACGATGGTTCCGACATTATGATCGTTGATACTGATGAAGAGAAATGTTATCTTCAGAACTGTCAGGCAAGCAACCCCTCCTTGAGCATCCCGATAATATCATACTCGCTCGCTCCTGCTCTCTTTTACTACATTAGGATAACAACCATTCAACTTCTTCATGTTCTCGGTAGATGAACCCATTCCTTTGCATGACCTGTCCTTGTCACAGTAAATAGTCGAAACCACTTAGCATGAGTAGCAACTATTTGAGCCTTGTTGTGCTTAGTCATCCATGCTTGCTTACTATGCCTGCTATGCTTAGAGTCGTGTCGGGTCTGATCCATCTGGGCGATGAATCGTAATTGATGTCTTCATGTCCTGCTGTGTGAGAGCTAAGTGTGTGGATCCAATTTGGTAAAGGTAGCGATGAGAGGCCATGTAGGAGTACATGGTGTGTTGTCTCATTGGGACCGTCCTTAAGAACTGAGTTCTGTGTTTGTTATCCAAGACAAGATACTACCACACATTGGGATCCTTAATTGACTCTCTCGACTTATTAATCGCCTTGATCTCTATCCAGGATTTGCAACTAGTTTCTGGTGTTTGTAGGATGTGCTGGCGGCCCTGCATAGCGCTGAATGGAGGGGTAGGCTATGGCGCGGTAGATGCACCGTGGCCCAGTGTACCAAGCGTAGTACCATCCGTTGAGGTGGGCTTGGGAACCCTGCACACATCATTTGGGGCCGTGATGGAAACTTCGGCCGGATTTTCGTTGCGGGTTCTGTCTCAAATAGGCGATAAACCTGGAGTAGAGTCTTGTGTGGTTAGTCAGGTCATGGACGACTCCCTCGCTAGGTTTCGGCTTGAAGGTTGCGAGGTGCCCTTTTACGTGCACATAGCGATAAGTGGCGGGAGCGTGTGTGAAGAAGTATACCCCTGCAGGGTTAATTCATCTATTCGAATAGACGCGTCCGCGGATATGGACTACTTGGATTGCTTATGTGCTACATAGGCAACTTGAAATGGATACTCTAAAATGCGCAAGATAAGCGTGAGTACTATGAATGGCCTTCTCATAGGGAGACGGGAGTGGATCCATAGTGGTGTATTGGTTTGGTGAATATGTGGACTCATGTGCGATATCTTACTCCAAAGATACTACTTGTAGTCGTAGTACAGGTTAGCCATGAGTCAAAGTTGGCTTGCTGCAATAAACTCCACAACCCCTTTGTTGACAATGATGCATATGTAGATAGTTCTGATGTAAGTCTTGCTGAGTACCTTTGTACTCAAGGTTTCTTAATTTATGTTTTTGCAGAGGAGACGTTAGTCTCATTAGTGATTCTTATGACGTGAAGTTCGATGTTGACCGGGTTAGCTTGCGAATCCCAGACAGAGGTCTGGCTCCTTTGGTAGGGTCGTTGTAGCTTTTGCAGGCTCTTCTAGCCGCTTTTAATAGATGTCTGTACCCAGACATGTATCTTCCACTTCTTGATTGTATGCTCTGCATGATGGGTCATGTGACCCTCTGCTTGTAACATTATACTATGTAGGCTCTCTGGAGCCTTCTAAATAAATGTATTTGTTATAGAGTTATGTTGTGATGCCATGTTGTATCTACACATATCGTGCATATTGCATGTATGTTTGTAATGCATTGGTATGTATGGGATTCGACACCTAGCTGTACGCCTTTAGTAGCCTTCTTTACGGGGAAATGCCCCTTTGTGCTTCCATGAGCCTTGGTAGCTTGCTACTGCTCCGAACACATTGATTGACCGACGTGTTGATATGTCTCCAACGTATCTATAATTTTTGATTGTTCCATGCTATTATATTATCTATTTTGGATGTTTTATATGCATTAATATGCTATTTTATATTATTTTTGGGACTAACCTATTAACCTAGTGCCTAGTGCCAGTTTCTGTTTTTTCCTTGTTTTTGAGTATTGCAGATAAGGAATATTAAACGGAGTCCAAATGGAATAAAATCTTCGGAATGATTTTTCTTGGACCAGAAGAAACCTGCCAGACTTGGAGATGAAGGCAGGAGACCTGCCGGGAGGCGACAAGCCACCTGGGCGCGCCCTAGGGGGGGGGCACCCCCTGGCTTGTGGCCCCCAGCAGGCCTCCTAACCCTATTCTTCGGCCTATAAATTACCAAATATTCCCCCAATACCGAAAGGAGCCACGAAAAATACTTTTCCGCCGCCGGAACCCTCTGTTCCCGTGAGATCCCATCTTGGAGCCTATTCCGGTAATCTCCCGGAGGGGGATTCGATCACAGAGGGCATCTACATTAACTCCATTGCCCTTCTGATGGTGTGTGAGTAGTTCACCACAGACCTTCGGGTCCATAGCTAGTAGCTAGATGGCTTCTTCTCTATCTATGTTCTTCAATACCATGTTCTTCATGATCTTCATGGATATCTATCCGATGTAATACTCTTTTGCGGTGTGTTTGTCAAGATCCGATGAATTGTGGGTTTATGATCAGATGATCTATGAATATTATTTGAATCTTCTCTAAATTCTTATATGCATGATTTCATATCTTTGCAAGTCTCTTCGAGTTATTGGTTTGGTTTGGCCAACTAGATTGGTAATTCTTGCAATGGGAGAAGTGCTTGGTTTTGGATTCAATCTTGCGGTGTCCTCACCCAGTGACAAAGTAGGGGTAGCGAGGCACGTATTTGTATTGATGCCATCAAGGATAAAAAGATGGGGTTTTCATCATATTGCTTGAGTTTATCCCTCTACATCATGTCATCTTACCTAATGCGTTAGTCTGTTCTTCATGAACTTAATACTCTAGATGCAGGCAGGAGTTGGTCAATGTGTGGAGTAATAGTAGTAGATGCAGAATCGTTTCGGTCTACTTGACATGGACGTGATGCCTATATGCATAATCATTGCCTTGGATATCGTCATAACTATGCGCTTTTCTATCAATTGCTCGACAGTAATTTGTTCAACCACCGTATTATTTTCCTTCAAGAGAGAAGCCTCTAGTGAAACCTATGGCCCCTGGGTCTATTTTCCATATTATATTTTCAGATCTATAAACCAAAAATACCAAAAATACTTTGTTGCAATCTTTTTACTTTTGTTTTACTTTTCGTTTTAGCAATCTTTTATATCTATCTCTATCAGATTTCATCCTTGCAAGTAACCGTGAAGGGATTGACAACCCCTTTATAGCGTTGGGTGCTAGTGTTTGATTGTTTGTGTAGGTGCAAAGATTGGGGACTTGCTTGTATCTCCTACTGGATTGATACCTTGGTTCTCAACAACTGAGGGAAATACTTATCTACTTTGCTGCATCACCCTTTCCTCTTCAAGGGAAAACCAACGCATGCTCAAGAAGTAGCAAGAAGGATTTCTGGCGCCGTTGCCGGGGAGATCTACATCAAGCCTACCAAGTACCAATCACAAACTCATCTCTTGCATTTACATTATTTGCCATTTGCCTCTCGTTTTCCACTCCCCCACTTCTAAAACAATTTTCAGAAAATACCAAAAAGATTTGCCTTTTTATTCGCCCTTCTTCTTGTCGGCTCTCTTGCT